>JASFAV010000025.1:0-2500000 GCA_030765085.1 Allium cepa | reverse complement strand
ATTGAGTGAAATTCCAGAAGGAAGTCTGGGACTGGACGTATAACGGGAAGTTCGAGCCAGTATAAAAACTCATGGTGTGCTTATTCTTATTTACTTTACTACTATTATCTATTTTCGCAATTAGATTATCATACATTCCATTACACGATCCTAAGTGATAACTAGCCACACAATAATCACTTTCATTTGGTATCAGAGCTAAACATCCTATAACCATAACACAGTTATTTGATAATTTATTTTGCTAATATGGAAAATGACACCAGCACAAGCACTGTCACTAACACTAGTATTATTGAAGGTCAATCTACTGCACAACCTCCACTATTCAATGACATTAATTATAATTACTGGTCAACTAGAATGAGAATATATATGCAAGCTAATGGCTTGAAACCTGAAATATTACCCAATGGGAATATACCATGCCAACAGAAGATTTTTCATCTCGGACTACTGCACAAAAAAACTGATGCTACTTCAAATGCTATAGCTATGAACATGTTATTTTGTGAATTAGATAAAAATGTGTTTAATAGAGTTAGTATGTGTACAACTGCTTACGAGATATGGAGAACTCTAAAAGTAACTCATGAAGGAATGACAAAGTCAAACAAAGCAAAATTTCTATGTTGAAAAATCAGTTCCAGAATTTCAAAATGAAATGAAACGAAAGTATAAATGACATGTACTCTAGATTTAAAGATATATGTCACTCACTATTGGCACTAAGAGAAAAAATTTCTGACTTTGATACAATATCAAAAATCCTGAACTCTTCAACGGATGAATGGGAAAGAAAGGTCCTAGCTATTGAAGAAGCAAACGATCTTTCCACTATGAAACCAGAAGAGTTAATAGGAAATCCAATGTCATATGAAGTAAATTTGCAGGCAATGAAAGTTCAAGCAGAGGATAAGAAGAATCTAGCATTTCGAGCAGAAAAAGATGATTCTGACTCAAATGAAGAGGATATGGCACTTATTGCTAAAAATTTGAAAAAGTTTTTGAAATTCAAAATGAATAACAAGTTTAGGAGTTGCAAAAATAACTCTAACAACAATAATAATAGCAATAAACCATCATCTTCTGTCATGGAGTGTTATGAATGTCATAAAAAGGGTCATATGAAGAAAGATTGCCCAGAGAAATAGAAAAATAAATTCAAGAAGAAAGAATTTTCAGTAACATGAGATGATTCAACTTCTTTCATCAGAGAGTGACAGTGACAATGACACAGAGCAAGAAAATGAATGATTCATGGCTACAAGTGATGATGTACCACTTGAAAAGAGAGGAAAATGGATTTTAGACAACGATTGCTCGAAACATATGACTAGTAATAAGGACATGTTAACAAACATTGTCTACTCAAATGGAGGATCGGTCACTTTAGAGATAATTCAAAAGGTTATATCATCGATAAAGGCGATGTGAGAAATAATGGTATCTCTAACTCACCTATCATTACTGATGTTTTATAAGTTAAAAAATTAAAACATAATATATTAAGCATAAGTCAATTATGTGATAAAGGTTTTAATATATCCTTTTCAGAAAATAAATGTAATATTTTTTATAAAAATCAAAATTTAATTTTTGAAGTTATAAGAGATAGAAATATTTATATTTAAATATGAATATAAATTATAACACAAACATGTGTTTAGTAGCTACAGAGAATGAGTCTTGGCTATGGCATAAAATATTTTGTCATATAAATATTAACACTGTTAATAAAATACCTAAAACTAAACTTGTTAAAGGACTACCTGATATGAAATTCAAAGTTGATAATATTTGTGATGCATGTCAGTTAGGAAAATTAACAAAATCTTCTTTTAAATCTAAGAAAATCGTATCTACAACGCAACCACTTGAACAACTACATATGGACCTTTTTGGGCCTACTCAAGTTCAATCTACTGATCACAATAGATATGTGTTTGTTATTGTAGATGATTTTTCAAGATACACATGGATTATTTTTATGAAACATAAAAGTGATACTTTTGAGAATTTCAAAATTTTTGTAAAAAGAATTCAAAATATAAAGAATTTAAAAGTTAATAATATTAGAAGTGATCATGGAGGTGAATTTAAAAATGAAACTTTTGAACATTTTGGTAATAAGAAAGAAATTAATCATAATTTATCCTTTAATAGAACACCGCAACAAAATGGAATTGTAGAAAGGAAAAACAGAACATTACAAGAATGTGCAAGAACTTTATTAATGGAAGAACTTTACCTAAGCATTTCTAAGCAGAAGCTGTTGCAACTGCCTGTTATGTTTTGAATCGTGTTTCTATTCGGTCGCTAACAAAACATACCCATATTAACTATTAAATGGTAGAAAACCTAATATATCATATTTCAAATTTTTTGGTTCAGAATATTTTATACTTAACACTAAAGATCTGCTTGGCAAGTTTGAACCAAAATCCGATGAAGGAATATTCATAGGATATTCAGAAAGAAGCAAAGCTTATCCAGTTTTTAATATAAAAACTAAATTAATCGAAGAAACTCTTCATGTTTCATTTGATGAAAATGTCAAAATTTCTTCTGAAAATAAAAAGTTGGAAAAAAATTCAAATCAAATGATAACAAATAATTCAAAAGATGATGATATTACTTTTCTAAAAAATAGCACTGATAATACTAGAGAAAATGAAAACATTGTTCATATTGAAAATGTGGTAAGATCTCCTCCAAGAATTCTTAGAGATCACCCTGTTCAAAATATAATTGGAGAAGTAAATTCAAATGTAAGAACAAGACATCAATTAAATCAAATGGGCTATATAGCATTTCTCTCTAATATAGAACCTAAAAATATTAAGGAAGCCTCCATTGATGACTATTGGATTATAGCTATGCAAGAACAGCTAAATCAATTTGAAAGAAACGAAGTTTGGGGATTAGTTCCTAGACCAAATGATCAATCTGTCATTGGTACAAAATGGGTTTTTAAGAACAAAGCTGATGAACAAGGTAACATAACTAGAAATAAAGCTAGATTAGTAGTATAAGGATATAATCAAGAAGAGGGAATAGACTATGAAGAAACGTTTGCTCCTGTTGCGAGATTAGAAGCTATACGTATTTTATTCTATTGGCCTTTGCATGTTTTCATAATTTTAAGTTGCATCAAATGGATGTTAAAAGTGCTTTCCCAAATGGATATATAAAAGAAAATGTCTATGTTGAACAACCTCCTCTTTTTACTCATGAAAAATTTCCAGATCACGTCTATGAACTTAAGAAAGCTTTATATGGTTTAACAGGCACCTCGTGCTTGGTACGGCTGGCTTAATAGCTATCTAATAGAATCCGGTTTTGAAATTGAAAAAGTTGATCAAACTTTATTCGTTAAGAAATCTAAACAAGATATTTTAATTATACAAATATATGCTGATGATATTATATTTGGTTCAAAAAATGAAAAATTATGTGAGGATTTTTCGACTATCATTACAAATGAATTTGAAATGCCACATATGGGAGAACTATCATATTTTCTTGGACTACAAAACAAGCAATTGCAAAATGGCATTTTTATTAATCAAGAAAAGTATTGTAATAAGCTAATTAAATGTTTTCGTATGGAAAACACTTCTGCCAAGCCAACTCCTATGAGTACAACTATACATCTCGATAGAGATTAAAATGGTAAGAGTATCAACCAAAAACTATATCGTAGCATGATTGGATCATTACTTTACTTAACTGCTAGTTGACTTGACATTATGATGAGTGTTTTTTTATGTGCTCGATTTCAAGCAAATCCGAAAGAGATACATATGTGAGCAGCAAAACGTATAATTCGTTATCCTAGCAAGACCAATGATTTAGGACTGTTTTATCCAAAAGAATGTCCTTTTGAATTAGTATTCTATAGTGAAGCTGATTTTGGAGGAAGTCGGACAGATAGAAAAAGTACAAGTGGAACATATCATTTCATTGGACGATCCATAGTATCTTGGTTTAGCAAGAAACAAAACTGCGTTTCACTATCGACATGTGAAGCAGAATAAGTATCAGCAGCTATAGTATGTGCTCAACTAATCTACATGCAACAAAAATTGTAGGATTTTGATATAAAATTAAATAAATCTATAATATATTGTGATAACACCAGTGCAATAAATTTACCTAAAAATCTTGTCAATCACTCACAAACTAAACATATTGACATTCATCGTCATTTTCTTCGTGATAATATTGAGAAGGATATAATAAATTTAGAATTTGTAAATTCTTAAAATTAGTTAGCTGATATTTTTCACTAAACCACTCAATGAAAAACTAAGAAGAGAAATAGGTACAATTTATTTAAAAGAAATATAAATTTTCTATAATAATTTTATTTTAGTTTTCTTTTACTTTGGTGATACTGGAACTCAACACCTCTAGTTTGGAAATCCTATGTCTCTGCCATTTCACCATTTATTGTTTCACAATTGATTCTATTATATTTTTTCCTTATCTATTTTCACTCTTCTCATGGATTATTCTCAACCATAAAAATTGTGTTTTGTTTTCATCCTCTAATAACTTTTCAGGTTATCCGTTAATCCATCCATCTTTAACTATTTTTTCACTTATATATATCTCAAAAGTTTTCTGTTTATCCTTCCATCTAATTTTCTTTAATCCTATATTATTTCTTTCTACTACAATGTCTTCATAAGAAAATTCCTCAAATGGCTCTGCATATTCCTCTATCGATTTGTTGACATCTACCTCCGGATCATCAAATTTACCAATACCTACACCATATCATGAACCGACCAGACCATCAAACTATCATACTGGCCATACTCCAAAAAAAAGAAGGCACGTCGTTTTTTGTTCTTTGGTTCTCCACAAACAAAGCAAAATATTAATGATTTACATCATTATCAAATGGAATCAATAGCAATTCAACGTGAAATGTACTATGAACAGAAGATGAATTCAAGACGACTTAGCTTTCTTGAGCAACTTGGATGGAAATTCTACAGGTCATCTTCATCTGATGTTCATCAACCTACAACCTCTTCTTTTAAAATCCATGGGACCAGTCACCACAACCTCCACATCTGTCTCCAAATTCATGGGAGCGTGGAAATCGCTGGTCTCCGTTAAAACCATATGAAGAGAAGAAGAAGGTTTAACCAGACAACTCCAAGTCTCCATCCACTTCTTCATCAAAATAATTTATTTATTTTATATTTTTTAATTTCATTCTTATTTGTATGCATTATTTAATATATTGAATATATATCTTTTTTGCAAAATATACTATAAAATGCTGAAAATGCGTACAATTCTTGCTCGTACTGGTTCTTATGAGCTTGTATATCCGGAAAATTATAGGGTGTTGTATGCAATCTGGGAGATGTCCAAATCAATTGGCCTAAGCTTATTCTTGGTGAGTTTTTGTCTTTTAACCAATGTCGAATGAACATCTTCTATTACGGCGAGTATATTATGCAGCTACTTATGAACATACAAGTTCCTATTCCGAAAACCAATACATCCATTCCTAAAACTCTAAATAGCCGCACAATTAGTCTAATGGAATTGCCTCCTAGACCTCTCACTATCATGTCTTTTCAAGACTAGCAATCATGACCTCGTCAACAAACTGCTACTCTACAGCAACAAAGAGATGACATTCATACACTAATTCCATCCCAAAGCACGAGAGAATCCATTGATCTAATTGTGCGAAATCAAGTCATTTGGATTCTCTCATCAAAAATCTCGACAAGAAGATAGACAAGAAATTTGGCGAAATTAAAAGCTTTTTGGGGATTTTATGGGATGCAATCTCTTGTTCCTCTTCCACAACTACGGACACTTCACATCGGGATCCGGGTAAACGTCCAACTCCTCGTTTTACTTGGTCTACATCCAAAGAACGCACAAGTTCTGAAACAAGAAGAAATGGGGGTGGCGGACAATTTGTAGAAAGTTCTTCAAGATGCAAAGGACCAATGCAAGTGGAAGAAGAAACAGAGCCTGACTCTGATGAGTGATATTGATATTTCTTGACGGTAGTAAGTTATCTTTATTTACTTCAAACAATCTACTACTGTTTATTTTTTATGTGCTTGTATAAGTAGCTCAGTACAATTCGAAACATTATTTTTTTGTGAGTTTTGTGTTGTTAGTTCAATGACGAAATTATTTTTTATTTCCTTTTTGTCGATGACGAGGGAGAAATTTGTATGCCTAATCAATTCTTAAAGGATTAGATATGTCGCCGGATATTCAGGGGGAGATATATATATTCCGTTATATATTTCTTAAAATATAGTATCATCTAAAATAGGTTGTCATCAATCAAAAAGGGGGAGAATGTTGAATCATAAGTTTTGATTCATGACAAAGAGCTTAAACACTATATGATCAAGTGATGAAAAGAGAAAAAGATATGACACTAAAACTACAAAGGAGGCAAGACTTCAAAATTGAGTATAATATGTTTATTTGTTGAGTTTTTAGTCTTAGAATTGTTAAAATCTATCCTCAAGTAGTATACACAAATTCAAAATTATTCCTTTAAAAATGTGTGAACTATGCATTGACATCTAGGTCAGTCGACTGACCAAAAATGACCAGTTAGCTTAACATGTTCAACTGCACAGATACGCTCTGTTTTACACCAACTTTGAATATTCAGTTGACTGGTCGTTTTGGGTCAGTCGACTGAACGATTCCAACTGATAATTTTCTAAATAGACACTTCCATTTTCTAAAAGTTACGATTCAATTTGAACAGTTGTGGCTGCATCTTTTGGTCAAAACTCTTCGTGAATAGTTGTAGCTGTTTATCTACTATACAATCACATGAGATTCACTTCTCAAATCACCGAATTTTTTTTCTGATCATACTCTCTCTATCTATTTCTGTATTCTACAAGCAATCACATTTTATATATTGCTTCAATCTCTGAATTACTTAACTTATTCTTCGATTCAAAGCAATATTTTCCTTTCTAATCTTTATGCACACAATATATACTTGAGGAAAAGATTATAGGAAGGGTGTATTATCAAAGGCAAATCAATGTTATCAAGAACACAAAGTGTCAAACAATTTTATTGAAATTGTAGAAGTCCTGTTAGTTTATATCAGGCGGAAAAGCCCTCTTCGGCTGTTGAGGCGGAAAAATCCTGTTCGGTTGTTCAAGTGTTGTTTACTTATTCCTCTAGGTTAAGTAAGGGGTTATTGAGTGAAATTCCAGAGGGAAGTCTAGGACTGGACGTAGAACGGGAAGTTCGAACCAGTATAAAAACTCCTGGTGTGCTTATTCTTATTTACTTTACTATTATTGTTTATTTCCACATTTAGATTATTATACATTCCATATTACATGATCCTAAGTGATAACTAGCCACACAGTAGTCACTTTCAAGTACTTCATGAAATAGGGTAGGCACGTGGGTATCATGAAAAACAAAGTACAGATATTAAAACTAAATCTATAATATAAAAGGAAAGAAACTTGAAGTAAGAAAATGATATGACCTAGGGAAAACCAATAGGGTCTCGAAGCAGAAAAGAACGATGCAGTGTTTTTTTCCAAAGAAAATGAATGACAAATGAAAGTCATGCAATATATATCAAAATCCAAGGGATATAAAGGGTCAAATGTTAGGTTCCAGAAATTAGTAAAGGCAACAGGATATAGGATATACGGCTGAGCAATTGAAAAGACATAAGAAACAAAGTGGCCCAAATACCGAACTACTATGTCAACCATTACAATGATTTCGTCGCTTATCAGACGTTAAAATATAGGAATGAATATAGCGTGGAGATCAGCACAACGAGGCGAATAGAATGGTATATAGTTATCAATGCTACAATTAAGTTATAAAAACTTGAATTTTCTTACTGCCGAAAATGCTGTTAAAACGCAGAAAGTAAGATAGACGGAGCTATAGCCATCCAAATTGGAAGAAACGAACTATGGTGTCTCACTTAGAAAATGATTTTGCATTTTTATTATATAAAAATATATGGATTTCGAAAATATTTAATTTTGACAAATAAACAGATTAAATTTTAAATTTTGGAATTTCACAAATAAGCTAAGTTTCATATTTTCCATAAAATTTTACCATTTACTATAATTAAAAAAAGCATTTTAAATATCAAACTTTTATTTCAAAATTTTATTATTTAATTCCATGAATTTTTTTAGTTAATTACGCTATAAAATCATTACAATTCTTGGGTCGTTACATAAAACATGACTAAACAAATGATCAGAATAAGGCATATCCATAAAATTACTATTTCTATGACAACCCGGAATTTTTAGATATTTGAAATTGAAATATTTAATTGATTTCAAATATTTGAAAGTTAGTTTAACTTGAATTTCAAATATCACTATAAATTTGGCAATTAACTTATTGACTTTAACAATATGAAATTGGGTAATATATTACATCTTCAGTTTTGAGCTAGTTAAAATAATTTAAGTGCTTGTAAAATTTATATTTAAAATACTGAAGATAGTAAAAATAATTTGAGGGCTTGTTAAAGATAATAAATTCAAGGCACGGTCTCAGAATTCGATGATACATCCATAATAGTGTATTATTATCGGATTTCAATTTTCATAGTATTTGGAGTGATCGTGGGGTCATATGGTAAGTAAACGCGCTCAAATCTATATCGATAATTTAGTATAATAACTGGGTCCAAAAAGCTATCTTCTGCATATGATCAAATTAGGACTCGAAACCATTTCCATTATGTTCGGAACAGGGGTTTAACATTATAAGCACCTGGTGGCATGCCTCGGTAGGAGATCGTGATTATTAGCTCGATTTTAAGACGTTTAAATTCAAATTTAAATTTAAATTGCATATTTTGACCAGTCAATATTTGTAGTTTATGATTTAGCTTATAGCTGGGTTTTCTTAGACACTTGTATACCTATGTAAACACGTGTATGATGGTTCTTTTAAAAATCGAACAGATGTTTTTTCATTCTCTCTCCCAACTAAAAATCGAGATGGCTTAAAAAGAAAAAGAAAAAAGGGTTCGTTCATAATATATATATATATAGAAACTTCTGCTAAATTTTTATGTCATGGTCGAACTTATTCTCATCAAAATTCTTTTAGAGATCGAATCATGATCCTATATAGGGTCGAGAAAAATCATCGAACGAGACCATTTTCATTCGAATCATATCTTCATTCAAGAGGGGGATCACTGTTATCATCTAATCAATCTCGTTTCCTCCTTCAAATCTAATCGCTCGACCTTAGACCAATCCCATTCACGAAGGCATTTCATTGTAGTCAGGGGCTAGGGTTGTGTGAAGATGTTGACAAAGGGAGTCGTGGAGGAACCAATGACATTTTGCGAGGAAGGATGTCGCGTTGGAGATGCGATGACTGCTGATGAGGTTTGATGTTTGGCAGTGTGTCAGACGGGGAACTCTGGGTTGTTATTGGCGATGATGCCGTGGTCTGGGAAGTCTTCGAAGTCGTGACTTGGTATCTTCGTGCTCGCATGGTGGATTCCAATTGCGAGAAGAGTAGAGCGACTCGGGGCAGTTTTGGTCCTGGTAGTGGAGAAGCGTCTGCGATTTTAGGGGTGATCGATAGAGGGAGAGCTAGGGCTTGTCGAAGAGTGGGTGTGTGCTCGGGTCTGATCACAGTAAGGTAATTAAAATTTTATTTTAAATTAAGTAAGTTTAAAAATCTTTGAATTTGATTTGTTCATTATTAATTATCAGAATATATATGTATATAACTCGGTATATTGTTTTTCAGTAAGGAATGTTTACTGTTTAGTTTTAAAATTGCAGAGTTTGAATTTATATATATATATATATATATATATATATATATGTATGTATGTATATATGTATGTATGTGTGTGTGTGTATATATATATGTATGTATGTATGTACAAGAATTTATATAAGATTTTGGAAGAAAATTATATAAGGGATTTGGTGATAAAATTGTATAATTGACTTATTTAATTTATTTTGGTTACTAAAAGATTGTTAAAGGGAAATTATTAGTTTAAATTAAATTTTTAGTAAATTAAATTTTGTTAATGGTAATAAAATGTGTGGTTAATTAAATTTATCAAATGGAAATTTAGTGGTTCGATTGCTTCGAATATTAATAGATTGTATAAATATTTATGCAAGGTCTAAAATCATGGAGAAACGAGTCGAGATGGATTGGATTTGCAAACAAAAACAAAGGTGAGTTAATCTCACTCATCTGGGTATTATATAAATTTAATAGTTAAATTAAATTTTGGTTGAATGATTGAATTGATTAGATATGGTATATTGTATATAGTAGTATATATATATATATATATTAGAATTATTGATTTCCTGCACCATATAGCGGATGAGACCCTATGCGCTGCATAATAGCGGATGAGATAATATGATCCCATGTACCGAGATATTCCACCTTAAAGTGGAATTGGTATTATTATATTGTGCTAACATCTGGGAATGCAGGGAAAAACAGGTTTGAGGGATCCAACTAGATTCCTCAAAACGTCTGAATATATTTTATATATTCAGCGATACGATTATGTGATGATCTGTGATGAATTATATTGATCGCAATGGGAATTGGAATTTATTGAATACTCTTGCTTGGTTAAATATATATATATATTAGAATTTTGAGAATATATATATATATATATGAAGTTTGGATTTTTAAAAGTAAATAAAAAGATATTTTTAAATAAAATAATTATAAGGAATTTGGTTAACGAAAATGATTTGGAAGAATAAAAGTTAATTTCTAAATTATAACAAATAAATCCAAAGTATGCGAAAAGAGATATTTTGAATAAAGGAATTCAAGTGGTAATATTTAAAGGAGTAAAGAAATTTATTTTTAAAATTCAAAGTTTAAATTTGTTTGGAAAAGATAAAGAATAAATTTGGAAAGTATGAAATTTGTATTTTTAGTTTAAATAACATTTTAAATCAGGATAAAGAAGTTAAATCTGAAATTAATGAGTTTTGAAACCAATTTGGATAAGAAAAGAAATTTATTTTAAATGGAGTTAATTTTGGAAAAGTCAATTTGAAGATTGATTTAGTGATTAAAACTGTGTTTAAAGAAAGATGAAGCTATGAAATTTATAAGCTGGGTTTATAAAGTGAAATGAATATCGATGGATATTCGGGAGTATAAATTTAGAGTAGGAATTTATAAAGGAATGGGTAATTTGTTTTTAAAAATAAATAGTGGTTTATTTTTAAAGGTAAGGGGATGGGAAGTGTACTTCCCTGGAAAGCTAGTATATTTTAAAGGAATTTTTTATAGGTTAAAGGGTTTAAAAATATGTTTTAAAGAAATGTTTTAGAAAATTTATTATTTTCAAATGTTTTAAATTTTAAAGTAAATATTTTCAAATTTTTTAGTAGCAATTATTTAAAGGTTAATTTGTATTATGTTTAAAAATAAATTATTAATATTTATATTTTATAAAATAGTTTTATTTTAAATAATTTGGTTAAAATTTAATTGAATTTCGTAACTCTTATTTTTAAATTTAATTTGGCTTAACCTTTATGTTAAAAATTAGTTTTTATACTTATAAGTAGTTTATTTTGAATATTTTTAAGAGTATATATTCTCGAATAAAGTGTTTAAGTAATTTCTATTTAAATGTTTTAAGTTATGTTTTAGAATAAAAAGATTTAAATTATTTTTAAAATCTTAAGTATTAGGACTTTGCGGTTTTCAGTGGAAATAAAACAATTGGGTGAAAATTTATTTCCACAAGAGAGCAAAAAGTGATTTGAATACTATTTTTCAAAGGATTGAAATGTAGGAAAATATCCTGCGAAGATATTTAAAAATAAATAATTTGGGAGAAATTATTATGGCTTGATTATTGTTTATGAATGTTATTTGATAATTAAATAACCTTCTATCAATATTGGCCAATACGCTGATTGTTTCGAAGAGACCAGGATCAGGATTTATTTTCCAAAAAACACTTCGATCCGGTTTGAACGTTTTTGTGAGGAAGACAAGAGCTGGGAGTCGAAGATGGAGCAGTGAAGTGCAAGGGCTAATCGCTACTAATCCTGAGGGTGATTCCAGAATGGATGTAGTAGGAATAGTGCCTTCAGTTATGTTCGAACTCGGAACGGACTTGTATGGACGAATGCTTTCGTAGCATCGTCAAGAGGATGATGAGCATTCTAAGTGATTGTGTGCTAAAAAGGTAATGCATAGCCTCGAGCCTCATCAACCGAGAATGGCTAAAATAGGGGAGGTGCGCACAAGGCTTAGTGGCTAGCAACCAATTAGGGTAAGTCACCCGTGTCTTGATGTCCCTTTTATATTCGGCTGTATGGCGGTTGCTGATCCCAACCGTGGGTAGAACTTATTTGGACTATCCAGTAAGGAATAGCTCCAGTCTTGCATTGCATGGGATTTAGTGTGGATCCTAGGTACGGTGATCCAGACCACGTACTGTGACGGGCGGTACCCCAATAGCCATGCCATTGATGGAAATTTATTTTCCCTACGTGCCTTTACGGTTTTGTTTGTATACCTATTAGCCGAAATTTAATAGATGTAACAATTTTGGCTATTTGAATAAGTATTTGTATATAGACATTATTATAATATCAGAGGATTTTATAAGAAATGTTTTGGTTATCGTAAGGTAAATACCCGAGATGTTTATTTGTGGCATGGTCTTACGAGATACCTTTGATTTCAAAGGATTTTGAAACTTTAATAATCCAATTGAGTGTGTTTTCTCACACTGGTTTTCCAGACTGACTGGGGTGTTATTTAATTATAATGCTCGGGTCAGGCCGAGTATTGTAGAATACAGGATATGGTGTCGTGGAGCTTAGAAGACGAGCTGGATGGCGAGACGTACTTCTGTACTTGATTATTATTCCGTTGCGTATTCAGTTTTGAGGACAAGTTTCTTAATTGTCTAGCCTTTGGATATTGATTGTGTTGTTGAATTCAGTTGTACTCTGGGAAATATGTATATATATGATGAAACAGAATTTTATATTTAAAATCGATGTTACATATCATATTTTATTCTGCTGCGTTTGTGAGATTCTGATATTGTTTTCTGTTTCTTCTTCTATCTTCTTCTTCTTTTAAACCTAATGGTTCGATTTCTCGAGCGTCGATAAATCGGGTCGTTATAGATTGGTATTGAAGCTGAAGGTTAAGCGAGAACCTTGGCTTTGTTGGGGATTACTTATTGAAAATAGAGTCTGTAGTAGTCTAGAATGAGTTTGAGTGAATTAATAGCATAAGCGCGTATTTGTTAATGAATATAAAAATTGTTTGTATATTGTGTTGATTTATCGGTTGAGTTTTTATGGATTCTAGTCGGTATGTGGGACGCCATGTCATCGATAGGAGTTTCTAAACTCTTGAATAAGATAAATCGACACGGTATGGTTTTAAAATAGGGTAAATAAAATTATTTTACCCAAATTATTTTTGTATATAAAGGAAATAATTTTCTGTAAATTATTATAGTTATATATGATTTCTTGGTTGTTAGGAAATGATAATATTAAATTATGATCATTAATATATGGAAAATGAAATAAGGAAATAATATCACAACCAAAGTTGAGAAATAATTTATAAAACGGAATAAGATTTGTAAGTGAGAATTATAAATGTAATTTATAATTTGAAATATTCAAAGTAATATTTGGATATGAATTGAAAGAATTTGGAATTTGAAATTTTGGGAAAAGTTTAAATTCCTTTGGGTTTGAAAATGGATTTCAAAAGTTTTGGAGAAATAATAGTGATATTATTTAGAAAATATTTTTGAACTGTATTTGAAATCTGCTGAGGTTGGGAATTAATATTTTTGGAAAGAATAAAAGCACTGAACTCACTTCGGTCGCTAGAAAATAACTTCGGTGATGACTGCAGCATCATCGATGTTCATTTTCGAGTTTCTAAGAGAGGAATTGCTACCCGAATGATTAAAATGGAGTGTTTGCAAAACTAAATTTGGTTTTAAAATTCAAAGGATAATTTGATACCAAAGGATATTGGATGTAATTGATTTCAAAATGATTTTGAAATACTTAAATGATTCTTGAAAACTCTGGAATTGGATGAAATGCTTTGAGTGTTTAAGTAGTGTTTTGAACTCTGGGAGCTTGACTAAAAATGTTTATGGAATTTAAATAAGTTGGAGACTTTAGGAAGTTTTTAAAAATTTAAATGGAAATTATAGAATTTTTGTTCCACGGAATTAAAGGAGTAAAGGTTTAGAAATAAACTTTTACTTAAGATTTGAAATTAAATTTGAGAACGAAGTGATAAATAAAATTAGTAAGTTAAATTTGAGTGAAAATTAATTAAGCTGGTAAATAAAACCAATTAGATGAAATAAATTAGAAAGATTAGTTAATAAATGTAATTAAATTTGGAAAAAATTATAGAAGTTTACAATTTGAATATAATAAGAGTGTAATGAAATCTAGATAAGTAAAGATGAATGTAAAGAAAAGTCTAGGTAGACTAAGTGGAAGGGTTATTGAAATAAAATTTAAGTTGGAAATAAAATTTGTGAGTAAATTAATTGATTCAAGCGAGTAAGCAAATGTATTGGAATTGTATATTGGATAATTCTTAATTTAAAATGTGTAAAATAAAGTGAAGTTATAGAATTAATTCGAAGTGAGTCATAAGAAATTGTTTGAGATTTAAAATAAATTAGTAAGTGGAACTAATTTAAATAATGATATGAATCAATTGTGAATGGAAGATAGTTGATAAAATTCAATATTCAGAGTGTGAAGATGAATTAAATTCAAGTAGAAATGAAAATGAAAATCTGGATG
This sequence comes from Allium cepa, assembly GCA_030765085.1. Lineage (NCBI taxonomy): Eukaryota > Viridiplantae > Streptophyta > Magnoliopsida > Asparagales > Amaryllidaceae > Allium > Allium cepa. Next base: position 2,485,127 of record JASFAV010000025.1, on the reverse strand, counting down.
AAATTGGGAAAGAATATTTGAAATTAATTCGTAAATTAAAGAAAATTGAATCTATTTGGAATTAGAACCCAAATTGATTAAATATAGTTAAAAACCAAGTGACAAAGTGAAGTTGAAAGATTAATTTGTAGTAGACTAAAAATAATTTAAAGTTTGGAAATAAATCCATTGGGATTTAAATAAATTAGTTGTGAGACTAATTAAAGAAATGATTTATATGAATATGGTTTGAGATAAAGGTAAATAGAATTCAATATCAAAAATGAAGATAAATTGAATTCATATGGAATTGGAGATCCAGTATAAAAGTAAGTGGATATGTAGGCTAAAATAGTAGAGTAATAATATAAGAGTATATAAAATTCTTATATTAAACTTAAAAAACGAATGATGAATTCTTAAGTAAGTTTAGTATTGGAAATATACTAAGTAATTTTGGAATGAGGATTAAGTAAAGTTGTGAAATGAGATAATTGTGGATTAGAGAATGGAAACCAAAATGAATGTGAATAAAAGAGAATTGATATAACTAAAAATCAATTGGGGCTAAATACGTAGGATGTACGTATATTATTTTATTCACATAGCGATTTGATTCAGATTCGAGCACAGAATTTCGACGTAGTTATACCGATACGAGTTGGGATTTTTCACTCAATTTTAGACGGCGAACTCTGGATATGGATTTTTGATTGATTCTGGAATTCTCTATCATAGTTATGGCTATGCAAGGAGAATGACGGTTTCTGATCAAGAAACCATATCTGAGTCCGCACTAGGAAGTCGGGTGGACGATACTAGTTCGGAAGTGAAATTGTGTGATCGAGCTAGCGATCGAACTGGGTATTGCGCACCGATGATATATGTGCATCGTATGAGTGTGAATGAAATAAATATGAAAACCTTTGAAAAGAAATATATAAAATGATGTTGAAAGCCATGATTGGATGCTAATGCTAAGTAGGCTATTCAGGTGATAAAAAGCAAAAGGGAATTCGGATTTTTGATTTTTAAAGATAAACTGAAATTTTCTCGGCAAAGGTATGTATTTAAATTTCTGTATGAAATTTGATGATTTTCTGTTCTAGCCACTTGGCCTTTTGTTTTCTTTTTGAATCTGGGGGCCCGTAAAGGCATTTTGTAGTTGTACCGAGCTAGCCGCACAAAGAAGACGCCGGCAAAAAATTTCAAAAATTTAGAGAGTTGGAAAAATTTTGGGAAAATTTTGATAACTTAAATTGGGTTTTAAAATTAAATTTAAATGGTTGGGCAAGAAATATTGGTTGGAACTAATGGAAGAAGTTTAGAAAGTTAGTGAGGTTAATGATGTCTTTATTAAAAAGAAGTTTTTGGGTATTGATTAAACTGTTTGGTTTTGGTAAGTTGATAAAATCTATTTGGGATGAGAAATAGTTAACGGGTTGTGAGCCATTCTTCTTAACTAGTAATTCCAGGGACGAAATTCTTTTAAGGGGGAATGTGACAACACAGAATTTTTAGATATTTGAAATTGGAATATTTAATTGATTTTAAATATTTGAAAGTTAGTTTAACTTGAATTTCAAATATCACTATGAATTTGGCAATTAAATTATTGAATTTAATAATATGAAATTGGGTAAAATATTGCATCTTTGGTTTTGAGCTTGGTAAAAATAATTTGAGGGCTTGTAAAATTTATATTGATAATACTGAAGATAGTAAAAATGTTAAACTTGAATTTGGAAGTGTTTTGTTACGTTTCGAAATTATAATGTTTAAATTCAATTTAAAAATAGCCTTCCGAGGCACAGTCTCGGAATTCGATGAAACCAGTTCCATTGGATCCATAATAGTGTATTATTATTTGATTTCAATTTTCATAGTATTTGGAGTGATCGTGGGGTCATATGGTAAGTAAACACGCTCAAATCTATATCGATAATTTAATATAATAACTGGGTCCAAAAGGCTATCTTCTCCATATGATCAAATTAGGACTCGAAACCTTTCCATTATGTTCGGAATAGGGGTTTAACATTATAAACGCCTGGTGGCATGCCTCGATAAGAGAATGAGATTTTTAGCTTGATTTCAAGAAGTTTAAATTCAAATTTAAATTAAAATTGTATATTTTCACCAGTCAATATTTGTAGTTTGTGATTTAACTTATAGATGGGTTTTCTTTGACACTTATATACCTATGTCGTGTGTGATGGTTCTTTTGAAAATCGAACAGACGTTTTTTCTTTTTCTCTCCCAACTAAAAATCGAGATGGCTAAAAATGAAAAAAAGGTTTGTTAATAAATTTTTTTATAGAAACTGCTGCTAAATTTTTATGTCATGGTCGAACTTCTTCTCATCAAAATTCTTTTAGAGATCGAATCATGATAGTATATAGGGCCGAGCAAAATCAGCGAAAGAAATCATTTTCTTTCGAATCAGATCTTCGTTCAAGAGGGGGATCGCTATTATTATCTCCTCAATCTCGTTTCTTCCTTGAAATCTAATCGCTCGACCTTTGACCTATCCCATTCATGAAGGTATTTCATCGCAGGCGGCGGCTAGGGTTGTGCAAAGGTTGTGACCAAAGGGAGTCATGGTGGAATCAATGACATTTTACGAGGAAGGAGGTCGCGCTGGAGACGCGATGCCTGCTGATGAGGTTCGATGTTTGGCAGTGTGTCGGTCGGGGAACTCTGGGTTGTCTTTGCCGGTGATGCCATGGTCTAGGAAGACGTTGAAGTTCCAACTTGGGGTCTTCGTGCTCGCATGGTGGATTCCAATCGCAAGAAGAGTAGAGCGACTTAGGGGAGTTTTGGATCCGGTAGTGGAGGCGCGTCTGCAATTTTAGGGGTAACCGATAGACGGAGAGCTAGGGCTTGTCGAAGGGTGGGTGTGTGCTCGGATCTGATCGCAAAATTAAAATTTTATTTCAAATTAAGTAAGTTTAAAACTCTTTGAATTCGATTTGTTTATTATTAATTATCAGAATATATATGTATATAACTTAGTACATTGTTTTTCAGTAAAAAATATTTACTGTTTAGTTTTAAAATTGCAGAGTTTGAATTTATATATATACAAGAACTGAGTTAAGATTTTGGAAGAAAATTATATAAGGGATTTGGTGATAAAATTGTACAATTGACTTATTTAATTTATTTTAGTTACTAAAAGATTTTTAAAGGGAAATTATTAGTTTAAATTAAATTAAATTTTTTGTAAATTAAATTTTGTTAATGGTAATAAAATGTGTGATGACTATTAATAAACTGTATAAGTATTTATACAAGGTATAAAATCATGGAGAAACGAGTCGAGATGGATTGGATTTGCAAACAAAAACAAAGGTGAGTTAATCTCACTCATCTGGGTATTATTTAAATTCAATAGTTGAATTTAAATTTTGGTTGAATGATTGAATTGATTGGATGTGGAATATTATATATAGTAGTGTGTATATATATATTAGACTGGTTGATTTCCCGCATTATATAGCAGATGAGACCCTATGCGCCGCATAATAGCTGATAAGGTCGGTTCAAATTGATGGCAAGTGTTGGTTTGAAAATGAAAAGGTAAGGAGGTGAAAAGGCTTAAGCAAATAAAAGGTCACAAAACCTTTCAAATTTATGGTATTTCTTTTGAAATTTTAAATACATATAAAATGCTGATAGATAAAGATAAAAACTCAGAACTAAAAATGAATGCATAACGTAAATATATAAATTTTAATTAAATATAATTAAATTAAGAAAATAGCAGTGAAAATAGAAATTAGGCTTTAAATTTTGAAAATAAATTCAATAAGATTTGGAAAAATTCAAACATCACTTTAAAAATATTTAAAAGACAAAAATATATGCAACATAACATATAATACGAATTTGAATAAGGTATGACAAATAAAAATATTATTTATATAATTTAAAATAAACAATATTTTTAAATAAAACAATTTACACCCAATATTGAAAAAAACATAACTTTCACCATATAACTCCGATTTCAACGAACAAAAAGCAGTAGTCTTAAAATTTAAACTATTTTCATAATAAAAGATAAAATTCAAAAACTGAAATATTTAAATTAAATTTAAAAGTCAAAGTTTGACCATATTGACCAAAAATTCACTTTTCTGAAAAATATTCAATTTTATTCAAGTTTGGAAACATAATTCACATAATAATCAAAATTTATATTTAAATAACAAAATTTATTCTTTTTAATAAGTAAAATAAGGTTTTTAAATCAGGAAATTCAATTTAACAGAAATAAAATATACAATAAAATAATCACAAAGTACATTGTTGTTACACTCTCGCCCACTCAAAACTTTTCGTCTCCAAAAAGGAACGAGGTATGGAAAAACACAGAAAAATAGAATAATTGAATGACAAGGAAAAGAAAAAGAAAAAGAAAAAGAAAGAAAGATTCCATTGATCGTAGCAATCATGACTGAATCAACAGAAATTCTATTACTAGAAACAATATGTCCAAGGATTCGGACTTCATCTTTCCAGCAATGGCATTTAGAAAATTTATTTAGCATAGCACGAAAACAAGATTCATCAAATCAACAAAGAAAGCAACGACATTAGTCAAACCATAAGGCGTGACTAACCATTTATAGTACCCATTCTCAGAGTTCCAGGAATAAGATCTGTACGAAAGAAATTTCCCGTTTAGGAGGTAAAGTAGTGACTTTACCAATATATCGGGATAGAATCTGACTACTGGAGTCAAATGAAGATCACCACTAAAGCAATGATCAGAATTGAAAAGTTGCATATGCTTACAAATCCTATTAAGGTTTATGGAGCCTTAACTGGATTTGAAACACATAAAAAAACAGAAGCAAACTCAGGAGAAAGGAGATACTCAAACTTATCACACAAATCAACAAAAATAAGACCATGGGAAACTCTAGTATCAATTAAAACACGAATATGATACAAAAATAAAGAAAGGTTGCACTGAAGAGTACCTTGTTCATCACTAGGAGTAGGAGCAGGTGGAGGAACTGGAGAAGATGTAGATGAGATAGCAAATATACCAAAAGGCTTAATATCAGCAGGAGGAGGAACAGCTGCACCAGCTAAGGCAGGACAGCTATTGGTATAGTGTCCCTTCTAATCACATTTGAAGCAAGTGATGGCAGAAAGGTCAACAAGTTGCCTATGAGAAGGAGGAGATGAAGAAGATCCCAAACCCGAATTCTTGAGCCAAATCTGCTTCTGCTGCTGGAAATTAGACTCTCTCTTCCTAGAATTTGCAGAGGAAGACTGAGATGAAGGAGTACCAGCAGGAGCAGGAGCAGAAGCAGGAGCAGGAGCAGGACCCTTAGAAGTAGGGTTCTCATAACGGATAGCCATATCCATAAGCTGGGTGAAAGTGCCATGGACATGAGAAATGAGACGATCATAATACGCGGGACGAGCACCAGATATGAACTTCACGTTCTTCTTGAGAGGAGTGTCAATCAGGCTAGGACCGAACTTAGAAAGTTCATTGAACTTCCTCTCATACTCAGCAAAAGACATGGTACTCTGCTTGAGATTCATAAATTCACGATAAAGCTGAGATTTCTCGGCTTCGAGCATCCATTTGCCAAAAAAGCCTCTCTGGAAAGATGATAGATAAACTTATAAAAACACAAAAAGATAGAAAAACAGAGTTCAAAGGAACACCAGAAGATACCTAAACTGTTCCCAAGTAATATCAGCTTCGACGGTGTTAGCCGTGACAGACTCCCACCAATCTAGAGGAGACTCATGCAACTGCTAAGCTGCTAACTGACGCTTCTGGGCATCAGTAATCTCGGGACCAGTAAATATCCTCTCAGGACTCCACAACCATTGTTGAGACCCAATGATGCTCTCCGAACCGGTGAATGAGGTTCCACCAAGTTGAGTGAATTTCTTACAGAGAATAGTGAATCTAACAGGAGCAACTGGTTGAGGGACTGGGGAAATACCATGATCCCTACCTCTGGCATTTCCTCGATTCACCATGAAAAATCAAGAATGAATTTAGGACAGATATAGAGATGACAAAGATAAGATCAGATATATTGACTTGGATGAATATCCAAAAGAAAAATCTAACAGGGTAGATACGAAAGGAAGAAAGTTAGAAAACATTTGAAAAATCCTTTAAAAGAAGAAAAATTTTATATCAAAAAAATCTTTGAAAAAAATCTTTTGAAAACATTTTTTAAAATCATTTTGAAAAATCATTTTCTACTTTGAAAATACGTTCTCTCACAAAGAAAGTGATTCTGAGATTGATTTCACTCATTTTAGGGTATTTCTACCCTATCTCTAATGATTTTTTGCTCCTCAGGCAATGGTTTGCCAAAAACCAAAGCTCTGGTACCAAATGTAATGACCCGCCATTTCACACCATTCAAATCGACAATAATCCACACATGCCAGACTTGAATGATGCAAAATAACAGATTGTAAATAAAATTTGGAGCAAATGAAATCAAATATACAGAATCGCAGACGCAGAACAATCAGAATAACTCGCAGCGGAATATAAAATAACATAGCAGTTCATGAAGCTACTATAACAAAGTCTCAAAACAAATACATAATATCAGTCTGAAACACATGATAGAAATCCCAAATACATAGAAGTTCACTAATACATGAGATAAACTAGAATAGCTGAAACAGAAGTGGATATAAATGTATATAGGCAGAAACTCTAGCAAAGACCAGCTCCAGAAAGAGAATCCAAAGCTGTGAATATTCAGGCTGACCCAAGCTTAAACCAGAACACAAAACACTCTAGTCAGGACGATATATATTTATATAATGTAAACCAACTCAAGTGAACTGTAATAAGGTACAAGTAACTTAAAGGATGCCTGGGACCGCCAATCCTCTAAGGATCCGTTAAACTATTTACTATGTAGTAATATTGCGCTATTATAATAATGTCTACAGTAAAATAAACTTACTTCTAAATAGCGTTCCGGGCTACCCATATCACCCTTCACATATAATAGTCCCAGTAGTCCATCTAGTATCAGCATATCTCCAGATCATGAGACTACCCTAAATACACCATGGGATACGGGAGAAAAACAAACTCATAGTAAAGGCTCGGTATGGTAGGTGACACGGCACACAGGGCGATGCCAGGGTAGATATACCAATTATGCACACGGGCTGGTGGTACGCAGCAGCCACATACGCCCACCTCGAAACACACTCCCATATCAAAATCGGAGGATGACCATTTAATCAATCACAAGTAAGAGTATAGTATCGAAGCAATGTGTCCGACCACAGGAGCTGCCCCTTTTGGCCCGAGATCGCTCCTGTTTTAGCCACCTTAAGCAAACTCACGGGAGTCGGGTCCACGTAATATACCTCAAGAATGTCGCCGCCATCCTACTTTATTCTGGAAACTCCACCGCGTACACAGTTGTTAAAGTGGTTTTCGGTATCGACAGAGAGTATGCCCATATCCGATCCCGGTCTCTTTAACAACCAATCATTATTATAACCCATAGTTATAATTTAAAAATCATAGGTTATACTTCAAAATAAAGTATCATTTCAAATTCAAATCTTTATCAAAATAAAGATCTAATCATTTCCAAACCATTTCAATATATCAAAATATCATATCTTTCAAAATTAATTTCAAATCATTACTTGAATTCAAATCCAAATATACACATTTAATTATCCTTTTTAATTCAAAGATATTATTCATTTATTATCCTTTTTAATTCAAAGATATCTTTCATTTATTATAATTTCAAATCACCTTTTAAATAGTTTATATTTAAATCAAAACAATTTATTTAAACCATTTAAAAGTGGAGCCGTAATATTTACAGTCAAATATTTAGTTCCCAGAATTTTAGACAAATTCTGAGCTCATTTGTTTAAATCAAAACCTCAACATTCATTTCAGCCTATCGCAACACTTATCAAGTGCTACTGTAGCCCTTTATTTAATTTCAGACTTTAATTATCTTTTTGCTATCGCAGCACTTACCAAGTGTTGTAATACCACTTAGTTATAATTTATAAATAGTTCGTTTGTATCAACCACAGCACTTACAAAGCGTTGTAATATCATTTACGTTAGAAATAATAGCATTTCAAAATACTGTTAATTACATTTTCAATATATAATTTAAAAAACAATTAATCCTTTTTTCATTTTAAACTTATAAAATCATATAATTTCACTTTTAAAACAATCATTTAAATATCCTTATATTCATGATTTTATAAGGTTAAATTTCCATTCAAAAATCAATATTTAATAATAATTCACATATTAAATCATTCAAAAAAGATCCATGGCGACTGCGTATGCGTTTGCGACTTCTCTTTCTTTTGCGTTTTCCTTACCTCCTCCCTGACTTCTTCCTTCATCCCATTTCTTTCCGCCTCTTCTCCCTCCCTCTCCCCCTTATCCTATGCCCCTTTCGCCACTGCAATCCCCCCTTTCACTCCTGCTTTCTCCGTCGTCAACCAGATCTGGCCGCGTATACAAGGCTTTGTCTCTGGTATGGACCCTCCTCATCTCCTTTCGAGCTCCGATTTTCCTCCCCTGATTTGTTCAAAGTTGTCCAAGATTGTTGATGTTACTCGTCCCTGCGCATCTACTGTGGGTGCATGCGCGATTCTTCCTGAAGCGACAGTTGTCGCGTTTGCTGTTCGTGTTTCGCCTTCTTTGGAACATGCCTTTCCTGTCTCGCTTTCTGACCTTGTATGCCCTTTGAATACGAACGCTAGCTGTACTTTTCCTTTACCGCTGTCTGGTGAGTTTGCTCAACCCTTTGGTATAGGTAGTAAATCGGGTTCTCTTGGTAATGCTGATAGTGTATTGGGTAAGCAAGTTTTGAATGATGTTGTGGATGATCTGAGTGTTGTTTGTTCGTCTAGACGTATTTTAGGCTTAGCTTCGGCAGAGAAATCCAGTTTGGTTCAATGCACACCTGATGCTTGTGCTATTGACCCAGTGAATATTGAACCATTTCTCAGTGATAAGTCTCCAGGTGTTCCCAGTTGTGGTCTCCCCAAAGTTGTGGATCGTCCTGGTCTATCTTCTCCATCGCTGGCTCACCACAAATCTTGGTCTTCGCTGTTCAAATCTCTGCCTCGTAATGCGGGGGACTACATGCCTATTGATTTTGACATTAATGAGGAAAATGGAGTGATGATTCCTCCTCCTATCGTTATGCAGGCTGGCGTGGATTATTGGTCTGATTATTTGGTTGGCTTCTTTTTGGAACCAAATCATCGCCTTCGTGATGCGACTTCTGTTTGTAGACGGGCTCGGAAACTAAGTGGTAGTTTAAGTGTTAAGCTGATTGACTCCATGTATTATCTCAAGTTTTCCTCTTCCAAAGAACGTCGGCTTGTTCTTGAGGCCGAGCCTCCCTTTTTTGTTGGTAGGCCCTTTATCATTACTCCCAGGTCTCCTACTGTGGCGAGTGCTCGTGAGCAGGTTCTATCTATCCCCGTTTGGGTTTATTTTTCACATATTCCGTCTGTGCTTCAGCCTCTGATTGGTTTGAATTGGCTTGCCTGTAATGTTGGTAAACTGAAATGCTTTGATACCAATACGGTAGCACATGATAAATTGATGTTGGCTAAGGCTCTTATTGATATTTCTCCCTCTAAGCCTCTCCCTGCTTCTACTCCTGTTCATCTTGCCGTCGGGCATGTAGCGGTCGTTCGTGTTCGTTATGGTTGGGTTCCTGATATTTGTACCACCAGTCACTCTTTTGGTCATCTTGCTATATCCTGCCATCATTCTGTGGTGACCGCGGCGGTTCTAAAGATCCCTCTGCCTCATCCCCCGATTCGGAAATGGCTGCCGAAGTTATCTGCCTCTCAGCCTTCCCCCACTCTTTCTGGTCCTCAATCAGTTCTAGGTCCTCCCCTTGTTTCGTCTCCTGATCTCCTACGTCTCTTTCTGATGACCCTTTTGATGCCTCTGCAGTTCCCTTTGATGCACCTGTTTCTGCACCCTCTATTTTGCCTGTTGTCTGGGATGAGTCCGAGAGATGTTGGGTTGATCAAATTTTCGATGTGAGATTTAACCCGGTGGCTGACTCCTACTTCAGATTTGTTTCCGATGATCACTTGGAACTTAGATGCCTATTTTACAAACCATCTAGTGATTTCTTAGTTCTTGATTTGGATGGTTTATATGCGAGTAAGAATTCTGCCATGTTTGCTGATACTACTTGTGATCGCTCCTTCATATACTCTTCTGATGCTATGGGTTACGATCCTTGTCTTGCTATCCATTTCCACCCCTTTGCTGGACTTTGCGGTAAAGTTCCTTTTGATTCTTCCCTGGTGTCTCTGGAAGATGACGATTCATCCTCTTTAGAGGATACTTAGTCTTGGGAATTTTATTAGTTACTGTGACTTGTCTGTAACATACCTGTGCTGTATTTTCCTTATTTCTATGTAGTTAAGGTACCTTTACCTTACTCTTGTACTTCATTTTATTACGTTCGTAATAAAAGTGGACGGCCCACTATAAAACCGGCTGACCTTGCCAAAATAAATAAATTCACACATTCAATTTCAATTCTTTATAATTAAATTTTAACTTAACATTTAAGTTTATATTTTCAAATTTAACTCATTTTCATTTTATTTACTTAACTTACTATTTCACTTTTAAACAAAATTCACAAATTTCCAATTTAAGTTACATTTCAAAATTCAACTCAATATTCATTCATTTAATATTTTAACTTTACTCAAAAATCACTAATATATTATAAAAATCATTTTAAATTCATATAAGTTCAAAATATCCTAAATTTATCATATTTCATATTTAATTTAAATTCCATTTATCACCAAATTATGATTTTCATAATAACTTACATTTCAAATTTTCTAACTTTACCATTAATTTATTTCTCTTATAAATTCTTTGAAAATCAATAATACTTTACAAAAATCACTTTTAATTAAGTTTTAAATCAAAATATTATAATATTTACATTTTAAACATATTTTTAAAATATTTAGAAAAATATGTTTTAACCACGGGTCAGTATAAAATTTTCTAGCCTAAGAAAAGTGATACGGGTAATATATCATTTCAACCCGTAATTTACAAAGAAAACCCGGGTTTTTTCATTTCAAACCCACAGTCTCAAGTAAATGAAAATAATTGAAAATCGTTCAGGCCTATCGTTTCAGCCCATAGTGATTCTAATCTAAAGGGAACTTGCATTGATAAACTGATATAAATAACAAAATAGCATTATATAACAGTAACAGATTTTATAACAGGTGTTTAAGCATAGATGAACATCATATAATCATAATATAGCAGATAAAATATGGTGATGCATTTTATAGATTCAAATGTAATTTAGTTATATAAGTATAAAACTATCTGGTGAGAATAACTCACTGGTATAAGCTGGAGGTGACAGCAAACGAATGCACAACTAAGATCCAAAAAAGCATGATAGCACGACAAAGATTTGAGATTGAGAGAACCAAAGATTAATTGCCTTGAACACATTCAAACAAGACAATACAAACAACATAAGTTTCGACCCAAAATACAATTAACAATGTTAGGAATAAATGCATAAAACAAAACCAAAGTCTTTGCACTTTCTTTCTACCACTGATGCTCAGCCATAGGTCAGGTTTGCATGGGAAAAGTGTGTGTTAGGGTCCGGTTTTAGGTTTAATAGGGTCGGCCTAGCATCGGAAAGATGGTGTACAAGTGGTGATGCATGAAACTACAAACCAATGCAACAAAACAAGATTTCAAAGCAATATAAGGCTCGGCCCTATGCAATTCTAGGCACGGCCACGTCTGTAGTGGACTGGAGGATGATGTGGCAGTGGTGTCAGATCAGGTAGGGGCTGGAGATAGTGGTGCAAGTGGCGGCCAAGGTGATGTTGGAGGTGATGAAGGCATAGGTGGCTCGGCTATGGGTTTCAAGTGGAGTTTGTTCAAGTTTTGGTGGAGTTTGATCGACTATTGGTGCATGGTCAGGCTAGGGCAGAGGGCTGAAAGTGGTGGCAACCTGATGTGGTGGTGGTGGAGGCGAATATGGTGATGGAGGAGCTAAGGCCGAGCCTATAAAGTTGAAAGCATGTGAAAAGAAATAGGAAAACAAGAAGGAAATGAGTAGAAAGTAGAAAATTTTTACCGAACTCTTCTACTTCAGGTAATGGCCGAAATATTTTTGAGATGAGAATTTTTTTCTCTTGCATGTAAATGAAAAATGTGATCAGCTGAAGATAGGATAAGGTCAGTTCAAATTGATGGCAAGTGTTGGTTTGAAAATGAAAAGGTAAGGAGGTGAAAAAGCTTAAGCAAATAAAAGGTCACAAAACCTTACAAATTTCTCCTATTTCTTTTGAAATTTTAAATACATATAAAATGCTGATAGATAAAGATAAAAACTTAGAAATAAAAACAAATGCATAAAGTAAATATATATATATATTAATTAAATATAATCAAATTAAGAAAATAGCAAAGAAAATAGAAACTAGGCTTTAAAATTTGAAAATAAATCAATAAGCTTTGGAAAAATTCAAACGTCACTTTAAAAATATTTAAAAGACAAAAATATATGTAACATAACATATAATACAAATTTGAATAAGATATGACAAATAAAAATATTATTTACATAATTTAAAATAAACAATATTGTTAAATAAAACAATTTACACCCAATATTGAAAAAAACATATAATTCACCATATAACTCCGATTTCAACGCAACGAAAAGAAGTATTCTTAAAATTTAATCAATTTTCATAATAAAAGGTAAAATTCAAAATTTTAAATATTTAAATAAAATTTAAAAGTCAAAGTTTGACCATATTGACCAAAAATTTACTTTTCTGAAAATATTCAATTTTATTCAAGTTTGGAAATATAACACACGTAATAATCAAAATTTATATTTAAATAACAAAATTTATTCTTTTTAATAAATAAAAGAAAGTTTTAAAATCAAGAAATTCAATTTAACAGAAATAAAATATACAACAAAATAATCACAAAATACAGGGTTGTTACACAACTAGATTCCTCAAAACGTTTGAATCTATTTTATACATACAGCGATATGATTATGTGATGATCTATGATGAATTATATTGATCATAATGGGAATTGGAATTTATTGAATACTCTGGCATGGTTAAATATATATATATTGGAATTTTAACAATTAAAATATATATATGAAGTTTGGATTTTTAAATGCAGATAAAAATATAATTTTAAATAAAATAATTATAGGTAATTTGGTTAATGAAAATGATTTGGAAGAATAAAAGTTTTTTTTTAAATTATAACAAATAAATCCAAAGTATGGGAAAAGAGGTATTTTGAATAAATGAATTCAAGTGGTAATATTTAAAGGAGTAAAGGAATTTATTTTTAAAATTCAAATTTTAAATTTGTTTGGAAAAGATAAAGAAGAAATTTAGAAAGTATGAAATTTTTATTTTTAGTTTAAATAAGATTTTAAATCAGGATAAAGAAGTTAAATCCGAAATAAATGAGTTTTGAAATAAATTTGGATAGGAAAAGAAATTTATTTTAAATAGAGTTAATATTGAAAAAAATCAATTTGAAGATTGGTTTAGTGATTGAAACTATGATTAAAGAAAGAAGAGACTATGAAATTTATAAACTGGGTTTATAAAGCGAAATGAATATCGGTGGATATTCGGGAGTATAAATTCACGGTAGGAATTTATAAAGGAATGGGTAATTTGTTTTTAAAAATAAATAGCGGTTTATTTTTAAAGGTATGGGAATGGGAAGTTTATTTTCTTGGAAAGCCAAGTATATTTTAAAAGAGATTTTTTATAAGTTAAAGGCTTTAAAAATTTTGTATTAAAGAAATGTTTTAGAAAATTTATTATTTTAAGTGTTTTAAATTTTGAAGTAAATATTTTCAAATTCATTTGTGTACTAATTATTTAAAGGTTAATTAGTATTATGTTTAAAAATAAATTATTAATATTTATATTTTATAAAATAGTTTTATTTTATATAATTTGGTTAAAATTTATAGAATTTCGTAACTCTTATTTTTAAATTTATTTTGGCTTAAGCTTTATGTTAAAAATTAGTTTTTATACTTTATAAGTAGTTTATTTTGAATATTTTTAGGAGTATATATTTTTGAATAAAGTGTTTAAGTAATTTCTATTTAAATGTTTTAAGTTATATTTTAGAATAAAAAGATTTAAATTATTTTTAAAATCTTAGGTATTAGGACTTGGCGGTTTTCAGTGGAAATAAAACAATTGGGTGGAAATTTATTTCCACGGGAGAGAAAAAAGTGATTTGAAAACTATTTTTCAGAGGATTGAAATGTAGGAAAATATCCTATGAAGATTTTTAAAAATAAATTATTTGGAAGAAATTATTATGGCTTGATGATTGTTTGTGAATGTTATTTGATAGTTAAATAACCGACTATACATATTGGCCGATGCGCCGATCGTTTCGAAGAGACCGGGATCGTGATTTTTTCTCGAAAACCACTTCGATCTAGTTTGAACGTTTTCGTGAGGAAGACAAGAGCTAGGAGTCGAAGATGGAGAAGTGAAGTGTAAAGGCTAATCGTCACTAATCCTGAGGGTGATTCCAGAATGGATGTAGTAGGAATAGTGCCTTCGGTTCCGTTCAAACCCGGAATGGACTGGTATGGGCGAATGCTTTTAGAGAATCTTCAGGAGGACAATAAGCATTCTAAGTGATTGTGTGCTAAAAAGGTAACGCATAGCCTCGAGCCTCATCAACCGAGAATGGCTAAAACATGGGAGGTGCACACAAGGCTAAGTGGCTAGCAACCAATCAGGGTAAGATCATCCCTTTCTAGATGTCTCTTTATATATTCGGCTGTTTCGTGGTTGTTGATCCCAACTGTGGGGTGAACTTATTCGGACTATCCAGTAAGGGATAGCTCCGGTCTTATGCTGTAGGGGATTATGGTGGATCCTCGGTATGGTGATCTAGACCACGTACTATAACGGGCGGCACCCCAGTAGCCCTGCCACTGATAGGAATCCATTTTCCTTATGTGCCTTTATGGTTTTGTTTATATACCTATTAGCCAGAATTTAATAAATGTAACAATTTCGGCTATTTGAATTAGTATTTGTATAAAGACATTATTATAATATCAGAGGATTTTATAAGAAATGTTTTGCTTATCGTAAGGTAAAAATCCGGCATGTTTATTTGAGGCGTGGTCTTACAAGATACCTTTGATTTCAAAGAATTTTGAAACTTTATTAATCCAATTGAGTGTGTTTTCTCATGCTGGTTTTCTAGACCGACTCAGGTGTTATTTAACTATAATGCTCGAGTCAGACCGAGTATTGTAGAATACATGATACGGTGTTATGGAGCTCAAGAGACGAACTGGATGACGAGACGTACTTCCATACTTGATTATTATTCGGTGTGTATTCAATTTTGAGGACAAGTTTATATAATTGTCCAGCCTTTGGATATTGATTTTGTTGTTGAATTGAGTTGTACTCTGGGAAATATGTATATATATATATATATGTATGATGAAACAGATTTTTTATCTAAAATCAATGTTATATATCATATTTTATTCCGCTGTGTTTGTGAGATTCTGATATTGTTTTCTGTTTCTTCTTCTACCTTCTTTTTCTTTTTACCCTAGTGGTTCAATTTCTCGAGCGTCGATAAATCGGGTCATTACAATTTCATAAATCCATTTATGACCATTAAAGTAAGTCATCTCAAAATACGCCTAAAAACCATTCAACTATAATAGGCAAATCAATCAAAATCACCATTTCATAAATATATATCAAGTCTCAAATTGATTATCATCAAAAATATGGTGATAACAATTCAAAATTCTTCAGGCCTAAAGATACTAAATATCCATCCTAAAAACTCTAAAGAACAATCATCGCTAATGATATAATAATGGTATTCAACTACCAGTGTGATTCAGTGCAACACGGGGCCTAACTAAGATAAATAAACCTTGCTACATAATGTAGTAGTCTAATGAAAAGAAATAGACTACCAGGTACAAACCTCAACTCGTAACGAAAAGAAATAGGTAGCCGTGTTTATGACAAAACAATGTGAATTTACCAATCAAAAACAAATAGGTAAATATTGTCTAGCTATGAAATAAACTAATAGGCCTGCATATAACACCTGCCCAAGAAATGAAAGGGAAGCCGTTTCATACCATCACAAACTTAACTAAAAGAAATAGGTATGCCTACCCAAATCAAAATGTTAATTGCTGTCACTCAAGTAATCACAAGAATTTAACTAACTATCTCTTACCAGATAGTAAATTATACTAAAAGCTAGTAAATTCCACTTAATCTCTACTTAACAAATTATAATAATAAGCAGAGAATTGTACAAAATGTCTCATACCAATCCGACAATTCAATCGTTTATTAAAATTCTTTGTTTCTTAGAAAATCATGAAATTCAGTAGATATTCAAATCAAGCTTATTCTCTTATATTTTAAAAGACAAGAGTTAAAAGATTTCGAATAAAAATAGAATTCTTTATTTAAAATCAAAAATCAAATAATTATTTTCCAAAATCAATAATTTTCTTTATTCTTAAAATTTATATAGTTATATAAGTATTTTTTAGAAAATCTTAAAAGCATTTAATCGTATTTATCTGTATTTTCTAACATAAAATATTTTTGTGTGTTTATAGATTTAATAATACTAAAAGAAATTTGCAAGTTTAAGCAAATATCTTATATACCTTTATCAATATTTAAAACTTTATAAACATAAATTTTCTTTAAATCATACACCAAAAAGGGTTTAATACTTTAACAATCATTTGCTACTAGAAATCAAATGATAACACAGTCCAAAAAGTTCTCGAAAACTTAGCAAAATAATTAAACTGAAATTTGCCAGCAAGAACTAGGCAAACTGCCCAGTTTTAATTATCATTGGTCGATCGATGGTAATGGACCAGTCGACTAGTCGTCGCACATTCCTGGGCATCAATTGCCCAGGTAGTCGTCAGTTAAACTCTGATGTTCAGGTTTTCGTTAGTTTAGGTGATTAGAAAACGATAATAGATGCAATGCCTTGTCTACCCGAACATTCAAACACCACTAATATCATTCCATAAGCATACAAAAAGCATTTTTGATCAAATAAGAACTAAAAGTGTCAAATTCTATAACTAACAGTATTTAATTCCTTAAATTTTGATTTTTAACTGTTCTTGTTTAACCAAACAGCTTAATTATTCAGATATCAATATGCACTAACAACCATTCCAACATCAATTAGTAGATATAGTCGTGTGAGATGAAAATCTCACCTTAACCGTTAGCTTGTTGAATAGCTGCTAGCTCACCATGTTCGCATCTTCATAATTGCTAACATCTACCTATTGTAACGATGTACCATTTTGGACAGTTTAAATTGATGAAAAACCACACAAGTCGGACTCAAACCATTCAAAAGGGTAGGTTGTTATGGGGTAAATAAGAAAAAGAAGAGTAAGAAAAAAAAATACAGAATCTCGCAGTTGAATGACAAAATATAATGATCAAATAACAGTACATGAAGCTGTTTTATAAATAAATTTGATTATTCTTTTACAACACAAAATCAGAATTACATAAAACAAGAATAAATAAATAAATGCAACGAACAACATGATGCAGTGGAACAAATATACTATATAATAATAATGGTACAAAATCTTCGTCTTCGTCCTCTAGAAAGGAGTCTTCGACAAACTGAAAAGCTCAAACTGACCCGAGCGAATTGAAAAGACAAAACACTCGAGTCAGAACTAAAAGATCTTGTATAAGTTAAATCAACGGTAAATAAGAGTGTTACGGTGTCAGAGATATATACGGGGTTTGACAACTCCTATCCAGTGTCTAACGTGAGTGCAATAACTTAAGAAATGTTCAGGATTCTCGTCTCCTAAAGATCCGTTAAACTATCTATTATGTGGCACAATACGCTATTATAATATGTCTACAGTAAAGTAAAAGTATTAAAATAGCGTTAAGGCGTTACACATATACCCCTCAACACATTTTATATATTCACATAGTCTATACACTACCGTATGCTCCTCCATGAGGTTTACCCAAAGGGAACTCCATAGGTGTGATACAAAACAAACTCGTAGAAGGTGCAATAAGGCATGCGACAAGGCACTCGAGGCAATGCTCAGGGTAGATATACCAATTACACTCCCGGACTGGTGGTAACGCATAGCCACTACTACCGCCCACCTCGGAACACACTTCCAAAATAAAATCAAGGGTAGCCACCCAATCAATCACAAATTCAAAATATAGTATCGAAGAAATGTGCCCGATTGGAGGAATGACCTCACTTGGCTCAGTATAGCTCATGTTTTAGCCACATCGGCTAACTCACGGGAGTCGGGGTCATGTAAATACCTCATACAGAATTGTTCGCCAAACCACCCTACTTCATTTCTACAATCTCCACCCTGTATACAATTGTCGAAGTGGTTTTTGGGTATTGGTAGAGAGTATAACAATATCCGATCCTGGTCTCTTTAACAACCAAATGCTTATTTCATACTGGATGGTTATTTTAATTTCAAAAGTAAATTTACAATTGATATCAAAATATCATATTCTCAAAACCATATCATTTTCAAATCATATTCACTTTCAAAACCATATCCACTTTCAAAATTGTCTTCACTTTCAAAATCATATTTACTCAAATATGTCATTTCACAAAAAGGTATCAATTTCAAATTCCAACTTAAGTTGTATTCTCATCAAGGACTTAATTATAAAAACTTTAGCTTTATACAGTCTAGAATTTTAGAAAATAGTTTAGGTAGTCATAAGTAGTTTTGATAGTTTTAAAAATGGTTTAAAATAGAGTTAATATAGTTTAAATAGAAAAATAGTTTTAAATAGATTTAAATTTTATTTAATTGGACTTAAAAATGATTTATATAGATTTAAAATGGATTAAATGGATTTAAATTATCTTAAATAGGGTTAAAATAGATTAAATAAATTTAAATTACATTTAATAGATTTAAAATAGGTTTAATAGATTTAAATTGCATTAAATAGATTTAAAATAGATTAAATAAATTTAATTAGTTTAAAATTGGTAAAATAGATTTAAATTGGATTAAATAGGTTATAATAGATTAATATAAATAAAAATAGTTTAAAATGATTAAAATAATTAATTAAATTAAATAGTTTAAATTAGTTTAAAATAGATTTATAAGTTATATCCAACATTTCAATAACTCAATTTTGATAAATTCCCTTATATTTGACACCTCAACTTTAAAAATTCAAATTTAAATCCTTCGAACAATTCATTAAATTAATTCCAATTTCAACATTTACGCTTGGGCTTCGGAAATAATTCAGTTTACATAAATCAATTTCTATTTCGAAATACCAGTTAACTGAATTCAAAATTTTTAAAGATTCAAAATCATATAATTTAACCAATCCGATGTCCGTATATAATTTTCTACCCAAGGTTCAAGTAATACGGATATTTATCATTTCAATCCGCAATTTAAAAGTTTACAGTTTTATATCGTTTCAAACCGTGATCCTGAATTAAATAAAATACATAAAATCGCTCGAGTCTATCATTTCAACCTCTAACGATTTTTCCCTAATCTATAGATCGTTCTTGTATGTATCATTTCAACCCATAGGGAACTTGCAGTTATAACAATATAAAATACAACATCCAGTTATCCAATATTAACAATCAAACATTCATCACAATCATCATCCAAATCAATAGATAAACATCAATAGATGACTGATAATCTATAACAAGTATTAAGTTGACAATTTAAATTCAATATTAAATTAAAGGATGATTAAATGCAATAAAAGTGAAATTTAACTGGGATGACAATTTAAACTTACCAAGCATCAATCAATAAATTCCTAATCACATCATAAATTAAAATTAATTAACATAAGATAGTTTAGTAATTGTGAGTGGGTTAAAACACTCACCTTCGGTTTTCAAATCGATTAGAAATTAAGCCTAAATTTAAATAGTCTCAGACTTCGTCCAAACCAACACTATAATGTCTAGAATTCTGATACGATCCCAACGAAACAAACTGCATGTGAAACAAACCTCGTATGGAAAAGTTATACGCATTAAAAGATATGAAACTTTAAGTTAAATTAAAATATAAAAAAGAACAACCAATCACTCCAATCCCCGTCAACAATGTTAGTATCGTTCTAACCCTAGTATGCCATTCGAACGCCTACACCTTGAACATAGCCACAACCAAAATTCACAAACACCGAACACCAAAGGCGACGCCACCTCGATCTGACATTTCCCCATTGACCTCCTCTCGTTGGCACACCCCTTGGTGGCCGCGCGATCCACCATGGTGCTCCCAAACGATCGGCGCCGCCACCGCTACCTTTGGCAAATTTCTTGGCCAACACCATGCCACTTTTGGCTAAGCTACTAACATGGATCGACCCCTCTCACCGTCCTCTACCTTGCAACAACTTTCGATCGCCATCAAATTGAAGATCCACTGTCCACTTGGAAACCCTAGCAACGGATGGTCGTGCTTCTTTACCAATTTCTAATCAAACAGTGACACGAATTGAAAAAAGAATTCCACCAGTGAATTACGCTCTTTAAGAGTTTCAAAACAGTATATAATTTGATAGGGTTTGGAGGAGTTTGATTTTGTATTTGATTTTGGTTTGCAACTGAATTTGGAATTGGTTTTGGTTTGTCTACCATTGGAAAGAGAAAAGTAGATAGAATTGTACATACAGACAATTGGAATAAGAAATAGATAGGGTTTATAATGGGCTATATATAGGCAGATCAGAAATAGAAATGAACGGACTAGATCGGTTTGAAAGTTGAACGATAAACAAATCGAAAAGTCCGTTCTGTCTACGGAACGAAAATGGGCCAACCCATATATCAAAATAGATGTATTTGATTATTTTAAACTCAATGGAACATGTTACAAGTCTAAATTCCATCATATGAAGAAGTTAGCATAAAATCAGCTTATTTCAAATAATTTCAATTAAATTGATTTTTAGGCATTTCGAGTCTTTATGATCGAACGACAAGTCCGACCGCTACGAAATTTGAACAATAATTCACCATTACGAATCCAATGAAACTGTTTTTGTCGAAATCTGAGTCAGTGGCTAAAATGGCTATTTTCACTTTAATTAAATAAATTAATATTAAGTCAATTAATCACTTTTTAATTCTATATTTGATTAATTAAACATTCTTGTCGTTTTTGGTTTCATAGACATTTACAATAATTGAAACAAATTTACATATCAAATTCAGTGTTAAATATTTCACTAATTATAGTATTCAATTTCAACTGCAATTAAATTCAATTTATTAAAATTAACTTCCAATAAATTGTCTTATTTTGATTTCAGCCTTTTATTCTAACAATTATTAATCTACAAACATGGTTAACATTGTTTATATCTTGTTACACTAACCTTCTACAATTATCATCTTAGTTTTCATTAATGTAGTATTTAATTACATTCAATTGCAATATATCCATTTATTATAACATAAATTACACTAAATTGATCAAACTTGATGTCAATTCTTTTTATTCAATCAATTGTCATATTATGAATAAAGTTTACATTGGTTACATCTTATTGAATTAATATTCGACAATCATTAATTTAATCTACATTAACTGAAATAATTAAGTGAATTAATCGCAATTGCTTTCCAATTAAATTTAACAGGTTAAATAAATAGGTAACATATAATAGTTGTCACCATTTACCTTTAGTCACATTTTATAAGCTTATTATCCACAACAAGTGTTATAATTACTACTACAGCACTAATTTTATTCAATTACAATTTATTTCACATTATTTCATTAATAAATCAACATTTAAATTATCAATTGCTCTTTAAATCCAATTATCTATTAATACATACATTATTATAATTTATTTACAATCTATACCAATATAACTCTTTAATCCTTTTAATTAGTTGGAATTACATTTAAAGCCGTTATCAATTACCTTAAATTTATACTATTCTATTTTATTCCAGTTATATTCTTATTATTAAATCGCAAATTTTTATTTATTCCAACATTAAATTGCAAAACTTTACTAAATTAACAAAAAAATTAAATGTCGAAAATTACGGGTCGTTACACCTAAAGTCAACGTGCATAAGGTTCCGGCCATTAGCTTCCTCGACAATGTAACGTCGACCTCCCTCGCACGCACCTAAGCACTGCCGCATCACCCGCCACATCCTAGCTGTAGCTGCCTTCGGAACTACTTATGCATCGTCCTTATACACGCCATCGTCACCCCCACTTTCTTCAACCGCTACTACTTCCAGTCGCGATTCATTCACTGCCTTTTTGTTTTCCTTCGATCATTTTCGAATCAATTTTGATTTTAAAACTATTAAGAAATGGCGATGAATATAGATTATATGTTAATAAGAATAGGGGTGTGGGCGTTGGAATTAAAGTGTGGTCGTTTGGTCATGTCTAAGTTTTCTATCTAATTTAACTAATTCTTTCTTTTGTTAAAAATTGCCTCTTCCTTCTCTGTAAATTATCTTTAATTTAATTCAACACCGATTTATATTTCATTTCAACTACATAATCTTATTCATTTCAATATTAGTTCACACAATTCATTTATTCAATATATCGCCATAAATATATATTTTTAGTTATCTGTTGTACGAATATAAATAAATTTATTCATCTTTATATTTATTGATTTCATTGAATATCTAAAAAACTTATTTTCATCTATTTTAAGTTAGTAAAACTATTTGCACATTAAAATGATTTCAAACTAAAAATTATAAACATCGATTTCAAACTCTTTATTTTAATTAAACTAGTTTAATATTACAGCTTCAAAACAAGGTTGTTACAGTTTCGACCTAAAGTAGTCGGTAATAAAATGAATATTAGAACAACTTTTAGTCACTGCACCTCTATGAAATTCCTTTTCTCTAATGATCGAACTCCCAGGTTGCCATACACCTGATATCGCCCAAAAAGGATATCGGTACCAAGTTCCCTACATAGAAATTTTTGACTTATCACCTCCAACGCTACACTTCAACAGATCCCGGAAGCACTCAACGAAGTTTTCCTCTTTTGGGCCAAAACCAGCTGCTCACCTTGAATCGAAATTCATTTATTTCTACCGAAAGTCCTTCCTATCTCCAGCTCGAAGCTCACTCCCAGAATTCTCAAACTTTGCCCGAAGCATGACCTGAAGCATATAATCCTCGAGTTTAAGCAACTCCATTGATCTAATTTAGATCGTAACTAACATGAATCCCTATGCCCAAATTTCATGCGACTTGAACCATGTTATCCTCCCTTACTCTAGAGCCATTCCTCCAAGTTTCATCCAATTCCGACTAACTTTGACTTCGATTTTTCCAATTCGATGACTTATTTCCTAGCTTCCCGAAAGCACCAGTAAACCATATCAAAGTACAACATAACAAACTAAAATATCTACCATATACATCCATACACACATGCAATTCATTACTACATGCTAATCATACAAATCCTAACCTAGATCTAAGTTTTACACTAGCATGTTAGTATGGTCAAAAGGGTTGCAAAACCATTTAAATACTATTTTGAATAATTTTAATTTTGACCATAAACTGTAACTAAAGTTAAAAAACGTTTTGGGATCAAAATCATGTTAAAAGCATCTAATTTAACCATACAAACATGAAGAGGATAGTGAAAGGTAAAGAATCACTCACCTAATACCCATTCACCACTTAAATTCTCCAAAACTGAGATAGGACAGCAAAAACACGGATTCCAAGATAGCGAAGATGGGAGATCTGTTATTCCCTTCACTAATTACCTCTTTAATGATTTTTTAGGATAGTAAGAGGTCACTGATCAAACAATAGCCAAGAACTTGGCTTCCTCTGCTCTAATTTCCCCAATTGGCAGTTCATACACTTCAAGATGAAAGTCCCAACATCCTTCTTCATCCCTTCCCAATAATAGGTTTACTTCATAACATGGAACGACTTGTTACTATCCAGAGATATAATTAATTTAGTGTGGTGGTACTTTCGTAGCACCTCATGTCGCAATCCGTTGACATGGAGAACAACAATCTCCTATCCTTATGGAACCAATCATCCCAACCAAGTCCATACTACCTCATCTCCTTGGACTTTACGCCTCTTCTGTTTTTCCATGGTCTCAGCTAGTCTAGCATCTCACTTTTGACTCGTACCGATCTGCTCAATCAATGTAGGTATGACAGCCAAACTCACAAACATCTCTGGTTCTAACTAACAATGAAGACTGAAGTCATAGCCAACAATATATTCTAATTGCTTCCACTCGAGCTTCCAAACTAGCATGACTTCTACTCAATGCAACGACAACTACATTTCCCTTACCGGCTATATAGGAAATGTTAAAGTCGTCGAAGGCCATGAATTCCAACAATCATTGTTGGCGAAGGTAGAGATCCTTCTAGAAGAAAAGGAACTTCAATGATTTGTGGTTCGTGAACAGCTCAAACCTTTCTCCTAATAGATCATACCTCCATATCTTCAAAGCAAACACTTTCAGCACCAACTTCAAATCATGAGTTGGATACTTTGGGGTTTTAGCCTTTGACAAGCATAGGTCACAACATTTCCTCTCTACACCAACACCGCATCCGGTCCAGTAACACAGGTGTCTAAGTATATTGTCTACTCCTCATTACCACACGAAATGGTCGATACTGGTACACTCATCAACTTCTCCTTTAAACCCTTGAATATGTGCTTAAACTTTGCATCCCAAACAAAAGTCTGGTTCTTTTTTACCAAATTTGTCGTCGATGCCGCTACCTTCGAAAAGTCTTAGATAAATGTCTTTAGTACCCCACCAATCCTAGGAAGCTTGTCACATCAGTAGTCTCTTAGGTAGGTTCCAATCCTGAACCATTGCCACCTTTACAGGATCTACTATGACATCCTGCTTTGAGATAACATGACTCAAGAATCTCACTCCCTCCTCCAGAAGAGACACTTTGGAAACTTCGCTCTCAATATATGCTTCCTCAACACTTCAAGCACAATCCTCAAGTGCGTCTTGTGTTCCTCCTCTGTGATGCCACACCTCGAGACCCACGCTAACAGAAGAATAGTAGAGAGTAATGCCATCTGCTAGCGTAGATAATAGGGCTACTTAGGAGCAACCATCCATGAATTTTGCCTTAAGCGAGCATTGATATGTCGATTAATAAGCGATATATAGACACACACACAAACACACAAACACACACACACACACACATATATATATTTATGTGGAATCGATATGTGCAATCTAGGCTTAAAACAAAACTGTGGTAGCTATAATACAATATATGATAAATTCAAATCACAAAATTACAGATCACATAATATAAATAGCGGAATAAAGACATATACAAGCTAATCCAATGCTCGCTGGAGCTATCAGACTGGCGCACCTGAAATATTTAGATCTGATCTGATTATTATGAAATAATAAACTGGTTAGTCTAAGTTGTAATGAATAAGTTAAATAAGATAAATAATGGATGTAATGAAATAGATCTCAAAAATAAAAATAGCCAAGTATTGGCAACCATCAAGAGTGCTTTGGTAAACTCCAAGAATGAAATCACTAAATATCAAAGCCCAAGACAACTTCTAAAAGCAAAACCCAAAAACTATTTGGTGATAACACAAATAACATATAATATAAAAATCATCAATAGAAATTTAAAAAATCACATACGGGAAAGGTGGCAAAACTACAGGATTGGTAAATAAGTACACCTACATACATGTAAACCTTGGATGGACATAAATATCTGTAGAACTCCAAGATGGGTGTAACCTCGTAGCAACTCCAAGATAGGCACGAGCCTATAGAACTCCAAGATGGTATGAGACCTATAACCCAAGATTGGTATGAGAACTCTGTACCCAAGATAGGTATAAACCTATAATTTAAGGTAGACGAAAGCCAATAAACTCAAAGGGCTAGTTAGAAACTCGTCAATAAGTGTCATGTACTCTAAAATAGCAATCGAATAAGTAAGAACTATGTGTCCTATACAACTATGTAAACATTTAATATAAGCTAGTAGACTCCACTCGTGTGTATAAATGGATCAATCGAACAAGTCCGGGAAATTAATTGGTAAAACAAACAAGAGCATTCCATACCACTTACTTTATTGAACCGTTTAAATCACTTTCTCATTCCATTGATAGCATGCTATTTTTATAAAAAATACTTTTCTTTAAAATCCTTTTGGGAAAATATGGTGTTCTAAGTTATTATATATATTAAAATGTCCTTATTAATCCTTATATGAAAATACAATTTTGAACTATTATTCTAAATCGTTATAAAACCATTATTATTCTAAATAAATAGATTTTATATATGTACATACATATATATATATATATATATATATATATATATATACTTCTAACATCCTTTGTATAGAAAGATATACTTGAACTTGAAAATATAGGAAAACGGTTTGAATTTGGAAATTATTCTCTTGAAAACTCAAGTTAAAAAACATGCAATAATATCCATCAAGAATTTCTATGGATTAATAATAATATAAGATGAATTCACAAATTTAGAAATCAAAACCTAGAAATAAGAATTAGAAAGTACTAAAAAGACACCGAAATCATGTTTGGAAACAAAGAAATTCAATTCGGGTAAACCACATAAATACATGGATCCATAGAGTGCAACTCTATATTGTCTCCATATATGCATTAAATAGATTAGAAAATGAGTTGCAATGGATGCCATTAGAAGTGCAAAAGAACATGCAAATCACAATTAAGCAATTATCAAAGAACAGACGATGAAGGGCGGGTCGAAGCGGTGTCTCCTAGAGATGAATTAGCCCCAGGAGAGCACACCACCAGAGCATCAGTGGAGCCCACCGATCCATCAGTTGGACTGTGGCTTAGAGCTATTTCAGCTCTAGTTTACCCTCTGGTCAGTCCTCTATGGCGATGTTTGATCCCAATGTTATATGCAGATGATTTAGGGCATTCAAAATAGCATTTCATGCGATTTCATGGCATCAAAAAGTCCATATGATTAGTAAATATAATCAATGACTAGCTTAGGGTTTTAGGAAATATGAATGTGCAACATGAGGCTTGAATATCATAAAAGATTTATAGCCATTTAATCAAAGATTCAACTAGATTAAGAATTAGCAAATGCAATGAATTATAGCCTAGAAGTGTGAGGTTAACTCACAAATTTAACTCAAAAATGCCAAACACTCGAATTATCCAAGTCCACCATCTTTTAGCGATTATCCTAGGTTAAAATCATAATTAGGAGAAGACAGGATTACAACCTAGGGCAAAACTGAAATTAATAATGGAATTTAAGCACATAAAGAGATGGAGGAGATTACCTTCTTTGGATTTGTACTTGAATTAGCCATAAGCTCTTTGATTTTTAGTTTTAATTTGGGGATTTAGAAACTAGGGTTTTGAAAATATGAAGGGATTTGTTTCCAAACATTTTTAAAACTAAGAAATGAGATTGAGAATAAGGTACATACTTATTTATTTTTCCTCTCTAAGTTTTTCTACACGAGCCAAGTGGTTGAATTATTGACCCAATATAGAATTTTTTAATTACTATTGTTTGTCTCATTTATAATGTACTATTTCATGTAAAAATGATTTTACAAATTATAATTTGTGACGCAGCGGACACTTTGATGTGCTAATAATGTTTTGATACAAATTGACGCAAATTTCTTCCTCACGAAATGATTTCGTGTCAAGTAAACCCAATAAAATGATAAATGCCCAAATCCGTTGATCTCTCGAGATACCAGATTCTAGCTATCTTCAACACGTTGATCACGCACGATTCCGCGTTAGAAGATCTACGATTCTTCGACGTTGATCTCGCGCACGAGATTCCGTGAATCGGCTTCAAGTTCGTTGATTCGAGCGCACTCGAATATCCGAAGATGGAAGAAGAAGGAGATCACACTCAACTTCAACAAAAGTGGCAAAAGCACACAAACAAATTTTATTCAAAAATCAACTCCTTTTACATGTGACACCACACCCCTATTTATAGTAATTTACAACTCACACGGCCAGCTCAACAGGCGACTTATGACCTAACAATCATGAGACTTAACAATAGCGACATAAGAAAATACAACACGAGTTACAACATTACATGCGACTCGGTACAACACGACCAACGACCTACGAGATAACAACAACACAAGTTACAATAGTATGCGACTTAACATTTGCGTCATAAT
This sequence comes from Allium cepa, assembly GCA_030765085.1. NCBI lineage: Eukaryota > Viridiplantae > Streptophyta > Magnoliopsida > Asparagales > Amaryllidaceae > Allium > Allium cepa. The sequence goes on along the minus strand of JASFAV010000025.1, from coordinate 2,456,711 downwards.
AATACAACGACATAACGACATAACGATATACAACATAACGACATAAGAAGATCAGCGACATAAGAGATGCAACCTAAGGAAGCAGGCGACTTAAGGCAGCAGCAACTCAAGGAACCAGCGACTTAAGCAATGCGGCATAGGTTGGTTAGCTCGTGAACGACCTGAGATATCAATGCGGCATAAGGTTGAGCGACTTATATCAATGTGGCATAAGAAAACGGCATAAGCGACATACGACTTAAGCTTCAGCGACCTAAAGGAAAACCGATATAAGATTGAGCGACTTAAAAGGGAGCGACTTAAAAGGGGGCGACTTAAGTTGCAGTTGGTTTATCTCGCTAGGTCGCTCTGATTTAACTCGTTAGGTCGCTCAGGTGACTCAGGCATGGTGTTAGGTCGCTCACATAGCTCGTTAGGTCACTCAGACGACTTAAGCATGGTGTTAGGTCGCTCGCGACTCAAAGCAAGGAGCGACTTATGTTGGAGCGAGTTAACCTGATGCACTGCATCATCCTCCCCTGGTTGAAAAGAATTCGACCTCGAATTCACATTTTCCTCTTCTTCGACATGCTTATTATCGTGATATGGAATCAAGTGTTTGACGTTGAAAACGTCAGCAGTATGGATATGATTCGGCAATCTCAACTAATAAGCATTCTCATTAATCTTCTTCATAATCTCCAAAGGACCAATCTTTCTCGCAGCTAATTTTTTGTAAGCACCAATAGGAAATCGATCCTTAGTCAATACTGCATATACAAAATCTCCCTCTTTGAATTCAACATGTCGTCGTTTGATATCTGCTGATTGCTTATATTTCTCATTCGCTTTAAGCAATCGTTCCTGCACAACCTTGTGACACTCTTGCAACTCATTCACAAAATCACTAGCTCGTTTGATCACTTCTTTATGCTGTGGAACTGTAGATAAATCCAATGGTCCCTTAGGAATTGTTGAGTAAACAACCTGAAATGGACTGAACCCAGTGCTACAATTAACTGCATGGTTGTGTGCGAACTCAGCTTGACACAGCTTGGAATCCCAACTCTTCAAATTGTCATTCATGAGGCATCTCAATAGATTACCTAGGGATCTGTTCACAACTTCTATCTGTCCATCCATCTGTGGATGATAAGCACTACTAAATTTCAGCTTTGTCCCGACCATTCTCCATAGACTCATCCAAAAATGACTCAGAAAACGAGTGTCTCTCTCTGATACAATAAATTCGGGCAACCCATGAAAACGACAGATCTCTCTTAAGTATAACTGTGCAACATTAACTACATCTGCCGTCTTCTTGCATGCAATAAAATGTACCATTTTGGAAAACCGATCAACCACCACATAGATAGAATCATTGCCACGTTGCGTCCTCTGCAAACCCAATACAAAGTCGATGCTAACATCCACCCATGGTTTAGTAGGTATAGGCAACGGCAAATATAAACCTGCATTTGTCGTGGTCCCCTTTGAAACTTGACAAATATGGCACCTCTGAATAAAATTTTCAACTTCTTTTCTCATTGACGGCCAAAAATAAGATTTCGAAATCAACTGCATAGTACGGTCACGGACCACGTGTCCTTCTTCATGCAATTCTTTGATGATCTTCACTCGTAAACTGCAATCTAGAATACCCAACTAATTTCCTTTAAATAGAAAACCATCAATCAACATATATCCATCCATGCTTGACTTTGTCTAGGATCCTGGAAAAATATGAATCTGAAGTAAGCAAATCTAGAAGTAAGTCAAAACCCATCACCTCTACTCGCATAGTTGTTAGCAAACTACTCCTTCGACTCAATGCATCGGCAACACGATTAGTTACTCCAGACTTATGCTTGACGACGAATGTAAATTGCTACAAATAAGCTATCCACGATGCATGCCTAGCTGCAATTTTATCCTGCCCTTGTAAATGTTTCAATGCTTCATGGTCCGTATACAAAACAAATTCTTTGTGGAACAAATAATGTCTCCAATGTTTCACAGCTTGCACAATAGCATAAAATTCCACATCATAAGTATTGTATCTCATCTTTGCTCCAGAAAGTTTTTCACTGAAATAGGCAATTGGACGACCCTTTTGACTAAACACTCCTCCAATTCCAACTTTCGATGCATCCGTATGTAACTCAAACGGTAACTGAAAATCCGACAACGCTACAATCGGTGCTGATGTTAAAAGTTCCTTGATCTGTTGAAAAGCAAATCCTGCCTCTTCCGTCCATGAAAACTTCTTTCCCTTCATACAATCAGTAACAGGAGCCATCACACTACTAAAGCGTGGTATAAATCTTCGATAAAATGAAGCTAATCCATGAAAACTTCTGACTTCTATGATAGTTTTGGGTTGTGGCCAGTTTCTGATTGCGGCTACTTTACTCTGATCCACCTGTATTCCCTCCTTGGATACGACATATCCCAAAAATAAAACACTTGGCGTCATGAAAACGCATTTCTTCATCGCTTCATAGAATAGTTCTTGACGAAGAATAGTTAACACCTTTCACAAGTGTTGAATATGCTCCTCTGTGCTTGCACTGTAGATCAAGATATCATCAAAGTAAAAAACAACAAATTTCCTAATGTAAGGTCTGAAAATTTGATTCATCACTCTCATAAATGTACTTGATGCATTAGATAAACCAAACGACATAACCAGCCATTCATATAATCCTTCCCGTGTCTTGATTGTTGTCTTCCATTCATCACCTGGTCTAACGCGAATCTGATGATAACCACTCTTAAGATCAATCTTTGGGAAGATTACAGATCCACTAAGTTGATCCAATAGATCATCAAGTCTAGGCATAGGAAATCTGTATCTGACAGTTATTTTGTTGAGTGCCCTGCTATCTGTACACATTCTCCATGAACCATCTTTCTTCGGCACTAACAAAGCTGGTACAGCACAAGGACTGAGGCTTTCTCGAACACTCCCTTGCTCAAGCAACTCTTCAACCTGTCTCCTCAACTCTTCGTGCTCCTTTGGACTCATACGATAATGTGGCCTATGCAATAAAAACAGCACCTGGCACTAGATCAATTTGATGTTGTATGTCCCGCAATGGCGGTAACTCCTTGGGTAATTCCGTAGTAAAGACATCGTCAAATTCATTCAACACTGGTCTAACCTCCTCAGGAATTTCAACATCTTCACTTGCTTCATACCCAATCAACATAAACATTTCAGGACTATCCTTCACTTCTTCAACAAATTCTTTCGAAGATAATAGGCTAGTTGATTCCACCTTCTTCTTTGCTTTGCTTTCACTTTGCTCAAGCTTCTTAGGAACCAAAGTAATTTGAGTACCTTCGAACATGAAACTGTAGCTGTTGGTGCGACCATTATGTTGTACCGCTCTATCATATTGCCATGGTCTTCCCAATAATAAATGACACACATCCATATCCACAACATCACACCAAATATCATCTTTGTACTTCTTCCCAATAGAAAAATGTAACAAATGCTCGTCTTCCCACTACAACTTCTCCACCTTTCTTTAGCCATGCCAGCTTATAAGATCTAGAATGTTTTTCAGTCTTCAACCCTAACTTCGTGACGGCTTCTTCAGAAATAATGTTATCACAGCTTACCGCATCAACAAAAAATCGACAAACCATCCCCAAGATAGTACATGTAGACTGAAAGATATTTCTTCTTAGCCAACTAGAATCATTCTCATGCTTTGGCACTAAACAAGACCTTCTTATCATCAAATTACATCATTCATCTCCTGACACAACTTCTTCATCTTCATCAAACTTTGATGGTTGAGAATAGTCAACTTCATCTTCCATATCCTCATACTCACATTCTTCTGCAACTAAGGTTCTCTTCTTTAGCTTCGTACATTCATTGCTTTTATGACCAAACTCCTGACAATTATAGCACTTGATACAGTTGTTGACCTTTGCTTTAGCGGATTCATTGACAATTGGTTTACTGACTGCCTTGGAAATATTAGCACTGCTACTAGCACCCTACTCTGATTGTTGAAACTCGTAAACACACCACCTCCTCGTCTCCCTTGCTTCTCCCAAGCTAGAGCTTTCTGATGTGCTTCAGCAACAGACATTGGATTAAACATATTCATCATGTCTTGAATTTGCATTCGTAACCCTCCAATATATCTAGCTGTTAGCTGTTCCTCGGTTTCCATAATATCATTCCTTGCAATCAACTTATAAAATTCATCTGCATAATCATTCACCGTCCTCGTCCCTTGTCTCAAATTCTGCAATCGTTGATGCATAAGAGATTGATAGTTGTATGGCAAGAAAGTTGCTTTCATCATTTTTCTCATCATCTCCCAAGTGACAACCTTTGACTTTCCCATTCTCTCCCAAGTTAGTTTAGTTTCCTACCACCAAGCCATAGCTCTTCCCCTTAGTCTCGTAGAAACTAACTGAACTTTGCGATTCTCAGGTACCTCCTTGAATTCCAAGATTTCTTCAACATTTGACAACCAATCAAGAAATTCTTCTGCTTGCATTCCACCTTTGAATTCTGGAATTTCCATCCTCATACCTGATTCCCATTTACAATCATTTTCTGAATCAAGATATTGATTTCTCACTTGGCCTCGATCTCGATAATGAATACTTCCTTTATCACCATATTCCTCAAAATCATATGTACTTCGATATCGGTCCCGTCCATCTACATCTCTGTGACTACGCATGTCCCTTCTATCATGTCTTTCAACATCACGGTATGGATCATCTTCAAATCCACGTGGGATTCTTCTCTCTTCATGTCGATATTCATGGTGTTCTCACCTCATTGAAACTGAAGATTATCTCCTATCTCGATAAGATTGTGGTGACATTCTCCTTTCTCCGGAAACTGATGGTGAAACCCTGTTTCCACTCTGGTATGAAACTGGTGAAGTTCTCCTTTGACTTTGATTCATGTCTTTCATCAATTTCTCTAACTTTTCAATACCTTCATTGAACTTTTCATTGATATGCTGCTCCATCTGCTCAGCTTCTTGTCTTCTATACACATCTTCAACATTATGATAACGATTAGCATGTCTCGGAGGCATAATCTTCAAACAATCTTGGTTCTTTGACTTAGCTCGGTTTTAACTCGGCTTCGGTCTTACTTAGCTCTGCTCAAACCTCCCTTGATCTTACTTAGCTTTGATACCAATTAAGTGACGCAGCGGATACACAATTTGACGTGCTAATAATGTTTTGATACAAATTGACGCAACTTTCTTCCTCACGAAATGATTTCGTGTCAAGTAAACCTGATAAAATGATAAATGCCCAAATCCGTTGATCTATCGAGATACCGGATTCTAGCTATCTTCAACACGTTGATCGTGCACGATTCCACGTTAGAAGATCTACGATTCTTCAATGTTGATCTCGCGCACGAGATTCCTGAATCGGCTTCAAGTTCGTTGATTCGAGCGCACTCGAATCTCCGAAGATGGAAGAAGAAGGAGATCACACTCAACTTCAACAAAAGTGGAAAAAGCACACAAACAAATTTTATTCAAAAATCAACTCCTTTTATAAGTCACCGCTACTTATAGTAATTTACAACTCACGCAGCAGCTCAACAGGCGACTTACGACCTAACAATCACGAGACTTAACAACAGCGACATAAGAAAATACAACACGAGTTACAACATTACATGCGACTCAGTACAACATGACCTACGATCTACGAGATAACAACAACACAAGTTGCAACAGTATGCGACTTAACATTTGCGTCATAATAATACAACGACATAACGACATAACGATATACAACATAACGACATAAGAAGATCAACGACATAAGAGATGCGACCTAAGGAAGCAGGCGACTTAAGGCAGCAGCGACTCAAGGAACCAACGACTTAAGCAATGCGGCATAGGTTGGTTAGCTCGCGAACGACCTAAGAAATCAATGCGGTATAAGATTAAGCGACCTATATCAATGTGGCATAAGAAAACGGCATAGGCGACATACGACTTAAGCTTCAGCGACCTAACGGAAAAGCGGTATAAGATTGAGCGACTTAAAAGGGAGCGACTTAAGAAGGAAGCGGCATAAGTTGCAGTTGGTTTAACTCGCTAGGTCGCTCTGGTTTAACTCCCTAGGTCGCTCAGGTGACTCAGGCATGGTGTTAGGTCGCTCACATAGCTCGTTAGGTCGCTCAGACGACTTAAGCAGGGTGTTAGGTCGCTCGCGACTCAAAGCAAGGAGCGACTTATGTTAGAGCGAGTTAACCTGATGTGCTGCATCAATTTGATTTTTAAAATTTAGTCAAACACTAACGCACCAACTAAAACAAATCAAACCTAGAATTCTAGTCCAAAGACGTAGTCTAATTACTGCTCGAATACCCCAGAAGAACCTCAGACCAAACCCCCATTGATTTGGCTTTATTTGACCAGAAAAACTGATCAAAATGTACCCTCACCTATGGTGACCACCGATGCATCTGTAGTGGCTGGTTGAAACGACAGCCTATTATCTATATATTTCAGATTTTGTTTAGCTTGTTTCTCGCCCGTTTTAATCAGATTTTCGATTTATTTTACTCTAAATTTAGATATAATTATCTGATACCTTTGTACTTTCATTTTATCATAAAGTTTAAATAGAAATTGTTGTGCCAATCGGTGTTTTCAAACTAGTTACTAGAAAAATAGAAACATAGCCTTTTCACTTATATACCTTCAGAATACATTTAAAGTTCATTATAAATTCAAAATAAAATCATAGTAAGACCTGATATATTAAATTGCAATTTATGAATGTTTTTATTATAAATATATTTTATATATTTATTCGATATAATTCATTTCATAGCTCAAAACAATGTTTATTTTCCACTTCTCACTAAATAAATCATATCTCTTAGAATATATATATATATATATACATATATAATTCAGTGGAGATGATACATACCAACTGATTGATGAGGAGGACTATGCTGATTCTAAACGGCTTTGGCAACACTCAAAATATGCTTATATGGCAGGAAAACGCTCCTATTTCATACATTTTAATGCTTATATCAAAAGAACATGGAGTCCGAAAGGGTCTTGGTATGATTTTCCTTGAGATAATGGCTTTTACCTGATTAAATTTGAATTGGAGGAGGATTATCAAAGAATCATTAATGGAGGCTCTTGGTTTATGGACAGCAAACTAATTCTCATGCGTGAATGGGAGGCTGATTTCTATTTTGAACGTGTCATGTTAACAACTTACCCTATTTGGATCAAATTCAATAACATGGATCTTGCTTTATGGAATATGAGATGCATTAGTAAACTTGCAAGTCTTGTAGGTAGGCCTATCGACATTGATGAAAACATAAGAAAAGTTAAACGTATCAAGTATGCTAGGGTCTTGGCTGAGATCTCAGCCAAAACTGTGTTGCCAAAAATAGTCAAAGCCATAGACAAACAAGGAAATGAATATAAACAAGAGGTGGAGTATGTTTGTACCACCTTGGTGTGGGGAATGTATGTGCTTTGGTCATACAAACCAGTAGTGCCAACGCAGCATGGCAGACAGGCAAAAGAAAGTATGAGTAGAAAAATCTAAAACCACTACAGATATCACAATAAATTTACCTGAGACTAGTAGCCCAAAAAATGACAAGGAGATTACAAAAAATATACAAATATCTCCCCGATTACAGATCACCCACCAAAATATCAACATAAGGTCCTAAGGAGTCGGACTGTGGATCGGAGCAAGCATTTCATCTAGCTCCTACTCAGTCAGAGAAGACACCTTGTATAGTGGATCATTCGAGAATTGCTGATCCAGTGATCCCACCTGCACACTCTGAAAATCACCATCTAAAACCAAAGGCCGCATAGGTCTTGGATCCACCGTCTGTTGTACACAAGGACGGGGAGGAGGAGATGCCAGGTTCCCTAGCGAATATCCACAAGATGTGCATTGAACTGGACTCGTCTGGTGATGAGGAAGAAGAAGATTTTTCAGAGGATATTAGTAAGAAAAATAAATGCAATTTGGCATATGACAATCAGTTCACCACTGGTGACAAAGGAAGAACTGTCAAATCAGTAATGGTATGAACTGCTCATGTTACTCGGAGAAAATCTACCAAAAAATCTTAAATGTCTATAATATGTCCGAATGTGAGAGGTCTAAATAATGACACATGTAAATTAGACCTCAACAAAATTAAGGCTAAATATAGGCCTACTATTTTAGCTCTTCTGGAAAATAAGTTGAATAATAATAATATAGAGATGCTTAGAAACTAATTTGGAAATCAATGTGTAGGATCTAGATTAACCCTAGAGGGGGGTGAATAGGGTTATAGCAAATTTTCTCGATTTAAACACAGAAAACAAACTGCAGAAATAAATATGCTGTAAAGTAAACCACACACAAAATTTACCCAGCTTCGGCAACCCCTGCCTAATGCTGCATTCCCAGATTTCTATTAGAATTAAACAGTATCCCGCCTACAAACACTCTACTAGACTCGCAAACCCTTTTGCACTGCTCACAAACACTCTCATAGACTCGCACACCCTGCTCCGCCTATAGAGTTTCGCTTACTCGCAAACTCTGCTCCGCCTATAGAGTTTTGCAAACTCGCACACCCTTCTCACTGAACTAATTCTAACTAGACAATCTGACACTACATACAACGTAGGTGGTGATTTACAAAACTTCGACTTGAAAAGAAAAAAACAACTTCAAAAATACAAGAAGGAGCAAAAATTAAAATATAAACTTGAATCCCTAATTTTTGCTCAAAATAATAAAAGGAAAAAAAAAACCCTTTAAAAATTAAACCCTAAATAAAATCCCTTTTATAAAGTCGGCCCTTTTATTTTTAGCCCAATCCAATTCTTTTGGCTTGTGAAAAATGTCGGCCTCTTTATTCTTCCTTCTGAAACAATTGCGGCCGACGTTGTATTCTTTGTTCTGAAATTAGGGCTTTGGCTCACGATCCAAATTGGGGCTTTTCAATATTCGATTCCTCTGATTTGTGTTGCTCGTTGCTCGCGGTTGTTCTCTGATGATTAATTCACTGTTTTGCGTTGCTTTTGCTCGCTCGTTCTCTGATGATCAATTCACTGGTTGACTTGCGAGATTGCGAATCATTTGCAGCTGCTCCTTTGATCGAGTTTGATAGATTGGTATGTATTCTCTTTCGTTGTTGGTTTAGTTGTTTTCCCTTTACTCGATGCCTATGATGATGGTTTGGGTTTGATATTTATATGAATTCGAATACACTTGCTTTCTTCGTTTCAATTCGATACCTTCCAAAACTTTTCTATTGCTTGATGTGCACGGCTTTCCTGATTTACTTTCTGTCTTGATGCTCACGGCTTTGATTTTCACGCGTACGATTTTTCTTGCAAAAACTTTCCCTTTTCATTGCTGACTTTTTCAAAGATATGAACACTTGACTTTTTTTTAATTCTGACTTCGGCCATCTCTGTAATGTTGAACTTCGTCCATCTTGTAGTCTTCGTCTCTGGCCATCTTCTCTGATGATGTTGATTTTACTGTATGTAATTGTCGGTCTGTAGCTCTGATTATCCAGTTTCATTTGTCTTGACTTGATCATTGCTGTTCATCCATGTATATGCTTCATGTCATACTTCCATGTGATTTCGACTTCCATATTGTTGCATTGTTTGTGCACTTCTCTTGTATCATTGGTACATGTACATTTGTGGTCTTTGAGTTGGTTGTTGCGGTATGTCACTGTCATGTTGTATTATTCATGTTGTAGCCTGGACTTTGCTATTTGGTCTGACCATCTTGCACTGTTTCATGTGTGTTCATTTGGTTTAGTTGAATTCACTTGAGTCTGTTGCATTTGTACATTGCCTTGTTTGTTGTGAAGTTGTGCACAGTTGATTAGTTGATCTTGTGGTCTTCATTTGGTCTGCACTTGTGTATATTTGGCTTTGGTTTCTGTGCTTTGTTCATTGCATCTTCATTTGGTTGTTGCATTCTTGATGCACTTTACTTGCTGTCTGGTCATTATTAGCACTGAACTCGATTCATGCTTGTTGTTCCCTGTACTTGGTGCATTGAGCATTTTCACTGTGTTGCATTACCATCATTGCTGTTGGTCTTCATTCTGGTTGGCGCAGTATTCATGTTGTTGTTGGTGTGGACATTTGCGTTTGTTGATGTTGTCTCTGTTCTTTCTGAAGCTCAAGTTGTTGTACTGATTTGAACTTCTGCAGGGTTATACTTGAGCTTCACTGTGTCACTGCATTTGTTGTTTTGTCTCTGCCCAGTTGACGTTTTGTTCATGTGTCTGCCATTCCATGAATTTCTTGTATCAGTTCTCGACCACACTGTTTCCATAGCTAGTTGTATTCACTTCATGTTTGCCTACATGTTATGGTTTGGACATTTGCACTTGTACACTCCATACTTGGTCGCTGATCTGCTTCTTGATCATTTCATGTTGATTTTTGAAATTTCACATGAGTTGAATCCAGTTTCAAAAACTCGGGTTTGACCTTGTGCTCGTATCGTGATTTTCAATATATTACACGTGAGTTGAACCCGGTTTTTCATTTGGGTTTGACCTGTGCTCACTTGTCCCTATAGCATTTTCAAGTGTATATTGATGTGCACGGCCTTGTGGCATGTACAGTGATACACTGTGCATGTCACACTGTTCATGTGTGATGAATTCAAATGTAAATGATGACGAACAACCCAAATAACTGAGGCAAATCATATTTTCAAAATCATATTTCATTTTATAAAAATATTTCTTTTTCAATTTTACTGCGTTAGTGAATATTTTTGCAGATTGCTCAGATGCTGGATTCAAACTGGAATGAAGTTGAAGACAAAATACGAGTGCGAGTGATATGTAGTGAGGTCATTAATGTAAAAACAATTGTGATGTAATTGTGATGTAATCAAAAATGTATATGTATAGTGAGATCTTGAATTTGTACTATTCAAGATTGTAATAAATATTTGTTTGAATAAAATTTCTATTTGATTTCAAATTCTGTGTAACTTGTTCTGTTTGAATTCAAATTCTGTGTAATTTATTTTATTCAACAAATATTTATTTAATCAATGAAAAACAAAATAGTACATTACCAAATACATTTAAATGAATATATATGTTTATTATCATCAAACAAAAACATATAAGCGCATATTCATACACAATGGACTTCTAACAACTCAATCTAAGTGTAGAATTATTGTTGGATAGGAAAGTAATTACTGGAATGGCAATATTATAAATATAAATGATCAACAAATGACCATTAAATTTCACAACACAGGTGTACTGGAGACATTTATCATATTAGTTTATGCTAAAAACCTAGACTTTGAAAGAACTGAGTTATGGAAACAAATAGCTGATAACTCAAAAAATATCAATATCCCTTGGATAGTCATGGAAGACTTTAATGTTATCTCAAAAACTAATAAGAAAAAATGGGGCCTTATACTAAGGATAGCACAAGTTGCAGAATTCAACAATTGTGTACTATCTAGTGGCCTGGATGAAGCACACCAGTCTGGTCTGAAATTTACATGGAAAAGTGGTGAGTCTACGAAAATCACATCAAGACTAGATAGAGCACTTCGAAATTCGGAGCTATTAAACAAAATCCCAAATTTTAGAGTAACTGTTCTACCTTGTTCTACAAGCGATCATTGTCCCCTCTTGTTACAATTCAATAAAGATGAAGAAATGCATAAAGGAAAACCTTTCCGATATGCAAATCATTGGCCTTTGATAGAAGGATTTGATGAAGTAGTGAACTTTAACACAGTAAGTATTCCTCTAGGCAATCACATGTACGGACTTGTAATGCTCATCAAAATCATGGAAAATGGACTTAAAGACTGGAACAAGTGCAGACCAAAGACCACTGACAAAATCATAGAAATCCAACAACATTTAGGAAATATACAACATAGAATTGATGATGATCCTCTACATGAAGGCCAAAATGCAGATTTTTACGCGCTACAAAAACAGCTTAAAGAAGAACTAAACAAACAGGGAGTGGAGTTGAAGTAAAAAGCCAAGGAGAAATGGTTACAACAAGGAGATGAATGCAATAAATTTTTCTCTACTAAAATGTCCTGAAGACAACATCATAATAATCTGCATAACTATCTAAATGAGCATGGTAATGCCTCTAGACACATCAAGGACATTGAGGACCAAGCCATTGCATATTTCCCAAACCTACACAATGGAGATAATCAAAATCAGTTGCCTCACATCAACTGTAGAAATAAAATCTCCATTGTGGGTGCTAGCATGTTGACAACTCAAATTCTAGAAGGGGAATTGAGGAATTTCGTCTCCTCTATCCACAGTGACTCCTTCCCAGGTCCTGATGGAATGGGGGCAGCCTTCTTCCAAATGAACTGGATATACCTGAAAGATTATCTTCTAAAAGCTTACAATGAAGCACTAGAAACTGGTGAATTCATACAAGAACTTAACCATATTTTCATCTCCCTCATTTCAAAAACAAAGAAACCAGATAGAATGGAAGAGTACAGACCAATATCCTGCTTTAACATCATCTACAAAATTCTCAGTAAAATTATTTCATGAGACTAAATAAAGTCCTTCCTGATTTAATTTCACATTGTCAAAGTGCATTTATTAAAGGCCAGCTCATTTCAGAAAATTCGTTGATGGCACATGAATTAGTCAGGAACTTTAATAAACAAGGGGCTGATAAACTGTGTATTAAAGTGGATCTACAAAAAGCCTATGACAAGGTGAATAAAGGAATCATTATCCATATGCTTGACTCTATGGGGGTTCCGATGAAGCTATTAAAACTGATTAAATATTCACTAGACACGCCTACTTACTCAATCATGATAAATGGAATACCTAAAGGGTATATTTAGAGTAATCGTGGAATTAGACAAGGTGACCCTCTCTCCCCATATTTATTTACTTTATCTATGGAATGGTTCACCCTGAAAAAGGAATTGGCATGCTTTCATGAATACATTCATCCAATTTACAACAACCTCCCAACAGTTACATACTTAATATATGCAAGTGATTTGCTCGTGGTGATAAAAGGTAATTTGAAGGAAACTGATAAAGTCAAGGATATATTTACAGAATTAGAGATATTTGCAGGGCTTAAACTGAATGAATCAAAAACTAAGTGCTACTTTAATAAATACTGCTCAAATAAGCTGGCTATGCTAGAGAGACTGGAATTCTTGGAGGGTCTCCTTCCAGTCAAATACTTGGGGGTTCCACTTTCAAATAACTCTATAACAGATATTGAGTGTGGTAAGCTAGTTGATGACACCAGAGATAAACTACAAGGTTGGAGGTCGAAGCTTCTATCATTTGCAGGTAGAGTAGAATTGGTTCATATAGTTATTACATCTAAAGTCAGATTGTGGCTACAATCTATTCAAATTCCAGACTGCTCCATTGTAAAAATTAATTCAATCTGTGTAGACTTTATATGGAAAGGGGGATGCATAAAGTTAAATACTCAGATCTATGCAGGAAAAAGGAGGAAGGAAGTAATGGGCCGAAAAATCTCTTTTAACTTAAGAAAGTATATGGCCTGAAATTAGTTGGAATGTTTTAACATCAAATAATTTATGGGCTACATGGATGAGGTCGAGGCATCTTAAGGACAATTTTTGGACTATTAAAATTGGCAATAATGCTTCTTCACTTGGAAGAACATACTAAAAACCAGCGATGAACTAAAGTCTCATTTAGAGAGAGAGAGAGAGAGATTGTAAATGGTAGAAACACTGACTTATGGAGAGATCCTTGGTTGAATTCAAAAAGCTTTATTGACAGGTTAGGTTGGGATACTTATTTCAGCATATGGAGCTCCAAACTGCAAGGTAGCTGATATTATAGACAATAGGGAATGGCATTGTGACAACAACCTGCTAAGCCTAAACTAGAAAGAGGAGATTCGATGCAAAAACATTCATACAGAAAAATTGGAGGACACCTGGATATGGAAGAGGAACTCTAACAGTTAGTTCAGGTTTCGAAAAGTACGGGAGGAGTCAAGAAACAAATATCCTTTGGTTAACTGGTATACAGTAGTCTGGAGCAGATCTAACAATCCTAAAATGGCGCATACTCTATACAAGGCCATTCTCCAAAATTACCAACTAAGGATAGATTACATAAACTGGGAGTTTTGGACAACACAACTTGTTATTTTTGTCATACTGCAAATAAAACTCATAAGCATCTACTTTTTGAATGTGGACACAGCAAAAGAGTGTGGAGCATTCAAAAACTGAGGTGCCTACTTACTAACAATGTTCGGAACCTAGTAGAAGAAGTAGAATACCTGAAAGGAGGGAGCAACCTCACGAAGTTGATGAAGGAGACTGGAAAAATTGGCCTCACAACCTCCCTACGGTACACTGGAAGGAGAGAAATTGTCGGGCTTTTGAAAAAAAACAATAAGATGTATTAGCACTCACGAAACTGATTAACATAGATATTAGCTTAATAATCGGGAGGATACCGAAGAAAATACTAACCACTGTAACGGCACAAGAAGAACAACTAATGGAGACGTTGAACATGAAGGCGTTGAACTAACGAGTTCAATTAAAGAACTGGGAGCTGCCATAGCCGAACCCTAAAGATGGAAGGTTTTAGTTTGTGGGAGATTGTGTTTGTCTGCTGTCTCTTTTGTCTTTTAGCCTTCTTTTGTAACATCTAAATCGAGATTGTATTTGATGCTTTGGGCCGCAAAACCCAATTCTCATTAATACATTAACCCATTTTCAAAAAACAAAAAATGTATACATATATACAAATCCATAAATAGATTTAAAAATTCATATACAGATGCATCTTAACTTTAGAAATCATTTTTATACCATTTTGATGTGATTTTATACCACAAATCATGTTTACACAAAATCGGGTTGATTTTCATATATTATGAAATTGCATCTGCATGAATTCATATAAATTATATAAAAATGCACAAAAATTGTATTCAAGTCTGTCAAATTGATTTTTCATCTCAGGAATTTATTTATATAAATTTCTAACCATTTCATTATAAATTTCCAAATTATATTTGTCTTACTTGGAAAACCCACTTTATTAATTTCTTATTTATTTAATTCCAAATTTATTTTAAATTGTAACAAAACAGAACAAAATTGCTCAATTTCATCTTAAAATCAACCAAGATAAATTAAATCATATTTTATGTTTAACTCTAGGTAATCCCGACCAGGTTATTACAGACTCTCCCCTTACAAAAATTGCATCCCCACAATTTCCTTAAGGGAAAATTCTATAACAAATTACAAAGAAGGTACCTTCTTGAAGGAAATTGGGCTATGAACAAGTGATAACTCAAAGAAGAGACTCATCACCAATGTACTTAGGAAAACACAAAGGATACGTTCGCTCAATAAACTCTCTAGTTGCACAAGAATAGTTCTTAGGATCATCAAACCGTTGGACTTAGATAATCAAAAATCTTTATTTCGAAGGTACTTAACCTTCAAGGCTACACACGAATAGAACTATGTTCATAAGTTAGATGTTGTAGGTCTCAAGTGGAATAAGAATTCTATTCCCAAGAATAGAATCAAAATTTCTAAAGTGTTTCCAAGGTTGAAACACATGAAGGGCACCATGAATTCTAGAGAACTAGGCTGGTAAAGAAACTCGATAGGCAATAGGGCCACTATGCTCAATGGTTGGCAGGGTCTCATATATCAAAGAGCCATTGTCCCAAATGGACTGAAATACTAGTCATCTAATAAGGAAGAAACACGAATAAGAATTTGACCTCCCAAATAAAATTTCAAGTGCTTTCCAAAAGATCCATGAATAGAGTTAGTACTAAAGATCAACTTTTTCCCCTACTCAAGCTTACAAGAGGGTGATCGATATGGTCTTGCAAATAAAATCTCAAAAGGAGCCATATCGATGCAGGATTGAAAACTATAATCAATAAGAAAATTCAATCAAGGTAGACACAATCCTTCTAGTGCTACCAAAGTCAAGAATACAATCATGAAGTAGATTTCTAGGATATTATTTACATTTAAACAACCAAAAACTCTCTATTTAATTTTTCCATTAGATACATTTTTGCTTATTATTTATGAAATAAACTCAAATGATTGGTATGAATTCTCAGAATTCCTATAATCTTTAACTTTTTTAAAGGATTATAATTTATAAATTTCAACATAAGCTAATCAAATAAAGGTTATAACCCAAAAGAGGTTCTTAGTTGTAAATTTTCCAAATAAGTTTCAAACTTAGTTTTCACATCTTAATTACTAAAAAAATATTTTCTCTATTCAGAATAATTAACGTTCTTACTATTCTAAGTACTTGCTTAGTTAATCATATTCGGTTGGATTAATTCTAGGATTCTCCCTATTTAAATTCTAGGAATCATAATATAAATTTATCTCATCATGAAATTCCTTTCCTAAATGGGTTTTTAAATTTTTCAAAAATTCATACAAACCTTATTACAAACTATTTACTTTTTAAATTTGCATCTTAGTCATTTCTACAATGAGCAGCCTCTTAATTGGTTAATAATCTAGAAGACTCAAATTATATAACTCATTCTAAAGAATTCACGTTACTCTATTAAATTTATTTGATAGACCTGGAGATCAAATGGTGAAAGATCGGGATAAAATTTACTTTATAGTCTTACATACTGATTTCGTTTCAAAATGAAATTTACTTTGTACCAAAGGATTCCAAATTATTTTTGCTTTGCTAAATATTTATTTCCCTTTCTGAATTATTTTCCATAAAAATGGAGTTCTAGTTTATAAATTAATATTTTCCAAAAATACCTCTTATTTGAGATAAATATCAAAGTACACTACATTAATTAATAAAGTAGTGTGGGTGTGTTCAATTCACCTCCTTTTTATAGTTCACTACACTAATGTTTTAGCCATATAAAGACTTCTTTGGTTATTCCAAAAATTAGTATTATGTTTTGAAAACTTAAGATATTTCAGAAGAGGATTTTGTCCTTAAAGCCTTTAAAGATCAACCTTTACTTTTACTAATGCATTACACCTTTACTACACACCATATATAAATAGAAAGGGTCCACCAATACAATTCATAAAGTTATTTGTACAAATTGATATTTCAAATACAATTAGTGATGGTGCCTCAAACTCAAATATTATTTAACCTAAGCTTATTTTCGAGCTTAAATTTTGCCTACTTTAAATATTCAAAATTTACCCACAATTGATATAAATAAAGAATTATGCTTTTATTTAGCTTTGTTTGACTTGGATATTTAGGGTCTATATGTATGTATTTACTTAGATTATAATGGTTCTTTCATCACCCATCCGAAGCATTATATCAAATTCATTTTCAGACCAAAACTTAAAAAAAATTCCTAAATGTCATATTGGCACTAATGTTACCTCCCTATTTATTCATAACAAATCGCCTTGACCATTGTCTGAGGTATTGATTGTGAAATCAATATCACCTCGCCACTGTTCTCAATGTACACCAGTGTTAAGTATTTGGGTCCACTATCGGATTACTAACTCTGAAAGCCAATCTATATTAATATTTCAATCTTCTATAATATTGAAATACACTTAGAATCCAAAAACCTTAGTATATACATATCTTTGTTTGCATTTCCAAATATCACTTCCTATTAAATCATATTAGTTTTTTTTTAAATATTTTTAATTCCTTCTTGAATTAACATAAATCAATCATAGAATCATAGATACAGAGTAATTTGACAAATAGCAGCGAAATAGATAAATAGTAGTTCATGAAGCTACAATATAAACATCATAGTTTAAAGAAAAATACAATTGATATCTAAAATACACAGAAGTTACTAATACCAATGTAAATGAAAAGTTAGAATAAAACAACTGGAATAAACTAAAGTAATTGGAAAGTTAAATAGATAGAGACAGATCTTCAAGCAAAGCTCAAAATTCCAAAGGTGAGTCTCAGATGTTGTGACACTCATTCTGACCCAAGCATAAAGCAACACACAAAACACTCAAGTCAGGATTAACATTCTTATACAAGTAAATTCAACTCATGTGACTTGTCAATAGAAATACAAAATAACTTAAAGGATGTTTAGGATTCCCATCCTTTAAGGCTCCGTTAAATTATCTACACGCACAATACAATATGCTACATAAATAATGTCTATAGTAAAGTAAACTATTAAATAGCGTTAATCCATTGCCCATATCCCCTTTAACACATTTTTTATATTTCCATAGTCTATACATTATCGTAAGCTCCATCAAACTGGTAGTTTACCCAAAGGGCACTCCACAGGTACGGTACAAAACAAACTCGTAGAAGGTGCGATAAGGCATGTGACAAGACATGCAAGGCAATGCCTAGGGTAGGATACTACTGTTTTATAGATCAGGACTGGTGGTAATGCATAGTAGCTACTACCGTCCACCTTAAGACACACTCCCAAATCAAAGGGGCAGCCAATCAAATCACAAAGTAATAGAATGGAATTGAAGAAATGTAACCGATAGGGAGTGCGATCCCACGTGGCTCGGCGTGGCTCCTGTTATAGTCACATTAAGCTGACTCACGGGAGTTAGGGCAGCGTTAATAGCTCATACAGAATCGTCGCCAAACCATCCTACTTTTTTCTGGAATCTCCACCACGTACACGGTTGTTAAAGTGGTTTTTAGTATTGGCAGAGAGTATGACAATATCTGATCCTGGTCTCTTTAACAACCAAACGCTTATTTCACACCGTAGTCATTTTATATTTCAAATAATTCATAATTCATATCAAAATATCATATTCATTTCAAAATCATGTCACTTTAGAAATCGTACTCACTTTCAAAATCAAATCACTTTCGAAATCGTATTTACTTCCGAAATCATATCACTTTCGAAATCATTTTTTTTTTTGAAATCATATTCATTTACAAAGTGTACTTACTTTCAAAATCATATTCATTTTCAAAATCATAATCATAAAATATTTTAAACCATCATATCAAAATATTCGCATTTAAATCCATTAAAGCTAAATCATAACAGTTCCAACTTAAACAGTTTAAATATTGAAAATAGTTTTTATATATATATTAAAATAGTTATACATTAAAAAATAGTTTATATACTAAAAATATTTTATATATTAAAAATAGTTTATAATTAGAATTGTTTCTTCTAATTTCACAAGTCAATCCAAATTCTCAGTAAACCATTATATATCGATTTCAAATCCAGGTTTTAATTTCAAATATAAACCACTTCCAATTCAATAGGTTTCAAGTTTAAATTTCAAACAATTCACAATAACCCAATATGATAAATTTCATTTATATTTCAAAATTCAACTTTAATTTCATTTAAATTTGAAAATATTCATTTTAACATTTTTAATAACCATTTAAAAAAATCCAGATTACAAATTTAAATCAAATTTAAATATTAAATATCTGACTTCAATTTATTTAATTCTGAAATATTCGCTTAATCACCTTTTATGAACGTTTAAATAAAATATCAAATTCAAACTTAAACCAAATTTAATTATTCAATTTCAAATTTTGCTTAAATTTGAATATATTCCTTTAATCGCATTACTCAGAACAAAGTTATAAAATCGTATTCTTAAAATCTCAAAACCAATAAGTTTAGATCAATTCTTACTTATATCCAATTCTTAAACAAATAAAATTTCGAATCAATTTCAGTTTATCTTCCCAACCATTATTTAATTTATTACAAAAAATCCATTCTTAAAATATTTATAATTTTATATAAATACGAAACGTAATATATATATACACACACATACATACTAATTAAATTAAATTTTATTAAATTTTATAAAATTAAATCTTATTAATCTTATTGTTATATATTTAAAATAGTAAAATTATGAGTAAAATCTTAAAAAATTTAATTCAAAAATAACTTATAAATTTGAATTTCCAAATATATAAAAAAAATCTAAATTTTTCACATATAAATATATATATATATATATATATATATATATGTATATATTATATTTTGAAAAAAATCAATATTTATTAAAATCCATATATTCCCTTTCAAAACCATGGAAATCATTTTCACAAATAGAACAATGGTGTCTGTATATAGTTTTCTATTTTATGGTCAAGTGATATGGATATTTACCATTTCAATCCGCAATAATTTAAATTTACGGGTATAATCATTTCAACCCGCAATATTAAAATTTCAAAATCAATAAATGTCGCTTGGGTTTATCATTTCAACCTACAATAATTTTTCCCTAATTTACAAGGTCGTTTGAACATGTATCATTTCAACCCAAAGGAATTTCTAAACTAATAGGGAGCTTTTAGAGTTAGAACAAATATGGCAATAATATAACATCAAAAAACTAGCATTTAGCATCAACAACAATTTAAATATAATATATACAACAGGTTATGGTGTCGTATGTCATGGGTAAACAATTGTAGAAAATGGCATATCATATTTAACAATTTAAATAACTGAACAATTCAAATTTAACATCATATTTCAATCGTCATCTCATGCGAATTAAATTTACTTAATATAAGAATGTAAATCGTGAGTGATTGCTCACCTTTCGAGACTAGAGAAGATAGACAGCACACAAGCTACGATTTTCAAGCACAAATTTCTAAAGCACAACACGATGAACATGAATTTGATGGACAAAGCAAAGCACGACAGACCGGATTCGATGGAAGTTAAATAAATTCATATTATATTTTGAAATTCCATATTCAATTTAAAACATATTTCGAAATAATATATATATATATTAAAATTAATGCTAAATTTAAACACATGTCAAATTGAAATCTTGACATATTATAATTTAAAAATCAATATTAAATTTAAAACGTAGATATATATTATAAATCAAAATCTTTACATATATATATTTCAAAATCATTATTTCTTAAACACATTAAAAAAATCAAATATCGAGATAAATATTATATTTTAAAATTTATACACATTTTAAAAATTCTAAATATCTACATATATAATAATTTGTATATGCAACATATATATCTTACAAAGCACAAAGCTCATAGATATCAAAACAGATCACAGAGCTCATATATCAAATGATGCAACATATAAATATTAAATCTATATGTATAACTTCATATATAAGTGTGTGTGTGTGTGTTCGAATAAGCATGCAGTGGAGGAGTTTCAAGTTCGACCAGAGGAACGCTCGGTGAGGTAGAGAGAGGGAAGAAGGAAGGTCGTTGGAGGTTTCATGGCGGAGGGCAACGAGGTAAATGGTGATGGTGCAGATCTGGAGTTGTCAAGTAGCAGAGGCTCGGCTCGAGCTGGGCATCCGGAAGTGGAGAGGGTGGAAGGGTTGTCGACACAGGCTACTGCAAGGTAGTGGATGTGATGTTTGTTATGGGGTTTGTGCGGTGTGTTTTGTCTGCTTTAGTGATGGGTGATGTGGTGGCACGGTTATATGGTTCTGGCAGGATGTGGATGCTAGACGGAGAGAAGTGAGATGGAGACAGGTTGCGGCGATGGATGAGGCTGAGGTATGAAGGGTAGTACGGTGGCTGTCTGGGCTAATTAGGTGTTATATGGTGATATGGAGGTGGGCTGAAGCATTGGTGGCGGGGAGACAGGAAGAGGCGGAGGGAGGAGATGCAGGGAGGGCGGTCATTGGATGGTGGAGCAAGCTTGGTCAAAGTTGTCAGGGGGTGGCATAGAGTTGGTGAGCGGGCACCAGGCTATGGGTTAACAAGGCAAAGGTGACGTGGACGTGCATAGAAATGGGATAGTAGAGAAAAGCGTTGCTATCGGTGAAGGTTGTTCTCATGGCTAAAAAAAAATATGGTGAGCAGGCTTAAGAAACCATTGAATATAAGCTTTTCATATATTATATTTTTTTGGAATAAAGAACAGACGAAGAGACATAGTAGAGAAAATAACCAAGTATAAATATTAAAACAATGAGAAAATAAAAGGTCAGGGTGAATTCAAAGAATAATACTGTTAAATGGCCATTCAATTTTCTCATAGCTGGACGATAGAAGGACACAGAGAAAAAAAATAGTCAAAAATACGGGACCGATGCAGCTAATCATTTCGCAATTTTTCGCCGTGCACCAGACGTCGAAATTGACAAGTGAATATACCGCGGAGATGTAACGACCTACCTTTTTTGACGTTTTAAGTAGACACACACGTCAGATTCATACCATTCAAAAGGGCAAATTTATGGGATGAATAAGAAAAAGAGAAAGAAATAAAACAAATACAAAATCTCGCAGCGGAAAGACAAAATATAATAATCAAATAATAGTTCATTAAGCTGTTTTATAAATGCATTTGATTATTCTTTACAACACAAACATCAGAATTACATAAACAGGAATAACTAAATAAATGCAACGGAACAACATGATGCAATGGAATAAATATAATAAATAACGATAGCACAAATCTTCCTCTTCATCCTCCAGAGATAAGGCCTTCAACCTTGAAAAGCTCAGCTAACCCGAGCGAATAGAAAGGACAAAACACTCGAGTCAGAACTAAAAGATCTTATGTATGTTAAATATACGGTAAATATGAGTGTGATCGCGTCAGAGATGCTTATGGAGTTTGACATCTCCTATCCAGTGTCTAACGTGAGTGCAATAACTTAAGAGATGTTCGGGATTCACATCTCCTAAGGACTCGTTAAACTATCTACTATGCAGTACAATACGCTATTATAATAGCATTAAGGCATTACCCATATCCCCCTTGACACATTTTATATATTCCCATAGTCTACAAAGTACCGTAATTCCTTCGTAAACTGGAGGGCTATAAGAGGGCACTCCATAGGTATGCTACAAAACGAACTCATAGAAGGTGCTCTAGGGCATGTGAACCCAGCACTCGAGGCAATGCCAGGGTAGATTTACCAATTGCAGAACCGGGCTAGTGATAACGCATAGCAGTTAATACTGCCCACCCCGGCACACACTCCCAAATCAAAAAATCAAAGGGTGGCCACCAAATCATCATAAACTTCATAATATGGTATCGAAGAAGCATGTCCGATCGGAGGAATGACCTCACTTGGCCCAAGTATAGCTCATGTTTTAGTCGCATCTAAACTGACACACGGGAGTCGGGGTCACGTCATACTTTATACAAAAATTGTTCACCAAACCATCCTACTTCATTTTTGGACTCTCCACAGCGGACGTAGTTGTTAAAGTGGTTTTCAGCATTGGCAGAGAGTATGACAATATCTTATCCCGGTCTCTTTAACAACCAATCACTTATTACACACCGGATGGTTCTTTTACATTTTCAAGTCATTTCATATAGATATCAAAATATCTTGTTCAATTCAAACAATATCACTTTTGAAATTTTATTCACTTTGAAATCACATTTTCAAAATAGTTTAAAACCCTCATTTCAAAACTTCATATTTAAATCAAATATGTAATTTAAATCCAACTTAGATTATAATATCATTTAGCCATATTCACTTTAAATCGAAGATTTAAAATATAAACGCATCTACTTTATTTTTGTTTTAAATTTAAAAATATAAGTTAGATAGTTAAAAAAAGTTTAAATAGTTATAAATAGTTAAAATAGTTTAATTAACGATTAAATATACTGTTAAATTGGTTTAGGATAGTTAAATAGATTTAAAATGGATTAAATATAATTAAAATAGATTAGATAGCTTTAAAATAGATTATTTAGATTTAAAATAAGTTAAAATGGGATAATAAATTAAATGGTTTAAAAATAGGTTAAAATGATTTAATATAGTTAACATAGGTTAAGACAGTTTAATAATTTGAAAATTTTAATAATTAGAAATTTTAAAATAATATATTCTAACAGTTTTATATTAAATATGAGTATGGAATTAAAATCAATTTAAACTATTTATTTTATTTCAACACATTCGAACCATTTCAATTTCCAAATCAACAAAACCCAGTTTCAGATCTTTCAATCCAAATTCTTAATTCTATTTAGTTCTTATATCGCTTTTAAACCACGCTTGAAATATTAATTAAAATTTCTCCAATTTCAAAATATTTCAAAGTTATATTTAAAATAATTTTCATAACTCCATTCCAATAAAATTTAAGTATACTTCAAAATTCAACTTTCAAATTCAAATTTAATTCCTTTAACAATTCCTTTAAACAATTCCAATTTTAACATAAAACTCGAATTTCAATAACAAAATTTATACAAATCAAATTTTATTTCCAAATATAATTTAACCAAATTCAAAATTTTATGGATTTAAAAATCATTTAATTTAACCAATCCGGTGTCCGTGTACAATTCTCTACCTTAGGGTCATCTGATACGGATATTTATCATTTCAATCCGCAATTTAAAATTTTACAGTGATATATCATTTCAAACCGCAATCTCGAATTAAATATTAAAATCCATAAAATCGCTTGAGTCTATCACTTCAACCCATAACGATTTACCCTAATCTAGATCATTTAATTAGTATTATTTCAAACCATAGGGAACTTATAGTGTGATAAAATATGTAAATCAAACATAACATCCAATCATATAATATCAACAATCAAACGTCTATCATAGTCATCATTCAATCCTACCCATAAATGTCAACAATTAGCAGATTTTTTATTACAGGTAACTAATTGGCAATTTCAATAGTAAATTAAATAACAATTTAATTCAAAATAATATAAATGTAACAACCCGCATCTTTTACGATTGAATATTTAAATATTTTATTTTAATATTTTATCGTTAGTCGGATTTTAGTCCGAAAAGTTACTTTTTGCATACGGTCGAACTAGGACTCGGAACCCCTTCCATTGAGTTCAAAATGCCGTTTGCGATCTTTTTAAGTATAAACTGTGATATGTTTGGAGTTAGTGGAATTTTGCTACTTTTTCACTTTGGGTTTTGGGTTCGGTTTAGCCCATTAGACTAAGCTATTTACTCTAGCTCAATCCCCTTCCCTTCATAACTTCACTTTCATTTCCGAACACTCAAGCTTCATCAAAACTGGAGGAAGGAATGGGAAATTAAAACTCCAAGCTCAAGTTCATTTGCAAATTCAACATCCAAATCCAAATTCAAGGAGAAGCCATTGATTCTTCCTTTGCTTTCCAGCTTCTTCTTTATAGATTTTGTGTAAAGGTGAGATTTTTATCTCACATCTTTGTCTATAACTATCTTTGATTGTTAGGTATGAATTCCTAACACTTATTCATGTGCATTTGCTATTGATTTGGATTGAATTGGTGAAAATCCCAATTTTTGGTGTTTTGTTTTCAAATCTTTAAAAATCCAATCTTTGATGTTTAAACACGTTTTTGGCGATGCATCAAGGAGCCAATACGACCGGGTAGCCTATAAGCATAATTCCCTAGCGTTCGTGCTCGATCTGTTGCAAATTGGGAGAGTTTTGCACATCAAACCCCTAGGTCGCTCGGCCTGTACAGGGAAGATTTTCGGCCTGTACAATGGTGATTCTCGGCCTGCACTTAGGTCGTTCGTTCCTTAGCTCGCTTGGCGTTAGGTTGTAACCCATAGGTCGCCAGGTCGCTCGGTCCTCTTTTCCTTAAGTCGCTCGGCCTACATTCGCTCGGCATGTAACCACTAAGTCGCTAGGTTGTTCCGCTGCTAGGTCGCTCGTGCTTAGGTCGCGCCTTGGATAGGTCGTTGCACCATTTTCTTGGCTTTCTGCAACTAGGTCCTCCGTGTTAGCTCGCAACTGCTAGGTCGCGCCTTGTTCTTTAGGTCGCATACTCCTTAGGTCGCGTTATGACCGCTTGCACCATTCTAAGGCCGCTACCTCTTTAGGTCGTGTACCCCTTAGGTCGCACTACCTTGGCTGCATCTCCTTAGGTCATGCATGAGTTAGGTCGCTTGGCCATTTCCTTAGGTCGTTTGCACGTTAGGTCGGCCATGTGTTGGGTCCCACCATTCCTTAAGTCTTTCGGCCTGCACTATTGCCGCTACCACTTAGGTCGCTCAGCTGCTAGGTCTCGCCGTGTAGAGTCGCTTGGCCATTTCCACTTTGATGAATTTGGAACTGAATTTCTTTGGATTTTATTCACGTCTTCGAATGTGAATTTTTGTGATTTATTGTTTCTACAACCATTTTTGTGATTTATCATTTCATCTCACTCGTACGAGAAATCTAATTAAACGGCTTCTTAAAACAAGTGGTATGAAACGCTTGCGTATACTTCGTCGGTTAATTCTTGGATTTGTTCGATTGAATCTCTTGTGACAATTTTCTAGTGGAAATTTACAATTAGATCGTAAATATTTAAGTTAAGCTAGTGGTTATGGGACATGAGGCTGAGCTTTTATATTTACTAGCTTATCGTAATTAACACTTCTTGATGATCGTTGATGATCATTTTTGTGATTTAGACTAGCGAATGTGCGATGTCTCTTTGTCTACGAGGGAGACTAAACCCTGTTTTTTATGGGGCTTCGGCTTAAATTGGTGGGGTAGCGACCCATGGTCTTCGGGCCGTTTTGTGGAGCTTCGGCTCAAAATTAATGGTTAGCTACCATGGAATAGCGTTCCATTTTGTGATACACGTGTTGGTGAGTTTTCATGCTCCCGTTTTTTGATAGGCCTCCCCCCTTTTTGTGATTTCTGGATTTCCATTGATGATTTCAAGAATTTTGTGTTTCACCAATTTTCGTGGTTTACATTGATAAGTTTTATCAATATTTGTGCATTGGTGAATTTGTGTGTCATTAACTTTTGTGATTGACATTGATACTATTGTCAATATTTATAGTTTGGTGATTTAGTAAATAAGGAGTATGACATTCCTTTTGATCATTGAGAAGATTCTTGTGATATTGATTAATCCGTAGTTGATTTTTCAATTGCATACTTATCATAGTATGGATTTATGGTTATTATATATTTATGTCATATCTCTTAATCTATATCATTTTATCTGATATTTATAGCTAGACTGATCCGTTTATTATTTTCTTATTAAATAATACTCGGGTCAGACCGAGATGTTACAAGTGCTTCTGCTTGACTTCACATCTGGGATCATCACCCTGATTTTTGGCTAACTACTTAGATTAGTAGTTATTGTTATATACATTTGAGATATAGGCTCATTTATGTATCCATATTCTTTTGTCTAGTACTTGTAGCTATTCTTTTGTGACATTGTGGATCTTGTTTGACCACTACTCTGATGTACACTTTCATGTGTAATATATTCATATCTATTTCCGCCTTTGTGATATGTATGTCTGTGACTGATTTGTGTTATGTTTACTTCTATATTTATTTCCGAAGAATACATATACCCACTGTGTAGTAGCTTTGAGTTTGTATTGGTATGTCGGATTTCCTCATTCAATCAAACACATGTTGTACTATTTGACATATCGGTGCTCGCACAAGGCAATTACGCGGATGGTCGCTCCTCAACAGCCTTATTCTCCAGGCTAGTTGACGGCATTACCCTGTAGTGTCCTTGGCTAGGGTGGGTATAGACGTGGGGCATCACAGCTTGGTATCAGAGCCAAACTTCGGAACAATGTAGAATAATCTAGCAAGGATCATCGTCCTAAGTCCATCTTCGGAGTCGTACTTTAGGATTTAATTCGATTCTTTGTACCGATTCATCCTATTTTCTTTATGATTCCTTGTTTATCTATCAAGATTTCTTGATATTCATTTGGTGGATAAGCTTATATCCTTCTTCTTTCTTTCTTTCTAAAGGAAGTGTAATGGTTAGACCTGGCCGTCCCAGCGCCGTTCAATCTCGTGTTACTCCCCAAGATGGAGTATTTATGTCTGCCCAGCAGCTTCTTGATTTAGTAAGGAATGCTCAAGCAGCCGGATCTAATCCGGAGTCTACTCACCCTAGGTCTGGATTTGCACGTTTGTGCAGTGATTATACCAATTTGGGTGGAAAGCCATTCAAAGGTTCTGAAACCATTATTGAAGTCCAGGCTTGGCTGAGATCGTGCGATCGAATCTTTTCTCGCATGAATCTTATTGATCTTCACCGTGTTCAGGTGGCCTCTAGTATGCTCCAAGAAAGAGCATTAGATTGGTATGAGCTTCTGATTTCTGAAATAAATGAAGCGGATCTTACTTGGAAGAAATTCCGGGAACGCTTCGAATTAAAATTTGTGCCAGAAGCTGAGAATGTGACTTTGGCTCGCCGATTCATTGACCTTGTTCAAGGTGAATCCTTTATGGCAGATTATGTCGCATCTTTCAAGTCACTTTCTAAATACGGGGTCGAATATATAAACACCCCATTGAAGAAAAACCAACGATTTGTCTATGGCTTGAATAAAAATCTCAAGAAGCCATTACTTCTAAAGTTAGAAGTTGCTTTTGATCAATTCGTTGATGTCGCTCTTCGTCTTGAAGAGGCAGATAGGGAGAGTGATGTAGAAGTTGTGAGTGCCAAACCAAACTTCAACAACAAGAAAAGGCCTAAAAAGTTTAAAGGTCCTTATCCCAACAATAAGAAAGTGAAGCAAGCCTCTCCGGCAACTAAGACTTCTACCTCAAGTGGTGGGCAATGCTACAACTGTGGTTCTAAGGAGCATTATGCGAACAAGTGTTCAAAGCCTCGTGCTTGTCGCTATTGCAAAAGCCCGGATCATTATTTATCTTCTTGTCCCAAACTTCAAAATAGGAAGGAGGGAAAGCGTAATGTTGCTCAAGCCCCTGCCAACACATCTCGTGGTAAAGATATTTCTCATTATATCCTTGATGGCATTATTTTATTTCATGATCATCCTATTCGAGTTCTTTTTGATATGGGTGCGTCCCATTCTTTTATATCAAAAGAACTTGTTGATACTTTTTCTTTGGATGTTTTGTGTTTAATGACTTCTTTGAGAATTACGAATCCGGTTGGTGGATCCGCAACAATCAGTTTATTGCATAAAAATGTCGAGATTATTTTGTGTGATTTTTCTTTCCGAGCCGATTTGCATGTTATGCGCTACTTAGGCTTTGGAATGATTTTGGGAATGGATTGGCTTAACCACTATAAAGCCCAAATCCTATGTCCTGAGCGGACTATTTATCTTCGACATCCTCAATCTGTTAAGCAGATTTCCATTGACCTTAAAGATTCGGATTCCAGCTTAGTTGCATCTTTATATTCTTTAAATCCTCATGATGACGATAATGATGATGAGGAAGATATTATTTCTCTTATTCACGTTGTTCATGAATTTTCCGACATATTTGAGCCCATTTTAGGATTACCACCTAAGCGAGCAATTGAGTTCAGAATTAATCTCATCCCTAGAGCTCAACCTATTACTCGTCCTCCTTATCGTATGTCCAATAAAGAAAATGAGGAGATGCGTAAACAATTATCCAAATTGGAGACGAAGCAATTTATTCGCTTTAGTTCCTCACCTTGGGGAGCTTCGGCTATTTTTGTGAAGAAATCCGATGGTACACTTAGGCTTTGCGTTGACTATCGCAAGCTTAATGATCTTACTATCAAGAATAAGTATCCTTTACCTCGGATTGATGATCTATTCGATCAACGTAGTGGTGGTAGAGTCTTTTCACAATTAGACTTAGCTACCGGTTTTCATCAGCTTCGTATTGCAGAGGATAGTATTCCATTAACACCTTTCTGTATTCGCTATGGATCATATGAATGGCTTGTTATGCCATTTGGTTTAACGAATGCTCCGGCTTATTTCGTTGACCTTATGAATAGAGTTTTCAAAGACTTCCTCGATCGGTTTGTTCTCATCTTTATTAATGATATTCTTGTGTATTCTAAAACCGAGGAGGAGTATGAAAAACATCTTCGGATTGTGTTGGAAACTCTTAGGAGCAATCAATTAAAAGCAAAATTTTCTAAATGCCACTTTTGGCAATCTCGTGTGAAGTTTCTCGATCATATTATTTCCGAATCCGGAATTTCCGTGGATCCTTCAAAGATTGAAGCAATTCAAAACTGGAAGAGACCGGAGAGTGTGACGGAAATTAGTAGTTTCCTTGCGTTGGCAGGTTATTACCGCCGTTTCATAAAGGACTTTTCCAAAATTTCTGTGCCTCTTACTAGTTTGACAAAGAAGGGAGTTATGTACATTTGGTCGGACAAATGTGAAGCCTCTTTTCAGAAATTAAAAGAACTCCTTTCTGATGCTCCTATGCTTGTGATCCCCGAGGGAAACCAAGATTTTGTTGTTTATAACGATGCTAGTTGCGTTGGTTTGGGTGCCGTTCTTATGCAAAGTGAACGTGTTATTGCTTATGCTTCTAGGCAATTGAAGCCAGCCGAGACTAGATATGCCACTCATGATTTAGAACTCGCGGCTATTGTTTTCGCCCTTCATATTTGGCGTCATTATCTTTTGGGAGAAAATTTTATTCTTTATACCGATCATAAATCCTTGAAGTATCTATTTTCTCAAAAGGAACTTGATTTGCGTCAACAACGTTGGCTTGAATTTCTTGCAGCTTATGATCTTGATATTCTTTATACTCCCGGAAAGGAAAATCGCGTTGCGGATGCACTTAGTCGTAAGCAACAAGCGGTTATTTCTATGATGATATCCGAATGGAATGATCTCGGAATTTTGTCCACTTGTGAGATTCGAGATCGTGTTTCCGATTTATGTTCATCTCTTGTTTTATGTAGCCTTGAGGCTCGCCCTTTTCTTTTAGACCACATTCTTGAAGCTCAAAAACTAGATCCCGAATTGGCTCTTCTTGGCCAAAATCTTAGGGATAAAATTGACATTGAAGGTTTGAAAGACTTTATTGATTCTCGTGGAGGTATTCGAAAATTTGGTAGACTTATCGTGCCAAATATTAGTAATCTTCGTAAAGACATTTTAGAAGATTCTCATTGTTCTAAATTTACCATTCATCCCGGTTGTAGTAAAATGTATGCAGATATGAAGCGACTTTATTATTGGGAGGGAATGAAATCTGATATTGCTAACTTTGTTAAGTGTTGCATGACTTGCCAACTTGTCAAGGCCGAACATCAAAGGCCCGGTGGGTTATTGCAACCTTTAGAGATTCCAATTTGGAAGTTGGACCAAATTTCCATGGATTTTATAAACGGCATTCCCCGTTCTCGTTTGGGTCATGATAGCTTATGGGTGATAGTCGATAGACTTACTAAATCCGCCCATTTTATTCCCGTTCGGTCCAATCAAACCGTTCCTCTCTTGGCCAAACTCTTTATCAAAGAAATTATTAAATTGCATGGGATTCCTTCTTCTATTGTTAGTGATCATGATCCATTGTTTACTAGTGGATTTTGGAAGAGTCTTCAAAAAGCTTTGGGAACGAAGCTCAATTTTAGCACCACTTATCATCCCCAGTTCGATGGACAAACTGAGCGTGTGAATCAAACTCTTGAAGATCTTCTTCGTGCATGTGTTCTTGATTTTGGTGGAAGTTGGAAAGATCATATTTCTCTTGTTGAGTTTTCCTATAATAATAGCTTCCAATCTAGTATTGGTATGGCACCTTTTTAGGCACTCTATGGAAGGCCATGCCGATCTCCTTCTTGTTGGCCTGAGGCCGGTGAGAAGCTGGTTTTAGGTTCAGATTTTATTCGTGATTCCACAGAAAAGATTGACCTTATTCGTCATAGGATGAAAGAAGCCCAGAGTAGGCAAAGATCCTATGCCGATAACCGGAGAAGGAAATTAGAATTCTCTATGGGAGATCTTGTGTTTATTCGTGTTTCACCTATGAAGGGTGTGGTACGTTTCAGTCGATCGGGAAAGTTAGCGCCTTGCTATATTAGGCCATTTCCTATCACCGAACGTATTGGTTCTGTGGCTTATCACCTTTTATTACCGGCTCATTTTTCTGCTATTCACGACGTGTTTCACATTTCTCAATTACGGAAGTGTCTTCGAGATTCTGATTCTATTCTTGAGCCCAGTGTTGTGGAAGAAATTGAAGTTTCACCTAATTTAACTTATGAGCAACATCCTATTCGTGTTATTGCTACGGAGGTCAAACGATTTCGAAATAAAGATGTTTCGCTTGTTAAAGTCCAATGGTCCTCAAATCCTAAGGATTGCTCTTGGGAATCTAGAGAGTTCATCGAGCGAACACATCCGTACTTACTTTCTCGTGCTCCATGAGGTGAAATTCTTATTTCAAATTTCTTCTGTTTTGATATGCTTTCACGGTTGTTACCTTGTATTTCCTTCTTAAATATTGCGAGGACGCAATTTCTTTAAGGAGGGGAGTCTGTAACAACCCGCATCTTTTACGATTGAATATTTAAATATTTTATTTTAATATTTTATCGTTAGTCGGATTTTAGTCCAAAAGTTACTATTTGCATACGGTCGAATTAGGACTCGAGACCCCTTCCATTGAGTACAAAACGCCATTTGCGATCTTTTTAAGTATAAACTTTGATATGTTTGGAGTTAGTGGAATTTTGCTACTTTTTCACTTTGGGTTTTGAGTTTGGTTTAGCCCATTAGCCTAAGCTATTTACTCTAGCTCAATCCCCTTCCCTTCATAACTTCATTTTCACTTCCTAACACTCAAGCTTCATCAAAAATGGAGGAAGGAGTGGGAAATTAAAACTCCAAGCTCAAGTTTATTTGCAAATTGAACATCCCACTCCAAATTCAAGGAGAAGCCATTGATTCTTCCTTTGCTTTCAAGCTTCTTCTTTGTAGATTTTGTGTGAAGGTGAGATTTTTATCTCACATCTTTGTCTATAACTATCTTTGATTGTTAGGTATGAATTCCTAACACTTATTCATGTGCAGTTGCTATTGATTTGGACTGAATTGGTGAAAATCCCAATTTTTGGTGTTTTGGTTTCAAATCTTTAAAAATCCAATTTTTGATGTTTAAACACGTTTTTGGCGATGCATCGAGGAGAAAATATGACCAGGTAGCCTATAGGCATAATCCCCTAGCATCCTTGCTCGATCGGTTGCAAATTGGGAGAGTTTTGCACTTCAAACCCCTAGGTCACTCGGCCTGTACAAGGAAGATTTTCGGCCTGCACAATGGTGATTCTCGACCTGTAGTTAGGTCCTTTGTAACGACCCAAGATTTTTAATAGTTTTAATAACGTATTTAATTAATTGAATTTTTGGTGAAATTTTAAATTATTTAATTTTCAAATAAAAAGAAATTATATTTGATTGCGTATGATTTAATATAGCAAATGGTAAATTTTCAATTAATTTTATGAAAATTTATTTATTAAATAATTCTATTAAATTCAAGCTAGCTAATAACTGTTGATAATAACATATTTTTCAAACCCGAATATTTTTACATAGAAAAATTCTAAATCATCTTCTGACTGAGACGTCATTTTTCGTTTTTCCAAATTCGGGCTTCTTTAGCTCCGTCGATCTTATTTTTCTGTGTTTGCTGCACTTTCTCTTAATAGAAAATTCAAAATTTTATAATTCAATCGTACCACTAATATCTGTATACCGTTTTGATCGTCTCGTCGTGTTGATCTCAGCGGTATATTTATTTCTATATTTTGAAATCTGATGCACAATGGAAGCAATAAATTGTTCGTTGTAACGACACCTTTAAATGTGACCATTAGCGTTGCTTTGCTTTTCAAACTTCAACGTGAATTCCTAGCAAGATTTTAAATTGCTATAAATTTTATTCCTGCATTAATGTTTAGCAGTTTCGAAAACCAAACGTATACATTTGTATACGTTGTAGTTATTATTTTAAAACGATTCACTTTATTTTTCTTTCCCTTTTTAACTTCGTTTCTCTTTCATTACTTCATATTGGGACTTTTTGGTTTCCTTTGCTTTTCAACCTGGGCCTTGCTTGACAAGCAATAAATTTATTGCTTTAAATTTTCGGCTTAATGCAAGATGACAGTTGTTATCCCATGGCTATTTTAAAAATCAAAACGTGTAGAGTGATATACGTTATTCCCTTTGAACGGTTCCTTTTGCATTTATAGCTTTCCTTTATGCTTTAATTGATTTCCTGGTTTCACTGGCTTTCGTTTTAACATTTATTCCATAAGTTACATAATTCGACCGTTGAAATTTTTCCTTTTATCTACTTATTTAATATTATATATAAGGCAAAGTATATACGTTATTTTATTGACAGATGTTTCCCCTTCTATTTCTCACTAAATTATATATATACACTGTTGCTTTTCCAAAACAAAAATTTGTTTTCATAAAAAAAAAGTGACAGTATCCTTCTTCTTCTCAAACATTTCCACGCCTCCATATTTTTTGTGAACCACCCACAACACTCCGCCCGCGTCTCTGCCTAACCACCACACCCACAGCGCGCCGCCCCGCCTCCGACTTCATTCTTCCTCCGTGAGCCTACAACCCTTTACGGCTGGCAAGTGGTCACAAATCATCAGTTTCCTTTTTTTCTGGTAACTACGTAAATTTTTACATTTGCGTTATACTACTATATCATATTACAGTTGTGTTTCAAATGTGTGTGCCTGCTTCAATAATGATATCTTCTGTAGTGTATGGGCACGCATATATATTTTTTTTCTTTTTTTATGTGTAATAGTATGTATATAATGTAACGACCCGCTATTTTAGACCATTCAAATCGACAATAAAACCATTCATGTCCGACTTGAATAATTCAAAATACCGAATTGTTAATAAAATTTGGCAAAACTTAAAATATACAGTAAATAAATCAATCATAGATCACTTACACAGAGTAATACAATGCAGCGGAATAGATAAAGAATAGTAGTTCATGAAGCTACTATATACCTCAGCGTTAGAAATAAAATACAACCGAATAGTTCAAATGCCATGAAGTCTCCAATGTAACAGATGGCTTCTCTGAACAAACCAACTGGATGACTGAAGGGATAGATAGCTGGACCTTCAAGCAAAGCTCCAACTTCGAAGATGAGTCTCAAATGTTGTATCTCTCAGTCTGACCCGAGCGTAAAGCAAAACACAAAACACTCGAGTCAGGATTAACATTCTTATATCTATAAATCTAACTCAAGTGAAATATCAACTGAAATATAATTAACTTAGAGGATGTTTGGGATAACCATCCTCTAAGGGTCCATGGAACTATCTAAAAGATAGAAATATACACTATAACACCGTAGTCTTTTCAACTTAATTTATACTTCAAAACAAAATATCATTTTCACTTCAAATATCTCTATACTTCCCAAATAGTATTTTTATATATTAAATAATTTGTACGGTAAAGAAATTTCAATTCCCTCAACTTGACAAATCGTTTAACATCAACCTGACCACCCCATTTAAATCTATTTCAATCTCAATTTATTAATTTAAATTCAACTCAATTTCTAAAATAACCACTTCAATTTTATCGATCTCAAATTCGGATTTGAAATCACAAAATACCCTTTGTGTTCAATATATTTCAAAACTTTAAGTATTCAATGTTTCAACTAACTTTTTAATCAATTTAGTTCCTAAATACTAAATTCAACTATACTGATTTCAAATACATATCCGAATCTCAAAATAAACCATTTAAATCCCAATATAGTTCAAAGCTTTAATATTTAATTAAATGTTCAATTTAATAGTTCCATATAGATCTCGATTTAACCTCATTATTATCTAGTCTTAAATAATCCCTCATTAGATACAATATCATTTAAGTAACCTTAAATTACATTTTACTCAATATTTTCTTTAATGTATTTAAACGTGAAATATTCATTAAATCGCTTAAATAAAATCCAGTTACAAAATCATACCCTTAAATTTCCCATTCAAAAATTTCAAATTGATTTAATTGAATAAATCCTTATTTAAATACCATTTAGATAAACCCACATTTATCTCCCAATCTTAGTAGATTGCAGAATACTTTTGGAATAAAATTTACATAAATATTTAGCATAATTTATGTATTAAATAAAATTTTGACTAAATTAAGTATTATTAAATCTATATATCATTACCCTTTATATATAAAAAAATTTAAGGATTAACATTTAATAAGACCATATATTTCTTTCCAAAACAATGAATTAAATTTCAAAATATTTATATATATGGACCAACCATGTCTGTATATATTTCTTATCATATGGTCAAGTGTTACGGATATTTATCATTTCAATCCGTACACTAAATGTATACGGGTGGATAGCATTTCAACCCGTAATCCCAATTCAATTAAATGAAATCGCTTGGGTTTATCATTTCAACCCAAAACGATTTTCTCCTATTCTAAAGTCTGTTCGGGTATGTATCATTTCAACCCATAGTGATTTCTATACTAACAGGGAACTTGCAGAGTGATAACAGATATGTAAATATAATAACAACAGGCATATATCATCAAAATAAATATATAAACAATAGGATATGGTGTCATATCCCATAAGTGAATACTTACAGATAATAGCATATATAACAATTTAAATAACTACAGCCTCATATTTCAATTGTCGTCCCAATTGAAATCAAATTTAGTAAATAAAAGAATGTAAATCGTGAGTGATTGCTCACCTTTCGAGGTTAGAGGATATAGACAACGAAGTTGAGTTACGAAATCCAAGCATGAATTACGAAGCAAAGCACGAAGGACATGGGTTTGTCGGACAAGCTGATAAATAGGAGTTGACGAAGTCAAATCAAAACTGAATTGATAAGGATAGATGGTATAATTGAATAGATACACCGTATAAAGTTCATGTATGTTTATACACAAATCATATTCAAATTTTTAAACCCATATTGATGTAATATATATATTATTCTCTCTTCTTAAAAATCAATATGTTACTTTAAGAAAAATAAATATACAAAATAAAATCATCGGTTTAAATTTTTAAACCCATGATGCAGCTATACAAATAAACGTATAACAAGTAGATTCTATGTTAAATATATTTATGCTTATACTTTAACCAGACTTTTACATAAAGAAACTGTCGATTATAACTTAATATAGTACGCGTGTAAACTCAGGTATTAAAACTGACACACTTACACAACTTAAAGTATATAGACTGACCTGTTACAAATATCCTATAATATGAAACTGATAACTTTATTTAATAACTACAGATCCCTTAACTTATATACAAACCAAACTTATATACGCGTAAATTATAAATTATATACATCAGCTTATGTGTATACTAACTAACATCTTTAAACTAATATATGAATGTACCTAGCTTATAACTTTTATAAACCTTACATATAAATGTACTGTTTTTTTTTTTAAACACATTTCAAATAAATCTATAAATATACTCACTTTAAAAATCAATGTTATTATAACATATTTAAAAACAAACTACAGACTAATATAAATTTATATAAAAACTATGACACGTATCATCAATCAAATCTACCTAAAAAAAACTGTACCAAATTTATAACTTACTATATGTATACATAACAATTTACAAACTTATTTACTTATGTATGCTAACAGAATATATTAAACCTTTGGAACCGAATGCGAAATTTGAGAAGTATAAAACAACGGATACAAAGCTTGATATATATAACTAATTAATAGGGCATGTGCCTAAATTATTCATGCCGATTTTTATAGGCGAAAGAGGAAGGGTAGGCAAGGTAAAAATATATATGCAGTTATCACTTTATATACTTACCACATAATATCTTCCATTCAAAAATACAGAGGTGAAAGAGGGGATAGGAACAACTTCACGGCAAGGATGGAACGTTGGCCGGAAGAGCAGCATGCGGGAACGGAGGTGAGGTGATTTTGATGGGTTGAGGGATGAAGGATTTTTTTTTTTTAATTTCACAAAGAAGTGGGTTGCCTTTTGTAGAAGATAGGAGAGATAAAAGAAGTAAGTATATATCAGTAAAGAGAGGAAACGTAAAGGAAGAAATAAAAGAAATGAATGGATGCGTAAAGAACGTATAGAATTTTATACGTTTCAAAATCAACGGTGTAATTAAAGCAATTTATATTATTTGTCAGGTTATACGTTTTATATTTATTTCTTTCCTATATCTCAATTGATATCCGATTATAATATGCAGATTTATTATTATTATCAAACGTTCAAAAAAGTTATCACCCAAAATATAGAAATGGCATATCAACGTCTAGAAGCATAGATTTAGGAAAAAAATATTGAAACAATAAATTAAAGGAAATATAAAAAGATAGGTACCAATCAATAGTCAAACCCTGAATTCAGGGAATAAAAAGGTGAGCTACTATTTGGTCTTAACCGATAGAAAATTTGAATGGACATGTAAATAAAAGTAATTGATACTGTGAAGTCCCCTGATTTCGGGAGAATTATTTAGCAATTAATTGTTTACCTTGGGTAGCACTTTCAAATTTGAAACTGAAGGAAGAATGAATAAGAAACGGCTACAGATCAATTAAAGAAGGAGATGAGTGTGCGAATTTGTATTCCCAAAGCAAAATGGAAAAATATAAAGAGAGGCAGAAGAATAAATTGAAAAGGAACGTTACGCATGATTTCAGAGAAATAAATAAAAGTAACGACTATTGGTATAAAATCAACGCGTAAATTGAATGGTTTAAAGGAAGGAATCAGTGGACTGAAGGAAAGGAAAGGAAAGGAAAGGAAAGGTCAGCAATTAATAATTGTGACCCTAAAATTTGGAAAAATATAAAAGCAACGACTATGATTTAGCTGAAAATAATTTATGCCAAGAATGGACAGCACGTTTGAATTTTGAAACGGAAGGAAGGGATAAAGGAGCAGACAGAGGCAAATAAAAGAAATGAACAGAGGAAAAAAAACGAAGAAACATACCATATGAAATAAAGTGTAATGATGAGAATGGTAACGTCTGTCCATTGACATACTTATTAAAGCAATTAAAGTGAAACGAAAGGAACGGTGAAAAATTAGCCCGGAATTCAGGCAGAAATAAAACAAATTTTTATGTACTAGCAACGGTTACCCATTTATTTAGCTGACAAATATTAAGGCGATTGATTTATGCGCGTTTAAAATTTGAAACGCAAAAGAAATCAGATGGTCACGAATCTGGAGGAGGATATTTAGGAATGATATATGAAGAGATACTGAAATACATTTGTGTCCATAAATAACGTAGACAGTGGACTAATAAATGAAATATCAACGTTTGATACATTGATTCAGCAGAAAAATTAAAGCAAATTTGTTACCATAGTTTGGAGAGTAATAAGGGGGAACGAATATTATTATTAAAAATGACGGATCTATGATTTAGAATTTTCTTATGTAAAATATTCAGGCTTAGAAATAATTTTTTTTTATCAGCAATATTTAACCGATATAGATTGAAATAGAATTATACAAAAAAAATAACTCCCATATAATTAAGTGAAAATTCACTATTTGCTGTATCTTCATATACGTATTCTAAATATAAAAATTTTATTTCAAAATTCAATTATTTAAAATTTTCTCAAAATTGAATTAAATATGAAAATAAAACCATTCAAAACTATTAAAATATTATGGGTCGTTACATATAAGGTTAGTTGTATGTGAAAATAGGTTAAGCTTATACTGTTTTTTTTGTGTGTTGTTTATAGTATTAATTTTACAAAGTTACAGTATATATAATATAAATATCTTAAGTTATAAAAGTCGGATCAGAGAGTGTGGTCTGCATATTGTTTGTGCGTATAAAATTTTCGCATGTGCATATTTTTGTTGCTGGTAAGAAGATATATTTTGTTTTACATATCTTTGGTTACAAGTTGGATCTATATATATATATATATATATATATATATATATATATATATATATATATTGCACTGTAACGTTTTTGGGTGTTGAGCATAACATGTTCAGGGTTCATAGATATTAGTTGTATGCTTGTTATAGCAAGCCCGTTTTCAGTATAAATGTTGTTGTATATGTTAAAAAGGTTTTTTTATATATATGTGTTTTGTTTGTAACTTATGTATATACAAAAGCTGTGGAGTATATTTGAAAAACTTTGACTATATAACATATATTTATAAACCTGTCTTATATTAGTTAACATATATAAAGTTTATATTTGTTGATTATAATATGTTATAACTTTGCCATATTGATAGATGTTATAGTTATGTATGTATATATTACATTTTGAAGCTGGGGACCACTTTATCAATTTGCTTTTACATATAATTAAAATAGTGCATTTATAATCTGCTTATATAGGCGACTGAACTAAGTTGTATATAACATGTTCATCTCATTTTATGTATATGTATAGGTTTTAGGATGGTTATGACATTTTTATTGAGTCGCGGAGTAGATACTAATTTTAAATTTTACATGCACTTCCAAAGTATAAAATAAAGGAATATTTGTCACCCTTTGAGTCTGCATGTAGATTGTGAGTGAGCTGTGTGTGTATACATAGTTAAAAGTAAAAGTTGCAGTTCATAATGTCAGTTTTCTTGTTATTGTAATATATGTGTTTTAATTTAAATTTTTTTTTGAATTTATTTTGTTTGAAAGTAAGTATAATATATATATATATCTTATTTAAATATAAGTTTTAAAAGAAAATTGTTTTAGAGAAAATTTATAACATATATTTTGTCTGATTTTATCAAGACGACTCTGATTCGTTTCCATCAATCCTATCTTCCAGCTTTGCCCGTCAACCCACTTTCGGCTTACTTCGCTTTGAAATTTTTGTTTGGATTCCTTCGATTGTCTAGATCGTGATTCAGTTCGTAACAAATCAGTTTCGTTGTCCATCTCTCTAGCCTCGAAAGGTGAGCAATCACCCACAATTAACGTTCTTTTATTTATTAAATTTGATTTCAATTGAAACGACAATTGAAATATGCTGCTGTTATTAATGTTAATTTGTTATATATGTTATTATCTATAACTGTTCACTTATGAGATATGACACCATATCCTATTGTTTATATTTATTTTGATGATATATGCCTGCTGTTATTACTATTTTCATATCTGTTATCACTCTGCAAGTTCCCTGTTAGTATAGAAATCACTATGGGTTGAAATGATACATACCCGAACAGACTTTAGAATAGGAGAAAATCGTTATGGGTTGAAATGATAAACCCAAGCAATTTTCATTTAATTGAATTGGGATTATGGGGTGAAATGCTATCCATCCGTATACATTTAGTGTACGGATTGAAATGATAAATATCCGTAACACTTGACCATATGATAAGAAATATATACAGACATCGTAGGTCCATATATATAAATATTTCGAAATTTAATTCATTGTTTTGGAAAGAAATATATGGTCTTATTAAATGTTAATCCTTAAAAAATTTTATATATAAAGGGTAATGATATATAGATTTAATAATATTTAATTTGGTCAAAATTTGATTTAATACATAAATTATGCTAAATATTTATGTAAATCTTATTCCAAAAGTATTCTTCAATTTACAAAGATTGGGAGATAAATGTGGGTTTATCTAAATGGTATTTAAATAAGGATTTATTCAATTAAATCAATTTGAAATTTTTGAATGGGAAATTTAAGGGTATGATTTTGTAACTGGATTTTTATTTAAGTGATTTAATGAATATTTCACGTTTAAATAAATTAAAGAAAATATTGAGTAAAATGTAATTTAAGGTTACTTAAATGATATTGTATCTAATGAGGGATTATTTTAAGACTAGATAATAATAAGGTTAAATCGAGATCTATATGGAACTATTAAATTGAACATTTAATTAAATATTAAAGCTTTGAACTATATTGGGATTTAAATGGTTTATTTTGAGATTCGGATATGTATTTTAAATCAGTATAGTTGAATTTATTATTTAGAAACTAAATTGATTAAAAAGTTAGTTTGAAACGTTGAATACTTAAAGTTTTGAAATATATTGAACATAAAGGGTATTTTGTGATTTCAAATCCGAATTTGAGATCGATAAAATTGAAGTGGTTATTTTAGAAATTGAGTTGAATTTAAATTAATAAATTGAGATTGAAATAGATTTAAATGGGGTGGTCGGGTTGATGTTAAATGATTTGTTAAGTTGAGGGAATTGAAATTTCTTTACTGTACAATTTATTTAATATATAAAAATACTATTTGGGAAGTATAGAGATATTTGAATTGAAAATGATATTTGGTTTTGAAGTATAAATTAAGTTGAAAAGATTACGGCGTTATAGTGTATATTTCTATCTTTTAGATAGTTCCATGGACCCTTAGAGGATGGTTATCCCAAACATCCTTTAAGTTAATTATATTTTAGTTGATATTTCACTTGAGTTAGATTTATAGATATAAGAATGTTAATCCTGACTCGAGTGTTTTGTGTTTTGCTTTACGCTCGGGTCAGACTGAGAGATACAGCATTTGAGACTCATCTTCGAAGTTGGAGCTTTGCTTGAAGATTCAGCTATCTATCCCTTCAGTCATCCAGTTGATTGGTTCAGAGAAGTCATTTGTTGCATTGGAGACTTCATGGCATTTGAACTATTCGGTTGTATTTTATTTCTAACTCTGAGGTATATAGTAGCTTCATGAACTACTATTCTTTATCTATTCCGCTGCATTGTATTACTCTGTGTAAGTGATCTATGATTGATTTATTTACTGTATATTTTAAGTTTTGCCAAATTTTATTAACAATTCGGTATTTTGAATTGTTCAAGTCGGA
The DNA here is from genome assembly GCA_030765085.1 of Allium cepa. NCBI lineage: Eukaryota > Viridiplantae > Streptophyta > Magnoliopsida > Asparagales > Amaryllidaceae > Allium > Allium cepa. The sequence goes on along the minus strand of JASFAV010000025.1, from coordinate 2,414,014 downwards.
CATGTACGGTTTTATTGTCGATTTGAATGGTCCAAAATAGCGGGTCGTTACAGTTGGTATCAGAGCTTTGGCTCTAGGCAAAACTTAGCATATATGGTAAATTTATTTGAAGAATCACTTTCGCTCGAGTTGAATCTCTTCCTTTTGACTCGATTTCCTTTGAATTTTGGAATGTCCCTCGGTTCCAAAATTCATTCTGTCTCTCCCTATTTATATTCGTTTGATTTCGGAGTATCCCATAACTCCACTGAATGATTTGTAAAGGGGGTGAAAACTCCTTTTCAATTAGCGTTGACTCATCGAAGATTTCTGTATCCTCGGTTTACGATGCTGTTATATCTTGTTATGCCGAATTATATATCTCTGGCGATCGAATGTCGAATTGCCTCAGAATTCTACACCGATCTAATTTTGGAATCACGGTTGACCGGTAAAGGTCGGCCATGATTTATAGAAGTATATCCATTTTCTATTTTGTAATTTAATTATCTCATCTTCGATCGAGTCTATATTCGAATAAGGATTTTATTGATTGGAGTTCCTCTAAATTAAATCTCTATCTTTGTTTTGAAATCCATTCTTGAATCATCTTTTGAAAATCGGGTTTAGTTTGTATTTTTGAAATTGTTTATACCGAAATTTTATTTTGATAACTATGATTTATATATATATATATATATATATATATATATAAGTGAAAATGTTTTCGATAAGGATTATATACCTATATATATAAAGCAAATAAGAAATGTTATTCTATATATATAAAAGTTTTTAAAGGATTTGGAAATTTGAAAACTTGTAAGAAATTGATTTATATAAAAATGATTTACAACTGAAGGGTTAAATTTGAAATTCGAGAATTGAATTCCGGTATTTTGAAATTGGATTTAAGATTTTGGAAAATATATAAAAATTATACGATTTAATGGTATTTTTCCAAATAAGAAATGTTTCAAATGAGTTCAAATGAATTCCAATAATTTTGAAGAAGTTTCAAAAAAGTTTTCAAGAAAACAGAAGTCCAGAACTCACTTATGTCGCTGGAAAATAATTTCGGTGATGAGTGCACGCATCATCGACATTGATTTTCGAGTTTCAGAGTGGGGGAGGCCACTCTAGTAGCTTTGCTATGCGAGTGATATTGTGAAAACAAATTTCGATTTCAAATTCCGAAGTATAATTTGATATTTTCGAAAGATATATGTATATATTTGAAACAATTTAAAATGAGACCGGTGTTCAGTCCTCGAGTTTCGGATTTAATAATTGATTTATTATTGATTTTCAACTCTTGAATTGAAAATGTGATTTCCCCTTATCATTTTGAAGGTTCGAACACTTCCAAGTCAAGGTCTAAAATTTTAAAATTAAGAAATTTCGAAGAGTATAAAATGTCTGATAAAGAATATAAATTTAGTTTGAAATGTTTTGAAAAAAAATAGTTTTGAATAATAGTTTTCAGAAAGGTAAATTGGATATTTTACATAAAAATAGATAGTTTTAAAGTAAAAAAAAGGATAATTATAAATTTGGAAACCATTTTGAGTATAATTGATTTTGGGAAAATTTTAGTTTTGAAATTAAATTGAAATTAAAAAACAGTACTCTTATGGAGAGTTTGGAAATGAATTTGTTTGACTTGAATTATTTTAATTTATAAACTGGGATACTTTTCTAAACCTATTATTTTGGGAACTTTGAAATTTAGATACTTAATTTGGAAGAAGATTTGGTGAAATCATATATGATTTGGAAACTGAATGGATATTGAATGATTTGAAATTGATAACCTTATATTCTTAAGAACTTGATTTGGGAGTGGTCGAACTTATATAAAATGGATTGTATAAGTATGAAGTTGATTTGAAATCTATTGATTTGAAAGGTACTCAATTTCGAAAGAGATTTTATATAATCGAAGTCTATATAAGTATGATTTGATCTACTATAGATTTGGAAAGTATTCGATTTGGGAAAAATAGAATCCTATATATATGGACTTTATATAAGTACAATATTTGAAAGTGATTTGAAAGGGTACAATATGATATATATTTTCGAAGTAAAGATATGGAAAGTGCCTTCTGCTTGATATCCGCTTTGTGGCCACATCGTGGATTCATTCTATCGATATTATTCTCTCTGATTTTTGGTTTTCCGGATGTAATACTCCAGTGTTCCCACCGTGGCGTAACCCATGGTTTTTTTGTCTCTCGTGAATGCATAGCGCAATTGCCTGGCTGAGTCTTGCCTAGGGGTACGGATTGTTTCCTGGGGGATCCAGGCGTAACCATTGTGTATCCTGCAATCTGTGTAGGTCGCGAATAGTAGCGCAAGTGCCTGGCTGAGTCTTGCCTAGGGGTACGGATTGCTTCCTGGGGGATCCAGGCGTAACCATTGTGTATCCTACACTCTACTAGTCATCATGGCGTAACTTGCAGGGCTGAGAAAGCTTACGGATATGGATTGTTCCTGGGGGACCCAGGCGTAACCATTGTGTATCTGCGAACCATGATCGGACAAAGGTTTTGGTTTGGTTGTTTTGTTGGATTGTACTTTCCATATCTGTTTTAAAGATTTTCAAGTATTTTCACTGGGTGTTGAAACAAGTCTACTAAGTACTTGAAGAATTGTAGCTTTGCGCCTGATCGACGCATGGCCAGAGTCTGCAAGAACGAGGATAAACTTGTTGAAACATCGAGTTATAAAAGTATTTTCGAAAGGAAAATTTATTTCGATATAATAGTATTTTATTATAAAAGTATTATTATAAAGGTATTTATTATAAAAGTATTTTTCCCAACAAAGAAATTTTTAATTAATATTTGAAATTTTAATTCTTATGGTTCTAGATTAATTGTTCGTGCCCGATACTATTCCTTGCATCTACCTTATCTGCTCAGTTTAGTTATTCGCCTTGATTCTGTTTTCCAAACCTACCTCCCTTTCTTTTTTGAATATAATCTTTCAAATATTGCTTATTGGTATACTACAGTGTTTAATAGAAAACTTTAGTATTATAAATATTTTTGAAGTTATTAATTAAATAAAACCTATTTAAAGTAAATGATTTATTAATAAGGTTTGAAAAGTATCTAAAGGCAGATTTATAAATTTCATAAATTTTGGATTTAATATTTTCAATAGTCTTTGTAAATATAAGTAATAATGTAAATAATTGTTTTCAAAGGAGTTTGAAAAGTATTAAATATTAAAGAAAATTAAATTTCAAATGAAGTTTTCAAATAAATATTTCAAATAAATTTATATAGTTTAAATTAATTGTTAATCCTTATCTTTCAATCTATCTTTCTTTCTGGTTATTTCTATTCTCCTACCTCCTTCCTTTTCGAGGACGAAAAGTTTTGGGTGGGGGAGAGTGTAACGACCCAAGATTTTTAATAGTTTTAATAACGTATTTAATTAATTGAATTTTTGGTGAAATTTTAAATTATTTAATTTGCAAATAAAAAGAAATTATATTTGATTACGTATGATTTAATATAGCAAATGGTAAATTTTCAATTAATTTTATGAAAGTTTATTTATTAAGTAATTCTATTAAATTCAAGCTAGCTAATAACTGTTGATAATAACATATTTTTCAAACCCGAATATTTTTACATAGAAAAATTCTAAATCATCTTCTGACTTAGACGTCATTTTTTGTTTTTCCAAATTCGGGCTTCTTTAGCTCCGTCGATCTTATTTTTCTATGTTTGCTGCACTTTCTCTTAATAGAAAATTCAAAATTTTATAATTCAATCGTACCACTAATATCTGTATACCGTTTTGATCGTCTCGTTGTGCTGATCTCAGCGGTATATTTATTTCTATATTTTGAAATCTGATGCACAATGGAAGCAATAAATTGTTCGTTGTAACGACACCTTTAAATGTGACCATTAGCGTTGCTTTGCTTTTCAAACTTCAACGTGAATTCCTAGCAAGATTTTAAATTGCTATAAATTTTATTCCTGCATTAATGTTTAGCAGTTTCGAAAACCAAACGTATACATTTGTATACGTTGTAGTTATTATTTTAAAACGATTCACTTTATTTTTCTTTTCCTTTTTAACTTCGTTTCTCTCTCATTACTTCATATTGGGACTTTTTGGTTTCCGTTGCTTTTCAACCTGAGCCTTGCTTGACAAGCAATAAATTTATTGCTTTAAATTTTCAGCTTAATGCAAGATGACAGTTGTTATCCCATGGCTATTTTAAAAATCAAAACGTGTAGAGTGATATACGTTATTCCCTTTGAACGGTTCCTTTTGCATTTATAACTTTCCTTTATGCTTTAATTGATTTCCTGGTTTCACTGGCTTTCGTTTTAACATTTATTCCATAAGTTACATAATTCGACCGTTGAAATTTTTCCTTTTATCTACTTATTTAATATTATATATAAGGCAAAGTATATACGTTATTTTATTGATGTTTCCCCTTCTATTTCTCCTATCCACTAAATTATATATATACACTGTTGCTTTCCCAAAACAAAAATTTGTTTTCATAAAAAAAAAGTGACAGTATCCTTCTTCTTCTCAAACATTTCCACGCCTCCATATTTTTTGTGAACCACCCACAACACTCCGCCCGTGTCTCTACCTAACCACCACACCCACAGCGCGCCGCCCCGCTTCCGACTTCATTCTTCCTCCGTGAGCCTACAACCCTTTACGGCTGGCAAGTGGTCACAAATCATCAATTTCCTTTTTTTCTGGTAACTATGTAAATTTTTACATTTGCGTTATACTACTATATCATATTACATTTGTGTTTCAAATGTGTGTGCCTGCTTCAATAATGATATCTTCTGTAGTGTATGGGCACGCATATATATTGTTTTTCTTTTTTTTGTGTAATAGTATGTATATAAGGTTAGTTGTATGTGAAAATAGGTTAAGCTTATACTGTTTTTTTTATGTGTTGTTTATAGTATTAATTTTACAAAGTTACAGTATATATAATATAAATATCTTAAGTTATAAAAGTCGGATCAGAGAGTGTGGTCTGCATATTGTTTGTGCGTATAAAATTTTCGCATGTGCATATTTTTGTTGCTGGTCAGAAGATATATTTTGTTTTGCATATCTTTGGTTACAAGTTGGATCTATATATATATATATATATATATTGCACTGTAAGGTTTTTGGGTGTTGAGTATAGCATGTTCAGGGTTCGTAGATATTAGTTGTATGCTTGTTATAGCAAGCCCGTTTTCAGTATAAATGTTGTTGTATACGTTAAAAAGGTTTTTTTTATATATATGTGTTTTGTTTGTAACTTATGTATATACAAAAGCTGTGGAGTATATTTGAAAAACTTTGACTATATAACATATATTTATAAACCTGTCTTATATTAGTTAACATATATAAAGTTTATATTTGTTGATTATAATATGTTATAACTTTGCCGTATTGATAGATGTTATAGTTATGTATGTATATATTACATTTTGAAGCTGGGGAACACTTTATCAATTTGCTTTTACATATAATTAAAATAGTGCATTTATAATCTGCTTATATAGGCGACTGAACTAAGTTGTATATAACATGTTCATCTCATTTTTTGTATATGTATAGGTTTTAGGATGGTTATGACATTTTAATTGAGTCGCAGAGTAGATACTAATTTTAAATTTTACATGCACTTCCAAAGTATAAAATAAAGGAATATTTGTCACCCTTTGAGTCTGCATGTAGATTGTGAGTGAGTTGTGCGTGTATACATAGTTTAAAAGTAAAAGTTGCAGTTCATAATGTCAGTTTTCTTGTTATTGTAATATATGTGTTTTAATTTAAATTTTTGTTTGAATTTATTTTGTTTGAAAGTAAGTATAATATATATATCTCTTATTTAAATATAAGTTTTAAAAGAAAATTGTTTTAGAGAAAATTTATAACATATATTTTGTCTGATTTTATCAAGACGACTCTGATTCGTTTCCATCAATCCTATCTTCCAGCTTTGCCCGTCAACCCACTTTCAGCTTACTTCGCTTTGAAATTTTTGTTTGGATTCCTTCGATTGTCTAGATCGTGATTCAGTCCGTAACAAATCAGTTTCGTTGTCCATCTCTCTAGCCTCGAAAGGTGAGCAATCACCCACGATTAACGTTCTTTTATTTATTAAATTTGATTTCAATTGAAACGACAATTGAAATATGCTGCTGTTATTAATGTTAATTTGTTATATATGCTATTATCTGTAGCTATTCACTTATGAGATATGACACCATATCCTATTGTTTATATTTATTTTGATGATATATGCCTGCTGTTATTACTATTTTCATATCTGTTATCACTCTGCAAGTTCCCTGTTAGTATAGAAATCACTATGGGTTGAAATGATACATACCCGAACAGACTTTAGAATAGGAGAAAATCGTTATGGGTTGAAATGATAAACCCAAGCGATTTTCATTAAATTGAATTGGGATTATGGGGTGAAATGTTATCCATCCGTATACATTTAGTGTGCAGATTGAAATGATAAATATCCGTAACACTAGACCATATGATAAGAAATATATACAGACATCGTTGGTCCATATATATAAATATTTTGAAATTTAATTCATTGTTTTGGAAAGAAATATATGGTCTTATTAAATGTTAATCCTTAAATTTTTTTTTATATATAAAGGTTTAATAATATTTAATTTAGTCAAAATTTGATTTAATACATAAATTATGCTAAATACTTATGTAAATTTTATTCCAAAAGTATTCTACAATTTACTAAGATTGGGAGATAAATGTGGGTTTATCTAAATGGAATTTAAATAAGGATTTATTCAATTAAATCAATTTGAAATTTTTGAATGGGAAATTTAAGGGTATGATTTTGTAACTGGATTTTTATTTAAGTGATTTAATGAATATTTCACGTTTAAATAAATTAAAGAAAATATTGAGTAAAATGTAATTTAAGGTTACTTAAATGATATTGTATCTAATGAGGGATTATTTTAAGACTAGATAATAATAAGGTTAAATCGAGATCTATATGGAACTATTAAATTGAACATTTAATTAAATATTAAAGCTTTGAACTATATTGGGATATAAATGGTTTATTTTGAGATTCGGATATGTATTTTAAATCAGTATAGTTGAATTTATTATTTAGAAACTAAATTGATTAAAAAGTTAGTTTGAAACGTTGAATACTTAAAGTTTTGAAATATATTGAACATAAAGGGTATTTTGTGATTTCAAATCCGAATTTGAGATCGATAAAATTGAAGTGGTTATTTTAGAAATTGAGTTGAATTTAAATTAATAAATTGAGATTGAAATAGATTTAAATGGGGTGGTCGGGTTGATGTTAAACGATTTGTTAAGTTGAGGGAATTGAAATTTCTTTACTGTACAAATTATTTAATATATAAAAATACTATTTGGGAAGTATAGAGATATTTGAAGTGAAAATGATATTTGGTTTTGAAGTATAAATTAAGTTGAAATGACTACGGTGTTATAGTGTATATTTCTATCTTTTAGATAGTTCCATGGACCCTTAGAGGATGGTTATCCCAAACATCCTTTAAGTTAATTATATTTCAGTTGATATTTCACTTGAGTTAGATTTATAGATATAAGAATGTTAATCCTGACTCGAGTGTTTTGTGTTTTGCTTTACGCTCGGGTCAGACTGAGAGATACAGCATTTGAGACTCATCTTCGAAGTTGGAGCTTTGCTTGAAGATCCAGCTATCTATCCCTTCAGTCATCCAGTTGATTGGTTCAGAGAAGTCATTTGTTGCATTGGAGACTTCATGGCATTTGAACTATTCGGTTGCATTTTATTTCTAACTCTGAGGTATATAGTAGCTTCATGAACTACTATTCTTTATCTATTCCGCTGCATTGTATTACTCTGTGTAAGTGATCTATGATTGATTTATTTACTGTATATTTTAAGTTTTGCCAAATTTTATTAACAATTCGGTATTTTGAATTATTCAAGTCGGACATGTACGGTTTTATTGTCGATTTGAATGGTCCAAAATAGCGGGTCGTTACATCGTTCGTTTCTTAGCTCGCTTGGCCTTAGGTCGTAACCCATAGGTCGTTAGGTCGTTTGGTCCTTTTTTCCTTAGGTCGCTCGGCCTACATTCGCTCGACATGTAACCACTAAGTCGCTAGGTCGTTCCACTGCTAGGTCGCTCGTGCTTAGGTCGCGCCTTGGATAGGTCGTTGCACCATTTTCTCGGCTTTCTGCAACTAGGTCGCTCCGTGTTAGCTCGCAACTGCTAGGTCGTGCCTTGTTCTTTAGGTAGTGTACTCCTTAGGTCGCGTTATGACCGCTTGCACTATTCTTAGGCCGCTACCTCTTTAGGCGTGTACCCCTTAGGTCGCACTACCATGGCTGCATCTCCTTAGGTCGTATGCACGTTAGGTCGTGCATGAGCTAGGTCGCTCGGCCATTTCCTTAGGTCATTTGCACGTTAGGCTGGCCATGTGTTGGGTCGCACCATTCCTTAAGTCTTTCGGCCTGCACTATTGCCGCTACCACTTAGGTCGCTCAGCTGCTAGGTCGCGCCGTGTTGAGTCACTAGGCGATTTCCGCTTTGATGAATTTGGAATTGAATTTCTTTGGATTTTATTCACGTCTTTGAATGTGAATTTTTGTGATTTATTTGTTTTTACAACCATTTTTGTGATTTATCATTTCATCTCACTCGTACGAGAAATCTAATTAAACGGCTTCGTAAAACAAGTGGTATGAAACGCTTGCGTTTACTTCGTCGGTCAATTCTTGGACTTGTTCGATTGAATCTCTTGTGACGGACAATTTTTTAGTGGAAATTTACAATTTGTTCGTAAATATTTAAGTTAAGCTAGTGGTTATGGGACATGAGGCTAAGCTTTTATATTTACTAGTTATTGTAATTGACACTTCTTGATGATCGTTGATGATCATTTTTGTGATTTAGACTAGCTAATGTGCGATGTCTCTTTGTCTACGAGGGAGACTAAACCCCGTTTCTATGGAGCTTCGGCTCAAATTGGTGGGGTAGCGACCCATGGTCTTCGGGCCGTTTTGTGGAGCTTCGGCTCAAAATTAATGGTTAGCTACCATGGAATAGCATTCCATTTTGTGATACACGTGTTGGCGAGTTTTCATGCTCCCGTTTTGTGATAGGCTTCCCCCCTTTTTGTGATTTCTGGATTTCCATTGATGATTTCTAGAATTTTGTGTTTCACCAATTTTCGTGGTTTACATTGATAAGTTTTATCAATATTTATGCATTGGTGAATTTGTGTGTCATTAACTTTTGTGATTGACATTGATATTATTGTCAATATTTATAGTTTGGTGATTTAATATATAAGGAGTATGACATTCCTTTTGATCTTTGAGAAGATTCTTGTGATATTGATTAATCCCTAGTTGATTTTTCAATTGCATACTTATTACAGTATGGCTTTGTGGTTATTATATATTTATGTCATATCTCTTAATCTATATCATTTTATCTGATATTTATAGCTAGACCGATCCGTTTATTATTTTCTTATTAAATAATACTCGGGTCAGACCGAGATGTTACAGGTGCTTCTGCTTGACTTCACATCTGGGATCATCACCCTGATTTTTGGCTAACTACTTAGATTAGTCGTTTTTGTTGTATACATTTGAGATATAGACTCATTTATGTATCCATATTCCTTTGTCTAGTACTAGTAGCTATTCTTTTGTGACATTGTGGATCTTGTTTGACCACTACTTTGATGTACACTTTCATGTGTTATATATTAATATCTATTTCCGCCTCTGTGATATGGATGTCTGTGACTGATTTGTGTCATGTTTACTTCTGTATTTGTTTCCGAAGAATACATATAGCCATTATGTAGTAGCTTTGAGTTTGTATCGGTATGTTGGATTTCCTCATTCAACCAAACACATGTTGTACTATCTGACATATCGGTGCTCGTACAAGGCAATTACGCGGATGATCGCTCCTCAACAGCCTTATTCTCCGCGCTTGTTGATGGCATTACCCCGTAGTGTCCTTGGCTAACGTGGGTATAGAGGTGGGGCGTCACAATAAATTAACATGAATAAAAATTTAAATATATCAAACAGCCATAAACATATTACTAATCACATCATAAATTTAATTTAACTAACATAAGAAATTTTAGAAGTTGTGAGTAGGTCAAAACACTCACCTTTGAATTTAAATAGATTTAAAAATCCAATTTAGGGCCCAAATTCAAGTAGTCTCAGAATTTGTTCAAACCGGCATCAAGATGTCCAAAATTTCAATATAATCCCAGCAGAACAAACAGCGCATGAAACAGACCTCGTATGTGAAAATTTTGTAACTTTGAACATTTGAATTAGAGATCTAAATAAAATAAATAAAATAATTTGAATACCACTCAAGGGTTGCCATGTCATCCTTCGTTTGCACGCATTCGAAACCCCAGCAGCAGACCGATTGCTCTCGTGAAACCTTGGTTAGCCGCCTCTCAAACTTGCAAAAACACCGCCGCCCTGACGTCCCTTGCCACGATCAGACCTTGCATATGCCCTCGCCACCTTCGGCCGACCTCACCGGTCCCACGCACACTGTCCATGGCCTCCCCCTTGCGCAGCGCCTCTGCCCCCTTTCCAAGCCTATCGTGATGCATCTGAGCCCCCTTCAACCAAAGCAACCATGCCAATGCACTCAGAATGACGATTTCCACCTGCTGCCACTCCCCGATCGAAGCTCGATGCCCATCCACCGTCCAAACCCATAACCACATATGAACGACCAATGATAAAAGCCTAATTTTCGATCAAACCATGACCCAAATAGGAAAACGAATCATAAGTTTGACCTACGCTCGCCGAGAGCTTCAAATCGATATATAATTTGCTAGGGTTTGGAGAAGTTTGATTTTTGGATTTGAATTTGATTTGGGATTTGCAATTTGAGAATTTGTTCGCCTGCCTTTGGAAAGTGAGAAACAGATGAAATTGTACTTACAGACTAAGAATTGAGAAATATTAAGAGTTTATAATGAGTTATTTATAGGCAAAGCTGAAAATAGAAAGAATGGACAAGATTTGATTGAACGATAAACGACCCGAAAAGCCCGTTTGGACTCCGGAATGAAAATGGATAATCTCATATATCAAAATAGATGTTTTCGATAATTTCAAATTCAATGGAATAGGTTTCAAGTCCTAATTCCATCGTATGAAGAAGTTATGTTAAAATCAGCTTATTTCAAATTGATTTCAGTTGATTTTAACTAAATTGATTTCTAGGCATTTCGAGCCCGTACGATCAAACAGCCGATCGCTACGAAACTTGAAATCCTATAATAGTTCACCATTATGGATCCGATGAAACTAGTTTCATCGAAATCCAAGTCAGTGGTCAAAATGGCTATTTTCACGTTAATTAAATCAATTAATCTTAAATTAATTAAATCACTTTTTAATTTAAAATTTAGTTATTTATAATTTCTATCATTTTGGATTACTTAGTAATTTATAACCCTTTAAAACAAATTTCTATATCACTTTATTGTTGAATATTTCACAAGTTTACAATGTTTAATTCCCATTTCAATAATTTCAAAGATTATAAAATCAATTTCCAATAATCCATAAAATTTTGATTTCCATCTTTTTATTTAAACAATCACTACTCTTAGGATATAACTACATTAGTTTATATTTTATTCCATTAATAATTTCCAATTTCATCCTAATTACAGTTAACGCAATATTTAATTTCATTTAATTGCAATAAATCCATTTATTATAGCTAAAGTTCCAATAATTGATCAAGTTTGATTTTGAATTATTTTTATTCAATCAATCAGCATACTATAAATAGAATTTACATTGGTTACATCTTATTGAATTAATATCCTATGGTTATCAATTTAATCTACATTAGCTGCACTAATTAAGTGAATTAATTGCAATTGATTTCCAATTAAATTTAACAAGTTAAATGAATAGGTAACAAATAATAGTTGTTACCTTTAATTTTTAATCATACTTATAAGTTCATTATTCCCAAGAAAATGTTACAATTACTTATCTAACACTTATTATATTCAGTTCCATTAATTTATATACTATCCATAAATTAGTTCAATATTTACATTTGTTTTTCTCATATTCAATTTATAACCAAGTATAACATTTAGATTATTACAATTAATTGGAGTTTCATTTAAATTGTTAATGATTAACTATAATTAACATTGTTGCATTTCATTTTAGTTATTATTTCATTATTAGATTATGAATTTTTATTTCTTCCAACAATAAATCAAAAAACCTTATCAAATTAACTATTTTTAAATTATCGAAAATTTCGGATCATTACACTCTCCTTCCCTCAAAACTTTTTGTCCCTGAAAAGGAAAAAGAGGAGAAAAGAAGGGATTTAGAAACCAACATATCTTATTCAAAATATTAAATTTATAAACAATCAATTTACAAAATTAAATAATTTAAATAAAATATATCGACTTATTACAACTAAATCCTTATATTCAAGTTAATAAAAGTTTTGAAAACATTTCACAAAATTTTCGAAGTCCAAAATTGTAACGACCCAGAATTTTTATAAATTAAAATTTGAATATTTAATTAATTTTAAATATTTATAAGTGAATTTATAAGTCAAATAAATTTTTATTTGAATTTTTGGATTTAATTGGATAATTAAATCGATAATTTAATATGTTAAATTATGGAAATAATTGAAAATAGAGTTAAATATGATAGAAAATGATTTGTAAAATTTTATTTAATCATACTGGAGTTATAGAAATATTTTAGAACTTTTAAAATCGAATTAAAAGTTAATTTGTGAAAATTAAATATTTTAATATTTAATAATCGACTGTAAAATAGCCAATTTTTGGACAGTCTCAGAATTGAACGAAACCAGTTCCATTGGATCCGTAATAGTTAGTTATTACCGGATTTCAATTTTCGTGTCAATCGGAGTTATCGTTTGATCGTGACAGCTCGAAACGCATCGAATTATTTTTAATTTAAATTTGGCGAGTCAAAATAGCCATTTTTCAAAAAGTCTCGGATTTCGACGAAACCAGTTTCATCGGATCCGTAATGTGATATTATTGTAAGGTTTCAAATTTCAAGTCAATTGGATTTACCGTTTGTCCGGTACAAATTAAAACGCCTAGAAATCGACTTAAATCGGTTTAATTCAAATTGAACGTTTTCAGCCATAACTCGCACATACTTCCGAATTAGCTTCCGAAACCTATTCCATTGTGTCCGGAACGCGGGATAAACCCTAGGTACGCTGGTTACGGCGTCTAAATCGGAGTTCGGAATTCCCGGAATGAATAGTGTTTACGCTAGCTTTTCCTATAAATACACCTTAATTCACAAAAATAAATAACAAAACCTAAACCTAACCCTAACTATTGCCAGCCGCCACCTTCACAATGAAGGGCCAGAAATGCTCCATTTTCATTCATCAATCTCTCCAAATCCATTCACATTCACGCGAAGTGTTCAACACGAAGATTGAAGAGCAAGGCGAGGGCTTTAATTCCATACGGTTGTGATCATCATCGGTGCTTCGTAGAGGTCGCAATCGAGGCTCAAAGGCCGCGCGTTCATCATCGAATTGCGTGCGAGGGGGAGGGCCGAGCGTGCCCAGGTTGGAGCCGAGTGTAGCTCTAGTTGAGGCGGTTCGAATGGTAGTGTTGTGATCATGTATTATTGCGTGTGGTGTTAGCGAGTTTAAACCCTAAATTGCTAATATGGGTTCGGCCGTGCGTAGGGATGTCTGGAGGAAGTCGCGTGGGGAGGAAGATGATCATGTGCGGTCCAGATGAGTGCAATTGATGATCGTGTGGTTAGGAATAGGGTAGGTTATAAATTTGTTAGTTTATGTTGTAAATTTTAAAAATAAATTCGTGCAAACTTGTAAAATTCATATCTTTTTCATACGAGGTCGAAAAAATGCAAACCAGTTGCGTTGGAATCGTATGGACGAGCACTACGCGATGGAGTTGGTTTGGAGTCGTTTGGAGTTAGTGAGAATTTCGGGTAAAATTAAACGCGCGTTTAATTTTATTCGAAATAAAAGCTAAAACGGAAATTAAAACCAAGGTGAGAATTTCTCACTCAATCGAATAGATTTCGATTTTATTTTAAATAGTTAGATTTAAAATATTTGAATGCATGTATGAATGATGATTGATATCTATTGATTGTTAAAATAGACATTATGCGCCGTTAGTAAGCGGATGTTATTTAATATAAACATATACCGCGAATATTTCATAAACAGTGAAATTGGTATTATATATAATATCAATATATATATATTGGCATATGTATATATTGCAGTTGATTGATTTCCCGTATTTTTTAGCGGATGAGACCCTATTACGCCGTTATTAAGCGGATAATATTTAATAAGAACATGTACCGCGATAATTTCGTACTGGAGCGAAATTGGTATTGTGCTAATGTTTTTGGATGCAGGAAAACAGGTTGGAGGGATCCAACAGGATTCCTCAACAGTATTTATTTTATTTCAGATATTTTGATATTTGATGGATTATCATATCGATATATGATATCGTTATTAGTCGTGATTGACTATTTGGTGTGTAGCATCATTGGACCCAGATTTTGGGATTTTAAAATGATTTTCAAAGTGATTTTTGAAATATAAAAATATTTTTGGAATTGATCCATTTAAATAAATAAACGTTATATAATTTTAGAAGTTATAAAATTATGGTTTTTGTGAAATATAGTTAAAAAGCTGATTTTTAGAAATACGATTAAAAGTCGATTTTTGAGAAATATGAACTAATGATTTTATAAAATAATTTAGATTGGATTTTTGAATATATGATAAAAGTTTAAATATAGGATTTATAAAATTTGATTATTTTATAAATCGAAATGATGAAATTATTAAGGAATTTAAAGACGTTTAGAATAATAATATAAACTGATTTATATTAAGAGATTTATAAATGGATATTTATAAATCGAAATATTGACATTATAAAACGAGTTTTTATAAGTGTTTGAATGAAGTGAAAATGAAATTCATTAATGAATGAAATTTATAGAATTATATAACGGTGAAGTTATAAATGGAATTTTATAAACAATAGGTTTATAAAATTTGTAAAGTTCAAAGGAACGATTTTTGCAAATAAATAAATTATAAGTGTTTGACTTATAATTTGGACTTTTGGTTTATAATTAAGATTATAAATCGAATAGGTAAATAAAGAAGATTTATAAAGGAAGTTGTTATGAAATAAATGGAAATGGAATTTATAAACGTTGTTTTATAAATTCGCAAACGACTTATTTTGATAAGTTAATTGTTATAACCTATTAATGGAGTTATATTCACATTTTTGAATAGTGAATAATCCTTTAAAATAAATTGAATAAAAGGGATGAAAGTTGTTGACGTAGTATATTCACGTTTTTGAATAGTGAATAATACGTTAAAGAAATTGTTTTGAATGTAATGTTTTAAATAGAATTAAAACAATCTAACGATGTTTTAAATGAGTTGAGATTCGAAAACCATAGATTTCAACGTTTATTGTTGAAATAGATGTTTTCGAGAAATAAAAGGAAATGGTGGACTATAACACTGTTGTTATAGTAAATGATTTCTGAAAGGAAATGTTTTGCATAGTATTGGGATTTATATATCTATTTAATTTCGAATCCCTATACTAATGATTTTGGGTTGTCGTAACGATGTTTTACGCAACATTCGTTTTGGCCCAAATAAAAATGTTTAAGTGAATGATTTCCTTAAAGAATGAAATATATACTTAATTCGATTTAAGTATATTGAATATTTTCTAAGTGTTGAAAATAAAAGAGATTTGTGAATTACTTATGAATAAATAAGTATGGAAATGTTTTCCAATATGAAGTGAATATTTAGAATTTATCTTTTTGAAGATAAATTGGAAATGAATAATTGAAATCGTATATGCATGAATATTTTGGAATATAAATTCACTAAGGAATTTATATGTGAAAGTGAAACTTGTTGAAAATAAATATTGATTTATTTTTGAAGTGTTGAAATTATATATCTTATAAAGATAATTTGGAAAATAAATAATTTGGAAAATTATTTGGAATCTGGTGATGTGTGCATGTCCATTGATAGTTCAATAACCGACTATCAATATTTCCCTTTGAATGGGTATTTGATGTGAATTGTTTGAAATTGAATGCACACTTATTTTTTAATAAGCGCTCACTATTCGGGTTAACCGGGAAAGGACCATGGGGTCGTATAACCCATTCCGAATATGTGATACGACGTGAATTGCATTTGAAGATCGGTGTTGAAGACCGAGTATTTGTGAAAACGATAGGATGACCTATCGATTGTCTCTGCACTGGGTAGCTCCTAGTATAGAGATCTCTTAAGTGATGGGAAATCCGATCAGGATTGTGAATATCCGGATTGCAAGGACTTCTTTGTAAGTGCCTTCGGTTCTGTTCGAGCCCGGAACAGACTTGTATGGATTGTATGTCTGACATTACAATTTGAGATATAAAGCCGATTTCTTTCAAATATATTTCTGTTGGTGGCGGAGAATTTATTCTTTGCTTAACACCCTTCTTTGAGACGTATGTGCTCAAAGGTTATATAGTTGAAGTTATCAGCGATATATTCCCAGTTTGGTAATGTGACATGCTGAGTGATGCTGAAATGATCATTGTGTTGATTATTTGTGATAGGATCATTTATTTGATCGTCTAACCTTGTGATCATTGTGTTGATCATTTGTTGACCCAAAGCATGGCTTTTGTATAAAGTATGTTTTTGTGGACGTGAATTCGTCGAGCCTCACACCCCGTGAATGGTCAAAACAGGAAAGAAGCAGCAAGGTTATGAGGGGTAGCACCCTTTAGGATGTGTACATTTCCTTCTGGAAAAGGGTGGTATCATGGTATGGATCCCAGATACTTACTCATGTTGAAAACACTTTATGATTGTGTGAATTGATTACGAGCGCTCGGTGAAAAGGTCCCAAAGGACCGGGGGATGGCATATTCGGTCAGTTGTTGCTCAGTTAGGAGTAACCCGGCCTTGTGTTGGTAGAGATCCGGTTTGGTTCTCGGGGATGTCCATCCAGAGGCATTCTCAGTGGCAATGGGAAGTTCCTTGGCCTGATCATTCGTTGGAAATCCAAAGAAACAATACGAGACTTGTACGGTATTAGTTGTAGAACCTGCTATTCACTTATGGTGGTCACCACTGTTTGGATAGTAGCTATAGTAGGCATACGATAATGGTCGTATGTTGGCTAAGATTTATATTCTACTTTCGAAATGAATTTGTTATACACTATGCACTAGTAATAATATCAAATGTTATTTTAAATGCGTATCAAGCATCTTTGACTATCATAAGGAGAAATCTCCTCCGATTCTGCGTTTGCATGTGTGTGTGTGCGGGAGGCCTTATGGTAGTCTCATTTTTAAAAAGCATTGCGAATTGAATTAAAAATATTCCTCTATTTTGATTTTAAAGTTAAATAAACTGTTTTGAGTTCTCACACCAGTCACATGACTGACTCGGAGTTTATTGTTTTCCTTCCTAAACTCTGGGTGCCCACCAATTTCCACACGGGCAGTTAAGAGTTAGGTTTATCAGGATATTCTGGATATTCTGGAGTTGCTGGAGGCAAGCGGGATGGCATGGCATATTACTTATATAGTATTTCTTTTTCCGCTGCACTGTTTATTGTTGTATGTTGTTGTACACTCTGATGATATGATGTGATGTAATGAAATATAATGTGATGTAATAACTGATATAGTTCTTTATTTAAAGATTATTCATTTATTATTATATGTTGTTCCGCTGCGAATTGTGAGATTCTGTTGTTGTTCTTTTTGTTCTGTTGTTTTCTTCTGTCCCGTCCTATTTTTAAAATGCTCCTATCTTCTATTTTCTTCTATTTTTCAAATTCTCTGTTTTCTAAAAATTGTCTATCTTCTTTCCTCTCTATTTCCTAACTCTTCTCTCTTTTCTCTTCTTCTTTCCTAAATTTTTCTTAAATAAAACCCTCAGTGTTCGGTTTTCCGTCGTTCGATTTCTCGGCAGTCGATAAAGTGAGTGTCGATGTCGAATTTTCGGAAGACGAAGAATCGTGTTCTGACAAAAATTCACGAAAAATTCAGTAGAGTCTCCTTTGTATGGAGAGGCTTGGGAGAAATAACAATATCAATGATAACAATATATATCATATATATTTTAAAATAATATATCCCATGTAACGACCCGAAATTTTCGAACCCGAAAATTCCAAATAGTTATTAAAAGAAGAAAGAGATAGAAGAAAGAGAAGAACGGAAGACAATAACATCTCACAATTCGCAGCGGATAAAATATAATAATAAATAATATCAGTCTACAAAAGAATATTATATCTGTCGATTACATTTTAAATAAATCAGAGTTATACAAATATTCAACACTAGATATATACAAATCAACATTTCTCAGACTTACAATACTATAATACAGCAGAAATACTCTACATGTTTCTGCCATCCAGCTTGCCTCCTGAGCTCCAGAACGTCCTTACCTGAAAATTTGTAATACTCGGTCTGACCCGAGCATTATACCAAAGTAACACTCGGGTTAGGCTGGAAACCAGCGTGAGTAAACCCAACAACATAGAATATCCAAGTAAACTACTTATTCAACTCGGGTAACTCGAATAAATTTACAAATTCACAATTTAATGTTGACACCACTTATTTCACACATAAATTTTCTAGTACCCAAAATTTGGATTAACTAGTCAATTCACTTAAATCGTTTCATTTCAGCCAATAGATTTCACATATCAATCTATAAAAATATTTGACGTGGTTTCGGTATTTCCTAATACCCGATCCCGACCTCTTCGAGACTCAAGTTATCATAACCCAAGTTATTCAAATGAAATACATCACATTTCATGTCAGAGATATCAACTCATTCAAATCATCCAATACTATTCAATAATCCATAAGCAAAGCTTAGTAACGTACAAATCAATTCAATTGATTCTAATTGAATTTCAAACCTCAATCACTTAGATCCCTTCATTTAACATTAATTAATTCCAGATCAATTAATTAGTCAACCCCACATTATTCATCTAAATTAGTCACCCTGGATTAATTATTTCTCAATTAAATTCAAGTAATTATCTTTAATTAATTTCACGTTATTAATTACCCTTAATTCCAATCAATAAGTAACCCTAATTACTTATAAAGTAATTAATAATATTAATTTCATTAATCCTTAATTACTTATATTAATTAACTTCTCATAAGTCACTTTTATTTATTTATAAATCTTAATTAATCAATCTTTTATTACGTCATTGATTATATAAATTATGATTTTCAATTTACATTTCAATTTATCCTAATCTAATTTAATTACCTCAAATAATTAATCATTTATTAAACCACACATATTAATCCCTTTTGATTTACCTCAACCCATAATTATCTACCTTGTCATTTACTTCATTAAATAAATTAATTACTCCTTAATTAATTACCTTAATTAATCTCTTGATTAATTTCACAAGTAAGTATATCCAAATTATTTTTGTTAACAAATTATCATTCAATTAATTACATCCAGAAATTATTAATTAATTTACTTTTCCAAGTAATTATTAATTCACTGCTCCATAACTATTTATTAATAACCTTCATTGTTAATTTATAAAACTTAATTACCCATTTGTAAATCTCTAATCACAAATTAATCGACCACTAATTACAAATCAATTACTTAATTAGTCTTTAACTTATTTCATGTATTGTCAACCTTAATCATACTTAAGGTAAACATCCTCTTGTTAAATACTAAATCACATTACCAAAACATTTACCTTTTAAAAAAAAACTTTACCGATATTTATAAAATAATTGAATTATAAATATCCTTTAAGTATTCAACATACTTAATTTAACAAACAAATTGTTCTTAATTAAAGTTTGAAAGACCTTAAATTTAAAGAATTTATAAATCATTAAACCATCCCCTTTTTACATTTCCACAAAATTAATTAAACAGATTTCAAATTTGGTTCCCTGACTTCGGGTTAGACCCGATGATAACTCGACCCTGCTTCAAGTTATCTTTCCCTCCCCCTGTCTATAAACATGTTGTTTCTTTTAATAAGTTTTAAGTTCAAAAACAAAATGCCTTCAACTGTCAAACTCTGATGATCCAAGAAAATTTCAACTTCCAAACTCTGAAAAGGAATAACAAATAAAATGAATTTACTCACAGAAATTCGGTTGCGAGTCACCAAAGCACCCAACCCTAGATCCACGCAATCGTCTGCCTACTCGCGCATGCAAGCTACATCACCAATCGCCGCAACTGCAGCCATTAGCCGCCGCCGAGCTTGACCCTCAACCATCGCGAAACCCTAGATCGAAGCCGAGCACGAACGCGGCCACTCCTTGATCAATATTGTGACCCAATGAACACTATTTCCCCCTCGCGTGCTAGTGTTGAACGAATTTGATTTCGCTCAGAGAAAGAAGGCTGCGGCGATAACACTCG
Organism: Allium cepa; assembly: GCA_030765085.1. Classification (NCBI taxonomy): domain Eukaryota; kingdom Viridiplantae; phylum Streptophyta; class Magnoliopsida; order Asparagales; family Amaryllidaceae; genus Allium; species Allium cepa. The sequence continues at coordinate 2,393,384 of JASFAV010000025.1, read as the reverse complement.
AAGCTCTCCATTGATTAGCTTGGCACCCTCTTCTATTTACTTCGATTCCGGTCGAATTCCTCACCATGCGTCGACTTGTTCAACTGTAGAAGAGAGAGAGAGAGAGAGAGAGAGAGAGAGCGATTGATTTTGATGAATTTTTTTTTTAATAGTCGATTCCAATTTTTGAAAGGAAGGGGATCTTGGCTGTCTTTAATTGATTTTCGAATGAAAATCGCTCGCCTCTCCCCCTTTTTTTATTATGTTTCAAAGGCTTCGACCATTAGTCTTTTCTTTTTTTTCCCTTTTTTTTCTTTTTTTTTCGATCTGCTAAGAGAATAAAGTGGGGGATGAAAACGTAAAATAGAATTAAGAATAGCTTCCTGAGTACGCCTGATTTATATATTTAAATATGAAAATATCTCGTGTTCCATAACGCGAAACCCCGAACCCCGAATCAAACATGCCGACAGGCGTTCATAAAGTTTTACCCGCATTCCGAACACAATGAAACGTGTTTCGGAGGCTAATTTGATCGTATGCGCGAGTTACGGAAGTAAATGATCAATTTTAAATCAAATCGATTAAAATAGTTTCTAAGCCTTTCGAGCTGCCAGGGTCAAATGACAACTCCGATTGCTACAAAAATTGAAATCCGATAATAATTAACTATTACGGATCCAATGGAACTTGTTTCGTCAAATTCCGAGACTGTGCCTCGGAAGGCTATTTTTAAATATCGATTTAAAGGATATATCATTAAAATTTGAACAAATCACATTTAAATTAAATTCCAACCATTCTATTATCGTCCGTATCATCATTATAAATTTTATAAGCCTTCAAATTATTTTAAACAGGCTTAGAGATTTCAGATTCAATAATTTACCCAATTTCAATTATCAAATTCAATATTTAAACTATATAATTCAATGATTTAATTATCAAGTAAATGTTGATACCTGGAATTTAAGTTAAAATTAACTTTTAAATATTTTAAAATCAATTAACTATTCAAATTTAAATGTTAGAAATTCCGGGTCGTCACATTCCTCCCCCCTTAAAAGAATTTCGTCCCCGAAATTACTAGTTAGGAAGAATGGTCCAATACCCGTTTACTTTTCTTAAAACCAAAAATTCAACATCCTACCAACTATCTTTTATTAAAGACTCACTATTACCTCAGCCAACTTCCAAAACCTTCCATAGTTTCCAACAACATTATTTACTCTACTTATTCAAATTTAAATTTAAAATTCAAATTTAGATTGTCACAACTTACTCAAAAAAAATTCTAACTCTCTAAGTTTCCGAATTTTTTTGCCAACGTCTCCTTTACGTGGCTAGCTCGGTACTACTACAAAATGCCTCTACGGGCTCCCAAATTCCAAAAGAAAACAAAAGCCAAGTGGCTACATCAAAAAACCCAATCCAATTTCATACAGAAAATTTAAATACATACCTTTTTGTTGGGCAATTCAAATTTATCTTTTGTGATCAAATCCAATTTTCTCTTCCTTTTATACCTTCATATCTTACTTAGCAATATTATCCAATCGTAACTTTTCAAATCATTTATGCATTTCCTTACATAGGTTTCATATCTATTTCAGATTAGTTTTCCCATTTCCATATGATTTCAGTTTGTCTTCAATTCTGAATATTGAATTTTACCTTTCAAGTATAACTGATTCATGTTAGTTTCATCTACTAATTTACTTTAATTTCCAATTTGAAATCGTTTTGTTGTTAACAAAATTCCTCCTAAAAATTTTCAAAAATTTCCTAACTCCCAAAATTTTCGGAAAATTTAGCAGAGTCTCCTTTGTACGGAGGAGCTTTTGCAATTTGACAAGTGATATAAATATATATATACATCGACCCACCCGGTCGGAAAAAGCAAAAACAGTTCATATTTCCTATTTTTATTGCATAGGCGTACTTATTTAGCATTATAAGCAAGCAGCTTATTAATTTAAGCAATTAGCGCAATCCAAACCAGCCAAACGGCCTTCAGGTACGTGAAATTACTTAATTTAAATATGTAAGTACCATATAAATAAAATCTATTAGCATTTCACTTATATTCAATAGCCAAACACATGTATATCATAAGCAACAAGCACCAATAAGCTTTCTATCAATTCATAAGCCCTTTCATTCAGTTTTAATGGTTTACAACTCAATTGCTTATGTTCAATTTATTTTTAATCCAAACAAGCTCATATTCACTTCAAATGATTCAAGAATAATTTATTAAATCTCTATCAATTTATAGAATTTTAATTACTTTTGTCTACGTCAAACAACAACTATTTATATGTAAATTCGGCGATATTTGCTTAATTGAGTATTCATTTTAGTTTATAACTACTTAAATAAATTTTAACTCATTCTGAATGTAATTCCATTTCAAATTTATTACTATTCACTTGGGTTTTGTTTCGCAACTCAATCCATTTCTATTATAATCACTTCTACTTCATCCGACATCACTTCTCTTATATCTAATTTACTTGCAAATTTCATTAAATATTATTCAAATCACCCTTTGAATTTTCTTTGTAATTCAAACCATCACATTTTCAATCCAACTCTATTTTATTTTTTTATTTTACAACATCTCCTCTTATTTAATTCATCATCAAATCTTAGTCGAATTCTATTTAAAATTCGAATTCATCCCAAACTCCATTATTAACTAACAATCCATTTTATTTAACCGAGTTAAATTTTATTAACATACTCTATCAAATAATTATTTAGCCAATTAGCTTACTTCCAATTTTTAAATCAATGTTCGATTTTATTACAAAAATCACTTCATTAAATTTTTTCCTGAATTCAAAAATTTTCATAATTCCAGTTTGGATTTTCTTTCATTTTCCAAAATTCCAACACCTTTATTTTAAAAAAAATTAAAAATGTTTTTAAATTCACATAATATTATTAAAATAACTCTTTATAAAAATATTTTTTATAACTCGATGTCTCAGCCAGTCCATCCTTGTTCTCATAGAAATTCAGTCATACGTTGATCTGGCATAGGACTGAAAATCTATAAGTACTTGGTAAACCCGTTTTCAACACCCAGTGAAAATACTTGGAAAATAACTTTATTGAAAATATAGGAAACGGTTTTTGAAAGTAGAGGAAATAACTTTGGTGAGAATGCTCTGGAAATCATCACCCCCATCCATGGTCGCAGTTACATTTCAAGGTTACGTTGCCATCGCAGCAAAAGTCCATGAAACTGCAGGCTCTCCATAGCCTCTCGATTACGCCATGGAACCCACGACAGATCACACTTACATTCCAGGGTTACGTTGCCATCACAGCAAAAGTCCATGTAACTGTAGGCTCTCTGCGGCCTCTGATTTTCATTGTCAAAATGAACTTCTCCACTCCTACATAGGTCGTAGTCTACCGATATAAAATCAAACGCAGACTGTTGGCTCTCAGCGGCACACACGACTTTCGCTGTGGTATACTCTACTCATAATCCCCAGGAACTAATTTTGTCTGGACTCCTCACAGGATCAACTTTAGAACCCCCCCTCCCCCGGCCTCAAGGCAGTACCACCCAGTGGCACTCATGAGAAGTTCATTTCAAGGGAGCGCCTTTTTCCCCAGAGTCATCATCAAAACACTTTACACTACCCACATATAGTATCTTCAAATCATACACCTAGTATGATCTTATAAAAAGCTCATTTACACAAAATCGATTATCCCAAAATCGATAATTCACAAACTAGGCTTTCCAACTTCAATATTGATTTTACCCAAAAATCAAAAGCCTTTACAAATCCAAAGGTTCCCAAAACCCTTCTCTAAAATCCTCATATGATCCTTTTTATATATATATATACAGATGTACATAAATTTTTAAAACTTTGGATCATTTCAAATTTGTATAAAACTCCTTTTTATACTTCAAACATTTTCAAAAACCCTTTTCTTCCGTCAATAGATTCAACAAGGGAAGTTTATCTTATATAACAAAGATATATAACTTTGTTTATTCAAAAAAAATTCAAATTTGATTTCTCTTTCCAATATCAATTTCATTCAAATCCGTACGATGTACACTTATCATCCGTATGTTATACCAATCTGATCGCTTACTCGATCACACATTTTCACTTCCGAACTAGTATCGTCCACCCGACTTCCTATTGCGGACATAGATCTGGTTTCTTGATCAGAAACCGTCATTCTCCTTGCATAGCTATAACTATGATAGAGAACATCCAGAACCAATCAACAATCCATATCCATGTTCGCCGTCGAAAATCGAGTGAAAAATCCAACTCGGATCGATATAACTATCTCGAAATTCTGTGCTCGAATCTGGATCAAATCACTATGCGAGTAGAATAATATACGTACATCCTACGTATTTAATCTTATTGATTTTTTCTAGCCAAATCAATTTCTCTTCCTATTCACATTTCCTTTAATTTCCATTCACTTATTTACAACCGCTTCAACTCCGTTGAATTATCACTTCAATTCTTATCTCGGTTGGGTATTTAATTAATAACTGTTTGAACTCCGACCAGTTTGTATTTAGAAAATAGTTTTGAAAATTTTAAAAATAGATAAGTAGTTGAAAAATAATTATTAGTTTGCAAAATAGCTATAAAATAGGTAACTAATTATAAAATAGTTGAGAAATAGCTAAATAGTTTTAGAAATTTCAAATAATTGCAAAATAGTTGTAAAATAGTAATTAATTTGTGAAATAGTTGAAAAATAGTGATTAGTTTATAAAATAGTTGAAAAATTGTTAAATAGTTCCAAAAATAATGGTAAAAAAAATATAAAATAAGTTAGCTTTTAAAAAGAAAGGTTGTATTTATTTAATAGCTTGGAAGAATAAATTTATATTTAAAAAAAATTATATTGAAAATAGTCCAGAGTCAATTGTTCACTTCCCTAACAATTCAATTTAAATTTCCACTTCCATTTAAATTGACCCAATTCCAATTTGAATAACTCCAATTCCATTGGACTTGATTTATTCCCAATTCAAGTTAAATTAATTCTCAATTTCTTTCCAACTTCAAATCAAATTCCATTTGATTCTTACTTATCCAACTTTATTTACAGTTCCAAATTATTCAACTAAATTTGGACTATTATCAATTTAACCCACTCCCAATTCAAATCATTTCAATTCCTGCTTGAATTTAATCCCAATTTCCATTCAAATTTTAAACCTTCAGATTAATAACCTTTCCACTTAAGTTTAAAACTTGCTTCACTTTGGGTTTCACATCACATTACCAGGAAAAGTCAAAACTCAACCTTAGAGTTAATTTCATATTTATTTCCTTTACACACTAGGCTACTTTTAAATTTTTAAACCACCCTTTGTTTTAATTTCAAAACAAATCCTCTAAAAAATTTCCAAACATTTGTTATTTAAAATAAGACTATATTCAAAATAGTCTGAATTATATTATCCGTTATTTTCTTTAACTCTTTGAAACAATTTATTATTTCTAGACTTAGGTTTTTAAACTTCAAATTTTTTAAAATTTACTTTAATTTAAAAGTTATACTCATTTTATAAATTTACTTTATTTGGCTTACTTAATAACAAATATATCATTTTAAACACAATAACTATTTATGATAATACCCAAGGTAATCATATCTAGACACCAATTCCTTTTTATAAAATTCTTACTTCTATAAATTCAAGATTGACTTTCAGTTTGAATCCATTTCAAACTTACCTTTATTTAATGCTTTTAAACAATTTAATTTTTGAATTCAAATTTTAGAATTTCATTTTCAATTTATAAATTTTAATTTGGTTGTATTTCCGATTTTACTTAATTCCGATTCAAGACTTCAATTTGGTTGTATTATATTACTTCTTAATTTTATTAGAATGAAATATTGCTTTATATATCAAAATATACTTTTATATAAAATCATTTAAAACCTTTATATAAGAAAATAACAAGTACGTGCTCATATAAATATGTTCACAACTCATTCTAGAATACTACGGAATCTATTTAATGAGTAACTCCAACCAGAGCCAAGGTTTTCGCTTAACCTTTCAGCTCTGATACCAAATGTAACGACCCGAAATTTTCGGACCCGAAAATTCCAGATAGTTATGAAAAGAAGAACGAGACAGAAGAAAGAGAAGAACGGAAGACAACAACATCTCACAATTCACAGCGGATAAAATATAATAATAAATAATATCAGTCTACAAAAGAATATTATATCTGTCGATTACATTTTAAATATATCAGAGTTACACAAATATTCAACACTAGACATATACAAATCAACATGTCTCAGACTTAAAATATTATAATACAACGGAAATACTCTACACGTTTCTGCCATCCAGCTTGCCTCCTGAGCTCCAGAACGTCCTTACCTGAAAATCTATAATACTCGATCTGACCCGAGCATTACACCAAAGTAACACCCGGGTCAGGCTGGAAACCAGCGTGAGTAAACCCAACAACATAGAATATCCAAGTAAACTACTTATTCAACCCGGGTAGCTCGAATAAATTTACAAATTCACAATTTAATGTTGACACCACTTATTTCACACATAAATTTTCCAGTTCCCAAAATTTGGATTAACTAGTCCAATTCACTTAAATCGTTTCATTTCATCCAATAGATTTCGCATATCAGTCTATAAAAATATTTGAAGTGGTTTCAGGCATTTCCTAATACCCGATCCCGGCCTCTTCGAGACTCAAGTTATCATAACCCAAGTTATTCAAATGAAATACATCACATTTCGTGTCAGAGATATCAACTCATTCAAAACATCCAATACTATTCAATCATCCATAAGCAAAGCTTAGTAACGTACAAATCAATTCAATTGATTCTAATTGAATTTCAAACCTCAATCACTTAGATCCCTTCATTTAACATTAATTAATTCCAGATCAATTAATTAGTCAACCCCACATTATTCATCTAAATTTGTCACCCTGGATTAATTATTTCTCAATTAAATTCAAGTAATTATCTTTAATTAATTTCACGTTATTAATTACCCTTAATTCCAATCAATAAGTAACCCTAATTACTTATAAAGTAATTAACAATATTAATTTCATTAATCCTTAATTACTTATATTAATTAACTTCTCATAAGTCACTTTTTCTTGATTTATAAATCTTAATTAATCAATCTTTTATTACGTCATTGATTATATAAATTATGATTTTCCATTTACATTTCAATTTACCCTAATCTAATTTAATTACCTTAAATAATTAATCATTTATTAAACCACACATATTAATCCCTTTTGATGTACCTCAACCTCTAATTATCTACCTTTTCATTTACTTTATTAAATAAATAAATTACTCCTTAATTAATTACCTTAATTAGTCTCTTGATTAATTTCACAAGTAAGTATATCCAAATTATTTTTGTTAACAAATTATCATTCAATTAATTACATCCAGAAATTATTAATTAATTTACTTTTCCAAGTAATTATTAATTCACTGCTCCATAACTATTTACTAATAACCTTCATTGTTAATTTATAAAACTTAATTACCCATTTGGAAATCTCTAATCACAAATTAATCGACCACTAATTACAAATCAATTACTTAATTAGTCTTTAACTTATTTCATAAATTGTCAACCTTAATCATACTTAAGGTAAACATCCTCTTGTTATATACTAAATCACATTACCAAAACATTTACCTTTTTAAAAAAAACTTTACCGATATTTATAAAATAATTAAATTATAAACATCCTTTAAGTATTCAACATACTTAATTTAACAAGCAAACTGTTCTTAATTAAAGTTTGAATGACCTTAAATTTAAAGAATTTACAAATGATTAAACCATCCCCTTTTTACATTTCCACAGAATTAATTAAACAGATTTAAAATTTGGTTCCCTGACTTCGGGTTAGACCCGATGATAACTCGACCCTGCTTCGTTTTATCTTTCCCTCCCCCGTCTATATACATGTTGTTTCTTTTAATAAGTTTTAAGTTCACGAACAAAATTCCTTCAACTGTCCAACTCTGATGATTCAAGAAAATTTCAACTTCCAAACTCTAAAAATAAATAACAATAAAATGAATTTACTCACAGAAATTCGGTTGCGAGTCATCACAGCACACAACCCTAGATCCATGCAATCGCCTGCCTACTCACGCATGCAAGCTACATCACCAATCGCCGCAACTGCCGCCATTAGCCGCCGCCGAGCTTGACCCTCAACCATCGCGAAACCCTAGATCGAAGCCGAGCACGAACGCGACCACTCCTTGATCAATGCTGCAACCCAACAAACACTGTTTCCCCCTCGTGCGCCAGTGTCGAACGAATTTGATTTCGCTCAGAGAAAGAAGGCTGCGGCGATAACACTCGAAGCTCGCCATTGATTAGCTTGGTTCCCTCTTCTATTTACTTTGATTCCGGTCGAATTCCTCAGCATGCGTCGACTTGTTCGACTGTAGAAAAGAGAGAGAGAGAGTGCGATTGATTTCGATGATTTTTTTTATAGTCGATTCCAATTTTTGAATGGAAGGGGATCTCGGCTATCTTTAATTGATTTTAGAATGAAAATCGCTCGCCTCTCCCGCTTTTTTTATTATGTTTCAAAGGCTTCGGCCATTAGCCTTTTCTTTTTTTTCCTTTTTTTCTTTTTTTTTTGATCTGCTAAGAGAATAAAGCGGGGGATGAAAACGTAAAATAGAATTAGGAATAGCTTCCTGAGTATGCCTGATTTATATATTTAAATATGAAAATATCTCATGTTCCATAACGCGAAATCCCGAACCCCGAATCAAACATGCGATAGGCATTCATAAAGTTTTACCCGCATTCCGAACACAATGGAACGTGTTTCGTAGGCTTATTTTATCGTACACGCGAGTTACGGAAGTAAATGATCAATTTTAAATCAAATCGATTAAAATAGTTTCTAAGCGTTTCGAGCTGCTAGGGTCAAATGACAACTCCGATTGCTACAAAAATTGAAATCCGATAATAATTAACTATTACGGATCCAATGGAACTGGTTTCGTCAAATTCCGAGACTGTGCCTCGGAAGGCTATTTTTAAATAACGATTTAAACGATATATCATTAAAATCTGAACAATCACCTTTAAATTAAATTCCAACCATTCTGTTATCGTCTGTATCATCATTATAAATTTTATAAGCCTTCAAATTATTTTAAACAGGCTTAGAGATTTCAGATTCAACAATGTGACGACCCAAAATTTTCAAGCCTTTGAAATCGGAATATTTAATTGATTTTAATATTTAAAAATAAAATTTGACTTGAGTTCAAATATCACTAATTATTAATAATTAAACTATTGAATCAAATAAATTGAAGTTGGGAAAAATTATTGAATCTAGAATTTTATGCCGATTAAAATAATTAGCTGACTTATAAAATTTATATTGATGATATTGAAGATAATAGAAGTTTTAAAATTAAATTTAATAGTGATTTATTCAGTTCTGAAATTTAGTATCGTTTAAATTGAATTCAAAAATAGCCTTCTGAGGCACAGTCTCGGAACCCGACGAAACCAGTTTCATTGGGTCCGTAATATTGAATTATTATCGGATTTAGTGTTAATCGGAACTGTCGTGTGATTGTACGAGATAAAATGCCTAGATAATAATTATTGTTTTAATTTAAATATAATTTATTAGATCACAGAGCAAATCGCAGTCGCCTTACGTTTCTTTTGTCGATCTATTCTCCTCTGTCTTCTAAAGCAAGCCAACTACTCACCTTCCCTGACACGCTTCTTTTTTTATATATACCTTCAGCCGAATTAACAAACAGGGCTTTCTCTTCTATATCCTAATTCTTTTCCCCCTTTCGTAAAATAAAAAAAAAATCGGCGGAAGCCTTTGCACTAAATAATGGCGATGAGTAGGAAATCAAAATCGACTTCATCAATAAAAAAAAAGGAAAGGGGGCGAAGCTCGTTTCTGTTCTAAACCGTATGATATCGCATAGGAAGGGGAGTCGGATTCACCCAAGCTTAGTGACCTCGCAAGCGAATTTGGATCGAGGATGGGGCGTTGATGACAGGAATCGTGCTCGAAGCTACAGCATGAAACGAGGCAGAAGGGGAGGCCGCGAATCGCAGTGGAGCCTAGGGTTTTGGGGTAGCGATTCACATAGGGAGGCCGAGCGTCGCATGAAGGGGGTTGTGCAAGCGGTCTTGGAGATGGGTGGGCTAGATTTCGATCTGCAGTTAGGTAGCGATTTTTGGCTTGTTCGTTTTTATTTAATTTAAATTTTTACTGTAGGAAACGTTTACAGCAATTAAATTGTTGTGTAAGTAAGTTACAGAAAACATATATATTCCTATTTTTACTTATTAATTAAATTTTAAAATGATGGGGGTAGATTTATTTAATAAACTTATATAAGTAAGAATATTTAACAAAAAAAGAGATTAGTTTAAAATCATGTTTAAAAAAGAAAAAAAATTAATTCTTTGATTCAAATTTAATCACTAGTTTAAAACTAAAATTTATTAGTTGATTGGATAATTTATAGTCAAATAAATAATTTAATAAATTGTAAATATTTAAGGTTTATATAGGATTTCAAAATAAAATTTTAAATTTCATATTGTTTTAAGATTTTTGGAGTTGATGAATAAGTGATAAATTAAATAATTTGGTTATTTTAATTACTAAGGTAATTTATTTTTGGAATCTAGATAAAATCAATTTATTAGTTTAAAACCAAATGCTAAGTTAAATTAAATTTTTGGTCAATTAAATTATTAAATAGTAAGTCATTGGCTAATTAAATTTATAAATGGGAATAAATGGTCAAGTTATTTCAAAGTGTTAATAAATCGTATGATTGTTATACAAGGTCAAAATCTGATAGAAGCAAGCCGGGTTGGATCGAATTGCAAAACAAAATGAAAGGTGAGTTAATCTCACTCAGTTTAAATTTTAAATTTAAATGACTAAATTTAAATAATTGTTTGAGTGGTTGGATTGATTGATGTACTGTAGTATGATATATTTTGGGATTGATATTTATAGTGTGCTAACATCTGTGGACGCAGGGAAAACAGGTTGGAGGGATCCAACTGGATCCCTCAACATTTATTTAAAATTATTTAATATTCTCGGATGTGATTACTTGATATTCTATGTTGAATATATTAGGATATTGAATGATATGATTGGATCGGATATATTGGTTATAATGAATTACCAAAAATGTATAAATTGGATTTTGGAAAGAAAATAAGGAAATAAAGTTGTAAACGAAATAATCTTAGAAATTTAATAAAATTAGGATGAATTGAAAAGAAATGGAAGTATGTTAAATACAAATAAATAACTTCGTGTATTAAAAGAAAGGGGTTTGAATAAACAGTAATTATTGAACTGTAAAATCAAGTGATATTATTTTAAAGGAATAAAGAATCATTTCAAAATTTAAAGTTTTAAGTTTATTTAAAGGAATAAGGAGTAAATTGATTAATCTAAATTGGTATTTCAGTTAGCAATATTTTAAATCATAATTAAGGAATAAAATCTGAATTAAAAGATTTTCGAATAAATGAAGTAAATTGGAAATCAATTTGGAGAATTGATTTAAGTGATTGAGATTGGGAATTTCTCCCTGGGTAACCAAGTACGTTTCCAAAGTAAATTTTTAATTTAAATTAAAGGTTTTAAAGTTGTTTTAAAAAGCAAGTTTTGGAAAATTTCTTATTTCTAATATTTAAATTCTAAAGTAAGTACTTTCTCTTAATCTATTATAGTAGTAATTATTTAAAGAATGACTTAATATTATGTTTTAGAAGTATAAATCTAGTTTTATGTTTATTAAGTAACCCTATTTTCAAATATTCATATAGTATGGTATTTTTAATAAATTATTGATGAAGTTTTAACTTAAATGTTTTAAAGTATATTTCAAAGTAAAGTGTTTTAAATTAATTTTAAAATCTAGTTTTGTGCTTGGTGATTTCAGAGGAGATAGAAAATATTTGGGAAAGTTTATTCTGAAAAGAAAGGTGGTTTTGAAACATAGAAATATATATTGTAAAGATATTTTGAGGTTAATAAATAATTTGGGAAATTATTTATTGTTGGATGGTTGTTTGTGAGTATTAATTGATAGTTAAATAACCGACTATCAATATTGGACAACTGAGTTGATCGTTTCGAAGAGACCGGGATCGAGATTTATTTCTCGAAAACCATTTCGATCCGGTTTGTACGTTTTCGTGAAAAACGATTTTAGACTCGAAGATGGAGCAGTGAAGTGCAAGGTCTAGTCGCTACTAATCCTGAGGATATTTTCAAATGGATGTAGTAGGAATAGTGCCTTCGGTTCCGTTCGAACCAGCGACGGACTTGTATGGATGAATGCTTGCGAAACATCGTCAGGGGGACGATGGGCATTCTAAGGGATATGTTCTTTAAAAAGGTAACGCTTAGCCTCAAGCCTCATCTAATGGGAATGACTGAAAATCAGGGTTTATGCAGCAAGGCTAGGTGGGTAGCACCCAAGCAGGGTGAGGTCATTCCAGTCTAGATGTCCCTTATTATTTTGGATTAGTGGGCGGTTGCTGATCCCAACCGCGGGGTGATCTCACTCCGGATTATCCAGTAAAGGGTAGTCCTGGCCTTGTGTTGCAGGGGAGCGGGCGTACTCCTGGGTATGGTGATCTAGGCCCCGTACTGTGACAGGTGATACCCCAGTGCCTAGTCATTAGTTGGAAATCCATTCTCCCTACGAGCCTTGTACGATTTTTGTTTGTATTACCCACTCTGTGGCTAGTAGCTGGAATTTAATCATGTAACAATTTCGGCTATTTTATATGTATTTGTATATAGACCCTATTATAATATCAGAGGATTTCTATAAAAAAAAATGTTTTAGCTATCGTAAGGTAAAAACCCGACATGTTTATTTGTGGCGTGGTCTTACGATATGCTTTTGTTTTCAAAGGATTTTTGAAACTTTAATAATCAATTGGGTGTGATTTTCTCACGCTGGTATTCCAGACTGATTCGGGTGTTATTTAACTGTAATGCTTAGGTCAGACCGAGTATTATAGGATACAGGAAATGCTGTGGAGCTCAGGAGACGAGCTGGACGACGATGCGTATTCTCGTACTCGTTTTATATATATATTCCGCTGTGTTGAGTTGATGTGTATACATTTGCATGATATTGATGTTGAACTGTAATTGATGTACTCTGATGATGTAATATATAAACAAAGATATTTGATTTTAATTTAAAGATTATTCAGTATCTATTATATTTTATTCCGCTGCGATGGTTAGATTCTGTTGTTGTTTCTATTTTCTTCTTCTACCTCTTCTTCTTTAACCCAAATGGTTCGTATTTCTGTACAACTTGAGTCGATTTAAGTAGAATAGTGTTAGACTCAAGGGGTACGAATTTGCGGGCTGTCACAGTGGTATCAGAGCTTAGGTTGGTGATAACCTTGGCTTTGATGGGGATTACTCATTTAAAATAGAGTCTGTAGTACTCTATAATGAGTTTGAGCGTATTAATAGATATGAGTGCGTATTTGTTAGTGAATATAAATTGTTTTAATATTGTGTTGATTGGTTTATTGAGTGGCATATGAACCTTCATCGGCACAGTCTGGACAACTGTATTGAAGGGGTTTCTAAACACTTGAATAGAACAATCGACACGGTACTGTTTTAAATATGGGTAAATGAAATAATTTTACCCAATAATATATTTTGATATAAAGAAAAGTTCTTGTAAACCATTTTAGCTAACATATGGTTGCTTGAATGTAAGAAATGATAATATTAAATTATTATCATTGTTAAGTGAAAATTTAACTAGAAATGGAAATGTAACTAAAATTTAAGGAAATAAATTCATTATAAAATGAAATTTATAAAAATGAAATATAAATGTAAATTATAAATTGACATATAATCAAATGGAGATTTGTATAAGCATAAACTATACAAATGCATTATAGTTAAAATTTGAATTAAAATAGAATTTGAAACTTTAAAACCCCGGAGATTTTGGAAATATTTTGAAGATAAATAGTTATATTGTTGTTTTTGGGTTATTTCTGAGGGAAAATTATTTCAAGTAAATTTTGGAAAGAGAGATAGCATTGAATTCACTTCAGTAACTGGAAAATAACTTCGGTGATGATTGCAGCATCATCGATGTCCATTTTCGAGTTTCTAAGTGACAGATTGTTGCCAAATTAATTTGTTTTGGAAAACCTGTTTGTTTTTGTAATTTCAAAGGAAATTTGTTGGAAATAAAAACCAGGATTGGTTTGAAATTTTTGAGAAGTGGGATTTTGAGATGTTGAAGATTTCAAAATGATTTGGAACCAAAGTCGGGTATTTAAAAATCCTGATGAGATAGGTTGTAAGCTTATAAATTGAGATGATTTTTAAATCAGGAAGGGAATATAAGTTTTGAATATTGGAATGTAAATATAAAGAGAAAAGTTAAAAATGGAATTAACTTGGATTGGGAAATAAAAATTTAACTAGATTGAAATTAATTGAATAGGCTGAAAATAATATCCAGTTGTATTTGAATTAAGTTGAACTCGAATTGAATTAAATAAATTTGAGTTAAAATAAAATTTAATTGGGATAAAAAAAATTCAATTGAGTTATTGAAATGAAATTAGATTCTTACCTGAATAATGAAAAATAAGTTAAGTAAGGATTGGATTAAAATAAATAAATCAGAATAACATATAAAAAATTAAAAACCCATGGTAATAGAATATGCTTGGGTTATAAATAAGCATAAGACTTCAGTTAAAATAAAGGAAGAATACATTCAAGCCTATAATGAATGGAATTGTGTAAATAATAAGCTGTGACTTATAAAAATTGAAAATGGAATATAAAATCCAAATTAAATATTGTTTGATGTTTTGGATAATGAAACAGAAATCCAAACTTAAATTATATAATAAAATTGAGAATTTGAAATTGGATTAAATCTAAATGAATTGGAATTAAATTGAATAGGATATAAAGGTGAAATGTAAGTTGCTTATAATTGCATAAAGAAATTCATATTCTTAAGTTATTAAGTGTTATAATGTGAATTTGTGATTATAAAATGGAAATGGACTTAAATAAGCAATCTAAACTCTTGAACAGAAGTGAAATTGTAATTCATTAATGGAGAGAGTTGAATGGTGTGGCAAATTCAAAACTTTACCATAAATGAAATGTAAAGTGTAATGAAGCAAAGTGAGAATATAAGGGTGGATGTTCTAAGTTAGCAAATAAGTCTTGAACTTATGTATGGGGAAAATGAAATTGTTTTGATAATGAAATTGAAATTGAATTTTAGTTGTGTAATAAATAATATCGAAAGAAATTTAGATTCTATTTAAAGGAGTGAAAAGGAAAGGGTGAAATTTAAATTTGCTAAATGAAATAATTGGAAAATGGTCATATTATAAATGAATTCAGAGTGAATTGAGGAAACGAATTAAAACCTAATACGGATTAGGTTAGAGACTAAATTGAATTACAATTAAATGGAATTTGTATTGTAAAGGGTATAATTTTGATAATTGGTCAAAATTTGAAAGATAAAAAAAATTCCAGCTTGGAATGGGATTTAATTTTGGTAATAAGTAGTGGAAGTGTAGAAGAATACTGGTATTGGATTTTAATAGTGATGGTTGAACCGTAAATAAAATCCAAGTGTGTAAAATGATTTGAAGTGACCTTATTATCAATAAAAGATTAAATTACTGAATATAAACTAGAATTGGTTGGATATACTAGTTTGAAATTTAAATTTGGTAAATGTTTAAGCTAGTTGAATCAAAATTAATAAATAGTTGATTTGGAAAAGAATCGATTAAAATGGAAATAAAGAAAGATATTATGAAATTGGAAGTTATTGAAGGGAATAGTGAGATGGTTTTTGATGGAACCTGTTTGAATAATGAAGTGAATGGATTTAAATTTGAAATGCAATGAAAATGAGAATATATGGATTGTGAATAAATTGAAATGGAATAGAATTAAGTATAAATTGAGTTGAAATCAATTTAAATTGGTTATAAACATAAATACTTATTTATTCACATAGACCTCGTCAAATTGCATGGAATAAATTATCATTTGATGTAAATGGAAGTAATTAAAATTCTATGTATTGATAGGAATAATATAAATTGATTTTGAGAGCAATTGAATTAAATATGAGTTCGGTTTGTTTAAAAATAAATTAAATGTAAGTGATTGAGTTTTAAACCATTCAAATTGAATGAAAATTTTATAAGTTGCTTACGGAAAAATGTTTGGTGTGAATTTCTTTTAGAATTCATGTGTTTAACCATTGCAACTAAGTGTAATATTGTTAAACTGCACTTACATGTTTAAATTGAGTAAGTACAGGTACTTGGAAGCCGTTGGGCTGGATTTGATTGCACTAACTGCTAAAATAATAAGTCGCTTGCTTAAAATGCTAAATAAGGTACGCCTACGCAATAAAAATAGGAAATATGAACTGTTTTTAGTTTTTCCGACCGGGTTGGTCAATGTATATATATTTATCTCTTTTGTCAAATTGCAAAAGCTCCTCCGTACAAAGGGGACTCTGCCAAAAAAATTCGGAAATTTTGGTAGTTAGAAAATTTTGGAAAATTTTGTTAACGACAAATGTTTTCAAATTGGAATTTGAAATAAATTTGTAAATAAAACTAATTTAAAGTAATGATATGAATTAATTATAAACGAAAAATAAAATTTAAATATTTAGAGTTTAAGATAAACTGAATTCATATGAAAATGAAAGAATCAAAATTGAATAGAAATAGGTATAAACTGAAATGGTAAGGTGAAAATAAATATAAGAAACATATAAAATGTTTATACTGAACTTGAGAAAGAAATGGTGAGTTCTTAATTGGAAATTGATCTTTAAATATATTCTAGGTTAATATTTGGAATGGATTAATATTGACATCTCATAAGGAAGTCGATAAACTGTTTTTGGAATATTGTGATTGGATGTTATTGTCAAGTAGGATATGCAGGTAATATAAAGGGAAAGGAGAATTGAATTTGATTTCAAAAGATAAATTTGAAATGCTCGACAAAAAGGTATGTATTTAAATTTGGTGTGAAATTTGATTGGGTTTTTGATCGAGCCACTTGGCATTTTATTTTCTTTTTGGATTTGGGAGGCCATAGAGCCATTTTGTAGTTGTACCGAGCTAGCCGCGCAAAGGAGACGCTGGCAAAAAAATTCGGAAATTTAGGGAGTTAGAAAAATTTTGATAATTCAAAACTGGTTTTAAGATTAAAACTTGAATAATTGGGAAAATAGGATTGTTTGAAAACTAGGGAAAGGTTTGGAAAGTTAATAAGAATGATAATGGTCTTTTGTAAAAAGATGGTTGGATGTCGAATTGTTTGGTTTTGAGGATAAGTAAACGGGTATTGGGCCATTCCTCCTGACTAGTAATTTCGGGGACGAAATTCTTTTAAGGGGGGAGGAATGTGACGACCCAAAATTTTTAAGCCTTTGAAATCGGAATATTTAATTGATTTTAATATTTAAAAATAAAATTTGACTTGAGTTCAAATATCACTAATTATTAATAATTAAACTATTGAATCAAATAAATTGAAGTTGGGAAAAATTATCGAATCTAGAATTTTAAGCCGATTAAAATAATTAGCAGACTTATAAAATTTATGTTGATGATATTGAAGATAATAGAAGTTTTAAAATTAAATTTAATAGTGATTTATTCAGTTTTGAAATTTAGTATCGTTTAAATTGAATTTAAAAATAGCCTTCCAAGGCACAGTCTCGGAACCCGACGAAACCAGTTTCATTGGGTCCGTAATATTGAATTATTATCGGATTTCACATTTAGTGTTAATCGGAACTGTCATGTGATCGTACGAGATAAAATGCCTACACAATAATTATTGTTTAAATTTAAATATAATTTATTAGATCACAGAGAAAATCACAGTCGCCTTACATTTCTTTTGCCGATCTATTCTCCTCTGTCTTCTAAAGCAAGCTAACTACTCACCTTCCCTGACACGCTTGTTTTTTTTTATAGCTTCAGCCGAATTAACAAACGGGGCTTTTTCTTCTATATCCTAATTCTTTTCCCCCTTTCGTAAAATAAAAAAAAATCGGTGGAAGCCTTTGCACTAAATAATGGCGACGAGTAGGAAATCAAAATCGACTTCATCAATAAAAAAAATGGAAGGGGGCGAAGCTCGTTTCTGTTCTAAACCGTATGATATCGCGTAGGAAGGGGAGTAGGATTTCACCCAACCTTAGTGACCTCGCGAGCGAATTTGGATCGAGGATGGGGCGTTGATGACAGGAATTGTGCTCGAAGCTACAGCATGAAACGAGGCAGAAGGGGAGGCCGCGAATCGCAGTGGAGCCTAGGGTTTTGGGGTCGCGATTCGCATAGGGAGGCCGAGCGCCGCATGAAGGGGGTTGTGCAAGCAGTCTTGGAGATGGGTGGGCTAGATTTCGATCTGCAGTTAGGTAGCTATGTTTGGCTTGTTCGTTTTTATTTAATTTAAATTTTTACTGTAGGAAACGTTTACAGCAATTAAATTGTTATCTAAGTAAGTTACAGAAGACATATATATTCCTATTTTTACTTACTAATTAAATTTTAAAACGATGGGGGTAGATTTATTTAATAAACTTATATAAGTAAGAATATTTAACAAAAAAAGAGATTAGTTTAAAATCATGTTTTAAAAAAGAAAAAAAATTAATTCTTTGATTCAAATTTAATCACTAGTTTAAAACTAAAATTTATTAGTTGATTGGATAATTTATAGTCAAATAAATAATTTAATAAATTGTATATATTTAAGCTTTATATAGGATTTCAAAATAAAATTTTAAATTGCATATTGTTTTAAGATTTTTGGAGTTGATGAATAAGTGATAAATTAAATAATTTGGTTATTTTAATTACTAAGGTAATTTATTTTTGGAATCTAGATAAAATCAATTTATTAGTTTAAAACCAAATGTTTAGTTAAATTAAATTGTTGGTCAATTAAATTATTAAATAGTAAGTCATTGGCTAATTAAATTTATAAATGGAAATAAATGGTTCAAGTTATTTCAAAGTGTTAATAAATCATATGATTGTTATACAAGGTCAAAATCTGATAGAAGCAAGCCGGGTTGGATCGAATTGCAAAACAAAATGAAAGGTGAGTTAATCTCACTCAGTTTAAATTTTAAATTTAAATGACTAAATTTAAATAACTGTTTGAGTGGTTGGATTGATTGACGTACTGTAGTATGATATATTTTGGGATTGATATTTATTGTGTGCTAACATCTGTGGATGCAGGGAAAACAGGTTGGAGGGATCCAACTTGATCCCTCAACATTTATTTAAACTTATTTAATATTCTCTGATGTGATTACTTGATATTCTATGTTGAATATATTGGGATATTGAATGATATGATTGGATCGGATATATTGGTTATAATGAATTACCAAAAATGTATAAATTGGATTTTGGAAAGAAAATAAGGAAATAAAGTTGTAAACGAAATAATCTTAGAAATTTAATAAAATTTGGATGAATTGAAAAGAAATGGAAGTATTTTAAATACTAATAAATAACTTTGAGTATTAAAAGAAAGGGGTTTGAATAAACAGTAATTATTGAACTGTAAAATCAAGTGATATTATTTTAAAGGAATAAAGAATCATTTCAAAATTTAAAGTTTTAAGTTTATTTAAAGGAATAAGGAGTAAATTGATTAATCTAAATTGGTATTTCAGTTAACAATATTTTAAATCATAATTAAGGAACAAAATCTGAATTAAAAGATTTTCGAATAAATGAAGTAAATTGGAAATCAATTTGGAGAATTGATTTAAGTGATTGAGATTGGGAATTTCTCCCTGGGTAACCAAGTACGTTTCCAAAGTAAATTTTTAATTTAAATTAAAGGTTTTAAAGTTGTTTTAAAAAGCAAGTTTTGGAAAATTTCTTATTTCTAATATTTAAATTCTAAAGTGAGTATTTTCTCTTAATCTATTATAGTAGTAATTATTTAAAGAATGAATTAATATTATGTTTTAAAAGTATAAATCTAGTTTTATATTTATTAAGTAACCCTATTTTCAAATATTCATAAAGTATGGTATTTTTAATAAATTATTGATGAAGTTTTAACTTAAATGTTTTAAAGTATATTTCAAAGTAAAGTGTTTTAAATTATTTTAAAATTCTAGTTTTGTGCTTGGTGATTTCAGAGGAGATAGAAAATATTTGGGAAAGTTTATTCTGAAAAGAAAGGTGGTTTTGAAACATAGAAATATATCTTGTAAAGATATTTTGAGGTTAATAAACAATTTGGGAAATTATTTATTGTTGGATGGTTGTTTGTGAGTATTAATTGATAGTTAAATAACCGACTATCAATATTGGACAACTGAGTTGATCGTTTCGAAGAGACCGGGATCGAGATTTATTTCTCGAAAACCACTTCGATCCGGTTTGTACGTTTTCGTGAAAAACGATTTTAGACTCGAAGATGGAGCAGTGAAGTGCAAGGGCTAGTCGCTACTAATCCTGAGGATATTTTCAAATGGGTGTAGTAGGAATAGTGCCTTCGGTTCCGTTCGAACCCGGGACGGACTTGTATGGATGAATGCTTGCGAAACATCGTCAGGGGGACGATGGGCATTCTAAGGGATATGTTCTTTAAAAAGGTAACGCTTAGCCTCAAGCCTCATCAAATGGGAATGACTGAAAATCAGGGTTTATGCAGCAAGGCTAGGTGGGTAGCACCCAAGCAAGGGTGAGGTCATTCCAGTCTAGATGTCCCTTATTATTTCGGCTTAGTGGGCGGTTGCTGATCCCAACCGCGGGGTGATCTCACTCGGGATTATCCAAGGGTAGTCCCGGCCTTGTGTCGCAGGGGAGCGGGCGTATTCCTCGGTACGGTGATCTAGGCCCCGTACTGTGACAGGTGGTACCCCAGTGCCTAGTCATTTGTTGGAAATCCATTCTCCCTACGAGCCTTGTACGAGTTTTGTTTGTATTACCCACTCTGTGGCTAGTAGCTGGAATTTAATCATGTAACAATTTCGGTTATTTTATAAGTATTTGTATATAGACCCTATTATAATATCAGAGGATTTCTATAAAAAAATGTTTTAGCTACCGTAAGGTAAAAACCCGACATGTTTATTTGTGGCGTGGTCTTACGAGATGCTTTTGTTTTCAAAGGATTTTTGAAACTTTAATAATCAATTGGGTGTGATTTTCTCATGCTGGTATTCCAGCTGATTCGGGTGTTATTTAACTGTAATGCTCAGGTCAGACCGAGTATTATAGGATACAGGAAATGCTGTGGAGCTCAGGAGACGAGCTGGACGACGATGCGTATTCTCGTACTCGTTTTATATATATATTCCACTGTGTTGAGTTGATGTGTATACATTTGTATGATATTGATGTTGAGCTGTAATTGATGATACTCTGATGATGTAATATATAAACAAAGATATTTGATTTTAATTTAAAGATTATTCAGTATCTATTATATTTTATTCCGCTGCGATGGTTAGATTCTGTTGTTGTTTCTATTTTCTTCTTCTACCTCTTCTTCTTTAACCTAAATGGTTCGTATTTCTGTACAACTTGAGTCGATTTAAGTAGAATAGTGTTAGACTCAAGGGGTACGAATTTGCGGGTTGTCACAAACAATTTACCCAATTTCAATTATTAAATTCAATATTTAAACTATATAATTCAATGATTTAATTATCAAGTAAATGTTGATACCTAGAATTTAATTTAAAATTAACTTTTAAATATTTTAAAATCAATTAACTATTCAAATTTAAATTGTTAGAAATTCCGGGTCGTCGCATCCCAACAAAAGGAAAATAATATAATATCGCTATAAAACTATAATGCGAGATACCTATTTGTCGGGCAAACAACGCTTAAATTATGAAACCAAAAGCAGTAGTTATTGCTTCTGTAACCTGCATTTCACATATATAATCCAAAGAGTAAATAATTATATGAAAGTGAAGTGTTTAAGTTGTCTTAATTAATAACAAACAATCAATGTAACATAACAATAATCACTTGCGAACAAGCATATAATCATCACATGAGATCAAGGTAATCCACCATTCATTCATATCAAGCAAAATAAATGGTTTGTTCGGGTTTTAGACACTTTAATCGCATAGAATGACAAATAAACTACTAAGTATATCATATATTCAACAGTCTTAGATAAAACTCAACAGATCATTCATACATCCTAAACAATTAGAAATATCCTTTCCCAAACAACCCATAAGCCAAAACAAACATCAAATTCCAAACACTGTTTAAGTTTATTCTTATTGATTTCATTTCATATTATTTACCTTTCTTTAGTATCATTCGTACAATGACTATTTCATATATAATTATTATTTACATATGTTATTTACATTTGCTCACATATGTTACTCATTTATAATTATTCAGACATATGTAAATCAATTCTTAAAGTACTATATAGGCTTCTTTGTAAATAAATTCACATTCATTCATTCATTCAGTGCTTATTTTCGTTTATTTTCATTTGTTACTTACAAAAATTCATTTTCAGTTTCCATATAATGTCATTTCATTTCTTTACTTTATACTTATTTCTTATATAAGTTCACCTTTATAAATTTATATATTTGATTATTCATTAGTGCAAAAGTTCACATTTAGGTTTCTTACTTTTTAAATTTACGTTCATTTCCTTATATAGTGTCATTGACTATTAAATCCATTTCCTGGATCATTTCAACTTTTTTGAAGTTATGGCCATTAAATTTTAATATTGTATTTATTTCAATTATTCACTTTAAATATCAATAGCCTCAAACATTAACTTAAGTTTATAATCATTCACTTACAGTCATCACTTTTCTGTTACATTTAATTAGTAGCATTTCAATTGTAACTTAAGCTTATAACCATTATAATATCAATATTCTTGTTTATAAAAGAAATTCCATTGAGCACTGTCATTACTTAAATTTTACTTGTATAATATTCCTATTAAATATTTTAACTTTTAATAATTGGTAGGTTATATATATTATCCTAAGAATGCAACTGAATGTTACACAAGTTTATCTTACAAATTTTTAATTAATTTAATGTTCAATAGTTATTATTTATCATTTTCATATCCTTTCTATCTACAGTTTTCGGATTTAAATTTCTTGTCTTCTCCATTTATCACTTAGCATTTAATTTTATTAATTTCATTTTAGAAGTTTCAATTATTAAATAATCAGATTTCATTCTATCACAATAATTTAAATCTCTAATTTATAGCAATTTAAGAACTAAATGTCGGGTTCCCTTTCAAATCACTTAAAATAATATATATAACCATATCTTTAAATATATATATATATATATATCTATGTATGTATGTATGTATGTATCAAATCATATTTGAAAATCAAAATCAAGATTTATTTGTCAAACAAATATGTAGTTTAACTACTACAACAATCTTCCCACTTTGAAACTCGAAAATGAACATCGATGATGCGTGCACTCATCACCAAAATTATTTTTCAACGACAGAGAGGGGAGCACATAACTTAATTTCTTTCATATCATCTTGAAATATTTATATCAGAAAATATTTTCGAATAATATTAATATTTTATTCCAAAATGATCGAAAGAAATTTTCAAAAATCCTAGAACTTCAGTTCTCAACTTTCTAATTTATATTTGTTATTTACAAATCTCATTTCAGCCAGTATTTATAAATTTCACTACCTAACAAACAAATATTACATCCAACTATATCATTTATAAAATTTATTAATTTATACACAAAATATATAATAGGAAAAATTATTTCATTTACCTATATTTTAAAACAATATTGTGTCGGTCTGTCCTATTAAGTGTTTAGAAATCCCTATCAATTTCATAGCGTCCTATGCATCAATCAAAATTCATAGATACAAAATGGAACAAATAAACACAATACACAAACCTTTATAACGCTAAAAAATACACTCTCTCATGTATACACACTCAGCGACTCATTCTAGTACCCTGCTTAATATGAGTCAGACCCCACAAAGATAAGGTTATCGCTAAGCCAAAGCTCTGATACCAACTGTAGTGACCTGCCTTTTTGGACGTTTTAAGCAGACACATGCGTCTGACTCAAACCATTCAAAATGGCAGATTGTTATGGGATGAATAAGAAAAAAAGAAAGAAATAAAATGAATACAGAATCTCGCAGTGGAATGATAAAATATAATAATCAAATAACCGCTCATGAAGTTGTTTTATAAATACATTTGATTATTCTTTACAACATAAACATCAGAGTTACATAAACAGGAATAACTAAATAAATGTAGTGGAACAACATGATGCAATAGAATAAATATAGTAAATAATGATAGTACAAATCTTCGTCTTCGTCCTCCAGAGATAAGGTCTTCAACCCTGAAATGCTCAGGATAATCCGAGCGAATTAAAATGATAAAACACTTGAGTCAGAACTAAAAAATCTTATGTAAGTTAAACCACTGGTAAATATGAGTGTGACTGCGTCAGAGGTGTTCACGGGGTTTGACATCTCTTATCCAGTGTCTAACGTGAGTGCAATAACTTAAGAGATGTTCGGGATTCACATCTCCTAATGATCCGTTAAACTCTCTACTATGTACTACAATACGCTATTATAATAGTGTCTACGGTAAAGTAAAAGTATTAAAATAGCGTTAAAGCGTTATCCATATCCCGCTTAACACATTTTATATATTCCCATAGTCTAAACAGTACGAATTCCTTCGTAAACGGGAGGGCTATCAGAGGGTACTCGATAGGTGTGGTACAAAACAAACTCGTAGAAGGCGCTCTAGGGCATGTGAATACGGCACTCGAGGCAATGCCAGGGTAGATTTACCAGTTGTAGAACTGGGCTAGTGGTAACGCATAGTAGCTACTACCGCCCACCTCGTGACACATTCCCAAGTCAAAAATCAAGGGCTGGCCAACAAATCATCACAAATGTCATAATATGGTGTCGAAGAAGCATGTCCGATCGGAGGAATGACGTCACTAGCTCAGGTATAGCTCCTGTTTTAGTCACATTTAAGCTGACTCGTGGGAATCAGGGTCACGTCATACCTCATACAGAAGTCGTTCACCAAACAATCCTACTTTATTTCTAGAATCTCCATAACGTACACAATTGTTAAAGTAGTTTTCAATATTGGCAGATAGTATGATAATATTCAATCCCGATCTCTTTAACAACTAATCGCTTATTACACACCGGATGGTTCTTTTACATTTCCAAATCATTTCATATAGATATCAAAATATCATATTCAATTCAAACCATATCGCTTTCGAAATTATATTCACTTTGAAATCACATTTTCAAAATAGTTTAAAACCCTAATTTCAAAACTTCATATTCAAATCAAATATGTAATTTAAATCCCAACTTAGGTTATAATATCATTTAACCATATTCACTTTAAATCGAGGATTTGAAATATAAAAACATCTACTTTATTTAGCTTGAATTTAGAAAGATTGGTTAGATAGATATAAATAATTTTAAAAAGTTATAAATAGTTAAAATACTCTAAAATAATCTAATTAACGATTAAAGATGCTGTTAAATTGGTTTCGGACAGTTAAATAGATTTAAAATAGATTAAATATAACTAAAATAGATTAGATAGCTCTAAAATAGATTAAATCTAGGGGCATTTCACTAGAAGGACAAACTTTGCAGTCTAATTAGTTTCTAGGACACATATCCATAGAAATTAATATCAAGGCCAAAACCATCAAAATAATTACTTTTAAGGACAAAGTCAACAGTCCAATTACTTTCAAGGACATAAATTCATAGGTTTTTAGGCCTTGGAAACTAATTATTTTTCATTTTGTCCTTAAAAATAATTATTTCAATTGTGTGTCCTATAAATTAATTGCACTTGCTAAAGAGGCCCTTGTGGCTAATTTCCACTAGATTTAAAATAGATTAAATATAACTAAAATAGATTAGATAGCTTTAAAATAGATTAATTAGATTCGAAATAAGTTAAAATGTGCTGATAAATTAATTGGTTTAAAAATAAGTTAAAATGATTTAATATAGTTAATTTAGGTTAAAATAGTTTAACAATTTGAAAATCTTAATAAATGGAAATTTTAGAATAATATATTTTAACAGTTTTATATTAAAATATGAGTTTGGAATTAAAATCAATTTAAACTATTTATCTTATTTCAACACATCAGAATCATTTCAATTTCAAAATCTACAAAATCCAATTTCAGATCTTTCAATCCATATTCTCAATCCTATTAGTTCTCATATCGCTTTTACTCCACGCTTGAAATATCAATTAAATTTCTCCAATTTCAAATTATTTCAAATTATATTTCAAATAATTTTCATAACTCAAATCCAATAAATTTTAATTATACTTCAAAATTCAAATTTAATTCCTTTGATAATTCCATTAAACAATTCCAATTTTAACATAAAACTTGAAGTTTGATAATAATTAAATTTATATAAATCAAATTTTATATCAAAATTTCATTTAACCAAATTCAAAAATTAATGGATTTAAATCATTTAATTTAACTAATCTGATGCCCGTATATAATTCTCCACCCCAGGGTCAAGTGATACAGATATTTATCATTTTAATCCGCAATTTAAAATTTTACGGTTATATACATTTTAAACCACAATCCCGAATTGAATATTTAAACCCATATAATCGCTCGAGTCTATCGTTTCAACCCATAACTAATTTTCCTAATCTATAGATCTTTCGGATGTGTATCATTTCAACCCATAGGAAACTTGCAGTGTGATAAAATATGTAAATCAAACATAACATTCAATTATCCAATATCAACAATCAAACATCCATCGTAATCATCTTTCATCCAACCCATTAACATTAATAATTAACATATTTTTATTAGCAGGTAATTAAATGGCAGTTTCAATAGTAAATTAGATAACAATTTAATTCAAAATAATAAAAATTAATAGGAATAACAATTTAAATATATCAAATAGCCATAACTAAATTTCTAATCACATCATAAATTTAATTTAACTAACATAAGAAATTTTAGAAGTTGTGAGTGGGTCAAAACACTCACCTTTGAATTTAAATTTATTTAAAAATCCAATTTAAGGTCCAAATTCAAACAGTCTCAGAATTCGTCTAAACGAGCGTCTAGGTGTCAGAAATTTCAATACAATCCCAGCGGAACAAACCACTCATGAAACGGACCTCGTATGTGAAAGTTATGTAATTTAAAACATTTGAATTAGAGATTCAAATAAAATAAATAAAATAATTTGATTACCACTCAAGGGTTGCCACGTCACCCTTCGTTTGCATGCATTCGAAACGCCAGTAGCAGAAGGATTGCTCTCGTTAAACCTAGGTTAGCCACCACTCAAACTTGCAAAAAAGCCACCGCGCCGACGTCTCTTGCCACGAACAGACCTCGCGTTTGCCCTCGCCACCTCCGGCCGACCTCACCGGTCCCACGTGCACCGTCCTCAGCCTCCCCCTTACGCAGCACCTCCGCCCCCTTTCGAAGCTTATCATGGCACATCTAAGCCCCCTTCGACCAAGCAACCGTGCCAATGCACTTAGAACGACGATCTCCACCCGCTGTGACTCCACGATCGAAGCCTCGACGCACATCAACCGTCCAAACCCACAACCACATATGAACGACCTGGAATAAAAGCCCAATTTTTGGTCAAACATTGATCCAAATAGGAAAATGAATCACAAATTTGATCTACGCTCGTCGAGAGTTTCAAATCGATACATAATTTGTTAGGGATTGGAGAAGTTTGATTTTTGGATTTGAATTTGATTTGGGATTTGCAATTTGGGAATTTGTTTGTCTGGCATTAGAAAGTGAGAAATAGATGAAATTATACGAATAGACAAATGAATAAAAAATGAGAAAAATTAGTGTTTAGAATGACAAGGTATAGGTAGAGCCGAAAATAGAAAGAATAGACAAGACTTATTGAACCATAAACGACCCGAAAAGCCCGTTTCGACTCCGGAACGAAAATGGGTAATCCCATATATCAAAATATATTTTTCAATAATTTTAAATTCAATGTAACAGGTTTCAAGTCCTAATTCCATCGTATGAAGAAGTTGTGTTAAAATCGGCTTATTTCAAATTGATTTTAATTGATTTTAATTTAACTAATTTCTAGGCGTTTCGAGCCCGTACGATCAAACGACAAGTCTGACCGCTACAAAACTTGAAATCCTACAATAGTTTGCCGTTACTGATCTGATAAAACTAGGTTCATCAAAATCCGAGTCAGTGGCCAAAATGGCTACTATCACGTTAATTAAATAAATTAATATTGAATTAATTAAATCACTTGTTAATTTCAAATTTAGTTATTTATAATTTCTATCATTTTGGATTACTTAGTAATTTATAACCCTTTAAAACAAATTTCTATATCACTTTGTTGTTGAATATTTCACAAGTTTACACTGTTTAATTCCCATTTCAATAAATTCAAAGATTATAAAATTAGTTTCCCATAATTCCATAAAATTTTGATTTCCATCTTGTTATTTAACCAATTATTACTCTAAGGATATAATTACATTAGTTTATATTTTGTTCCATTAAGAATTTCCAATTTCATCTTAATTTCTGTTGACATAATATTTAATTTCATTTAATTCCAATAAATCCATTTATTATAGCTTAAGTTCCAATAAATTGATCAAACTTAATTTTCAATTCTTTTTATTCAATCAATTATCATACTATGAATAAAATTTACATTGGTTACATCTTATTGAATTAATATCCTATAATTATCAATTTAATCTACATTAATTGCACTAATTAAGTGAATTAATTGCAATTGATCTCCAATTAAATTTAATAGGTTAAATAAATAGGTAACATATAATAGTTGTTACCATTAACTTTTAATCATACTTATAAGTTCATTATTCCCAAGCAAATGTTATAGTTACTTACCTAACATTGTTTTTATTCAATTTCATTAATTTATATACTATTCCATAAATAAGTTCAATATTTACATTTGTTTTTCTTATATTCAATTTATAACCAAGTATAACATTTAATTATTAAAATTAATTAGAGTTTCATTTTAATTGTTAATGATTACTATAATTAACATTGTTACATTTCATTTTAGTTATTATTTCATTATTAAATTACAAATTTTTATTTCTTCCAACATTAAATCACAAAATCTTATTAATTAACTATTTTTAAATTATCGAAAATTTTGGGTTGTTACAGGAGATTACCACGATGAGATGAACGGAATGGTACATAGATATCAGTGATTTGATCATCCTATCAAAAATCGTTATCCGTTGTAAAAAATGCTGTTAAAACGCCCTAAATAAGATAAACGAGGATATAACAGTTCGAATTTGGCGTAATAAAATATGACGTCTCACGGAAAAAGATTTAAAATTTTATTATATAAAAATATTAGGATTTTGAAATATTTTATTTACATCAATTAACTAGTTTTAAATTGAAATTAAAATTACACAACAGAACAAACCTTCATATTTTTCAATAAAAATTTACCATTTTTTATGTTTAAATAGACGTATTTCAGACGTCAAATTTTTGTTGCTAAATTTAATTGTTTAATTTTCACGAAAATTTTCACTTAATTACATTATTAAAATCGTTAAAATTTCTGGGCCTTTACATCTCCCCCCCTCAAAAAATTTCGTCCCTGAAAAGGAACGAACTAGGAGAATAGAAACAACCAGAAAGAAAGATAGATTCGAAATACATAGTACCAGATACAACAACTTGTTTAAAACCATACAAATTTCAATTTTTTAACATCTGATTACTTATATTTGTATTGTATATTATTCAGTTACATATTCTCGCTACATTTGAACTTATTCCATGTAAGTTTTATAAATGTAATCGAGTGTAATGAGCACTATACAATTTATCTATTTTTTACAGCATTTCTATTAAACAAAAGTTAGTTTGAAGATTTTATTACCTAAATTTTCTCTTGTATAACCTTCAATTACATGTCCACATTAACATTTTGAACATTTCAGGTAAGTTATATATGTTTTAGAATGCAATTGAGTTTTATACAAATGAATTTTATCCTAGTTCAACCATTCAAGTTGTTTCAATTTCAATTCTCATTTTAGATACTCCAATTATTCAAAAAATTAGCTTCATTTCAACAACTGAAAACCATTATTTAATATAAAACTTGAGAGTTAAATTCCAAGTTTCACTTCAAACCATTTTGAAATAAATATATACATATATAGTTTATACATCAAATCATACTCAAAGAACTCAAATCAAATCCATTTTTTTCAAAACATAAGTGTAACGACCCGCCTTTTTGGACAGTTTAAACCGACGATCAAATACACATGCCGGTTCCAAACCATTAAAAAAAGGCAGATGGTTATTGGGGTAATTAAGAAAAGAAAAGAAATAAAGGAAATGAAACAACACAGAATCTCGCAGCGGAACGATAAAATATAATAGTCAAATAAACAGTTCATGAAGCTGTTTACTATACTTAGACAATTATTTATACAACATTTATCAGAGTTATACATATACAACAGAACAAATAAATAATGCAGCAGACAACATGATGCACAGATAATAATAGTAATAGTATACCAAATCTTCGTCTTCGTCCTCCAGAATAGATCTTCAAAAATCTGAAAACTCAGGACTGACCCGAGCGTAATGAAAAGACAAAACACTCGAGTCAGGACTAAAATATCTATATGAAAGTTAAATCAATCGTAAATAAATATGAGTGTGACGGCGTCAGAGATGTTTACGGGGTTTGACATCTCATATCCAGTGTCAACGTACGTGCAATAACTTAAGAGATGTTACGGGATTTTCCACCTTTCAAGGATCCGTTAAACTATCTACTAGGTAGTAATGTACGCTAAGTAGATAATGTCTATCAGTAATATAAAGTATCAAAATAGCGTTAAGGCGTTACCATAATCCCCCTTAACACATTTTATATTCCCAAAAGCATATATAAGACCGTAGTTTTCCCAAAACCGGAAGTCACCAGAGGGCAATCCATATGCTCAAGGTACAAACCAAAACGTAGTGGTCGCGAATAGGATAATCAGTATGACAAGGTACATGAGGCGATACCAACTAGGATACTAGTAGTTGCGTGATCCGGACTGATGTTGAGCATAGCAGCTACTACCTCAACACCGCGAAACAACACTCCCAAATCAAGGGGTGCAACCAAATCAAATCACAAATGTAATAGATATGGTATCGAAGAAGTGTGTCCGCTAGAGGTGGCGAACCTCAAAGGCCCGGCGCGGCTCCTGTTTTAGTCATGTCAGGGGTCATCCAATATCGTTCTCTTTCTTCAGTCAACGCGTTCACCAAACCATCCACTTCATTCTGGATCAACACTCCGCGTATAATAGTTATTATAGTGGTTTTCGGTATCGACAGAGAGTATGTCCATATCCGATCCCGGTCTCTTTAATAACTACGTATTATTACACTGATGGCTCTTTTATATTTCAAATTGATTCATGATTGATAACAAAATATCATATTCGCTTTAAAATCAAATCCATTTCAAAATCATCATATATTCAAAATTATCAATTTTGTCCGATAAATCAATTTCACTTCAAAATTTGATTCGAATTCAATTTAGGTTATAATCTCTACTTTAACCTAGTTCGTATTTAAACCAAAGGTTTAAATATAAACATTTCCGTCTCTTTAACCAGTTTGAATTTAAGAAAATAGTTTAAAATAGTTAAATAATTCAAAATAGTTTAATAGAAAATATTTAAATAGTTTAATCGAAAATAATTTGAATATAAAATGGTTTATATATAAAATAGTTTGGAAAAAATCAAAAATTATTTGATAAATAATTCCAAAGTCAAACCGGTCCACTTCCCAAATTTCCTATCCAAATCAAATCCAAATTCCATTTCGATTTAATCGATTTATTCCAATTTCAACTTGAATAAATTTCTATTCCACGTAAATTTCGATTTCAATTCACAAATTTCTTTAAATTTCAATTCAATTCCAAATTAATTTAAATCTAAATTTCAAATAAATTTTCAATTCCAAACTCAAACTTGAAATATCATTTCATATCAATTTTCTTAGAAATATTCAGAGTTCGATTAAAAGTCCAATCTTTTAAAACAAATCAACTTTCAAAATTTTACACCGTATTTCAATTTTCAATTTAAATCTAAACTTCGATTTTATTTAATAATTTCGTTTACCAAGTTTAAATTCTAACATTTCGAGCTCCAATTCAAAATAATTCAATTTCCATAAATTGGATGTTATTCTTAAAATCAATTCATTTAAATAATTTCAAAACAACTTTTAAAATCATTTAATTTATCCAACTCGGTGTCCGTATATAATTTTCTAACCTATGGCCAAGTGATTAGTTATTACAATTAAATGTCAGGGATGAATATATCATTTAAATCAATCACAGTGTCATATGTATGCATAGCAGGATATATATAAACAAATAAACATCCGAACATTTAAATATCAACCAATAACATCCATCGAAATACATCATCCAATAGGCAATACAATTCACGGCAATTTCATATTTATCAATGTCAGGTAATTTAATCGCAATTCAATTTTAATTTAAATTTAACTGTCAATTTAATTTTTTTAACGGTGAATTCAAATGACAATCAATATGATAATTAAATTTTATCAAACAACAACAAATAAAAATCATAACTATGCATAATGTCAAATTTAACTAGCATAAAGATATTCAGTACGTTGTGAGCGTTATAAAACACTCACCTTGATTTTACGATTTTAAATCAAATCGAACGACGTTCGATTTAACATAAAATTTTAATGAGCTCCAAACACTTTCGGATCTGCACTGCAGCGCAGCTCTCATCTCCGTGATTTCGGCGCTTCTTCCCCAACGTGAAATTCACGTATGCAAACCCATTAGCCGCCGATCTTCAAGCAATTTTCATGACCACCTCGTCGACTTCCAGAACGATCAGCTAGCGCCACCACGAAGCCCTTCACCAGAGCCACCTACGCGCCAAGTTTCATCCCGTCATTCACCGTCGTTTGCACGCAATCCAAGGAAATACGTACACACTTCCAAGTCAGATCTGGAGAATTCATGAAAAATTAGCATACATCAACCGTATGGATTTGAAGAGCTCGTTGAGATTTACACTTTTTCTTTTGGAATTTTTCGATTTCGTCGAACGGATTGAGAGATATTAAGGAAAGAAGATCGGCAATTTCTGGCCATGGAATAGGTGGCGGCCATGATTTAGAATTAGGGTTTCTGGATTAAAATAATAATAAAACTGTCTCGGTTTGCGTGCGTATTTATATAGGTAGGTCCAAAATCATCCGAACTCCAATCGAGACGTGCCGCCAGGCGTTTATAAGGTTTTACCCCCATTTCGGACGCAATGGAACTAGTTTCAAGGCCTAATTCGATCATATCTGGAAGATAGCTTTTCGAAGTCGATTATTTTAATTAAATTCGAAATTAAATTTCTACGCGTTTCAAGCTCGCACGGCCAAACGACAAGTCCAATTGCTACGAAAATTGAAATCCTACCATAATTTACTATTACGGATCCGATGAAACAAGTTTCGTCGAAATCCGAGACTGTTTGAAAAATGGCTATTTTAACTCGTCAATTAAATATTAAAATATTCAATTTTCACAAATTTACTTTTAATTCGAATTTAAAAGTTCTACAACATCATTCTAACTTTAATATGATAAAATAGAATTTTAAAAATCATTTTTAATCATATTAAACCCGTTATCCAATTATTCAAATAATTTCAAATATTAAATTATTCAACAAATTACATTAATAATCATTTT
Organism: Allium cepa; assembly: GCA_030765085.1. Taxonomy (NCBI): domain Eukaryota; kingdom Viridiplantae; phylum Streptophyta; class Magnoliopsida; order Asparagales; family Amaryllidaceae; genus Allium; species Allium cepa. The sequence continues at coordinate 2,359,317 of JASFAV010000025.1, read as the reverse complement.
CCTTCAATAATCACCTTAAATTTTCTAATTAAAATAGCTAAAAATACGGGTCGTTACACTCTCCCCCACTCAAAACTTTTTGTCCCCGAAAAGGAAAAGAAGGGAAAAGGAACTAAGTATAGAATTCAACATTAGATATATTTTATTCAAAGTTACCAACTTATAAAACAATGAAATTCCATTTATAAAGTCATAACTACGCTTCCACAATGTTACTCCGAACGGCTTTCTAAATTTAAAAGTTAGTTATCAAAACAAGTTATAAAATTTAAAAACTTGAAAAAATTTCTAACACCCGGATTCACGGAAAATTTCGGCAGGGTCTCCTTTGCGCGGCTCGATCGAAAAAATTTACAATTCAATATATAACACAAATATAACCAATATATATCAAATATACATCTCATCTCAATGATGAGGCATCCCATATCTGGGGAAACAACATATATATATATCACCAATACCATATAAAACCATAAGCGTACCTTTTATTTAGCATTTATTAGCAGTTTACTTACATTTTGTATTTAGCACAGAAGCGAGCTCTACAACGAAGCGCAACCCCTTTTCTACCTACTAAAATGCTCAATAACTAAGTTAGAACCATGCATATAAAGATAGATTGATATATTTAGCCTACACAACATATATATAACCTATTTAGCTTCAAAACTGAGATTCCAATTTCAGGACAGCAAACAAATCTCAGTTTTAGGTCACATAAACTATAAAATTTGGCAACAGCATCTAAACAAAAGTTGTTTTATTCATTTCAAGCTTTCCGGAATGTCCAAAATCATCGAATTCGGACCATACATTCAAAAGTTACGGCCGTTTTACTTAGAGGATACGCCTCAGCCTGGGCAATGAATTGCGCAGGTCAGCGACGTTCACCCACATTTTCGACCTTCTAAACGATATCAAAACACAAAACACTTAAAACAAAAGTTTTAGCTTAAGTTCTTAGCTTTCCAGAAAGTGCAAGATCATCAAAATCAGATAAACCAGTCAAAAGATATGGCGAAAATACTAAGGGTGTATACTACTGATTTTACTTATTTTTACACAGGACGACGAGTAACATTCAAGTTTTTAACCAAGCAGACGAAGGAATTTTCTCAAGTTATCTAAATAAAAGTTGTGCTATAGTTTCTAAGCTTTCTGAAAAGTCCAAAATCGTCGAATTCCATTCAGGCATTTAAAAGTTATGGTTATTTTCGTTTCAGCATATATTGGACAATGTTGGATTATTATTTTTTTTTTCCAAAAATTTGCTTTTATTATTTCAAAGTACAAAACATAAAAACTTCAAATTTTCTAAAGAAAAATCATAAACACAAAGTCATCTATTTTCTTATTCGTCCATGCAATAGGTTTACATTCAATTTTTTTCCGATTTATTCAAGTTTGTTTCATTCACATTTTTAATTCAAGTCAATTTGCTCCCAATTTGAATTTAATTATTTAAAATCTTATTCCGTTTATTCAATTCCATTAACACTAATGAATTCTACTTAATCAATTATCATCCATCTAACAACCAATGCATATCAAACATTAACATCCATCCAAAATCTACACTAAATCAATTATACATTTCCAAGTCAATTTTAATTTCATACACTTCCAAGTTTATTGACATTTAGTTATATTCAAATTTAATTAGTTTCCATTTACCAATTTTATATTTCATTAAGTTTAAATTTTATTCATTCACTTATACATGTATCATTCATTTTACAGCTTAAATTTCTTTTATATTTACAACTATCAATAGATCTTTACATTTTATTTTTCACTCACACACTGGTATATTATTTCTCTACTTATCCTTATTAGCATTTTAAACCCTTTAAGTATTTGGTAAGTTATAGTTATGCAAATAGAATGTAGTTAAACAACATACAACTTCTTTTCATTTAAAGTTGAATTTTCAATTTATCAATTCTTAAGTCATTACTTAAATTTCACTATAATTTAATTTCACATTTACATTCACATATAGTATTTTCATTTTATATTAACATAATTGTGAATCACCTTTAAATGTTAATTTAAATTCCAATTATTTACTAACAATTTTATTTATATTTGCAAACCATTAATTAAATGCATATTTCATTATTCAAACCTATACTTGTATATTATCCAATTAACAATTCATATAACATTTTTGAACTTCTTAAGTATTTTGGTAAGTTATATCTAAGCTATAGAATGAAATTTAATACTATGCGAGTTTTACAGTTTCAATTTTATTTTAAGTTCATAATTTCCTAATTCTAAGGATTTATACTTCAATTGATATTTTCACTTAGCTCTTAGGTTCATTTCTCATTTCACAATTCAGAAGTTCCTTAATGATTCAAGTCTAAATTCATTTCAATCATAATAAAAAAATCATTAATTATTAAAGAACTTAAGAATTCCAATCCCGGTTTCATTTCAAATCAAGGTTTGAAATAATATATACTTATATAATTTATATATCAAATCATACTATAGAGAATGCAAAACAAAATAAAATTTGAGTCAAAACAAGGTTTAGACAAGCTATTAAGTCGTCTCCCCCACTCGGACTCTCGAAAATAAACGCCAATGATGCGTGCACACATCATCGAAATCATTTTCTAGCGTCAAGAGAAGGGAATATAACACTTATCATAAAAAAAATCCTTCGAAAACAATTTCAACTCAATTATATTATCATATAATGCTCATATTATATTTTTCAAATTCTTGTAAGTCAATCTCAAACACCGGAATTTAAATTCCCAAATCCAAGTTAAAATTCATTTATATTCATTATCAATTGTGTTTACAAGATTTCATTTTCCTAAATCCATTGTTATTTAATCAATTGTTGTAAATATTGACTGATCAAACAATAACGATAATAATCTAATATTATCATCTCCTAACAATCAATTCAATCAAAATGAATAAATATTCAAATAATTCTTTTATATAAAATATATTCCAAAATGATATTGTGTTGGTTTGTCCTATTCGAGTGTTTAGAAATTCCTATCGACGCCTTGGCGTCCCAAGTATCGACTAGAATTCATAAATACTCAACGGAACAAATTAACACAATATAAAACCATTTTATATCAAATAACAAGTACGCTCTCTCATATACACTCAACTCATTCATATAGTTTACCTCTATTTCAATGAGTTATTCCCCACTAGAGCCAAGGTTTATCGCTAAACCAAAGCTCTGATACCAACTGTAACGGACCGCTTCAGTGGGGTAACGCCCACCGTAGCATACAGCTGTACCTGTGTTCTGCCTTTACGGCCAGCCTCTCGACTGCACCAACCCCGCGGGACATGTAGGAGTAAGAGTCATCCGCTTGCTACCAAACCAAATGCGAGAACCCCCTATCATGCTGCACCCTCCAAGTGCATAGGCAAAACACATCGAGTCAGGACTAAAATATCCATATGAAAGTTAAATCAATCGTAAATAAATATGAGTGTGACGGCATCAGAGATGTTTACGGGGTTTGACATCTCATATCCAGTGTCAACGTGCGTGCAATAACTTAAGAAATGTTACGAGATTTTCCACCTTTCAAGGATCCGTTAAACTATCTACTAGGTAGTAATGTACGCTAAGTAGATAATGTCTATCAGTAATATAAAGTATCAAAATAGCGTTAAGGCGTTACCATAATCCCCCTTAACACATTTTATATTCCAAAAAGCATATACAAGACCGTAGTTTTCCCAAAACCGGAAGTCACCAGAGGGCAATCCATATACTCAAGGTACAAACCAAAACGTAGTGGTCGCGAATAGGATAATCAGTATGACAAGGTACATGAGGCGATACCAACTAGGATACTAGTAGTTGCGTGATCCGGACTGATGTTGAGCATAGCAGCTACTACCTCAACACCACGAAACAACACTGCCAAATCAAGGGGTGCACCCAAATCAAATCACAAATGTAATAGATATGGTATCGAAGAAGTGTGTCCGCTAGAGGTGGCGAACCTCAATGGCCCGGCGCGGCTCCTGTTTTAGTCATGTCAGGGGTCATCCAATATCGTTCTCTTTCTTCAGTCAACGCGTTCACCAAACCATCCACTTCATTCTGGATCAACACTCCACGTATAATAGATATTAAAGTGGTTTTCGGTATCGACAGAGAGTATGTCCATATCCGATCCCGGTCTCTTTAATAACTACGTATTATTACACTGATGGCTCTTTTATATTTCAAATTGATACATGATTGATAACAAAATATCATATTCGCTTTAGAATCAAATCCATTTCAAAATCATCATATATTCAAAATTATCAATTTTGTCCGATAAATCAATTTCACTTCAAAATTTGATTCGAATTCAATTTTGGTTATAATCTCTACTTTAACCTAGTTCGTATTTAAACCAAAGGTTTAAATATAAACATTTCCGTCTCTTTAACCAGTTTGAATTTAAGAAAGTAGTTTAAATAGTTTAAAATAGTTAAATAATTCAAAATAGTTTAATAGAAAATATTTAAATAGTTTAATCGAAAATAATTTGAATATAAAATGGTTTATATATAAAATAGTTTGGAAAAAATCAAAAATTATTTGATAAATAATTCCAAAGTCAAACCGGTCAACTTCCCAAATTTCCTATCCAAATCAAATCCAAATTCCATTTCGATTTAATCGATCTATTCCAATTTCAACTTGAATAAATTTCTATTCCACGTAAATTTCGATTTCAATTCACAAATTTCTTTAAATTTCAATTCAATTCCAAATTAATTTAAATCTAAATTTCAAATAAATTTTCAGTTCCAAACTCAAACTTGAAATATCATTTCATATCAATTTTCTTAGAAATATTCAGAGTTCGATTAAAAGTCCAACCTTTTAAAACAAATCAACTTTCAAAATTTTACACCGTATTTCAATTTTCAATTTAAATCTAAACTTCGATTTTATTTAATAATTTCGTTTACCAAGTTTAAATTCTAACATTTCGAGCTCCAATTCAAAATAATTCAATTTCCATAAATTGGATTTTATTCTTAAAATCAATTCATTTAAATAATTTCAAAACAACTTTTAAAATCATTTAATTTATCCAACTCGGTGTCCGTATATAATTTTCTAACCTATGGCCAAGTGATTAGTTATTACAATTAAGTGTCAGGGATGAATATATCATTTAAATCAATCACAGTGTCATATGTATGCATAGCAGGATATATATAAACAAATAAACATCCAAACATTTAAATATCAACCAATAACATCCATCGAAATACATCATCCAATAGGCAATACAATTCACGGCAATTTCATATTTATCAATGTCAGGTAATTTAATCGCAATTCAATTTTAATTTAAATTTAACTGTCAATTTAATTTTTTTTAACGGTGAATTCAAATGACAATCAATATGATAATTAAATTTTATCAAACAACAACAAATAAAAATCATAACTATGCATAATGTCAAATTTAACTAGCATAAAGATATTCAGTACGTTGTGAGCGTTATAAAACACTCACCTTGATTTTACGATTTTAAATCAAATCGAACGACGTTCGATTTAACATAAAATTTTAATGAGCTCCAAATACTTTCGGATCTGCACTACAGCGCAGCTCTCATCTCCGTGATTCCGGCGCTTCTTCCCCAACGTGAAATTCACGTATGCAAACCCATTAGCCGTCGATCTTCAAACAATTTTCATGACCACCTCGTCGACTTCCAGAACGATCAGCTAGCGCCACCACGAAGCCCTTCACCAGAGCCACCTACGCGCCAAGTTTCATCCCATCATTCGCCGTCGTTTGCACGCAATCCAAGGAAATACATACACACTTTCAAGTCAGATCTGGACGAATCCATGAAAAATTAGCATACATCAACCGTATGGATTTGAAGAGCTCGTCGAGATTTACACTTTTTCTTTTGGAATTTTTCGATTTCGTCGAACGGATTGAGAGATATTAAGGAAAGAAGATCGACAATTTCTGGCCATAGAATAGGTGGCGGCCATGATTTAGAATTAGGGTTTCTGGATTAAAATAATAATAAAACTGTCTCGGTTTGTGTGCGTATTTATATAGGTAGGTCCAAAATCATCCGAACTCCAATCGAGACGTGCCGCCAGGCGTTTATAAGGTTTTACCCCCATTCCGGACGCAATGGAACTAGTTTCAAGGCCTAATTCGATCATATCTGGAAGATAGCTTTTCGAAGTCGATTATTTTAATTAAATTCGAAATTAAATTTCTACGCGTTTCAAGCTCGCACGGCCAAACGACAAGTCCAATTGCTACGAAAATTGAAATCCTACCATAATTTACTATTACGGATCCGATGAAACAAGTTTCATCGAAATCCGAGACTTTTTGAAAAATGGCTATTTTAACTCGTCAATTAAATATTAAAATATTCAATTTTCACAAATTTACTTTTAATTCGATTTTAAAAGTTCTACAACATCATTCTAACTTTAATATGATAAAATAGAATTTTACAAATCATTTTTAATCATATTAAACCCGTTATCCAATTATTCAAATAATTTCAAATATTAAATTATTCAACAAATTACATTAATAATCATTTTCCTTCAATAATCACCTTAAATTTTCTAATTAAAATAGCTAAAAATACGGGTCGTTACATTAAGTGTAGCAAAGCTACTGAGTGTTCTCTCCACTCCAGGACTCGAAAATGAATCTCGATGATGCTGCAGTCATCACCGAAATTATTTTCTAGTGACAAAAGAGGAGAGTATTGACTTCCGTTTTCAAATTCTTTAGAAACAATTTCCATTCGAAAATATTTTCAAATAATATATTTTATATTTTCCAAAACTTTGAAAACCAAATTTGAAAACACTGGAAATTAAATTCTCGAATCCCTAATTTATACTCATTTCATTTCAAATAAAATTTATAAACCATGTTTATAAAAATTTCAACATCTTATAACCTTACAAAAAAATAGTTAATGGTTTAGGAATGTTGAAAAACTGTAAATGATAATCTAGTATTACCATTTCTAATAACCAATTCATTTGACTATCTAATTTCAGAAAATTATAGATATGTGTGTGTGTGTGTGTGTGTGTGTGTGTAAATATAATCATTCAAAATCATTTCATTAACCAATTTCGCAAAAAATATCGTGTCAGTTTACTTTGTTCAAGTGTTTTGGAATTCCTATCAATAGCGTTGGCCAGACAAATCGATCAAAACTCAAAATTCAAACTTAACAACTCAAACAACGCGATATAAAACATTCTATATCAATTACAAATACGTTCTCTCAAAGGATGTTCAAGAATGGATTTCAGCTCAAGGTTAGAGATTCAACTTCAGAGAGACCGTAATCAAAGAGAATTCTAATCAAGAAGATAGACTCGAAGGAAAGATATGATAATTAAATTACAATAGAGGAAAGATGGATAGGTTTATATTAATCGCGACGACCTTGAGCGGGTCAACCGAGACGTAGAAAAGACAAGAATATCATCAATGGGGGAAAACTTTTTGAGAATATCACAGCAAACGAGATTTATGAGATCAAAGAAGTGGGCAGGAGTATTGGTCAATCTAAAGGGTATGACTAACTGTTCATGAAAACCATTTGGCTGGGAGGGAGGACAACAGGTGGGTATCTAGGAATAAGATCGATGTAGAATTCAATTTCCCACTTGACAGGGAGAGAAGTGACTTCACCAAAGACAATCAGGATAACCCCTGACTATTTAGGAGGAGTCAAGATCACAAGGCTGAGAATCAAACGAAAAATAAGGCTGTCCGCTTAACCTAAAGGCAATCGGCAGTCGATCACAAGAGAATTACGCTCATCGTCTACTAAAGAAATGGTTTGGGCATTGCAAGAGATAACAGCATCAAAACCAAGGACATAGAAACATCCGATGAGTCAATACCTATTGTAATGGATTTTCACCCCTTTACAGATCGCATTGAGGTTGGCAAAACCACCGACGGGATTAGTCACAGGTGCAAGATGTGCTGGAATTTATTATACAAATCAACAAAAATAGAGCTATGGGATGCTCCAGTATCAAAAAGAACACGAACAGGAAAAAACAAGAATGGATTTCATAACAAAGGAAGAGTTTCAAAATACAAAAGAAATCCTAATCCAGGTCGAAGAATTTCAAGCTCGAACGAAGATGATTATGTAATTAATTTTACTGTATCTAGGGTATCACTTCCCTACGTCTAATGAATTTTTACTCCATATGCTAAGTTTTGCCTAAACCAAAGCTCTTATACCAACTGTAATGACTCGCTATTTTAAACCATTCAAATGGACAATCATCCACTCATGCCAGACTTGAATTGCTCAAAACAACATATTGTTAATTTATATTTGGCAAAATTTAGCGTATACAGTAAATAAATCAATCAAAGAATCACATACACAGAGTAATTTGACAATAAGTAGCGGAAATAGACAAATAGTAGTTCATGTAGCTATTATATAAACATCAGAGTTTAAAGTAAAATACAACTGATATCTGAAATACACAGAAGTTACTAATACCAATGTAAATGACAAGTCAGAATAAAACAACTGGAATAAAATAAAGTGATAGGAAAATTAAATAGATAGAGACAGATCTTCAAGAAAAGCTCCAAACTCCAAAGGTGAGTCTCAGATGTTGTGATACCAATGTAAATGACAATCACTTGCTTAAGTTCATAACACAATTCAACTAGTAGTAATACAAAGATACAATGGTATTAGAAATTCAGAAAAACTCATAATACAAATGCAACAACTAGTAATTCAAAGATACAATGGTTCTAGAAATACACAAATGGTTAATGTCCCTCTTCATGTCTACATCTCATGATCTCTCTTCTTCTAAGCTCCATATACTCTTGTTGTTCTTCAAACATGTATGACATATCCATGAACATAAGTGCATCTTCATCTCTTTTAAAATTTCCAGTGAGAAGTTGATCCATTCTTAACAACCTTTCTTGGTGTTAAATTGCTCGAGTCTCCATTGCACGTTTGTACCTATCTTCAGATTCAAATAGAAGTTTTTTAATTTTCGATTGATCCGCTCCAGCATCCTGCTTCTTCTTTGCTGCTTTATCTCCCTATGGCCTAACAAATTAAACTTCGACAGGGTTAGGGGTTCAGGGTTAGGTCCACTTCTGAACCAAAACCGTAGGTTCTACGCGATTCTCCATGACTAGAGCTTTCCCTAACTCTAGTAGTTTTACCACGACTGCTATTCAATTTAACGTCTTGGACAGTTTTCTGTAGTGATGATTTCCATTTAACATGCTCAACCAACATGTCATAAACATGCATGAACTGATAAGAATGCGGTCCTTGTTATTATCCGGTTTGTAGATTCGTTTAAACAGCTTGTTTGCTGCCATTCTCTTAAAAAAATATGCAGTATAATATTTAGAAAATAGCAGTTAATAAATAAAAACATTTGAGTATTTAATAAACCTTACAAAATGCATTTCATTTCCAAATCCATTGGGATTTGTTTAATTTACCTTGAACATTTGAGAACCAAATGTTTGCGTTTGATGATTAATTTTTTCATGACGGCCTTTGATAGAAGATGCGGTTCTTTTATGATCGATGTTCTTGCGATTGAAGCAATTAGTAACTTTGGCCCAAATAGTATAACCACTTTGGTCGATACCTCGAATAGGATCGATTGAGAGTGCACACCAAATATAACAAAAATCGTAGTCTTCCACAGAATTCCAATTTCCATTAGTAACCGTTCCTCCAATCGGAGTCAAAACGTCTTGTAAATCATATCCTTCAAAACTGCACCTTGCAACATCAACGTCGAAGTCAGAAAACATTTTGAATTGAGATTAGTGGGAAGGAAGATTGGACTTGGGATAGAATGGTTATTGTGAAAGGAGAAGAAGAGGAGGAGGAGGAGGTGTTTATGAAGAAGGAAAGTAGTCATTAGGGGGGAAAGGAAAGTAGTCGTTGGCTGTTGGAGAGTGGTATTAGTGGGAGCTTGTTCATCAAGCGCTTGTATCCCAGGAACTTTTTAAACAAGCGCCTCATATTAGGCGCCGGTTAAACAAGCACTTGGGATACATGCGCTTGTTGAACAAGCGCCCATCACAATCCTCCATCCCCATACTATACTGCCCCAAATTCGCACTGTCACATTATGTGCACCCTGTTAAGAACAATTTCAGTGCATATTTCACAAAATGTGAACTATTGGAGATGCTCTTAACAATGCAAGATATAGCATCCGAACCACTTAATACCTTTTTATTATGAATTATGCAAACTCTGATCATTTAATATCTGTTAAAATTGGAAAAACCTCGTCATTTAATACCTTACCCAAAGCGAGTCCTTACGTCGTTCTCACTAGCTAACATCATAAGAAATCCCATCAAGTAACTTAAACTTCTCCTAAAGGAATGATTTGGAGCCTATAATCACCACTTAAGATCTCTAAACCCAAAGCGGAGCCCTCTAAAGATTTCTGTTATCGTACCAATAGCGCAATTATAACCCGTAACCCAAACCATGATATCTCTGATTAATCTGACTATTCGTAGGTATTGATAGCTAGATTGACTGGGAAGATTTATCCTACAGAATTAGGACTAACCTCACAATTACGGGGGTTACTTATTATAGAAGATGTCCTACATTAATCCACAAAATTACACTGTTGATAGCCAGATTTAACTAGAAAAACTTCTTGTATCTTTAGACTGATCTTGCATTCCTATGACTTAGTCATACTTCTTATATATATATACACATACATAGATATATGTATATATATATATATATATTCAATTGCAAACATACACTACCCCACACGGTTAATAATTAAGGCCCTATAAGGCAACCCCTTATTACGCCTTTAACTATGGATTAATTCTTATAATTATCATTCACTATCATCCTAAGAAATTAATGATTTTACTACCCTATTAATTCTAGTGAGTACATTCAGTACGCTATAATCATTATGTTATTAACTTTAATATCAATACGGTAATATTATATAAACATATACACACACAAAAACATACAAACACATGCACGAGATTCAAATAAAATATTTCTAATAAGATACAAATAAATTGCTAATTAATTTAAATGTCAAACTCATACAAGTCCCAAACTCCAAAAAAAATTATAGCTAATATCCTTAGCCAACAATCAACTTGTATACCAAAAGGAATAGTACTAAAATAACCTCATATTAATATTGTAGAATCTACCTCTTCTATAAGGAAAACAAGTCTTATAATTTAGATCTTTCACATTCTATTCAACTTTTACACAATGTATGTTGAAGCGAAAAAGAGCCCATACATGTTTAATTTACATAAATAGGTAGTGCAAACTACAATATAATAAGATTCATACTTTGCACGCCATTTCTAACTTTATTTTCGTTTATAACCCTTTTTATACTTCAAGCGAAATCAAAAGAAATAAAGTGGAATAGATTATAAATTATCTAAGTCTTAAGTACAGCTCTGATCCTACTGTGTTAATACAAACAACTGAATTCCAAAATATTCAAAGATTGACATTTATTTAGGGAAGTTTTAGGGTTTTAGATGTTTTGTTTTCATTTACCAAAATTCCTCCAAGGCATACATAAAATTCAAATAAATACTATTCAATTACAAAAATGTGAAAAACATCATATTTCCACTCATAGATTATTAATTGCTTCCTAACTAGATTTGATTCCACCATGCCTGATTCCCTTTTAGATCTACCTTTTTTGGAATATACAACAACGTGAATTCTATATACAAATTATATTTAGAATTAGAGACTGTAGAGGAATAGAATTGGAAATAAAAATAATTAAATATTTAAATGCTTACTTGAAAATCCTAACTGATTCTGGAATCTAGAGAAGAACAAGAAGAAGAAGATGGGATTTGATTTATACCGCTTATGTTAATCGGGCTTTTAACCCAGCATAATTCAATGAGAGTTAGAACATTCAAATTAAGCCAAAACGACTCGAAACTTGATCGAAAAGTCTAAAAATACAAGACAAAGGACCCAATGGAATTTAAGCCAAAAATATGCTGTATTTTCGGATCGGCACTGATCCGTTCCAATTGAACTGGTACCAATCCGAATTTGTGGTTCTTAGTAGCCTAATCCTTTAATATTGTTACTATATGCCTCCACCAATCTAACTGAAAAAGTTTGGCAACATTCCAAGCATCTGAGTTCAAGAAGTGGAGGTTCATCCGATCTTGAATACGGTTCAATCTAACCCACAAGTGAATCATCATCAAAACAAGTCAACAAGCTATGAAATTGTATGGAGAGCATCATGACGAAGTAAGAAGCTTGAAAAAACAAATTGGAGCCAAAAATTGGCTAAGTATTTGGATTCATACCGATCCAAAACGTTGGCCAATTTTGGCTCCAAACTTTTTGAGCTCTCTCTGCATGACGATTATAGGCTTCTTATAAAGCAATTCTCTACCCAAGAGCTTTCCAACCCTATAAATACCATATCAACTACAACAGGAAGAGTGATCTGCTCTGATCTCTGCTGAAACATTACCATTATTTCTTCACTCTTCTTCTCGCTCACAACAGCTATTAAAGGGCAAGTGAGATCCTTCTGGTTGTCTCTAACAATGATGGCTTGGTCTGGCTTAGGAAAGAAGAGTCATGTTGTAATCCAAACTCCTTTTTAAAAGTAGTTGATCAATAAAAACTATAAAGTGGACGTAGGCTTCGTTAACAGCCGAACCACTACAAAAATCTCTTGTCTCGTTACATTTTCTGCAGTTTACTATTGCTTTTTCTATTTTATTTTCCTTAATAAACAAGGTTGTGCTTTCACACTCAATCCAGGTTGTTGATCCATTTTTTAGGCTAACATTTTGGTGCTTCCAGTCAGTACCCAAGTAAGGTTTAGATCTAGCTATCTACTTTAGACCAGATAGGTTTAGAATTCAGATCCTCAATCTTTGCTTAGAAGATTTTCCGCTGAGAATCAACGACACTGGAAAGAAAGAGTACTGCTTTTGGAAGATCCATAGGAGCTATCATAGCTGGATATAAAATTAATCCTCAGCAAGTTGAGGTCAACGGCGCCAATAATCTATTAGTCAGAGCAAATTCTAGTGCCGAGACAAAAGATCATATGTCAGGATCTTCTATCCAGCATGAAGTTGTCACTAGAGATGAATTCAAATAAGATGGTTGATGAAATCAATCAAAAGATGGAGAACGGACAAGAAAGCTCTTATGGACAAATTAAATGCCCTCCTGATCTTGCAATCACTTTCTAGTCCAAGAACTATGCCAGAGCCTACGACTGCCACAGAGCAGGAAAACACTTTCGTTTCTATCCTAAATAGAAGAAACGAAAGGCGGAAGTAAAACTGAGAGGTGGGTGGAGCTGCAAGAATCACTACAGAAAGAAATGTGGGCACTCCATTAACTGCAAAGCAGCCCACCATGAACTTGAATCTAGGGGCAAAAACTCCACGAGAAGATATATCGGTGGATCGCTCTAACTCGAAAGACGGAGAGCAATTTGACGACGATGAGTTGCTAGAAAATACTAATGCACTCAATACTGACAGGGAAGTCCAAACATCCATTAATCAACCAACTTAAAGCTAATGGAACTTCGAGGGAGTGGCTCTCCCGAGGATAGGAGAACCTAAGCTTCAGTCCACCTACTAAGAACATTTACAAAATCAAACACTTGGTATAGTCATTGACGGCCAACCCATGGATTACCGGACATCCAAGACGTATATTGGGGACAGGATCAAGCGCCTAATGGATGAAAGTAAGGATAGGAGAGATGATGAATGAGGATTTGCTCCAACCCGGACTTCCTTCATCGATGACATTCTGAATGAATGTTACCTAAAAAGTTTGTTATGCCAACTATTCCGTCCTACGATAGAACTAAAAACTCGAAACCTTACTTGTACAAGTATAGTAGGTACATTGATGGAGAAAATGCTTCAAATGTTTTTCGATATAGTTGTTTCCCGATCTTTCTAGAGGCAAATGCTTTCATGTGGTTTACCAGGCTCCCACCAAAATCCATCTCCACTTTCAATGAATTAGCAATAAAATTCCTTGATCAATTGAGGATTCACATGGAACAACCAAAAGATGTGATGTCCTTATTTGGCCTATCCAGGGAAAAATGAATCTTTGAAATCCTTCATGAGTGGGTTCAACACCACGGTGACTGAAATAAGTAACCTAAACAAAGATATGGTCTTTATGGCCTTGGTTTATGTTATCCATCCCGACAAATTCGAAAAATTGATCAAAATGAAACAACCTACCACTAGGAAGGACTTTAATCGAAAGGCAAGCCGGTACTTGAGATTAGAGGAGATTGAGGAGCTAGAAGGAAAACCTACCAACCAACGCTTGCTAGAATGGTATGGCAGCTAACCAAGATGCAAATACCTCCAGGACCATTATAGGAAACATAGGGAAGGATGGAACAAAAAAAGAAAGAACCAAAATTCCAACAAGCGCAACAGAGGTAATATGCGATTTAAAGGCATAAGGCTTGAAGACTACATCCCACTCAATGATACTCTAGAAAACATCTACCTTGTGACATAAGGAATAGAGGAGTACAAGAAGCCACCTAAAAAGGAAGCAACCGAATAAAAAAGCGTTTTGGAAAGTACTATAACTTCCATGAAACACATGGTCATAACACGAATGAGTGATGTCACCTAAATAACCTGAGTAAGAAGTTGATTCAGGAAAACAAGCTTTAGCGGTATGTGAGGAAACCATTAAATCCTGACCATCTTGTAGCACTCCAAGCTCCTAAAGACCGGGGAAACCAAGCTGCAATCAGCGAAGAAGGATCTAGATCGACCGACCAGGGGCTCATCAGCGGAACAATATTTGGAGGACCTCATCCAATGCAGAAGAGTTGGGGAGAAATGGATTAATATGTAAGCTCACTAAGACATGCTCCAAAAGATTCGTGCTTCGCGAGCGAAGATGGAACTCCTGCCAAATAGTAGAAAATCCTGAACAATGATGTAATATTCCAAAATCGAGACACTAAATAATAAAAGCTCCGACCCTCAACCTCGTTATCGTGATGGTAGGAATCGAACTAGCCATGGTCTGATGAGTATTAGTGGACAGTGGTAGCCCTATGAATATCTTGTTCAAACATGTGTTTGATCAGATAAAGATCAGTATGAAAGACGTATCTGCTTGTCGAACAAATATACAGGGATTTAATGGTGAACCTAAGCAACTTATTGGAACAATTGATTTACCCTAGAACTGGGAGAAGGCGATCGAAGAGTCATCCTCATTCGGACCATTGTGATTGTATATGAAATATCCGCATATAATGCTTTCTTAGGTCGGCCCGCTTTGGCTGATTTCAAGATTGCTTTAGCTCAGTGGTGTCAAACAATGAAATTTCCAACAGAGAATGGAGTTGCGGTGATCAAAGGAGGCCAAAATGCTGCTAAAGAATGCTAATCACGGAACTGCACGAGTCTAGGAGAAAAAAAAGGAAAGAATATGGGGAGAAATCTCCACATTCGTGAACCAACCGAATAGAAACTATAGAGCCGCCCCTGGCTTAAGGACCATAGCCGATTCGACAAGGCTTTAGACCTAGGTAGAAGAATTCAGGGGAGGATTGGGCAACACCAGCAGAATTGACAGTGCTTGTCCTAGTCAATATCGATGACCCAACTTGGGTCGTGAAAATTGGATCACATCCTAGAAACAAGATGCGACGGGAGGTAACCAAATTTCTTTGTGCTAACCTGGACGTATTCGCTTGGACACATTCCAATATGTGCAGGATGTCACTGGAAATTGCAAGCCATGCACATAATGTTGACCGAAAGCATGTACCAGTGAAGTAAAAGAGGTATAGCCTAGGACTCGAATGGTCCAAAGCGCTAAGAGAAGAAGTGGATAAGCTGATAGCGAATGGCTTTATCCATGACGCAACCTACCACGAATGGGTATCCAACCAGATCTTGGTTAAGAAGTCCAATGGAAAATGAAAAACCTGTATCGACTATTCGGACCTAAACAAAGCTTGCGCATAAGACGGCTTTCCTCTGCCGACTAGCTTATTGGTGGGACAACTGGACATGAATTGCTATCATTTATGGATGCCTACTCAAGGTACAACTATATCATGATGCATGAATCTGACCAGGAATACACCAGTTTCATCATTGATTTGGGATTATACCGCTGCAAAGTGATGTCATTCTATTTAAAGAATGACGGGGCAATCTATCAACGACTAGTAAATGCCATGTTCAAACATCAAATTGGGAAAACTATGGAAGACTATGCAGATGATATGTTGGTTAAATCACGCATAGCCGCAAATTACTTGGATAACGTCGCTGAAATGTTTGAAATACTCCTCAAATATAGAATGAAACTCAATCCACTTAAATGACATTTTGGGACAGCCTCTGGAAAGTTCTTAGGATTCATTATAAGCGCCAGAGGCATTGAAGCAAAATCCTCAAAAAATTACCGCCTTTTGGGAAGTCGAGGTCCTAAGGAATAAGAAAGAGTTACAAAGCTTGAATGGAATAGTTGCAACACTAAATTGGTTCATCTCAAAAGCAACCGACAAATGTAAACCG
This sequence comes from Allium cepa, assembly GCA_030765085.1. Lineage (NCBI taxonomy): Eukaryota > Viridiplantae > Streptophyta > Magnoliopsida > Asparagales > Amaryllidaceae > Allium > Allium cepa. The sequence goes on along the minus strand of JASFAV010000025.1, from coordinate 2,342,656 downwards.
TTTTTTGACGCATTAAAGAGGGGAAAGAAGAACTTCAACTGGAATTAGCCTTGTCAAACTGCCTCTGAAGAATTGCTACAACATATGGAGACTCTGCCAATCCTATCTAAGTTGGTAAGCAAAGAAGACTTGTTTATCTACCTAACAGTCCTACCCCATGCATTAAGTGATGCGCTCGTACGAGAAGAAGCTAAGGTTCAACGGCCCATATATTACATCAGTAAAGGATTCACTAGTGCCGAGAAGGACTATCCTAAATTGGAAAAACTAGCATATTGCCTCTTGATCACATCTAGAAATTTACGACCATACTTCTAGGCACACCCAATCAAAGTATTAACAAATCAACCTTGAAGCAGGTGTTGTACCGCCCCGAGACCTCTGGATGACTTATTAAATGGAACATCGAATTAAGTCAATATGAAATCATTTACCATCCTTGAAGGGAGATTAACGGTCAGGCGCAAACACACTTCATTATTGATTTTACAATACGAGATAAAAAAGAAGAAGTTACTTCGAAAGTAGAGATACATTGGAAGTTGTTCGTCGAGGGTGCATCTAACAAACTCTACTCAGGGGGCAGGGGTGATGTTCGAAAGTTCCAAAGGATGATCAATTTGCTATGCCTTACACTTGGAATTCCCTACAATAAACAATAAAGAAAAATATGAAGCATTAATAGTCGGGTTGAAAGTTGTGAAGGAACTCAGGATAAAGTCCATACATATCTATAGCGACTCTAAGCTAGTTTCTATCAGATGAGAGGCGAATATCAAGCCCAGCAGAGAACCTCACCCCTATCTATCTAAATTATTGGAATTGCTGAACAACATCGAACATCACACAATAACTCATATCCTGAGGGAACAAAACAACAAAGGCAGACTATCTAGCTAGACTAGCCAGTTCCGGAGAAGCTCGGTCATTGGGACTGGTCCGAGTTGAAACTCTGACCACTCCAAGCGTAGGCGAGATGGATATCGATTGGATTTTTGAAATAACCGAAGAACTAGATACATGGATGACACAGATCAAGAACTACCTACTTAGAGGAACACTCTCCACTGTCAGGAATCAATGAAAAAAGCTCCTTTGAAAGGCACCATGGTTCGTAGTATAGGATGGGATACTCTACCGAAGGCGATTCTGTAACCCCTTGCTTAGGCGTGTGACCAATGGAGAAGCTCAAAGAATCCTCAGGGAAGTTCATGAAAGTGCCTATGGAGATCACACTACGGGGGAAGGGGGAGGGAGGGGTAGACCCTTGCAAAGAAAGTCCTCCGATATGGATATTTTTGGCCAACATTTAACCGTGATGCAACAAATTATGCCAAATGGTGCAACCAATGACAAAGATTAGGCAAGATTAAAAGAACTCCTTCATCAAAACTAACATAGATAGTCAGCCCATGGCCATTTGCAATCTAAGGAATCAATTCGATTGGTGTATTGCCAATAACCAAAGTAGGAGCCAAATATGCTATCGTTGCCGTTGACTACTTTACCAAATGGGTCGAAGCAGAACCGCTGGCCACTATTACCACAAAGAAAGTTATTAACTTTGTCACTAAAAAATATTATTTGCATGTTTGCGGTGCCATAAAAGATCATCATAGATAACGGGACTTAATTCTAAAGCGCTGAGTTCAAAATTTTTTGCATATTATTTCAAATCGAGAAAAGCTTTCCGATGTTGTACTTCCGGAAGCAAACAGGCAAGTGGAGTTAGTGAACAAGGTTATCAAGTCCACACCCAAAAAGTAACTAAAGCAAAAGGAAATTGGGCTAATGAACTTCCACTCGCACTATGGGTTTACAGGACAATGCGAAAATCTACAACCTGCACTATCTCTTTGCCCTGGCATATGGTTCAGAAGTAATGATCCTAATAGAGCTAGAAATCCCTTCTCATCAAAGGAAAATTTTCGATCAAAGGCAAAACGAGCAGCTCCTGCTCGAGTCGCTCGATATGGTCGATGAAAAGAGGGAAGAAGCCAAACTAAGGGCTGCTACTCACCAGAAAAGGGTCCCACGATTCTTCAACTCCAAGGTACGTAACCATACTCTCGTAGTAGGACACCTTATCCTCAAATGGGTCTATCCTGTACCAGGAACATTCATACCTAACTGGGAAGGGCCCTATGTAATTGATTAGAAGCTAGGGATGGCACTTTCAAGCTAGCAACCATTGATGGAACCCAAATTCCTCGAGCTTGGAACAATGAATTGTTCATCGTTACTTTATCTAAGGCTATCTTATGTATTTCCTATTTTTGCAAATTAGCCATCCCAGAATACCAGAGGCATTGTAAATAGGCAGAACTTGCCCAACTTTTATTAACAAAATTGCTTTGCTTTCTAAACCAATAAAACTGTGTTCATAAAAGTAACATGCTGAGTCGATGGGGTCAAATGGACTCAAAAACATCCAATTACTGCTCGAGATAATGGAACCACGCTCAAGTATGCCTATCTAGCCGTTGAGTTGACGGAAGCAAATCGAATCAAACCGTTGGAATGATGGAACTCGACCCTTGCCTTCTAAGAACCGGTGTTGCTCCGGCGACACCGGGAAGACCTCAATCAAAGTCGCACATTTTGTAAGCTGCGGACTGCCTCTTGGATTGTGGAATCACATCCGATCAAACATAATTACATAAGTCACGCATCTCGTAAGCTGTGCATGGCTTCTTATTAGCAAAACCGTGAACCATGCAAGCCCTGATCCCACCATGCGCATTTCGTAAGTCGTACACTACTACTCCGGTCATCAAAATTGCATCTAATGATGTGCACGTAAATGTGCATATATTTACATCCACATTTTATCTATTTTTATTTTAATAAATGTCATATTTGGGCATTTTAACATGTTTAAAACCAAAATCCAATTATTTTCAAATCAACATATATTCATCTTCATTCAGGGGTAAAATGATCATTTTTGTACATGTGTCAATTTGAGAATTTTTACTTGGACATTTTTTATGATTTTTATGCGAACTTGGATATATATGGAAAAGGCTTTCATGAAGATATGTGCATGCATAAGGGAATACAAAGGAATGAAGATGAAATAATTCAAGCTCATGACCATAGAGGACTCATCCACTTACCTAAGTCTACAATTAGAAGCTAAATGACAACTAAATGGAGGTTAAAGCTTAATGCACTTTTAATTATGGATTAATTAGTGGCTAATGGTTACTTGGTGGCCACACTTCCTAAATGGAATTTTGGAAAGCACCCTATAAATTGAATTAAGGTTTATGCATGTATAAATAACCCTCTTACCTACATGAGAATATCTTCTACTCTTTCATATTAGTTAGGAAATTAAAAATACAAGTTGTAAGCTCTATGTTTCATGATATAAAAATGGCTTCCTAGCCTCTTTCTTTTCTCTTTTCTACATCTATTTCTTTTCTTTTATGCAATTTCCTTTTATGTCTTTTTATTTCATGTTCTTCATATTTATGCAAGTATATTAGCTCTCAATTTACTTTCATTAGCTTGTATTTTTCTTTTCTTCTTGTTTCATGTTGTTTTCTACATTTGTTGCTATTATAACAAATATGAGAGCCTAAACCACTTCAAATTAGGGGTAATGAAGCTCTCTTGAATCATGTAGATGCAACATAATTTTTCATTTTCGTCTCTTTTATGCTTAATGAAAAGTTAAATGTTTGTGTGATTTTGTGTCTAATATTGAGTTTGATAGCTTATATTGTTCAAAATAAATAGACTGTGCTTAGTCATATGAATCACTATTTACCTCTTCATCTACATATGATCATGGTAATGGAAGTGGATTTAGAATCAAAATTTGATGTTTATGTTTCTAATTCAATAATTAATAAGCCATGCTTAAAATAGATTCTAATTTTAATTTCCTATCGTTTTCATTAAAGTTAGTAAGTGGGTTAGAGGGTGCATTAAATTTTGATGGTTTAGTGCGTTAATTAATAACACAATTAGGCCATGCTTATGATAAATACATCAACTAAACTCACAAATGATCAAAAAGAGATCATTATTTATATTGATTTATGTGATCGTGAGAGGGGATTTGAGTCTAAATTGCTCTTTAATCTAATATTTTTATTCTCCTTAGTTTTAGTTTGTTTTTAATTTCTTTTAGTTAGTTAACAAAGAATCCCTCGACTTTGGTTTAATTTGATTGAATAGAATTTCAAAATTTAAACAATTCACTGTAGATCAACTCATACCCGCATACGTGCTACAATCGTGCACTGTGCGCTTGCGATATAAATTTAATTCAAAATTTATCGACGGTTTTCTAACTCGATGGAAAATTCGTTGTTAAACAAGTTTTTGGCGTTGTCAGGGAGATGCTTTGATTTCAATTTTCTACTCTTCAAATAATTTTGTTTGATTTTTATATGATTTTATTTTGTTTTTTTTTATTCTTATTAAAAAAATTGTGTTTGTGTGATTGTTGTTGTTCTTTTTCTATTTGCATTTGCATCTCTATTCTTTTTCTTTGAAAAAACAAAAACAAAAACAAAACTCTTGCACCTTTTTAATTTAGTTCTAATGGTTCAATTCTATTTGTTAGTTCATCTCTCTCATTTTTTAGCATTTCGGTTTCATGCGCAAATCTCAGTTTGCATTTGTATTTTCAGTTTCTTTTATTAATTTCATTTTAGATTCATCTCAGTTAGATTTCTGTATCATCCCAGTTAGATCATTTCATTTGTGTTGTTAATTGCATTTGCACCTCGGTTTCAGTTTCATTTCAAATTTAAAAAAACACAAAACTGTTTATTCTACATTTAAATTTTTTACAAGCTTTTGTCTATGTGCATAACAGTGTGCATAACAGTGTGCACTCAATACTTCACTTTCCATACTGCCACTAACATCACAAACTAACCCTTTAACTTACAATCTCCTCTCTCTGTGGTAACTTCTCTACCTCCAGCCCCTCCCCCATAACCCTGCGCTGTTCCTCCATGTTGATGCATATTGCATAATTTAGATAACACACAACATTGCCTCACACCTTTACAATCACTTCCTCCACCAAATTCCCTACCACAACCACAACTTCATACCAATTGTTACTTGCCATCTGCAAGTACCGACAGCCATCACTACCCATCACCCCTTCCCTGTGCACTTCATATCTTCAACTACACTTCCATACATACAATCAACCATTCATTACCTTGCAATCCACCATCATATCTACACACTGACCATATACTTCAAACCAACATCATCACTTGTTGTTCCACAGTTCCACATTTCAACCATCAAAGTACCAAACTTCTTCATCTTCACATACTACTTTATACTGAAACCAAAATAAACTCAATTTCCTTTTACATCTCCAAACCACCCTCACAAGCCTACATCAATAACTTGCACCACTGTCACCAAACAGCAACCAACAGCAAACTGTTAAAACTGCTTCAACCCCCCTGACAGCAACAAACCTCTCAACTAACCAACCATCTCCTCAACAGCAAACAACCATCACCTCCTCAACAAATACTACCACTGCCATTGTTGTTGCTCCTCAACCATCATCACCACCTCGTCATCCTACAATTGCAACCACCTCGCCCAATTCCCCTACTCAACTGCCAACAAACATCCATCTTCCATTAACAACCAACCTCATTTCTCACCAAGCAACCACTTCCACATCCACCTGATCACCATCTCCACCACCTATACCAGACAACTGCTCCTTCACATCACTACCTATCACCACTACTTACATACATACTCCTTCCACTACCTATCACCATCCAAAACAATCCAACTTGTCGACCACCCTCCAATCCAAGTCAAGAAGCATAACTGCAACCCCACGGCAATGGTCAGACCACCACAACATCTTCAACTCCAGAGACCAAAACTGACATACCAGAATCACCTTCACCCAGAATCATGACCAAAGTCACACTCTAACCATCATTGCTCAACAGTTCTGCCACCATCCTCTAACTCATTCACCATCAAACTGCCCAAAAAAAAGACTATTACTTCACCTTCAAGCAATCCACTATCCCAATTCTGCCTACAATCGCCTTTCCCAATTCACGCAATCAAACATCGCCTTGCTTCGAAAAGTCCACGAACAACTCGAAATCACCTTAACCAACTACACCAGACTTCATCAATCAGCTGACTGCATAACAAACATACCATTCTCTAACCGTTCACCTTCCACCTCCTCATCTCAGTACCACCGAAACCACGAATCTGAAATCGCCTCTCAATTCCTCAACTACCAGCAAAAACATCCATCCACTGCCAATTTCCTCCAGTGACCACCACAATCGATAATTATTTTCGTGAATTGAATTTATTTGTGAATTCGAGTTGAATTTTTAACTGTGAAGTGGAATTTATTCGTGAAGTGGAATCGAATTTATTCGTGAATTTGAACGGTGACTTGTGTTTAACTGTGATATATTATTAACTGTCAAGTGAATTCGAGTTGCTTTAGGAATTAATTTTACCGGGCCGGGTGGACTCTTGTCTTCAATTTTAATTTTATTTGTTAGGTTTTCTTTCTCTATTTCATTCTCTTTTTTTTTTTTTTGCTAAAAAAAACTCCTACAAGTTTCATTTTGTTCTAGTTTTTCTCTTTTGAAAAAAAAAGGTTTCAATTTATTTTAATTTGTTTTGTTTTGGGTTGTTTTTCTTCTTTAAAATATATATATATGTGTGTGTGTGTGTCTTGTTAGAAATTTCAGATTGCCAAAGCAGAAAATCGAGAGGAATTGCTTGCTTAAAAAATAAATTGCCGCTTTTAAAAATAAATAAAAATTGCTACATAATCTATACGCTCCAGGATTGTGCTTCATCTCTATTTTTATTTTGAATTACATTTTTGGTTGCTTGCATTTGCATTTATATAAAAAAAATTCAAAATCCTAAAACAAAAACAAACTTCATTTTAGTTGCATTGTAAATTCACGTTTAATATCTACTTTGCATTCATTCATCTTATTTTCTTTTCTAAGGGCAATACCCCAATTCACATAAGGTGAGTGATTTCAACACCCTTTCTTCAGCACCCAAATCACATTTCATCGTAGAATTTGACTAACAATAAAGGTTAGACATTAGACTTAAGGGTGTTGCATGCTCATCTAGGGCTTAATTGTATCTTCCCAATTGTTTTCTTTGAACAACTTTATTCCTTGGTGTCTAGGCTACAGTAGAGTAATAACCATTTATAAATATCATGGTGATTCGTAAACATTATAATGATTGTTCCTCCGAATGTACTTAAACCTTTGGTTGTATTACTACGGTGATTCATGGTGCACCGATAACCCCTACCCGTCACCTAGCTGAGAATTTTTTTTTACTGATTTTAGACAAAGTGTAATTATACAATTTTGAGTTAAGAGCTACTAAGGACAGAAATTAGTAATTGAGTCATTTGCATTCATTCAGTTGCATTAGTTCATGCATATTTAAAAAAAACAAAAAAAATCCAAAATTCGAAATCCGAAAGTAAATTTTACTAAATTTTTTTATCCAAAAAAATCCTTTTAAATCCATTCCTGAAAATTTTCAATCAAAAAAATTCAAAAAAAAAAAAAAAATTAAATTTCAAAAACAAAAACAAAAATCAAATTTCCATTTTCTAGAAGCAAAAAAACAAAAATCCTTCTGCTAAATATTTGAAAATTCATAAACAAAATGAAATACAAAAACAAAAACATGTAAAAAAAATTGAAAAGCCAAAAAAAAAATCAAAATTTTCCTTTGAAAATAAATCTCACTTCATAAATATATTCTTCCTTAAAAAGAACAAAAAAATAATTTTTCACTTCGTTTTTTCAAATCTTGTTTCATTCTTTAAACTTGTTTCTAACTTCTTTCTCTTCTCGTCTTTCACTTATGCATGAGTACTTGGACTCGTGGCACAACAACAAATCATTGGACTCGTGACTCAACAACTAATCATTTAACTCGAACAGACGATCCTTCCGAAATGGTGAACGAGAATGCCTCTCGAACTCTTATGCATATAATCTTTCCTGATAGAGTTTCTATTCTATCTTGCATCACGTTACCTGCCCCTACGGGTAACCATTTCGAAATTCACTCGAACCACATTGCCACGCTTCCAAAATTTGGCAATTTCGAACACGATGACCCATATATTTTCTTGACTAAATTCGAGCAAGTTTGCACAACCAATAAACTCCAACGACTTACCAAAGACGGAATCAAACTTCGATTAATCCCATTCGCTCTTACGGATTACGCCGAAAAATGGTTATACAGCCTACCATCAAACTCGATTAGAACTTGGGAAGAATTCGTAAAAGATTTCTTAAAAAGTTCTACCTGTTGGAAAAAACAAGTAGAGTCCGAAACAAAATTGTAAATTTCATCAATTCAAGGGAGAACCATTCGAAAAATTATTTTGAAAGATTCAAAGAGCTTTTTATAAAATGTCCACACCATAACTTCGAAAAATAGGCGATCTGCCAAATCTTATATGATGGACTCGAAAAAAGCTCACGAACCGTGCTCGAATCAACGTGGCAAGGTAACTTTCTTGTCCAACATCATGACGATGCTCTGCAATTTCTTGAAAACCTCGTTGAAAAGTCATCCCAATGGGAACGTTCGAACGAAAAATCAATTTACTCATGATCGAATGCACACTCAATGGGATCTTCTTTTGCTTTAGAAGCTAAGATCAACGCAATGATTAAAAAGTTCGATATCGTTTTCTCATCAAATCAAATGAAGCAAGCTTCCTAACCCATGTGTTATAAATGCAATGATCCTAATCATATAGTCAATCAGTGCCCTAATTCTGTCGAACAAATCAATGCTTTCAATAAAATCAAAAACGACCCTTTTCCCCAACATACAATCCTGGTTAGAGAAATCATCCTAATTTTGCTAGGAACCAAAACAATTCCAACACGAATATGGTTCGTCCCAATTTTCAAGCATTCTCGAATAATACTTCGAAACCTCCTTATCAGTCCAACCATTTTCAATCAAACTTTGTGGGTTTGTCTCATAATCAACCGCCACAATCAAATTTTCAAATTCTACTCATCCTCCCTAAGACGATAAACATTTAAGTTCACTTGAGAAAACTCTTGAAACTTTGGCTAAAGTAAATACTCAAAGCCTTCAATCGAACAGCAATTCACAAAATTTATTGACCTCGTATATGCAAAACACAAACCAAGCAATTGCAAAACTTAAAATGCAAATGATTCAATTAGCCACGTTTGTAAGTGAACGCGAATGAGGAACATTCCCAAGCCAGCCCATTCCAAATCCAGCCAATTTTGTTCAATATAGAAATATCATCCAATTGAATGCTATCACAACTTTACATTCCGGTAAACTAATCGATAATCAAGTCGTTAATCCATACGATTTATCGAAAACCTCTCTCGACACTTCTAAAACAACAAACGAATCAGAACAGAACGTGGAGCCAATTGTCGAATCAAATGCCAATCAAAATTCTTCTTCTACTTGAGTAGACCTGCCTACCGAGTATCGTGTTTCATGTCCACATCGTCTTCGACCCAAGAAACACTCGGACCAAATGGAAAAGATGTTGGAAATTTTTAAACAAGTGAAAGACAACATCCCGCTTCTTGACATCGTTCAACAAGTCCCCACTTACGCGAAATTTCTTAAGGACTTGTGCACCCAAAAGAGATAGACTCAAGTGCCCAAAAAAGTTTTCATAGCCACCAGTTTGAGTGAAGCCTTGCCCCAATCCATGCCTGTCAAATACAAAGATACTGGCTGCCCTATGATTTCGTGTACAATTGGAGACAACACGATTAACAAATACTTGATAGACTTAGATGCGAGTGTCAATTTGATTCCATATTCCGTGTACGAACAATTAGGCTCAGGTGAGCTCAAACCAACTGGTCACGTTTCAATTCGCCGATCGTCCAATTAATAAGCCCGAGGGAGAAATCGAAGATGTGCTCATTCGAGTAGGGCAATTCATATTCCCCATTGATTTTATTGTTCTCGAAATACAACCCATGACAAATCCCGCGATTCCATTGATTTTAGGTCGACCGTTCTTAGCTACCTCAAATGCCTTGATTAATTGTTATAACAGTTCGATGAAAATTTCTTTTGGAAACATGACTTTGGATCTCAACATTTTCAATCTTGAAAGCCAATCAAATGAACCTCGTGATCAAACATTGGAAGTTAGTGCTATTGAAGAAAATTTTGAAAACGAGACACTTGACCTTAACGACGAATCTGAAGCTGAATATAAAAAATTGTTTCGCAAAATCTCCAACGAGATCGACTATGCTCTTCCCTTTGAATCGCTTCCAGTTGAGTCCGAATCCCAACCCAATTCTTTGATCGAGCGACTCCCTAAGTTGGACCTCAAACCACTTCGTGATCACCTTAACTACACATACTTAGATGTTAACAAAACGTTGTCCGTCATAATCTCATCAACTCTCTCTCTCTTGATCAAGAAACCTCCTTACTTTCTATTCTTTCAAAAATAGAGAAGCAATTGGGTTGTCCATTACCGATATTAAGGGAATTAGCCCTGCTATTATTCAAAATCGCATCCATTTAATCGATGATGCCAAGCCTGTTCGAGACACGCAATGAAAGCTTAATCCAAAAATGAAGGATGCGGTGCGTGATGAAATTCTTAAACTTCTCGACAACGGAATCATTTACCCAATCTCTAATAGTTCATGGGTTAGCCCAATTCACATTGTACCAAAAAAGTCTAGGCCAGCCATTGTCAACACCGATTCAAATGAACTTATTCCAACTCATACTCAAATGGGTTGGCATGTTTGCATTGACTATTGAAAATTAAATGTCGCAACACGTAAAGATCACTTCTCTCTTCCTTTCATTGACCAAATGCTCAAACATTTAGCCGGCCATGAATTCTACTGCTTTCTTGATGGATATTCCAGCTATAACCAAATTCTAATCGCTCCCGAAGATCAAGACAAAACAACTTTCACGTGTCCATTCGGTATCTTTGCCTATCGATGTATGCCATTCGTACTTTGTAACACTCCTGCAACTTTCCAACGGTGCATGGTTGGTATTTTTTCTGACATGATTGAACGCTTTCTAGAAGTCTTTGTGGAAGATTTCTCTATCTTTGGTGATTCTTTTTCCCAATGTTTACATCATATCGAGTTGGTTCTAAATTGATGTAAAGAAAAATATTTGATTTTGAATTGGGAAAAATGTCACTTTATGGTCAAACAACGCATAGTCCTTGCACATATCATCTCAAATAAAGGCATTGAGGTAGATAAAGAGAAAGTTAACGTAATTGCAAACCTACCCATTCCCAAATCTGTTAAGGACCTTCGATCATTTCTAGGACACGTTGGCTTTTACCGACGCTTTGTGAAAGACTTTAGCAAAATCGCTCATCCTTTGACGACTCTCCTCGAAAAATATGCTCCTTTCGATTTTAACTCTGATTGTATCTCTTCTTTCGAATGTCTTAAGAAGGAACACATTTTTGCTCTAATCATTTGCGCATCCAATTACGATATCCCTTTCGAAATAATGTGTGACGCTTCTAACTTTGTGGTTGGTGCTATCTTAGGACAACGCATCAACAAAATCCTTCATGTCATTTACTATGCGACTATGACATTGAGCGACGCTTAACTTAACTACACAAAAAACGAAAAAGAGCTTCTAGATATTGTTTTTGCACTCGAAAAGTTTCGACCTTACTTGATAGGTTCACGCATTAATGTATATATGGACCACTCTACGCTTCGATATCTCTTCGCTAAAAAGGATGAAAAATCCCGTTTGATTCATTCGATCCTTTTGATTGAAGAATTTTACCTTACAATCAAAGAAAAAAGGATCCAATAATGTCGTAGCCTATCACTTGTTTCGTCTTTCGAATGCACCATCTTCTTTGCCGATCAATGAAAACTTCCCCGATGAACAACTTCTTTCAATTTCTATCGATCCATGGTACACTGATATAGTGAAATACTTAGTCACTAAAGAAACTCCCTCATCTTGGTCCAAACAGGATAAACACAAATTCATGTCCCAAGTGAAATATTTCTATTGGGACGATCCATACTTGTTCAAATATTTCCCCAACCAAATCATCTGACGTTGCATTCCAGATAATGATATCATGAGGGTTCTTCCGTTTTGCCATGATCAAGTGTGCGGTGGACATTTCGGTCCTCGAAAACCTATGAAAAAGGTGCTTTAGTGTGGTTTCTATTGTCCTTCTCTTTTCAAAGGCTCGTTTGAATTTTGTAAAACTTGCGATTGATGTTAAATGCTTGGACGAATTTCTCGACGAGATATTGCGCCTCTAAATCCCATTCTTACGATCGAAATCTTTGAAGTTTGGGGTATCGACTTTATGAGACCTTTTTCCAATTCTTTTGGAAACTTGTATATCCTTCTCGCTATCGATTACGTCTCAAAATGGGTCAAAGTCATTCCTTACAAAACCAACGACCATAGAATTGTTGTGAAAATTTTCAAATAAAGCATCTTTTCGAGGTTCGGCACACCTCACACAATAATCAATTATAACAGAACCTATTTTTGTAAACGTTCTTTTGAAACTTTAAGGAAAAAAATACTCAATAAGCCAAAAGTTATCCACTCCATATCATCCTCAAACTTGTGGCCAAGTTTAAGTTTTAAATCGACAAATAAAACAAATCTTGGAAAAAACTGTTAATAAAAATCGAAAAGATTTGTCTCAGAAATTAACCAACGAGCTTTGGGCTTACCGTTCTACTTTTAAAACTATCCTGGGGATGTCCCCATTTCATTTAGTTTACGGTAAAGCTTTCCATTTACCCGTTGAAATCGAACACAAAGCGTTGTGGGCAATAAAGAACTTAATTTTTGATCTTGAGAATGCTGGCGAAAACCGAAAACTACAACTCAACGAACTAGAAGAACTTAGGAATGATGCATTTGAAAACGAGAAAAATTACAAAGAAAGAACCAAAGTTTTTCATGACAAGTCAATCCTAAGGAAAACGTTTTTGCCTAACAAGAAAGTTCTTTTATATCACTCAAGACTTTATTTATTCCTTAGGAAATTTAATCAGGATTGACCGGACCATTTGTGGTACGAACTATTTTTCCACATTGTGCCGTAGAAATAGAAAATCCTAAGGACGGATCGATTTTCAAAATCAACGGTCATCATTTGAAACCTTTCTTGGAATTGCCAAGTAACCAAGAGGAGGAGCTCATGATTCTTCATGAGCCAAGCTACGTGTAGTAAGAATGTGAACCCTCTTTTGTAAATATATACATATTTTTCCCATTACACTCATTATATCATGCATTGACTGTGAGGACACAGTGAAAATTAAGTGTGGGGGAGTCTCAATTTCATTTTTTTAACTTTCATGGCATTTTTGAATTTTCATTTTCTTTTAAATAAAAAAATCTAAAAATATCAAGGTCTCAAAAAAAAAATCTTTTTAGTGTTTTGATTTATTTTTGAAGAAACATTATAGGAGAAGTATAAGTTTTGGTTAATAAATTGAAATTTTTGAAAATTTATTTGTCTTAATAAAAATAAAAATGAAGTTTGATTACAAATCACAATGGTTTAACTAGTATATAGGAAGATTCATATATGTTAATTATAAAATATATTCCAAATGAAAATCTTTGTTTAAAAAAAGTGGTAAATTTAAGGTAAAGGTATAACACTTTTATCTCCTAAGTTAAATGGTGCTAAGATAATTTTGCAAAACTCTCTCTTTTCAGAAAAAAATAATATAAAAAAACAACACTCACACACACATATATAATTTTTATACATGCATATATTTTCAACACCTAGAGTCATGCGTTCACACCGGTGTGTTAACTCGTCATGCTATGTAACCTTCTCACATAAGCCCGAAAGGCAGTGCACGATCGATATATCTGGCCTCAGTTTATCTGATTTAGGTGTATGTATATAATAATTCTTTTTAAAACACCTAAAATCGATAAGTGTTCACACTTGTGTGTTCACTCGTCATGCTCTGTATTCCGCTCACATCAGTCCGCAAAGGCAGTGCATGGGTAGTATATCAGGCCCCGGTTTACCTAAGTTAAGCATATGTAAATATTGTTAATATCAATAAAATTTTCAAATAAGAGAGATGAGCAATTGAAATGCAAGCATCATTTTAACTTATTTGATTTGACTCGTTATTGGAAAGAAATGAAAATACCACTTTAATAAACTTTGATAATCAATTCAGGATCTATTTCGTAGTTACACTATATTATCGACCGAAACAATGAGTTAAACTATTGTCTATACGTTATGATAACTCAATTTTTGTTGGAAATTTTGACGAGTAAATGACTTAAATTTTCAAAATAATGACCAAAACTTATATTTAACTTATTTGACTCTATTTAAAAGTAAATCTTTCATTTGTAAATATTTTCAAAAACTTGCATTCATCCCATTGTAAATAAATCTTGCGCTTTGTAAATATTTTCACTTTGCATTTGGATTTTGTGGGTAGTATCCGCTGAAAACCCTCACGAGACAACACTCATACTACTGGGGTTACCAAGAGGTTTAACGGCTTGTTGCATATGCTCGATGAAATCATGCTTCCTACAGAAACGGATTTAACAGTTTTTCTTTATTCGAGGACAAATAAAAAGATAAGTGTGGGGGTATTTGATGTGCACGTAAATGTGCATATATTTACATCCACGTTTTATCTATTTTTATTTAAATAAATATCATATTTGGGCATTTTAACATGTTTAAAACTAAAATTCAATTATTTTCAAATCATCATGTATTCATCTTCATTCAGGGGCAAAATGGTCATTTTTGTGCATGTGCCAATTCGAGAATTTTCACTTGGACATTTTTTATGACTTTTATAGGAATTTGGATGCACATGGAAGAGGCTTTCATGAAGATATATGCATGCACAAGGGAGTAGAAAGAAATGAAGTGGAAATAATTCAAGCTCGTGATCATAGAGAACCCCACCCACTTACCTAAATCTACAATTAGAAGCTAAATGAAAACTAAGTGGAGGTTAAAGCTTCGTGCACTTTTAATGATGGATTAATTAGTGGCTAATAGTTACTTGGTGGCCACACTTCCTAATAGGCATTTTGGGAAGCATCCTGAAAATTTAATTAGGCTTTTATGCGTGTATAAATAGCCCTCTTATGTACATGAAAATATCTTCTACTCTTTCACATTGGTTAGAAAATTAAAAATGCAAGTTGTAAGCTCTGTGTTTTATGAAATAAAAAATGGCTTCCTAGCCTCTTTCTTTTCTCTTTTCTAATTGTGTTTCTCTTTTCTTTTATGCAATTTCCTTTTATGTCGTCTTATTTCATGCTCTTCATAATTATGTAAGTAGGGTGGCTCTTAATTTACTTTCATTAGCTTGCAATTTTCTTTTCTTCTTGTTTCATGTTGCTTTCTACATTTGTTGCTATTATAAAAAATATGAGAGGCTAAACCCCATCAATTCAGGAGTAATGAAGCACTTTTGAGCCATGTAGATGCAACATAATTTTTCATTTATGTATCTTTTGTGCTTAATGGAAAGTTAGATGTTTGTGTGATTTTGTGTTTAATATTGAATTTGATAGCTTATGTTGTTCAAAACAAATAGGTGCTTAGTCATATGAATCACTAATTACCTCTTCATCTACATATGTTCATGGTAATGAAAGTGGATTTAGAATCAAAATTTGATGGTTTATATTTCTAATTCAATAGTTAATAAGCCATGCTTAAAATAGATTCTAATTTTAATTTCCTGTCATTTTCGTTAAAGTTAGTAAGTGTGTTAGTGGGTGCATTAAAGTTTGATGGTCTAAGTGTGTTAATTTATAACACAATTAGGCCATGCTTATGACAAACGCATCAACTAAACTCACAAATGACCAAAAAGAGATCATAATTTCATTATGTTGATTTATGTGACCTTGAAAGGGAATCTGCTTCTAAATTGCTCTTTAATCTCATTTTTTATTTTCCTTAGTTTTAGTTATTTTTATTTCTTTCAGTTAGTTGACAATCCCTCGATTTTGGTTTAATTTGATTGAATATAATTTCAAAATCTAAACAATTCCCTGTGGATCGACCCTTACTCGCATATGTGCTACAATCATACACCATGCGCTTGCGGTATAAATTTAATTTAAAATTTGTCGACGGTTTTCTAACTCGATAGAAAATTCGTCTCTAAACATCTAACGATGAGGAACTCTAATATTGCAAAGAATCAGATACCTCCCTTGGATCCAAGAAAATAGCACTCCAAGGAGCGATACATGTGCGCAATAGCTTGAATGTTAGCATTGCGACAAAATCACTTAACAAAATTCCCAATACTCTATGTTGCTCCGGCGTCACCAATCACTTAAGTATGTAAATCACTTGAGAGCATGAATTACTCATCATAAGGCTACTAAAGAGCTTCGTAGATGTGATGACCCGCCTTTCATTCCATAGAAAGACGCATCATTAATTAGAAAGAAAGGGATAGAAAAGAGAAAAGATAGAAAGAAAGAACTAAACAACATCAGAATCTCACAGCGGAACAAATAAATCATATTAATCACATAAGTATTACATAATATGTAACATCTATCAGAGTTACACAGCTTTATGTCACAATACATTAGACAGTTATAAAACCTATCTATCATACAATTCTAGTACAACACAGAAATACCAACAAAGCAGAAACACTATATATCTACAAATGCTGAAGCCTCCTGCTCCACTTCTCCTCTAGAATTCGTCAATGCTAACCTGAATCCCTTGGTTACTAGTAAAAATTTGAGTACCTATGAGTTTAAGAAAATAGAAAATAAACTCCAGGTCAGACATGGGTCTGGTGTGGGTAATATGTTAAAGTTGCTTAACTTTGAAAAACCTTTGAAAACAAAAGGTATCTCGTAAGACTTCCCGCACATAAACACGGAAAAGTTTTTACCTTACGATAACCAAAACATTATATAGGAAATCCAGTGATATTATAACAGGGCTTAGGGTTTTCAAGTAAATAAGAAATAGTTGAAATTGTTACATGATTAAATTCCAGCATAATAACCACAAAGTGGATTATACAATCAAAACCGTAAAGGAACGTAGGAAAAATGGGTTTCCATTAATGGCAGGGCTACTGAGGTACCGCCGTCACAATACGTGGCCTAGATCACCGTACTGAGGATCCACCATAAATCCCCTACAACACAAGGCTGAAACCATCCCTTACTGGATAGTCCCGAACAAGACAACCCCGCAGTTGTTTGCAACCAATTGCCCACACAGCCGAATAAAAAGGAACCTCTAGACAGGCGAAAATCTCGTCCTACTTGGGCGCGACCCATTTAGCCTTGATGGACCTCCCCTATTTTAGCCATTCCCGGTTGATGAGGCTTGAGGTTGCGATTACCTTTGTAGAACACATCGATCTTAGAATGCTCATCGTCCACCTGACGTTGTTCTGAAAGCATTCAATCCATACAAGTTTGTTCCGGGTTCGAACAAAATTGAAAGCACTACCTCGTTACACTCATTTTGGAATCACCCTCAGAGTTAACGACAATGCCTTGAATTCTGAATCTTCATCTCGTTCTACACTTGAGATTCACGACCTATCGTTTAATTTGGATCGATGTGGTTTTCGGATATCCAAATTTGGAAATCCGATCTCGGTCTCATCGAAATCCAAAACGTCGTCTTTTGAGGTCAATTTGTTTGAAAGTTAAAATAATTTAATTTATTATCTATATTCACACAGATAGATAATTCACATTATCATAAACAGATAATCCGCATTATCACAATTCAACCAAAGTATCCAATATCACAGATCAGCACATATTCCATATTAGAGATATCAAACAATCCAATGCATTCTAATTCATTCAGTCATCTATAAGCAAAGATTTATTAATCATACCATCTCTAATTAATTTAAAATAAAATAAAATAATTATTTCCATCACTATAAATCCTGCTTACTTAACCATTAATTAATTATAAACCAATTAATTAATCATCCTTTAATTATCCATCTTAATTAATCATCATTAATTAATTATTCTTTAATTACATTAAGTAATTAGCCTTACTTAATTACACAAATTAATTATTCATAACCATTTACAGTTATTAGCCTTTAATTACTCTCGTTAATTAATTAACTATAATTAATTACCCTATCCCTTAATTAATTGCATTAATAAATTATTCTATAATCACTTATATTGATTAATTATCCTTTAATTAATCAGTCCTTAATTACCTTTATTAATTATATTAATTAATGATCCTTTAATTACTTCTTTAATTAATTGTTGTTCAAATTAATCACATTAATCAGCCTTGATTAATCACATTCAATAATTAACTACTCTTAATTAATTAATTAAAATTAATTAATTCTTCAATTAATTACACTAAGTAATTAATCCTTAATTACTTCCACTAAGTAATTATCCTTCTTATTAATTACACAAAGTAATTAAACCTAAATTACTTCCATTAATTATTCTTCAATTAATTACATCCAGTAATTTATCATTAATTACTTCACTAAGTAATTAAACTTTATTAATACATTAAGTAATTATACTTAACAAATCATCAGGTGATTATCTTAAATTAATTAAACTAATTAATTAACTTAAACTAATCACATTTAATTAATTACATTGAGTAATTAATTCTTTAATTACTTTCATTAAGTAATTATACTTTAATTAACCATTTTTAATTACAAATTAATTAATCCCTAATTACCAATTAATTAATCTATAATTTCTTAATTAATTAATGCTTAATTGTAACCTAATTTATCTTTAATTACTTGATTAATTAATTTCTAATCATTAATTAATAATCTTTACTTATCTAATTAATGATCCTTCATTACAAATTAATTAACCTCTAATTAATTAACTTACAACTCTTAATTATTTATCCATTAGTCCTTAATAAATTAAATTAATTAATTACTCTTATTAATTTAACTAATCTCAAATCATTAAATCTTAATTAACTTTAAGATAAAACATTATGACTTAATTATCATTAACATGTGCATTTAAAACATTATACTTTTTAAATTTACTTTTAAATTTCATTTCAAATTTAAGATTTAAAATGATTACAAATTTAACTTAACAAAATTTAAGTTAAACAATTTATAAACCTCTTAATCAAATATTAAAGAAAACTTATTTTATATAAAAGCAATTTATATAGGAAGAGTTAAACTAAATTTATTTAAATTAAACTAAATTTATTTAAATTCAATACCTTATTTTTTTTTTAAACTTTTCTTTTTAAAACTTTTTTAAAATGTGCTTCGGGTTCAACCCGATGGCTACCTCGAGCATTGACCCGAGAAAAACCATTTCTTTTCTTCTTTGCAAAAATTTATTTAAGTCTTAAAGTTTAAATAAGGAAACAAATGCACTCACATCTACCCGAGTACTCACTCGAGTCTCCTACCCAAAATCACGAGCCCTCCTTCGAGACAATCCACAAACCAAAACTACAGACACCAAACATCACTGGCGTGCACATGCACCGGCGATCCAGCCTCCTCCAACCATCCACGACTCCCCTAACCGTTCGAGATCATCCCTACACCAGATCCCGACCACCATAACATCAATACTAACTCGAAATCGAATTCGAGCAACCCAACACAAACCCGAAACAAAAATCATAACTTGGAAAAACCCTCGAACTCACTCCACCGACCACCGGAGCACCTGAGCTTCCAGCCACGCCTTCACCAGCTCCCTATCTACCATTCCCCAAAATTTGGTGGAACTCGATCATCAAAGACGCTGAGATGAAAAAATTCCTGACCTTGCCAAAAACTAGGGTTACAAACTATATTGATCACCAACTGTCGCCACAGTAGCTTATACACCCTACTGCCATTTTTGCCGAGCTCACTGATCATCCTTCTACCTCCAGTGAAGTCCCCGACCTCCCCGAGATACTTAGATCATCAGAAACCACCCAAAACACAAATTCCGATCAAACTCGAACTGCTTGCTTAACCCAAAACTAAAAATTGTGATTTCATTTTTAAAAATCATGATTTTGGTTATGGATTCAGATTTATGCCTGAATTGATGAATTAAGATGTTGAATTTTTAACACAACTCAAGCTTGCATTGTTTTTTTCCAGAGCATTTCAAATTTAATTCAATTAAATATAATTTTAAATCTTAACCTATGATTGGACAAACAGATTTTGTTTGAATCCTAATTCCTAACAGAGATTAGTTAAAGAGATAATGGATTTTGATCAAAACTTTGAGCTTTGAAACTAAAAACAGGAAAACACAGATATAAGAGGCATGCAAACACCTAAACATCCATATATACACAGAAAATTCATATATACACAAAACATACTTATTTCCAGTAATTCACATGCAACCAGATTTACCTATACTTAAGCTTTTAGAAAGAATGTTACTCACCGGTTAAAAAAAATGAACAGAGCCTTTTTGAAATAGCTTTTAATCTTTTAAAAACTTGAATGCTGGAAAGATGCTTCTTTGATTTGAAAACTTGAATTGCTGTGAACTGGAAACTTGTTGTAGAGATGACTTAATTTTGAAACAAAGATGAAACTGCTTTGATTTTTCCTTTGAGCTTGCTTTTGATTAATCTCAGGTTTGAAGAAATTTACAAGCTTTTGGTTTTGATTTTTGAATGTGGTTTACAGGCTATTGAATTTGATTACTCTCTGGTTTGAAAAATAGTTAATTATAGATTGTTTTGAGAATTTGTTACAGGCTTGAGTTTCTTAGCTTTTGATTTGAAGAGGATAGAAAAAGAAATGACGAGAAAGAAGCCTGTTTTTATAAAGACTAAATTGTGATTCATTAAAATAAAAGAAAAATGAAAATTAAAAGTGACACTTGTTTAAAAACTTACCATTTCTCATTTACTATCGTTTATTATCTAACACTTGTTAAAATAAAGCTTTCATATATTTACACTAGTCGTTAAGTAATTTTTATTTATTTTAAATGTTAATATAAAGCTTTTTATACCTAATTTACTAATTAATAAATACTTATCTAAATTTATATATATATATGTATTTCTTTAAAGAAAATATTATAAAACAAATTAGATAAAAATAAAATCTTATACATATATCTTTTTAAACCCAAAATATTTTAAAATATCTATCCTTTGAATTTCAATTTTAAATCCAAATTCAAATTCAAATTAAATTTAAAAATCCAATTTAAAGTTAACTTATATATACACATATATATTAACATATTGAATTTGAAAATAACAATTCTATTTTCTTTAAAATCTATTTATATCTATCTATAAAAACAGCACATTATTATTATTCATTAAAAATAACAACTTTGTCAATTTTAAATAATTTATAAAGTAAATTATCACATTATTTATAAATTACTTATATTACTAAATGAAATAATGTATCATATGTTTTATATGTTTGTGAATTGTATTTTAAACTTTTATATATATTCACAAATCATATTTATCAAGTAATATTTAAAAAGAAAATAAAACAAACCTTTTTGTTAATCTTGTTTAAATTTAAACTTAAGCTAAAAATATTTTAAACAAATAAACATTTACCATAAGTATTTTAAAACTATATGGTTAACTATTTAAATAACCTTTAAAAAAATTATATTAAATTTAATCAAAAATTTCCAAATTACCCAAATATATATTAGAATTTGAAAACAAGATTTTATTTGTTAACTTCAAACCAAAGCTTATCTATTTACAATATATACAAATATATATACATGATAAATAGAAAACATTTTATTAGCTTTAAAAGATAAAATTTACCAATTAAATATTTATTTTCTTTTAAAAGAATAAAATTGCCAATTTAAATTAAAATTATAAAAGAAAATTATCAAATCAATTTAATTATTAATGCAGATTATTAAATTGATATTGTCCAAAATTCTGGGTCATCACATTCCTCCCCCTTAAAAGAATTTCGTCTCCGAAATTTAAAAGCATAGACAATTTAATAACCCATCAAAGATTTTAATTTTAAACCACAAGCATATATTATCAACCATATGCAAACAACCATAACAATCAATTCACTCAATCAAACAAATCTAATGACCCTGACAAAAATTAGGATAGACCTTCCTAACACCGTCTAGAGTTTCCCAGGTATGAACACGGGAATACTCGCTCCACTGAATCCAAACTAGCTACACCACTAAGTTTTCGAGCTCCTACTCATCTAGATCTAAAATCGGCACAAGATATCTGACAACAGTCAAGACCGACTCAATACCAAATCCTCCTGAATTGCTGGTTCCATAACCAGTGATGGATCATACACGTACTCCCTCAAAGATACGTAAAACACATTGAATCCCAGTCTTCCAAATTGACAATTCAACCTTGTAGACCAAATTACTTATCCCTACAAAAACACAGAAAGATCCAATATATGTCGGAGCTAGCCTCCCAGTCTTACCAAAATTTACTACTCCCTTTAATCGGAGAAAACTTATCTAAAATTAAATCTCCGACTTCGAAATCCAAATTCCTTCGTCTCTTTTCCACAAAACTCTTCTAACGATCCTGGGCTGCCTTCATCCTTCTCGATCAGCTCAACCTTCGCTGACGCTTCTTGAAACAAACTGGACCAAACAACCCAACAAAATGATCCTCTCAAGATCAACCAAAATCAAAAACACAAACTCTACACCACAATCATTAGTAGCTCAACCTATGAACTTTTAAGGAGTTTAGGGTTGCTTCCTCTCTAGAACAGCTGCTACCTCGCTTCTGCTGCGCAACTCTGATCTGGAGTAGATGTGAATGCCGTCGATGAACACGAGCACAGACTTGACCGACACATCCCCAAAAACACGGTTCAACAGATTCATAAAGAGAAAACTCAGAAGTTCCATGATACCCTGAGCTGCTTCACCCAATCCTCTCTCAAGGAGCCATCCTTCTATTAGCTGAACCATCGGTATCACTCCGGGAATCCTAGTCGATGTGAAAACTCAATCTCTAGATGCTATGTCAAACCTTGAATTCTACGAAGAACATCCAGAAAAATTTCTGACAACTTTTATAACTCCTACGTTCCCTAGAGATGTCTCGATCCCAAGCAAAAGATTACCCAAGAGAACACTCAACTATCGCAAGTCACTTTTGCGATCAACCCAGCCTAATTTCCAAAGACACTGTTCTCTCTTTACCAATCAAAACAGCTTATACTTATCTAGCCAATCTATCGAAGAAATGGGTCCACTGTGCTGCTTCTGAACTCAACCTCTAGAACACTACTTAGCCAGATGATCTTCGTGACGGCACACAGAACACCTCCGAGCTGCATTACTTACACGGATGCCAAAGACTTCCTATCCAAAGCTTTTCGAACCTCAAAGCCATATCATCCAATCCCACATAGAGCCTAGAGATGTGCAGACATCTCCCCAAGAAACTCGGGCCTCAAACCACACACAAACACCCTGTTGAACTGATTCTCATCATCGATGTAGACACACTTCCTTAAACTTTCTCCAAAATAAACATCTTCGAAAACACCCATAGTCACTGCATTTCACCATGCAGCTGCTTCTTCCTGAAGTTGCTAAGATACCATCACTCGCTTCTGCACATCAAACAAATCCAAGCTCTAGAAAATCCGCTTACACAAGCACAACCAAACTTGCACTTCAATGATGGACCCTGCACCTTAAAAAAAACTCCCTTCAGAGATTGGTGAAATCCTTATACGATGTAGCAAAGCTTATTCGAGGCGGTATTGGGTCTACAGCCCTGGTAGATACACTTCCAACCTCAACAATCGGGCTTCTTCCATTGGTAGTTGTGCTACACACGCCATTACCTTCCTACCTCTAGAACTCATATTGGAAAACCCGAACAGGTAACCCAACAAATAGGTAGAAATATATATATATATATATATATATATATATATATATATATATGACAAAATTACAAATACACTCTCTCAAGAAAGAAATCACTCCAAAGCCTAAGTATGCACTCAACCTAGCGGTCTGATACCAAATGTGACGACCCGCCTTTCATTCCACAAATAGACGCATCATTAATAAGAAAGAAAGGGATAGAAAAGAGAAAAGATAGAAAGAAAGAACTAAACAACATCAGAATCTTACAGTGGAATGAATAAATTATATTAATCACATAAGTATTACATAATATATAACATCTCAGAGTACACAGATTTATATCACAATACATTTGACAGTTATAAAATCTATCTATCATACAATTCTACTACAATACAGAGATACCAACACAGCAGAAACACTATGTATCTACAAAAGCTGAAGCCTCCAGCTCCAATTCTCCCCCAGAATTCGTCAAAGCTAACCTGAATTCCTTGGCTACTCGTAAAACTTGAGTACCTAAGAGTTTAAGAAAACAGAAAATAAACTCCGTGTTAGACATGGGTCTGGTGTGAGCAACAGGTTATAGTTGCTTAACTTTGAAAAACCTTTGAAAACAAAAGGTATCTCGTAAGACTTCCCGCACATAAACACGGAGAAGCTTTTACCTTACGATAACCAAAACATTATATAGAAAATCCAGGGATATTATAATTGGGTCTAAGGTTTTCAAGTAAATAAGAAATAGTTGAAATTGTTATGTGATTAAATTCCAGCATACTAGCCACAAAATGGGTTATACAATCAAAACCGTAAAGGAACGTAGGAAAAATGGGTTTCCATCAATGGCAGGGCTACTGGGGTACCGCCCATCACAGTACGTGGCCTAGATCACCGTATCAAGGGTCCACCTTGAATCCCCTGCAATACAAGGCCGAAACCATCCCTTATTGGATAGTCCCGAAAAAGACAATCCCGCAGTTGTTTGCAACCAACTGCCCACACAGCCGAATAAAAAGGAACCTCTAGACAAGGGAAATCTCATCCTACTTGGGCGCGACCCACTTAGGCTTGCTGCACCTCCCCTGTTTTAGCCATTCCCAATCGATAAGGCTTGAGGCTGCGATTACCTTTATAGAACACATCATCTTAGAATGCTCATCGTCCACCTGACGATGTTCTGAAAGCATTCTATCCATACAAGTTCGTTCCGTGTGATGAAACCAAAGGCATCATCTCATTACGCTCATTTTGGAATCACCCTCAGAGTTAACAACAATAGCCCTTATACTCCGAATCTTCATCTCGATCCACACTTGAGATTCACGACCTATAGTTCAATTTGGATCGATGTGGTTTTTGTATATCCAAATTTGGAAATCCGATCCCGGTCTCATCGAAATCCAAAACGTCGTCTTTTAAGGTCAAGTTGTTTTAAAGTTAAAACAATTTAATTTATTATCTATATTCACACAGATAGATAATTCACATTATCGTAAACAGATAATCCACATTATCACAATTCAACCAAAGTATCCAATATCACAGATCAACACATATTCTATATTAGAGATATCAAATAATCCAAGGCATTCCAAATCATTCAGCCATCCATAAGCAAAGATTTATTAATCACACCATCTCTAATTAATTTAAAATAAAATAAATAAATTATTTCCATTACTATAAATCCTGCTTACTTAACCATTAATTAATTACAAACCAATTAATTAATCATCCTTTAATATCCATCTTAATTAATCATCCTTGATTAATTATTCTTTAATTACATTAAGTAATTAGCCTTACTTAATTACGAAAATTAATTATTCTTAACCATTTACAGTAATTAACCTTTAATTGGTCTCATCAATTAATAAACTATAACTAATTACACTATCCCTTAATTAATTACATTAATTAATTATTCTATAATCACTTATATTGATTAATTATCCTTTAACTAATCAATCCTTAATTACTTTTATTAATTATATTAATTAGTGATCCTCTAATTACTTCTTTAATTTTATTGTTCAAATTAATCACATTAATCAGCCTTGATTAAACACATTCAGTAATTAACTACACTTAATTAATTACATTAATTAATTAACTCTTAAAATTAATTAATTCTTTAATTAATTACACTAAGTAATTAATCTTTAGTTACTTCCCCTAAGTAATTATCCTTCTTATCAATTACACAAAGTAATTAAACCTAAATTACTTCCATTAATTATTCTTCAATTAATTACATCCAGTAATTAATCATTAATTACTTCACTAAGTAATTACACTTTATTAGTTACATTAAGTAATAATACTTAACAAATCATTCTGTGATTATCTTAAATTAAATAAACTAATTAATTAGCTTAAACTAATCACATTTAATTAATTACATTGAGTAATTAATTCCTTTAATTACTTTCACTAAGTAATTATACTTTAATTAACCATTTTTAATTACAAATTAATTAATCCCTAATTACCAATTAATATCTAATTTATGAATTCATTAATGCTTAATTGTAACATAATTTTCTTTAATTACTTGATTAATTTATTTCTAATCATTAATTAATAATCTTTACTTATCTAATTAATGATCCTTAATTAAAAATTAATCAACCTCTAATTAATTAACTTACAACCCTTAATTATTTACTTATTCATCCTTAATCCTTAATAATTAAATTAATTAATTACTCTTTAATTACCTTATTAATTTAACTAATCTCAAATCATTAAATCTTAATTAACTTTAAGACAAAACATTATCCATAGTAATGACTTAATTATCATTAATATGTGCATTTAAAACATTATACTTTTTAAATTTACTTTTAAATTTCATTTCAAATTTAAGATTTAAAATGATTACAAATTTAACTTAACAAAATTTAAGTCAAACAATTTACAAACCACTTAATCAAATATTAAAGAAAACTTATTTTATATAAAACTAATTTATATAGGAAGAGTTAAACTTAATTTATTTAAATTCAAAACCTTGTTCTTTAAAACCTTGTTTTTTTTTAAAAAATTTCTTTTTAAAACTATTTTAAAATGTGCTTCGGGTTCAACCCGATGGCTACTCGAGCATTGACCCGAGAAAAACCATTTCTTTTCTTCTTTGCAAAAATTTGTTTAAGTTTTAAAGTTTAAATCTGGAAACAAATGCACTCACGTCTACCCGAGTACTCACTCGAGTCTCCTACTCAAAATTACAAGCCATCCTTCGAGACAATCCACAAACCAAAACTACAGACACCAAACATCACTGTCGTGCACATGCACCGGCGATCCAGCCTCCTCCAACCATCCATGACTCCCCTAGCCTGTCGACGATCATCCCTACACTAGATCCCGACCACCATAACATCAATACTAACTCGAAATCGAATTCAAGCAACCCAGCACAAACCTAAAACAAAAATCATAACCTGGAAAAACCCTCGAACTCACTCCTCCGGCCACTGGAGCACCTGAGCTTCCAGCCACGCCTTCGCCAGCTCCCCCTCTACCATTTTCCAAAATCTGATGGAACTCGATCCACCAGAGACGCCGAGATAAATGTATTCCTGACCTTTCCAAAAACTAGGGTTACAAACTATACTGATCACCAGCCGCTGCCACAATAGCTTATACACCCTACTACCATTTTGTCGAGCTCATCAATCATCCTTCTACCTCCAGTGAAGTCCTCGACCTCCCCGAGCTCATAGATCATTATAAACTGCCCAAAACACAAATTCTGATCAAACTCGTACTGCTCGCTCAACCAAAAACTAAAAATTGTGATTTTATTTTCAAAAAATCATGATTTTGGTTAAGGATTCGGATTTATGCTTGAATTGATGAATTAAGATATTGAATTTTAACACAACTCAAGCTTGCACTGTTTTATTCTTCAGAGCATTTCAAATTTAATTCACTTAAATATAATTTTAAATCTTAATGATTAGACAAATAGATTTTGTTTGAATCCTAAGTCCTAACAGAGATTAGTTAAAGAGATAACGGATTTTGATCAAAACTTTGAGCTTTGAAACTAAAAATAGGAAAACACAGATATAACAGGCATGCACACACATATACATCCATATATACACAGACAATTCATATATACACAAAACATACTTACTCCCAGTAATTTACATGCAACCAGATTTACCTATACTTAAGCTTTTAGAAAGAATGTTACTCACCAGTTAAAAAAAATGAACAGAGCCTTTTTGAAATAGCTTTTAATCTTTTAAAAACTTGAATGCTGGAAAGATGCTTCTTTGATTTAAAAACTTGGATTGCTGTGATCTGGAAACTTGTTATAGAGATGTCTTAATTTTGAAACAGAGATGAAGCTGCTTTGATTTTTCTTTTGAGCTTGCTTTTGGTTAATCTCAGGTTTGAAGAAATGTACAGGCTTTTGGTTTTGATTTTTGAAAACGGTTTACAGGCTATTGTATTTGGTTACCCTTTGGTTTGAAAAATATTTGACTATAGATTGTTTTGAGAATTTGTTACAGGCATGAGTTTCTTAGCTTTTGATTTGAAGATGATAGAAAAAGAAATGAAGAGAAGGAAGCATGTTTTTATAAAGACTAAATTGTGATTTATTAAAATAAAAGAAAAATTAAAATTAAAAGTGACACTTGTTTTAAAACTTACCATTTGTCATTTGCTATTGTTTATTATCTAACACTTGTTAGAATAAAGCTTTCATATATTCACACTCGTCATTAAGTAATTTTTATTTATTTTAATGTTAATATAAAGCTTTTTATACTTAACTTACTAATTAATAAATACTTATCAAAATATATATATATATATATATATATATATATATATATATATAAATTTCTTTAAATAAAATATTATAAAACAAGTTATATACAAATAAAATCTTATACATATTTTTTTCAAATCCAATAAATTTTAAAATATCTATCCTTTGAATTTCAATTTTAAATCCAAATTCAAATTAAATTTAAAAATCCAATTTAAAGTTAACTTTTACATATACACATATATAACAACACATTAAATTTGAAAATAACAATTCTATTTTCTTTAAAATCTATTTATATCTATCTATAAAAACAACACATTATTATTATTGTTTAAAAACAACAATTTTGTCGATTTTAAATAATTTATAAAAGAAATCATCACATTATTTATAAATTACTTATATTACTAAATGAAATAATGTATCATATGTTTTATATGTTTGTGAATTGTATTTTAAACTTTTATATATATTTACAGATCATATTTAGCAAGCAATATTTAAAAAGAAAATAAAACAAACCTTTTTGTTAATCTTATTTAAACTTAAACTTAAGCTAAAAATATTTTAAATAAACAAACATTTACCTTAATTATTTTAAAATTATATGGTTAACTATTTAAATAACCTTTAAAAAGGTTTTATATTAAATTTAATCAGAATTTCCAAATTACCAAAATATATATTAGAATTTGAAAACAAGATTTTATTTGTTAAATTCAAACCAAAGCTTTTCTATTTACAATATATACAAATATATATACATTGTAAATAGAAAGCATTTTATTAGCTTTAAAAGATAAAATTTACCAATTAAATATTTATTTTCTTTTAAAAGAATAAAATTTCCAATTTAAATTAAAGTTATAAAAGAAAATTATCAGATCAATTTAATTATTAATACAGATTATTAAATTGATATTGCCCAAAATTCCGAGTCATCACATTCCTCCCCTTTAAAAGAATTTTGTCCCTGAAATTTAAAAGCAAAGATAATTTAATAACCCATCAAAAATTTTAATTTTAAACCACAAGCATATATTTCAACCATATGCTAACAACCATAGCAATCAATTCAGTCAATCAAACAAATCTAATGATCCTGACACAAATCAGGATAGACCTTCCTAACACTATCTATAGTTTCACAGGTATGAACATTGGGATACTCGCTCTATTGAATCCAAACTAGCTACACCACTAAGCTTCTAAGCTCTTACTCATCTAGATCTAAAATTTGCACAAGATATCTGACCATAGTCAAGACCGACTCAACTACCAAATCCTCCCGAACTGCTGGTTCCATAACAAGTGATGGATCATACACGTACGCCCTCAGATATACGTGAAACACATTGAATCCCAGTCTTCCAAACTTGCAATTCAACCCTGTAGACCAAAACACTTATCCTTACAAAAACACAGAAATACCCAATATATCTCATAGCTAGCCTCCCAGTCTTACTAAAACTTACTGCTCCTTTTAATCGGAGAAAACATATCCAAAATCAAATCTCCGACTTCGAAATCCAAATTCCCATGTCTCTTATCCACAAAACTCTTCTAACAATCCTGGGCTGCCTTCATCCTTCCTGATCAGCTCAACCTTCACTGATGCTTCTTGAAACAAACTGGACCAAAAACCCAACAAAAGGATCCTCTCAAGATCATCCAAAATCAAGAACAAAAACTCTGCTCCATAATCATTAGTAGATCTCAAACTTTCTCCTTCAATCCGAAAAAGACAAAACAGGTGCACTTACCAATCTTACCTTCAGATCCTAAAAACTTCCCGAAGAAACCTTCTAATCCAAGAAAACTGGGGACTTTCAAGGAGTTTAGGGTTGCTTCCACTCTAGAACAGCTGCTACCTCGCTTCCACTGCACAGCTCTGATCTGGAGTAGATGAGAATGCCGTCGATGAACACGACCACAGACTTAACCGACACATCCCGAAAAACTACGGTTCAACAGATCCATAAAGAGAAAACTTTGAAGTTCCATGACACCCTGAGCTGCTTCACCCAATCCTCTCTCTAGGAGCCATTCTTCTGTTAGTTGAACCACCGGTATCACTGCTGGAATCCTAGTCGATGTGAAAAATCAATCTCCAGATGCTATGGCAAACCTTGACTTCTACGAAGACATCCGAAAAAATCTCTGACAACTTCGATAACTCCTACATTCCCTAGAGATATCTCGATCCCAAGCAAAAGATTACCCAAGAGAATACTCAACTATAGAAAGTCACTTTTGCGGTCAACCCAGCTTAATTTCCAAAGATATTGTTCTCTCTTTACAATCAGAACAGCTTATGCTGATCTAGCCAATCCATCGAAGAAATGGGTCCACTCTGCTGCTTCTGAACTCCACCTCTAGAACACTGCTTAGCCAGATGGTCCTCCTGACGGCACACTGAACACCTCCGAGCTGCACTACTGACACGGATGCCAAAGACTTTCTATCCAAAGCTTTTCGAACCTCAAAGCCATATCATCCAATCCCACACAGAGCCTAGAGATGTGCAGATATCTCCGAAGAAACTCGGGCCTCAACCCACACACAAACACCTTGCTGAACTGAGTCTCATCAACGATGCAGACACACTTCCTTAAACTTGCTCCAAAAGAAACATCTTCGAAAACACCCGTTGTCACTGTGTTTCACCGCGTAGCTGCTTCTTTCTGAAGTTGCCAAGATACCATCACTCGCTTCCACACATCCAACAAATCCAAGCTTTAGAAAATGCGCTTACACAAGCACAACCAAACTTGCACTTCAATGATGGACCCTGCACCTTAAAAAAACTTCCGTCAGAGATTGGTGAAATCCTTATACCATGGAGTAAAGCTTACTCAAGGCAGTATTGGGTCTACAGCCTTGGCAGATACACTTCCAACCTCAACACTCGGACTTCTTCCATTGGTAGTCGTGCTACACACACCACTACCTTCCTACCTCTAGAGCTCATATTGGAAAACCCGAATAGGTAACCCAATAAATATGTAGAAATATATATATATATATATATATATATATATATATATATATATATATATCAAAATTACAAATACGCTCTCTCAAGAAAGAAATCACTCCAAAGCCTATGTGTTCACTTAACCTAGCGCTTTGATACCAAATGTGACGACCCGCCGTTCATTCCATAAAAAGATGCATCATTAACAAGAAATAAAGGGATAGAAAAGAGAAAAGATAGAAAGAAAGAACTAAGCAACATCAGAATCTCATAGCGAAACGTATAAATTATATTAATTGCGTAAGTATTACATTATATATAACATCTATCAGAGTTACACAGCTTTATATCACAATACATTAGACAGTTATAAAACCTGTCTATCATACAATTCTAGTACAACACAGAGATACCAACATAGCAGAAACACTATATATCTACAAATGCTGAAGCTTCCTACTCCAATTCTCCTCCATAATTCATCAAAGCTAACCTGAATCCCTTGGCTACTCGTAAAAATTTGTGTACCTTAGAATTTAAGAAAACAGAAAATAAACTCCAGGTCAAAATGGGTCTGGTGTGAGTAACAGGTTAAAGTTGTTTAAATTTGAAAAACCTTTGAATACAAAAGGTATCTCGTAAGACTTCCCGCACATAAACACAGAAAAGTTTATACCTTACGATAACCTAAACATTATATAGGAAGTCCAGTGATATTATAATAGCGTATAAGGTTTTCAATAAATAAGAAATAGATGAAATTGTTACATGATTAAATTTCAGCGTACTAGCCCTAAAGTGGGTTATACAATCAAAACCGTGAAGGCACGTAGGAAAAATGGGTTTCCATCAATGGCAGGGCTACTGGGGTACCGCCCGTCATAGTACGTGGCCTAGATCACCGTACCGAGGACCCACCCTAAATACCCTGTAACACAAGGCCGGAACCATCCCTTACAGGATAGTCCCGAACAAGACAACCTCGTAGTTATTTGCAACCAACTGCCCACACAGCCAAATAAAAAGAAACCTCTAGACATGGGAAAATTTCGTCCTACTTGGGCGCGACCCACTTAGCCTTGTTGCACCTCCACTATTTTAGCCATTCCCGGTTGATGAGGCTTGAGGCTGCGATTACCTTTATAGAACACATCTATCTTAGAATACTCATCATCCACCTGACGATGTTTTGAAAGCATTCAATCCATACAAGTTCATTTCGGTTCGAATGAAACCAAAGGCACTATCTCGTTGCATTCATTTTGGAATCACCCTTAGAGTTAACGACAATAGCCCTTGCACTCTGGATCTTAATCTCGATCTACACCTGAGATTCATGACCTATCGTTTAATTTGGATCGATGTGGTTTTTGGATATCCAAATTTGGAAATCCGATCCCGGTCTCATCGAAATCCAAAATGCCGCCTTTTAAGGTCAAGTTGTTTAAAGTTAAAACAATTTAATTTATTATCTATATTCACACAAATAGATAATTCACATTATCATAAATAGATAATACACATTATCACAATTCAACCAAAGTATCCAATATCACAGATAAGCACATATTGCATATCAGAGATATCAAATTATCCAAGGCATTCCAAATCATTCAGCCGTCCATAAGTAAAGATTTGTTAATCACACCATCTCTAATTAATTTAAAATAAATTAAATTAATTATTTCCATCACTATAAATCCTGCTTACTTAACCATTAATTAATTACAAACCAATTAATTAATCATCCTTTAATTATCCATCTTAATTAACATCCTTGATTAATTATTCTTTAATTACATTAAGTAATTAGCCTTACTTAGTTACACAAATTAATTATTCTTAACCATTTACTGTAATTAACATTTAACCACTCTCATTAATTAATTAACTATAATTAATTACACTATCCCTTAATTAATTACATTAATTAATTATTCCATAATCACTTATATTGATTAATTATCCTTTAATTAATCAATCCTTAATTACTTTTATTAATTATACTAATTAATGATCTTCTAATTACTTCTTTAATTAATTATTGTTCAAATTAATCACATTAATCAATCTTGATTAATTACATTTAGTAATTAACTACCCTTAATTAATTACATTAATTAATTCTTAAAATTAATTAATTCTTTAATTATTTACACTGAGTAATTAATCCTTAATTACTTCCACTAAGTAATTATCCTTCTTATTAGTTACACAAAGTAATTAAACCTAAATTACTTCCATTAATTATTCTTCAATTAATTACATCCATTAATTAATCATTAATTACTTCACTAAGTAATTACACTTTATTAATTACATTAAGTAATTATGCTTAACAAATCATCAGGTGGTTATCTTAAATCCATTAAACTAATTAATTAACTTAAACTAATCACAGTTAATTAATTACATTGAGTAATTAATTCCTCTAATTACTTTCATTAAGTAATTATACTTTAATTAACCATTTTCAATTACAAATTAATTAATCCCTAATTACCAATTAATTAATCTCTAATTTCTTAATTAATTAATGCTTAATTGTAACCTAATTTATCTTTAATTACTTTATTAATTAATTTCTAATCATTAGTTAATAATCTTTACTTCTCTAATTAATCATCCTTAATTACAAATTAATTAACCTCTAATTAATTAACCTACAACCCTTATTTATTTATTTATTTATTTACTAATCCTTAATAAATTAAATTAATTAATTTATTTAATTACCTTATTAATTTAACTAATCTCAAATCATTAACTCTTAATTAACTTTAAGATAAAACATTATCCTTAGTAATGACTTAATTATCATTAACAAGTGCATTTAAAACATTATACTTTTAAAATTTACTTTTAAATTTCATTTCAAATTTAAGATTTAAAATGATTACAAATTTAACTTAACAAAATTTAAGTTAAACAATTTGCAAACCTCTTAATCAAATGTTAAAGAAAACTTATTTTATATAAAAGCAATTTATATAGGAAGAGTTAAACTAAATTTATTTAATTTCAAAACCTTGCTTTTTTAAAAACTTTTTTTCTTAAAACTATTTTAAAATGTGCTTTGGGTTCAACCTGATGGCTACTCGAGCATTAACCCGAGAAAAACCATTTCTTTTCTGCTTTGCAAAAATTTGTTTAAGTTTTAAAGTTCAAATCTGGAAATAAATGCACTCACGTCTACCCTAAGTACTCACTCGAGTCTCCTACCCAAAATCATGAGCCCTCCTTTGAGACAATCCACAAACCAATACTACAAACAACCAAACTTCACTACCATGCACATACATCAACGATCCAGCCTACTCCGACCATCCACGACTCCCCTAGCCTATGGACGATCATCCCTACACCAGATCCCGACCACCATAACATCAATACTAAATCGAAATCGATTTCGAGCAACCCAACACAAATTTGAAACAAAAATCATAGCCTGGAAAAACCCTCAAACTCACTCCTCCGACCACCGAAGCAACTGAGCTTCCAGCCATGCCTTCGCCGGCTCCCACTCTACCATTTCCCAAAATCTGGTGGAACTCGATCCACCAGAGATGCCAAGATAAACAAATTCCTGACCTTGCCAAAAACTAGGGTTACAAACTATACTGATCACCAACCGCCGCCACAGTAGCTTATACACCCTACTGCCATTTTTGCCGAGCTCACCGATCATCCTTCTACCTCCAATGAAGTCCCGGACATCCCCGAGCACTTAGATCATTAGAAACTTCCCAAAACACAAATTTTGATAAAACTCGAACTGCTTGCTCAACCAAAAACTAAAAATTGTGATTTCATTTTAAAAATCATGATTTTGGTTAAGGATTCAGATTATATGCCTGAATTGATGAATTAAGATGTTGAATTTTTAACACAACTCAAGCTTGCACTGTTTTTTCCAGAGCATTTCAAATTTAATTCACTTAAATATAATTTTAAATCTTAATCTATGATTAGACAAACATATTTAGTTTGAATCCTAAGTCCTAACAGAGACTAGTTGAAGAGATAATGGATTTTGATCAAAACTTCGAGCTTTGAAATTAAAAACAGGAAAACACAGATATAACAGGCATGCACACACCTATACATCCATATATACACAGAAAATTCATATATACACAAATCATACTTATTTCTAATAATTCACATGCAACCGGATTTACCTATACTTAAGCTTTTAGAAAGAATGTTGCTCGCCAGTTGAAAAAAATGAACAGAGCCTTTTTGAAATAGCTTTTAATCTTTTAAAAACTTGAGTGCTGGAAAGATGCTTCTTTAATTTATAAACTCGAATTGCTGCGATCTGGAATCTTATTGTAGAGATGTCTTAATTTTGAAATAGAGATGAAACTGCTTTGATTTTTCCTTTGAGCTTGCTTTTGATTAATATCAGATTTGAAGAAATGTACAGGCTTTTGGTTTTGATTTTTGAAAATGGTTTACAGGCTATTGAATTTGATTACCCTCTGGTTTGAAAAATATTTGATTATAGATTGTTTTGATAACTTGTTACAGGCTTGAGTTTCTTAGCTTTTGATTTGAAGAGGATAGAAAAAGAAATGAAGAGAAGGAAGCATGTTTTTATAAAGACTAAATTGTGATTTATTAAAATAAAAGAAAAACTAAAATTAAAAGTGACATTTGTTTGGAAACTTACCATTTATCATTTACTATTGTTTATTATCTAACACTTGTTAAAATCAAGCTTTTATATATATACAAATCATATTTATTAAGCAATATTTAAAAAGAAATAAAACAAACCTTTTTGTTAATATTATTTAAATTTAAACTTAAGCTAAAAATATTTTAAACAAATAAACATTTACCTTAAGTATTTTAAAACTATATGGTTAACTATTTAAATAACCTTTAAAAAAGTTTTATATTAAATTTAATCAAAATTACCAAATTACCAAAATGTATATTAGAATTTGAAAACAAGATTTTATTTGTTAAATTCAAACCAAAACTTTTCTATTTACAATACATATAAATATATATACATTATAAATAGAAAACATTTTATTAGCTTTAAAAGATAAAATTTACCAATTAAATATTTATTTGCTTTTAAAAGAATAAAATTGCCAATTTAAATTAAAATTATAAAAGAAAATTTTCAAATCAATTTAATTATTAATACAGATTATTAAATTGATATTGCCTAAAATTTTGGGTCACCATAGCAGATATCTCAAGCCAGAAGCTCCTAAAGATGGGAGTTGCAATATAAACCTAATAGGCGCACCCAGTCTCATATCAAATGTTCGAAGTAAATAGCCCCATGAGCTAGGGTGTGCACACACCAACATTTAACCAAAGTAGAAAATACTTCATAGTTCTGTTACTCCAAACAAAGAATTTTGGCAGTAATTACGAGACTGAATAAAACAGTGATGAATAAATAAGAGTGGCATAAGTGCATGGAATATAGATAAGTAGAGAAGTGAAGTTAAAATCAAGATTTTAATAGTTTTATTACTTACAATTTTTTTCATGTACAACAACAAACAATGGATGTCGTTCCCTACACAATATCAGCCAAGAATAGGAAAATACAAATGCCACCGTTGCAACAACAAGAAGAAGTGCTAAGTACATATTCTACACTTGTACAAAAGCAATAAAAAAAGCAAAAACTGTGCTTCACGAGTACACAGAAAAATCATGACTTCTTGTCATCGCTTTGCCAATCACCTTTTTCACCTCTAATCAACAATTTCTCAGGTTTTTCCCTTCCTAGGGAGATCTCCTCTCTGAAACATGGCCATTGGCAGACCATTCTTTGCCTTTGTGCTTGTGGGATATGCGAGAACTCTTTGAAGACCTTTTCTGTTCAACCTTCTATTTCTTCACGGCTACACAGCAGGAAGAAAGGGTTGATCTATAATATCGGAGTAAAGGGCAGTTATCTCGGTCATTAGGTGTAAATTTAAAGTCTTCAAGCATGGAAGAGATAAGAAAATTACACGATGTTGGGGACTGTTCATGCACCACAACTTTGAAGTCTTCGTCGCTACTCTCCTTTAATGGCTGCACAATTATGGGAGAAGTAAAAACGATCCCTTCATCAGCATAAAGATGTGAAAATGGTTCACCATAGCTTGAAGAAAAATGCCTGGTTACAACCTTAGCAGCAGCCGCGACATCAGTAGCTTCTTGTTCCCTCTCTAGTCTCAAGATTTCTTGGCCCTCCACTAAAGCTTGGCGGGATTTTTCATTCAGATATGTGTGAACCAAGTCCTTTTCCATATAACAGCCATTAATGTCTTAAAATTAGGCTAGAATCTCTTCCTAGACTATGGCAAGCATATGAGGGAACAAAGGATCCATGTAGCTGTTATGCAGCATGGAGATGACATAAAATCCCAGAGTGGTAGCATTCAAGCCTTCCATCTTCTTTGCATAGGTATCTTGAAGCTTTGAAAAGTTGGCTTATGTTCTAGCCTTCTCTGTTGCCTGCTGCTTTTTCTCAGCATCCAAAGTCGAAACTTGTTCGTGAAGAGAGGTAATTTCTTGAGCCTATTCAGCGATGGTTTTCTTCTACATCTCAACCATTGTCTCGCTTATCCTTAACTTTTCTTTTAAAGCCACCTCATCAGTGTGTCACTTCTTTATTTCCTCTCTAAACATGAGTGTGGCTCGGTCGGTGGATTTTTTCAGTTCCTTAAAAAAAGAAGCGCTTTTGCTCTCTCTCTTGAGGACATCATTCCTCTCTTTCTTTGGCCTCTCAATCTCTACGTCAAACCAAGCTATGACGCCCCACTCCGAGACCCACATTAACAAAGAGTATTACTGGGTAATACTGTCTGCTAATGTAGAGAATAGGGCTGGATATGAGTGACCATCTATAGCCTTGTCTTAAATATCTATTGAATACGTCGACAATGCAATTTTTTTATGGATCGACATATCCAATAAATACTTAATACAAAGCCATAGGTGGCTATAGGATCTATCAAAACAAAATATAACAACTCAAACGTGAAAAACAGCACAGAACAACAGATAATCCCATATACACACACATATACAGATACATCACAAAGTGTATAAAATGATACATCACATATGTGGTATGACGACCACAATACAAACACGAGTCCAAAGAATATACATATCAGAGTAGCAAACCAAAAAGGACTACACAAAAAGCTATAATAAAAAAAGCTAGCAGAATTGTCCATGCAAAAGAAGAATAGGCTAAGTCAAAATGTACCTAACCTAAAACACCTCGGTCTGACCCGAGTATAAAATACACGGGTCAGTCTAGCTAAACGAATCATTAAAAGGTGATAGCGAAATAATAGAGCATAGTGATATTCTTCTTAAACAAGAAGAAATAATAAGAAATCTAACCATAGACATATGGAGGATATGCATCATGTATGGCATATATAATTACACTAGGTGATAGAACACTATTGCTTCAATAAGCATAAAACACAATGGAGACAAAAAATCTCATGAATCGCTAAAATGTAGCATACCTCATATCATCGACAATCATAAATCAATAAGAATGGATAAGGGAATAGTAAAATGTAAACTCCTAAAAGAGTAATTCCCAAACCTGCCATATCAGCAACTCCAAGGAAAACATAAGCACAAGCCATCTCGACATAAGCTATAAGGCAAATATCAACAAAGAGATAAAAATCTCATTCAACGCCAAAAGAAAATCCCATAAATAGCGCCAAAAAGGAAATCATAATATATATATGCCAAAAAGCAAATCTCAACACGCCAGTGTTGGCAATAAAAATCTCAAAAGAACTCCCAAGAGTCCAAAAAATTCTGAAGTACTCGCCACCGAATGGTTCAATGGACCAATTCCAAAATGACAACACATAAGGGTAAAAATCATCTCAAAAAAGTTTTGCACGTGCTATTTTTGCCGAGTACTGTTTCACATAATAGGTACCTCGCCCAAAGGCAACTTCAAAAGACAAATACACCACGATGGAAAATACGCCGCATTGGCAAACATCCGAAGACAAATACGCCGCAATGGAAAACATCTGAAGACAAATACGCCGCAATGGAAAATGACCTGAAGGTCCAGTACTGGCATGCAAACAGGAAAATGGCAGTAAACAGTTTACTAACCGCTAGTAAATTACACACTCAAAGCGGTAAAAGGTTCACCTCATATCATCGGTAAACTAGACCCGTAGGCTAAAACGATCACACGGACAAGTTAGGAATTAACCGAAAGGATAAACGCACATATCCCATACTACCCGTTTTACCCAATCATTTAACTCTTCTTCTCATTTCCTCAAAAGTGCAAAAACGTGTAATTTTTATAGAAAATAATTTACCTTGAAAATAAGCTTTGAAAACCGATTTCGAAAACTATTTGGTAACCATATTTGAAAATTTCCCTTATTATAAGGAATAAATAGGTTTTATACTTGAAAATACTTTAAAATATTTACATAATAATTATTTTTAACTGTCCTAAATTTTAAAAATCATTTCAAAAATAATTAGAGAAAACCGTGCTCGAAAACGACCAAAAACAAGCAAAATTCCACTCAAACCGAAATTCAAATTTAAATTCAAAATTAGAATTTTGAATTCATCAAAACTGAGATAACCTATTGATAGGCATCATAGCCCTCAAAATAGTTCAGAAATATCACAAAAATGAAGTAAAATTCAAAAAAACGGACGAAAAATGAACATGAAAACACTTGGGCAAAATAATATCCAGGTCTGAAATCTTATCTGGGTTCAAATTTTGGATATAAAACAAGCGGCTGAACGATCTTTGATTGAACTAAAAATTAGTGTACACATACTAGAAAAATTCACCTTTCAAACCAAAAAAGAATCAATGATTTTCAATTCGAAATGAAAAAGTTACACTGCCTCAAACATGGACTCAGACCATGTTTGCAACAGTTCGAAAACCAAAATGCACAGGCCTGAAAACCCTCATGGATTCAAGTTCCAGGCATGAAACAGAGGTTCAAATGGCGTTGGATTGATCTCAAAATTGGTGATAATGTAGTAGAAAACTTCATCTTTCAAACAAAAAAGAACCATGCAATTTGGCAAGAATATGAGGCTTGTTATGATTCATCTTTTGTTAGATGATCATGATATCTCTTTTAGAGATTATTGTGGTACTTTATGACCTTGCACGTTTGTTAAAACCCATTTGTAGGTAATTGAAATATCTTTAAAGGCCATAGCTTGCTCATTTTCGCCAAATTTGATGTAGTAGCTTAAGTATATTTCAAGATGAGTAATAATCTCACAAATTCTAGCTCAAACAAGCAAAAATCGCCTGCTGAAATGAAAATTAGCTATGTTTTTACATTTTTGCTGTTGTTTTCTGTTCAAAAGTTTCATGCTGCTACTTTGGAAGCTTGTAACTTTTGATTCCAGCAACGAAATGCTGCTGGATTTCTTACATTTGGTAGCTTGCATGTTGAGCTCTGTTTCTTCAAAATTTAGTTAAATTATATTGTCCATGATCTACATCTCGTACTCATCCTTTATGGACTCAAACGAGAGAATTTCTTGGTACTTTTTCCAACTACCAGTGGGCAACTACATGCCTAATTTTTCCTACCCCTTAGCTTTCTCCAAACCGCACTAAATCGCATGGAGATGAGGTGAACAAGATTCGGCATGAACTGACTTCAAATTGGGCTTAAAAAACCAACCCCCTTAAGAACAAGTTAGAGAATGTAGCTTGTAGA
Source organism: Allium cepa (assembly GCA_030765085.1). Classification (NCBI taxonomy): domain Eukaryota; kingdom Viridiplantae; phylum Streptophyta; class Magnoliopsida; order Asparagales; family Amaryllidaceae; genus Allium; species Allium cepa. The sequence goes on along the minus strand of JASFAV010000025.1, from coordinate 2,301,177 downwards.
TGCGGCAGACCATCGAGGAGAATGTAAGACGCATGCCTATAAATTAGGAGAGAGGGCGTCATAGCAACATGAGTGGAGGAGGTCACAACACCTGAAACAGAAATGTTTATCACGATGGAAGCAAGAAGTTGTGAAGCAAGTTCTCGCTCTTGGTATCTTTTCAGCCTCTTTGATGGATTTTCCCACTCAATCGGGCACTTCCTCTTCACATAGGCACTCCCTCTGTCACAGCCATGATCTTTCGTGGCAAGGTGATGCTCTTCCACATCCCTATCCTTCCTCCTCTTACTCTCCTCGTCAGTCTCCTGGGGAGCATGGTACCTGAAGAGTTTCTCTATGAACGTTGAGAAGCCAATACTCGATTAAGATCCACAAGACATGATTCCTGCATCAAAAGATAAAACGGCTTTAGGAAAGAGCATTTGATGAGATAAAACATCCTAGAAAATAATAGTAGTATAAAGTGTATAATCCTAGTGAAGTGTGTGATGCAGTTTAACGACTCTATCAGAGTACACAAACTGATCGGTCACCGACTAATGTTAGGATTATTTTTCCTGTAGAGATGATCTGAGTATGCTGGGAAGGCAAACCTTCCGAAGTGAAGTCATCTATCATGTCACCCATATTCACAAAAATGTTGCTCATATCCCCAAGTCAATATCATCACCTTCTGGCAAGGAGCTGGATATTCTTGGGAAAAGCTCCTTCAATGGGCTCTTTCAAAGGAGGTAAGGGAACATGTCCAGGGCTCAACCCGAGGCCTTGTCACCTAAGTTGACATCACCCTCATCAAAGTCCCAATATATTTCTTCCTCATTTAGAGGATGATCCTCAATGATCTCTCCTTCCTCCCCTTCAATCAATGGAGCCCTCCCCTTCCATTAAATAAACTCTTCTTCTTTCTCTTCTGGGATCGATTGCATTTTGAGCGGACTATCGACCCTGACTGTAATTTAGAACTCCTCAAGGGTCTTCTCTGACCTATCGGATGGGTCACTTTCATCTTCCTCATCATCATCGTCTTCACTGAAGTCATAGGAAGAGGGAACATAATGGGTCCATGCTCTAGATTTGAAAGGAGCGTTGACGAATCCAATGGAACTCCTACGGTGTAAAAGCCTACATCGACAAAGATTTTCACCTACAAGAAAGAACAAAATTGTGTGCTCCTGCGCCAACCATATTCAGGGTGCTTAGAACAGTGCCAAATCCTTACTAATCTTAAAAAGAACTACAAGGAATATACGATCATTTAGAAGACTTGTAGAAATTAAAGGAAATTCCAAGCTTTGAGAAAGAGACTTACACCCCCTCCTCTTCTCGAGGTCCATAAATGGGTGAATCCCTGTGGACATTTAGCGAAAAAGAACTGATTTTTGAATGAAGGAACTTTGTTAGGAAGATCCAGTATAAATTTCTAGCTATGTGGCGCCTTGATATAAATAAGTGATGGGTTAGCCTATCTCTTTTTGAATAATAGAAGATATTGCAACTCAGTGAAACTCGAGGAACGATTGAGTGTCTGCATGAACAGAATATATAAGTACATCAGCATAACATATCCGTTTAAAAGAATCTGGAAAAGGGCCAGCTCTTTTTCTAAAGCGTTGTCATGGTGAAGTGATTGATGGGGGCACTGCACTACACATGCACGTATCAATGGCAAGCCACATATCCACAAGGTGGCCTATGAGCAAATTCTCCTCTCGATGGCAAAAGCACGTCGGCCTCTAGGATACCATATTGCAAGCGAATGCTATGAAACATCCTATGTGTAAGGATTGAAGGAGCTTTATCCATAGGATCAAGCAAGAACCTGAAGTTAGGATGAGTGGGATCGACGAGGAGACCGATTGGAATTAGGCAACCATATTGACTGAAGTTATGAAAGTGGGGGATTCAGTTGGGATCGATGATGACTCTGGTTTAGAAAGAGGTGAGTTCCCTATAACTTATTCGCGCCAAGAAGATTTGCGCATCATTCTATATAAGAAAGCTTGCGTTCAAAACGGTCGGGTACGCTTCATCTTTGAACTGTAGACCCTAGCGTAGTTGATACTTGAAATTCGAAAAATAATTGACATGTACCAGCCACCGATCGGATTACAAGTATTAACCAGGGGTGTACGTGTTGTGTAATCTAAGTGAGAGTGGATGCGGTGACCTGAATGCAATGAAAAAACCATTCCGTGTAGATGGCTTACTCACACCGGAAAGAGCGATCTGTGTCACCTGTTAATTCCTTTTTTATACTTAACTGTTATCGATCAATGATCGATAACGGATATGCTATCCAAAGCGACACGGAAAGCCCTTCCTATTCCAGGTACACCGACAACGCATTGATAAGACTAGTCCAAAATGGGCTACTATAGATCGATAGGTCCAAATCGAGTAGAGAATTCTCAACGTAATTCAATTTTAGTTCCCTGGAAAGTCATAACTGCATGAGCTGCATACAAGATGCTACCTTAAGCTAATATTGCTTCCGAAAAAACCAAAATCAATCCATAAGAAGCTGGGCCGGGATTGACTATGTAACTCGGTGCAAGTTAATTCTGACTCTGTAGATGAAGATAGCAAAACATATCAAGCACTAGTGCAAAACCGTAGCTTCGTTAAATGAAATATTAAATACTCGATCCGTGAAAAATTCAAGATTCGATTTTCTTTCTTATTCCACAAAGTCTCAATTAGCTCAAATCTTCCACAGTATCCATCACCATCACAACTTTATCACTAATCGCTAATGTAATAATTCATCAAAATCCACATCACCGAACTTCAAAATTGATAAAATGATTTGATCTCTGATTCAAGACAACCCAAACTAGGGTATTGGATGGATCGGATCGGCAACGCCTCAAAATAGACGTAATCTCGATGGTGGGACCTTCCTAGAACAACGGTAGTGGCTCCAAAAGGCGGCGGCTGATGACACTGGTGAAAAAGATTAATGGCGGCGCCTCTCTGGCATTTGCAGTTTTTGGATTAGCTGTGACTTGGGGCGGATGGATTAGCTCAGCTCAATAAAGGTGAAACGAGAAAGTGGGAGATTCGATCCTATATCTAAATAAAAGAGGAAGAGAGGAGTTCGAAAATTTTGTTCAAGTTCTTGGATTGATACTGATCCGATCCAATTGGATCGGTACCGAACCAAATTTACTCCTCCAAATGGTCTCGAATATTCCATATTCGGCCTAAGATGTTCGTATACATTCTGAAAATTACCAAGTAAAGTTCACTTCGTAATTATAAACAATGGAGATTTACACTAAACACTAAATGCTAGTATGTCATAGATAGCTTTTCAAGATGGCTAGATACAACTAATGTAACTCCTTAAAACAGAAACACAAAGGTAAACAATTCCAAAGCACGCCTTGTTTTTAACGAAAGCTAACTCCGAGAGGCAAATGTTTTTTGAGAGAAATTTGTGATCCTCTGAAGTAGAGGAGAGCGCGTGTGCACACACACACACGCACACAAATATATCACCAGTAGTAAAGAAGCTGCCAACATGCCTGGCAGGTTACAAAAAATAACATAGGAAAATCTAAGGTAACAACATCAGATAACTTCTTGAATGAGCTACGGCAAGGCCACCGCCCATTACACCTTAGTATCTAACTCTTGTAAGGCCATCATCCGATAATTAAGTGTTAGAAGCACCCAATATAAACCATAGTGAATCCATGAGAACAAATGTGATCCATAAGCAGCTCCACTAGAGAAGAAACGCATCATAGCTAGCGTGGATGATCCAAATGTGAAATATGAAATTTCTCCTAGCAATGATTGTACGAACAACAATGCAGCATCCCGGCAACAACAATCCTGAAACCCTGCAAATAGTAATCAAGAACCATTTTTAGCCTAAACATTTACCTGTAGATAGAACTATACAAAAATATAAGAATAATACACACACACACATATATAATTTATATACAGATATATGCATTAATAAATTAAAGTAATAAAACTAGAGGTAAAACTAGACTACAAAGAAAATATAATAAGCGTTAGACTAATAAAAGGGTTAAACTCATTATTCAACATCTTAACTTACTTTTATGTTATGAGGCATTAATAAAATATTTATTTATATACTTATAAATTAAAAAAAACTAAAAAATATTAACATTATGCTCCTTTGATCAAAAGAACATTATGATAATCACTAAAATCTTCATTCAGATTCGAATAAATGTTAATGCTATAGTTCAAATATTATTTTACTGTTTAAATAATTCAATGTTTTTTCTATTCTTATTAATATATTCATTAAAATGATTATTTTAGCCAATCTATATTTGGGATTTGAGATCAAGTTGAAACAAAATGATGCTACTTTTATTACCAATCTATTAATTTTACTGTTGTTATTATTAAACAGTCTGTGGTTTCTCTCAAACCAAATATGCCAACATATTATAATGAACAAAGTGTTGAGTAAAAATATATTTTCCTTTTTAAACTTAAATCTTAAGTTATTCCATTAAAGATCACAATCAATAAATTTAGTTGTAAGAATAGAGTTGAAATTTTTAAGAGTATTATTAAGAATGTAGCAAGTATCCATACAGTCGTAATATATATGATTAATATTTTCAAAATACAAGTTACAAAATGTACATTTATTATCAATTGGCAAATCCTTTCTTTTTAAAAGTTAATGGCATTTAGCTTCCCATGCATGATTAACCACATATGAATCTTATATTTGGTGGTGCAATGTCTTTCCAAATAATATTAAAAGTGTTATTAGCAACTCTTGAGAAATTAAGACATTTATACATTATATTAGGAGTAATTTCTTACTTTTATCCCATTCTCTGTTAATAATATCATTTTCATTATTAATGTTATATTAGTTCAATCTTGCACATAATAAAGAAAATTGTCTAAGTGTTGTATCTTCTAAGAATCTATTAAAATTGAAGTTCCAAGGGGGATCATTATTCGGAGAACAAATATCTTTAAATTTCGAAAAGTTCTTTAAATTCAACCCTAAGGGGAATGATAGATATCCAACGATAGTGCCCAAAATTTGTATTATTTCCTGAATGAACAATCGTATTAGTACCAAGTTTATAAATATCATGGCATTTTAAAATTGATTTCCATAAATTAAACAATTTATTATTAATTGAAGGTGTAATTTGGAATAAATTATTAACATCATTATAAGAATATTTAGATATAATATCTTTCCAAATAGAATTATTATTAATATCCTTAAATTTCCATAACCACTTCCCTATTAAAGACAAATTCATGTTACGTAAATTAGTAATACCTAGTCCTCCCTCCTTTTTCGGTTTACAAACGTTTGCCAGTTAATATAACATTTTGGACTACTGCTAGGATTATCACCACTCCACAAGAATCCCTTCTTAATTTATCAATTTTATTGATCATCCATTCTGGAAAAAGATGCAAGGATATCTAATAAATTGAAAGTGCAGATAAAACAAACTTGATAAGAACTAACCTGCCCGCTCTCAATAAAAACCTCCCATTCCAATTGGAAATTCTATTTTTAATTTTATCTATTATAATTAGCCAGTCATCACGTTTATGTTTGGTTGGTCTAATCAAAAATCCAAGATAATCAATAGGGAAATTCATGGTTTACAACTTAGCGTATTAGCTATTAAACCCTCCACCTTTTCAGCGTCATTTAAAACTTAAATCGAACTTTTATCAAAATTAAATTTTAGTCCTAAAAGTATTTCAAAGCTGTATAAAATAAATTTAAGAGTAATAACATGATTAGGCAAATGAGAAGTAAATACGAAGGCATCGTCCGCAGATTGAAGAATAAAGAGTCCATTACGTGAAATTTTGCTACCAACGCACCTTAAAGATCCATTTCCAATAGCTTTTTTAATAATCCTAGCAAAAATATTTGCAGCTAAATTAAACCAGAGATGCGATAAAGGATCGCCCTGTCTTAAGCCAAATTTTGAATGATTTTTATTCCCTAAAATCCCATAAACCGTTATACTAGAATTACAAGTTTTAAGCAATGTCATAATCCAACCAATCTATTTATGAATAAAACCTCTGGCCAGTAACATATCAATTAAAAAATCCCAATCTACCGAATCAAAAGCTTTCGCAAAGTCAAGTTTTAGAAGCGCGTATGTAATGTTATTCTTACAACGGTGATTAGTGTATTCTTGAACAGTAGCCACTCCATCCGTGATACTTCTACCCTTAATAAAAGCAGTTTGTGAACAATCGATTAAAACATTCATTCTAATACTATGTTTATCTGCTAAAACTTTTGAAATAATTTTAACAGAATAATTAATTTAAGAATTGATCTAAAATCTTTCAAATTATTAGCACCAATTTTTTTATGTAATAGAATGACATTTGCAAAGTTAAATCTTCCTAATTGTAGTTGTCCATTATAAAATTCGTTAAACATGCTAATCAAATCAAATTTTGGTACAACCCAAAATAGTTTGTAAAATAAAATAGGAAAACCATCGGGACCGGGGGCTTTGTCGCTAGGCATATCATTAATAGCCTTCAAAATCTCCTCTTCAAAAAAAGGATTATTAATGCCATTAAGATTAATTCTAGACTCAATGGGATATAGTTCATTCCATCTAACGTTTATTCTATGCTTGTTTTATTGCCAAAAATATCCATGTAGGAATCAGTAAAGCCTTATTTAGATCCCTTTGATCAACGAATTCAACATTATTCAAAAAATTGAATTTATTGTGCTGCTACGTTTTCTACCATTAGAAATATTATAAAAAATATATATTATTATCACCTTCATTAATCCATTGAATTCTAGATCTCTGTTTCCACATAACCTCTTCTTTTTCTAAAATTGAATTAAGTTCTTCTTTTAAATTAGCGAGTACATTACGTTGTCCAAATTTAATTGCCTGGTTTCTTCTATCTTATTAATCTTAAGCATTTCAGAAAGTAAATTATCTTTTCTGATTTTAATACTGCCAAATAAATTCTTGTTCCAATTTTTAAGAAAATTCCTAAGACCTCTAAGTTTTAAAACAAAAATTTTCACCAAGTTATCCGTATTTCTGATATTATAAATTCATTGATATCCATTTATTTTAAATTAGATTAGGGAAATTAGATTCTAATAACCACATTTTTCAAATTTAAAAGTTTTATTAACAATTTTATGATGATCACATGTAAGAATCATATGGCAATAGTCAGAATATGTATACGGCGAACCACTGACTCTATAAATATGAATTTATCTTCAATTTCGTCGCTGATGAAAAATCTATCTAAATGATCCATTGAAGGAGTCTCGCTAGCATTACTCCAAGTGAATTCTTTATTAGTTAGTGGTAAGTCAATCAAATTAGTATTAATAATAAACTGAATAAATTCTTCTATAGAAGAGAAATCCACTTCTCGGAGTGATCGTTCCCCTAAAAATGCATAACATTGAAGTCACCACCCATAATCCAAGATCCAGGAGCAAATGATCTAAATTCAAGACATTCACTCCATAGAACTCGACGACCAATTTTTGAGTTCGGTCCATAAACGTAAGATATATTTAATAAAGAGTTATCTCTAAAGTTAAAGAGAATAATATGAAGAGAGTGTTGCTTAGAAATAGTTTGAAGAAGTTTAAAAGAATTATCACACCACCCTATAAGCAAACCCCCAGAAGCTCTAATTGAAGATAAACATGCCCAATGTCCAAAGTGATGACCACCTAATATTCTATAAAAACGACGATCAGGACAATATATTTTTGTTTCCTATAAAAGGGCGATATCAATAAAGTAATCTGTAAAAAAAATGGTCTAATTTTATCACATTTGTTTGAATCATGTAGACACTAATATTCCAGCCAATAATCATCATAATCCAGATGATCAAACCCTCTATGTTTCCCTACTCTTAATGAAAGCGACATCTAATTCATCATTAAAAAAAAGCAGTATCCCTAGCTAATTGACATAACTCACTAGTGGATAAACTACCTAGAGTCTAGGACGAATAAGTACTGCCTAAAGTAGAAGCCATACCTAAGCCTGAATTCATAGTGCCACTCGTAGCACTCGAATCAAGTGACTCATCCATAACCAATGAATGACTGCTGTGGACTATGGTACTACGACGAATAATATCATTGATATCAAATGATTTCCTTCGCCTTCCTCTCTTTGTTGTTGAAGATAAAAATGAAACTTTGTTGTCGATATTGCACTCACTACCAATTACTGTAGAAATTCTTGATGCATGTTGTAATAAACCCTCTACTGCATTACCACGCTTTGAGATATCAACGCCACCTCCAAAATTAAGAGCATGACCACCATAATTTATAATTTTTCTTTCTTTGTACTCATCAATCACAGGAACACCATAATATACAAAATTGCCAACCATTGCATGCATGAAGTCATTATTCACAAGAAGATTATCGATTCACCACTACATCAATTGAATCTCCACTTACACCAGAATTAGACAACCTTCTCACCGCCACCTCATCTAGAACCCCAACCGCATCACAAAAACGATCACACTAATAATCGAGAAGTTTAGCTTCACATCATAAACCTTATGCATACCATCCCCATCCAATAGAACATCATCACATGTCAACCTACTCACAGCCATTTCATCAAGTTCTCCAACCACACCACAAAATCGATCACCATAATTAACCAAACTGTTTGAGATAACATCATTTGCCTTGTACATACCATCACCTAAAGCACCAATAGTCTTATGCATATCATCACATAATTCACCAGATTCATGGTGCATGTTATCTTACTCCAAATAGTCTGATGCAACATTCTAAACTTCAGATACATGAGAATCAATAATCTACTTAAAACTTTCCTTGTTATATTTTTTAGAAACTTCTTCGCAAAATTCAGTCCACTTGTTAACATCTCTACCGTCAAAATCCTCAATCAGACTATCAATATTAACATTGCACTAATAAAACCCGATACTCAAATCTATTCTCATATACCAAAGATTCAAGAGTTGAAGGATCAATAATACTAACAGCATTACGCTGAGAATTCATAACTTCTCCTTTGAACAAATCAGGACTCTTTCCTAAATCCTTCAATGACTTAAGATAGTCAAAGCAGTTAGCAATGACTAACTCAAAACTCTCAACATCATAAGATTTTGCATTGGATTTTTTGTTATGAACATAAACAAAATCTTTGTTCAACTCATGCAAATGAACTACAGAATCGGAGTACCTTTAGAATAGACTACATCCTGTATCAAAATATTGTATCATTGATTTTCAGTGAATGAGGACCCAATCTACAATGCAAAACCGTAGGGTCTAATAGCAATGGATCAAAGATATTAAACTCCTCCATTTGAACCGCAACAGAGATATTTAAAGCTTCATTAGCACCTTTTGAAAATGTCTAAATCTCCATTATTTTCATTATAAGATGGCAACGCATCCACGGCCGAATCATCATCATAAAAAGACGAAGCAGATTTCCAAAATAATCTTCAAGATCTCCAAATTTCATTCTATAATTTTTACCAATATTAACCGCATTGATCGCATCAAAATGCTTGAATAATTTCTTCAAGAAAGTAATTCCTTCTTGCCTCTGAATCCATAGATGATCTAACAATATTCTCTTAAGTTTCATATATTTTGAAACAAAAGAAATCCATGATTAGAGATAGATTGATTTTTACACCTGGTAGAAATAAGATTTAATTTCGTTGAACATTCGGACTTTTTATGACCAAAGAAGCCGCACCTAAAACACCTAACAGGGTCACGACAATCTTTCGCCAAATGAGAAAAGCCTCTAAAATAAAAACATATTATTTTCCTTCTTTCAAAATCGACCCAATTCATGGATTTAGTTTTCTAGAAGAGAGATTGTAGTGAAGAATACTTAAATTCCTCAACCACTTGAGCATAGGTACGATTAGATGAACTATCATAATCAACAAAAGAATAAGAATTGGGAAATTTAGAAGAAAGAGAACGCGAGATTGAAGAAGATGGATGCTGGGACGAGAAAACTATTGTCGCCATTGTTTACGCGGTACTTTTATTATTTCCCTCTGGGAGGCAATGTTAACCGGATATTTAACCCTTAGAATTCAATGGAAGTTAGAACATTTAGATTAAGCCAAAACGACTCGAGACTTGATAAAAATCCTAAAACCACAAGACGAATGACCTAAAGGAGTTTGAGCCAAAAATATGCCTTATTTTTGGATCGGCAGTGATCCGATCCAATTTGATCGGTACCGATCCGAATTTATGGTTCTTGGTGAACCAAATCCTTTTGCTTTATGACTCTATGCCTTAACCAAGATCACCTAGTAAATTTGGAAAAATTCCAAGCATCCAAGTTCAAGAAGAGGAGGTTCATCCAATTCAGAATATGGTTCAATCTAATTCACAGGTGAATCATCGCCAAAACAAGTCAACATGCTACAAAATTATATAGAGAGAATCATTATGAAGTAATAAACTTGACCAAACAAATCGGAGCCAAAAATGGGCTAAGTATTTGAATCGATACCGATCCAAAACATTGGCCAATTTTGGCTCCAAACTTTCTAAACTCTCTCTGCATGACGATTATAGGCTTCTTACAAAGCAATTCTCAACTCAAGAGCTTTCCAACCCCTATAAATACCATCTCAACTACAACAGGAAGATGATCTGGTTTTATCTCTGCTGAAATGCTACCATTATTTCTTCACTCTTCTTCTCCCTCACAACAGCTATTGAAGGGCAACTGAGCTCCTTTTGATTGTCTCTAACAATTATGGCTTGATCTAGCTTAAGAAAGAAGAGTCATATTGTAATCCAAACTCCTTTGTAATAGCAGTTGATCAATAAAAGCTATAAAGTAGATGTAGGCTTCATTAGCAGCAGAACCACTATAAAAATCTCTTGTCTCTTTACTTTTATTATGATTTATTATTGCTTTTCTATTTTATTTTCCTTAATTAACAAGGCTAGTAATTTCAAAGTCAATCTACGATGTTGATCCATTTTTTGGGTTAACAGCTTCCAATTCTCTGTTAGATCTTCCCCTTTTTGAATATACACAAATGGATTGTCTTTAGAATAGATTAAAAATAAGAACTAGAGATGAGAAGGACTGGGAATATAATTAAATTAGAGATTAGAATTTCTTACTTGAAATCTAACTGTTTCTGAAAACCTACGGGGAAATAATTTTTTGCTAATGCTTTTAGAATTTTACGAAAAAAATAAGGGGTCTGAATCACATGGAGATGGGGTGAATAAGGTTCGGCATGAACTGACTTCAAATTTGGCTTATAAAAAACAAACCCCCTTAAGAACAAGTTAAGGAATGCAGCTTGCAGATGTGGGGGACCAACAGGGAGAATGTAAGGCCCATGCCTAGAAATTGGGAGAGAGGAAGTCATAGCAGCGTGAATGGAGAAGGCCATGACACCGAAACTAGGAACATTTATCCTCGTGGACGCAGGAAGCTGTGAACCATGTTCTCACTCTTGGTCTCTATTCGGCCTCTTTAATGGATCTTCCTACTCAATCGAGCTCTTCCGCTTCCCATAGGCATGTCATTTATCACAGCCTTGATCTTTCTTAGCACGGTGACACTCTTCTGCCTCCCTATCGTTCCTCTTCTTCCTCTCCTCCTAAGTCTCTCGGGGAGCATGGTACCTAAAAGGGTATCTCTGTGAACGTTTAGAATCCAATACTCGATCAAGATCACTGTAAAAGCCACGAGACCAGATTCCTGCAACAAATGATAAAACGGCTTTAGGAAAGAGGAATTTGATGAAATAAAACATCCTAGAAAATAATAGTAATATAAAGTGTGTGATCCTAGTGAAGTGTGTAATGTAGTTTAACGACCCCAACTGAGTACACAAACCGGATCAATCACCAGCTAATGTTTGGCCATTGATTCTTGTAGGGATGATATGAGTAAGCTTGGAAGACAAAACTTTCGAAGTGGAGTCTTCCATCAAGTCACCCATATTCACAAAAATGTTACTCGCATCACCCAAGTTAATATCAGCACCTTTCGGCAAAGAGCTGGATATAGGTTCATTCTTGGAGGAGGTCCTTCAATGTGTTCTTTCAAAGGAGGTGAGGAAGCATGTTTAAGGCTCAACTCTGAGGACTTGTCGCCTAAGTTGACGTCACCCTCATTAGTGTCCCAATCTATTTCTTTACCATTTAGAGGATGCTCCTCACTGGTCTCTCCTTCCTCCTTCTCTTTAATCCATGGATCCTTTCCCTTCTGTCGAATAAAATCTTCACCTTTCTCTTATAGGATCGATGGCAATTTGAGCAGACTGTCGACCGCAGCTTGAATTTGGATCTCCTCAGGAGTCTTTTATGACCAATTGGATGGGTCACTTTCTTCTTCCTCATCATCATCTTTAACAGAGCCATGGGAAGAGAGAACGGAACAGGTCCGGGCCTTAGAGCAGGAAGGAGCGCTGATGAATCCAACGGATCACCTCAGGTGTAAAAGCCTACATCGGTGAAGATATTAATCTGTAAGCAATAACCTAATTGTACACTCCTGAGCACCGATCACACTTAGGGCGCTAAGAACAATGCCGAGTGTCAAATCCTTGTAAATCTTCTGAAGCACTATAAGGAATATATAATCGTTCAGAAAACTTGTAGTAATTAATGGAAAATCCAAATATGGCGAAAGAGACGTACCCCACCTGTGGTCCATAAACGGGCGAATCCCTCTGAAAATTTGGCGATAAAGAACTGATTCTTAAATGAAGGAACTTTGCTGGGAAATCCAGTATAAGTTCCCGGCAACGTTGTGCCCCTATATAAATAAGTGATGGGTTAGCCTCTCTCTTTTTGAATCATAAAAGATATTGCAACTCATCGAAACTCAAGGCACGATTAAGCGTCCGCATGAACAGAACATATAAGCACATAAGCATTCCATATCCATTTGGAAGAATCTGGAATGGGGCCAACTCTTGTTCTTAAGTGTTTTCATTAAGAAGTGATTGAACGAGGGCACTACAGTGTACATGCACATGTATCGGTGGTAAGCTGCGTATCTATACAGTGGCCTATGACCAAATTATCTTCTCGATGGCAAAAGCACGTCGTCATCTAGGATACCGCTCTTGAATATGCTAGCATATCATTTTTGTTTGATGATAATAAATATACATACATACATACATATATATATATATATTCATTTAAATGTATTTATTATTGTACTATTTTATTTTCACATAATTAGAAAAATATTTGCTGAATAAATTAAACAATAGAGAATTTAAATTCAAACAGATATTTATTGATACAAATATTTTATTACAATTTTTAAATAGTACAAAATTTGAGCTCTCACTATATACACAATTTCCATTACAGTACAATTTTAAATTACAATACAACTTTTCACTATACATACATTTGCACCTCACTATATATCACTTGTTCACTCGTATTTGTTCTTCAACCATATTCCAATTTGTATCCAACATCTGAATTATCTACAAAATAAACACTGACGCAGTAAAATTGAAAAAATAATATTTTTGCAATGTAAAATAAGATGAGTTTTTTGAAAATATTATTTGTCTCGGTTATTTGGGTTGTTTGTCATCATTATTTTGAATTCATCATACACGAACAACTTGTGACATGCATAGTATATCACTGTACATGCCATAAGGCCGTGCACACCAATATATACTTGATAAAACTGCAGGGACATGTGAGCACAAGGTTAAACCCAATCAAGAGCTGGGTTCAACTCAAGTGCAATACAAATAAAGTCACGATACGAGCACAAGGTCAAACCCATGCCAAAGCTAGGTTCAACTCAGGTGTAATAATAAAACAAAAATAGAATGGTCGAGTTTTAATGACTGGAAAAAGTTCGAACACACTATGATCAGACACACATTGAACTAGTTCAAAACATGCAATGGACAAAACTATTCTGGAGTGAACCAGATTACAAGAGCATTAGTGAAACAAAGGCATCATATATGTGTACTCGAAGCAACCAGACTACAATGCACTTGATCAACTAAACTAGACTTCAAGTGTGAACACAGAATAGACCAGATACAAATGGTCAAGTGCATAACAATGGAGCAACAAATATATATGCAGTGCACAGCATTTTAGTGCAGACTTGACTGCACAGACCAATTCAGTGTAGACGTGAACCTAGACTGGTCAGAGAAACCAAAATGCGCATGTCAATAGTGGTGACTTCAAGAACAAATAAAACCTCAAATGGCCAGACTCATAAGTCCAGCGAAACATGAACTGGTTCCAAGCAACATGACAAATATATATACATATATGCAACCAAGTTGGACATGAAAATTAATGTTCATCAAATCAGACCAGAACCAAAACACCAACCAGCACTAGACCTCATGTGACAATGGATTTGGCATGAAGGCAACTAAGACTGAAGTGGAACTCAAGATAAATGTAAAGCAACCTGAACTTCAAATATACATATGTGACAACCAAACTAGTCTTCAACTCAGGGATCACATATAACGTCAAACTGAATGAAACAAAACAGTTCAACTCGAAGCAATACTCAGGAACCAAATCAACATACGAACTAGACTGCAATAAAATAGTTGTGATCACATATAAGTCAACACAAAAAATGGCAGCAATCAAGTGCAGGCAAGCATACATATACACATATGCGAACACACACGCACACGCACACACACACACACACACACACACACACACACACACATATATATATATATATAGGCAGTGCATATGTGACCAGAACCAAGGCCAACAGTAGAACAGTTTCGAAGACATGAAACCACACATTCAACACACAAATGTACACTTAAAGGTCATATGCAAACCAAATCAGACTCAAGTGAAACTATCGAAACAGTCAATACGAGCAACTGAACATGGAAGCGATGCAACCTAGACCTGACTACAAAGAGACAAGGCTGCTTACATTTCGACCCAGAAAATATTAGGCTCAATGTAACAAGCTATAGAACAAATTCAAGTGCAGAAGAATCACACATACTAAAAGCAAACAGTCGAAGTAACTTGAAAGCAGTTTACATAGTTACAATAAATACCAATAGCAGCTCAAACACGTCAAGGAATGGTTTCGAAAACAAATGAATAACATCATTGAATTACTCAAAAATTCGATCATTGCTAACAAAGAATGGAATCATAGAAAACAACAAAACAAAATCCAAAGCAAACGCAAGCTGTGATAATCAAGCAAAAAATATATTTGAAATTGAATAGTCAGGATGAATCACATGTATTCAAGTAAAATAGAATGGCCGAGCTAAAGTAACAAACGAATTCAAAAGATTTATTCGAACAATAATTTAGGGAATTAAACCTTGTAAATACCATCAATGTCATCAACAATTAAAATCATCGAGTTCAAGCATATCAATGAGAATAACAAAGAAAATCACATAACGGATTTATTCAAATCGAACTCGACGAATTGAAGCAGCCGAGTGAAGTCAAAGCAAGATGATTGATCGACAAAGCAATCAACACGAGCGTATCTAATCAATCAATCGATTGGAATCGCGGCGTTTCATTTCCCAAAACCCTAATTTTTCAAAAAGAAAGAGGTAAGAATGAGGCAACCATTTTCACAAAGAAAAGGATACGGGCCGAAGAAATAAAAAGAGAAAAACGGGACAATTTTTTTAATCACTGCATTCTTTTCTTTTGGGCAGGCATATAATTACTTTTGGGCCTTAAATTTTAAAATTATGGTCTTATTGTTTTGAGTTGTTTTTTATTTTGTAATTTACTTTCAAACTTTTATAAAATTCTAGTCGTGTGACTTGGGGACGTACTACGATGGTGTAGTTCGAGCGTTTGCAACTCGGTAGCTGAGTTGTTGTAGGGTTTTGAGTGTAGAATTAGGTTATTCGATATCGGGTGTCACAAGTTTACGTGTGTAAGTGTCTGACTACTTAATTTCTAGTAGAAACCTTGGGGGCAACACGTAGGTAGGGTTTTACCGAAGCTAGGTAAATCTGTTGTTCTATTTCTGCTTTTATTATTCTTCTATTGTCTGTGCTGTAATTATTTTATATATTTCCGCATTAATTTTTATAATTATTATTATCACCCTATTCACCCCGCTCTAGGGTAAAATTGATCCTACAAGTGGTATCCGAGCTAGGAACAAAAGTCGATTTTTTCTTTAAAATTTTGATTTTTTTTCTTCAGAAACAATTTTTTTAAAATTTTGATTTTTTTTAAAATGGCTTCTTTTAATAATGCTTTTGCTGAAGGACAGTCCATAGTTAGACCACCTATGTTCAACGGTGAATATGCTTACTGGAAAAGTAGAATGAAAATTTTTCTAAAAACCATTGATGCTTATGAGACAAGATATAGGACACTAACTATAGTGGTAGATAATCAGGAAATTGAAAAACCGATGGATCAATGGATAAATATGTACCGACCCAAATTTACTCCTTTGAATGGCCTCTAATTTCCCCTATTCGACCTACTCGATGTTCATATACATTTTGGAAATTATCAAGTAAACATCACTCCGTAATTATGAACAATGAAGATTCACACAAAGGACTAAACAGTTAACCGGTACATCATAAATAGCTTTTCATGATGGCCAGATATAACTAGTAAAACTCATTAAAAAAAACCCAAAGACAAAAAAATTACAGAGCACATTTTTTTAATGAAAGAGTACTTTGAAGGCAAACGTTAACTAGGTTTTTAACCCTGCAGAATTCAATGGGAGTTAGAACATTTGGATTAAGCCAGAACGAATCAAGACTTGATCGAAAAGCCTAAAACACAAGACCAAGGCCCAAAGGAGTGTAAGCCAAAAATATGCCATATTTTTGGATTGGCACTGGTCTGATCCAATTGGAATGGTACCGATTCGAATTTATGATTCCTAGTGAACACAATCCCTTTGCACGGTGACTTAATGCCTCAACCACACTCACCCAACAAGTTCGCCAAAATTCATCCGAGTTCAAGAAGTAGAGGTTCATCCAATTCAGAATACGATTCAGTCTAACCCAAAGGTCAATCATCATCAAAACAAGTCAACAAGCTACAAAATTATATAATAGCATCACTATGAAGTAAGAAGCTTGACTAAACAAATCGAAGCCAAAAAATGGCTAAGGATTTGGATCGGATCGATACCGATCCAAAATGTTGGCCACTTTTGGCCCTAAACTTTCTTAGCTCTCTCTACATGATGATTATAGGCTTCTTACAAAGAAATTCTCAGCCCAACAGCTTTCCAACCCCTATAAATACTATCTCAACTACAAGAAGGAGAGGGATCTACTCTGATCTCTACTAATACCTACCATTAGTTCTTCACTCTTCTTCTTCCTCACAATAGCTATTAAAGGGCAACTGAGATCCTTTCGATTGTCCATAACAATGATGGCTTGAACTAGCTTAGGAAAGAAGATTCATATTATAATCCAAACTCCTTTGTAATAGCATTTGATAATGAGAAGCTAAAAAGTAGACATAGGCTTCGTTAACGGCCGAACCACTATAAAAATCTCTTGTCTCTATACATTTTCTATAGTTTATTGTTGCTTTTCTATTTTATTTGCCTTGATAAATAGGGCTGGTGCCTTCAAACTCAATCTACAATGTTGATCCATATTTTGGGTTAACAGCTTCCAATCTCTATTAGATCTTCCCCTTTTTAAATATATAACAAATGAATTGTATATAGATTCGACTAAAAATCAAGAACTAGAGTGGATAGGGATGAAGGAATATAATTAAATTAGAGATTAGAATTCCTTACCTAAAATCCAACTGTTTTTGAAAACCTACGGGGAAAGAATTTGTTGTTGATGCTTTTAGAATTTTATGAGAAAAAAGTAAGGGTTCTGAATCGCATGGAGATGGGGTGAATAAGATTTGGCATGAACAGATTTCAAATTGGGCTTAACAAAAACAAACCCCCTTAAGAAAAAGTTAGGGAATGCAGCTTACAGATGTGGGGGACCATCAGGGAGAATGTAAGGCCCATGCCTAGAAATTGGGAGAGAGACGATCATAATAGCATGAGTAGAGGAGGTCATGATAGCGTGAGTGGAGGAGGTCATGACATTGGAAGCAGGAACGTTTATCCCGGTGGAAGCAGGGAGCTGTGAAGAGGGTTCTCGCTCTTGTCTCTTTTCGGCCTCTTTGATGGATCTTCCCACTCAATCGGGCTCTTTCACTTCTTATAGACACTTCCTCTATCATGGCCTTGATCTTTCTTAGAATGATGACACTCTTCTGCCTCTATATCCTTCCTCTTCTTCCTCTCCTCGTCAGTCTCCTGGGGAGCATGGCACCTGGAAGGGTATCCCTACGAATGCTGAGACTCCAATGCTCGATCAACATCACTGTAAAAGCCACAAGACATGATTCCTGCAGCAAATGATAAAAGCTATTTAGGAAAGAGGCATTTGATGAACTAAAACATCCTAGAAAATAATAGTATTATAAAGTGTGTGATCCTAGTGAAGTGTGTGATGCAGTCTAACGACCCAACAGAGTACACAAACTAGATCGATCACCAACTAATGTTAGGACATTAATTCCTGTAGGGATGATCTGAGTAAGTTGGGAAGGCAACCCTTCCAAAGTGAAGTCATTCATCAAGTCACCCATATTCACAAAAATGTTGCTCGTATCACCCAAGTCAATATTGGCACCTTCTAGCAAAGAGCTGGACATAGGTTCATTCTTGGACGAAACTCCTTCAATATGCTCTTTCAAAGGAGGCGAGGGAGCATGTCCAGGGCTCAACTTCGGGGCCTCATCGCTTTTGTTGACGTCACCCTCATCAGTGTCCCAATCTATTTCTTCATCATTTAGAGGATGCTCCTCACTGAACTCTCCTTCCTCCTTTCCTTCAATCAATGGAGCCTTGCCCTTCCATTGAATAAAATCTTCTTCTTTCTTTTCTGGGATCGATGGAATTTTGGACGGAGCGTCAACCTCAACTTGAATTTAGATCTCCTCATGGGTCTTATATGACCCATCGGATGGGTCACTTTCTTCTTCCTCATCATCATCTTCACCGGAGTCATGGCAAGAGAGAACAGAAAGGGTCCGGGCCCTAGAGCAGAAAGGAGCACTGACGAATCCAACAGATCTCCCAGGGTATAAAAGCCTACATCGGTGAAGATATTCATATGTAAATAAGAACCTAATTGTGCACACCTAAGCACCGACCACTTTTAGGGTGCTAAGAACAGTGCCGAGTGTCGGATCCTTGTGAATCTTCAGAAGAACTATAAGGATTATACGATTGTTCAGAATACTTGTAGCATTTAAAGGAAATTCCAAACATAGTGAAAGAGACTTACCCCTCTGTGGTCCATAAATGGGTGAATCCCTCTGGGAATTTAGCGAAAAAGAACTAATTCCTAAATGAAGGAACGTTGCTGGGAAAATCCCGTATAAGTTTCCGGCTACGTTGCATCCCGATATAAACAAGTGATGGGTTAGCCTCTCTATTTTTGAGTAATAGTAGATACCGCATCTCATTGAAACTCGAGGCACGATTGAGTGTCTGCATAAACAGAACATATAAGCATATAAGCATGGCATATCCATTTGGAATAATTTGGAATGTGGCCAACTCTTGTTCTAAAGTGTTGTTGTTAAGAAGTGATTGAATGGGGGCACTGCATCATACACACACATGTATCGGTGGCATGCCACATATTAAGAAGGTGGCCTATATGAAAATTCTCCTCTCGATGACAAAAGCATGGCGTCCTCTGCGACACCATAATGCGAGCGAATGCTATGCAACATCCTATGTGTAAGGATCGAAGGAACTTTCTTCGAACGATCAAGAAAGACCCTGAAGTTAGGAGGAGTGCAATCGATGATAGGACCGATTGGAATCAGGCGACCATATTGGCCTGAAATTATGGAAGCAATGGATATAGCTGGGATCGACGATGACTCTTCTTCAGAAAGAGGTGATTTTCCCACAACTTATTCGCACCAAGAATATTTGCGCATCATTCTATATATGAAAGCTTGTAATGACTCGTATTTATTATAACTATTTTGAATTATTAAATTTAGTATGATTATTGAATAAAATTGTTGAAAACAAAAATTTAGTGTTTTATTTATGTAAGTTATTGAAAGTGAACTTGAATAAAATTTTGAAATAATAAACTTCGATGATTTTGGCAACAATAAGTTTTGAAATGAAATTCTATGTATTGGAAGTGTATATAATCAACAGCAAGAATTGGATAATAAATGTTGTATTGTTTAGATGGGAATAAAATAATTGTTGAAAATTAAAATTCATTTGAAATTCATTAATGAATTAATATCAATTTATTAATTAAATTGTTTAAATTTAATATTGAAAATTATTTGAATAATGAAATTTTGAGCCTAATATAATTAAAAAGGATGTCAAAAGTTGATTTAGATCTTATTTAAAAAGCAATGAAGATTGTTAAACTTGAAATTGAATTTAAAGTGATTAAATGAAAATTTGAATTTTGTTTTAGTTTACGTGTAAAAATAGACATTTTGGCCACTGTCTCAGATTTCAACGAAACTAGTTTCATCGGACCTGGAATAGTGAAATATTGTAGGATTTCTAGTTTCGTAGCAATCAGACTTGTCGTTTGGCCGTGCGAGCTTGAAATGCGTCGAAATTAATTAAAGGAATTTGATTAAACTTAATTGATTTTGTGTAACATCCCCATACTTGAAGGCCCAAAACTAACTGCTACGGATGTTGCAGTCATCTATAGTTGTTAATCTTCGACGACTAAATATGGCGGTGCTAGACACAGTACACACAGTTCAGCATAGTATAAACAAAGGAGATGAGCATGCATCATTATTTCACAGAAAATCTACCCTAGCAAATTCACAGATCCTAAGAATATGGAAAATTTTAACAATTCAAAAACATAATTCCACATTCAAATCAAAACATTTCATGTTCGTTACATAATCCCAAAATATTACCCACGTTCAGTAAAGTATAATTATTACACATACGCCAAGAGCGACAAATGAAGATGCCCCCTTGGTTGATCAGAGTATATAGTACGGCTAATGAATCTGCCTTTACATCCATATACACGGCGGAAAATAAAACTCTAAATAACTATTTTCCTCCAATATGCCTCTGGAAGCTTTATTCGTCTAAGAAAAACCTGAAAACCCTAAACCTCAAACTACTCAAAATCAATTGAGCACCCGAGAGTTTAAGGGGAAAACAAAAACATCAAGTCAGACATAAAGACTAGTATGAATAATAATCTATTATCTCAAACCAAATGGAAATCTAGTGAGACCATGCCGCTTAGCGGAATGGATTTTCCGCTCAGTAGTATCCTAAAATCGTTATAAATCCATATGTTGTGCTGCTGCATCCACAATGATTAAAAACAAAACATTATAATGATATGCAAAACAAGCAAATTAAATCTGGATTACTCCTCCCCATTCATTCGGACCATCTGTCTTAATTATAGTCTTTAGGATTACTATTAACCTAATAGATTTCATGGCCTAACTAATAACCAGTTAAACATTTAAGAACTCCCTGTCCAATTACATATTTTTTTATAGGTGTTTCCTGGAGATTTGACCAGGCAATTCGGTACCCGGCCCCTCTAGATTGTTCGGCATATCATCGCGGTCGGCATCCAGCAAGTACTCGACATCTAGGAGCGCTCGGCATAAGGGGACACTCGGCAGAAAGGAGGCTCGGCACTTAGTAGCGTTCGGCATTAGGAAGTGTTCGACAGACAGGGTACCCTGCATTCGGAACGTTCGGCTCCACTTCACTCGGCATGCTTCCATATTGCTCGGCATCCTAGGTGTTCGGCACCACTATGTTCGGCATGCAAAGTAGGCTCGGCATCTACGCTTCACTCGGCATTCCTGGACTATTCAGCATTCTAGCCTCGTTCGGCCTATCCATCATTCGGCCAAGACACTGGTTCGGCTTCCAGTATCGTTCGGTGCAAATGCTTCCCATGGTACTCAGAGCGTTCGGCATCCAAAGATTGTTCGGCACTCTTTCAATCTCGTCTGGCTTTGATTCATTGCTCGGCCAACTCTTCCTACGTAACACCACACCGTTCAGAATGAAGACGATGGATCGGCATTTGGCCACTCGGCATGTTCGAGTCGGCACACAGAATTTACTCCATTTGGGCCGTGATATCCAGCTGCCAGGCCCACCAGAGAAGTCCAACCCACCTTCGTCTATAAGTAGAGAGGCACAGGCACAGTGAAACGGATCCTTTTTTCGAGAACACTGAGGAGGCTCTGCCATTTTTTATACTCTCTTCTTTTTCATTCAAACTTGTATTCAAGTGATTGATTTACGGATTGTATCTGTACTCAAGTAATGGAGATAGCAATAAATATTAACTTCAAAGTGGATGTATGTAGTTACGCCGAACCACTATAAATTTGGTGTTCTTATTCTCCGCACTGAAATTTATACATTGTTCTCTATTTTCATTTACTTTCTTCATTAATCTCTCTATAGAATATTTCTAAGGGTGTTAGTGACCAATTTTGGTGCTTTCACTGAGAATTGAATTCTCAGGCAGTTAGGATCTGCTTTGTAGCTACTGGATTGCATAAATCCCCTAGAGGAGATCCAAGACATTGACAAGGCATCTGTTGATTCTATTCAGAGTTATAACCAACAACTCTACCATGGAAAGACCACGAACCAGATCGGCCTCCCATAACACAGATGTCCACGAAACTGCTAGCGTACAACAAGTTGGACCTTGAAATCAGCAAGCAACAAGAGGTGCAGGGCCCTCCACCCAAAACCAAGCGAAAGTCGTTTCCCGAACAGAGTTCAATGACTTGATAAGAGAACTCAAGGAAAGTAAAAGGCAACTTGCTGAGCAGATTCAAGCCAACACTAACCTCATGACTCAGCTCGCTCAGCAACAGCGCCAGAATGCTGGAGGTAACCCTGACCCTTATTCTGAATCTGATAGTTCAACGTCAGCTGACGAACCTCCTAGGCGTAGATGCCGTAAGGATGAAGGTGTACAAGCAGACATTGGGAACCAAGCCTGTGAAGAGACCGGACACCCGAATCTCCAAGACCCAAATCAGGCGGGACATCAACCCGCACGGTCCCGTGGAACGGAAACCAACCTTCCATCCTCCATACCAACTCCGGACTTGACAGCGATGGTCGGGCAGTTGATGAGAGAGAACCAAGGCTTGACCAATGAAGATTGGGAGTGACCAGAAGCCGTACTCCCTTTACGGATGGTATCCTGCAGGCTGAGTACCCCAAGAAGTTCAATATGCCGACTATTCCAGCCTACGAAGGAAAGACTGATCCCAGGCAGCATGTGATGAGGTACGGATGGATGATGGATTCTGCAAGAGCCAATGATGCAACCAAGTGTAGGTGCTTCCCAATTACCCTGTCCGGAATTGCCACCATGTGGTTTACTCGACTTCTCCCACAGTCAATATCCAGCTTTGACGAATTGGCAATGAAATTCATAGAGCAATTCAGGATACACACCACTCGTCCAAGGGATGTGATGTCCTTATCAAGCGTAATCCAGGCCCTAGGAGAGTCATTGAAAGCATACTTGTAGAGATTTCATGTTGCTGCTACTGAGGTGAGTAATCCAAACGACCACGCAATTTTGATGGCGGTAATGCGTGGAGTGGATCCAGACTCTGAATTTGGAGATTGGTTGGCGGGAAATCCCCGGCCATGCTGGAGCGTTTCTATTCGAAAGCTCATTAGTTCATAAGAAGGGAAGAAGCGCGATGGATAAGACGAGACAAGGCACCATGGCCTGCGCAGGAGACTGAGAAAGGTACCGTCACCATGAAGCAAACCAGCGATAATTCGGTGAAAGCCCAAGTCAACGTCCAAAACAAGCCTGGGCTGTCTAAAGGATCCGGAGGTGGAAATCCGGGGAAGAAGAGAGTGGCAGGGAAATGGAAGTCAAGGATCCCGCCCTACACTGAATACACCCCGCTCAACGCATCAATTGAGAACATCTATTTGTCAACTTGCAACACTTACCAGTATAGGAAACCACGCCCAAAGGAATCGACGGAGGAACAGAAGAGGACTGGGAAGTACTGCCGCTTTCACGAGTCTTATGGGCACAACACAGAGGAGTACATGCACCTCCGTGATGCTATTGAAAAGTTGATTAAACAGAAGAAGCTACAGGAGTTAGTCAAAGACCCACTAGACAGAAGACAAGAGACATCGGACCCCGTACGTGGGCCAACTCCATGCCAACCAGAACAACCTGCTCGAACCGTGGGTAGATTGGTGATCAACATGATCGCGAGCGGACCTCATCCTGTGGATAAGAATTGGCAGGAGATGGAACGATATGCTAAATCTTTAAGACATGCGGAGCATGAATGTAGTTCGAATGTGGAGGATGGGACTCCGGCAAAGCAGTAGCGAACGATGGATGATGATATTGTATTCGGGAGCCGAGATGCGGATAAGGTGGAGACCTCTACCATCGACCCGATGGTCATATCTGCGACAATCGGGCCGGTGTTTGTGAAGAGAATTCTAATTGATTGTGGAAGTTCCATTAACATCATCTTCAAGAAGGCATGTGACCAAATGATGCTGGAAGCTAAGGATTTGAAGCCATCCAATGCCAGAATCCATGGCTTTAACGGCGCAGTAACGGATGCAATGGGATATGTGGAGCTACCAGTTGGGGCAAGGTGAGCGTAGGAGGGTGAGAATCCTACCATTCATAGTGTTGGATGTTGACTCTCCATATAACATATTTCTAGGACATCCAGCCTTGGCAGAATTTAAGGCAGCATTAGCCCCTTGGTGTCTGACATTAAAATTTCCCACAGACAGTGGTGTTGGAGTTGTACACGGTGATCAGGCGACCGGACGTGCCTACTATGTGGCTGAGCTGAGAGAGGCTCAGCGTAAGGAGAAAGGAATGGCTGCGGACTGCTCCGTCCGCATCCGAAATGCTGATGATTGACAAGTAGCGCCCGAGCCCTGGCTCGGGCAACATTCTCGGATCTATAGAGACATAGATCTGAGAGACGATGATGGAGGACCCAGGGAAACCAATGCAGCACCGGCTGAACTCACAATTGACATCCCAGTCAGCCGGAATGACCCGTCACAAATTCTTAAAATTGGATCACAACTCGACGCCGTGGTGGCTGAGAACCTCACTGACTTCCTCCAAGCGAACCTTGATATTTTCGCCTGGACTCACTCCGATATGTGCGGGATTTCTACGACAGTTGCGAGTCATATGTTTAACATAGACCCTAAGTACATTACTGTAAAATAGAAGAGGAGAGGTATGGACCCGGAGAGGTCCGCAGATCTCAAAGAGGAGGTGGACAAACTCAAGGCCAATGGTTTCGTCCATGACGGCCTCTATCCCGAATGGGTATCTAACCCAGTGCTGGTGAAGAATGCGAATGGAAAGTGGAGAACTTGTGTTGATTATTCTGATTTAAACAAAGCATGCCCGAAGGACAGTTTCCCATTGCTAAGGATTGACCAACTGGTCGATTCAACTGTCGGGCATGAGTTACTATCATTGATGGATGCATACTCTGGATATAACCAAATCTCGATGCACCTCCCGGATCAAGAACATACCAGTTTTGTCACAAACGTCGGGTTATATTGCTATGTAGTGATGCCTGAAAAACGCGGGAGCAACTTATCAGCGTCTGGTAAATCGGATCTTCAAAGAACAGATTGGAAAAAAAATGGAAGTTTATGTGGATGACATGCTCGTGAAGTCACGACAGTCAAACGACCACATCCGAGACTTAGCGGAAATGTTTGACATACTCCGGCGTTATGGAATGAAGATCAATCCTTTGAAGTGTACGTTCGACGTAGCATCAGGAAAGTTTCTGGGTTTCATTGTGAATGCGTGGGGAATCGAGGCCAACCCGGAGAAGATCCAGGCTATCCGAGATATTCAAGTGCCCAGAACCATAAAACAGTTGCAAAGCTTGAATGGAGAGATGGCCGTGCTGAGCTGATTCATATCCAGGGCCACAGACAAGTGTATTCCTCTCTTCGATGTCATAAAGAAAGGAAAGAGGAATTTCGTCTGGACATCCGACTGTGAGGAAGCATTCCGAGCTCTTGTAAGGCACTTGGAAAGTCCCCCGATATTATCAAAACCAATAGGCCATGAAATGATGTATGTATACTTGACTGTATCCCAACACGCTATCAGCACAACCCTAGTTCACGAGGAAGACCGGGTTCAGCAGCCAGTTTACTATGTTAGTAAACGCTTGACGGGGCCGAAAGAAATTATACAAAGATTGAAAAACTAGCTTATTGCTTGGTGATTGCGTCATGAAAGCTTAGCCCGTATTTTCAGGCACACTCAATCAGTGTCTATACCGATCAACCTTTGCGACAGATACTCCAACGACCGAAAACTTCTGCAAGGATGTTAAAATGGAATATTGAGCTAAGTCAGTTCGACATTACCTACCTACCGCGAAGGACCATACAAGGACAGGCACTAGCTGACTTCATTGATGAATTCACTATGACAGATGAATCAAACGATCACAATGCCATACCTCCCATTTGATGGAAGATGTACACCGACGGGGAATCTAACGACCGTTGTTCGGGGGTTGGCATAGTTCTTGTAACTCCTGAAAACCGATCGGTTTGCTACGCTTTGAAGCTCAAATTCACAGCAATGAATAATGAAGCCGAATATGAGGCGTTGATCACCGGCTTAAGACTTATTAAAGAACTGGGAGTAAAATCGGTTGAGATCTTTAGCGAATCTCAACTGGTGGTATACCAAGTGCGAGTAGACTACCAAGCGAGGGGGTAGAGACTTGCCCCATATTTTGTCCGAGTCCAGGAGCTGCTAGCGAGTCTCGAGTACTATGATAATTCACATATCCCGCGTGAGCAAAACAGAGCAGCCGATTCATTGGAAAAATTCGCAAGCACAGGCGATGCACAACAAATGGGATTATTTCCTGTTGAAACCCACCATGCTCCGAGTATAGATATGATGGAGGTAGATTTCGTGTTAGAAACAGAAATCGAGAAGGAATCGTGGATGACCCCAATCAGGCAGTACTTGCTATTCGAGACCTTACCCAAAGAAAGGAGCGAAAGACGACAAGTCCTTCATAAGGCTTCTCGTTATGTAATACAGGAAGAAAGAATGCATCGAAGGGGATTCTCAACCCCATTACTCCGATGCATTGCCCATGATGAGATAAAATGAGTCCTGAAGGAAGTCCATGAAGGAGAGCGCGGTGACCATACTGGGGGGCAGATACTAGCGAAGAAAATCCTCCGTTATGGATACTATTGGCCAACGGTGAATCGGGATGCTGCAGACTATGTGAGAAGATGTGACAAATGCCAGATATATGCAAAAATCCCGAGAGCTTCACCGACGGAACTCACGCAGATGGTTAGTCCCTGGCCATTTGCAATGTGGGGGATTGACCTAGTTGGCTCTTTACCGTTAGCCAAAGGTGGAGCGAAATATGCAATAGTTGTAGTCGACTACTTTACAAAATGGGCAGAAGCAGAGCCTCTGGCCATAATAACCACCAAGAAGGTTATTAATTTCGTCGTACGAAATATCATATGCCGTTTTGGCCTTCCACGGACCATCGTCACAGACAATGGAACTCAATTCGAGACAAAGGAGTTCAAAGATTTTTGTCAGAAATACGGCATTGAGAAGTTTGCAGCGGTTGCTCACCCAAAAGCCAATGGACAAGTGGAAGCCGTAAACAAGATAATCAAGTCCATATTGAAAAAGCGTCTGGAAAAGGCTAGAGGTAAGTGGGTAGATGAACTTCCAACGGCGCTTTGGGCCTATAGGACAACCCACAAGACCGCGACTGGCCACACTCCCCTCGCACTGGCGTATGGCACAGAAGCTGTCATACCCGTGGAACTTGAAGTTCCATCACATCGTGTAACTCATTACGACCCCAAGTCGAACCAGAATCTTTTATTAGAATCGTTGGACTTCATTGACGAAAAACGCAAAGAAGCCAATTTGAGAGCGGCTGCATGCAGACATAGAGTCGCTAAATATTATAATGAAAAGGTCCGACCGAGAATTTTTGGTATGGGCAACCTCGTTTTGAAACGAGTTTTTTCGGTCCCATCTCATATGAATCCCGCATGGGAGGGTCCATACATCATCGAACGAAAGCTTGGAGAAGGAACTTTCAAGCTATCGACCGTCGATGGTGCGACGCTCCCCCGAGCATGGAACAGCGAGCACTTGCGACATTATTATGCTTAGTCTATTTCTTTCATGCATTAGCTGCATTTATTTCCATTGTGCTTTTATTTCTAATTCTTGGCATGTATTAAGGCAATTTAGCTTGTTCTCATTAATAAAGGCTTGAAGCCATCTTTTCCATGAATTACTAATGTCTCTACAAATGACGATCCTGTGACAGGAAAATAAAATTATGTATTCCGGCTAACGTACGAACGCGCACAGACACTTGAAATCTCCAAGTCCCCGGAGTGCGGACTGGAGTATTCTAAGTCCCCAGAACATGGGCTCGAGTATAACAACTAAAATCCCCAAGTCCTTGGAGTGCGGACTGGAGTACTCTAAGTCCCCGGAGTGCGGACTCGAGCATAAACGACTTAAAAATCTCCAAGTCCCCGAAGTGCGGACTGAAGTTGTAACAACCCGCATATTTTACGATTGAATATTTAAATATTTCTTTTTAAATATTTTATCGTTAGTCGGATTTTAGTCTGAAAAGTTACTTTTTACATACGGTCGAATTAGGACTCCGAACCACTTCCATTGGGTCCAAAACGCCGTTTGTGATCCTTTTGAGTAGAAACTTTGATATGTTTGGAGTTAGTGGAATTTTGCCACTTTTTCACTTTGGGCTTTGGGTTTGGTTTAGCCCATTAGCCTAAACTATTAACTCTAGCTCAACCCCCTCTTCCCTTCATAACTTCACTTTCATTTCCTAACACTGAAGCTTCATCAAAAATGGAGGGAGAAATGGGAAATTAAAACTCCAAGCCCTAGTTCATTTGCATATCCAACATCTAACTCCAAATCCAAAGAGAAGCCATTGATTCAAGCTTCTTGTGTAGAGATTGAAGTGTGGTTGATTCTTCCTTTGCTTTTAAGCTTCTCCTTCATTGATTTTGTGAAAAGGTGAGATTTTTATCTTACATCTTTGTCTATAACTATCTTTAATTGTTGGGTATGAATCCTAACACTTTTTCATATGCATTTGCTCTTGGTTTGGATTGAATTGGTGAAAATCCCCATTTTTAGTGTTTTGGGTTCAAATCTTTAAAAATCCTAACTTTGATTATTGAACACGTTTTTGGTGATGCATCGAGGAGCCAATAGGACCGGGTAGCCGATCGGCGTAATCCCCTAGCGTCCATGCTCGATCGGTTGCAAATTGAGAGAGTTTTTGGCATTTTTGTTGCTTAGGTCGTTCGGCCTGCACATATGGTTCTCGGCCTGCAGTTGGTCGTCCTGCCTTAGGTCGCAACCCCCTTAAGTCGCTCGGCCTATTCTTCACAACTTAGGTCACGCCAAACATAAGTCGCGACATGCCTAGGTTGTCCCATCTTAAGTCGCTTGGCCACTTGGTCGTTCCACCACTTGGTCGCTCGCCTCGCAGTTAGGTCGCAACCCATAGGTCGCTCGGCATTGCTTAGGTTTTCCAAAAGCCACAGTTTCCTTAGGTCGCTCAGCCTGTTTTGAGTAACATCTGCAGTTAGGTCGCGCCATGTTAGGTCGCACCATTTCCTAAGTCGCTCGGCCTGCTTTTCAACTTAGGTCGTTTTCGGCCCTTAAGTCGCTTCCAATTTAGGTCGTTTGGCCTGCTTGGTCGCGCCATGATTAGGTCGCCGACCTCCTTAGGTCGCTCGGTCTACTTGCATTGTTAAGTTGCCCATGCTATGGGTCGCGCCATTCCTTAGGTCGCTTGCAATTAGATCACGCCACCCTTTAAGTCACACCTGCTTTAAGCCGCATGATATTTCTTAAGTCGCCGATCCCTTGTGTCATATGCCGTAGGGTCGTATGAGTTGAGCCGCTGATTTCTTGTGTGGTATTGTGTTAAGTCGTAAGACGTGGCTGTTAAGTCGTAAGGGTATTTCCATTTTGATGGATTTGAAATCAAATTTTTTGGATTTTATTCACGTCTTCGAATGTGAATTTTTGTGATTTATTGTTTCTACAATCATTTTGTGATTTGTCACTTTAAAAAAATAAAGGTTTCAATATTAGTAGTAAATATCAAAACTCTTCCATCAAAACGATTTCAACACTATTTTATTACAAAGCTCGTTTCTTAAACCGTTTTCCAATCTACTAGTATATACAAACCTTTACCTCACTCGTATGAGAAATCTAATTAAACTATTTAGTAAAGCAAGTGGTGTGAAATGCTTGCGTTTACTTCGTTGGTTCATTCTTGGACTTGTTCGATTGAATCTCTTGTGACAATTTTCTAGTGGAAACTTACAATTTGTTCGTAAATATTTAAGTTAAGATAGTGGTTATGGGACATGAAGCTAAGCTTATATATTTACTAGCTTACTATAATTGACACTTCTTGATGATCGTTGATGATCATTTTTGTGATTTAGACTAGCAAATGCGCGATGTCTCTTTGTCTACGAGGGAGACTAAACCCCGTTTCTATGGAGCCTCGGCTCAATTTGGTGGGGTAGCGACCCATGGTCTTTGGCCGTTTTGTGGAGCTTCGGCTCAAAATTAATGGTTAGCAACCATGGAATAGCGTTCCATTTTGTGATACACGTGTTGGTGAGTTTTCATGCTCCTGTTTTGTGATAGGTCTCCCCCTTTTTGTGATTTCTGGATTTCTATTGTAGATTTCTGGAATTTGTGATTTCACCAATTTTCGTGATGTATATTGATAAGTTTTATCAATATTTGTGCATTGGTGAATTTGTGTGTCATTAACTTTTGTGATTGGCAATGATATTATTGTCCATATTTATGGTTTGGTGAATACAAATAAAGAGTATGACATTCCTTTTGATCTCTGAGAAGATTCTTGTGATATTGATTAATCTCTTATTGATTTTCAATTACATACTTATCACAGTATGGCTTTATGGTTATCATATGTTTACGTCATATCTCTTATTCTATATCATTTCATCTGATATTTATAGCTAGACTGATCCGTTTATTATTTTCATATTAAATAATACTCGGGTCAGACCGAGATGTTACAGGTGCTTCTGCTTGACTTCACATCTAGGATTATCCCCTTGACTTTTGGCCAACTACTTAGATCAGTAAATTTTTTTGTATACATTTGAGACATAGACTCATTGATGTATCCATATTCTTTTGTCTAGCACTTGTAGCTATTCTTTTGTGATATTGTGGATCTTTTCTGACCACTACTATGATGAACACTTTTATGTGTTATATATTCATATCTATTTCCGCCTTTGTGATATGGATGTCTGTGGCTGATTTGTGTTATGTTTATTTTATATTTGTTTCCGAAGAATATACATATAGCCACCGAGTAGTAGCTTTGAGTTTGTATCGGTATGTCGGATTTCCTCCTAAAACCAGATGCATGTTGTACTATCTGACCTATCGGTGCTCGCACAAAGCGATTACGCGGATGGTCGCTCTTCAACAGCCTTATTCTCCGTGCTAGTTGACGGCATTACCCCGTAGTGTCCTTGGCTAGAGTGGGTAGGGGCATCACAGCTTGGTATCAGAGCAAAACTTTGAAACAACGTAGAATAATTTAACAAGGATCATCGTCCTAAGTCCATCTTAGGAGTCATGCTTTAGGATTTAATTCGAGTCTTCGAACCGATTCATCCTATTTTATTTATGATTCCTTGTTTGATCTATCAAGATTGCTTGATATTCAATTGGTGAATAACCTTTTCCTTCTTTCTTCTTTCTTTCCAAAGGAAGAGAAATAGTTAGACCTGGCCATCCCAGCGCCGGTCAATCTAGTGCTAATCCCCGAGAAGGAGTATTTATGTTTGCCCAGCAGCTTCTTGATCTCGTAAAGAATGCTCCAGCAGCCGGATCTAATCCGAAGTCTACTCACCCTAAGTCTGGATTTGCACGTTTGTGCAACGATTATACCAATTTGGGTAGGAAGCCATTCAAAGGTTCTGAAACTATTATTGAAGTCCAGGCTTGGCTGAGAACGTGCGATCGAATCTTTTCTCACATGAACGTTATTGATCTTCACCGTGTTCAGGTGGCCTCTAGTATGCTCCAAGAAAGAGCATTTGATTGGTATGAGCTTCTGATTTCTGAAATAAATGAAGCGGATCTTACTTGGAAGAAATTCCGGGAACGCTTCGAGCTAAAATTTGTGCCAGAAGCCGAGAAGGTGACTTTGGCTTGTCGTTTCATAGATCTTATACAAGGTGAATCTTCAGTGGCAAACTTTGTCACATCATTCGAGTCACTTTCTAAATACGGGGTTGAGTACATAAACACCCCATTGAAGAAGAACCAAAGATTTGTCTATGGATTGAATAAAAAATCTCAAGAAGCCATTACTTCTAAAGTTAGAAGTTTCTTTTGATCAACTCATTGATATCGCTTTTCGACTTGAAGAGGCAGATAAGGAGAGTGATGTTGAAGTTATGGGTGCCAAACCAAACTTTAACAACAAAAAAAGGCCTAATAACTTCAAAGGTCCTTATCCCAACAAGAAAGGGAAGCAAGCAACTTCGGTGGCAAAGACTTCTACTTCTAGTAGTGGGCAATGCTACAATTGTGGTTCTAAGGACCATTATGCGAACAAGTGTTCAAAGCCTTGTGCTTGTCGCTATTGCAAAAGCCCAGATCATTATTTATCTTCTTGTCCCAAACTTCAAGGCAAGAAGGAGGGAAAGCTTAATGTTGCTCAAGCTCCTGGCAACACATCTCGTGGTCATGGTATTTCTCATTCTATCCTTGATGGAATTATTTTATTTCATGATCATTCTATTCGAGTTCTTTTTGATACGGGTGCGTCCCACTCTTTTATTTCAAAAGAACTTGTTGATACTTTTTCTTTGAATGTTTTGTGTTTAATGACTTCTTTGAGGATTGCGAATCTGGTTGGTGGATCCGCAACAATCAGTTTATTGTGTAAAGGTGTCGAGATTATTTTGTGTGATTTTTCTTTCCGAGCCGATTTGTATGTTATGCGCTACTTAGGCTTTGGAATGATTTTGGGAATGGATTGGCTTAACCGCTATGAAGCTCAAATCCTATGTCCTGAGCGGAGTATTCATCTTCGACATCCTCAATCTGTTAAACAAATTTCTGTTAACCTTAAAGATTCGAATTCCAGCTTGGTTGCATCTTTATATTCTTTAAATCCTCATGATGATGATAATGATGATGAGGAAGATATTATTTCTCTTATTCACGTTGTTCGTGAACTTTCCGACATCTTTGAGACTGTTTTAGGATTACCACCTAAGTGAGCAATTGATTTCAAAATTAATCTCATCCCTGGAGCTCAACCTATCACTCGTCCTCCTTATCGCATGTCCAATAAAGAAAATGAGGAGATGCGCAAACTATTATCCGAATTGGAGATGAAGCAATTTATTCTCTCTAGTTCCTCGCCTTGGGGAGCTTCGGCTATTTTTGTGAAGAAATCCGATGGTACACTTAGGCTTTGCGTTGACTACCGCAAGCTTAATGATCTTACTACCAAGAATAAGTATCCTTTACCACTGATTGATGATCTATTCAATCAACTTAGTGGTGCTAGAGTCTTTTCACAATTAGACTTAGCAACAGGTTTTCATCAACTTCGTATTGCAGAGGATAGCATTCCTTTGACATCGTTCCGTACTCGTTATGGATCTTATGAATGGCTTGTTATGCCATTTGGTTTAACGAATGCTCCGGCTTATTTCGTTGACCTTATTAATCGAGTTTTCAAGGATTTCCTCGATCGATTTGTTCTCACCTTCATTGATGATATTCTTATGTATTCAAAAACCAAGGAGGAGCATGAAAAGCATCTTCGGATTGTGTTGGAAACTTGTAGGAGTAATCAATTGAAAGCAAAATTTTATAAATGCCACTTTTGGCAATCTCGTGTGAAGTTTCTTGGTCATATTATTTTCGAATCCGGGATTTCCGTGGATCCTTCAAAGATTGAAGCGATTCAAAATTGGAAGAGACCGGAGAGTGTGACAGAGATTCGTAGTTTTCTCGGATTGGCGGGTT
Source organism: Allium cepa (assembly GCA_030765085.1). Classification (NCBI taxonomy): domain Eukaryota; kingdom Viridiplantae; phylum Streptophyta; class Magnoliopsida; order Asparagales; family Amaryllidaceae; genus Allium; species Allium cepa. The sequence continues at coordinate 2,266,860 of JASFAV010000025.1, read as the reverse complement.
ATTACCGTCCTTTTATAGAAGACTTTTCAAAAATTTCCGTGCCTCTTACTAGTTTAACAAAGAAGGGAGTTAAATACATTTGGTCGGACAAATGTGAAGCTTCTTTTCAGAAATTAAAAGAACTCCTTTCTGATGCTCATATTCTTGTGATTCCCGAGGGAAACCAAGATTTCATTGTTTATTCTCATGCTAGTCGCGTTGGTTTGGGTGTCGTTCTTATGCAAAGAGAACGTGTTATTGCTTATGCTTCTAGGCAATTGAAGCCAGCCGAGACTAGATATGCCACTCATGATTTAGAGCTCGCGGCTATTGTTTTCGCCCTTCGTATTTGGCGTCATTATCTTTTGGGAGAGATATTTATTCTTTACACTGATCATAAATCTTTGAAGTATCTATTTTCTCAAAAGGAACTTAATTTGCGTCACAACGTTGGCTCGAGCTCCTTGCACCTTATGATCTTGATATTCTTTATACTCCCGGAAAGGGAAATCGTGTTGCCGATGCATTTAGTCATAAGCAACAAGCAGTTGTTTCCATGATGATATCCGAATGGAATGATCTCAGAATTCTATCCACTTGTGAGATTCGAGATCGTGTTTCCGATTTATGTTCATCTCTTGTTTTATGTAGCCTTGAGGCTCATCCTTCTCTTTTAGACCGCATTCTTGAAGTTCAAAAGCTAAATCCCGAATTGGCTCTTTTTGGCCAAAATTTTAGGAATAAAATCGATGTTGAGGGTTTGAAAGATTTGATATTGATTCTCGTGGCGGCATTCGAAAATTTGGTAGACTTATCGTGCCTAATGTTAGTGATCTTCGTAAAGATATTTTAGAAGATTCACATCGCTCTAAATTTACCATTCATCCCGGTAATAGTAAAATGTACGCATATATGAAGCGACTTTATTATTAGGAGGGAATGAAATCTGATATCGCTAACTTTGTTAAGTGTTGCATGACTTGCCAACTTGTCAAGGCCGAACACCAAAGGCTCGGTGGGTTATTGCAACCTTTAGAAATTCCAATTTGGAAGTGGGACCAAATTTCCATGGATTTTATAAAACGCCTTCCCCGTTCTCGCTCGGGTCATGATAGCTTATGGGTGATAGTTGATAGACTTACTAAATCCGCCCATTTTATTCTCGTTCGGTCCAATCCAACAGTTTCTCTCTTGGCTAAACTCTTTATTAAAGAAATTGTAAAATTGCATGGATTTCCTTCTTCTATTGTTAGTGATCGTGATCCATTGTTTACTAGTAGATTTTGAAAGAGTCTTTAAAAAGATTTGGGAACGAAGCTTAATTTTAGCACCGCTTATCATCCTCAATCCGATGGACAAACTGAGCGTGTGAATCAAACTCTTGAAGATCTTCTTCGTGCATGTGTTCTTGATTTTTGGTGGAAGTTGGGAAGATCATATTTCTCTTGTTGAGTTTTCCTATAATAATAGCTTCCAATGTAATGTTTGTATGGCACCTTTTTAGGCACTCTCTGGAAGGCCATGCCGATCTCCTTCTTGTTGGCTTGAGGCCGATGAGAAGCTGGTTTTAGGTCCAGATTTTATTCGTGATTCCACAGAGACGATTGACCTTATTCGTCATAGGATGAAAGAAGCCCAGAGTAGACAAAAATCCTATGCCGATAACCGGAGAAGGAAATTAGAATTTTCTGTGGGAGATCTTGTGTTTATTCGTGTTTCACCTATGAAGGGTGTTGTATGTTTCAGTCGATCGGGAAAATTAGCGCCTCGATATATTGGGCCATTTCCTATCACTGAACGTATTGGTTCCGTGGCTTATCGCCTTTTATTACCGGCTCAGTTTTCTGCTATTCATGACGTGTTTCATGTTTCTCAATTACGGAAATGCCTTCGAGATTCCGATTCTATTCTTGAGCCTGGTGTTGTGAAAGAAATAGAAGTTTCGCCTAATTTAACTTATGAGCAACATCCTATTCGTATTATTGCTTCGGAGGTCAAAGGCCTTCGAAATAAAGATGTTCCGCTTGTTAAAGTTCAATGGTCCTCAAATCCTAAGGATTGCCCTTGGCAATCTAGAGAATTCATCGAGCGAACACATCCGGACTTACTTTCCCGTGCTCTTTGAGGTGAATTTCTTATTTCAAATTTCTTTTGTGTTAATATGCTTTCATGGTTGTTACCTTATATTTTCTTCTTAAATATTGCGAGGACGCAATTTCTTTAAGGAGGGGAGTTTGTAACAACCCACATATTTTACGATTGAATGTTTAAATATATATTTTTAAATATTTTATCGTTAGTCGGATTTTAGTCCGAAAAGTTACTTTTTGCATATGGTCGAATTAGGACTCCGCACCACTTCCATTGGGTCTAAAACGTCGTTTGCGATCCTTTTGAGTATAAACTTTGATATGTTTGGAGCTGGTGGAATTTTTCCACCTTCACTTTGGCCTTTGGGTTTGGTTTAGCCCATTAGCCTAAACTATTAACTCTAGCTCAACCCCCTCTTCCCTTCATAACTTCACTTTCATTTCCTAACACTCAAGCTTCATCAAAAATGGAGGGAGGAATGGGAAATTAAAACTCCAAGCCCTAGTTCATTTGCAAATCCAACATCTAACTCCAAATCCAAAGAAAAGCCATCGATTCAAGCTTCTTATGTAGAGATTGACGTTTGGTTGATTCTTCGTTTGCATTTAAGCTTCTCCTTCATTGATTTTGTGAAAAGGTGAGATTATTATCTAACATCTTTGTCTATAACTATCTTTAATTATTAGGTATGAATTCCTAACACTTTTTCATATGCATTTGCTCTTGGTTTGGATTGATTTGGTGAAATCCCAATTTTTAGTTTTTTTGGGTTCAAATCTTTAAAAATCCTAACTTTGATGATTGAACACGTTTTTGGTGATGCATCGAGGAGCCAATAGGACTGGGTAGCCGATGGGCGTAATCCCCTAGCGTCCGTGCTCGATCGGTTGCAAATTGAGAGAGTTTTTGGCATTTTTGTTGCTTAGGTCGTTCGGCCTGCACATATGGTTCTCGGCCTGCAGTTAGGTCGGCCTGCCTTCGGTCGCAACCCCCTTAAGTCGCTCAGCCTATTCTTCACAACTTAGGTCGCGCCAAACATTGGTTGTGCCATGCCTAGGTCGTCCCATCTTAAGTCGCTTGGCCACTTGGTCGTTCCACCACTTGGTCGCTCGCCTCGCAGTTAGGTCGCAACCCATAGGTCGCTCGGCATTGCTTAGGTTTTCCAAAAGCCACAGTTGCCTTAGGTCACTCGGCCTGTTTTGAGTAACATCTGCCGTAAGGTCGCGCCATGTTAGGTCGCGCCATTTCCTAAGTCGCTCGGCCTGCTTTTCAACTTAGGTCGTTTTCAGCCCTTAAGTCGTTTCCAATTTAGGTCGTTCGGCCTGCTTGGTCGCGCCATGATTAGGTCACTGACCTCCTTAGGTCGCTCGGCCTGCTTGCACTGTTAAGTCGCACATGCTATTGGTCGCGCCATTCCTTAGATCGCTTGCAATTAGGTCGCGCCACCCTTTAAGTCACACCTGCTTTAAGCCGCATGCTATTTCTTAAGTCGCCGATCCCTTGTGACGTATGCCGTGGGGTCGTATGAGTTGAGCCGCTGATTTCTTGTGTGGTATTGTGTTAAGTCGTAAGACGTGGCTGTTAAGTCGCAAGGGTATTTCCATTTTGATGGATTTGAATCAAATTCTTTGGATTTTATTCACGTCTTCGAATGTGAATTTTTGTGATCTATTGTTTCTACAATCATTTTTGTGATTTGTCACTTTAAAAATATAAAGGTTTCAATACTAGTAGTAAATATCAAAACTCTTTCATCAAAATGATTTCAACACTATTTTATTACAAAGCTCGTTTCTTAAACCGTTTTCCAATCTACTAGTATATACAAACCTTTACCTCACTCGTATGAGAAATCTAATTAAACTACTTAGTAAAACAAGTGGTATGAAACGCTTGCGTTTACTTCGTTGGTTAATTCTTGGACTTGTTCGATTGAATCTCTTGTGACAATTTTCTAGTGGAAACTTACAATTTGTTCGTAAATATTTAAGTTAAGCTAGTGCTTATGGGACATGAAGCTAAGCTTATATATTTACTAGCTTACTGTAATTGACACTTCTTGATGATCGTTGATGATCATTTTTGTGATTTAGACTAGCAAATGTGCGATGTCTCTTTGTCTACGAGGGAGACTAAACCCCGTTTCTGTGGAGCTTCGGCTCAATTTGGTGGGGTAGTGACCCATGGTCTTCGGGCCGTTTGTGGAGCTTCGGCTCAAAATTAATGGTTAGCAACCATGGAATAACGTTCCATTTTGTGATACATGTGTTGGTGAGTTTTCATGCTCCCGTTTTGTGATAGGCCTCCCCCTTTTTGTGATTTCTGGATTTCTATTGATGATTTTTGGAATTGATTTCACCAATTTTCGTGATTTACATTGATAAGCTTTATCAATATTTGTGCATTGGTGAATTTGTGTGTCATTAACTTTTGTGATTGGCAATGATATTATTGTCCATATTTATGGTATGGTGAATATAAATAAAGAGTATGACATTCCTTTTGATCTCTGAGAAGATTCTTGTGATATTGATTAATCTCTTGTTGATTTTCAATTACATACTTATCACGGTATGGCTTTATGGTTATCATATGTTTACGTTATATCTCTTATTCTATATCATTTCATCTGATATTTATGGCTAAGCTGATCCGTTTATTATTTTCTTATTAAATAATACTCGGGTCAGACCGAGATGTTACAGGTGCTTCTGCTTGACTTCACATCTGGGATTATCCCCCTGACTTTTGCCCAACTACTTAGATTAGTAGGTTTTGTTGTATACATTTGAGACATAGACTCATTGATGTATCCATATTCTTTTGTCTAGCACTTGTAGCTATTCTTTTGTGATATTGTGGATCTTGTCTGACCACTACTCTGATGAACACTTTTCTGTGTTATATATTCATATCTATTTCCGCCTTTGTGATATGGATGTCTGTGGCTGATTTGTGTTATGTTTATTTCTATATTTGTTTCCGAAGAATATACATATAGCCACCGGGTAGTAGCTTTGAGTTTGTATCGGTATGTCGGATTTCCTCCTAAAACCAGATGCATGTTGTACTATCTGACCTATCGGTGCTCGCACAAAGCGATTACGTGGATGGTCGCTCCTCAACAGCCTTATTCTCCGTGCTAGTTGATGGTATTACCCCGTAGTGTCCTTGGCTAGAGTGGTTATAGAGGTGGGGCATCACAGGAGTACTCTAAGTCGACTTAAAATCTCCAAGTCCCCGGAGTGCGGACTGGAGTACTCTAAGTCCCCGGAGCGTGGACTCGAGTATAAACGACTTAAAAATCTCCAAGTCCCTGGTGTGTGGACTGGAGTACTCCAAGTCGCCGGAGTGCGGACTCGAGTATAAACAACTAAAAATCTCCAAGTCCCCGGAGTGCGGACTGGAGTACTCTAAGTCCCCGGAGTGCGGACTCGAGTATAAACAACTAAAAATCTCCAAGTCTCCAGAGTGCGGACTGGAGTACTCTAAGTCCCCAGAGCGTGGAATCGAGTATAAATGACTTAAAACCTCCAAGTCCCTGGAGTGCGGATGGGAGTACTCTAAGTCCCAAGAGCGCGGACTCGAGTATAAATGACTTAAAATCTCCAAGTCCTCAGAGTGCGGATGGGAATACTCTAAGTCCCCGGAGCATGGACTTGAGTATAAACGACTTAAAAATCTCCAAGTCCCCGGAGTGCGTACCGGAGTACTCTAAGTCCTCGGAGCGTGGACTCAAGTATAAATGATTTAAATGACCAGGTCCGCTGAAGAAGGACTGGATATAAATGACTTGAAGTCATCGAGCCTTCGACGTGCGTATTAGAATATATTCTATGTGCTTGGAGCGTGAAAAAAAAAACAGATAGCTCTCAAAGAATTTCTGAGCTATATGAAGATGAAACGAGAGGTCTATTATATTCACAACAGCTTGAATTTGAATCACAATCACAAAGAAAATTGAACGATAAGAGCCATGGAAAGACAGAAAAACTAAGTTTTATTCATCGAAGATAAGTTTCCATTACAACTCCTTTGAAGCTCGGAATCAAAAGTTTATTTATACAAACTACGAAAACAAAAGCACTTGCCTAATCTAAACTGACTCTCGTTGAACGGGAGTAATGATTACTTCTTATGCTTCTTCGCCTTCTTCACCTCCGTTGTCTTCTCAGACGACTCCTCTCCTCCGCATTTGCCCTTGGTACCCTTCTTTGACGGAGGAGTGACAGCCGAAGAAGTATGAGGGACATCCATGGGTTTAGACCTGCCAGGGAGAATGATCTTCGGCGGCTTATTCAAAGGATCGTCGGGGTCCACGGTTTGAGGTTCGACCATAATCTTGGTCGTTTCTCTCTTCTCCTTCTCCAGTCGCTCCTTCATACCCAGTTTAGATGTGTGTTCGGAGGCGCCTGTGATCTCTACTTTGTAACTCCCCTCGATGGAAGAAGAAGTCTAAGATTTGTCTTCATCTAGCGCCCCAATCACTTAAGCACCTGGCCCGGGAGCTTCTCCTGTCTGACTGGCCTCACCTATCTTTTCCTCCACCTCCTTGGCGACATAGCTCCTCGGAGTGGGCCCGGGATCAGAACGACCTGGGCGAAACCATGATAAACAAGCATTAGAATAAATAGTGCTTCGTAACGAATGACAGCGTTTAAAATCTTAAAGCGAAGAGTTATCTACCAGGTTCCGGTAGGCTCTCAGCCGTCAAGGGGGTCTCGCCCTCCGGAATGGGAGACAGAATATGGACGCCGAGGTCGACGTCCTTTGGATTGTAACCAATATGCTGCTCAAATGGATCGATTATCGGCTGATTGGCCGATCGAGTAGGCGCATGAGCTGGAGGCACGGCCCCGGATGGACCAGTAATAACTTCTTTCCCTTTCTTTGAGGGGGGAGCCTTTGCAATAGATAGCTTTGGCCGCCGACAAGTCCAAAGCTCATTTCCCTTAAAATATTCTTTTATCAATGCCCTCTCATCAATCTCTTCGGTGCCGTGCTCGACCTTCCTGATTTCTATCAAAGCCTCACATGCCTCGGCTAAAGATTTAAGATAGCCCTCGCCCAAAAAAGTCAAGTCTCGATGCATGAGAACGCGGGCGTTGAATTCAGCGATTAGCGGGTCAAACATGCTTTTGACCTCTTCCATGCCTTCTTCTCTAGCCGCCTCGAGACGCGAGTCAAAATCCATGGACACTATCCTCTTGCCCTCTTCTCGGGCTTTACTCTTTATCGCCTCAACTTTGGAAAGCTCGGCCTCAAGCTTTTCTTTTAAAAGTCGAGTGGCAACGATCTCGTCACAGTATCGTTATGACTCTTCTTGGGCGGCCGCTTTCTCTTCTCTCTCCCCGCGGAGCTGTTCCTCAAGTTTCCTGACTCGGAGGCTGAGTATGTTCCTCTCCTTTTGAACTAAGTCCTTCTCTAGAGACAAAGCCCCACATCGTTGAACCACCTCGCCGAGTTCTTTCTTATGAGTTGATTCCAGCCGAGTGACAGCCTCAGCAGTGTCCTTGGTGCTCTGATGGGCGACCTTAAGTTCGGATTTATAAGTTGCAATCTCTTCGTCTTGAGCTTTAATGATATATTTGTCTTGCATAGCCTCAAGCTTCAGACGATCGATTTCATGTTGGCGCTCCATGGAGACTTTAGAAAGTTTTTCAGCCAAATGAACAAACGTGTCGTGTTGAACATAGACGTCATTTGTACAGGCGATGGCGCTTTGCTTGACGTGTCCGAGGATAGGATGAATCGCCGGAAGGAATTTCGGGCCGTCGAAGAAGATTTTTGGAAATTTATCTTTAAGCTCGGCCAACCTCTCCGGTACTGATAGGTCCGTTGCAGGAGCGGGAGGAGAAGGCTTTGAAAGTTCGGCTCTCCTATGAGAATCTCGGGACTGTCGAGTGGAGGAGGAATCAGAGTGTTTGTCTCGGGGAGCATCAGGTTGCGACCTCTTATGGCTGTGCTTGTCTTTACTTTGCTCCGCGTGAGAAGAGGTATCCTGGTGGTATTTTGGTTGATAATAAGTCTTCCTCCGAGATGACTAGCCCCAGGAATGATAGTCTTTATCGCCGTCACCATCCCTATCTCGACGTCGTCCAAAACCCGAGTCCCGTCCAGAGTGATGAAGAATAGACAAACCACGAAGGTGATCGAATTCATGTGAACGCCCCATGTTACCTGTACAAAATTCAAATAACAACGACTTAGCAAAGAATAGTGCGACGACAAAACTCTAACCAAAAATTGAAGTGCAAGGGTTCGTGTGTGTCCTCGTGTTTCCCCCCGACGGACCAGTTGCCTTACTAACGGGAGTTTTATCTCCCTGACTCTGGCCTAGAGCGCCCGCATCGCCTCTGATGGGCGAGTGAAGTTGAAATGCTTCCGGATCGTCAAAGCCGTAATTGAGCAGATCATCCGTAATGGAGAGGTTCGATAGGCCCTTTAAAAACTTTCTACGTGCTGTGAAGAGGCCTCTTTCTCCGTTGGAATAAGCGTAACATTCGAAGTTCCGCCAATATTTTCCTTTCTAATCTTGTACATCAATCCCTTTTTCCTCTACGAAGGGGAAGATGATGTTTCGATATCGTGCACTTCGACTATAGGATCTTGAATGGGACCCAAATTCTCACCTTGTGCTTCGGGTGTTTCACCCACCATGATTTCCCCCTCTTCTTGTACATCAGGGGTGTGGCGTGCTGACGACTCAGCTAATTTTTTCCCTTTGCCAAAGACCGGGCTGGGTACGGTAATGCCTTCGGGAAGGCTTATCCGACGGCCTTCCGCCAGCAGCCTGAACCTTATGAGTGACTCATTTGAAATGAGAGTTCGGATGTCCCATTCCCCGGCAGGAAGCGCTCTAATGGCCTCAACGGCTTCAGAATACCCGCCACCGTCAGGGGCGTGGGTTGATGCCTGATACGATAAAAAAAAAGAATTAGAAAAGGCATGGCTTTGACCAAGCACGAATAGCGATCCAGAGAAGGAACCGACTTCCTTCAACCCATCTCCTCGCAAAACCAAGGGGGCAACGCACATAGAACCATTCCTGTTTGTACAGGACAAATTTGCTCCACGCCCCGGTTAAGATTTGACATTTACGATATGGCTCGAGGAACATGTAAGAGGGGATATCTCCTCGCTTCTTGATCATATATATGTATCTGATGTCGCCAGGAGTTGGAGGCCTAGAGAAGACGGTCATGAAGAGTATGTAAGTTCCATAGATGACGGAATGACCATTTGGGTGCAGTTACGACGGGGCGATGTCGATGTATTGCAGCATGTCCCGAAGAAATAGATTGAACGGTGGCACGCTGCCAACCCAGCACATGAATTTATTACACGCCGTGTATCCGACTGGGGGAAGGTGTAGCCGATCGTGCCCCGATGGAACCAGCACGTCGTCAAAAGGTATTCCGTGAATGGAACATATTCGCTGGAGCGCTACTTCATTGATTTTTGAAGCCTGTGAATCGACAGGGTTGTCTAAGAGAATCGATGCCTCCAGGGCATCAGGGACTAAGTTATGTGCAGGGGAGGTTGATGGATTTGAGACATCTGCGACTTCCTATCGAGAGGATGGCCACGGTTTGTCAAAAATCGTGGCAGAGCTGGATTTATTAGACATCTTCAATAAATAGTGAATTCGGCTAAGCACCTATGTGAACTATACTTGAAAAATGTTCGATGTTAGAATTAACAACACAAATATTCCCCCTATGCGGTGTGTGAACTAATGCGATCAATCGTGTGTAAGCACTGAAAAATTGAAAGTCACAGAGTTAATAATATGAAATTGAGCTTCGAATCATCGCCTTCAAAGACCGTCATCGCTGACCGTCTCCAAAAGCCTGCCTTATGGTGTTTACAGTTTCGGATTCAGAGAATGTTAGAAGAAGTTATCCGATTATGTCAATTTAAGTTCAGGTTTATGTCTGTTGAAACTAGGAGGTTATCAGTCCAAGTCAGTTCGATACACTAGTATGCTGAAGTTTCTGTCCTTGTTTTGGTATGTAATTAGGCAAGGCAATTAATCGTTCGGCCTAAGTTTGGTTCAGCCTTGATATGGGTCGGCATCCGTGACTATTCGGCCTATAAAATGTAGTTCGGCAATTATGTTTGTTCGGCAGAAATATGGGTCGACATTCATGATCGTTCGGCCTAAAGGTTGTTCAGCTTAACTGTCGACCAGGCAAGCTATAGTTCGGCCGAGCTATCGTTCGGCAAAACTATCGTTCGGCCTAAATAACACCCGGCCTTAGTCCTGCTCGGCCAAAGTAACGTTCGGCATCCCCACTAATTCATGATTCCTCCCTAACCTTCCATTCCACTTTCCGGTAAATGGTGAGTCACGCCGAACCAGGGTTATGCCGAGACTTAACACTCGGCACTCCGCCCTTGACTACAGTTCCATTTTTTCCTCTTCTCCTACATCCACGCCGAACAACAAGAGCAGATCGCTCGGCGAGTCACTCCAGGTCATGCCGTTCGGCATCAACCACCTCCTACTCCTCCTCTATTCTTTCTTTTCTTCCAGTCTCGTTCGACACGAAGAAACCGAGCCGAACCAGAACACATCACCCAACAACTCCTACGTGTGATCATCCCCGGTCATTTCTCCTTACCTCACATCATCCAGCCCTAAAGATGTCCTAATAAAGTTTGATTCCTCCATCCACATAACCCATTTGGCTACGGTCCTAATTAACAAACTTAAGCCTCTTATTGAAACTGTTTAATCATGGAAAGGATTTAGATAGAGGAGACGATACCTAGTTGGTAGATCGAGACTTTGGAAGGATTGATTAAGTCTTTAGTATCTGATTAACAGGCGAAGTTTGAAGGTATAAGGTAGCGGAGGTAAAAAGTGAAAAGAGAAAAAGGGGGAACGTTTATCCCGGTGGAAGCAGGGAGCTGTGGAGCGGGCTCTCGCTCTTGTCTCTTTTCGGCCTCTTTGGTGGATCTTCCCACTCAATCGGGCTCTTGCACTTCTTATAGACACTTCCTCTATCACGGCCTTGATCTATCTCGGAATGACGACACTCTTCTGCCTCCATATCCTTCCTCTTTTTGCTCTCCTCGTCAGTCTCCTAGGGAGCATGGCACCTGGAAGGGTATCGCTACGAATGCTGAGATTCCAATGCTCGATCAAGATCATTGTAAAAGCCACAAGACATGATTCCTGCAGCAAATGTTAACAGCTATTTAGGAAAGAGGCATTTGATGAACTAAAACATCCTAGAAAATAATAGTATTATAAAGTGTGTGATCCTAGAGAAGTGTGTGATGTAGTCTAACGACCCAGCAGAGTACACAAACTAGATCGATCACCAACTAATGTTAGGACATTAATTCCTGTAGGGATGATCTAAGTAAGTTGGGAAGGCAACCCTTCTAAAGTGAAGTCATTCATCAATCACCTATATTCACAGAAATGTTGCTCGTATCACCCAAGTCAATGTTGGCACCTTCAAGCAAAGAGCTGGACATAGGTTCATTCTTGGACGAAACTCCTTCAATATTCTCTTTCAAAGGAGGCGAGGGACCATGTCCAGGGCTCAACTTCGAGGCCTTATCACTTTTGTTGACGTCACCCTCATCAGTGTCCCAATCTATTTCTTCATCATTTAGAGGATGCTCCTCACTGAACTCTCCTTCCTCCTTTCCTTCAATCAATGGAGCCTTGCCCTTCCATTGAATAAAATCTTCTTCTTTCTTTTCTGGGATCGATGGCATTTTGGACGGAGTGTCAACCTCGACTTGAATTTAGATCTCCTCAGGGGTCTTATCTGACCCATCGGATGGGTCACTTTCTTCTTCCTCATCATCATCTTCATCGGAGTCATGGCAAGAGAGAACAGAAAGGGTCCGGGCCCTAGAGCAGAAAGGAGCACTGACGAATCCAACAGATCTCTTAGGGTGTAAAAGCCTACATCGTTGAATATATTCATATGTAAATAAGAACCTAATTGTGCACACCTAAGCACCGACCACTTTCAGGATGCTAAGAACAGTGCCGAGTGTCAGATCCATGTGAATCTTCAGAATAACTATAAGGAATATACAATCGTTCAGAATACTTGTAGCATTTAAAGGAAATTCCAAACATAGTGAAAGAAACTTACCCCTATGTGGTCCATAAATGGGTGAATCCCTCTGGGAATTTAGCGAAAAAGAACTAATTCCTAAATGAAGGAACGTTGCTGGGAAGATCCCGTATAAGTTTCCGGCTACGTTGCTTCCCGATATAAACAAGTGATGGGTTAGCCTCTCTATTATTGAGTAATAGTAGATACCGTAACTCATTGAAACTCGAGGCACGATTGAGCGTCTGCATGAACAGAACATATAAGCATATAAGCATGGCATATCCATTTGGAATAATCTGGAATGGGGCCAACTCTTGTTATGAAGTGTTGTTGTTAAGAAGTGATTGAATGGGGGCACTGCACCATACACACACATGTATCGGTGGCAAGCCATGTATTAAGAAGGTGGCCTATGTGAAAATTTTCCTCTCGATGGCAAGAGCATGGCGCCCTCTGCGACACCATAATGCGAGCGAATGCTATGCAACTTCCTATGTGTAAGGATCGAAGGAACTTTCTTCGAACGATCAAGAAAGACCCTGAAGTTAGGAGGAGTGCAATCGATGATAGGACCGATTGGAATCAGGCGACCATATTGGCCTGAAATTATGGAAGCAATGGATCCAGCTGGGATCGACGATGACTCTGCTTCAGAAAGAGGTGATTTTCCCATAACTGATTCGCACCAAGAATATTTGTGCATCATTCTATATATGAAAGCTTGTAATGACTCGTATTTATTATAACTGTTTTGAATTATAGTATGATTATTGAATAAAATTGTTGAAAAAAAATTTTAGCGTTTTATTTATGTAAGTTATTGAAAGTGAACTTGAATAAATTTTTTGAAATAATAAACTTCGATGATTTTGGCAACAGTCAGTTTTGAAATGAAATTCTATGTATTGGAAGTGTATATAATCAACAGCAAGAATTGGATAATAAGTGTTGTATTGTGGGAATAAAATAATTGTTGAAAATTAAAATTCATTTGAAATTCATTAATGAATTAATATCAATTTATTAATTAAATTGTTTACATTTAATATTGAAAATTATTTGAATAATGGAATTCTGAGCCTAATATGATTAAAAAGGATGTCGAAAGTTGATTTAGATCTTATTTAAACAGCAATGAAGATTGTTAAACTTAAAAATTGAATTTAAAGTGATTAAATGAAAATTTGAAATTTTTTGTTTTAGTTTGTGTAAAAATAGATATTTTGGCCACTGTCTCGGATTTCGATGAAACTAGTTTCATCGGACCTGTAATAGTGAAATATTGTAGGATTTCAAGTTTCGTAGCGATCGGACTTGTCGTTTGGTCATGCGAGCTTGAAATGCGTCGAAATTAATTAAAGGAATTTAACTAAAATTAATTGATTTTGTGTAACATCCCTATACTTGAAGGCCCAAAACTAACTGCTACGGATGTTGTAGTCATCCATAGCTGTTAATCTTCGACGACTAAATATGGCGGTGCTAGACACAGTACACACAGTTCAGCGGAGTATAAACAAAGGAGATGATCATGCATCATTATTTCACAGAAAACCTTCCCTAGCAAATTCACATATCCTAAGAATATGGAAAATTTTAACAATTCAAAACATAATTCCACATTCAAATCAAAACATTTCATGTTCGTTACATAATCCCAAAATATTACCCACGTTCAGCAAAGTATAATTATTACACCTACACCAAGATCGACAAATGAAGATGCCCCCTTGGTTGATCAGAGTATATAGTATGGCTAATGAATCTACCTTTACATCGATATACACAGCGGAAAATAAAACTCTAAATAAATATTTTCCTCCGGTACACCTTTGGAAGCTTTATTCATCTAAGAAAATCCTAAAAACCCTAAACCTCAAACTACTCAAAATCAATTGAGTACCCGAGAGTTTAAGGGGAAAACAAAAACATCAAGTCGGACATAAAGCTTAGTATGAATAATAATCTATTATCTCAAACCAAATGGAAATCTAGTGAGACTATGCCGCTTAGCGGAATGGATTTTCCGCTCAGTAGTATCCTAAAATCGTTATAAATCCATATGTTGTGCTGCTGCATCCACAATGATTAAAAACGAAACATTATGATGATATGCAAAACAAGCAAATGAAATCTGGATTACTCCTCCCCATTCATTCGGACCATCTGTCTTAATTATAGTTTTTAGGATTACTATTAACCTAATAGTTTTCATGGCCTAACTAATAACCAGTTAAACATTTAAGAACTCCCTGTCCAATTACATATTTTTCATATGTGTTTCTTGGAGATTTGACCAGGCAATTCGGTACTCGGCCCCTCTAGATTGTTGGCATATCATCGCGGTCGGCATCCAGCAAGTACTCGGCATCTAGGAGCACTCGGCATAAGGGGACAATCGGAAGAAAGGAGCGCTCGGCACTTAGTAGCGTTCGGAATTGGGAAGTGTTCGGCAGACAGGGTGCCCGGCATTCGGAACGTTCGGCTCCACTTCACTCGGCATGCTTCCATATTGCTCGGCATCCTAGGTGTTCGACACCACTACGTTCAGCATGCAATGTGGGCTCGGCATCTAGGCTTCACTCCGCATTCCTGGACTATTCAGCATTCTAGCCTCGTTCGGCCTAGCCATCGTTAAGCCAAGACACTGGTTCGGTTTTCAGTATCGCTCGGTGCAAATGCTTCCGATGGCACTCAGAGTGTTCGACATAACAAGGACGCTCGGCATAAGATCGTTCGGCATCCAGAGATATCGTTCGGCATCCAAAGATTGTTCGGCACTCTTTCAATCTCGTCCGACTTCGATTGATTGCTCGGCCAACTCTTCCTACGTAACACCACACCGTTCGGCATGAAGACGATGGATCGGCATTTGGCCACTCGGCATGTTCGGGTCCGCACACGGAGTTTACTCCATTTGGGCCGTGATATCCAGCTGCCAGGCCCACCAGAGAAGTCCAACCCACCTTCGTCTGTAAATAGAGAGGCAGGGGCACAGTGAAAAGGATCCTTTTTTCGAGAACACTGAGGAGACTCTGCCATTTTTTATACTCTCTTCTTTTTCATTCAAACTTGTATTCAAGTGATTGATTTACGGATTGTATCTGTACTCAAGTAATGGAGATAGCAATAAAGATTAACTTCAAAGTGGATATAGGCAGTTACGCCGAACCACTATAAATTTGGTGTTCTTATTCTCCGCATTGAAATTTATATATTGTTCTCTATTATCGTTTACCTTCTTCGTTATCTCTCTACACAATCTTTCTAAGGGTGTTAGTGACCAATTTTGGTGCTAACAATAGGCTTACTATGAACCTGTCTATCTGACATCTTCATTTACATATAGTTTTCATGAGCTAACTATAAACCTATCTATATGACATCTTTATTTATATGAACCTATCTATCTGACATCTTCATTTTCACATAGTTTTCATGGGCTAACTATTAACTATTAGCCCCTACCAATATCATACAGTTTTCCTAGGCTTACTGGAAACCTATCGGCCCCTGCCAATATCTTTCCTTTATATTTTACACATTCAGGAGGTTATTCAATTTATATGCATTATTGGGTTAACCTAATTGGTTCTCCTACTCATTTTCCCAAATAACAATTATGAGTCCTTTATAAAGTGAATATGTTCATATTAGAAGAAGAAATATAACAATATAGAAATACCACTCCTGTGGGTTTAATTTATGAAAGATAGATTCTTCTTTAACCATTGTAAAAACTCCTCTAATATAGCCATGGTTTTTTCCTTTAAAAATATAGAGTTTCGGTCATAAAACCTTTGGATAACTTTGAAACCTAGCTTTTGACTTCATAGGGTAACCTCCTTCTAAAGCTCTTAAAAACATCGGCTTATGCCTTATAATACTTTGAATTCAACCTTTCGAAATATAAAACCTGATCAAAAGAAAACATTTTTACAACCCATTCAAAAGCATCTCCTTCGAAGGCAAAGAATACCAAGCAAACATATTTGAAAGCAAAGAAAACATCCTCCTTCGAAAATATAAAACTTCATTCTAGCTACAACATTTTATAGGTATCGAATTAAGGTCTCTATCATATTCCATCGTATTCAAATAATGGTTTGCCTTTCCATAGAGTGGTTAAACGGAAAAATGGGCTTACGATTAAAGCGTTATGCCTATTTGAAGTTTCTAAAACAAAGCTGGTGAAAACTGCTGCAAAAGAGCTTCTGCAGCATTTACAACTGCTACCGGAAGATTGCTTTCAGCAAGGTCGAGGGTTCACTAAAAACACTACATAAAGGTGCATAATTGCTACAGAAGGTTCTATGACGAAAGGTTCATTGAAAATGTTGCAGAAATGTTGCGGAAGGTTCTATGACGAAAGGTTTAGGTTCTATGCTGAAAGGTATATTAAAAACGCTGCAGAAAACTGTAGAAATGTTGCAGAAGGTATTAAGGTGGAAGGTTCAGTGGTAGAGTCGTAAATAACTTGAAAACTGGTTCTTTGCAAATTAAATTATATTCTTTTCACCAACTCCTATTCTTTGTTAAATTCCTATAGATTAAAGACATACTTTAACACTTTCTCTACAGAAAAACTCCTATTGATCAGATTTCTTATTTTAAAATTTATTTTCAAAATAAATTATTATATTAATATTTAATATCATTAAGCCTTTTTAGCTTAGAAAATTCATAATAAATCGTAATCATTTGGGAAAATCCCAAAAATTCACAAAAAATCTAAAACAACATTTTCTTTATCATATAAAATTTTCAAGGCAAAATTCAGTATTTTATTATTTTAATAATTAAAAATCAAAATAAATGTTTTTTTACCTTAGGAAATTCATAAAATATTCGTATTAACTTCGAAAATTATGAAATTAGATAAACTTCTCCAAAATTATGTTTTACACAACATATCCAAAAATCAAGCAATTTGGAAGTCATTTACTAAGGTTTTACTCTAAAACCCATCATTTTAATTCCATAAAAATCGCAATAAATCACCATAAATTATTATTCTATCAAAACCATGAACATCAGATCCAAACTTGATCGACATAGCAAAAAAAATCGGGTACTATCTATAGCCGAACAAAACAAGTAAAAATTAGACGATTTACACTATTATTCACGCTGATTTAATTGTTGGAGTTTGAGATTTGCTTCAGCTTTAATCTTCTAACTCTCTCTCTTGTATCTTCGAAGTTTGCTGATCTCCCAAGGTGTTTTAATGGCTGGCTATATCTTCTCTTTTATGTCATTTGGATTTATGAAATGGTATGGGAGAATAAGGGAGGTTTTAAGGGCATATGGGTGTGGCTATCCCCATATTGTCCTCCTCTTATTTTCCTAACTTATAAATTATAACCCACGCTTATACATTCATTGGTTTAGTCGTGGCCAAGTTAATTGACAATTAAATATCAACTCCTTAATCAACTACATTATTCTATTTAATTTTATCTAATTAACTATCCTAAATAATGCTAAACAAAAATTAGGGGTGTTTTGGGCTCCCCCTTAAAGAATTTTGTCCTCGAAATTCTGTAAGGACTATAAACAAGAAAAACAACCATGCAAACAAAAGCTAGTATGTCATACCAGCTAATAAGTCTATGTAAAACAAATATAAAACATACCCTTAAAACAGATCAAGATACGCATCTCGAATCCTGTCCTCTATCTCCCAAGTACAGTCCTTCTCGTTGTCGCTCCACTGGAATTTTCACCAACATAACTATCATAGTCCTCAATCTTTTCTCATCTCTCGCTACAACCTGAACTGGTTGTCTAACAAAAGTCAAATCAGGCTCCACCATCAAGTCCTCCAACTCAGTTTGAGGAATAGTTGCCTCTAGATCATGTACATACTTGCGAAGATGAGACACATGGAATACATTATGGACACCTACCATACTGCTCGGTAACTCTACCCTATAAGCAAGTTTTCCAATCCTTTCTAAAATCTAGAATGGTCCAACATATCTCGGGGCCAACTTTTCTGACTTTCCAAACCATACCGCACCCTTCATTGGTGATACTTTAATGAAAACTCTGTCTCCCACTGAGAACTCTAGGTCCTTACTCAACTTGTCTGCGTAACTCTTCTGCCTGGATTGAGCTTCCTTCATCTATCCATGGATTAATTCAATATTTTTTGACGCCTCCCTAACCAAATCCGGACCAAAGACCAACCTGTCTCCAGTCTCTAACCAACATGCCGACGATTTTCGTGGCCTTTCATACAAAGATTCAAAAGGTGTCATTCCTATACTATTGTGATAGCTATTATTATAGGAAAACTCAATCAAATGTAGGCGGTCCTCCCAAGATCCACCAAAGTACGATATACAAGCTCTTAGCATGTCCTCAAGCACCTTGTTGACTTTCTCTATCTACCCATCTGTCTATGGGTGATAAGCTGTACTCATCCTGAGCTTGGTATCTAATACCACTTGTAGACTCCTTCAAAATTTGCTAGTGAATAATGCATCCATGTCGCCGACTATGCTACTAGGAATTCCATGAAGTCTAACTATGTTCTTCATGAACAACTTTGCTAAAATAGGTGTCGGTCTTGTCGACTTTACTGGAATGAAATGAGCACTCTTGGTCAACTATACACAATAACCCATATACTCGCATTTCCTCTCCCTGACTTGGCAACCCATCTATAAAATCCATGGATATCGAATCTCATTTCCAAACTGGAATATCTAGGGGCTGAAGTAACCCACTCGACTTTAGATGTTCAGCTTTCATTTTTAACAGTTTATATATTGCCTAACCCACAAGCCGACATCCCTCTTCATGCCTTCCCAATAGAAGCTCCTCTTCATATCTTGATACATCTTGGACCCTCCAGGATGAGTCGTAAACTTGGATCGATGACATTCCTTAACAACTTCTCTTTTTAAGTTCTCCACATCTGGAGCACATAACTGTCCCTTCTTTTTCAACCATCTTCTCCGGTCAAGACAAAAATCTTTCAAATCATCGACTTCTATTCCAACCTCAAGTCTTCTGATCCTTTCAGCTAATAATGGATCCTCCTTCTATTTAGAAGCAATTCTCTAGATCAATACTGGTCGAACTTCCAAACAGGACAACAAGGTGGTACTCTGACTAGAACTAGCAGTCGGTCTTAACTATACATCACCACTGGTCAAAGCTTCCAGATCTTTCCACTCCACCAACATAACCAACATCACATTCTGATATTTTCTGCTGAGAGCATCCACTAATTTAGTGCCTTTTCTTGGGGTATATTCTACATCGAAATCATAAGCAGCCAAAAACTCCAACCACCTTTGCGGTCGCATATTCAACTCCGTCTGAGAGAATAGGTACCTTAAAGACTTATGATCGGTACATAATTCAAATCTCTCCCCCAAGAGATAATGCATCTAAATCTTCAAGGCAAAAATTACCGCTGCCAACTCCAAGTCATGAGTAGGATATCTTGCTTCATGCGTTTTAAGCTGCCTAGATGTGTAAGCAATAACTTTGCCCTCCTGCATCAATACTGCTCCCGATCCAGCCCCACATGCATCCGTGTATACTACCAACCCTTGGTTACCATCTGGAACCACTAATACTGGAGCATTGGTCAAAAAATGCTTTAACTTAAGGAATGCTCCCTCACATTTGTCGAGACAAACAAATTTCATTTCCTTCCTGGTAAGCTTAGTCAAAGGCGCTGCAATCCGTAAGAAATTCTTGATGAATCTCCTATAATAGCCAGCTAGTCCAAGAAAACTTCTGATCTCGGTCACCGTTATTGGTCTCTTTGAATTATTCACAGCTTCGATCTTATCTGGATCGACTGACAATCCCTTCTCTAAAACCACATGACCAAGAAACTTAACCTCTTTCTTCCAAAAATGATACTTGGAAATTTCTCTTTTAGCTGATTCTGCCTCAGCGTCTCATACACCACTCTACGATGAATCTCATGCTCTCTTTCATCTTTTGAGTATACTTAAATATCATCTATGAATACCAATATGAACCTATCCAAGTGCACTTGGAAAACTCGATTCATCAAATCGACGAAGAAAGCTGGTGCATTTGTCAATCCAAATGGCATCACCAACCATTCATATGATCTATATCTATATCTATATCGAAACTCCATCAATGGCTATTGTCCTCTGCCATTTTTAGTTGATGGAAACATGTCACCGAGTCCAATTGGAAAAATACTCTTACTCCACTCAACTGATCAAATAAGTCATCAATTCTAAGCAAAGGGTACTTATTCTTGATCGTCCTCTCGTTTAGCTTACGGTAGTTGATACACATCCTTAATGACCCATCTGGTTTCTTAACAAACACTGTGGCTAGTCCCCTATGTGAGTTGCTCAGTCTGATAAAATTCCTTCCCTCAAGGTCCATTAACTGCACCTTCAATTCCTTCATCTCTGTCGGATACATTCTACAAGGTGGTCTACTGAGAGGTTCAGCTTCCAGTACAAGGTCTATTCAAAACTCTACAACATGTTTCCGTGGTAATCCAATGACCGGCTCAAATACATCTGCAAATTCTCTTGCTATACGAACCTGACTAAGGTCATCTCCCACCTCTAATGCACTTAATAAAGAACAAACACTCATACTACAATTCTCCACTGAGAAAATAATTCTGTCATAACTATCTGGGTGTCTCTATGATATTTTCCGATCTTGGAAAAATATCCTAGCCTCGTACTTACCCGACCAATCCATACCTAAGATGATCCCGAAATCTATGAAATCAAAGACATACAAACTGCATGCAAACTTATGACCTAACAAATCAAGTTCTAAGTGGTCACATCACATCCCAAGAGTTACATGTCCTCCTGTTGGATTTGCAACCATTAAGGAAGTAACAAGATATGTGGGTTTTATACATAACCCATTAACCAAATACTGCGATATAAATGAGTATGATACACCGGTACCAAAAAGTGCTCTAACTAGAATAAAAAACGTACCTTCCATCACTGTTTTTCCTTTCTCTACGGCAGTAGGTCTAGAAGAAGACGGTGATCCAATAGCAAACACCTTCCACTTATTCGCCCAGACTAGCTTTAGAAATTGGTTTTTATAATGCCCAACTTGGTCATAGTTGTCGCATTTCACATTCTTCTTCTCTGCAGGCATCTTTCCTTTACCAGATCTGCACTCATTGGCATAATGGCCCTTTTTATCACACTTATAACACACTAAATCAGCCTTCCCTTTCATGGCAACATCTCCTTTTTGGGCTCATTTCCTCTTGAAGAATTTTCTTTTCTTCCCCTAGGGACCTTGGGACTCAACTGGTTTCTCCATAACAGACACAGCAAGCTTCTCCTCATGGCGAATGGCCATCTCCACCACTACATGACAAGGCTCCCTAATATGAGCCATAGCCATTCTACCAAGCTCTAGCCTCAATCCTCTTATAAATCTTTCATTCCTTCTAACATTAATGTCAATCAAAGCATACCCATATCAGAATAGCTCATCAAATTTAGCAACATAATCGATCACCGACATCTTTCCTTGTATAAGATCCATGAAATTCCACATCAATGCTGAATTGGAAACCTCAGACAAGACCCTCTGCTCAAACCTTCTTCTAAAATTAGCCTATGTCAACTCTTCCTCCGGAACTTCGATTGTCACACTGTTGCACCAATGAAGCGCTAACCCTTGTAATTGTCTTGAGGCTAGTCTTCTCTTCTCTCCATCATCTAAGCCCAAATCTATAAATATCCTTTCATAGTTCAAAATCCAGTTCTCAACTTTAACAGCATCCTCTGTTCCATGAAAAAGCTTCCCTCCTAAACTGGTATAATCCCTGCTTGGCTTAGCATAGTTATTGACAATTGGGGCCACATGATTAGCTTCTCAAGCATTACCTCTAGCTACCCCTACAGCTGCTCCAGCCCGCATCATGTTTACAAAGAACTGATACATCACTCTCATATCTACTAGTGGGGTTCTAGCACCTACATTGGCCTTTGGAATTAGATTAGCATTAGCCTGTCAACCATGGTTCCTCCTCGTATTAGGTCGAGCATTACCGTTTGTGGTGGTGCTTCCTCCACCTAGATTTCCTCTTTTGTTTCCTGCTTCCATATCTACTTTCTCGTAAATCTTCATACGATCCTTAGAAAGATACAGAAGAACGGTCTAAGAAAGGGGAACACATACTTATATATATATATATATATATATATATATATATAACAAATACAAGTATGTTACTATAACGTTAACCCAAACCCCATTCTTATTCATTGATTCATTAGGATTATGTTTGAAAACGTTTGGTTTATTTTATGTTTTATAATAAACATATGCTCTGATACCAACTTGTAACATCCCCCTACATGGAGATCCAAAACTAACTGGCACGGATGCTGCAGTCATCCATAGTTATTAGTCTTCGGAGATTAAATACGGCTGTGCTAGACACCTCGATATATAGATCACAAGAATATGGAAAAATTTAACAATTCAAAAACATTATTCCACATTCAGATCAAACATTTCATGTCCATTACATAATCCCAAAACATTACCCACATTCAGCAAACTATAATTATTATACATACGCCAAGAGCGACATCTGTATATGCCCTCTTGGTTGATCAAAGTATATAGTAAGGTTAATAAATCTACCTTTACATCCAAACACACAGCGTAAAAGAAAACTCTAAGTAACTGTCTACCTTCTGCATGCCTTAAACTACTTAAAAAAAATTGAATACCCGAGAGTTTAAGGGGAAAACAAAAACGTCAAGTCAGACATAAAGCTTTGTATGAAGAATAGTTTGTCATCTCAAACCAAATGGATATCTAGTGAGACCACGCCACTTAGCGCAACGGGTTTCCCCCTCACTAGTATCCTAAAACTTTATAAAACCATATGTTGTGCTCCTGCATCTACAATGGTTAAAAACAAAACATTATGATGATATGCACAACAAGCAGATCAAATCTAGATTACTTTGCCCTATTCATTCGACTATCTATCTTAATTATAGTTTCTAGGACTACTATTAGCCTAATAGTTTTCATGGCCTAACTAATAACCAGTGAAACGTTTAAGAACTCCCTATCCAATTACATAGTTTTCACGGGCTTATTATGAACCTGTCTATCTGACATCTTCATTTACACATAGTTTCATGGGCTAACTATAAACCTATCTCTTTAACAACTTTATTTATATCAACCTATCTATCTGACATCCTCATTTTTGCATAGTCTTCATGGGCTAACTATTAACCTATTAGCCCCTGTCAATATCATACAGTTTTCACGGGCTTACTAGAAATCAATCGGCCCTTGCCAAAATCTTTCCTTTATATTCTACCCATTCAAAAGTTTATTCAATCTATATATTCACTAGTGGGTTAACCCAACTAGTTATCCAATTCCCAAATAACAGTTATGGGTCCTTTATAAAGTGAATATGTTCATACTAGAAGAAGCAACCTAACAACATAGCAATATCACTCTAGTGGGTTTGATTTATCAAAGATAGATTCTTCTTTGACCATTGTAAAAACTCCTTTAATATAACCATGGTTTTTTCTTTAAAAATGTAGAGTTTTGGTCATAAAACCTTTGGATAACTTTGAAACCTAGATTTCTACTTCATAGGGTAACCTCCTTCGAAAGCTCTTAAAAACATTAGGCTCCTGCTTTATAATACTTTAAATTCAACCTTTTGAAAATGTAAAACCTAATCAAAAGAAAACATTTTTACAACCCCTTCGAAAGTATCTCCTTCGAAGGCAAAGAAAACCAAGCATACATATTCAAAAGCAACGAAAACAGCCTCCTTCGAAAATATAAAACTTTGCTCTAGCTATAACTTTTTATAAGTGTCGAATTAAGGTCTCTAACCTATTACATCGTGTTCAAATAATGGTTTTCCTTTCCATAGAGTGGTTAAATGGAAAAATGGGCTTATGTTAAAACGTTAAGCCTATTTGAAGTTTTTAAAACAAAGCTGGCGAAAACTGCTACAAAAGAGCTTCCGCAGCGTTTACAACTACTACCAGAAGGTTTCTTTCGGCAAGGCCGAAGGGTTCGCTAAAAACACTACAGAAAGGTGCATAATTGCTGCGGAAGGTTCTATGACAAAAGGTTCGTTAAAAACACTGCAGAAATGTTGCGGAAGTTTATGTGATGAAAGGTTTAGGTTCTATGATGAAAGGTTCATCAAAAACACTGTAGAAAGCTGCAAAAATGCTATGGAAGGTTTTACAGTGGAAGGTTCAGTGGAAGATTCGTAAATAACTTGAAAACTAGTTTTTTTCTAATTAAATTATATTCTTTCACCAACTCCTATTCTTTATCAAATTTCTATTGGTTAAAGACATACTTTAACACTCTCTCGGTAGAAAAACTGTTATTGATCAGATTTCTTATTTCAAAAATTACTTTAAATATAATTAATTATATTTAAATATGATTACTAAGCCTTTTTAGATTAAAAATTCATAATAAATCGAAATCACTTGAAAAAATCCTTAAAATCAGCTCGCTTGAAAGTCATTTACTACAATTTTTACTCTAAAACCAATCTTTTTAATTCCATAAAAATCCAAATAAATCACCATAATTCATTGTTCTATCAACAATATGATTATCAGATCCAAACATGATCAACACGGAAAAATAAAGTTGGTTACTATCTATAATCGAAAAAAACAAGTAAAAATGAGATTATTTACACTATTATTCACCTTGATTTAGTTGTTGGAGTTTGAGATTTGCTTTAGCTTTAATCTTCTAACTTTCTCTCTTAGATCTTCCAAGTTTGCTGATCTCCTAATGTATTTTAATGGCTGGCTATATCTTCATTTTAATGTTGTTTTGATTTATGAAATGGTAGGAGAGAATAAGGGAGGTTTTAAGGGTACATGGGTGTGGCTATTCCCAAATTACCCTTCTCTTATTTTCCTAACTTATAAATTATGACCCACACTTAAACATTCATTGGTTTAGCAATGGCTAAGTTAATTAACAATTAAATCTAAACTCCTTAATTAACCACATTATTCTATTTATTTTTTATCAAATTAAATAACTTGAATAATGTTAAACAAAATTTAGAGGTGTTACATTTTGAAAGCTATCTTCTGCATACGATCGAATTAGGCCACGAGACTAGTTCTAATACGTTCAGAGTGGGGGTAAAACATTATGAATGCCAGGTGGAACACTTCGTTTGGAGTTCGAAATTTTCGAGGGTCAATTGGGTCGGAAACTTATGTAATAAGATGTGTTAGTTCATTCATTCGTAACCCTACATTTTAACAGCCACCTCCACCAAAGAAATTAATGGTCGATATTATCCCGCCTTCTCCCCTTGATTGCGCATCATCCATTCGGTTTCAAGTCTTGGATTCAACTAGCAAAGTGGAGAGCACAATAGGAAGCAGCGATCCAACGGTCGTATCGAGCCACATCGGTAAGAGGAGGCCGAAAATCCTTCTCGACCATCGCGTCTTAAGAGGGCACGTGCTTGATGCTGGCGGCAGCGTAGGGCACAGGACCAGAGCTGGAGTTGTGCATGGTAGTGGTGCACCCACGGCGGCAAGATGATGACCTCCAATCATCCTGGGAAGCATGCGGCAGTGGATAAATCGAAGAAAGTCGGGTTCATGAAACTAGGAAGAAGGGTTTCGGCTAATGACGTGGTTAACGATTAATTAAGGTTTATTTATTTTACTTAATGATTATTATTTTAATTAAATTATCTCGTTTGTTAATAAATTTTGTATTTCTCACGTACGTGGTCGGTTTCGGGCGAAACAAATTACATTGTAATCGTATCGACGTCGTCTACAACATGGAGTGGAAGTGGAATTTATTTGAAGCTAGAAATATTTTCAGTTTCAAATAAAATGTGAGTGTTTCATATGCTCACAAAGTACTAATCTAATTTTTATGTTAGTTAAATTCATATCGTGAAGTGATTTAAATTTATTGACTGTTATTCGGTAAATTTAACTAGCATTTAAATTGATATGAATTAACATGATAGGAATTTGAATTGACAGTTCAAATTCGAAATGGAAATTAAATTTCTAGTCAAATTCCTGATTATTGATAAGTAGTAAATTGTTGTGATGTTTTGACTGATTTGAATGTTGATTGTGATGGATGTTATTGATTGTTATTTTGGATGAATTGGATGCTTATTTATTTTGGTATATCCTTCATTATCCTATATATTATTTACAATATATAAAACTGTAAATTGAATTATTTCACATAAATTAAGAAATAAGTTGAAATGATATATACCTATGACATTTACTTTGGATCGAAATGATATATATCCATCCCTGAAATTAAAACCCAAATAATTGATCCACTTGGCCATAGGATAGAAGATTATATACGGACAACAAGTTTGATTAAATTAAATGATTATATTTTTTGAAATTATTTAAACGAGTTGATTTAAAGAAGTAATAATCGAATTTTTTGAAATCGAATTATTTTCGGAATTGAGCTCAAACTGTTGGACTCGAAATTTGTTAAACGAAATTGTTTAAAAATGAAATTTGAGATTTTGAAGCTAAAATCCAAATATGACCATAAATTTATTTGTTTTAAAAGGATTTGAACTTTCGTTTGAACTTTGGATTATTGCTAAGTAAAAGTAATATAGTTGGGTATATAAATTTGGACTCGAGAATGGGATGTATTTTTTAAGATTTGAATCACAATTTGAAAATTGAAGTTTAATGTAAATTAAGTGATCTAAATCGATATTTTGAAATTGAACTCGAATTTATATAAATTGAAATGGTTCGAAATTGAGAATTGAATTGAAATTAATTCAAACTGAAATTGAAATTAATTGGAATTGAAATCGAAATCGAATTAATTTGAAAACAAAATTTAAATTGATTTGAATTGCAATTGAAATTTAAATTGTTGGAAATTGAATTGAAGTTTAATCGATTTGAATTAAAATGAGATTGGAAATGATTTGAAATGGAATAATTGAAATTGAATCGGTTGATTGGAATTTGGACTTAGGTCCAGATTGATTGAGATGAAAGTGACAGTTTGAGTTGGAAATAAATTATATTAATATAAACTGTTTAAAATCTATCTTTTTAAATATTCATTGGTCCAGATTGATCCCTCGTAGTACTATCATATTGTTGTACTCGATGGGTGCACCTCTCTGTTTGGATTGATGGTCACGATCGGCCACATATGGGTTACGACTAGCCAGAAAGGGTAAACTAGTAGAATTCTACCTTAGGCATTGCCTTACAAGCCTTGTCATGTGTATCCTTATACGAATCCATGGCGACTTTGGTTTAGTATTGTACCTATAGGGGACTCACAGGCTACTGATGTTACTGGTTATGTTATAGGACCTGCATAGATTACGTGCTATAAAAATGTGTTAAGGTGGATCAATGTAAAGCCTTAACGTTGTTTTGATACTTATTTACTAATAGACATTACCTATTATATCGTATACTATTATGTATAAGTATTTTAACGGATCCTTAGGAGATGGGAAGTTTCGTAACATCTCTTAAGTTACTGCACGCACGTTATATTCTAGATAGGAGATGTAACATCTCGTAAACATCTTTGACATTGTTACACTCATATTTCGTGATATTGATTTGACTTACATACGAGTATTTTAATTTTGACTCGAGTGTTTTGTCTTTTCATTATGCTTGGGTCGGCCTGAGTATTTCAGTATTTGAAGATCATTACTTCTGGAGGATGAAGACGAAGGTTTTGTATACTATATTACTAGTATTATTCCACTACATCATTTTTTCTGCTGCATTATTCTATTATATCGATTGTATGCATAACTATAATTTATGTCTTAAAGATTAATCAAATGTATATTGTTAAAACAGCTTCATGAACTTTTTATTCGATTATTATATTTTGTCATTCCGCTGTGAGATTCTGTGTTTTTTTTGCTTCTTCTATTATATTTCTTAATTAAACCTTATTGATAATTCATCTTTTTGAACGGTTTGAGTTGGACATGTGTGGTTTGTTATCGACTTGAATCGTCCAACAGGATGGGTCACCCCAAAGCTTATGTTCAAAAAGGTCAGGTACACCTAATCTCTAAACTATAGATCCTAGCGAAGTTGATACTCATCCAAAAAATAATTAATGTGTACCAACCACCGATCGGATTCCAAGTATTAACCGGGGGTGTAAGTGATGTGTAATCTAAGTGAGAATGGGTTCGGTGACCTGAATGCTATGAACAAACCATTCCATGTAGATGGCTCATTCACACTAGAAAGAGCAATCCATGTCACCTGTTGATTTATTTTCTTCTATACTATCTTGTTATAGATCAACGACTAATAACGGATCCACTGACCTATGGAAAGCCCTTCTTATTCCAAGTACATCGACTGTGTAATGACAGGACTAGTTTAAAGCGGGCAACTATAGATCGATGGGTCCGAATCGAGTTGAGAATTCTCAACATAAGTGGATTTTAGTTCCTTGGAAAGTAATAACAGTATGAGCTACATAAAAGATGCAACTCTAAACTATTAAAGCCTCCCAAAAAACCGAAATTGATCCACAATACATTGGACCAGGATCGACTATGTAACCTGGTGCAACTTAGTTCTGACTCTGCGGATCAAGATAGCAAAACATGTCGAGCACCGGGGTGAAACCCGAGCTTCGTTCCATGAAAAATTCAATACTCGATCCATGAAAAATTCAAGACTCGATTTGCTTTCTTCTTCCATAAAGTCATAATCAGATTGAATCTTCCACTGTATCTATCACCAACATTACTTCGTCACCAATCGCTAATGTAATAATACATTAAAATTCACATCACCGACCTTCAAAGTTGAGAAAAGTGATTAGATATCTGAATCAAGACAGCCTAAACTGGGTATTGGATGGATCGGATCGGCAACACCTCAAAATAGACGTAATCTCGATGGTGAGACCTACTTAGAACAACGACAGTGGATCCAAAAGGCGGCGGCTGATGACACTGGTGGTGTAGATTAACGGCGATGGCTCTCTGTTGTTTATAGGTTTTGGATCTACGGTGACTTAGGGCGGATGGATCGGCTCGGCTCAAAATAGGTAAGATGAGAAAGGGGAGATCCGACCCCATATATAAAAAAAGAGGAAGAGAGGAGTTCGAATTTTTTTTCAAGTGCTTGGATCAATACTGGTTCAATACAATTGGATAGGTACCGATCCAAATTTGGTCCTGCGAATGGTCTAGAATTTTCCCTATTCGACCTACACGATGTTCGTATACATTCTGGAAATTATGAAGTAAAGATCACTCAGTAATTACGAACAGTGGAGATTCACACTAAGGATTGGACAGTTAGCTGGTACATCACAGATAGCTTTTCAAGATGGCCAGATACAACTAATGAAACTCTTTAAAAAACAGAAACCCTAAGATAAAAAAATTCTAGACCGCACTTTGTTTTTAACAAAAGCGTACTCTAGGAGGCAAATGTTAACCGAGTTTTTAACCCTACAGAATTGAATGGGAGTTAGAACATTCAGATTACGCCAAACGACTCGAGACCTGATGGAATAGCCTAAAAATACAAGACAAAGGACCCAAAGGAGTTTGAGCCAAAAATATGCCATATTTTTGGATCAGCACAGATCCGATCCAATTATTTCGGTACCGATCTGAATTTATGGTTCTTAGGAAACATAATCCATTTGCATTGTGACTTAAGGCCTCAACCATGCTCACCAAACAAGTTCGGAAAAATTCCGAGCATCCGAGTTCAAGAAGTGGAGGTTCATCCGATTTAGAATACGGTTCAATCTAACCCGCAGGTGAATCATCATCAAAACAAGTTAACAATCTACAAAATTATATGAACAACATCACTATGAAGTAAGAAGCTTGACCAAACAAATCGGAGTCAAAATTTGGCTAAGGATTTGGATCGGTACCGATTGAAAACATTGGCCAATTTTGGCTCAAAACTTTCTGAGCTCCCTCTGCATGACACCTATAGGCTTCTTACAAAGTAACTCTTAGCCCAACATCTTTCCATCCCCTATAAATACCATCTCAACTGCAATAGGAAATGGGATTTGCTTTGATCTCAACTGAAGTGCTACCATTATTTCTTCACTCTTCTTCTCCCGCACAGTAACCATTAAAGTGCAATTAAGATCCTTTCAGTTGCTCTAACAATGGTGGCTTGATCTAGCTTAGGAAAGAAGAGTCATATTGTAATCCAAACTCCTTTATAACTGTAGTTGATCAATAAAAGCTATAAAGTTGATGCAGGCTTCGTTAACAATCGAACCACTATAATAGTTTCTTGTCTCTTTACTTTTCTGTGATTTACTATTGCTATTTTTATTTTTTTGCCTTGATAAATAGGGATGGTGCTTTCAAACTCAATCTAGGATGTTGATCCATTTTTTGGGTTAATAGCTTCCAACTCTCTATTAGATCTTCCCCTTCTAAATATACAACAAATGGGTTGTATATAGATTAGAATTAAAATCAAGAACTAGAGAGGAGAAGGATTGGGAATATAATTAAATTAGAGATTAGAATTCCTTACCTGAATCCTAATTATTTTTGAAAACCTACAGGGAAAGAAATTTTTGCGATGCTTTTAGAATTTTAAGGAAAAAAATGTTAGGGTCTAATGGTCTTTTTATAGAGGTGAGAAGAAACTAGAACCATTGGATTATATAATTAAATACAATAAGTTCACTTTCAATAAAACCTAGCTGCCTCAAACTCTCACCGATCGATCACTAGACACAAGCGGTCGACTGCTAGGTATAGACGGTTGACCGATCCCTTTTATTTTTGACCATATGTTTTATTTTATTTAACTTATTAATGTTAACTCATGTTTATCCAAATGTTTTCTTAAATGTTAATCTCCAGCCAACTCTTAAAATTCAAAATTCAAACTTTTAAATTCAAATATTCAAACATTAAATTTCAAAACTTCAAACGTCAATAACTTCTCTGTTGAAATCCGATTTCAACATATTATATATGGAACTTGATTAAAAAATTGATATGGATGCAATGGTACAACTCCATGACCAAATTATAAAATTTACAAAATTTCCATTGTAACTTTATTTTTATTATTTAATTTCTTATTAAATTTTATGAGGTGTTACATTCTCCGTCCTTCCCCCTTAAAAGAGATTTCGCCCTCAAAATCACCATGGGTAGATAGTATAACGCACACTCCATAACCATGTTATACAACCAAGTTATTTACAATAATCTGCACAACCATCTATTCAACCAAAAATGTAATGTGATTATGTATGCAACATAGTACAGGTGAACTCAATCCTAATGTGAATGCAAGACTATGAGATATAGGCATGTATGCAAGCATCCTAAGTATACAAAAAATTCTATATGAGTGAAAAAATAGTAATAAATGTGTGGCAACTATCTCCTAGTATCAAATATAACAACTACGATACAACCAATTACCTATATTAAAAAAAAAAAGTTTACCAAAGAAAATCTCAAGATGAGAAATATTCATCTTTTCTTCAGTTTCCCATGTGCTTCCGTATGGTTATGCCCCATTGTACTCGAACCAACCAAATTTTCTTTGTTACGAAGCTTCTCGATAGCATGTTGCACCATGCATGTGGTGGCACGGAGGGGTATGCACTCCGATTCAACTTCAATTAACTGATCAACCTCTACTACAGAGGTGTGTCATGTAGACAATTCCTCGGATTTGGAACATGAGAGACATCATGAACTCCCGCTAACAAGTTTAGAAGCACCACCTCGTAAGCAAGTTTCTTCACCCTCTCTAAAATCAGAAAAGGCCCAACGAACCTTGGCACAAACTTTTCAGATGTACAAAACGATATAACTTTTCTAAGTGAGGAAACCTTAACGAATATCATGTCCCCAACTAAACACTCCAATTCCATTCCTTGCTTGTTAGCATAGGACCCCTAATGGTCGTGCTCAGTCTTCATTTACCACCTTAACACTCCTACCTTCTCCAAGGTCCTCTAAAATGCATGATGCGGGCACTCAACAAATCTTCTAAAATTCTGTTTACCCTTTTCATCTATTAATCGGTCTACGAGTGGTAAGCAGTGTTAAGATCTAAATTGTTTCCTTATTTACGATGTTCCCCTATATATATATATATATATATATATATATATATATATAGTTAGTGGTCTAATCCCATCTGCAAATCTAACACAACGATAAAACAGGAACATATCTTATATCTGAGCAAACATTTTTTTCATAAAGGAGACAACTAGCAATTACAACCTAAAACCCTAAAAGAAAATTTTACTGGAAGCTACCATTAAACATAACCTATTGTTGTTGATGTTTGGGATCTAATGCTTTATACCAATTTAAGATGTACAGTCCCATAATTTCATTCCACCATTACTTAGCTTTCTTAATTCCATTCTTAGTTCTAGTAAGTATGCATTACCCATTACAACTGGGCATTATTGTAAAATTGACAGTCTCTAATCAATCCTAATTTAATCTCTTTCAATCTATTACAACTTTCAAAGTTCACTTATTATCAGTATTCAATTCCTCCATAAATACTTTTACCTCAAAGACTAACTTCTTTGAAAGTAGGGTTTCTAACCTAAAACATTCAAAAAAATTAATTATTAAACCAAACCATCAAAAATTCAAAAACTAATCCCCAAAAAGGAGAAAAATAGTTTTCCTCTTTCAAAAAATTTCTTCATCAAGGATTTATTCCTTTAAAAGCTGATCATTTAGTTCATTCAAAAACATCTTCTGTAACTTTAAATAATGAAAAGTGGAGTAGACAAATATAACTTCCATCCTATTATTTTTCTATCTTATTTTCACCACTTCTCTCCTACATTATCTCTAACTAAATTAACCCTATTTTATAAGTTCCTAATGCTATTCCAATTCAAATCTTCCAATATTACCTCAGTTTATATTTCTCTTATTTAAATGGCTTTTACATCATTTTAATCAAGTTCCATTTCCATTAAAAAGAAATTTTAAAGAACTTCCAAATTTATGAAATAGGAAAAATCATCAAGCCCTATTTATGCTCTATTTTACATTTATTTCAAAAAGAAAAATCACTTTTTTGAAAATCTTTAACCCAAAAACATTTTGATCTAATAAATTTTTAGACTAAGAGTTTCAAAAATGAAAAACCCTTTTTCGCCAAAAACCTTTAATCGGAATTTTTGACTCCACACCTTCTTTTGAAGTTATGATTTTTCAAATTTTCTTACTTTTTCGAAAAAAAACAAGTTCATAATCAATCTTTTGAAAAATCCATTTAAAACATTTCACGGAAGTTTCGAAAAAAAAAATTATCAAATTTTTCACATGGGTTTTTAGAAATTGACTTTAATTGTCTTCTCTATTGCATTTTCTTCTTTTATCGTCCCTTACTTTCGAATGTTCAAAACTACACTACCTTGCAGTATTTAAATACTACCTAACATGATTATTTTCTATTTCTATAAATATCGATTGTCTGTAATACATGATTATTATTCTAACCGGACAATTTTTAAAGATATTTATTTATTTATCCAACTCTTCCTATTAAACTTCTTTACCTCTCCATAATTACCCTAATAAACTTTTTAATAAGTCCATTGACATTCTTATTAAATTATTATAACTCCCATTTCTAATAAGTCCAAATGCCTTTCCAGTCTAATTCCAAAATTAACGCAACTACCATTTAAATGCAAGAGAAAGCAACCAAATCAATTAGTACATTTTTTAGGGAACTAAACAGACCGTAAGCGTTTAATACATATAAAATAGGCAGGTCCCCATCATTTAACACCTAATTCATTTCATTCCATTTTCAAATTCTAACACAACTATCATTAACGATGTAAGAGAGAGCCTCCAAACTACTTAATAACTTTTTCTTTGGATTTAGGCAGGTTATGGCCAATTAACACCTATAAAAGTAGGCAAGCCCCCATCATTTAATACCTGGCCTAATGTGGGTCCCTACATAGTTCTCACTAACTGACATCGTAAGAAATTCCATCAGGTCACTTAATACCTCTTCTAAAGGAAAGGCGCAACCCTACATAACCACTTAATACCTCTAAACCCGAAGCGGACCCCTTTAAAGATTTCTCTTATCATACCAATGGCGTTATTATGACCTATAAGCCAAATCATGACATCATAGATTAATCCAACCATTCATAGGTACTGGTAGCCAGATTGAATGGGAAGATTTGCCTACAGAATTGGGACTAACCTCGCATTCACTGGAGTTATTTATTATACGTGATGTCTCATATCAGTCACCAAAGTTACACTGCAGGTAACTAGATTTAACTGGGCGGACCTCTATGTAACTTTAGACTTGTTGCGCATCCCTATAACTTAGTCATACTTCATATGTATACCAATTACATACTTACACTATCCTACACAACTAATAATTAGGGCCATATAGGTAACCCCTTATTATGCCTTCAACTATGGATTAATTCTCATAATTATCATCAACTATCTACCTAAGAAATTAATGCTATTTATTACCCTATTAATTCTAATCAATACGTTCGATACGCTATAATCATTAAGTTATTAACTTTAATAATCAATGCGTTAATATTATATATATACACACACACATGCATGAGATTCGAATAAAATATTTCTAATCACATGAAATAAATAGATAATTAATTTAAATGTCAAACTCATTCATGTCCCAAACTCCAAACAAAAATATAGCTAATATCCTTAACCAACAACTGACTTATATAAGAAAATGAATATACTAAACTCATCTCATATTAACATAGTAGAATCTACCTCTTCTATTTCAAGGAAAACAAGTCTTATAATTCAGATCTTTCTTATTCTATTCAACTTTTACCTAAAACACCTTGAAGCGAAAAAGATTTCATACATGTTTAGTTTACATAAATAGGCAGCGCAAACTACAATATAATAAAATTCATACTTTGTACACCAATTTCAACTTATTTTCTTTTAGAACCCTTTTTATACTTCAAGTGAAATCAAAAGAAATAATGTGATAAAGATTATAAATTATCTAAATCTCAAGTGCAAATCTAATCCTACTATGTTAATACAAACAATTGAATTCTAACATATTCAATGATTGACATTTATTCAGGGAATTTTTTTGGGTTTTAGATGTTTTGTTTTCGTTTACCAAAATTTCCCTAAGGCATACATCAAATCTAAATAAATAATACTCAATTACTAAATGTGGAAAAGCTTAATATTTCCGCTTACAGATAAACGTTCGCTTTCTAACTGGGTTTGATTCCACCACTCTTGATTCCCTTCCAGATCTCCCTCTTTTGGAATATGCAACAAAGTAAATTGTATAAAGAAATTAGTTATAGAATCAGAGATTAGAAAGGAATAAAATTAGAAATCAAAAGAATTAAACATCTAAACCTCCTACCTGAAAATCCTAACTAAATCTGGAATCTAAAGAAGAAGAAGATGATGAGATCTGATATATATACCGCTTCTAACTCTCTATCAGATCTTTCCCTTTTTGAATATACAACAAATGGGTTGTATACATATTAAATTAAAATTAGAAACTAGAGAGGAGAAGGATTTGGGAATTAAATCAAATTAGAAACTAGAATTCCTTACCTAAAATCGTACGGTTTCTGAAACCTTAGCGAAAGGAATTTTTTGCTGATGCATTTAGATTGTTATAAAGAAGAGTAAGGGTTTAAGGGTCTATTTATAGAGGTGGGAAGAAACTAAAAATGTTGGATTTAAATAATTAAATAGGATATGTTCAATTTTAATAAACCTTACGTGCCTCAGACTCTCACAGGTCTACCGCTGGACCCAAGTGGTCGACTGCTAGCGGTCGACCGCTAGTTATAGGTGGTCGACCGGTCCTTTTATTTTTGACCATATATTTTTATTTTTTTAACTTATTAATTAATATATTAATTACTCAATCAATTCATGTTTATCCAATCGTTTTCTTAAAAGTTAATCTTATCCAACTCTTAAAATTCAAAATTCAAACTTTTAAAATCAAATTCAAATATTCAAATTTTAATTTTCAAAACTTCAAACGTCCATAACTTCTCCATTTGAACTCCGATTCAACATATTATATATGGAAATTGATCAAAAAATCTCTATAGACACAATGGTGTAACTTCCATGACCATATTCTGACGTTTACAAAATTTCCATTTTCAACCTTATCTTATTTATTTAGTTTCTTATTAAATTTTACGAGGCGATATAGCCCTACTCAGATATGCCCTTACAAATGAACCCTCGCTTCAATACACTATTCACCTACACCTCCAACTCCTTCTGCTCTCTGTGTGTCATATGCCTTAAAGGCATAACTATCTATCTGGCATCCTGTACTAAGTCTATGCTGAACTCAATCTCTCGGTGTGGCGGTGTCGAACACCTCCTCAAATACATCCAGATACTACCTAATTATAGGCACTTATGACCTTATCATGTGGAAACTTAAGCGAATATAGAAAGCTAACCAAACACCCATCCTTTTACAGGCATCCAATCACTACCTTATTCCCTTCTATGGCCTAAATCTTCATAAATAGCTTCTCGTAATCCACTACTACAACATACTTCCTCAGCTAGTCCATTACCAAGAAAATCCTAAACCCAACAAAATTCAAAACAAACCAATCATAATCAAAAGAGAATCCATGATTCAATCAGGCCAAACTATGAAAAACCATTTACAAGCTATTACAACTTCCAACAGGGTTAGTTACAATCTAAGGTCGGTCAACTATTTTAGGTTTTAATGCCAATCTATCAACCAAGTCACTAGATATAAAGGAATGTGAAGCCCCGATAGTGAACAAAACACATATAAGAAAATCATAAATGGAAGGAATACCTTGAATGATGACGCTCTTCCCATTCTCCTTCACCGAAGGAGCACTCGACAAATTCGAGACAACATCCAAAGTATATGCTCTCACAATCTATTTCTACTGTGCTGGTTCTAGGCAATTCTTCTACATATGTGCAAATTTGCCGCAATTGTAGCACTTCTTCTTTCCATCAATTTTGTAGTCCCTAATCAAGTGACCCTTATTTCCATAACCATAATAGTCAAGATCCCACTTTACCTTCTTCTCAGCATTCTTTTCTTAAAACTGCTTCCCGTTGCCATTCCATTTGTTCTTGCCTCGACCGCCTTGTTCCTATTTTGGCTCTTACTTTACCAAAATAGTTGATTTGGACTCAGGGTAAAAACTCTCTTAACAAAGAGCTTTCTCAACAAGTCTCTCGAATAGCTCATCGATATGACTCGCCAACTTCTCCCAAAAATAGTTGTCCAAACCCATAAGAAACTTCTCATTCTTTCCCAATGGAATGTCAATGAAAGACATCCTATATTTTGATAAGGCGTTCAAACTTAATAGTCTACATAGAGATAGACATGCCTCCGTACTTCAAATCAGCAAAATTTCTGAATAGCATCAACTTATGTGTTGCCGAAAAGAACTTCTCTTCGAAACGGATTTTTAACTGGTCCCATGTAACAATCCACACCCCAGTGGGCCTGAATTTTAGCTAAATCGAAAACCCAAGTCCACCAAAGTATGGATCATTGGTTTTTGGTATCCTACAAATAAAAAAATGCATATAAGAGCATAACTGATATGAATCATAGCGAAATAGTAAAGTATAATTAAGCATATAGTTACTGACCGAGGTTGATACTTCTGAGATCAAGTTTCCTTGTCAGTGTCCAACTTCCACCGTTCCCGCCTAGCACCAATACATGTCCTATAAAGCTATTGTTACACCATAATTTATATCTAGTATAAATTATGAATATTTGAAAGGAAAGCTCCTTGGCTTGTAATTCAAAGACCCTTTATTTGTTTTCCACCGAAAGGTTAATTACCAAGATCGAAATCCAAGAAACCGAGATCCGAAAGCAAGAGCAAAGACATTGATTAAGATCAAGACCATTGTCCAATTAATATTGCAAGCTTGGACGAGAGTGAAAACTTCCAAGACCAAAGACATTTCAACAACTATCAACAATCAACGGCTTAGATAGTCCTAGACTGAGATCAACAGTGAAGATGAATGAATGGACTCATTGGGACTATATCAAAAATGACACATCATCAATCTATGTCAAAGTACTCTCAATAAGAAGATGACAAGTATTCGAATCTAAGCCACCTATAGCAAGCTAGGTCATCAATCCATGTGAAAGCTCCTGCACTAATTGGGGAACATTAAATTTTCTATACATAGAGGTCCATGTACTACTGAAAAAGGGACTAACGAGAGAGTTTCTAACGTTATACAATCATTTCATATTCCTTACTCCTTTTAGAAAGCTTTAATCAAAAGATCATTAATGGAGGACTTTGTAACAGACGTATATGTACATCAAATTGAGGAATAAAAGCTCATGGTAGAACCTTCAATGTGGACGTAGGGATCTCGGTCCTAAACCACTATAAATCTCATATCTCTTTTACTTTTCGATGCTTATCATCATCGACATAGTTCCCGTATTCATTCAGCATATCTATATCCTTTTGAAACAAAACTCCAAAAGATTTGAAGTGTTAATCAGACAAAAATCTAACATTTTTGGTGCTAGAAGGAAGGCATCCAACCTTCGATCTTTTCTTATCCAGTGAGCTCATCATGAAGTTAAAATCCACATCTCGAAAGACACCTTGCTTCCTTGCCCCGGATGAAGGAGTCAAATAACTGTATATGAATGAAGGAAATCAAACAGAATAAACAAACCCAAATGTTAATGAGGAAAATGTTGCCCCAATCCTAACCGAAAGAGAGTTTCGACAAATGATGCTGAAGTTCATTTTTGGTACAACATATTACCTAGACAACTACCAAAAAGAAGTTGAGAATG
Source organism: Allium cepa (assembly GCA_030765085.1). NCBI lineage: Eukaryota > Viridiplantae > Streptophyta > Magnoliopsida > Asparagales > Amaryllidaceae > Allium > Allium cepa. The sequence goes on along the minus strand of JASFAV010000025.1, from coordinate 2,227,751 downwards.
CTTTTTCCATTTGGTCTCAAGAACACATGGGTAACGTATCAAAGGTTTGTTAAATAAATTTTCACCAAGTAGATAGGCCGAAATACGAAGGTATATGTTAATGACATGTTAAATCCAAAAGAATCAGAGAATCATGCCTCGGATTTAGCCAAAACGACCAACGTCCTATAAAAGAACCCAATGAAGCTAAACCATCATAAATGTAACTTCAGAATACAATCCAAAAATTCCTAGGTTTCATAATAAGTGCTAGAGGAATTGAAATAAATCCATATCGGATAATAGCTATAACAAATATCAAGGGTCCAACTAATGGGAAGGGGTTAATAAGTTTAAACAGAAAGATCGCCGCTTTAAACAGGTTCATAAGTCGATCAACCAACAAGTTTGTTCCTTTCTTCAACCTCTTAAAGAAGCATGTTACTTTCAAATGGACACACAAATGCTAGAAGGCATTCGTGGACCTACAAAAGCATTTAAGTTCTCCTTCAGTATTGTCAAAGACGATAGATGGAGAAACTCTTTTCCTTTATTTGGCCTCCTTGGACCAAGCCATAAGTTTAGCCTTAGTTAGAGATGATGATGGAATCTAGAGACTGGCATATAATGTAAGCAAAAGGCTAGGTCCAGTGAAGAAGCACTACCCAGTAATTGAAAAACTCACCTATAGCTTGGTATTTACAGCAATGAAACTTAGGTCATATTTCCAAACCCATCCTACTAAAATCCTTATAGATAAATCGCTTCGGCAAGTTTTTAGTAGACCCAAAACTGTGGGGAGATTAATTAAGTGGGCAATTGAACTTAGCCAGTACAAGATATCTTATGTTCCTAGGGCAACAATCAAGGGTTAGCCGACTTTGTTACCGAATGCACATGTTTTGGAGCCGAAACTAGAAAAGAACATAGCAAAGATAAACAACTCTCTTGGCATCTTTATGCGAATGGCGCCTCAAATGAATAAGGGGTGGGTGCCAGTTATATCCTGTAACCCTAGATAATATCATATTCACTGCGCAATTAAGCTCACCTTCTTGGCAACCAACAATGTGGTCTAGCATGAGCCCTTGATTGTTGGGTTAAGAATGGCTATTTCCATTAAGGTCTTGGAGATTCGGATATACAGTGATTCTCAAATAGTCGTTAATCAAGTTCTTATGCTTTACCAAGCCCAAGATCTAGGATTAGCTCTTTATGCTAAATAGGTATAGTAGCTACATGAAGCTTTTAGGAATTATTATATAAAAAGCACTCCTAGGGACCAAAATGCTACGGCTGATGCCATAGCAAAATACGCAAGCTCATGGAATGTGAGAGAGTTTAATGTCATTCTAATTAAAATCTTAGAGAAACCTAGTATACAGGTACCAAAGAAAGTGTTTGTTATAGCCTATGCTCAAGCCACCTGAAGTCAAACCACAATACCAATAATAACCGAAGAAAATTTGATGTTGACACATATCTGATATCTGATCGGAGGTATTCTACCCTTAGATGCTACTGAAGCAAGACGAATCAAATATAATGTTCTAAGATTTAGTGTTGTATATGGAATACTATATATAATGGATTCTCAACCCCATACTCTCGGTATGTGACAACCTCGAAAGATCAACAAGTATTGAGAGAAGCTCATGATGGAATTTGTGGTGACCATTGTGGAAGACAGAGGTTGGAAAATAAAATAATCAGGCAAGAGTTCTATTGGCTGACATTTAATCAAGACGCATTGAACTATATAAACAAATATGACAACTGCTATTTTTTTATGCAAAGGTACTGAGAGCTCCTCCTAGTGAGCTCACCCCAAAGGTGAGTCCATGGCCCTTTGATATTTAGGCATCGATCTCATTAGACCCCTTCCAATCGCTAAAGATGGAGCAAGATATGCCATAGTAGCGATTGATTACTTTACAAAATGGGTTTAGGCAGAACCTTTAGCTACAATAACCTCTTATCAAGTAATAGAGTTTGTGATAAGGAATATCGTATCTAGATTTGGTCTTCCATATAAGATCATAATGGATATCAGCACTCAATTCGAGAGCTGAAAGTTTGTAGAGTATTACCAAGATCATGTATCATCAGGTGTTTTCTTCAGTAGCACATCCACAAGAAAAAGCGGTCGTAGAGGCAACTAACAAAACTATCAAAACCTATTTAAAGAAAAGATTGAACAAAGCCAAAGGCAACTGAGCAGATGAATTGCCTTTCATTTTGCAGGCTTATAGGAAAGATCTAAGACCTCGATAGCGCATACTCCTTTCTCCATAGTTTACGTCGTCAAATTCATGATCCCTGTTGAGTTAGAAATAGCATTTCATTGAGGGTATTACTATAATACACAACCAGATGTGGAACTTTAAGAGGAATCATTAGACTTGTTACTCAAACTCAGGACCAATTTACTTTGAGAATAGTAGAATATATTCGAAGGCTGACCCGATACCAACTAAAGAGTGAGGACCAGAGAATTTAAGAAAGGGCACGTCCTTCTTTGAAAGATAATGTGAAACACAAAGGACCCAACAGATGGACCTCTTGATACAAATTGGGAAGGACTCTTAGTAATCCATGACGTCATCCCTCCGAGAACCTATAGATTAAAGAGGAAAAATGGCAACATAATACCTTGGACTTAGAAGGCCGAGCATCTGAAACACTATCATAGTATAAGGTTGCTACATCGAAATTTTGAGACAGTGATTAATATTTTAGCCGCAACTTAGGTATACCACATGAAACTTCAACCTTCTTAAGTATTAAGTATTTCAAACATTGCATCAAAATATTTTAGTTGTGATTATTGCCGTGATCAAGCAATATCACACAATTTCCAAAAGTATTTCAAAATGTTTTAGTCGTGATTATTTTCATGGTCAAGTAATATCATGAAGCTTTCAAAAGTACATCAAAATGTTTTAGTTATGGTACTACTCTGATCACGTAGCGTCATGCAAGTTTAAAAGTCATGTTTTTGCCTTTAGGCAAGTAAATAATTTCGTCTCACGGCAATTACTTAGTTGCACCAAGTAAATGATTTCGCCTTACGGCAATTACTTAGCGCTAAGTAAATGATTTCGCCTCACAAAAATTACTTATTTTCACTAAGCAATTGATTTCGCCTCATGGCGATTACTTAGTTTCGCCAAGCAAATGTTTTCACCTCATGTTAATTAATTAGTTCCACCAAGTACGTGATTTCACCTCATGGGAATTACATAGTTTCACTAAGTAGATGATTTCACCTCACGGCAATTACTTAATTTCACCAGGCAAATGATTTTGCCTCATGACAATTAATTAGTTCCACCAAGAAAATGGTTTCGCCTTATGGCAAATACTTAGTTTCGCTAAGTAAATGATTTTGCCTTATAGCAATTACTTACTTCACCAAGAATATGATTTTTCGACACTGAAATTATTTAGTTTTGTAATTGGGTAGATTCCGAAAAAGATCAGAAAAATTGGACAGATTCCCATAAACATCAGTACATTGGGCAAGTTCCCCAAGAGATTAGAAAAATTGGATAGATTACTAAAAGGATTAGTAAGTTGCGTAGATTCTCAAAGAGATTAGAAAATTTTGGTAGATTCCCAAAGAGACTAAAAAAGTCAGGAAGACCCAAAGAAATTAAAAAAATTAGGTAGATTCTCAAAGAGATTAGAAAAGTTGAGTAGATCCCCAAAAGATTAATAAATTAGGTGGATACCCAAAGATTAGAAAATTGGGTAGATTCCCAATATAGTTCCATGGTCCAAAAAAAGCATGCGTTGGGGAAATTCCCAATAATAGTGAGCCACGGCCTATTGTGTCATGCAAAGAGTGGGTCATGAGAAGTCGAAACATGTTGAACACACCGAGTGAGCCATAGCCAAACTGTTGTGCAAAAGAGTGAGCCATGGCCGAATCATGTCATGCAAAGCATGAGATATGGTCAAAAGTACCATGCATGATGTTGTATGGTGAGTCACGTCAACTTTGTGCAAAATGTTGGCATTATATAGCCACTAGTAGTTTCCAAAAACCAGATACCCATGTGAGACCAAGTCTAGATGACTAGAGCATAATACCGAAGCATTTTCGCCCTAGGCACTCATTTTAGATTATTTTCCAAAATCCTCTAAATGATGTAAGATTTCAAGTTATTTTCCAAAAACCTCTAGATGGAGTTAGAATTCAAATTATTTTCCAAAACCCTCTAGACGAAGTTAGATTTCAAATTATTTTCTGAAACACTCTAGATGGGGTAATATTTCAAAGTATTTTCCAAAATCCTCTATTGAGATTAGATTTCAAGTTATTTTCTGAAACCCTCTAAAGGAGGTTAGATTTCAGGTTGTTTTTCATAATCCTCTAGAGGATGTTGGATTTCAGGTTGTATTTCAAAATCCTCTATATGAGGTTAGATTTCTGGTTGTTTTCCAATCCTCTAGATAAGGTTAGATTTCAAGTCATTTTTCGAAATTCTCTAAATGAGGTTAGATTTCAAATTATTTTTCGATCCTCTAGATGAAGTTAGATTTAAAGTTATTTTCCAAAATTCTTTAGATGAGATTGAATTTCAAATTATTTTCAAAACCCTTTAGATGAAGTTAGATTACAAAATGTTTTCGAATCTTGGATCTTCATAAGTTGTCTCGGTAAAGTAATATATTACAAAGAGTTCTCAGTAGTATTACTTCGAACAAAGGCTCAAATAAACCTTACAATGTTAACAGAACTAACAATCCAAGTACTAAGCATGATATGACACCCTTCTTTCCAAAGTCCACCTTGTACCAATCGTATGAGGTGAACTTCGGGGGCATGTGTTACACCATAATTTATACCTAGTCTAAATTACGAATATTTAAAAGGAAAGCTCCTTGGATTGTAATTCCTAGACCCATTATTTATTTTCCAATGAGAGAGCTTAAGCACCAAGATTAATATCAAAGAACCCGAGATCCAAAAGCAAGAGCATGGACGTCAATTAAGATCAAGACCATTGTCCTATTAAGACAACAAGCTCAGTTGAGAGCTGCAACTACCGAGACCAAAAAAAAATCAACTAGTATCAATAATCAATAGCTAAGGTAGCTCTGGATCGAGATCAACAGTCAAGATAAGCGAAAGGAATTAATGGACCTATATATAAAAAGGACACATCATCAATCATCATCAAAGTACTCTCAACAAGATGATGATAAGTATTTCAATCCAAGCCACCTATAGAAAGCTAGGTCATTAGTCCACATGAAAGCCCTGCACCAATGAAAGAATTGTAAATTTGCTATAAATAGAGGATCACATACTACTAAAAGGGGTCTAACGAGAGATTTTCTAACATTATACAATAATTTCATATTCCTTACATTATTTAGAAAGGTTTAATCAAAACATCATTAATGGTGGACTTTGTAACAGATGTACTTGTAGGAATAAAAGCTCATGGCAGAACCTTCAAAGTGGATATAGGGATCTTGGTCCCAAACAATTATAAATCTTGTTTCCATTTTACTTTTCGGCACTTATTATTATCTAAAAGTTCTGGTATTCATCCAACTAATTTATATCCTTTTGGAGCAAAACCCAAAAAGCTTTGGAGTGTTAGTGAAACGAAAAATTTATCTAACATCAATCTTGTGGGTTGTAATGAGGAGGTGGTCAAAACAATGTTCTGGTGACCGGTAAATTACACAATTTACACATAACACTAGTTTATGATGACTGCCTTCCATCACACATACACATACGGTATGCCTTATCTACTTTTGGTAGACAATACTACATACGTGTATACGTATATGTATATGTATATATAATTACCACAGTCCCTCTTTGGATCGGGATACTTTCCCACTAGTATCGTAACCAAGCACCTCATCATGATCAAACATCAATGCAGTATCACGTCCTCATCGTCATGCATACCACGGAACTCGCGTAGTGCGTAATAACGGCGTCACAATAGTTTATCCCATTCTATCTCGTCTTGAGGATTTACCTAAATGCTTCATATGATGGAGTCAACTCCCTGGACTATTGAGAACCCGGCTCCTTGAACTACCCCAATAATTTGAATGACCTCTCTTAAGGGTTAACTAGCCTTGCCTCTTGTCAAACAAACTAGCAAACAATTGTTGCGGTACGTGACCAAATCATGATCTACACTAGTAGGAGGTGTAGCCCGTTAGGTGTAACCCTTATCTTTCCGCTGATCACTCAAGACCGATGAAGTTCTCTACCTATGTATAGCTCCTACTCTTTAATATGGTACCAAACACATCGACATAGCACTGAGCCTTACTCCGATTTAGATTTCCTAATGCAATCAAGTTAATTACCCCTAAAAGATTGAAGCAGAATCTACTTGGGTGTTCCATCACATATACGAGAACGTATAATCCCATGGGTCTTGCAGTTGGATATGCCTCACATTAGTATAATATATACACAACTACTAATAACCCATTTTCCATGGGCAGACTTCTATTGTGTAACACTGCTAACCTCCATTCCAATCCATTTTAATGATTAGTTGTTCTTATCTATGTTAAGATTTAGCTTACTTTAATTCACATCGGTCATAAACATATACTTGAGGCCACGCATGTGTATGTGTGTGTTCGTCCTTATTTCCTTATTATGCCTAAAATGTTTAACCATTCATATCCAGTTATTTTTATTTAACTGACTTCTTGCTTCATTAATCTTGGTTTAATATCATTTACTTCTTTCCTTAAACTTAAAAGATTTAAGTATCTTTTACTATTTTCTTTCTTCTCTTATAATTAAAACTTTATTTCTATCCTTTTTTACCCTTACTATCCTTCCTTGTTTAGTGGACTCCCCATATCCATATAGTTTATATACTGCATGTGTTTATTCATTTTATTACTTCCTATTTTTTTATTCGTTTACTATTTGATTTCTATCATGTCCTTATTGCACATATACATTTATATTTAACAATTTAGCCATCATTATTATCAAAACTACAGTTCTTTAATTCATATTTGGAGAATTGTGCATTTTTATGCATCTGATTACATCTCCCTCAAAAGGAAAGGCTAGAATTTGTGTTGTAATTAGAATTACAACGAATGATATTTTTGTAGTAACTGAAATAAACAATACAAAATATGGTAAATATCCATATTTTATACATCTATTTCTTTTAGATGTATTCCTTGTTATTTAAAGCGACACGCTTTTATTTATGAATCTGAACTTGATATTCTATAGAAATTTGAATTGTAACCCCCAACATTCCAATGAATTAAAATAATACCTAAATCCCAATAATTTATTGTGATAATGTCTAATTTGCACTTACTTACATAAACCATTTAACGGATAGATCTGGAACTACTACACAATTCATCAAATTTAGGGACAGCTACTACCCAATACTTTCCAGATTCAAGTATATGCAATATTAAATCTAAATAATCAATCATAAAATATATAGGCAGGGTTCAGAAATTCATGATATGTATACAACTAGGCCTACAACTCCAAATTACATTTAGGCATACAGGAACATATTTAGAATGATATAAATCCAATATTATATAAAGAATATAAATTCTCACTCACCTTTTTAGCTTTCAAAATCTCCAGATCTAATCCCTGTTATTTTAGTTTGACTCCCCTTAGTTTCCCTTGGCTTTGATGATTTGGTTTAACCCTATTCCTCTTCTCAATTATGCTCTGCTATTCTCCACTTGTATATATGTATATAAACTATAATATTTACTTAAATTAAACATTTGTGTGGTAGAGAAAAGCTAGAGCTCCACTGTTCCACCAGAAAATATGAGAAGAAAAATGAGGGGTTAGTCCTATATTTATATATGTTCGATTCAGTGCTAGCTAGTGGATTAAATAATTTAAAATATGGGTCGTCCGACCACACTGAAATTCACAGTCGACACTTTAAATGGTCGATCGCAGTCCTACTGATCAATATCCAACAGTCGACCGGCCCAAGTTGGAGGCCGACCGGTCATTGATTATTTTGTTAACTAATATCTGTTATTAACGTTCATTAATTTCCCACCTTATACGTTAATTTGACATAATTTCTTTCATCTTTTGATTAACGCTAACTTACTTGAACGCTGAGTAATTGTTAACGTTAATTAACGTTAATTTATTTGATAATTACATTTTATTTCTTTACTTATATGTATATAATTATTTCTACTTCAAAAACTTCAAACATTAATAATTTTTTCATTTGAACTCCGATCCGAAAATTTTATGTATGAAAGTTGATCAGAAAATCACCACGAACCCAATGGTGCATGTTCCATGGTTAAATTTTGACATTTACAAAAATTCTATTTTCGAAATTACTAATTACTAATTAATTTCTTTTTAATTAATTAATTACGGAATGTTACATTCTCTCCCCTAAAAAATTTCATCCTTGGAATTCCTTAAGGACTGAATCATGTAACATAATGTACAATCATTCCAAGCTAACTAATCAATAAGTGTGTAATAAATTTTGCAACCAATGGTGTACAAGTGCATGGTGTATCACAACATATATGATATGCATAATCGACAATTCTAAATCGACGCCTCCCATATAAATGCATTCTTTTAAAACAATTTTGAAAATATGGTGCAAATAACCTTTATATACTAGCAGTTCTATATGCATACAGGTTTTGAAAATCAAAATCTTTGTTTTTATATCCAAAATATCCCAAACTTTAATGAACAGAAGCATAGTTCAACCAAATTTTGTTTAATCCCGACCATCAAAAATCCTAGTTCATCATTGCTAACATCCAATGTATAGAAAATCAAGTTTTCTATACCTGTTTTCTTTATGCCGAAAAATGGTTTAGGTGGAGGCTTCCATATTTCCATCTTTCTCTTATGTGCCCTTCTTCGTTTGTAACTTCGAACCTCCTCTTATGCCCATATATACCTTTCCAACATCTCCAAATATAGTCTACATAAGTAAATCTTATCTTAAACTTTTGAAATCTTTAAAACATATGAATTTCATCACTGATTATGTTTAACTATTGATAATGTAATGGTCCGAATTTTTTGATATTTAATTTGGAATATTTAAATGGTTTAAATATTGAATTCGGAATTTTAATTTAGTTAATATGTTTTTAAAGCTGAAACTCAACTGATTTCGTAAATTTTGGAAACCGTCGATTTAATCGACGTGTTGAAATAACGATCTGCAGCACAGTCTTGGAATTCGACAAGAGCAGTTCCATTGGATCCATAATAGTGGATTATTATTGGATTTCAAATTACGTAACGTTTGGAGTTACCGTTTGGCCGTACGAGATACAAACGCGTTGAATTTAATATCGAAAATTCAATATAATAATTGGGTCCAAAAAGTTATCTTCTCCATACGATCAAATTAGGACTCAAAACATTTTCCATTTTGTTCAGAATAGGGGTAAACATTATAAACGCCTAGCTGCATGCCTCGATAGATCAAGATTTTGAATTGCATAGATCGAGATATTTTGAAAATTTAAAAATTTTATTTTTATTTTTATTGGACTTGGTCGACCCTTCTTTCATTCAGTCATTGTACCCCCTTCCTTGTTAAATATGTCACACCTTTTATTTCATAAATCACGTCTTCTCCTTTCAAAAATAAAATCAACGCGACAGCATAAAAAAAAGAAATCGATTCAAAATCACATTCCCTTCTTTCTCTTCAGTTTTAACCAAAGGAAAAGAAAAAAAGAATTTAACGATTTAAAATCGTGATATGATGGGAGCGAAGCTTGCACGTCGAGGGGCAGGGGCCAGTGATGAATTGGCGATAGATTGACTCCGACGTGGTGGCGTCATCAGCGATTTCAGGTGATTGGCATTGATTTTTCATGTTCATATTTGAAGGCTGGAGGAATTTGAAATTGCGATCGATTAGAGGACGACGAGCGGGGAGGTGTCCGAAGAGGCTGAGGCGAGGAAGACGTTGGGTTTCACGCATATGTAAGGGGTGTGGAGTCACATACGCACCATTGACCAGATTGGAGGCAGGCGAAGTATGGTGGCACGGTGACGACGTTGGTGATGGGCATGGGCTATCGTGGGCAGCCGATGGTAGAAGTGAGTCGCGTGTAGTTTAATAAATTGTGTGAGGTTTCTCAGTCGCGTGCGATGCCTAGCGGGTCAATCGAGTGGAGGAAGGGGGCTCAGGTGAGGTCTGTCGATTGTGGTGGTGGGAACAATGGCAGCATGCAACTTAGAGCTGAGGTTATCGAACACAGAAAAAAATATGACGAAAGCAGTGACCGGATTCATGATAAAATTCATTTTTATAAATTTATTAATTAATTAGAATAATTTTAGTTGTAATCCAATAATTAAAAAATTCAATAACTTTTTATACGAGGTTCAAAATGAATAAATCATTCGTGTGGAATTCGTAGCTGGAAAATCTACGCAATGGAATTAAAACTGGAATGGATTGCAAATAAAATCAAGGTGAAAAATTCTCGCTTATTTGGATTGCCGGAAATAATTTTAAATAGTTAAAATTTATTCTGATGTTTGGAAGAATTTGTTAATTATTATCTATTGAATTGTACTGTATATAGTGCGTATATATATATAGTAATATATATATATATATATGTATATATATTAGTAGTTGGATATATACCCACTGTTGAAGCAGATGAGATCCTATGTGTCCCGCATAATAGCGGATGACCCCTTATACCGTGATATCTCCCTCGAAGTGGGATTGGTATTTTTTATACTGTATTAACATGTATGGATGCTGGGAAACAGGTTAGAGCGATCCAACTGGATTCCTCAAATTTATATTGATTGTTTTTCATATATAATAATATATGATGTGTTAGAATAATCTATTATAGATTATTGTTATGATGTGAATTATTAGATGCTATAATAGAAATGGCCTAACTTTTGGTATTTTAAATACCATAAATATTGTTTTTGGAAATTGAAAGATTTGAAAGGACATTTTGAACATAAAATTATTCATATAGAAATTTATAAACAAGTGAAACTCATAGGAGTTAAAATGGGATTAGTTTTATAAATTAGTGAAACTCATAGGAGTTATAAATGGGATTAGTTTTATAAACAAGTGAAACTCATAGGAGTTATAAATTTATGAATGATGTTTATAAATAAGGGAAAATGAAAATTAATTGATGAATTGGAATATAATTTCATAGGGTGAATTTATATCAAGATATGAAAAATAGATTTTGGGAAAAATATTGAATTCTATTTTGAAAAGTGAGTATGGTTAGAAAAATCGGAATAGGATCGATGTGTGGTAAATCGAGAGGGATTTATAAATTGAATTGGTTATTAGAATTTTAAAAATATATTTTATTAAGAGGTTAAGTTTTTGATTTAAAAAGGAAAATTCTATTTATTTAACTATGTAATTTTAAGCTAGATAGTATTGGAACACTTCGGAAGTGAATTTTTCAAATAGCTAATATTAATTAAAATTAAATTCTAATTTTTATAATCGGCCTCAAAAATTGATTTGTTGTCTAAAAATGGATTATTGATGTTTATATAAAGTGTTCGATATTTTTAAATAATTACTTGAACATGTTTTTAAAATAAATTATTATTCTTTTAAATAGTTATTTATTTACAAATATATATATAGTTTTGTAATGATTGCAATTTAATTATAAATCTTCTCGAGAATCTGGAAATAGGGTTAATTTAGTAGATGGGATTTATAAGAGAAACTCTCAAAAATGGAATTTGGGAAGTAAGAAAATTTCCGAAATAGTTAAATAAAAGCGAACTTCGAAAATGAATTAGAATTCATAAAAAAAGCTAGAAATGGATATTTGGAATTTTAGACAAGTGTTGACTTGGAAAATATTAAAGGAAACTAATTAAGGAAACCAGAACTTATAGAATTCTTTCTAAACGAGTTAAAGAATTACAAATAAATTTGTGAATGATTTTTAAGAAAATAGGAAATAAATGGGATACTTCCTAAGTGTTGAACATAAAAATTGAGTTAGAAGAATATTCTAAATATTGGAAAGGTTCGAGAATATTCCATTGAAGATATAAGGATTTGAAATCGTTTCAAATGTTGGAAATATTGGAAGGGGTTTGAATATATGTCTTATAAAGCTATTTTGAAATAAATTTTGTAGAAAATTTATAATAAGGCCCGATGTCTGCTTATGGATGTTTCATTGATAGTTACATAGCCGTCTATCAATTTTAGTCAAATTCATTTATCGTTTCGAAGAGACCGAGATCGGATTTAATTATCTGAAAACGACTTCACTTCAGTTTGAATGTTACGAATGGATGTCATGAAGATAGTGAAAACGGTGAATCGGTTTGTCCAGTCCCAGGACAACTTGTACGAATGAATGCTATTAGAACATCGTCATTGGAGGACGATGAGCATTCTAAGTGAAATTATTCAGGAAAGGCGATCGTGGCCTCAAGCCTCATCAACTGGAATGACTGAAAATCAGGAAAGATGCAGCAAGGCTAAGTGGGTCGCACCCAATTAGGGTACGTTATCAACTTTCTAGATACCTTTGGATATAATATAAATTATGGATATGGTGGTGCTTAGAAAAGGAACTCTCGATAAGGGTAGGACACCTAGGGTGATAACATATTCCGTTAATCCAGTTTAGGGATAGGGCCGGTCTTGTATTGTAGGGGATCCCGGCGAAGTCCTCGGTACATTTTTCTAGATGTATATGGTGGTAGGTGGTACCCCAGTGCCTAGTCATTGCATGGAATCCATTCTCCAATAAGTACCATCTGATTTTGATTTTGCCCAACTATGCTGAAACATGAGATGCAAGCATTTCGGCTATTTTCTATTTACTTTGTTTAGACCCTATTATAGTATCAAACGATTTTGATAAAAAATATTGGTTATCATAAGGGAAAAGCCCGTCGTGTTTTTGTATGACGTTATCTTACGAGATAGCTTTGTTTTCAAAGGATTTCGATAAAAGTTAATAATTCAATTGAATGTGTTTTCTAATGCTGGTTTTCCAGACTGACTCCGTTGTTACTTTATTATAATGCTTGGTCAGACCGAGTATACAGATTCAGTATAGGATGCTATGGAGCTCAGGAGACGAGCTGGATAATAGAGACGTATCTCCGTACTTAGTTTATATTTCTGCTATGTGAGGGCAAGTTATTATAACTGTCCATATTGATTATTGATTGATGTACTCTAATGATTGTAAGTATAAATAGTTACAGATTCTTTGTATAAAAATTTGTTATTATATATTATATTTTGTTGTGATATCCCGGAAATTTTAGCAATATTAATTTAATAATCTATATTTAAAATTAAATTGATTTGATAAAATTGTAATAAAAATTTACTTGATTTAATAATCCAATTAAATAAATGTGTAATTGATGAATTTTATCTTTTAAAAGCTAATAATTGTTTTCCCATTTATAATGTATGTATATATATGTATATATATTATAGATAGATAAGTTTGATTTGAAGTTAAATAAACAAATAAAATATTGTTTTTAAATTTTAATATTCATTTTAATAATTTGAGGATTTTTATTTTATTTAATAGATAATTAATTGGTTTAAAATACTTAAAGAAATTGTTTTAAATTGTATAATTGCATTCTAAACATAGTTTAAATTTTAATAAGATAAATAAAAGTTTATTTTATTTGTTTTAAATATAGCTTAATAATTATAATTTGGAATTATATGAAAATTTAAGATACTTTTTATATATATTAAACATTAATTCTTTTAATTAAGATAAATAAGACAAGTAATTAATGATTTCTTTTATAAATGATTTAAAATTGATAAATGAGTTATTTTCAAATAATAAATGTATAAATATACATATAGATAGGATTTTTATAAGATAATGTTATTATTTTAAAATTAAAATATGTTGATAAATTAGTTTTAAATTGGAATTTTTAATGGTATTAATAACATTTGAATTTGATTTAATTTTGAAATTCAAATTAATAAATATATATATAGATCTTGTAAATAAGTTTTCACTTTTATGTAAATTGTTTTACTTCAATGAAAAGAAATACATATCCATTCATTTATGTAAACTACTTTTTATGTATTTAATAAAGAAAAGAGGATTTTATTTATCTTTAAATGAAATAAAAATAAGTAACATGTGTACAAAACAAATGTTAACATTTTAAGCAATTAATGAGACAAGTGTAAACAATTAATCTACTTAATTTGACAAGTGTTAGTTCTTTTTAAAATGTCCTTTTCATTTTAATTTTCTTTTAATTCTTAAAATAAATCATTTATACACTTATAAAACATGTTTCTTTATTCCCTCATGCTTCTTTTCTAAATCTCCATTTTTTCCAAAAGTTTGGAAGAAAAGTTTTCAGCTGAAAACAAACTTGTTTCCAGACTCTCAAAAAAAAAATTAAATCATGTTCAAGATTTGAATTCTTTTCAATATCAAATTCCTCACAAGAACCTGAATTCATTTATCAAATCTGAAACCTTTCTTAATCAAGCCTGCAATCCTCTGTAAAATTCTTTTTCAAATGCAAAATCCATTTCTAAAAGCCTGCAATTCCATTTAAAAGCAAAATTAAGGGCCTGCATTTTTTTCTTCTTCAAATCTGTTCTTCTTCAAAAATCAAACCAGTAAACCTCTCATATATCAAGCCTGCATTTTCAAGTCTGTTCAAACATGCAAATCTGCATCTAACCTTTTCATATGCATTGTTCTTCCATTTCTGTTCCTTTGCAAAATCATTTTTCAAATCTTCATATCAAGATCATATTCCCTACCCAGTACAATTGCAAATCAAATCTGCACATTTTCAAAGCATTACAAATTCCTGTACATAGCCTGCATCTGGAATCTGAGAATCAAGCAAGACTGCATTTTCAAATTTTTTCAAATTAAAGATTTAAATACATATGGAATCAAGCTTGCATGCAAGTTTAAATCTGCTAGCAATTCAAGTTTTTATCAAAAGCTTTTCAAAAAAATAATAATAGTGCTCTGCTTCATCACAGTATCCAGGTGAGTAACTCTTTTTGAAATTTAAATATAAATTGTTGCTTAAATAGGTATGTTTGTGTATGTTATTTGGATTGCATGTTGATTTGTTTGCCTGTCCATATGATTTTAAATGTATTGCTGAATATATGCATATAAATGTTTGAATGTATGTGACTGTGCTTCCTCTGATTATAGTTCCAGGTCCTGTTTCTAAAAAAAAAATCCTTTGCTCTAGTTAAATACTTTGTTAAGGTCCTGAAATAATTATGTTAAAGATACCATGGTTTAGTTTAAAACATATTAAGTAAAAACACAAAATTGGTAATTTACTCTGTAAAATTTGAAACATCAAAGTATGATAAATAAACTTGAAAACTCAAACATTATAAATATTAAATGCAGTATTGTAAACTGTAAACTTAAACAAAAAAAATGATTTTTAAAACTAAAATCATAGTGTTTAGTTAGAAGTTGAGACTGCAGTACTTATTTGAATTGATAATGGGTTTGAGTCAATCTTTGGTGATCAAGTTGATCAGAAGGTTTGGGGTTTTTGGTGGTGGTAGGGGGTGATCAGGGGGTGTGGTAAAAATGCCTGGAAGAGGAACAGGTCTCGGTGGAGGAGATGGGAGGTTGATGAATTCTGTAAACCAAGATTTTTAGGTACTGCAGTGATTTCATTTGTATGGGGGTTTCAGGTGACCGAGTGTGGTGATTTTTGTGGAGGTGGTTGCTTTGGTGTCGATGAGGGGTTGGATGGAGTTTATTGGCCGCCGGTGACCGGTGGAGTGAGGACGCGATGTTTTTCAGGTTTTGGGAATGGAGGTGTGCTTGTGCTGCCAGGTTTTGAATTGGGGGTACTCAATTGGTTGCCGTGGTGACTATGGGATTATGATGATCGACGATGGATCGGAGGGCATTGGTCGTTGTGCTCAAGGCAGAGGGGATGGTCGGTGGTGGCCAGGACCACCGTGCATATGCACGGTGCAGCGTTGTTCAGGGGATGTCTTGTTATAGAGGATGGGGTACTCGAGTTTCACTCGGGAAACTTGATTATTGGCTCGAAGTAGTTAGGTTTGCGACTCGAAGTAAATAAAAGGGGGAACTCGGTTTACTTTCTATAATCACAGGTTTTTGAAACCTGTAGTTTTAATTTAAAAGTTTATTTTAAAATGTAAATGCAGGGTTTTGAAACAGAATTTAAATCAAAATTTAAGGTATGAATTTCAAATGATATTTGAATCCAGGTTTGAAATTTAATTTAAACTTTTAAACAAAATATTTAAACAACTTTAAAAAGGGTTAAATAAATCTGAAATTAAAGATAAAACCTTAAAATTTAAGTAGTGATTTAAACATAAGTTTAAATCTGGAATCAGACTTCAATTTGAAAACAATATTTTGAAATAAAGGAAGTTGTTAAATTTAAATTGTTTAAAAACAACTTTGAATGTTAAAGTTAATTTAAATTATGGTTTGTATTTTAAAATGAATTTGGGTTTTTAAACTTCTTTATAAAATAAGAAAATCTTTAGCATAAGTCTTTAAAGGGGTTTTTGAAATGTTTTTAAAACTTTGTTTAAGTTAAGTTTGATTTATTTTTAAATTTTAAATTTTAAATGTAATTCGAAAACAATTTTAAGTTAAATTGTTTTAAGTTACTTAATGATAAAGTAATCATGAATAAGAAATGTTTTATATTTAAAGTAAATTTAAGATTTAATGATCTTTGTTTCATTAAAATTAATAATTTAAATAATTTAATTAATTAATTTGTTTAATTAATTAAAGATTTGAAATTAATTAAGGTTAATTAAATTTGTAATTAATTTAAGTTAATTACTTAAGAAAGGTAACTAAGAATTTGTTAATAAGTTAATGAAGGTCATTAACTTATGATTATTTATTTATTAATTAATGTAATTAGTTTTGATAATTAATTGGATTAATTAATTTAAATAATCAATTATGAAACTTAATTAAGTATGATTACTTTATGGAAATAATTAAAGATATTAATTACTCATTGTAATTAATTTATTAATTGGATTAGTTTAAATTAATTAATTAAGTTTAATTAATTTAGAATAGTCATTAGATGGGTTGGTAAGTAATCAATGAGGTATAATTACTTAAAGAAGTAATTAAGTTAAGTAAATTACTAGAAGTAATAAATTGAAGTATGGTATTTTGGGATTAATTACTTCGTGTAATTAATATGAAGATATTTTCTTTGTGAAAGTAATTAATAATTAATTACTTATTTTAATTAATTTAAGTCATTTGTAAATGATTGAGTAATGTAATTAATTAAGAGTAATTAATTTCTAATGAGATTAATCAGGGATGATTAATAAATATAATTAATTGTTAAATTAATTTAGAAGTAATTAAGGAAGTACTTAAGGGTAGTTAATTACTAAATGTAATTAATCAAGTATGATTAATAATTTTGGTTTAATCAAGGTTAATTACTTAACGTAATTAGTTTAAAAAAAAAAATTTAAATTTAATTAAGGATCATTAATTAATATGATTAATGATGTAATTAAGGATTAATTAATTAAGATTAATTAATTAAGATTAATTAATCAATGATAAGTAATTAAGGAAGTAATTAATTAATGTAATTAATTAAGGACTAATGTAATTAATTATAATTAATTAATTAATTAATGAAGTAATTAAAGGTTAATTACTGATTCTGGTTAAGAATAATTAATTTGTAAAATTAATTAAGGATAATTACTTGAATGTAATTAAGGGATAATTAATCAAGGGTGATTAATTAAGGTAATTAACTTGAGGATAATTGTTTGATTGATTCGTAATCAATTAATGGTTAAGTAAGCAAGATTTAAAATGAGGAAGTAATTAATTTAATTCATTTTAAATTAATTAAAGATAGGTAATTAATTTAATTCACTTTAAATTAATCAGAGATAGAAGTAATTAATTTAATTCATTTTAAATTAATTATAGATGGTGTGATTATAGATCTTTGCTTATGAATGGATGATATGGTTTACCCTGGATGGTTTGAATCTCAAACATGAGATAAATAGTGTTGTGTGTTATGGATGCATTGGTTGCATTGTGATAATGATATAAGTATCTATTGGTGATGATAATATAGATTATCAATTTGTGATGATTACCTGTTTATGATAATAATGATGATTATCTATTATGATGATGTGAATTATCTATCTGTGTGTATATGGATAATTAGATTGAATTGTTTTAAACTTAAAACAACTTGGACCTAAAAGACACGCTTTGGATTCGATGAGACCGGGATCGGGTTTCCATATTTGGAATCCGAAAACCACATCGATTCCAATTAAACGTTAAGTCGTTAATCCAAGTGGAGCAAGTGAAGACTCGAGGTGTAAGGGCTATACGTCAGTATAACTCTATGGGTGATTCCGTAATGAGTTTGACGGAATAGTGCTTATAGATTCGAGATGGTGAATCAGAGTGCAAGGGCTATGGTCGTTGACTCTGAGGGTGATTCCAATAATGAGTGCAACGAGATAGTGCCTTCGGTTTCGTTCGAACCCGGAACGAACTTGTATGGATTGAATGCTTTGAGAACATCGTCAGGTAGACGATGAGCATTCTAAGATTTGATGTCCTATAAAGGTAATCGTAGCCTCAAGCCTCATCAACCGGGAATGGCTAAAACAGGGGAGGTGCAGCAAGGCTTCGTGGGTAGCCCCCACTGGAGAGCAAGATTTACCCCTGTCTAGAGGTCCCTTTTTATTCGGCTGTGTGGGCGGTTGATTCGCGACAACTGTCGAGGTTGTCTTGCTCGGAACTGTTCAGTAAGGAACGGGTCCGGCTTTGTATTGCAGGGGATCAGGATTGGTCCTCGGTACGGTGATCTAGGCCATGTACTGTGACGGGCGGTACCCCAGTAGCCCTGCCATTGTATGGAATCCAAAATCCAATAAGTTTCGTACGTATTAGTTGTGCCCAACTATGTTGGAACGTAAGATGTAATTATTCTAGCTATTTCTGTATTTCACTTGAAAACCCTAGACACTATTATAATATCACCGGATTTCCTGTCAAATGTTTTGGTTAGCGTAAGGTAAAAACTTTTCCATGTTTATGTGTGGGAAGTCTTACGTGACACCTTTCTTTTAAAAGGTTTTTCAAAAGTTAAGCAACTTTAACCTGTTACTCACACCAGACCTATGTCTGACCCGGAGTTTATTTTTGTTTTTCATAAACTTTTGGGTACTCAAATTTTTATGAGTAGCCAAGGGATTCAGGTTAGGATTCAGGTTAGCTTTGATGAATTGTGGAGGAGCAATGGAGCAGGAGGCTTCTGCGTGTAGATATATATATAGTTTTCCGCTGTGTGTTTTCGCTGAGTTGTTTCTTGTACTGATTTGAGTTGTAATAACTAGACAGGTGTTTATAACTGTCTAGTATGTGTTGTATTATCTGTGTACTCTAATAGTGTTTGTAAACTATGTAAATATTTCATGTTATTAATATAATTTATTCGTTCTGCTGTTTAGATTCTGATGTGTTGTTTTCTTCTTCTTCTCTTTCTTTCTATTCTCTATCCCTTTCTTTCTTATTAGCGATGCGATTTCCTGGAGTTTGGAAGTTGGGTCGTTTCATTTGTTCTGTAGTGATTATTAGTTTTGTGATGTTTCTCTGTTTCTTTTCTTCTATCTTTCCTTCTTCACACCTAAAGATTTGTATTTCCGTTTAATTTGAGTTGAACTGATGTGAATTATGGTCGACTCAAAGGGTACGAATATACGGCCTTTACATTTGGTATCAGAGATGAAGGTTAAGAGAGAACCTTAGCTTTGGTGGGTATTACTCATTAGAGATAAGGTCAGTAGTACTCCAGAATGAGTTGAATGTTTTAATAGATATGAGCGCATATTTGTTGGTGAATATAGATTGTTTTATATTGTGTTGATTTATCTATTGAGTGGCATATAAATTCTGGCCGAGTAGTGAGACGCCACTAAATCGATAGTGGTTTCTAAACACTTAAACACGATAAATTGACATAGTATTGTTTTAAAGCAGGTAAATAAAATAATTTTACCCAAACTATATTTGGGTATGAAAGGAATAATTTTCAAATAATTATTATGGTATATTTGGAGTGTTTGGTTGATATTAGTATATAATCAAAATACGAATATAAAATTAGAAATGGTTTATAAAAACCAAAATTGAATTGTATAAGCATGAATTGTACAAATGTGTAAAAACTGAAAATTGATTCAAATGGTTGAAAAAATTAAATCCTGGATATTTTGGAGATGGTTTCCAAGGTATTTTGTAATGAATAATAGTAATATTATTTTGAAGCTATTTTTGAAAAGAAAATGTTTTAAATGGATTTTGGAAGTGATATAGCACTAAACTCACTACAATCACTGGAAAATAATTCCGATGATGCTCGCGACATTTCAATTTCGAGTTTCTAAGTGACCGATTGCTACTGTAATTGATATATTTCAGATTTGTTGGGCAAACAAGTTTTTTTATTCCGAAAGGTTTTTTTTGGATAAAATCAGGTTGATTTTGAAAATCTAAGGAAGTGGTTTATTAAACCAAAGAGAGTGCATATATATGTACATACGTATATATTTGATTTCAAAGTGATATAAAGTAAAATCGGGTGTTTAAATACTAGAATGTCATTTAAATAATGTGTAAAAAATTATATAAGAAGTTTTCGAACTTATAATTTGGAAAATGGCATAGGTAAGAAAAGAAATCTAAAAGTTGAGATATGAAGTTGAATGGAATTCAGCTTAAGACAATTAGAATAATCTTAAGATAAAATTGATTTGGATTTTAATCGAATCAATGAAAGTGCATTAATGAAGTGGGAGTTAACTTAAGAAAGGTTAAAGGAAATCAATAAATGAAGTGATTTGAAATAAGTGGAATGTAATGAAGTTAACTAAATATATAAGTACATGAATATGAATGACGAATGTGTATAAGCGAATGGAACAAATAAATATAAGCAAGGAAGTGGAAAAAATTAAATTTGGAATTAAATTCTTACTTGATTAAATTCAAATGAATTGTGTGAAATTAAAATTTAAATTTTGCAAGTTAAATGAAAATTGAATGGAATATATAAACTTGGATTGTAAAGTGAATAAATAAAGTGAATAGCTTACAAAATTGGAATTTATGGAATAAATATATATTTAAGCTATGAAGTGATGTAAATCTTGAGTAAATAATAAAATGTGGACATACTCGCGTATGGAATTGATGGAAATGTAAAAAATAAGTTGTGTAACTTATAAAATTGAAAATTGAAATAGAACAACCAAAATAAAAATGGTATGATATTTTAAAGTGAAAAATAAAATCCAAACTTGAATTATAAAAAGAATTTGAACTCAAGAAAATTAAATGAAGTGCACTACAAGAAAAATGGTCTTTTGTAGCTCTATATAACTGCAACGACCCGTAAATTTTCGACTATTTAATTTGTTTAATTTATAAGTTTTGGTAATTTAATATGGAAAAAAATAAAAACTTTGTAATTTAATAATGAAATGAATGCTAAAATGAAATGTAGCATTAGTGAATAAAACTAATTATTGACAATTGAAGTGAAATCCCAATAATGAAATAGTGTAAATTGTTGCACTTGGTTATAAAATTGAAAATAAGTAAATAAAAGTAAGTAGTGAATTAACCAATGAAATAATATATTGATTAATAGTAACTGAAGGTAAATTAAGGTAATAATGTTAATGCAAGTTGATAAATAACTAATTTGGTGCAATTCCAATTAATTGAAACAATTGTAAGGTTATAATTGATTGTAATTAGTAAATTGAGAAATAAATTCAAAGTTATATTAATTGATGAAATGATATGTAATAAATTGTAATTTGATAGAATCAATGCTTGATAAGTAACTATAATAATTATTGGTTGATAATCAAGTATAAATGGAATTAAATTAGGAAAATAGTGATAATTATTAATTATTTACCCATTTATTTAATTTATTGAATTAGATCTAAATCCATTGCAATTAAACGTAATTAAAAACTACGTTAATATGAATTTAGTTGATGACTGTAAAAATATTAGGGTAATTGGATATATATATATATATATTAATATTAAAGTTATCCATAAGATGATGATTGACTGAATAAAGAGATTGAAAACAAATTGAATTTATTTATTTGAATTTACTTAAATTGAAGGTAAACACTATAAATTTTGCAATAAATCCTTATTTGATTGACATGTAAATTTTGGTTAATGAATTATAAGTTTATTTATAATCAGAAATGATAAAAATGGTAAATAATTAAATTTGAATTGAAGAAGTGATTAATTAATTTAATATCAAATTATTTAATTAACCTGAAAGATAGCATTTCGGCAACAGACTCGGATTTTGACGAAACCAGTTTCATCGGATCCATAACTTTAAAGTATTGTAGGATTTCAAGTTTCGTAACGATCGGACTTGTCTTTTGATCGTACAGGATCGAAACGCCTAGAAATCAATTTAATTGAAATCAATTTGAAATAACTTGATTTTAGCATAACTTCTTCATACGATCGAATTTAGACTTGAAACCTGTTCCATTACGTTTAAAATATTTAAAAACATATATTTTGATATATGGGTTGACCCACTTCCGTTCCGGAATCAAAACGGGCTTTTCGGGTCAATTATCGTTAAAAACTCAAACTAATCGTGCCCATTCCTTTCTATTTTGTTCTGCCTATATGTATGTATGTATGTATGTATGTATGTATTTATATACACATACATACATACATACATACATATATATATATATATATATATATTATTATAAACCCTAGCAGCCTTTCTATTTCCCATTTCTGTACGTATAGAAATATCTGTTGCTCCTCTACCTCAATGGCTGAAAACCCTACTCTTCTTAATCCAATTTCCATTTCAAAAAAATTGTGGATCTGCAGCAATTTCGGGTCGCACTTCGAGATTCAAAGAAAAAAACCTTGCATCAACTTCGGGTCAGGAAGAAAATGACTCGGGTCGCTCTAGGTCATTTTGGCAAAAACTCAAAGCAAGCACCGGGGATTTGAGCCGGTGGACCGAAGTTGTACCCAAAGTCGACCCAGGACCATAATTTTCCAATCTTATAATTTTCGTAAGTTTTTCATACGAGCTAGGATTCATACGCGGTTTATTTTGCTGGGATCACATTAGAATTACAGACATTTTGGCACTGGTTTGGATAAATTCTGAGACAGTTCAAATTTTGGACTTATTTTGAATTTAAATTCAATTTAAATTCAAAAGGTGAGTGTTTTAACCTACTCACAACTTCTAAAATTTCTTATTTTTGTTAAATTGATTTATGATGTGATTTGAAATTTATTTATGATGGTTTGGCATATTTTGAATCATCATCTCAGTTTATTTGGATTTATTTGGATAAAATAGTTATTTAATTTATTATCGAATATAAATTGCCAGTAAATACCTGTTATTTATTATCTGTCCTATATTGATGTTATTGAATGAATGGATGATGATTGTGATAATTGTTTGATGATTGATATTGGATGAATGGATGTCGTATTTTATATTGTTATAAACTGCACGTTGTTATGGATTTTTATTTCATTTGGGATTGTGGTTTAAAATGATATATAACCGTATTTATATATTTAAATTACGGATTGAAGTGATAAATATCTGTATCACTTGACCATAGGATAGAAAATTATATTCAAACACTGTGGTCTATATATATATAAAAATATTTTGAAATTGATTTCTATGGATTTTGGAAAGAAATACATGGTTTTATATAAATATTGATTTCAGATATTACATAAATGCTATTATATATATATATATATAGTCAAATTCTTGACTTGAGCTATGTAAAAATTTGTTGATATAAATAAGTTAATAATAAAGTTTGATTTTATTTAAAATATAATATGGTTAAGTATTTATTTAAATTATATTTTAATACAGAATTTATAATGATTTCAATAAATTAAGGTTGAAAAATAAATTGGAATTGAATTTAATTACGAATTTTATTTATTAAAAAAATCAATTTGGGACTCATTGAATTTGAGATTTTAAAGAATATGATTTTAACTTGATTTTTGTTTAAGGTTATATAAATGAATATATCAAGTTTGAATAAAGTGAGGGAAATATTCAGTTATTTGAAATTGGAGTTTATTTGAATGATATTGGAATTATTAAGTAAATATTTCGAAACTAAATAATAGTAAACTGAATTTGATATATATAGAGTTAACAAATTTAGTTTTAAAATGTTGAATATTGAAAGCTTTGAAATTAATTGAAATGGTTTATTTGGAGGTTCGAAACTATATTTGAAATCGGTATAAATTGAAATGGTTTATTGCAAACTGAAAGTGAGTTGAAAGTTATGAATTGAGGTTTAATTTAAAGTGAATAAAATTGTAAAGTCAAGGAAATTATTTTACTTATAAAGTAATTTAAATATAAACTATTTTATTTTATATACTGTTTGAATATCCAAATCGTTTAAGTGGTGGAAGTTATGGTTTAGAAGCTATGAAATTCAAAGTATTATGGTTTGAAAGGTTATATTTCAAGCGTTTGGTTTAGAAATATTATAACTTTGAAAGTGCTATGGTTTTAGAAAAGGATATATTTGAAATGAAAATGATATCGTGTTGATTTTTTTGAAAGAGTAATGATACTTGGTTTTAAAGAATAAACTACTTTGAAACTGACCACGGTGTATAATAACGTTTGGTTGTTAAAGAGACCGAGATCGGAAGTTGTCATACTCTCTTCCAACTCCGAAAACCACTTTAACAACCGTGTACGTGGTGGAGATTCCAGAATGAAGTAGGATGGTGGCGGTGTTTCCTTTAAGGTATATAACTGGACCCGACTCCCGTGATTTTGGCATAAGGTGGCTAAAACAAGAGCGATTGACGGGCTAAGAAGGTAGCACCTTTTATCGGACACACTCCTTCGATACCATTACATTACTTTGTGATTGATTTGGGCCCTTTTGATTTTGGCGGTGTGTGTGACGCCCCACCTCTATACTTGCGCTTGCCAAGGACACTACAAGGTAATGCCGTCAACTAGCACGAAGAATAAGGCTGTTGTGGAGGGACCCTCCGTGTAATTGCTTTATTCGAGCAGCGATATGTCAGATAGAATAACATGCATTTCTCTTTTGGAGGAAATCCGACATACCGATACACATTCAAGGCCACTGCACGGTGGATATATGATCTTCGGAAACAAATATAGAAATAAGCATAACACAAATCAGTCACAGATGTTCATATCTCAAAGGCGAAAACAGCTATGAATATAACACATAAAAGTGTACATCAGAGTAGTGGTCAAACAAGATCCATAATATCACAAAAGAATAGATACAAGTGCTAGACAAAAGAATATGTATACATCAAGGAGTCTCTATCTCTTATGTATAATAACAAAAACTACTAAACTAGAGTAGTTAGTCAAAAGTTAGATAATGTTCCCAGAAGAGGAGTCAAGCAGAAGCACCTTTAACATCTCGGTCTGACCCGAGTATTATTTAATAAGAAAATAATAAACGGATCAGTCTAGCTATAAATATCAGATAAAATGAGATAGAAGAAGAGATATGACAAAAAACGTATGATAACAATAATGCCATACTATGAAAAGTATACATTAAATAACACAAAAATCATACAATATCTCAAGAATCTCAAAGCACTAAAAGGAATGTCATATTCTTTATTTTATTCACCAAACTACAAATATTGACAAATATATCAATGCCAATCACCAAATTGGTGAATCACAAATTCTAGAAATCATCAACTAGAAATCCAGAAATCACAAAAGGGGGAGGCCTATCACAAAATGGGAGCATGAAAACTCACCAACACGTGTTTCACAAACGAGTAGTTATCCCATGGTTGCTAACCATAGAGCCAGTGCAATGATGTAGTACAATATCGGTACGCCCGAGGAACCTGAAACTCAAATAATTCGAAACAACGACGTAGTATAACGGTACGCTCGATGAACCTGATAAGCCGGACAACGACGTAGTACAACATTACGCCCGATGAACAGAACTCCGATAATATGGAACAACGACGTAGTACCGCGTTATGCCCGATGAACCGAACTCTAATAATACGGAACAACCACGTAGTACAGCGTTATGTCCGATGAACCGGACTCCATAAAAGAACATGGGTCACTAGCCCACAAAAATGAGTCGAAACTGCAAAGAATGCATGGGTCGTTAGCTTATAAAAGAAATGAGGTGAAACTCAATAAAACGAGGTATAGTCCCCTACGTGGACAAAGAGACATCGCATATCGCAAGTCTAAATCACAAAATGATCATCATCGATCATCAAGAAGTGTCAATTACACTAAGCTAGTAAATAAATGAGTTTAGCTACATGTCCCATAACAACTGGCTTAACTTAAATATTTACGAACAAATTGTAGATATCCACTCGAAAGTTGTCACAAGAATTTCAATCAAACAAGTCCAAAAATTAACCGATGAAGTAAATGCAAGCGTTTCATACCACTAGTTTTACTAAGCCGTTTAATTAGATTTCTCAAACGAATGAGGTAAAGGTTTGTGTATACTAATAGATTGGAAAACGGTTTTAAAATCAAGCTTTGTATTAAAAATAGAGTTAAAATCATCTTTGTAAAAGAGATTGAATATTTACTACAAGTATAGAAACCTTTGTAATTCAAAGTGACAAGTCACAAAAATGATTGTAGAAACAATTAATCACCGCAAATTAACATACGAAGACGTGAATCAAATCCAAAGAAATCGATACCAAATCCATCAAAATGGATGTTCCCCAAAATCCTAAAGTATAAGTCATCAAAGTCGATAATAAATGATAACAACAAATCGAATAATCACGAATCGATAAAAATTGGAATCTCAAGCAAAATAGGCAAATTGGACAGAAGCAAGCAGGTCAGTCGACTGGACCAAATGGTCAGTCGACTAGTACAGAACCTGGAAACTCTCGGTTTCCAAGTCAGTCGGCTAGACCATCAGGTCAGTCGACTGATACGGGGATAGAGAATTTTCATCCCCCTGGTTCAGTCGACTGACCCCCTGGTTCAATCGACTGAACCTGCTTCATTAGCACTTTCAGCCTAGCCCCTTTGTGGGGCAAAATCCATAACATGAAACGGAAGCGAACGAGCGAGCAACGACGACTACGGATTTACACCTAGCAACAACCCATCCATGTATTGCTCTTCGAAACGCCTCACTAACGTGTTCAAACATCAAAGGTTAGATTTTTAAAGATTTGGCCTCAAAACACCAAAAATTGGAATATTCACCAATTCAATCCAAATCAAAAGCAAATGAACATAAGTGTTAGGAATTCATACCTAACAACTATGATAACTATAGAAGTAGATGTGAGTTCAAAAACTCATCTTTTTCTCAAAAACAAAAAAGGAGAAGCTTTTAAAACAAGGCAAGATCAATTCCTCTTCAATTCCAACTCAAGGAGCTTCAATCTAAGCTTCTCTTGGATTTTGGAGCTAGAACTTATATTTGCAAAAGAAACTAAGGCTTAGGATTTTAGTTTCCAATCTTCTCTCCCATTTTTGCTAAAGCTTGAGTGTTAAGAAATATTATGAAGGAATGAAGAGGAGAGGGGGTGGAGCTAGGGTCTTGTGTTAGGCTATTGGGCTGAAACCCAATACCCAAAGCCCGAAATGAAAATGTCGAAATTCTAGCTAACTCCAAACATATCGATGTTTATACTCAAAAAGGTCGCAAACGGCATTTTGGCCTTAATGGAAGTGGTCTCGAGTCCTAATTCGACTTTTTGCAAAAAGTAGCTTTTCGGACTTAAATCCGACTAACGATGCTACATTTAAGTAAAATATTTAAATATACAATCGTAAAATATGTGGGTTGTTACAGAGTGACTCAAGGTGGGCGGTAGTAGCTGCTACGCATTACCACCGGTCCGGAAGCGTAATTAGTATATCTACACTGGCATTACCAAGATGTGTCGTGTCACCTACCTTAACGCCCTTGTACTAGTTTGATTTGTGTCATACCTATGGAGTATCCTCTAGTAGCCTCCCGATCAGGAGGTATTACGATACTGTGTAGACTATTGGCACTATTACGTGTTAAGGAAAATATTGGGTCACTCCTTAACGCTATTTAAAAGTAAGTTTAATTTACTAATAGATATTATTATAACAGCGAAATATTACTACATAGTAAATAGTTTAACGGATCCTTAGGAGATGTAAATCCCGAGCATCTCTTAAGTTACTGCACTAACGTTTGACACTGGATAGAAGATGTCAAATCCCATAAACATCTCTGACGTTGTTCCACTCATATTTATTTCTGTTGATTTAACTCACATAAGATCTTTTAGTTCTGACTCGAGTGTTCTGTCTTTTCAATTCGCTCGGGTCAGTCTGAGCATTTCAGGATTCGAAGACCTTATTTCTGGAGGACGAAGACGAAGATTGTATTATTACTATTGTTTACTACATTGTTCCGCTGCATTAATTATTATTTTTTGGTATGTGTAACTCTGATTCTATGTTGTATAAGTATAATCAAATGTTTTTTAAAACAGCTTCATGAAGTGTTATTTGATTATTATATTTTGTCATTTCGCCGCAAGATTCTTTTTTATTTTCTTTCTTTCTCCCTTTTTCTTATTTACCCCAAATAACAATTCGCCCTTTTGTATGGTTTGAGTCTGACGTGTGTGGTTTATCGTCGTTTTAAAGCATACAAAAAGGCGGGATGTTACAATAACAGCGTTTAATTCAGAAGGCTGTTATCCTTCAATTTTACATTTCTAATTATATTAAATTTAGAAAATGAAATGCTGTGTAAATGTTTATTTGGCGGGGAGAAAAATTTTAAACCGCCACTTTTTCGTTCTTCTTCCTGCAAATAGCTTCGTTCCTCTTTTTTATGTTTTTTTATTTCCCTCCTAAAAAAACATCCATACTCAAATCTGTTCGCCTCTGCAAATCGCCACACGTTTTCAATTTATCGGCTCATTCATCTTCTCGCCCATTGATACGAGCCGCTCTCATCTTCTCGTTCATCATCGCTCATTGAAATAGCTGCTCCGTTCGTCTTCTCACCATCGGTATCAAAAGGTAAACCGAAAAATAGGTACATTGTAATTTATTATGTGTTGATTATCTTCTAAAGTTCTAATATCATCTATGGGCATTTGTGCTGAAACAATTAGGGTCATGAAGTAATTTTTCAATTTTCCATGAAGTTGCAACCAAAAAAGATGAGATATATCAATTTGATGCAGTACTTCAAAAAAGTAAATTGAAAGTAATAAGGGACCGATAAATGCTTTATTGAGCAAATAAAATTTGTGTGTTTAGAAGTATGAGTGTTATGAGTTGCTATTCTAAATTGAGATGCCTGCATATTTTTTCTTTCTTCTGTTTATGCAAAAAGTTTTTATTTTTTTTAAAGAAGAAAGGAAACGAAAATTTTAATAATGAGTTTCATGTACAGCAAATGGTTTATAATAGAATCCATAAATATGTTATTTCCAATCAATCCATTGTATATATAGTAAAGTAAAACATATAGTACGTTTACCTCATATTTTAGAATATTCAAGTCAATCTGCCTGCTATCCTATCTCATATCATCATTTTGGGGTGTAATATTCATATGATATTTCTACGGATGTATTATTGAATATAAATGTTTAATAGTAATACTACTATCTGGATGCTTTTAGAAAAGATTTGTAAGCGACAACAAGGCATGACCAAACATCTAGCAACGGTTTAATCATGTTAGCAACAGTTTTTTCAAAGCAATATGTACAAGAATAGCTGACCATAAACTTAACATAAACCTGATAACGTCTGGAAACATGTAGCTGAAGTAATAACACATAGTATATAGATAATCTAAACTTTAAATAGTTAAAAATTTTCCAGAGTTTTCTAAATGCATATTCGTATACCTACATAAACAAGTTTAATTTTGAGGAGAAGTACATAGCAGCTGCTATAGAAACCATTAGGTCAACTTTAACCGGTTATTCATCTATATCAAGCCAATCAAGCAACAATTATAAATGCAATAAAAAGTAAACAAGATCTTATTGTGATTTAGCTGAAGCCAATCTATATCAGCAACCCAATAACTTTCTTTTTTAATTTATTATATATAAGAGTACAGAAGCATTTCAATAGAATTATTAAGGGCGGTTTTATTTGTATCCACTTGTTTAGTAAGTTAGTCCACATTTTTACATTATTAAGTTAGTCCAAAATTATATTATTAGTTAATTCAGGGTGGATTAACTAACAAAATACAAACATAATTTCAGTTTGAAGCTCAAATCAGAGTACAAATTAAAATATTCATGCTATATTGTTCACACCATGCGTAAATAATAGCATAGACCACTCAAACAGCTATTGATTTCATGTACACTATTACCATGTTCATAATATTATTCTGAACAATCATTGCATTACTCAGGTAGCTATAAATAAATGTTTAAAAAAATTAGTTAAATCTCGGTTCCATAAAACGCGAGAGCATTATACAATACCATGGTCTACAAATATCCAATCAAAGTTTTACTGTAACCTATACATATTGGGTGTTTTAAGGGCAATACTATCCTAGTATATGCAAGAAACAAAGAATAAATGGCCAAACAAACACTTTAACTTGAATCCTCTATTGGAAACCAAAAGTTGCACCAATAATTATCATATTTTCATAACTATAAGTTGAGCAATTTTATCAAATACTAAAAATTCTTACGTTAATAAGTATTTTTCCCATCTTCATCCTATCATACTACAATGTGAATAACTAGAAATTAAGTATTGATTTTCAAAGTTGTCTAATTATGGTTGCTGATTGGATGGGTGATGCATGAGCTATGAATAATGAGCATATAGGCAATCAGATTTGGCAAATTATATTTGTTGGAATCGATTATAATATGACTGAGATCATTAAAAGGATTAAAACACTTGGGTGCATATATTTTAAAAAAGTTGATCCATAGCTTTATATGCAAATTAATAATAAATTAAAGACTACTCTGAGTTGTCCTAGAACTAGTACAATGTTGATCCATAGCCATCGGTAATACAATGTAAATTGAACGTGGTATGAAGCAGGTCCTCTGTCTCTCATTAATGCTCTCACCATTCATGAATAAAAAAGTTAACTAATTAACATTAAAAACTGTTGAAAATGAATCTAAAAAGCAGTAAAAAAAATTGTATAACTGAAGTTAATCTGAATATAACTAAGGCATTATATAAAAGTTACATTCCAATTTGTGTACGTTTAATAAAACATGAATATCCTTCCATGAAAGCTCAAAGACAAAACAATAAAGATAAATTAAAGGGATAATTTGATTGATAGCTAGTTTTAAATTTGAGATATGACTTGTAAAGATAAATAAACGTTCGTGTAACTTCTCATTTTGGACATTTTTTACACAAAGAACACTATTGAGTTGTCAGTCATGCATTAAAATCGTTTAGAATATTGAACGTATTATCATTAGTCATTTGTCTTAGTTGGTAGTTACACACAGCAAGTTCCCCCAATGTAAAATTACATTGCTTAATCTAAATTCATTTTTAGCAAACAGAACCTGCATTTACTCTACACGTCAAAGCATGTAGGCTGACACAATATTTAGCTATTGGTATTTGTGCTCATTTGCTCCAACACGTATATTTGAAGTATTTTTTTAACATTGAACTAGCAGTCAAAATAGCACATGATAAAATAATATGAGAACCATCTTTGAAATCAATTTTGACTTTTTTGTGTAAATCTCCTTTCTAAAGGATTTGTTGCCATTGTTCATTCATATCTCGTTTCTCCAATTATGACTTTCTTCAAAATTACCAGTTATAGTTAGTTGTTATCTTGCTTGCATTCAATAATCGATTATTACTTCAAATTAGAAATTTGTTTCCTTACGTATTGGTTAGCAATGGATAAAATTGAATGCATCTAAAAAGGTAACTACGTAATACTTAAACATATTTTGAGAGTTAAATCATATATTTTAATGTCTGAGTTAATAGCTGTTTCATTTTATTCATAGAACTAGTAGAGAGTATGAGAAAGGAGCTTGGAAGTTTGTGCATGCAGCTTTGAGAAATTCAAGAAATCCAGAAAAGGTTTATGTCCTTGCTTAGATTGTCGAAATCTTAGTCATCGTTATGGAAAGATTGTTGTTGAGCATTTGATTGTAAGAGGAATGGATCCAGTATACAAGGGTGGTAGGTGGTATAATCATGGCGAACAAATAACTATGAGAAAAAATATTTAAGTCAGATGACACTTATGATTTAGTCAAAGCCATTGATTATGAAGATGAAGATTTCATCGATCGTGCATATCCCGATGATGATAAAGATGAAGACAGTGCACAAAAACGAGAGGAAGATTTATTAAAAAACTTGGAGGACGCAAAAACCCTGTTGTATCCTGATTGCATTGATCAAACAAAATTATCTACCATTATTTCCTTATATAATCTAAAATGTGAGTCTGGGTTGTCCAATAATGAATTTGATAAACTTCTAAATGTGCAACAACTATTGTTGCCAAAGAATAATGTACTCCACAGGACTTTATATGAGGTGAAAAAATTTCTTAAAGTATTTGATATGGGTTTTTAGAAAATTCATGTTTGTCAAAATGATTGTTGTCTTTTTAGAAAAGAGTACAAAAATTTGGATAGTTGTCCAAAATATGGGTTTTCGAGATGGAAAAGAAATGAAAGTACAAATGAAATCATGCATGGCATTCTAGTTGAAGTTTTAAGATATTTTCCAATCATTCCAAGATTTAGAAGAATGTTTAGATCTCAAAAGACAGCAGAAGGTTTAAGATGGCATTTTAGCAACAAAAGTAATGATCGGAAAATGCGTCATCCTGTTGATTCTATAGCATGGAATATGGTAGATGAGAAATGGGAATCATTTGCAGCTGATCCACGCAATCTAAGGCTTAGCCTTGCTATTGATGGTTCTAATCCATTTTTAACATTGAGTTCCAAATATTGTTGTTGGCCCATGATGCTAGTGACATACAATCTCTTGCCAATTTTATGCATGAAAAAAGAAAATATCATGCTAACATTGTTGACTCTTGGCCCAAAGCAATCGAGAAATGATATAGATATATATTTTGTGCCATTGGTAGATGACTTGCAACACTTGTGGATTAGTGGCATTCAGACTTATGATGCATTTAGTAGATCGCTTTTTAATATGTGAGCAATTTTACTATGGACGATAAATGACTTTCCAGCATATGGTAATCTGGCCCGATGTTGTGTGAAGGGTAAACAAAGCTTGTCTGTTATGCGGTGTTAGCACTCATCATCGATGGTTGAAGCATAGTCGAACGAATGTCTATATAGGTCATAGAAGATTTTTATCATCTTCGGATTCATTGAGAAAACAAAAATCATGGTTTGATAACACTATAGAAAATGGTTGTAGGCCTAGAATTTTGACAGGAAGAAACATCTCTATAATTTTGAAAAAATTTCCAAATAATTTTGAAAAATTTTCCAAATAATTTTGGAAAAGAAATTACAAACAAAGATAATAAAAGAAAGAAAGGGAAGGGTAAAAAGAAGTCAACTAAGAAGCGTCATGGTAGGAAAAGAAAAAAAATCCTGCTATTAAAGAAGGTGATGATCCCACAAAAATAGAAATATCAAGATGGAAAAAACGATCAATCTTCTTTGATTTACCATATTAGGAAGTTAATGATATTATTTTTTAATAAATGAATAAAATATATATACTAATAAATAACCATATTGATTTTTGTAGGAACTTCCAAAGCGTCATAATTTAGACGAATGCATATAGGAAAAAATGTTGGTGAAAGCATAATAGCGACGATGTTGCATGATAACAAATCAGAAGATGGAATTAATTCCAGAAAAGATTTGAACATTGGGGAATTTGACATGGCCTTTATGCACAATCTCATGGGAAAAGAACATATCTTCCATCGGCTCCATATACACTATATAGGTAATAGGATATGATTTTATGGGCTATTGAAGAATTATATCGACAACAACAAGACAATTATCTACTCATTTTTGCATTCAAAAGACCTGCAAAATAAGAAGAATAACATGCGAGCATTTAACCTTTTTTTATTACTGTAAATTTGAACTAACCTGTTGACTGGTCGAATGTGATAAGCATTATATAACATTATGCCAGTAT
Source organism: Allium cepa (assembly GCA_030765085.1). Classification (NCBI taxonomy): domain Eukaryota; kingdom Viridiplantae; phylum Streptophyta; class Magnoliopsida; order Asparagales; family Amaryllidaceae; genus Allium; species Allium cepa. The sequence continues at coordinate 2,193,388 of JASFAV010000025.1, read as the reverse complement.
GGTTTTGTTGGAAAATTTTGGCTAATTTGAACAGACAGGTATGGATTAAAAGATTCACATAGTTCTGTGATGGAGTTATCTTAATCATGGAGGAGCACTCATGGTTACCAAAGTAAATAAAGGAAGTTAACGCTAGATATATTTTTAATGCATTATGTTATGCATTAGCTTGTAAACCGTAAAGTGCACATTTCTGAACCATTTGTGCAAATTCAAATTTTGTTGTGTTTGTTTTTAATCATTTAAGTGACCGCAGTACAAAAACCTTTTTCTTAACATCAAAATTATTTTATCAAGCACAAGAAATGTCTAAAATCTTTTTTATCATAGTGCTTGAAAATTAAAAGGATGCCTAAAGGCAGGAGTTGTTCAAATTGATTAAGGCATGATAACCTCTCTTCAATGTGTTATTTTTCTTGGTGCATTATTCTTTTGTTTAATTATTTTACCCAGAGGAATGCAAACATGAAGAACAGACGCATCTCTGTTTGAATTACTGATAGTGCATAATGCTCGCAACTTTACTAAATTGAGCAGAGTTATTATGTACCCATGGGTCAATCAGATAGAGAATAGAAATGAAATGTACAGTTATGTCATAGTTTTTTGCATGAACTAACTATTAACATGTTTTATTTTTAATTTTAGCAGTTTCAAAGTGAGCGTGCTCATGTAATTTGGCTGACCCAGTGGACAATGAATTGTTGAAGAGGACTAGCTTGGACTCTACATAACTCATATTTTGTTTCATTTAATATGCTATTTCTGTAAAAGCATGTTACTATCATATTTGCTTACAAAAGTATGTATGAAATGTTGATTATTGCTTATTTTGTGTATGAAGTTGGTGCAACTTTTAGTTGTGTTTAATATAATATGTGAAGATTACATTTATTTATGTTGTTTTAATTAACAAATGTTATTAGATATAAAATTTTATAGTTGCTAGGAATTGTTTGTAAATGTAGAAAGAGTACATTGAATTTCAGATGGCTGCTGATAGGAGGAAGAAAACTGTAGTAATCTGATATATAACAGCGTTTTATAGGAGCTGTGAAAGTGAAAAACGCTGCAAATAAAATACTACTAAGGCTACAGGGAAAACACTGTAAAATACAAAGCCATACGTAGCTTTTATTTTACATAGATAAAATCTAGTCTACAGCATTTACAAAATGTTGTGAAACACTTTCACGGCGTTTCTATGAAGACTGTCTAATAGGCCAAGAAGAAATGGATAAGGACATATCACATCGGTTACAAAAATGCTGTAAAAACAAAAACGCTGCAATGCCTTGCTTTTGTGACATTGTTTTTAAAATCTTGTAATATATCTTGACCCTAATACAGCATGTTGTTAGACAGTGATCTTCGTAATGTTGTTAAAGTATGTTACAGCATTTATAAAATGCTGTGAATGGTCTTCTTTCCTGCTTTGTGATTTTTGAAGTAAAATCAGATATGGAATTATAAAATAGAAGTGAACTAATTAGATAATTGATTAGTTAATTGAATATAAAGTGGAACTTAGCTTGGTTGAACAAAATTGGATTGTTGATTAATAGTGAATATTGGAATTTGAACTTGAGTTATAAATAAAATTCGACTAAAACGTAAGCGAATTAAATATATTTGAAAATGCGGTTGAATAAAATAGAAAAGGATTGAAATAGTGATGATTTTGGTTATAAATAAATTCAATGAAAGTAAAAGTAAATTGGATATGGACTTGGGATATTAATAAGATGAATTTGGGTATGAAGTTAAGTTTTGAAGAAGATTAAATGAAGGAACTAATTAAATTAATTAGTAAATGGAATGGAATTTGAATGAATAAGAATCAATCTAAAATTGAAATGGAATTTGATTGAATAGAAATCAATTTAAATAAAATGGATTCGAATATAATGAAAGTAGATATAAATGGAATGCAACTGAATTGATCGTGAATCAATTTGAAATGGAATAGAATTAAATATAAATTGATTGGAATAAAGTGAAAATAGCTATAAACTGAAACGGAAATTTTATTAAATGAATATCGCCGAAATTGCATAGAAAAATTGTAACGACCCGGAATTTCTAGTCGTTAGATTTTGAACATTTAATTCATTTTAAATGTTAAATGTGGATTTTGAATTGATTTTGAAGTAAAAAGATTTTGGTCAAATTAATAGAATTAGTTAAATTTCAAATACGGTAATTTAATTGGATTTGAATAATAATAATTAAATATTTGGAATTGTGATAATTGGTAAATCTGGATATAAACGGTTATGAAATGGTTTCTAAAATTTATTTTAAGTCTATTTGAATTTAAATAGCGATGTTGGACTTTTGGATGGAATCAAAAGTCGATAGGTTTAAATTTAGGATTTTATATTAATTTAATAATGGAATTTAATAATATAATAATGCAAATATTTAGATTTTGGTTCGAAGTGAATCAGAATAATTTCTAATGTAATTATAAAATCTATATGATTTATAATAAAGTTAGTAAAATTTTAAAAGTGAAATTTTAAGTGATTTTGACAATTTCGGAAATCGCTCGAATTTATCGACGAGTTAAAGTAGCCTTCTTGGGCACAGTCTCGGAATTCGACGAAACTAGTTCCATTGGATCCGTAATACTTAGTTATAATCGGATTTCAGTTTTCGTAGCAATCGAAGTTGTTGTTTGACCCTGGCAGCTCAAAACGCATAGAAACTATTTTAATCGATTTAATTTTAAATTGATCGCTTATTTTCATAACTCGCACATATGACCAAATTAGCTTCCGAAGCACGTTCCATTGTGTTCAGAACGCGGGTAAAACATTTTAATCGGCTGTCGGCACGCGTTGTTTGGAGATCGTTTGAGAGAGTTGTTTAAAAGTGAATTAAATAATAAAACAATTGGTTTACGTGTATGTTTTTGTGTGTGTGTGTGTGTGTGTGTGTGTGTGTGTACGCGCAAAGTTGAAACCCTAGCCCTATTTTCACCGGCCGCCACTCCTTTTACTCCAATGGCCGAAACTAGTCATTCGTTTTCCTCCAAAATCTCCTTATCCGTGCATCTACACGAGAAAGTTCCAACACGAAGTTCGTAGAGGGCTTTGAGATCTGCGATGTGTACGGTAGTGATCGGGATTAGAGTTGTGGATCGCCTCAATTTCCTCCGCGTTCGATCAGCGTTTGAGCTCGTCGTTTGAGAACTTTGATCGACCGAGCTTCACCTTGTTTTGGCCGAAGGTAGTATTGCCGATGAGCTTCGATTTGGCGGTCATTGATCGAGTGCTAGACGATCTGGGTAGGTGTGGCATCTAGGATTGGAGGCGTGCGTTTGGGTAACTCAGTCTGGGATGCGAACGAAGATGAGGAAGATAGCATGCATACGGCTTTAATTTCCTGATGCTTGGTGTGGCCGAGATTTTGTATGATGATAAAAAATGTAAATTAAGTAATATAATTATTATTCAAGTGTTTAAAAATTCATATCTCGTGCGTTCGTTATCAGATTTCGACGAATTTGGTGGTGCCGAAATCGCAGGGACACAATCTACGTGCTTCAGCAAGTCTGGAGATGATTGGAACAAGTGGAAATTTTAGGTTAAATCGAATAGTTCGATTTAATTTAAAATTTAAAACGCTCGTTGAACTCAAGGTGAGTTAATCTCACTCACATCTGGATACCAGTTAACTTAAATAGCTAATATTTAAATGTTTGATGGGTTGTTTAGCTGAATATGATAATTATTACCAGATTGAATCGATATTTATTGGTTGTGTTAATATTTGAGGATGCAGGGAAACAGGTTGGACGGATCCAACTGGATTCCTCACAAATAGGAATTTTATTTATATTCTGTGATATATCTCATTGATATCCTGTGATAAATTGATTTGGATCTTGTTATGCTGGTTTATGGTTGGATAAATATAATTTGGTATTTTTTAAAATATCAATAAATAAATTGGGATTAAAGGAAAAAGACAGTGGATAGTTAAGTAGTTATACCCTATCTACTAATTTTGTTTAAAAAATTAGCTTGGAATCGAAGTTTTATATGAGATATTGGTATAAAGTTTTCATAGCTAATATTTAAAACAAGTATTTTAAAATATTTGAACTCAGCAGATTTTCGGTAGAATTAAATAAATATTTCGAAATTTATTCCACGTGAGGGAAGTGATTTGAAATTTGTTTTCAAAGGATTGAAAGGTGAAAAGTGATTTGAAATTTGTTTTCAAATAGTTGAAGTGTGAAATATATCTTGCGAAAATATTTTGAAAATAATAATTGGTGGGAAAAAATGTTTAAATCTTGGTGATTGTTGTAAATGATGATTGATAGTTAAATACCCGACTATCAATATTGACCTTTAATGGCATTTGAATTTCGATGCGACTGGGGGTCAGATTCCAAGTGGATATCCGGAAAACACATCGAACCTTTATGAATGTGATAGATCTTTTATTTAAAAGATCAAAGTGAAAATTGTTGTGATTTTTCGAAATCTGAATATAACACTTACTTTTTAAAAAAAAGCGCTCGTTAGTCGGATTAGCCGGGAGAGGACCTTTGTGTCATATAACCCATTCCGAATAATGATACGATGTTATGGATAGCACTTAAAGACCGGTGGTGAAGACCGGGTATTTGCGAGAACGATAGGATGACCTATCGATTGTCTTTGCACTGAGTAGATACGGTATAGAGATTCCCTAAGTGATGGGACGTCCGATCGGGATTGCGAATGCCCGGATTGCAAGGGCTTCTTCAAAAGCGCTTTCGGTTCTGTTCAAACCCGGAACAGACTTGTATGAATGTGTGTCTGACATTATACTTTGAGATGTAAAGCTGGTTTCTATCGAATACATTTCTGCTTGGTGGCGGAGATTTATTCTCTTAGTTTAACACCCTTCTCTGAGACGTATGAGCTCAGAGGTTATGTAGTTGATGGTTACTAGTGATACATTCCCAATTTGGTAATGTGGCATACGAAGAGCTGCTGATCATTTATTGATCAAAGCATGGCTTTGCGAAAAAACGTAGCTTTGTGGACGAGACCTCATCGAGCCTCACAGATCGGTAATTGTTGAAACAGGAAAGATGCAGCAAGCTTTCAGGGGTAGCTCCCCTAGAGTATGTCCATTCCTTCTGGAAAAGGGTGGTATCATGGTATGGTGCCCAGATACTTACTCATGTGGACACTGTAGTATATTTATTACTGTGTGATGTTGTTGGTGTAGAGGATCCTTAGATAAAGGTCGCAAACGGCCGGGGGTGGCATATCTTAGGTGTTACTCCCGGGAAAGGAGGACACCGACCTTGTGTTGGCAGAGAGCAGGGTAGGTTCTCGGGACATCCCTCTAGAGGCGTACCCATGTGGCAGTAGGAAGTTCCTTAGCCTGACCATTTGTTGGAAATCCAATAAAACAATACGCGCCCTGTACGATTTTAGTTGTATAACCTGCCATGGAATGTTGTGGTAACCTGCTATTGAACATGGTGGCTATAGTAGGCATACAATAATGGTTATATGCTGGCTAAGATTAATATTATACTTTCAAAATGTTTTTTGCACTATGCACTAATGATAATATTAAAAAAAAATCGTATTAAGCATGTTTGACTATAATAAGGAGAAATCTCCTCCAATTCTGCGTTTGCATTGTGTGTGTGGCGGGAGGCCTTATGGTAGTTTCATTTTCCAAAAAGCATAGAGGATTTATTTTATTTTCTTTGTGAAAAAAAAAAATTTTTTTGAGATCTCACACCAGTCCCATGGCTGACCTAGAGTTTATTGTTCCATTTCTAAACTCTGGGTGCCTATAATTTTCCACACGAGCAGCCTAGAGTCAGGTTATCGTTATTCTGGAGCAAAGTCAGAAAAGAGATGCTGTGGAGATCGGGAGCAAGTTGGATGGTGAAACGTATCACTAGTATATGTTATATTCTTTTCCGTTATTTGTTGTTGTAACACTCTGATAATGTAATGTGATATAATGTAATAACTGATATAGTTCTTGGTTTTAAACATATTTATTTATCTATTGTATATTGTTCCGCTGCGAAATGTGAGATTCTGTTTATTGTTTCTGTTCTTCTTCTATCTTATTCTTCTTTAAACACTAACGGTTCAGTTTTCCGGCATTCGACTGTGCGGCATTCGATACAGTGGACGTATTGATGTCGACTTTCGGGCGTCGAAAAATCGGCTTTTTACAAAAATTGTCGTTTGACGAAAACGCAAGTAAATTAAATTGTACGAGTAAATGTAAAGTGAGTAAATTGATTTTGAAGTCAATTTGGAATGGATATAAACTTGTTGGGTATAAATGTGAATTAAATGCAAGTAAATTTGGGAATAAATCATTTAGAATTGAATGAAAGGATATATGAATGGACTTAAAGTAATTAAATTAGTATCGAAACCATATAGTTGCTTTCAAATATATGTTAACATGTTTGGTTATGAAATATTGTGTCTAACTAGTGAAATGAATGATTTTGGTACTTACGTGTTTAAATTGAGTGAGTAAAGGTATATGGGGAGTTTTGCTTGATTTTGGTCGTGCAAACAGCATATAAAATAAGTCGCTTGTTTAAAAATGCTAAAATAATGTGCGTTTTTGGATTCAATATCGCAACATATATAAATATTGATATATAGTGTATTTTTCGATCGTGTGGGTCGATGTATATATTTTTATCTCCCTTGTCATACCGCAAAAGGCTCTCCGTACAAAGGAGACTTTGCCAAAAAATCCGGAAATTTAGGTTGTTAGAAAAATTTTGAAAAATTTTGTTAACCACGATTTGATTTCGAATTGTAATTGGAATAAAGGGTTTTGGAATTAGAATTGAAAACTAATTGATTGGTTGGAACTAAAAGACTTGAAAAGTGAAATATCGAGTTTCCGCTAAGTGGGTTTCGAATAAGTTAATGGATTTGGAACATTTTGCTACATTGGCAATTTCAGGGACAAAAATCTTTTAAGGAGGGAGGAAAGTAACGACCCAGATTTTTTGATATTTAATTTGAAATATTTAAATGGTTCAAATATTTAATTTGGAAATTAAATTCAATTAATAAATTTTTAAAACTGAAATTCAAGCGATTTCGTTAATTTTGAAAATCGTCAATTTAATCGACGTGTTGAGATAGCGATATGGGGAACGGTCTCAAAATTCGACGAAACTAGTTCCATTGGACCCATAATAGTGTATTATTATCATATTTTAAATTTCGTAGCATTTGGAGTTATTGTTTGGTCGTACAGGATACAAACGCATTAAATTTAATATCAAAAATTCAATATAATAATTGGGTCCAAAAAGCTATCTTCTACATACGATTGAATTAGAACTCAAAACTTTTTTCATTGCATTTGGAGGAGGGATATAACATTGTAAACGCCTAGCAGCACGCCTCGATAGGGGTTCGAGATTTTGAGTTGTATAGATCGAGATATTTTAAAATTTTGAGCAATTTATTTTTATTTGATTGGATTAGGTTGTCCCTTCTTTCATTTAGTCATTGTACCCCCTTCACTGTCAAACATGTCGCACCCTTTCTTTCATAAATCACGTCTTCTCCTTTCAAAAATAAAATCAGTTCGACGGCATAAAAAAATTGATTCATGTGACGCCCCACCCTAAGACCCGCATTAACAAAGGGTATTACTGGGTAATACTGTCTACTAATGCAGAGAATAAGGCTAGATAGAAGCGACCATCTATAGCCTTGTCGTAAATATCTATTGGATAAGTCGACAATGCCATATTTTTTTCTATTCAAATGGATCGACATATCCAATAATTACGTAATAAAAAGCCATAGGTGGCTATAGGATCTATCAGAACAAAATTCAACAACTCAAATGCAAAATACATCACAAAACGGTAGATCATCACGTATATGTATACATATATATACATCACAGAATATACAAAATGATACATTTCCACAGTATACAAGCGAGTCAAAAGAATATACATCAGAGTAGCAACAAAAGGACTACATAAAAAGCTATAACAAAAGGAGCTAGCAGAATAGTACATGCGGAAGCAGAATAGGCTAAGTCCAAATGTACCTAACTTGAAACACCTCGGTCTGACCCGAGCAAAAAATACACGAGTCAGTCTTGCTAAACAAATCATTTTGCAAGGATAATCGATAATATGAGCATAAGGACAATGTGATAATATTCCCGAAAGGGAAGGAACAATCTAAAGTGTATGATTATATCAAGTGATAATATGGTATCACTACACAAACGTATAATCTCAATGGAGATAAAATGCCCATAAAGCGCTAAAAGTAGCAAGTCTCATATAATCGGCATTTATAAAACATCAAATATGGTTTATGGGAAAACCTAAACCCACCATCTTGGCAAACCCAAAACATGCATAAAGAGATCCCATCTCAAACATGCCATAAGGCAAATATATCTCCAAAGAGGAGAATAAAATCTCAAGTAAACGCCAAAAGAAAAATCTCGTATAATGCCATGTAGGCAACTCAAATGTCAAAAATAGCACTACCAAGAGTTCAAATTCCCGAAAGGTAATCGCCACAAATATATATCGAATGGATCAAAGGACCAATTTCGAAAAAAGGACGATACACTAGGGAAATCACAAATATCAATGAAATCATCTCAAAGATATAGCACGTACATATGGCCGAAGCCTGCCAAGTACTGCTCTCTCAAAATAAGGTGCCACATCTCTTAGACAAACGTCCCAAGGACAAATAAATACGTCTCTTAGACAAACATCCCAAAGGACCGATACATCGCAATGACAAACATCTCATAGACAAATGACTGGAAGGTCCAGTATTGGCTTATAAGTCTCTTAGACAAATGTATCATAAACTTTTGAATAAGAACCCTTAACATATGTCCCATACCACACGCTCGCACTAAACGGTTTACTAGCCGCTAGTAAATTTCACACCAAAATCAGTAAAAAGTTTACCTCCATCGGTAAACTTGACCCATATGTCAAAACGATCAAACGGACAAGTCGGAAATTAACCGATAAGATAAACGCACATATCTTATATCACATGTTTTACCAAACCGTTTAATTCTTTTTCTCATTCACTCGAATAGTGCAAAAACGTGTATTATATATGTATAAAATAATTTACTTGAGAAAACAAGCTTTTAAACCAATTTTCGTATTCTATTTTGAAAACCGTATTTGAGGATTCCCTTATTATAGAGAATAAGTCGATTTTATATTTGAAAATACTTTACAAATAGCATACAATAATTATTTTAAACGTCCATTTATTTTAAAAATTATTTAAAAATCGTTTGGAAAAATCCGTGCTTGAAATCAAAGAAAACACTCAAAACCGTCATTCAAATTCAATTTAAATTCAATTCAAATTTGAATTTAAAATTCATGACAACTGAGCTAGCCCATTGATAGGCATCATAGCCCTAAAAAAATCAGAGATATCACAAAAACATGAAGTAAAAGTCAAAAGTCGGACAGAAAAAGAACATAAAAATGCATAGGCAAAATAATACCCAAGTCTAAAATCTTCTCTGGGTTCAACTTTCAGACATGAAATAGGTAGCCAAACGAGTACCTCTGATTGAACTAAAAATTAGTGTGCACACAGAAAAATACTTCAAATTTCAAACAAAAAAAGAATCAATGAATTTCGATTAGAAATGAAAAAGTTACGCTGTCTCAAACATGGACTCAATCTATGTTTGCAACAGTTTAAAAAAACATGTTCATGAGCCTGAAAACCATCTTAGGTTCAACTTACGGGCCTAAAACTGAGGACCAAACGACCTTATATTAAGTTGAAAATTGGTATGCACATACTAGAAAACTTCATCTTTCAAAAAAAAGAATCAATGAACTCCGATGGAAAATGAAAAAGTGGCATTGTCTCAAACATAGACTTAGGTAATGTTTGCAACAGTTCAAAAACCAAAAATGTACAAGCTTGAAACCCGTCTCGGGTTCAACTTTCAGGCATGAAACAGAGAGACAAACGACTTCAGATTAAGCTGAAAATTGGTATGGATGTAGTAGAAAACTTCATCTTTCAAACAAAATAAAAATCAATGAATTTTGACATAGAAATAAGAAGATATGGTCATGCAAAGTAGCACCCAAACACAGTTTATCACAGATGAAACAACTACAGAAAATTTTTACAAAGACAATATTTTGCTCAGATTTCGATTTTTGAAGCTTTGCTTTAGCTAGAAATTGTGAGTTTATCACCCACCTTACAAATGTTGAAGATTAAACTCGGATTTGCAGCTAAATGATGAGAGCTTGGAGCTAGAATTTGCTTCAAATACCTGTAAAAGCTCAAAATAGAAACATGCATACCCAAAAGAAGAGATTACATACATACCCAATATCACAAATTAGATTTTGATGAAATGATTTAGTTTTGGAATAGATTAGCTGTAGAAATATGCTTTAGTTTGAAAGAAAACATCAAGTTTTTTATTTAATTTGGAAATTTGGCTTGGATTTGGGAAGAACGTAAAGTTTTTTTTTCTTTTTCTGCTTTATGTTTACTGTAAATGTAGAAAAGAACGTATAGGGAGGAGAGAAAGCTCTTTTCTCTTTTTTGGTTATGTGATAATGGGCTTTGACCCAAAAGAAAAAGGTTTAATTAGCCTAAGTAACAAATTATGACTTAATTCACAATATACACCTATGTAATTAAATCAAACATCATATTTACACAAGTTTTCTTCAAAATAAATTATACAAACACATTTCTATGTTAAATAAAATATTTTACAACTAATAAAAAGATAATTTTAGTTGTAAAAATATTTTTATTTTTAAAAATCCTTATTTTTAAATGAGTAACCAATTTTCGCTAATATTTACATAAAACCTCATTTTTAACTTCAAAAATTACACAAAAGTAATTTTCTTGTGTAATAAAATGCAGCAAACCATTTTCCATCTTTTTTATAACCAAAACTTATTTTTAAATCTAATTTCAGCTTTTTATTTATAATAAATACATTTTGAAACAAATACTTCTTTTAAAAATCAATAAAAGAAGCATTTGGCAATAACTACAAGAATTATTGCATTTTCGTTAAATAATATCATATTTCACTCATTATTTACCCAAACAACCAAAATAAAATTTTAAAACTTTATTTTCATGTTTTATTTCCAAATCATTGTTTATTTAAAATAAACAATTTAAATCCCCAATTTATTTGTTTTTTCACAGTAATAAATTATAACCACCGTTATAATTTAATATTTACAGGTGATTCCCAAAACTAGGGTTGTTACAGACTCCTTCCTTATAAAATTGGGTCCTCGCAATTTCTAGAAAGGGGTTGTATCCAACACAATTATTTCATTAAGCAAAAGAAATTAGACAACCCTGAGTTTAAAATTCTCACCATCGACAAGAGAAGATAAAAATCCAGGATAAGATCGCTCGATAAATTCCCTGGTTTCCCAAGTGCAGTCGTTGGGATTAGCGAACCATTGAATTTTCATGAGCGACACGTCTTTATTTTGAAGGCGCCTCACCTACGAAGCAAGAACACGAATAAGATGTTGCATGATGGATAGATCAAGTGAGATCTCAAGCTCTTGCAGCTTAGGAGAATTGATAATAGGATCCGAATCTCGAAGACACTTCCAAAGCTAAGAGACGTGAAATACGTCATGAATGTTAGATAGATGAGCTGGAATTGAAACTCTATAAGCTATAGGGCCAATACGTTCAATAATAGGGAAATGGTCCTATAAAGCGAGGGGCCAATTTCCCAGTCTTATTAAAACGCATTACCCCCTTCAATGGAGATGCACGATATACACAAGGTCATCAATAGAGAACTTGAGAGCTTCCTATGGTTGTCTATGTAGGATTTCTGACGAATATACACAAGTTGTGCAAGGGGTGTGGAGTCGCGTACGTGCCGTTGACCAGGTTGGAGGCAGGCGAAGTATGGTGGCTTGGTGATGACGATGGTGATGGACGTGGGCTATCGTGGGCAGTCGATGGTAGAACTGAGTAGCGTGTAGTTTAAAAAAAATCGCGTAGGGTTTTTCGGTCGCTTGCGATGCCTGGAGAGTCGATCGAGTGGAGGGAGGGGGTTCTGGTGAGGTCCGTCGATCGGTGGTGGTGGGTTTCACGGTGGCAGCAGGAAATTTAGAGCTGAGGTTGTCGAGCATGGAAAAAAAATTGATGAAAGCAGCGGCCAGGATTCATGGTAAAATTCATTTTTATAAATTTAGTAATTAATTAGACTAATTTTATTTTGTAAACAGATAATTAAAAAAATTCCATAACATTGTTATACGAGGTCCAAAATGAATAAATCAGTCATGTGGAATTCGTAGCTGGAAATCTACACAATGGAATTAAAATTGGGATGGATTGCAAATAAGATCATGGTGAGAATTCTCACTTATTTGGATTGTCGGAATTAATTTTAAATAGTTAAATTTTATTTTGGATTTTTGGTTGAATTTGTTAATTATTATCTGTTGAATGGTATTATATATAGTGTGTGTATATAAATAGTAAGATATATATTAGTAGTTGGATATATACCCGTCGTTGGAGCAGATGAGACCCTATGCGCCCCGCATAATAGCGGATGACCCTATATACCGTGATATCCCCCTCGAAGTGGGATTGGTATTTTTTGTATTTTATTAACATCTGTGGATGCTAGGAAATAGGTTGGACGGATCCAACTGGATTCCTTAAATTTATATTGATTTTTTTCATATATAATAATATATGATGTGTTAGAATAATCTGTTATAGATTATTGTTGTGGTGTGAATTATTGGATGCTATAGTAGCACTGGCCTAACTTTTGGTATTTTAAATACCATAAATATTATTTTTGGAAATTGAAAGATTTAAAAGGAGATTTTGAACATAAAAATATTCATATAGAAATTTGGGTTATTTTTAAGAAATTTATTTGAATAAAAAAATAATTGAATTTTGGTTTGTATTTAAATATTCGTAAAAATATTTTAATTATTTATATAGAAGATTTTTAAACGATGGATTTTTTAAAACGATTTCTAAAAAATATGAAAGGGAGTTATAAATTTATGAAAGATGTTTATATACAAGGAAAAATGAAAATTAATTGATAAATTGGGATATAATTTCACTGGATGAATTTATATCGAGATATGAAAAATAGATTTTGGGAAAAATAGTGAATTCTATTTTCTTGAAAAGTGAGGATGGAAAGAAAAATCAGAATGGGATCGATGTGCGGTAAATCGAGAGCGATTTATAAATTGAATTGGTTATTAGGATTTTAAAAATATATTTTATTAGGAGGTTAGTTTTTTATTCAAAAAGGGAAATTATATTTATTTAACTTTTTATTTTAAGCTGGTTAGAATTGGAATACTTCGGAAGTGAATTTTTTAAATATCTAATATTAATTGAAATTAAATTCTAATTAAAGGCTTCGAAAATTGATTTGCTGTCTAAAAATGGGTTACTGATGTTTATATAAAGTGTTCGATATTTTTAATAATTACTTGAACATGTTTTTAAAATAAATTATTATTCTTTGAAATACTTATTTATTTACATATATGTATAGAGAGAGTTTTGTAATGATTGGAATTTAATTATAAATCTTCTCCAGAATTTGGAAATGGGGTTTATTCAGTAGATGGAATTCATAAGAGAAATTCTCAAAATTGGAATTTGGAAAGAAGTAAGAAAATTTTCGAAATAGTTAAATAAAAGTGAACTTCGAAAAATAAAGTAGAATTCATAAAAGAAGTTAGAAATGGTTAGATTTTTGGAAAAATTTGGAAAATATTAAAGGAAATTAAGTAAGGAAACTGAAACTTATATAATTTGTTCTAAACGAGTTGAAGAATTTACATATAAATTAGTAAATGATTTTTAAGAAAACTAGAAATAAATGGGATACTTCCTAAGTGTTGAACATAAAAATGGAGTTGGAAAAATATTCTAAGTATTAGAAAGGTTTGGGAATATTCTGTTGAAGATATAAGGATTTGAAATAGTTTCAAATGTTGGAAATTTTGGAAGGAATTTGAATATATATCTTATAAAAATATTTTGAAATAAATTTTTTCAAAAACTTATAATAAGGCCTGATGTCTGCTTATGGATGTTCTATTGATAGTTAAATAACCGACAATCAATTTTGGCCAAATTCTTTGTGGCCGGGATCAGATTTAATTATCCAAAAACCATTTCGATCTGGATTGAATGTTACGAATGGATATCGTGAAGATATTAAGGACGGTGATTCGGTTTGTCAAGACCCACGATAACTTGTACGAACGAATGCTATCAGAACATCTTCATTGGAGGACGATGAGCATTCTAAGTGAAATTGTTCTTAAAGGTAACCGTAGGCTCATGCCTCATAAAATGGAATGACTGAAAATCAGGGGAGATGAAGCAATGCTAAGTGGATCTCACCCAATTAGGGTATGCTATCACCTTTCCAGATACCTTCGGATATATAATAAATTATGGATATGGTGGTGCATGGAAAATGAGCTCTCGATAAAGGTGGGAACGCCCGGGGTGATAACATATTTGGTTCTACCGAGGTTAGGGATAGGGCCAGTCTTGTGCTATAGGGGATCCCGGCGAGGTCCTCGGTACATTTTTCTAGATATGTACCATGATAGGTGGTACCTCGGTGCCTAGTCATTGTATGGTATCCATTCTCCAATAAGTGTCGTACGGTTTTGATTGTGCCCAACTATGTTGAAACGTGAGATGTAAGCATCTCAGCTATTTTCTATTTACTTTGTTTAGACACTATTATAATCTCAGATGATTTTGATGAAAATGTTTATGGTTATCGTAAGGGAAAAACCCATCGTGTTTATGTGTGACGTGCTCTTCCAAGATACCTTTGTTTTCAAAGGATTTTGATAAAAGTTAATAATTCAATTGAGTATGTTTTCCCACGCTTATTTTCCAGACTGACTCGGGTGTTATTTTATTATATTGCTCGGGTCATAACGAGTATACAGATTCAGGATAGGATGTTATGGAGGTTAGGAGATGAGCTAGATGACAGAGACGTATCTCCATACTTAGTTTATATTTCCGCTATGTGACGACAAGTTATTATAAATGTCCAAACTGATGTATTGACTGATGTACTCTAACGATTGTAAGTATAAACAGTTATAGATTCTTTGTATAAAAATTTGTTATTATATATTATACTTTGTTCCGTTGTGATTGTGAGATTCTGTGATGTTGTTCTGTTTGTTTTCTTCTATCTTTCCTTCTTCACCCTTAAAGATTCGTATTTCCATTCAATTTGAGTTGAACTGGCGTGAATTATGATCGACTCAAAGGGTACGGAGATACGGGCCTTTACGGATAAAGTATGGAAAAAGATATTCCATAGCTAAAACAACTTCCTTCCATCACTCGCTATATTTTATTTTACTGTCACTTCTGTTGCACAGTAAAATTCCCACTTCCTAGCTCGTCGACATTTTCCCTTGCAAAGTATGTGGCATCTCAAAAATCAAAAAATTCCTTTTTTCTATTCAAAACCTTTTCAACTTAAATACATGAAATAGTTGGAAAATATTTTAAATTCAAAGATTCATTTTTTATGTTTTCATAAAAGTATTTTATTTTTGAAATCAAAGAATTATGAACAAAAAATTTCAAAGGTATTTTTTTCAAAATAAATTATTTCACATCCTATGCAATCGGGGTTAGTCAATAGTTTAACGTCTATAATGGACTCTACTTAACTACACGATAAATGTCAATTTGAAAAAAAAAATCTTTTAAATTTTAAATAACAACTAGCGCACGAGTCCATTTATAAAATTTAGCTTTTAAGGCATAGGGATAGTGACCGGTGGCTCCGCAACAATCCTCCCTGCCTTTTGCTTGTTAAAATTAATCTTTCAAAAATATTAAGATTTTTAGGACTTGACTTTCTTTTCTCTAGCTAATTAAATAATTTTCCTAGTTTATTTTATAACCTCCCAATCTTAATTTGCATTAGTTAAATGTCTACATGAGATTTCCTTGCTTGCACGGTTTTCAAATTGATATAGCGGTCAACCCATAAAACTAATTTCAAAAAGAACACTTCTCATAATATCGTGAGCATTTACATGATAGAAACAACTAATGTTTACAACCCAACTATCCTATAAAATCAATTGCTGGAAACCACCTATTAACATTAACCGACATTAATGTTGTTGTAGCCCTATCACCTTACTCAAATTTAATTGTCCTATGTAACATGTCATTCTACTACAACCCTTATATCTTAATTTTCCTTTACTGCTTCTGATAAATAAGATTTATCCATTACATCCATTATTACACTAAATTATGGAATAAATCATGCATCTCCGCACTGTAGTGGGTAAGAAAAATAAACTTAGCACAATTAGGATAACTCATTGGAAAATTGGATTAATAAAATAACTTTTAATTTAAATCTCTTAATAGTATTTTCAAACTTTTGGTATTTACTTTTTTTGTATTGACTTTCCATGTAAGTATACTCTAGAACTCTTAGAAGTTTACTTTGATATCATTCAACATTCCTTTGAGTGTTTTTATTATGGCTTGCACACATTTCCAATAAAACATTCCTTGGACCTCACCAATATTCCTCACATCTATAAGGATTCCTTATCGCTACTCTAAGAGCATTCACCTAGGAAATCATCTCTATCTACTCCATATTAAAATTTTGGTACAGTTTTCATAGCTTTTTCTAAAATTAAAACTTCATGATTATAAAATACTTAAATCCAAAACTTTTATCTTTAAAAGTAAAACTTGGAAATTTTTTATCAATTTCAAAAATAACTTGGTTCATAACTTTAAAATTAAAATTTAGGTTTTTTGAATTAAGCGTATTCAATTAGTGTAAAAAAAGTTAGCAAATTAATTTTAAAAAGTTCCTTTCCTTTTCCTTCAAATCAACTTTTTCTTTTGAAATCCATTTTCAACAACAAGGGTTTTTACTTCATAAAATTAGGACTTTTAACTCATATGATTTATTAAGTTTTGCTTTTCAAAACTCAATTCTTATACCAAACCATTTCTTTAAAAATACACTTTACAATGGTTCCAAAACATCTTTTACAATTTTAAACGATAAAAACTAGAGTAGATAATGGTACTTCTATCTTATCATTTTTCTATTACTTATTCTATCTCCACTTCCAATCCTTGGCAGAGTCTCTAATAGAATGTGAGGAGGGCATTTTTTTTGAAAGATGCATGCAACTAACGCGCATAACTATGGAATATATCCATTTTCCTTTATTTTACCCAGAATTTTATATATTGCTTCAAATTAGATTACTAGCATTATTTCTAATATAATCTCCAAACATACTTTCTAATTACTAACATTATTTTGTAAAAAATTCTAGTATTGTTTCTATCTATATTTCGTTATGTTACTGCTATTTAGCTTTCTTATATCCAAACTACTCTTAGTTATATGGCTTCTCTTTACTAAACCATTACGGTGCGTTCGCGTACAGCTTTGTCTTTGAGTTTTTACCCCAGTTAAATCTAGTACTACCTCCTATTGTCTACCCCTAAAATGAAGTTTACAACTTAAAAAACTTCATTCAGAAAAATTAACAAGCTATATGCACTCTACTATAAATTTTTTATTTTAATTCTACCCCTAAATAATTCCTTTGAAAATCATTTTAAAGATGTTTCTCAAACTTTATATTAAAATAATTTCAACTTTTACATTAAATATTTTCATATGGGGTCGGACTCGGAGTGGATTTTTGTTTGTCCCTTTTTTTGGACATTTCTTTTTTTCTACTTACTTATTGACTTATCTTCCTTCAGAATGAAAAAATTCGGCAATCATCTGGGAGTGATTACTACACACCTTACTTCGGGAACCTTTTTAATTCTTACTTCCATATATCCACAACATATAGATTCTAACTTTCCCTTTATCTGGATCTAGTGTACATCACTAATCTGCAATCCTGGAGGGATTTACAGCCATTGGGCTATCGGGGGCCTAACTAGGAAGTCACGTACCATTCAGCTTCAGGGACCATCTATGTGTTACGCTCATACTCTTCTTAAGTCAACGCCTTTCCATAGGACCTATTTCTCATTGGGTAATAGAGGTAGGTCTACATTTTCGAATTTCGGCATTTTTCCGACTCATAGTCAACTTGTCCATTCATAATAAGGTTGCAACTACTCTATAGTTTGAATTCATAGGAATTGACATACATTATATTTATATAATTATAGTAAAAAATACAAATACATTCACTCAACGTATTCTAATTCTTAAGATTGACTAACCTCGCTCTGGTACCAAATGTGATAGCCCGTAATACAATGGGCTTGAATTTAGCTAAATTGAAAACCAAAGTTCACCAAAGTACGGATAGTTGATTTTTGGTATCCTGGAAATAAACAAATGTGTATTAAAGCATTACCAATATAAACTCATAGCATAATAGTAAGGTATAATAAAACATATAGTTACTGGTCAAGATCAAAAATCTGAGATCAAGTGTCCTTGTTAATGTTGAGCATGCACAAGGAAATATGTCCTTCCACTATTCCCGCCTTGCACCAGTATTTGTCCCCTAAAGCTATCTTATGCGGAGTAATGAGGAGGGAATCAAAATAACGTTCTGGTGATTGGTAAATTACATATTTTATACATAACACTAGTTTATGTCGATTACCTTCCATCACATATTATGTCTTTTATTTTACTTAGTCATCTCAACTCCACATACACGAACGATATGCCACATCTACCCTAGGTAGACAATACTACATACATACATGCATACATATATAAGTACCAGAGTCCCATTAGGACCAGGATACTTCCCCGTTAGTATCCGTAACCCAGCACCTTGTCGGGATTCATCATCAACGCAATATCATGTCCTCCTCATCATGCATACCAAGGAACTCTCATAGTACCTAATAACGGTGTCACAATAGTTTAGCCGTATTCTATCTCGTAATCTACACCGGTAAGAGGTGTAGTCTGTTAGGTGTAACCCTCAACTTTTCACTGACCGCCAAAGGTCGGTGATGTCTCCTACCAATGTATAGCTCCTAATCTTTAATATGGTACCAAACACACCGGTATAGCGCCAAGCCTTGCTCACCGTCCCATTTAGATTGCCTAACGCAACAAAGTTAATATCCCCTAAAAGATTGAAGTAGACTCTACTTAGGTATTCTTTACTTATATGCCAACGTATAATTCTATAGGTCATACATTTGGATATGTCCCACAATAGTACAATGTATACACAACTATCATTAGCCCCTCGTGGTGGGCAGACTTATATTGTGTAACACTACCGACCTTGCATTCCAATCTATTTTAATGACTATGTCATTTTTATCTAAGCGAAGCCATAGCCAACTTTAACAATTCATACCAGTCACAGATGTATATTTGAGGCTACGTATGTATATATATATATACATATATATATTTGTATGTAAATGTATGTGTGTCTATATATATATATATATATATATATATATATATATATATCAATCATTAATTCCTTATTATGCCTAAAATGTTCAATTATTCATATTCATTTATTTTTATTTAACTGACTCCTTGCTTCATTAATCTTAGTTTAATATCATTTACTGCTTTCCTCGAACTTAAAAGATTTAATTATTTTTTGCTATTTGCTTTCTTCTCTTATTATTAAATCTTTATTTCTATTCTTATATTTGCCCTTACTAACCTTCCTTATTTAGTGGACTCCCCATACCCATATATTTTATATATGTCTTGCCTTTATTCATTATATTACTTTCTTGTTTTTTATCGTTAACTATTTAATTTCTATCTTGCCCTTATTGCATATATATATATATATATATATATATATATTATAATGTAATCGTTACTATTATCACAACTACAATTCTCTAATTCATACTTATGGATTTCTGCATTTTAATGCATTGGAATTACATCTTCCTTAAAAGGAAAGGTGAACATTGTAAATCTCTACATCTTATCCAAAAAGGGAATTTGTTTTACGTTTAGAATTACAAAGAATGATATTTTTGTAGCTATTGAAATAAACAGTACAAAAATCGGTAAATATCCATGTTTTATACATCTATTTCTTTTAAGCGTATTCCTTCTTATTTCACGCAATACATTTTTATTTATGTAATCTGAACTTATAATCTCTAGAAATTTACATTGTAACAACTAACATTCCAACGAATTAATATACTACTCAATTCCCAATAATTTATTATGATAACGTACAATTTACATTTACTTGCGTAAACCATTTAACCGATAGATCTGGAACCACTACATGATTTATCATACTCAGGGACTACTACTACCCAGTACTTACCAGATTCAAGTACATGCAATGTTAAATCTAAATTCTCAATTACAGGACATGTAGAGTGATAAACCAGTTTTTACTGTTAATGGATAATTAACAGGATTAAATTTATTAAAATACTGATTTTTATTTGGTTTGAACAAATAAGATTCTGGTAACTAAAATATCTGGATGTATATAAGTGGATTTGAATTCAATGTAATAATTTTCAAAAGCTGTTTAAAGTTAAATTCTATATTTTAAAAAAACTTGTATATAATATAAATGTGTCATTTATTAAGGTACAATTAGATTTCAGATCATTTTCTTTAAAAAGTTATATAAGTATAAATAGTAAAAAATGAATTAATAAAAATATAAAAACATATATATATAACTAAATGATAAATATAATATAAAATTAATATTAAAACATATAAAAGAGATAAAGACATTCATATCTACAAGTGTAAGTTAATTTTATCATCAATTTAACATTTGTAAGGATAATAACATGCATAATAAACAAGTGTAACTATTTTAAATATGAAATATAATAAGTTTCCTATTTTTAATTTTCCTTTCATTTTAAATCTAATAAATAAAATTAAAAGAAGATATATACACATCTCTACTTCTCTACCCTCTCGTTTTCTTCATCTTTCAGTTTTTCAAACCTGAGAAAGAAATTCAAACCAGAAAAAACAAAAACACAAAAAAAAGCAAAGAAAAACTCAATCAAAACAAACAGATTAATAATCAAACCTGAAGCTAAACCAAAGAGCATCTCAATCATCAAGTAAATCAAATTCTAGAAGCAGATCAATATTCAACTTTCAGATCAGATTCAAATCAAAGAAAAAAAATGCAGATCATCTCAAAACATCAAGCAATTAAAATCAAAATCTAGAAGCAGATCAAAAACAGTTTCTAGTTTTCAAATTTTCGAAGCCTATTTCTCTGTTCTTCATCAATCAGGTGAGTAAACAATCTGTTTTATTTAAACTTAACACCTCTTCATTATTGTTGCATGTGATAAAATTTAGATGTGTTGTGTGCAAACAATTTGCATGAATGAATTTTGTTTGGAAAATAGCTAAATGCCTGTGTGTATGTGTGTGTGTGTATTTGTGCATGTCTACGTATGAATAAATTAGCCTCTGTTTGATTTTAAATCAACCAAATAAAGTTCAAATATTCATACCTCTTCGTATAAACAATGTTAGGTTATGATCTTCAAAGGGAATCTGTTTGTAATAAAAGATTTGATTTTTATAAATATGATTAAGAGTAATTAACAGGTAGGATTGCTGGAAATAATAAATTACAGAGAAATATAAATTCAAGTCAAAAATTTAATGTTTAAAATTCCACGTTTTAATTATATAATTTGATTTGTATGTGAATATGATGATTTTTGAATGTGCTTTCGTCACGTTTTGTGGAGTATCGAGCGGGGAATTTGGAGTTGAACGGAAAGAAGTATATGGTCAATTTTCGGTGAGGCGATCAACGGGGGAGGCCGGCATTTGGCTTGAAGGTGGCGATGGAGGAGGGAAGTAGGTGAAAATGGTGTGGTATTTTTCTAGGCTGTGGGGTGGTCGAATGGGGATGATTTAGGTCTAAGGGTCGGAATTTCTTGTGTTCAGTTTTTTGATGACGGCGGCAACGGTGAGGGAAGAGAAGGGTTCGATATGGGGGGAAAGGTTAGGGAAGTAAGTGACGAAGTTGTTGGGGAGTGAGGCGCTTGCCGGTGGTCGGTGGCGTCGAGACGAGAAGGAGAAGTGGCTGGACGAATTTCCTAGGTTAGGTTTTCTTCGATTTTTGGTATATGGGTTATATCGTGAATTCTTAGGGCTCTAGGGACTTGTGAAGCTCGGAGGCGATGTGAAATGCTGGTCGGAGGGGGACGGCTAGGCCTGGCCAACGCGTGCACGTACACATGCATGTTGTGTTTCCGGTGTAGGTCGACAGGGAGAATAGGAAAGGATTTGAAGGCTAGAACAAAGAAAAATGAGAAAGGGAATAAGTGAAAGAAATAAAGGAAGGAGAAAAGAAGAAGTTTAGCTCAAGTTCGATCTCGAGTATTTGTATTCTTAGCTCGGATTTTCTATTATTATTATTTTTTTTGAGAATGTTTTAAATAAGTTTCATAAAGTGATGTTTTAACCAGATTTCAAAAGTAAATGAAAGCAAAAGAATGATAACAGAGTTTTCAAAGTAATTGTTAAATAACTTTAAAAATAAAAGAAAATATGAACAAGTTTTAAAAGCATTAAGCAAATGCAAATTTAAAAGCAAATGGTTAAACAAGGCTTTCAAAACAAGTTTCAAATATAAATTTTAAGACAAATGTGTTTTGAATTTAATTTATTGGATTGAAATAATTATATATTAGTTAATTAAGTAAACTGATCTCTAAGTGTTTTCAAAATAAAATGAAATAGTTAAGTAAGTAATTAGGGTAAGTGTATTAACTTTAATTAATAAAAAGTCTCAAGTAATTTTGTATGTTAATTATAAAATTGATTTCAAGCATTTAATTTAAATAAGATTTAAATGATTTAATTAAGCAATTAATTACGATAAAGGGTTATCTTTAATTAAGTAAGGATAATTAAGTACTGTAATTAATTAAAGTTTAATTAATATAATGGAAATTAAAGGATCGTTAATTAGTGATTAAGAATAATTAATGAATGAAAGTAATTAAAGGATAATTACTTAATGAAAGTAATTAAAAGAATAATTACTTAAAGTAATTAATTAAAGGCTAATTAATGTAATTAAATAAAGGTTAAGTTAATTAATGTAAATAATTAAGTGTTAATGAAAATCATTAAAGGATAGTTAATTACTTAATGTAATTAATAAAAAGGTAATCAGTTAACGTGATTAATTATGGTATAATTAATTAATGAGAGTAATTAAAGGTTAATTAATTATAGTATAATTAATTAATGTTAATAATTAAAGGTTGATTAGTTAATTTCATTAATTAAAGTGATGATAAATGGTTTGTAATTAATTAATGTTAGGTAAGCAGGATTTAAGAGTAATTAATTTAATTTATTTTGAGATTAAATTGAATTAATTAGGAATTGAACAACCAATAAATCTTGCTTATTAATGATTAATTATATTAAATGCCTTAGATTATTTGATATCTCTGATGCTATGTGATATGACATGTTTGGGTTGAACTGTGATAATATAGATAATCTATCTACAATGGAATCGCTATGTTAATATGTTACTCTGAATATAAATTGAATTGTATTCACTTAAACAACTTGGAATTAAAAATGGTATTGGATTCGAAGAGATCGGGGTCGGATATCAGCAAATATCCGAAACCACTTCGATTTTTAACCTGTAATTCTTTATGGATTTGATTTGTGAAATCAAATAGGCTGAAATGAATAAATTAAGCAATATGGCCACTTAAACTAAGTAACAGTTTTGAATATTGTTTGGTAATAAGTGATTGACTATAAAAAGTTAAGAACTCGTAGTAAGGTACGAGTTACCCCGTGTTTCAGTTATGTTTTAAGATTTTATGATAACCCAAATTTTTGGGCATCTGCTAATTTGAAATTAACAGGATTAGATTTGTTAAAATACTCATTTGTAGTTTGAACAAATGAAATTCTATATCTGGAAATTGTATATAGATGGATTGAACTATAATAAATACTAAATTTTAAAACATTTGGATAGATATGTATTTGATAACCTCCTGATAATTATTAAATTTGACTATATTAGTTTAATGTTTTTCTTTTATAAATACTTAATTTTGCTAAATTTATCTTTTCAAAAGACAATAATATTTAATTTGTAAACTTTATCTTAAAGAAAATAATAATGTGATGAATTCTTTTATACATTATTTAAAATAAGCTAAATTATTATTTTCAAACAAATTTAAATATAAACACATAAGACATTAATTAAAGTAAATTGAAAATTTATAATATAAATATATAAGGTTAAAATATACATGTATAAAGGTATTATATAGGTTTAAGGAATTAATAAATACATAAAAAATATTAAGTACATTTTAATTACAAATGTAAACAATATATAAAACAACAATGACAAGTGTAAATCTTACAATTACAAGTGTTAGTTGATTTATTAAAAGAAATACATGTGGCACTCTTGTTTTTTTAAAATTTTGATGAAATTAGATATGAGAAAAATTCAACCAGGTTTTATGCAATCAAAAGCATATTCATCTTCTTTCATTCTTTGAAAAAAAATTAATTAAAAGCCAAATCCAACAACTCAATCTTGAAGCAAAGCTCATCTCAACAAGATCAGATTGAAGTTTCAGTTCTAACCCAGGGCAGTACAAATCAAATTCAAAATGCAGATCATCAAAAACGAATTTCCAGATTACAGCAAAAAAAATTCCAAACTCCTCTCTTCAACAGAATTTAAGGTGAGTAAGTCTTTCAGAAATAAGGATTTTATTTGCTGTTTGAAATCGTTCTTGCATTAAGTGATTAGTGTTGTATGTATACAAATATGAATATATATATATATATATATATATATATGTCGCTATACATGTTGGGGAATCAGACACATTGTATCTCTGTTTCTAAAATAATACAGGGTTCAAATCTGTTGGGAAATCAAAATCTCATCCTCGGATTTATCTATTGGCTTGGATGTTTAAATGAAATAAGTTCAAGGTGGCAAGATTAAAAATTTTAAACTATTTTTAAGTTTTAAAATAAATAAGGTTACTGGAAAAATTTAATAAAAACAGTAAGATCTTATTTTGTTTAAATTTTTATTAAATAAAATTGGATTTTGATTGCATGATCCCGATCGTTTTCTTAAATCATGAATTTTACAAGAGGAATTGAGATTTTTAATTTTGTATCATTTGGGAATTTGGAAGTTGAATGGAAAATATATTTTTGGCAATTGTCGTTGATCGGCAAAGCCGTATTCATTGAAATTTGATCCAAAAGTGGTTGGAAGTTGGTCGATCGTGGGCAAAATGGTGGAAAAATTTTCTGATGATCGTGAAGGCGGTGCGAAGAAGTTTTAGGGTTTTATACCCAATATTAGTCGTGGGTTTCTCTGAGGAGATTATGCTGTCGTGGATGGATCGAGTTGAACCGGTCCAAGGGGACTTGCAGCGTTGATGTGTGTCGCGTCTCTGAGAGGAGTAGCGTAGGTTCAAGAGATCCCAATCGTTGGAGTGAGGGTGATTTTTGCGACTGGGCTGTTTCCAGGAAGAAGAACATGTGTTCGAATTTTGATCCACGAATTAATTGGAAATTCTGGTGGGTCGCTCGTGTTGTAGTTGTTGTCAGCGACTTGGAGGAGATGCAGGCGAAGGTGGTTGTGGTTTTGGTTGCGTGTGCATATATACGTGCACGGCGGTGTACGTTTTCTTGGAAGTTAGAAGAGAAAGGGGAAATGGGAATGAAGGGAAGAGAAAGATTAGTTGGGCCGGAAATTGTTGGCCCACGGAAAATGAAAGAAGATAATTGAGTTTTCTGCACGTTTTAAAGCTCGAGTGTTTTTGGGTTTGCTCAGGAATGTTGAGTTTGACTCGAAGATGAGGTATGAGAAGATCGGGATTAGCTCGGGTATTATTGTGGGGGAGGCCGGGATTTTTGTAGCTGATATAATGTTTTTAAGGGAATATTAAGTGGGTAAGTTTCAAAATAAATGTAAACCAAATTTTTAAACAAGATATTGCAAGTTTTTAATAAATTTCCACAGTTTAATGTTTTCAAATTTGTTGTGTTAAGTAATTAATTAACAGATTAAGCCCTATATGTTTTAAGGTGAACTAAAGATGTAATTAAATAAAATTACAAATTATTTAATATATTAGGATGGTTAATTGATTAATTGATTAAAGATAAATTAATTTGTAAAATCAATTTAAGAAAGACGCATCACTATTTAACACCAGAAAGACGCATCACTATTTAACACCAGAAACACGCATCACTATTTAAGACGCATCACTAGTTAAGAAAGAAGGGGATAGAAGAAGAAAAGAAAGAGAAGAAAGAAAAAAAAACAACACATCAGAATCTCACAGTGGAATGAATGAAACATAATATATAACATATATATATAGTATCATATACATCAGAGCACAACTATACATCTCAATTTAGACAGTTATAACATTTCTGTCTAATATACAATACAAGAACGACTATACAGAATAACACACAGCGGAAACTCTATCTATATATCTACACGCTGAAGCCTCCTGCTCTAAAGCTCCTTCAGAATTTGTCAAGGATAACCTGAATCACTTGACTACTCATACATAATATGAGTACCCAAGAGTTTAATAAAACGGAAAATAAACACTCAGGTCAGACAGGGGTCTGGTGTGAGTAAACGGTTTAAAATTTGCTTTACTTTAGAAAATCCTTTGAAAAGAAAAGGTATCATGTAAGACTTTCCATACATAAACATGGAAAAGTTTTTAACTTACGCTAACCAAAACATTTGATAGGAAATCCAGTGATATTATAATAGTGATTTATTTATGTGATTAATTAATTAGGCTATTGATTAAAAGATGAATAATCAAGGAATAATCACTTACTGTGATTGATTAATGATAATTACTTCAGTTAAAGATAATTGCTTAATATCATTAATTAATTAGAGATTAATTAATTAGAAATAAATAATAAATTAAGTGTTGATTAAAGATTATTAAGGAAAGTAATTGAAGAATAATTACTTAAATAGAATTACTTAGTGTAAGTAATTAAAAGATAAATTTATTAGGGATTAATTACTTAGTATATTTAATTAAGGATTGATTACTTTAAGGATTTATTAATTTAGGCATTAATTAAAAAGTGAGTTAATTAATGAATGTGATTAATGAAAGGATAATTAATTAATAACTATAGAATAATTAATCAGGGTAATTAATTAAGGAATTAATTACTTTATGTAATTAATTAAGTTGATGTGGTTAATTTAGTTAATTAATTAAGTATAATTAAATAAAGGTAATCATTTGATGTTGAGTTAAGTATAATTACTTAAGGTAATTAATGAGGTATAATTACTTAGTAAAGTAATTAGTGGATAATTACCAGTTGTAATTAATTTAAGGAAATTACTTGATGGGTACTAATTAAAGAATAATTACTTGATGGAAGAAATTAAGAAATGATTACTCAGTGTAATTGAAGGATTAATTTATATAATTAATCAAAGAGTTGGATTAATTGATGAAGTAATTAAGGCAAGTTAATTTCTGATTGTGATTAATCAAGATTGATTAATGGGTGTAATTAAGTTAAAGGTTAATTATTATATAAATTTAAGAATAATTAACTAATGAAAGTCATTAGAGGATCCTTAATTAATTTAATTAATGGAAGTGATCAATCTTGCTTATTAATGATTGAATGATAATGGATGCTTTGAATTGGTTGATATCTCTGATATGAATTGCTTTATGATATGATATGTTGGATGAATGATGATCATGTGATTATTAAATCAATTATGAATTGCTGTGTAAAAGTGTTATCCGACAATTAAAGTTCTCTTGTATTTAATTGGATAACTTGGGTTTAGATGACATTGGATGCGAAGAGACTGGAGTCGGGTATTAGTAAATACCGAAACCACTTCGATTCTTTATAATTTGATGTGTGAAATCAATAGGCTGAAACGAAATGATTTAAGTGAATTGGACCATATAATCTAAGTTGTGGCACTTAGAAAGTGATGTGAGAAATAAGTGATGTCTATAACATCTTGTGAAGAGTAAATTGATATAAGTTACCCCGGGTTCATATAATTTGTATGTTTTTGTATTCCATGTTAGATGGGTTTACTCATGTTGGTTTCTAGCCTGACCCGGGTGTTACTTTGATGTAATGCTCGGGTCAGACCGAGTATTACAGATTTTCAGGGAGGGACGTTCTGGAGCTCAGGAGTCGAGCTGGATGGCAGGAACGAGTAGAGTATTTCCACTATACTATAATATTGTAAATCTGTGACATATTGATTTGTATATGTCCGGTATTGAATATATGTGTAACTCTGATGTATTTAATGTAATCGACAGATATAGTATTCTTCTGTAAACTGTTATTATTTATTATTATATTTTATCCGCTGCGAATGTGAGATGTTGATGATTCTGTTCTTCTTCTTTCTCTCTTTTTTTCCTAACTATCTGGAATTTTCGGGATTGAAATTTCCGGGTCGTTACAGATTTCGTATTTCAAATTTTATAGGTTTACTCACGCTGGTTTCCAGCCTAACCCAGGTGTTACTTGATTGTAATGCTCGGGTCAGACCGAGTATTACAAATTTTAAGGTTAGGATGTTCTAGAGTTCAAGAGGCGAGTTGTATTGCAGAAACGTATGGAGTATATTCCACTGTATATTTGAGTTTGTATTGATGATAGTCTGAGACAAGTTGTTACAACTGTCCATTTTATTTGTGCATGGTTGTACTCTGGTATATTGAATTTAAATTGACAATTACAACTTTTAATTTGAAAAATGCTATTATTTGATATTATATTTTGGTCCGCTGCGAATGTGAGATTTTGTGCTGTTGTTTCTTGTTTCTTTTCCTACCTCTTTTCTCCTTTCTCTAACAATCTGGAATTTCTGGCATTCGATTGCTCGGCACTTCTATAATGAACGTATTGGTGTCGAATTTTCAAGATCGAGAATTTTCAAGATCGAGAATTTCAGGTCGTTACATTTTAGTATCAGAGCCAGGTTCAGCGAGAACCTTGGCTCTGGTGGGTTTACTCATTGAGAATAGGGTCAGTAGTACCCTAGAATGAGTTGAGTATATATATATGAGAGCGTACTTGTTATTTTTTATATAATAATTTTAAAAAATGGTTTTAAAAAATGAGTTTTATATAAGCTTATATTTTGATATATATATATAAAAAGCAATAATTTTTCTAATTACTATATATTAAGATAATTGGTTATTGAAATTGAATAAGATCCAAAGAATTTAAGTGGTAATATATATATATATATATATATATCCAAATAGGAATTGGATAATATGAACTATACAAATAAGGTAAGCTAGAAATGGATTCAAACCAAAAATTAAAATCCTGAGATTTGTAGAAGTGTTTCAGAATGCTGAATTTAGTTACCCTGATTTTGTTTTCAAATAAATTATGAGATAATATATAGTGAATTGGTTTCCAGATATGATAATCTTGATTATTATCTTAAAAGGTTGTTGTGTCTAACAATGGGATGTTTGTTTTCTAATAATAAATAATGATAACAAAATGGAATATTTTAAGGAAGTAAACAACTTAGATAAATATGACTTATAAATTGAAAAGGATTTACATTGTGAAGTTTTAAATCTAAGTCCAAAAGATTTTAAAAAAATTAAATTTTAAAGAAATGAATATGTATATATGTATATACATAATAACAAGTTGATTGGAAGTAAACACTAGGTGTTGAGTTTTAAATTTTCCCTGAAATGTGATAAGTTTTTGAGCTTATAAGTAAGAAGGGATATTAATAAGAAGTTTAAAATTTGAAATGAAGAATTCAAATTGAATAAGGTTGGCTGGATTAAGTGAATTAAAATTTAACTTAGGGGAAGTTAAATATGTTTAGAACGGACAACCTGAATTGGAAATTTCAAGATGAAATTGAGATTTAACTTAGGGAAGTTAAATGGGTGAAATTGAAAGGGAGTATGTGTGATCTCAAAATGGGTTTGAGATCTGAAAATGTGAGATGGATGTTATTGATGGATGTTTTAAATAATTTGGATGTTTATTTACTTTGACTTAACCTGATATCATCCTGTTGTTATTAATAATTTATGGAACTGTGAATTGGATTATTTTAATAAAATTAAGAAGTGGATTGAGATAATATATGTATCCATTACTGAGATAAAATGGAAATTAAATTTTAATTTGAAACTATTTAAAATATTTTGATTTTAAGAAATAAAGATTGAACATATGGTAATGAAATCACTTTGAACTTAAGGTTTAAATGTTAAAAATGAACTTGTAAATTGAAATTGTTAAGAATTAATTTCAAAGTTAAAATTTGGGAAATAAATTGGATTTTGAAGATTTAAAAATATTTGAACTCTTACTTAAATTGCGAAATAGGCTAAGTAAAAGTAATTAAGGATGAATATTTGAAATTTAGACACAGAATTAAATTGTTTTAAAGATTTAGGTTGTTAAATTAAAAATAAGGGTTAATTTGATTTAAAGGATTAACTCGGCATTTAAAATTTAACTCGAATTTATGTAATTTGAGGTGGTTTAAAGTTGAGAATGGAATTGAGTTAATTAAAATTTAACTGGAATTGATCAATTTAATGAGAAGGGAAATTGATTCAGTTTGACTCTGAAAATTATTTTCGAATAAATTGTTTTAATATAAACTGTTTTTAAATCTATTTTCCTAGCTATTTACAATACAACCTTTCTTTTTAAAACCCAAACTATCTTATACTTATTTTACAACTATTTTGAAACTAATTACCATTTTACATCTATTTTACCAACTGATTACTGTTTTACAACTATTTTTACAACTATCTAACTATTCTACAACTATTTAACTACATTACAACTATTTTATAATTACTTAAATATTTTATTGCTATTTTACAACTAATTGCTATTTTACAACTACTTATCTATTTTAAACTTTTTCAAGCTATTTTCTAAATTCAAGTGGTCAGAATGCAAACTGTTTATAATTGAAGTGATAACCCATGTGGAAATGGAAGCAATGTTAATAAGTGGATAGAAATCAAGGTGAATAAAAATAAATTTAAGTAGCTAATAATCAATGATGACAAATATGTAGGATGTACATATATTCTTATATTCGCATAGTGATTTGATCCGGATTCGAGCATAGAATTTTGAAATAGTATATCGATCCGAGTTGGGATTTTTCACTCAATTTTCGACGGCGAAACCTAGACATGGATTTTTGATTGATTCTGGAAATTCTCTATCATAGTTAGGGCTATGTATGGAGAATGATGGTTTCTGATCAAGAAACCAGATCTGAGTCCGCACTAGGAAGTCAGATGGACGATACTAGTTCGAAAGTGAAATTTGTGTGATCGAGTAAGCGATCGAATTTGATATTGCGTACGAATGATATAAGTACATCATACGCGCTTGATTTAAATATGTTTTGAAAGGAAAGATCTTTGAAACTATTTCTGTTCTAGTTTAAAAAATAAACTTATAGATATATATATATACATATATGATTTTATGAAAATGGTTTTGGAAAAAGGGTTTTTGGAACCCATTGATTTTGAAAGGCTTTTGATTTTTGGGAAAAAATCAATTTTGAAAATTTGGAAAGCCAAGTTTGGAACTATCGACTTGAGATATCGATTTTTTGTAAAGGAGATTTTTTATGTGAATCATAAAGGGAATGATTTGAAAGATACTATAAGTGTATAGTATAAAATGTTTTGAGATTGGCCCTGGGGGAAAAGGCGCTCCCATTGAAATGAACTTCATAGGAGATCCACTAGGAAGTTCTGCCTTGAGCCCTAAGGGGGAGGCTCTAAATTTGATCCTGGGAGGAAGCCCGGACAAACTGAAGTTCCTGAGGATTGAGTGTGGGTAGCAAAAGTCGAGGGCGCTAATGCCTACAGAGACATTTGGGTTATGCTGTGACGACAGTATAACTCGATGTCACTGCGATCTAATACGGACCATAGAGGAAGTCGTGTGGCAGTGAGTGCCAACGGTCTACATTTGACTTTGCCGTAATGGCAACGTAACATCAGTTGACTGCGATTTATGAAGACATAGCGAAAGTCGTGCGGCAGCGAGTGCCTATAGTCTACATTAGGATTCGACAGATGTAGTCTGTGATCTATGTAGGAGTTGTGAAATTTCATTTGGCAGTGAAATTCGAGGGTGCTGATGCCTACAGTTATATAGGCTTTTTCCATGATGGCGACGTAAAACCTATGTGTATCTACGATCTGTGGCGGGTTCCATGGCGTAATCGAGGGGCATGGAGTGCCTACAGTTTTCTATGGTTTTGCCGAGATGGCGACGTAATCATCGGTTTAACTGCGACCATGGAGGGGGTGATGATTTCCAGAGCATTCTCACCAAAAATGTTTATTATATTTTCAAAAATGTTTTCTATGTTTTCATCAAAAATATTTTCTAAGTATTTT
Source organism: Allium cepa (assembly GCA_030765085.1). Lineage (NCBI taxonomy): Eukaryota > Viridiplantae > Streptophyta > Magnoliopsida > Asparagales > Amaryllidaceae > Allium > Allium cepa. The sequence goes on along the minus strand of JASFAV010000025.1, from coordinate 2,160,779 downwards.
CACTGGATGTTGAAAACGGGTCTGCTAAGTAGTTATAGATTTTCAGTCCTACGCCTGATCAGCGTATGACCGAATTTCTATGAGAACAATGATGGAATTGTTGAAACATCGAGTTATAAAAAGTAATTTTATAAAATTATTTTGATAATATTATGTAGATTTTTCAAGTGTTTTAAAAAAATTAAATAAAAAAGAGTTAAGAGTTGAATTGAATTGTTTAAAGGATAAATTAACTGATAATTAACAATAAAATTGAAATTCCTTCTCTACTGCTTTTCGGGGACAAAAATATTTAAAGGGGAAAGGAATGTGATAACCCCTTTTTTTGGCATCTGTTAATGGATAATTAACAGGATTAAATTTATTAAAATACTGATTTTTTTGTTTGAACAAATAAGATTCTAATAACTAAAATATCTGGACGTATATAAGTGGATTTGAATTCAACGTAATAATTTTCAAAAGCTATTTAACGTTAAATTCTATATTTTAAAAAAAAACTTGTATATAATATAAATGTGTAATTTATTAAGGTATAATTAGATTTTAAATCATTTTCTTTAAAAGGTTATATAAGTATAAATACTAGAAAATGAATTAATAAAAATATAAACATATATATAACTAAATGATAAATATAATATAAAATTAATATTAAAACATATAAAAGAGATAAAGGAATGCATATTTACAAGTGTAAGTTAATTTTTGTCACGACCCGTCTTACACTATCCAGAAAGACGTATCATGAGTAAGAAAGAAAGGGATAGAGAATAGAAAGATAGAGAAGAAAGAAGAAACAACATCAGAATCTCAACAGCGGAACGAATAACTTATATTAATCACATAAGGTATTACATAGTATCATACGCATCAAAGTTACACAGATTATACATCACATACTAGATAGTTATAAACACCTATCTAGTTATTACAACTCATTACAATACAGAGATACCAATCACAGCGGAACACTATAAATTTCTACAACGCTGAAGCCTCTTGCTCCATTGCTCCTCCACAATTCGTCAAAGCTAACCTGAATCCCTTGGCTACTAGTAAAAATTTGAGTACCCAAGAGTTTAAGAAAAACGGAATAAACTCCGGGTCAGACATGGGTCTGGTATGAGTAACAGGTTAAAGTTGCTTAACTTTGAAAAACCTTTGAAAACAAAAGGTATCATGTAAGACTTCCCACACATAAACATGGGTAAGTTTTTATCTTACGCTAACCAAATCATTTGATAGGAAATCCAGTGATATTATAATAGGGTCTAGGGTTTTCAAATAAAATACAGAAACAGCCGAAATTGTTACATTTATTAAATTCCAGCATACAAAAGTTTACGATCAAATCCGAGGGCACTTATTGGAGTTTGGGTTTCCATACAATGGCAGGGCTACTGGGGTACCGCCTGTCACAGTACGTGACCTAGATCAACGTACCGAGGATCCACCCTAAATCCCCTGCAACACAAGGCCGGAACCATCCCTTACTGAATAGTCCCGAACAAGACAACCTCGGTAGTTGTCGCGAATCAACTGCCCCACACAGCCGAATATAAAGGGACTTCTAGACAGGGGGAAATCTCGTCCTACTTGGGCATGACCTACTTAGCCTTGCTGCATCTCCCATGTTTTAGCCATTCCCGGTTGATGAGGCTTGAGGCTACGATTACCTTTAGAGAACACATCTCTTAGGATTCTCATCGTCCACCTGACGATGTTCTGAAAGCATTCAATCCATACAAGTTCGTTCTGGGTTCGAACGAAACCGAAAGCATTATCCCGTTACACTCATTTTGGAACCACCCTAAAAGTTAACGACGATAACCCTTGCACTCTGAATCTTCATCTTCACTTGAGATTCATGACCTATCGTTAATTTGGATCGATGTGGTTTTCGGATATCCAAATCTGGAAACCCGATCCCGGTCTCATCGAAATCCAAAATTGCATCTTTAAGGTCCAAGTTGTTTTAAAGTTAATACAATTCAATTCCGTTCATATATCACAATAGATAAATCTATATTATCATCACAAATAGATAATTCACATTATCATCACAATTCAACCAAAGCATTCATATCACACAGCATCAATTGTCTCACATCTGAGATCTCAAACCATTCAAGGCCATCAATATCATCCATCCACACATAAGCAAGGATAAATTTATCACACCATAATTAATTTAAAATGAATTAAATTAATTACTTTATCTCTAATTAATAAATTAAATTAATTACTTTCATCATTATAAAACTTGCTTACACAACCATTAATTAATTACAAATCAATTAATTAATTATTCTCTAATTATCCACCTTAATTAATCATTCCTGATTAATTATCCTTTAATTACATTCAAGTAATTGACCTTTAATTAATTTTAAAAATTAATTATCCTTAACCACTTATAGTAATTAACCATTAATTACTTCATTAATTAATTATAATTAATTACATTAATCATTAATTAATTACATTAATTAATTACTTTATTTTTGCTTACATAACCATTAATTAATTACAAATCAATTAATTAATTATTCTCTAATTATCCACCTTAATTAATCATTCCTGATTAATTATCCTTAATTTACATTCAAGTAATTATCCTTTAACTAATTTCACAAATTAATTATCCTTAACCACTTATAGCAATTAACCTTTAATTACTTCATTAATTAATTAATTATAATCAATTACATTAATCCTTAATTAATTACTTTATTTTTGACTAATTAATCTTAATTAATCGACCCTTAATTACATCATTAATTATATTAATTAATGATCCCTAATTACTTTTTAATTAAATTAATTACATTAAGTAATTAATCTTTAATTACACCATATTTATTAATCACTCTTGATTAATCTCATCTAGTAATTAACCACCTTTACTTACTTCATAAAATAAATAAATTACTCCTTAATTAATTATCTTTAATTAATCCCTTGATTAATTACACAAAGTAATTAAACTCAAATTACTTTCATTAACAAATCACCATTCAATTAATTACATTAAGTAATTATACATTAATTACTTTCCTAAGTAATTATACTTATCAAATCCTCAAGTGATTATTCTAAATTAATTAAACTTAATTAATTAACTTAAACTAATCAAATTTATTTAATTAATTACCTTGAGTAATTAATTCCTTTAATTACTTTCATTAAGTAATTATACTTAACCAATTCCATAGATGATTATTCTAAATTAATTTATCTGATTAATTATCAAAATTAATCACATTAATTAATCATTAAATAATCGCAAGTTAATGACCTTCATTAACTATGAACAATTCTTTAATTACTTTTCTTAAGTAATTAACTTAAATTAATTATTATTAATCACAAATTTATTAATCTTTAATAACTAATTAATTAATCACTAATTATTTAATTAATTAAGTGTTTAACTTAATTAATCTTAATTACTTGATAAATTGATTTTTAATCATTAATTAAAAATCTTAACTTATCTAATTAATGATCTTATTTTCAAATTAATTCATCTTAATTAATTAACTTCAACCTTAATTAATTAATTCAAATCCTTAACATTTAATAAATTAATTAATTAATTATCCATATTAATTTACCTTAATAATTTAATGAATCACAAATCATTAAATCTTTATTAACTTTAAAATGAAAACAAATTTCTTATTAATGATTTAACTATCATTTACAATCACATTTGAAAACATTTTACTTTCAAATTTCATTTCAAATATATAATTTAAAATGAAAACAATTTTAACTTTAACAAAGCTTAAAAACCTTTTACAAATTTTTAAAATCATATGTTAAATGCATACTCATCTTATAAAAGAAACTTAAAGAATTTAAACCAAGTTTACTTTTAAATTCTTACCATTTAAAATACACGTTAAACATTTAAAGTTGTTTAAAACAATTTAATTTATAAAACTTAATTTAATTTTAAAACTAGGATATAAATTCAGTTTTGAATCCATATTTTAAATTTGGTTTTAAAACTTTGTTAAAGACCTGCTTTCAAATTTAAAATTAAATTTAAATTTGAAACAGACAGGTTTCAGAAAAACCTGTAACAACTATTACACGAGCCCTCTCTAAAATGCTTTGAGTAAAACCATTCATTACTTTGAGCCAAAACTCTAACTACTCGAGATAAACTCGAGTACAAATCCCTATAACACAAAACTTCACCTGAGACAAACTACTGTACCGTGCATTTGCACGGTGGCTTCGGCCACCTCCGGTCATCACCACACCCTCAAGCAAGTCAGCGATCATCCACATACCCTCATCTGACCATCAGAACTTCACCATTTACTCAAAATCAAAATCGAGCACTAAAGCCTAAAACTGGAACAACACCCAAACCTGGAACCATCTCGTCACGATCCTCCGACCACCAGATCACTTGAAAATCAAGTAGCACCTTCGCCAATACCAAATCTTGCAATCCTCAAAATATGGTGGCACTTGGTCCACCAGAGCCATCGCTCTGATCAAACATATCCAACCTGTCTAAACTAGGTTTACAAACTTAATCAACCAACCACCATCGTCACGTTTATCTACACATGCATACATTATTTTTCCTCCACTCAACGATCATCACTACATCATCAGAAGAAATTCCGACCTCCCAAACCAGCCAGATCACCAGAGACAATCCAAAACATCACTTCTGGTCAAACCAAAACTGCTCCCTTTCCTCTTAACTAAAAATTATGATTTTAGTTTCAAAAATCAAGTTTATTTTAAGTATTTGATTCATATACCTGAATCCATGAATCATGGTAATTGAATTTTAACTTATTTAAGTTTGCACTATTGTTTTATTATTTCCAAAGGCAATACAAATTATTTTAAGTTAAACAAATTTTTAAACTTAAAACAATGATATAACAAACATACTTTGTTCAAGACTTAAGTCTTAAAAAAAATGGGATCAAGAGCAAGTGAATTTTGATTAGAATTTGAACCTGGAAACTAGAATCAGAGAAAACATCCAAACATACAGCAATGCGCACTGTACATCCATATATATTCATTGTAGATTGCACTTATATATACACATTTATCACAGAACTAACATGCAACCATAATTCATATTTAAGTTTTAAAAAAATGTGATGTTACTCACCTTAAAAAGATGATGAAGAACAGAGCACCAATTTGAAGTTGCTTTTAACTCAGAAAACTTGAATTGCCTTAAAACTGGAAACTTGCATTGCCATTGTTTATGAAAACTTTAAAACTTGAATGCTTGAATAAAATGCTTGATTTATAAACTACATGCATGCCTCCAGATTGAAAAAAATGCTCAAGCTTTGATTTTGAAACTGAACTACAGGTTTCGGAAAAATGCTAGACAGGTTTGCTTACTTTGATTTGAGAAATGAGTTACGGGGATTTTGATTTTGATCTTTAATTTCAAATTGAAGATGATGTTCGAGTTATTGATCTTTTTTGGGGGGAATGTACTTGCAAGCTTTGGTTTGAGAGGATTTGAAGTTTACTTACAAGCTTTTGAATTTGAGAAATGAATTACAGGGTCTTATTTTGAAACTTGAAAAGGATTTGCAGTTTTGATTTTGAAATTAAATTACAGGTTTATGATTTTGACCTTGTTTCTGGTTTTGAGGAGTTTGGTTACTGATTTATTTTGAATTTTGATTCAGCTGAAGTTTTCTTAGCTTTTGAAAATGAAGATTTAAAAAATGAGAAGGAGAAAAAACATGTTTTTATAAGTTAAGATGATTTACTTTAAAATAAAAGAAAAAAAACAAAAACAAAAATGACACTTACCTAACCTATTTACATTTGCTTAACACATGTTATTATGAGACCTTAGTATAATTATACTTGTCCATTAAGTAATTTTACTTATTTTTATTTATTTTAAAAGTAAATAAAACCCCTTTTTCTTATCTATTAAACACTTATCTATATATTTGTAAATTACTTTTTAGAAAAATAAAATAAAACAAATTATATATATACAAATAAAAGCTTATACCTATCTCTTTTAAAATCCAAAATATTTTTAAGTATCTATTCCTTTGAATTTCAAAATAAATTCCAAATTCAAATTAAATATTTTAAAATCCAATTTTAAAATTCAAGGTACATATATGCATATATAACTATGCATTAAATTTTGAAAATAACAATATTATATTTATATTAAAATCCATATATATTTATAAAAATAATACATTATAATAATTATTTAGAAATAACACTTTTATTTAATTTTAAATAATTTATAAAAGAAAGTAACTTTTTATATATAAATTACTTATATTTCTTAAATGAATTAATGTATCATTTGAAATTGTATTTTAAACTTCTATGAAAAAATTTCAAATCATACTTATTAAGTAATATTTAAAAGAAATAAAACAAACCTTTTTTTTAAATTTAAACTTAAGCTAAGATATAAGTCAAACAATTAATATTTACCTTAAATATTTTAAAACCATAAACTTATTTATTTAAATAGCTCTGTATAGTCATATATTAAATTAAATCATAATTCCCAAAATCAAAATGTATATTATAATTTAAAAACAAGATTTTATTTATTAATTAAATTTCAAACCAAAGCTTATCTATTTACAATATATACATATATACATTATAGATAGAAAACAATTTATTAGCTTTTAAAAGATAAAATCCACTAATTAAATATTTATCTAATTTGATTATTAAATTAAACTCAAATTTTATTACAAAGATTATCAAATCAATTTAAATTTTAATATAGATTATTAAATTGATATTGCCCAAAATTCTGGGTCATCATAATTTTCTTATCGTTTAAAATTGTAAGAATAATAACATGCATAATAAACAAGTGTAACTATTTTAAATATGAAATATAACAAATGTCCTATTTTTAATTTTCCTTTCATTTTAAATTTAATAAACAAAATTAAAATAAGATTATATACACATCTCTACTTCTCTACCCTCTCATTTTCTTCATCTTTCAGTTTTTCAAACCCGAGAAAGAAATTCAAACCGGAGAAAACAAAAACAAAAAAGCAAAGAAAAACTCAATCAAAACAAACGCATCAATAATCAAACCTAAAGCTAAACCAAAGAGCATCTCAATCATCAAGTAAATCAAAATCTAGAAGCAGATCAAAATTCAAGTTTCAGATCCGTTTCAAATCAAAGAAACAAAAATGCATATCATCTCAAAACATCAAGCAATTAAAATCAAAATCTAGATGCAGATCAAAAATAGTTTCCAGTTTTCAAATTTTCAAAGTCGGTTTCTCTATTCTTTATTAATCAGGTGAGTAAACAATCTGTTTTTAAAATAAAAAACTTAAAACTGCTACATTGTTGTTGTATGTGATAAAATTTAGATGTGATGTGTGCATATGATTTGCATGAATGAATTTTGTTTGGAAAATAGCTAAATGCCTCTGTGTGTGTGTATGCATGCCTGCGTATGAATAAATTAGCCTCTGTTTGATTTCAAATCAACTAAATCAAGTTCAAAAATTCATACCTCTTCGTATAAACAACGTTAGGTTATGATCTTCAAAGGAAATTTGTTTGTAATAACAAGATTTGCTTTTTAAAAATATGATTGAGAGTAATTAATAGGTAGGATTGCTGGAAATAAAAAATTACAGAGAAATATAAATTCAAGTCAAAATTTAATGTTTAAAATTCCACGTTTTAGTTATATAATCTGATTTGTAGGTGAATATGATGATTTTTGAATGTGGTTTCGTGATGTTTTGTGGAGTATCGAGTGGGGAATTTGGAGTTGAATGGAAAGAAGTTTATGGTCGATTTCCAGTGAGGCGATCAACGGAGGGGCATTTGGCTTGAAGGTGGAGACGGGGGAGGGAAGTAGGCGAAAAATGGTGCGGTATTTTTCTACGCTGTGGGGTGGTCGGACAGGGATGATTTAGGGTTAAGGGTTGGAATTTCTTTTGTTCAGTTTTTTGGTGATGGCGGCAACGGTGGGGGAAGAGAAGGGTTCGATATGGGGGGAAAGGTTGGGGGAGTAAGTGACGAAGTTGTTGGTGGAGTGAAGCGCTTGCCGATGGTCAGTGGCGTCGAGACGGGAAGGAGAAGTGGCCGGACGAATTTCCTAGGTTGGGTTTTCTTCGATTTTTCGTATATGGGTCATATCGTGAAGTCCAGGGGGTCTGGGGACTTGCACAACTCGGAGGCGATGTGATATGGTGGTCGGAGGGTGACGACTAGGTCTGGCCAACGCGTGCGCATGCACGTGCACGTGTGTTTCCGGTGCAGGTTGACAGGGAGAATAGGAAAGGAATTGAAAGCAAAAACAAAGAAAAATGAGAAAGGGAATAAGTAAAAGAAATAAAGGAAGGAGAAAAGAAGAATTTTAGCTCAAGTTCGATCTCGAGTATTTGTAGTTTTGGCTCGGATTTTCTAATTTATTTTTTTGTTTTGAGAATGTTTTAACTAAGTTTCCTAAGTTGATGCTTTAACCAGATTTCAAAAGCAAATGAAAGCAAAAGAACGATAACAGAGTTTTCAAAGTAATTATTAAATAAGTTTAAAAATAAAAGAAAACATGAACAAGTTTTAAAAGCATTAAACAAATGCAAATTTGAAAGCAAATGGTTAAACAAGGCTTTCAAAACAAGTTTCAAATATAAATTTTAAGCCAAAAGTGTTTTGAATTTAATTTGTTGATTTAAAATAATTATATATTAGTTAATTAATTAAACAGATCCTTAAGTGTTTTCAAAATAAAATGGCACAGTTAAGTAAGTAATTAGGGTAAGTGTATCAACTTTAATTAATAAAAGGTCTCAAGTAATTTTGTATGTCAATAATAAAATTGATTTCAAGCATTTAATTTAAATAAGATTTAAATGATTTAATTAAGTAATTAATTAAGATAAAGGGTTACCATTATTAAGTAAGGATAATTAATTAGTGTAATTAATTAAAGTTTAATTAATATAATGGAAATTAAAGGATCATTAATTAGTAATTAAGAATAATTAATGAATGAAAGTAATTAAAGGATAATTACTTAATGAAAGTAATTAAAAGAATAATTATTTAAAGTAATTAATTAAAGGTTAATTAATGTAATTAAATAAAGGGTAAGTGTAACATCCCATCTTTTTGTACGTTTTAAATCGACAACAAACCACGCACGTCAGACTCAAACCATACAAAAGAGCGGATTGTTATTGGGGTGAATAAGAAAAGCAGAGAAGGAAATAAAACAAAACAGAATCTCATAGCGGAATGAAAATAATCTAATAATCAAATAACAGTTCATGAAGCTGTTTTACAAATCATTTGATTATACTTATACAACACATATCAGAGTTACACAGGCCAGAGAATAATAAATAATGCAGCGGAATACACGAGGCAGTGAAATATAATGAATAATAATAATACAATCTTCGTCTTCGTCCTCCAGCAATATGGTCTTCAAATCCTGAAATGCTCAAGCTGACCCGAGCGAATTGAAAAGACAAAACACTCGAGTCAAAACTAAAAGATCTTATGTAAGTTAAATCAATGGTAAAATATGAGTGGAACAGCGTCAGAGATGTTTACGGGGTTTGACATCTCCTATCCAGTGTCTAACATGAGTGCAATAACTTAAGAGAGGATCGGGATTCACATCTCCTAAGTATCCATTAAACTATCTACTATGTAGTGATATTTCGCTATTTTAATCATGTCTATAGTAAAATAAACTTGCTTTTAAATAGCGCGAAGGAGTGACCCAATATTCCCCTTAACACATAATAGTCCCAGTAGTCCATCCAGTATCAGCGCATCTCTAGATCGGAAGACTACCCTAAATACTCCACGGGCTATGGGAGAAATCCAAACTCGTACAAGGCACGATAAGGTAGGTGACACGGCACAACGAGGCAATGCTAGCGTAGATATACCAATTACTATCCAGACTGGTGGTGACGCATAGCACGCAGCTACTGTGCATCTCGAGCCTCACCCCAAAAAAAAATCAAAGGGCCTCAACCAATCACAAAGTAATAGAATGGTATCGAAGGAGTGTGTCCGATAAGAGGAGCTACCTCACAGGCCCGGAATCGCTCATGTTTTAGCCACCTTATACCAACTCATGGGAGTCGGGTCCACGTACATACCTCAATAGAACGTCGCCACCGTCCTACTTCATTCTGGAATCTCCACCGTGTACACGGTTGTTAAAGTGGTTTTCGGTGTTGGCAGAGAGTATGACAACTTTCGATCTCGGTCTCTTTAACAACCAAACGTTATTATAACACCGTGGTTATTTTCAAAATAATTTATACTTCAAAACCAGAATATCATATCCATTTCAAAACCATATAACTACGATATCATTTCCATTTCAAAAACCAAATCAATATGATATCATTTTTTTTCAAATATATTCACTTCCAGAATCATAATACTTTCAAAGTTATAACCCTTTCGAAACCAAACACTTGAAAATATGACATTTTCAAAACATTATACTTTGAAATTCATAGCTTTGAAACTATAACTTTCACCACTTAAACAGTTTAGATATTCAAATAGTATATAAAATAAACTAGTTTTAAATTTAACACTACTTTATAAGTAAAATAATTTCCTCAACTTCACAAATTGATTCAAATCAACTTGAATCCAAAATTAAATATAAATCAAATCTCAATTCATAAATTTCAACTCAATTCAGTTTTCAATAATCCATTTCAATTTATATCAATTCTAAATACAAATTTGAACCTCAAATGAACCATTTCAAATTCCTTATATTTCAAAGCTATAAATATTTCATAATTTCAAAATTAAATTTGATAACTTCATATATACCTTAATTTAAATTCATTATTATTCAGTTTTTAAATATTTACTTAACAAATCCAATATCCATTAAATAAACCCCAAATTCCAAATCACTAGATGTTCCTTCAATTAATTTAAACTTGAAATATTCATTTTAAATCATCTTAAACAAAATCAAGTTATAAAAATCATACCTTTTAAAATTTCAAATTTAATAAATTTCAAATCAAACTTATTTGAGTTTAATTCTTAAATAAATTCAATTTCAATTAAATTTCAAATTTATCTTCCAACCTTAATTTCTTTAAATCATCATAAACTCTATATTAAAATACAATTTAAATACTTAATCATATTTTCTTCAATAAAATCAAACTTTATTATTAAACTTATCCTATATTAAACCAAATTTATACATAGCTTAAAATCAAGAATAAAATAACATTTATATAATATCTAAAATCAATATTTATATAAAACCATATATTTCTTTACAAAAGCATAACAATCATTTTAAAAATATATATATATAGACCAAGGTGTCTATATAAAATTTTCTATTCTATGGTCAAGTGATACAGATATTTACCATTTCAATCCACAATTTAATATTTTACGGTCGTATATCATTTCAAACCTCAATCCCGAATTAATAATAATCCATAACGAACTTGCAATTTATAACAATATAAACTAAACATCCATTCAACCAATATCAACAATCAACATCCATCACAATCATCATCCAAAACAATCCATAAATATCAATATAGAAATTGATAATAAATAACAGGTATTTAACTGGCAGTTTATATGCAATAATAAATTAAATAATAATTTAATTCAAATAAATTCAATTTAACTGTGATGATGATTAAAAATATTCTAAACAATCATAAATAAATTCCTAATCACATCATGAATTAAATTTAATAAACATAAGAAATTTTAGAAGTTGTGAGTGGGTTAAAACACTCACCTTTTGAATTTAAATTGAATTTAAATCCAATTTAAACCCAAAATTCAAACAGGCTCAGAATCTGTCCAAACTAGCATCAAAATGTCCAGAATTCCAATACGATCCCAGTGGAATAAACCGTGCGTGAATCGGACCTCGTATTCAGAAGTTATAAAGATTAGAACATTTCGAAATTGAAATTAAAATAAATAAAACAAACAAACAGAAATTCAAAAGCATGCACACGTCATCACCGTAATACCTCATCACGCTTAAATGCGAATTACCCAGCTCGATGCCCAACACGCAGACAACAACAACCGCCACGCACGCATCCACTTGCCGCCGATCGAGACTCCGCTGTCCACCTGAAACCGCCGAGACCTCCAACCTCGCCCACGTACGACCACCCAGTCACCGGATCAAGGCAGAATTCACGGCAGCCTCCACCTAGGGTTGAACCCTAATCGAATTTTTGCTGACGATTTAGCCGTAATACCACCCAACAAAGCACGCCGATGGGCTACGCCCGCTGCTCTGCACACCAGGGTACCATTAATTTGTCGATCAGGCAAAGTCGATCTCGACGCGATGGATGGCGAAGAATTGATCATAAATTTCTGGTCAACTGGTGACTCAATTTAGAAAATGAATTTCAAGTATGAGATGCGCTCGTCGAGAGCTTCAGATCAATATAAATTTTGATGTAGTTTGTGGAGTTTGAATTTTTGATTTGATTTTGAATTGCAATTTGATTTGGAATTGAGAATTTGTCTGCCATTGAGAAGGAGGAGCAATAGAAAGAATTGTACGTACAGACGAGTGAGAATAAGGAGTGGCTAGGGTTTATAACGAGGTACATATAGGCAGCACAACAATAGAAACAAATGGGCTTGATGGTCTGGAAAATTAAACGATAATCACCAGAAAAGCCCGTTTCGACTCCTGAACGAAAATGGGTAAACCCGTATATCAAAATAGATGTTTTTGAATATTTTAAAATCGATGGAATAGCTTTCAAGTCCAAATTCCATCGTATGAAGAAGTTACGTTAAAACCAGTTTATTTCAAATTGATTTCAATTTAATTGATTTCTAGGCGTTTCAAGCCCGTACGATCAAACGACAAGTCTGATCGTTACGAAACTTGAAATCGTACAATAATTCACCTTTGTGGATTCGATGAAACTGATTTCATCGAAATTCGAGTCAGTGGCCAAAATGGCTATATTTCACATTATTAAATTAAATTAATATTTAATTAATTAAATCACTTTTTCATTTCAAATTTAAAAATTCACAAATTCCATCATTTTTTATTTCTTAAACAATTACAATAATTTAAACAACTTAGATATCATTTCAAAGTTAATTGATTTACCCATTACGTAATTAATTTCAATTTTAATAAATTCATTAATTATCAATTGAAATTCCAATAAATCCATTTATTTGATTTTAAATCCTGTATTCATTAAATTATTATCAAATGGATGAAGTTAACATTGGTTCATGATCTATTACATTAATATTCTCAGATTTCATCTTAATTTCTTTTAATGTAATAATTAAATATTAAATTTAATTTAATTGCAATTAATCCAATTATTAAGTTTAAATTCCAATAAATTGATAAATCTAGATTTCCATTCTTTTTATTCAACCCACTGGCATACTATGAATAAAGTTGACATTATTCTCATTTATTATCTAGATTTACATTAACATAATATTCAATTTAGATTTATTGCAATTGATTACTGAATTTTATTTACTACGCTAAATAAATAAATAACATATATTAATTGTCACATATTTACTTGTAATTACATTTATAAGTTTATTACTTACCAACACAAGTTGTACTTTCGTATATAACACAAATTTTATTTCATTATCATTTATGATACCCTTTCATTACATACTTCAATATTTACATTCACTTATCTTATATTGAATTCATAACCAAGTTGTAACAATTTATACTATTTCATTACTGGGATTTCACTCCAATAGTCAATATTTAGTTTTAATTACCATTGCTATATTTCATTTTTAACATTCACTTCATTATAAATTATAAATTTTTTTATTTCTTTCTAAATTTAATTACAAAAATCTTATTAAATTAACAATTTAGTTATCGTAATTTGCGGGTCGTTACACTCTCCCCTACTCAAAACTTTTCGTCTCCGACAAGAAAAAAGGAGGGAAAGAAGGATTAAGTAATCAATATATCCATTCAAAAATATTAAATTTATTACCAGATAAATGCACAAAATCTTATAATTTAAATAAAATATATCAATTTATAACCATTAAATCCTTTTTTTATTCGAGTAAAAAAAATTTGAAAAATATGTCATAAATTTTCTAAGTCCAAAATTCACGAAAAATTTCGGCGTAGTCTCCTTTGTACGGAGAGGCTCGGGAGAAAATATAATATCAAATATAACAATATATAACATATAATTTTCAAAATAATATATCCCAATACGGGAAAAACAATATATTATCGCTAGAAAACTGTAGTCCAAGAACGTACCTATTTGTCGCGCAAACAACGTTAAATTATGAAACCAAAAGCAGTAGAAATTGCTTCCATAAACCTGTATTTCACTTATATAATCCAAAAGGTGTTAATAATTATGAAATATTTAGAGTTGTTTCAACCACAAACAAACAATCGACATAAATAACAATCACTTGCAACCAACATACAATCATCATATACAATCAACACAAATCAATTTTCATCCGCATCAACCAAAACTAGTTAGCTCAGGCTTAGACACTTTTAAATTGTATAGAATGGAAAATAAACTATTAAGTATACCATTTATTCAACAGTCTTAGATAAAAATGAATAGATTATTCATACATCCAAACAATTTTAAAGTATCCTTGTCCAAACAACCATAAACCAAACAAACTACAAATTCTAACATTATTTAAGTTTATTCTTATAAAAAAAATTCACAACATTTGTTATTTATCTCCTATTTTCCATTCAGTGATTCCTTTCTTTAATTTTACATTTACTTCTTACTAAAGTTTATTCCACTTCATTCATTCAGTGCTCATTTCATCTGTTTGCATTTATACTTACATAAATTCATTTTCATTTATTCATATCATGTAAATTTATTTTTTATTGTATTACATTCATTTCTCTCATAATTTGTTTCCTTTAATTATCCATAGTTTCAACATTTCTTAAGTTCAAAATCTTTTACTTACAGTATTCATCTTTTTACTTATTTTCATTATAAATAACTTCAACATTTACTTAAGTTTATTATCATTTATTTATAACCTTTATATTATATTTAATTAGTACCATTTCAGTCATAACTTAAATTTATAACAATTATAACATTAAATTCTTATTTATAAAGCAAATTCATTGAATACTTTATATTCCATAAGTTTTACTTGTAAATTTTTACATTACATTTTCTTAATTTATCGTCGATTTAAAACGTGCAAAAAGGCGGAACGTTACATCTGGTATTAGAGCTTTAGTTTAGCGATAAACCTTTGCTTTGTGGGGTTTGACTCTTATTAATAGGGTAGTAATACCCTATGATGATTCATTGAGTGTATATATATAAGAGAGCGTATTTGTTAGTGTTATAAAAAGGTTTTGATATTGTGTTAATTTGTTCGTTTTGTATTTATAAATTCTGGTTGGTGCATGGGATGCTATGACATCAATAGGGATTTTTAAACACTTAATAGGACAGACCGACACAAAATGTGACGCCCTACCTCTATACCCACGCTAGCCAAGGACACTACTGGGTAATGCCGTCAACTAACATGGAGAATAAGGTTGGTTGGGAGCGACCATCTATAGCCTTGCTCTAACTATCTATTGAATACATCGACAATAGACATACCAAGCAGGTCGACATACCCAATGAATAATTAAAACAAAACCATAGGTGGTTGAAGGATCTATCAGAACAGAATATAACAACTCAAATGTAATATACATCACAGAATAGTAGATCATCATATACACATATATTGATACATAACAGAGTTTACAAAATAATACACGTCAAGTGGTATAGCAAACCACAATATACAGACGAATCAAAAGAATACATATATCAGAGTTACAATAAAAGGACTACACAAAAAGCTTTAACAAAAAGGAGGAAGCTGAATAGTCCATGCAGAAGCAAAATAGGCTAAGTCCAAAAGCACCTAACCTGAAACATCTCGGTCTGACCCGAGTATAAAATACACGGGTCAGTCTAGCTAAACAAATCAGTTAGATAAACTGAACAACAATAAACCTGCAAGGTTACAAGGTATAACAAATATCTCTAAAAGAGATAACACAATCATCTAACAAAAGATGAATCATATCATAACAAAACAAGCCTCATATCATCGGCAACTCATAGAAACAAAGGCTAGGAATATCCCAAAGCAAGCCAAAAAGGAAATAACAAATACCAATGAAGGTAACACAAGTTCCACAAGGTAATCGCTACATATCATGCGGCTCAAAAAGACCAACAGCGATACCTACGGAATATACATATGAATGAAACATCAGAAAATTGCTCGAGCTTAGTACTGTATAAACAAGGATCCATGAGCCCGAAGACTCCAAACCCAATATCACCCATGCGTCTCATAACGACCAACATCGGAAGCGATACTATAGGGAAACAAACCCGAAGGCACAAACCCGAAGGTACAAACCCGAAGGCAACATACCCGAAGGCAACATACCCGAAGGCAACAAACCCCGAAGGCAATAAGCCCCGAAGGCAACAAACCGTAGTGGTGAAGGTCGAAGACCCAGTACTGGACACCACTAACTGGCGGAATGTGTCATAACTCTCAAAAAGGAATCCGAAAAGTGGTAACGTGAGTCCCATAACCACTCGTTCGCACTAAACGGTTTACTATCCGTTAGTTAATTTCACACTCAAAGCAGTACAAAGTTCACCTCATATCATCGGTAAACCAAACCCGAAGGTCAAAACGATCAATTGAATAGGTCGGGGATTAATCGGAAGGATAAACGCACAGATTCATGGTCCGTGTTTTGCCCAACTATTTAATCACCCTTCCACTTCGCTCGAAGTGCGAAATTGTGCGTGTGATTTAAATAGAATTTATAAATCGGAGAAGCGAACTTTTAATACGATTTGAAAAAATCATTTATAAAACCCATGAATGAATTCAAAATGGAATCATCAAGGTCAAATATGCATAAACAACTAATTGGAATCAATATGCATCGATCAGATTTGGAAAACTAAACGAACAAGGCATATTGGAAAAAAAACAGCAGGTTCAGACGTCTGAAAGAAGTGGTTCAGACGTCTGAATCTGGAAATTAATTTCTTTTTCAAAAGAGAATTCAGACGTCTGAACCCAATTTTTCAGACGTCTGAACCCATTTTTTCAGACGTCTGAAACAGGCAATATTTTGCCTATTTCCTTTCTGGTCGAAATTTAGCACTTTCAGATGTCTGGAATATAAATTCAGACGTCTGAATCTGGGGATAAAAATCTTCCCCAGAACAATATTCAGACGTCTGAAAATAGGGTTTCAGATGTCTGAAGCTTGATGGTCAGGCATTTCCTGAACCTAGGCATCTATGGCCCAACAAATCGAAAGCAATCGGATGCGTGTTGATTATGGGCTTACGACAAACGACTACCCAACCTTAATGACACACCCAAACACTCCGAACAACATAAACATCAACCATATAAGGTTTTACATAGATTTGGCTTCAAAAATCATAATTTGGCAATTTCACCGAAGCAAACCAAATCGAAAGCAAATGGAAATGAACAAGTGTTAGGAATTCATAC
Organism: Allium cepa; assembly: GCA_030765085.1. NCBI lineage: Eukaryota > Viridiplantae > Streptophyta > Magnoliopsida > Asparagales > Amaryllidaceae > Allium > Allium cepa. The sequence goes on along the minus strand of JASFAV010000025.1, from coordinate 2,143,142 downwards.
CTAACCTCAATGATATCAAAAGAAGTAGATGTGAGTTCAAACTTACCTTTAATCCAAAAACAAAGAAGAAGGAGTTCAATTTGCAAGGAGAAGACCAACTAATCTCCACTTCCACTCCACTAGCTTCAATCTAAGATCAAAACAAATATTTCCTAAATTTAGGTTTAGGAAATCTGAGATTGAAGAGAGAAAGAGATAGAGAAGATTAAGAGGAGGCTTACCTATGGATTCTCTTTGATTTTGGAGCAAGAATCAAGTTGCAAGAAGAAACTAGGGCTTGCAATTTATATTTCCCTTTCCCTTCCACCATTTTCAGTTTTCTTAAGTTAAAGAAATGAAATGAGAGTGAATGGATGATGAGTTAATGAGCTAGGGGAGGTTAAGAGGAGATTGGGGCTGAACCCAAACTCAAGCCCAAGTAGAAAAAGAGTCAAAATTTCAACTTACTCCAAACATATCAAAGCTTATACTTAAAAAGACCGCAAACGCCATTTTGGAATCAATGGAAATGGTTTCGAGTTCCAATTCGGCCATTTGCAAAAAGTAACATTTCGGACCTAACAATCCGACTAACGACACTACATTTAAATAAAACATTTAAATATAAAATCGTTAAATATGCGGGTTGTTACACAAAATTTTTGTTTTGAATATACGTGAATGAAATAATTTTGCCTATTATATTTTCTATATAAAATAAAATTTTATAAATGATATATATATTTGGTTGCAATATATTGGTTGTTAGGTAATGAAATTTATAAATAGTAGTTGAAATAAGTTCGGAAATAAAATAAATAAAAATTGGGAATTTAGAACACAAGTTCCGGGATTTTTGGAAATTTCTTTCAAATGATTTTGGAATATAATAATATTATTATTTAGAAATATTTTCTGATATAAATATTTCAATATAATGAAAAGTATTGTTTTAAAAAAATTGAAAGAAATAAGTTCTGTACTCCCCTCTCTGTCGTTGGAAAATAATTTTGGTGACGAGTGCACGCATCATCGACATTCATTTTCGAGTTTCGAAGTGGGAAGGCACTGTAGTAGTTTTACTACGAATTTATTTTGATAACCAAATATAAATTTTAATTGTTTTAAATATAATTGGATATAAGTTGTAAGTATACATTAATTTATTATTTTTAAATGATTTGAAACTTAATCCGGTATTTAATTCTTAAGTTTCCATTAATTAATAGTTTCAATTGCTTTAGTGAAATGGAATTTAACTAATAATTGAAACCTCTAAATGAAATAAGAGATTTAATGCTAAGTTATAAATGGGATTAGAGGAAATTGGAAATTGTAACCTATGAAACAAAGAATAATATTATTGAACATTAAATAATCAAAGGAAATAGAACAAACTTGTATAACTTTCGATTACATCCTTAAAAATATATATATAACTTACCAATTATAAAAGTTGGGAGGTTAATAAGTAAGTGTAATGGAAAATTTTACAAGTAAACCTAAAAGTAATGAAAGTATTCAATACATTCTTTAATAGATAAGGATTTATTTGTTGTAGTTGTTATAAACTTAAGTATAATTGGAAATATTACTGATTTAATATAATAGAAAGGTAAGTATTATAAATAAATGATTATAAACCTTAGTAAATGAATTAATATGCAAAGAAATTGAATTAAACATGAATATTATGAATAAATGAATATTAATAAATGAAATTATGTAATAATTAGTAAAAGATGGCATTAATAAATGATATAAGATTTGTAAGTGATAAATGAAAATAAATGAAATAAACATTGGACCAATGAATAGAAGTAAAAAGTTGTAAGAAGTGAATGTAAAATAAAAAGATAAATCAATATACGGATAAAAAGGAAATCAAACAACAAATGTATGAAATGAAATTAATAAGAATGAAATTGATCAATTGTTTAAAATTGCAGTTTGTTTAGTTATGGTTTTTTGGGCAAGGATACTCTAAAATTGTTTGGATAAATAAATAATCTATTTAGTTTCATCTAAGACTGTTGAGTAAATGATGCATTGAGTAATTTATTTTCCATTCTGTGCAATTTAAAGTTTGAACCCAAACAACTATTTGTTTTGTTTGATATGAATGAATGATTGATTTGTGTTGATTCTATGTGATGGTTGTAAGTCTTAGTGCAAGTGATTGTTGTTTGTATTGATTTGTTTGTTATTGATTGAAACAATGTTAAATATTTCATTTTATATAATTATTAACTCTTTTAGATTATATAAGTGAAATACAGGTTATGGAAGCAATTGCTACTGCTTTTGGTTTCATAATTAAGTGTTAATTACCCGACAAATAGGTACGTTTTCGGATTACGGTTTATAGCGTTATTATATTGTTTTTCCCGTGTTGGGATATATATTATTTTGGAAAATATATGTTATATATTGCTATATTTGATATTATATTTTCTCCCGAGCCTCTCCCTACAAAGGAAACTCAGCCCAAAAAATTCGTAAATTTTGGACTTAGAAAATTATTGAAATGTTTTCCAAACCTTATTAATTTAAGTATAAAAAGATTTAGTGGTTATAAATTGGTATATTTTATTTAAATTAATTAATTTTTTAAATTTATTTGTTTATACATTTAATATTTTAAGTAAAATATATTGATTTCTTAATTCTTCTTTTCCCTTTCTTTTTTCTTTTCGGGGACGAAAAGTTTTGAGTGAGGGAGAGTGTAACGACCCGTAAAATTCAATAATTAAATTGGTTAAATTAATAAGATTTTCATAATTAAATTTAGAAAGAAATAAAAAATTTATAATTTATATGGAAGTAAATGTTAAGAATGAAATATAGCAATGGTAATTAAAACTAATTATTTGTAATTTGAATAAAATTCTAATAAATGAAGTGGTGAAAGAGTTATACCTGGATATAAATTGAATATGAGAAAATAAAGGTAAGTACTGAATTAATTAATGAAATAACACATTGTTAACAGTAATTGGATGTAAATTAAGCAAATATGTTAATGCAAGTTAATAATTAATGAACTTAAATAAATATGCGAATTAAATAAAATAATTTAAATGTTATGACTTAGTTATAAATGGAATATAATAAAAACAAATGTAATTATTGTATTAATGTGTGAAATAATATGATAGATGGAAATTGTTTGTGAAGAATTAACATACAAGTATTATAAAGGAATAATGGTGACAAATGGTAGTTGTTACCAGTTAATATACCAATTACAAATAAGGGTAATTAAATGTTACTTTAATGATAATTAATATAATAGTGAAAAGTGTGAATGTAAATTTAATAGAAATGTAAATTTATTTATAAGGTAGTAATTGATGTAATAAAAGTATGAAACCAAAATTAATTGAGAATATAAATCATAATTAATGTACATATTTGGCAAATATAATAAAATGGAAATGGTAGTTAATACAAAGGAAAGATGGATATTTGAATGTAGTAGTGTAATTAAAGACAAACAAATCATTCCATTGAAATTTAATTTATAATAAGTGTAATTATTGTAGCAATTGGAATCAAATATTATGCAATTGAAATAAAGATGAAAATGGAAATATTGAAGTATGTAATGCAAGGGTATCATAAATAGTAATGGAATAAAATTAGTGTTATATATGGAATAATAACCTGGGTTGATAGGTAATGTAACAACCCTATATTTTGTGATTATTTTAATTTTATATTTTAATTATTGAACTCCTGATTTAAAAAATTTATTTTATTTATTAAAATGAATAAATTTTGTTATTTTAAATATATATTTCGATTTGTTTGTGAATTATAATTTCAAGCATGAATAAATTGATTATTTCCAGAAAATGTGAATTTTGGTCAATATAGTCAAACTTTGACATTTAAATTTAAATTTTTTAATTTTTTATTTTTATCTTTTATTATGAAAATAGATAAAATTTCAAGAATACTGCTTTTCGTTTCGTTGAAATCCGATTTACATTGTGAAAGTTATGCTTTTTACAATATTGTATGTAAATTGATTTGTTTAACAAAATTGTTTATTTTAATTTATATAAATAATATTTTTATTTTTCAAAACATGTTCTAATATGTGTAATATGGCATGTTATGTATTTATTTTATTTTTAAATATTTTTAAAGTGATGTTATAATTTTCCAAAGCTTATTGTATTTTATTTACAATTTTTAAATGTTAGTTTCAATATATTAGCTATTTTCTTAATTATTTTCTATTTTTCCTTAAATTATATTTTCTTTTTCTTTTTATTTTGTTCAGTTTTTATTTTTATTTTACTCAAAATCTATTTAGTTATTTTTAATTTAAAAGAAAAGGAAATCCAAAGGGACATTGACCTTCCATTTTCCATTGTCTTTTCATATAGCATTGTCTCTTCATTTACAAATTGCCTTTTTCATTTTCATTGTAGCCATTCATTTTTTTGCTATAGCTGTGAATTTTATTTCCACATTCACGTGAAATACTTCTTCTCTTCTCACAAACTCACGGCAGTGGAAGATAAAAAAAATAAAAATAAAAAACATGTTATTGGCTTCATTCTTTTTCTCCTCTTTTCCTTGTCTTGCCTTTGCTACTCTTCAAGTTTGCTCGGCTAGCCGCCACCACCATCATCTACAGCAGCTCCAACCCCCTCTCCTTTGACCATGTCAAGTCGTGCCATCCAATTGAAGCCATCGCCACAAAATCAATGCAAAACTTCACCAATCATTGCCTAGCCGAACCATATCATCACCTACCCTTCCATTGTCACTTTGGCCACGCCCTTAGCCGCCACCACCAGCCACTCCACCACCTCTAGCCGCTGCTCCAGACATGTCCAGACCTGTACAAGCATGAGCCGAGCCTGTATGTGACCAAGCCGAGCCAAAATGTTGAACTTAAACTTCCTATCTTGCCTTGCCTTTGACCTTCCTCTTATTTTTGCCTTTGTCATCCACTTTCATGCCCTTAGCCTTGCATCTAGGTCTTGGCCGAGCCATATTGACACCTAGGCCAAGCCTAGTGTGGTGTGATCAAGCTCAATTGATCTTGTGACAAGCCATGGTGTCATGGTCAAGCAAAGTTTGATGAAAGCTAGGTGATGTTCTTTGTTAATTCAAAATTCCAAATGTTTCAATATATTTTGTATTGAATTCATATGTTCATATTATCTTGTTTATTTATTGTATACAATATCATCATCTAGGCTCCCATTCATTCAAATCAAAAGTAGTGTTGTATCGTGCTTATCGTGCCTTTAGAATCATTTTGTGTGTCGTAGTGGTCTTCAGCTTGAAAGGGTGAGTCTTTCTCTCTCCGACATTTCTACTTATGAAATAGTAAATGGATGACAAGTGTTTAGTAATTAAAATGTTATGCAAGTTAATGATGATTATATGTTATGTTATTCCATGTCATTACCATGTTAGCTCTAATAATTATCACCTGACATCTGATATTTGACATTATATTGTGATATTGACATTGTTTATGTTGTATATGTATATGTTCACACTGCAAGTTCCCTGTTAGAATAGAATCACTTTGGCTTGTAATGATACATACCCGAACGGACATTAGAATACGGAAAAATCGTTATGGGCTGAAATGATAGGACTGAGCGATTTTTATTTATTTTTATTTATTTGGGATTGCGGGTTTGAAATGATAGAACCCGGGTTTTCTTTTTAAATTGCGGATTGAAATGATATATATCTGTATCACTTGACCTAGGTTAGAAAATTATATACAGACCCCGTGGTATATTTTTAAATGATTTTTATTAAAATATGTATTTTTAAAAGTATGAATTTGATTTAAAAATATATATTTTATGGTTTTAAGAAAGTTAAATACTAAGTTTTGAATTTGTGAATTTAAGTATGTAAATTTGAAGTAAATGTGATTTTTGACTTTAAATATTATTTTAAAAATGTAAGTAAATAATGGAAATTAAATTTAAAGTTTTGAAATGATATTTGAAGAAAAATGTTAAGTTTTGTTGAAATTTATAAGTTAAGAAACAGTGAAATTTTGACTTAACGAATGAAAGTGAGCTTTAATTGGATATTTAATTATAAAATTTTGTTGTGATAAATCATATGTTAAGTTGATTTAAATGTGAAATTTTGAAGTCTAGAAATATGATTTGAAAATTTAAAATAGAAAATTTTTGAAGTTCAATGTTTCTAAAGTTATAATAAAATCTGGAATTTTATTAATAGCATTTCTAAAATGCCGTAGTTTTATGACAGCACTTTAAAATGCTGTTGTTTTGAATTTAACTATGTTTGAAGTAACTAAATATCTATTACGGCATTTTATAAATTCCGTTGTTCCTAAACTAAACTATTTTGGAAATGTTAAGCTACGATAGCACTTTATAATGCTGTCGTAGCTATATTTTTGACAATGTTTGAAACATTATAGATTTTAACACTGTTTGTGTTATATTTTAAAGTGTTAAATGATTTAACTATTGGAATTGATTTTTTGTGAAATATAAGAAGTTTTGAATATAATTTAATATTTAAAATTTTAATTTTAAGGAATTTACATTGAATTTGAATTTAAATAAGGTTTACTTGGTTATGTGTTAAATTGAATGAAATCAAATGAGATAAATGAATTTTTGAATGGAATTTTGAAATGTATTTTGCAATGATATTTGAAATAATAAATAAATGACATAATTGACTTTTAAAATGATATTTAAATTTGAATATTTGAAATTGAATTCGAATAATGATTTGATAATGAGGTTTTGAAAGGATATGATATTTTGATGATTTAAATGGTTTGGAAATGATTTGATCTTTATTTTGAGAAAGAATATGAATTTGGAATGATATTTGATTTTGATAAATGAATATTTGAAGTTTATATTTGTATGAAAAGATATTTCAAAACTAAGTAATAATGAAGTTAAATTTGAGATATATGAAATTATAAATTTTAGTTTTGAAATGTGGGATATTAAAGCTTTGAAGTATATTAAAAATCTAATAGTTTATTTTATGGATCAAATCTATATTTAAATTGATAAGATTTGAAATGTTTTGTAAAGAAACTGAATTGAATTGAAACTGATGGTTTGATTTGAATTAAATTGGAAATTTGAAATTTTGGTTTAATTGAATAAATTTGTAAAATGTAAAGAATTAAAGGAATGTTCCATGATTTCAAATGTATGATTTCAAAATGTTATGATTTTCAAAGTTTAATGATTTCAAGTATTTTGGTTTCGGAAAAGTTATAACTTTGAAAGTATTATAATTTTTTAAAGGTGAATATATGTTTGAAATGGAAATGATAAACCATTTTGATTTGAATATAGTTTTGAAATGAAAATGATTTTGGTTTCGAAGTATAAACTATTTTGATTTGAATATAGTTTTGAAATAAAAATGATTTTGGTTTCGAAGTATACATATTTTGATTGAATAAATAGTTTTGAAATAAAAATGATTTTGGTTTCAAAATATAAACTATTTTGATTGAATAAATAGTTTTGAAATAAAAAATGGTTTTACTTTTGAAGTATAAACTATTTTGGAAGGAATATAGTTTTGAAATGAAATGATTTGATTTTTGAAGTATAAACTATTTTGAAATGACCACGGCGTTATAATAACGTTTGGTTGTTAAAGAGACCGCGATCGGAAGTTGTCATACTCTCTGCCAACTCCGAAAACCACTTTAACAACTGTGTACGCGGTGGAGATTCCAGAATGAAGTAGGATGGTGGCGACGTTCTTGAGGTATATTATGTGGATCCAACTCCCGTGAGTTTGCATAAGGTGGCTAAAACAGGAGCGATCTCGGGCCAGAAGGGGTAGCTCCTCTGGTCGGACACATTCCTTCGATACTATACTCTTACTTGTGGTTGATTTGATGGCCATCCTCCGATTTTGATATGGGAGTGTGTTCCGAGGTGGGCGTATGTGACTGCTGCGTTACCACTAGCCCGTGTGTGTAATTGGTATATCTACCCTGGCATTGCCTTGTGTGCCATGTCACCTACCATACCGAGCCTTTACTACTAGTTTGTTTTTCTTCCGTAGCCCGTGTGGTATCCTCTGATAGTCTCCCGATCAGAAGATATCATGTTATTGGATGGACTACTGGGACTATTATGTGTGAAGGGTGATATGGGTAAGCCTGAAACGCTATTTTAAAGTAAGTTTATTTAACTGTAAACATTATTATAATAGCGCAATATTATTATATAGTAAATAGTTTAACGAATCCTTAGAAGATGGGCGATCCAAAGCAACCTATAAGTTACTGATGCATTTTGTTACTGTTCACTTGAGTTGATTTACAGTTCATAAGTATTTATGTCCTGACTCGAGTGTTTTGTGTTTTGCTTTACGCTCGAGTCAGATTGAGTGATTCAGCATTCAAGATCATGTAATGACCTGTAAATTTTTGTAAACAAATTGGGTTATTTAATTAAATTTTTGTAACTAAATTTAGAAAGAAATAGGAAAATTATAATTTATATTGAAGTAAAGGTTAAGAATGAATTGTAACAATGGTTATAAGAAAAAAAAACAATTGTTGACAATTAAAGTGAAATCAATAAAAGTAAAATAGCGTAAATTATGCACTTGGTTATGAAATGGAAGATAGGTAAATAAAAGTAAGTATTGAATGAATTAGTGAAATAATACAGTATTAATGGTAAGTAATAAACTTTTAAATGTTAGTATAAATTAAATAAATGATTAGGAATCATATTTATGAAATAATAACTAGAATGCAGTGTAAATAATAACAATCAAGTTAATAAATTTATGAATTGAATGGAATACCAATTTATGAAAATAAATCTAAATGTTGTATTTGGCTATAAATTGAACATAAGTGAATGAAATTTGTAGTATGAAGATAAATGTCAACATTGATTCGTAAGTAATAAAAGCTTATTAATGCGACTAAAGGATTAAAGGTAACGATTATTGTATGTTACCTATTTTGTAGCTTGTTGATTTAAAATTGGAATTCAGTTACAAAAATTATAATCTAATACTACATTAATGTTAACTAAGGTAATTATTAATTAATTGAATGAAATTTAAATCAATGGAAATAATGTAGACGTATACTTAGCTACAAATTGAATATATGAAAACAACATATAAGCATTGAATTAAATTAATGAATTTAAATTATAATAAATGGTCATTGAATAAAAATCGATGTTCTGTAAGTAATTATAATAACCAAGTATGAATGTGAGAAAATGTGGCAATAGTGCAAAACTTTAATCATTTACCCATTCGTTTAATGCATTGAATTAGGTCTAAATCAAATTGCAACATTTGGTTTGTTAATAATAGCTTATAAGTGAAATTAAACGTAAATGGTAACAAGTATTGTAAGTTAACCATTTATTTAGTATATTAAATTTTAACTGGTAATCAATTGCAATAAATATAAATAAATTATTACGTTAATGAATAATTAAAGTAATATTTGAAAATAATGGCGATTCCATTTATAATATGACTATTGGTTGATGTAAAGATTGTAAATAGAGATTTATTAATTTATTTGAATGTAAATTATAGTGATTGGGTTTGTTTCAAATAAATGAAATTAAATATCTAGATATTACATTAATGGAAATTAAGTTGAAAATTCGAGAATAATAACGTAATAAACCATGAAACAATGTAAATTTTATCTACTTGTTGATAATGGAGTGAATAATAGGATTTAGAATCAAATAAATGTATTTATTTGAATTGAGATTGATAATTAATGAATTTATTCAAAAATTGGAAGTTAAACATTGTAGTTGTGAATTGGTTGACTTTAAATTGATATGGGAATAGGTTATAAAGGGTTATAAATTACTAAAGTAATCTAAGATGATAAAATTTATGAATTTTGGAATCTGAATTAAACGGTGGTTGAATTAATTAATTATTAATTTATTTAATTAATATAAAAATAGCCATTTTGACCGCTGACTCGAATTTCGACGAAACCAGTTTCATCGGATCCGTAACGGTGAATTATTGTAGGATTTTAAGTTTCGTAGCGATCGGACTTGTCGTTTGATCGTACGGACTTGAAACGCCTTGAAATCAGTAAAATTGAAAACTGAAATCAATTTGAAAAATATTGATTTTAGCATAACTTTTCATACGATGGAATTTGGACTTGAAACCTTTTCCATTGCATTTAAAATATTTTAAAACATCTATTTTGATATACGAGTTGACCCAATTTCATTCCGGAGACAGATTAGGCTTTTCGGGTCATTCATCGTTTAGCGCGTTTATAAATCGGGTCCATCTATTCTTTTTCAACCCTATCTATAAATAGTCTGTTATAAACCTTAATTTTCCTCATTCTTATTTGTCTGTGCGTACAATTTCTTTCACCCCCTCAGTTCAATGGCAGACAAACACCTAATTCCAACTGCAATTCAAAATCAAAGCCAAATTTCAAACTCCTCAAAAAAATTCAGAAAAATTATATATCGAAGCTCTCGATGTAAGCATCTTAGATCTGCAGTTCTTTTTTGGTTTTGAATCACTGTTTAGTCAGAAATCGCAGAACCATTTTTGGCCGTTCATCATGCGTCGATGAACATCGACTGATCGATGACCGTTTCTGGGTTTTGTAGAAAGTCCTTCATATAGTTCATCGGTGCAATTCACTGGAGGAGTAGACGGCTAGATCTACGGCAATTCGTCGATTAGGGTTCGAAACCCATATGGCGAAGCAGCAAATTTCACGACTAGAGGCAGCATCAGTGGTAGGCAGCGGTGCGGTTCTTCGAGGGAAGGAGGATGGTAGGGTTCGGCGACTCCCTAGTGGTCGTAGGCGAGAGAAAATAGCGGTCAAAGGGCGTGGTTAGCGGCAGTATCGCATGCGTCTGGTCCTTGCGTGCGTGAGTGGTGTTGTCTGGGAAGAAAGGGGTTTGCCTATGACGTGGCTGTAGCATGTGTGGTGAGATGTTTGTTTTGTTTTTTGTTTTTCTTTTCTATTTAAGAGTTATAATTTTAATCGTTCTAGCATCATAACTTTCTCATACGATGTCCATTTTATGCATGGTTTTCTCCGCTAGGTTCATATTGGAATTCCAGACATTTTGGCGCCGGTTTGGAAGGATCCAGAGACTGTTCAATTTTTGGGTTTAAATTGGATTTAAATTCAATTTAAATTCAAAAGGTGACTGTTTAACCCACTCACAACTTCTAAAATTTCTTATGTTTGTTAAATTTAATTTTTGTTGTGATTATGCATTTATTTATGACTGTTGCGTATCATCATATCAGTTAATTACTTTTATTTAAATTAAATCATTATTTAATTTATTATTGAATGTAACTGCTAGTTAAATACCTATTATATATTATCAGTTATCTATTGATATTGATTAATTATTTTGGATGATGATTGTGATGGATGTGTGATCGGTTGATGGATGAATGGATGTTTATTTTATATCATTAAAATCTGCAAGTTCTTTACTGATTTGTTATTTTTGATTCAGGATTGCGGTTTGAAATGATATACAACCGCATTTTTATTTTTAAATCGCGGATTGAAATGATAAATATCTGTATCACTTGACCATAAGGTAGAAAATTGTATATGGACACCGTGGTCTATATATAAAAATATTTTGAAATGATTTTATATGGTTTTGTAAAGATATATGTGGTTATAAGGTATTGGTTTGGATATTTTATAAATGTTATTTTATATATGGTTAAATTCTTGGTTTTAAGCTATGTATGAAATTTGTTTAAAGTATAAAAGAAGTTTAATAATAAAGTTTGATTTTATTGAAATATAATATGGATAAGTATTTACTAAAATTATGTTTCAATATAGAGTTTATATTGATTTTATAAATCAAGGTTGAGAAGATAGTTTTGAAATTGATTTGAGATTTTATTTAATTAAGGGTTATATGTAGTAAGAATCCATTTGGAATTTATTGGAATTGAGATTTTAAAGGAATATGGTTTTATAACTTACTTCGGGTTTAAGGTGATTTAAGTGAATGTATGAAATCTAAACAAATTGAGGAATATTCAGTTATTGAATTTGAAGTTTATTTATAGGATATTGGATTTATTAAGCAAATATTCCAAAACTAAATAATAGTAAAGTGAATTTTGTATATATGTGTGTGAATTATAAAATTTAGTTTTGAAATATTGAAAAATTAAAGCTTTGAAATATATGGAATCTGAAATGGTTTATTTGGGATTCAAATCTGTATTTGGAATTGATTTGTGAAATTAAAGAAGCTAATTTATTATATAAAGTAATTTAATAATAAACCATTTAAGTATTGGAAGTTATATTTCATAGCTATGGGGTTCAAGGTATATAGATTTGAAAGTACTATGATTTTGAAAAAAAGATATATTTTGAAATAAAATTGATGTCATATTGATTTGGGTTTTGAAATGGAAATGATATCGTATTTATATAGTTTGAAATAGATATTATATTCTGGTTTTGAAGTATAAAAAATTGAAATGACCGCGGTGTTATAATAACGTTTGGTTGTTGAAGAGACCGGGATAAGAAGTTGTCATACTCTCTGCCAACACCGGAAACCACTTTAACAACCGTGTACGCGGTGGAGATTCTAGAATGAAGTAGGATGGTGGCGACGTTTCCTTTAATGTAAATACGTGGACCCAACCCCATTAGTTGGCATAAGGTGGCTAAAACAGGAGCGATTGACAGGCTAATGAGGTAGCACCTTTGATCGGACACATCCCTTCGATATTATACTTTGACTTTTGGATTTATTCGGTGGCCACTTTTGATTTCTTTGATTTGGGGGTGTGGCTCGAGGTAGGCGGTAGCTGCGGCTATGCGTTACCACGGGCCCGGAAGCGTAATTGGTGTATCTACCCTGGCATTGCCTAGTTGTGCCGTTTTACCTACCCTAGCGCGCCTTCTACGAGTTTCTATTTGTGTCGTACCTATGGAGTATCGTCTAGTAGCCTCCCGATCAGGAGGTATAACGGTACTGTATAGACTATTGGCATTATTTGTGTTAAGGACTATATGGGTAACCCCTTAGCGCTATTTAAAAGTAAGTTTATTTTACCATTAGACATTATTATAATAGCAAAATATTACTACATAGTAAATAGTTTAATGGATCCTTAGGAGATGTGAATCCTAGGCATCTCTAAGCTACTACACTCATATTCATTACTGTTGATTTAACTTACATAAGATCTTTTAGTTCTGACTCGATTGTTTCGTCTTTTCAATTCGCTCAGGTCAGCCTGAGGATTTCAGGAATTGATGGCCTTATTTCTGGAGGACGAAGACGAAGACTGTATTATTACTATTATTTACCATAGTTTTCCACTACATCACATTGTTCTGTTGCATTGTTATTGTTCTTTGGTATGTGTAACTCTGATACATATATTGTATAAGAATAATCAAATGTTTTAGTAAAACAGCTTCACGAACTGTGTATTTGATTATTATATTTTATCGTTCCTCTGCAAGATTCTGTTTTGTTTTTTTCTTTCTCTGCTTTTTTTTTGTTTACCCCATAACAATCCGCTCTTTTGTATGGTTTAAATCTGACGTGTGTGGTTTATCGTCGATTTAAAACGTACGAAAAGATGGGACGTTACATCTGATATCAGAGCATTGGTTTAGCGATAAACCTCATCTTTGTGGGGTTTGACTTTTTACAAATAGGGTAGTAATACCCTATGGTGAGTCACTGAGTGTATATATATGAGAGAGCATATTTGTTAGTGTTATAAAAAGGTTTTAATATTGTGTTAATCTATTCCGTTTTGTATTTATAAATTCTGGTTGATGCATGGGAAGCTATGACATCAATAAGGGTTTCTAAACACTTAATAGGACAGACCGACATAATATTTGTTTTTAATATAGGTGAATAAGATAATTTTGCCTATTGTATTTTCTATATATAAAATAAATTTTTATAAATAAGATATATATTGGTTGCAATATATTGGTTGTTAGGCAATGAAATTTATAAATAATAGTTGAAATAAGATTGAAAATAAAATAAGTGAAAATTGGAAATTTAGAACTTAAGTTCCGGGGTTTGAAAATTCTTTTGAATGATTTTGAAATATAATAATAATATTATTAGAAGTATTTTCTGATATAAGTATTTCAATATAATTTGAAAGAAATGTTTTAAAAAGAAATTTGAAAAGGAATAAGTTCTGTACTTCCCTCTCTGTCGCTGGAAAATAATTTCGGTGATGAGTGCATGCATCATCGACATTCATTTCAAGTTTCGAAGTGGGAAGGCCACTGTAGTAGTTTTACTGCAGAATTATTTTGATAAAAAAATATAAATTTTAAATTGTTTTAAATATAATTGGATATATAAGTTGTAAGTATATATTTATCTATTATTTTAAAATGATTTGAAATTTAACCCGGTATTTAGTTCTTAATTTTCCATTAATTAATAGTTTCAATTTTTATAGTGAATTGGAACGTTGGTAATCAAAAATTGAAACCTCTAAAGGAAATAAGAGATTCAATTCTAATTATAAATTAAATAAAAATAAAATTTAAATTTGTAACATATAAAACAAAGGATATTATTATTGAACATTTAATTAATTAAAAGAATTGAGAAAAACTTGTATAACTTTCAATTACATTCTTAAAGGCATATATATAACTTACAAAAAGATATAAAAAGTTGAAATCTTAATAAGAAAATGTAATAGATATTATACAAGTAATAAACTTGAGGAAATGAGAGTAATTAATGAAATTATTTAATAAATAAGAATTTGGTGATGTAGTTGTTATAAACTTAAGTATAATCGAAATACTACAAATTAAATATAATAGAAGGCAGGCATTGTAAGTAAGAAATTATAGACTTAAGTAAATAAGTTGAAGTTATTTCTAAATAAATTTGTAAGAAATAAATGTAAATTAAAAAGATAAACCATTGTATGAGTGAAAAAGAGAAATCAAACAACAAATGTATGATATGAAATTAATAAGTATGAGATTGATTTATTGTTTGAAATTATTGTTTGTTTAATTATTGTTGTTTGGGCAAGGATATTTTAAATTTGTTTGGATGCATGAATAATCTATTTAGTTTCACCTAAGACTGTTGAGTGAAGGGTACACTTAGTAATTTATTTTTTTCCATTCCGTACAATTTAAAGTTTTGAACACGAACAACTACTTGTTTTGTTTGACATGAATAAATGATTGATTTGTGTTGATTTCTATGTGATGGTTGTATACCTGGTTGCAAGTGATTGTTGTATGTATTGATGGTTTGTTGGTGGTTGAAAACAACCTTAAATATTTCATTTTATATAATTATTAACTCTTTTTGGATTATATAAATGAAATACAGGTTATGGAAGCAATTGCTACTGCATTTGGTTTCATAATATAAGCGTAAATTTGCCCGACAAATAGGTACGTTCTCGGATTACGGTTTTATAGAGCTATTATATTGTTTTCCCGTGTTGGGATATATATTATTTTGGAAATTATATGCTATATATTGTTGTATTTGATATTATATTTTCTCCCGAGCCTCCCCGTACAAAGGAGACTCTGCCGAAATTTTCCGTAAATTTTGGACTTAGAAAAAGTTTGAAAAATATTTTCCAAACTTTATTAATTTGAGGATAAAAAGATTTAATGTTTATAAATTGGTATATTTTGTTTAAATTAATTAATTTTGTAAATTTATTTGTTTATAAAGTTAATGTTTTTGAATAAGATATATTGTTTATTTAATTCTTCTTTTCCCTTCTTTTTCCTTTTCGGGGACGAAAAGTTTTGAGTGGGGGAGGGTGTAATGACTCGTAAATTTTTATAAATAAATTGGTCTATTTAAATAAATTTTTGTAACTAAATTTAGAAAGAAATAAAAAATTTATAATTTGTATTGAAGTAAAGGTTAAGAATGAATTGTAACAATGGTTATAAGAAAAAAAACAATTGTTGACAATTGAAGTGAAATCAATAAAAGTAAAATAGCGTAAATTGTGCACTTGGTTATGAAATGGAAGATAGGTAAATAAAAGTAAGTATTGAATGAATTAGTGAAATAATACAGTATTAATGGTAAGTAATAAACTTTTAAATGTTAGTATAAATTAAATAAATGATTAGGAATCATATTTATGAAATAATAACTAGAATGCAGTGTAAATAATAACAATCAAGTTAATAAATTTATGAATTGAATGGAATACCAATTTATGAAAATAAATCTAAATGTTGTATTTGGCTATAAATTGAACATAAGTGAATGAAATTTGTAGTATGAAGATAAATGTCAACATTGATTCGTAAGTAATAAAAGCTTATTAATGTGATTAAAGAATTAACGGTAATGATTATTGTATGTTACCTATTTTGTAGCTTGTTGATTTAAAATTGGAAATCAGTTACAAAAATTATAATCTAATACTATGTTAATGTTAACTAAGGTAATTATTAATTAATTGAATGAAATTCAAATCAATGGAAATAATGTAGACGTATACTTAGCTACAAATTGAATATATGAAAACAAAATGTAAGCATTGAATTAAATTAATGAATCTAAATTATAATAAATGGTCATTGAATAAAAATCAATGTTCTGTAAGTAATTATAATAATCAAGCATGAATGTGAGAAAATGTGGCAATAGTGCAAAACTTTAATCATTTACCCATTCATTCAATGCATTGAATTAGGTCTAAATCAAATTGCAACATTTGGTTTGTTAATAATAGCTTATAAGTGAAATTAAACGTAAATGGTAACAAGTATTGTAAGTTAACCATTTATTTAGTATATTAAATTCTAACTGGTAATCAATTGCAATAAACATAAATAAATTATTACGTTAATGATTAATTAAAGTAATATTTGAAATTAATGGCAATTCCATTTATAATATGACTATTGGTTGATGTAAAGATTGTAAATAAAGATTTATTAATTTATTTGAATGTAAATTTTAGTGATTGGGTTTATTTCAAATAAATGAAATTAAATATCTAAATATTACATTAGTGGAAATTAAGTTGAAAATTCGGCAATAATAACGTAATAAACCATGAAACAATGTAAATTTTATCTACTTGGTGATAATGGAGTGAATAATAGGATTTAGAATCAAATAAATGGATTAATTTGAATTGCGATTGATAATTAATGAATTTATTCAAAAATTGGAAGTTAAACACTGTAGTTGTGAATTGGTTGACTTTAAATTGATATGGGAATAGGTTATAAAGGGTTATAAATTACTAAAGTAATCTAAGATGATAAAATTTATGAATTTTGGAATTTGAATTAAATGGTGATTGAATTAATTATTATTAATTTATTTAATTAATAAAAAATAGCCATTTTGACCGCTGACTCGGATTTCGATGAAACCAGTTTCATCGAATCCATAACGGTGAATTATTGTAGGATTTCATGTTTCATAGTGATCGGACCTGACGTTTGATTGTTCGGATTCGTCGTTTGATTGTTCGGACTCGAAACGCCTTGAAATCAATGAAATTGAAATCAACTGAAATCAATTTGAAAAATATTGATTTTAGCATAACTTTTTCATACGATGGAATTTGGACTTGAAGCATTTTCCATTACGTTTAAAATATTTTAAAACATCTATTTTGATATACGGGTTGACCCAATTTCATTCCGGAGACAGAATGTGCTTTTCGGACCATTCATCGTTCAGCGCGTTCATAAATCAGGTCCATCTATTCTTTTTCAACCCTATCTATAAATACTCTGTTATAAACCTTAATTTCCCTCATTCTCATTTGTCTATGCGTACAATTTCTTGCACCTCCTTAGTTCAATGGCAGACAAACACCTAATTCCAACTGCAATTCAAAATCAAAGCCAAATTTCAAACTCCTCAAAAAAAATTCAGAAAAATTATATATCGAAGCTCTCGATTTACGCATCTCAGATCTGCAGTTCGTTTTTGGTTTTGAACCACTGTTTAGCCAGAAATCGCAACCATTTTCGGCCGTTCATCGCGCGTCGATGAACATCGATTGATCGACGAACCGTTTCTGCGTTTTGTAGAGAGTCCTTCACGTAGTTCATCGGTGCAGTTCGCTGGAGGAGAAGACGGCTAGACTGACGGCAATTCATCGATTAGGGTTCGAAACCCATACGGTGGCACGACAAATTTTACGACCGAAGGCAGCATCGGTGGTAGGAAGGGGTGCAGCTCGTCGAGAGAAGGAGGACGGTAGGGTTCGGCGGCTCCCTAGTGGTCGTAGGCGAGAGAAAATAGCGGTCAAAGGGCATGGTCAGCGGCAGTATTGCGTGCGTCTGGTCCTTGCGTGCGTGAGTGGCGTTGTATGGAAAGAAAAGGGTTTGCCTATGACGTGGCTGTAGCGTGTTTGGTGAGATGTTTGTTTTGTTTTTCTTTTCTGTTTAAAGGTTATAATTTTAATCGTTCTAGCATCATAACTTTCACATACGATGTTCATTTTATGCGCGGTTTTCTCCGCTAGGTTCGTACTGGAATTCCGGACATTTTGGCGCTAGTTTGGATGGATTCGAACCTGTTCAAATTTTGGGTTTAAATTGGATTTAAATTCAATTTAAATTCAAAAGGTGAGTGTTTAACCCACTCACAACTTCTAAAATTTCTTATGTTTGTTAAATTTAATTTTTGTTGTGATTATGCATTTGTTTATGACTATTGTGTATACTTTTAATCATCATCTCAGTTAATTACTTTTATTTAAATTAAATCGTTATATAATTTATTATTGAATCTAACTGCCAGATAAATACCTCTTATACATTATCAGTTATCTATTGATATTGATTGATTGTTTTGGATGATGATTGTGATGGATGTGTGATCGGTTGATGTATGAATGGATGTTTATTTTATATCATTAAAATCTGCAAGTTCTTTACTGATTTGTTATTTTCGATTCGGGATTGCGGTTTGAAATGATATACAACCGCATTTTTATTTTTAAATTGCGAATTGAAATGATAAATATCCGTATCACTTGACCATAGGGTAGAAAATTATATACAGACACCGTGGTCTATATATAAAAATATTTTGAAATGATTTTATATGGTTTTGTAAAGATATATATGGTTATAAGATATTGATTTGGATATTTTATAAATTTATTTTATATATAGTTAAATTCTTGGTTTTAAGCTATGTATAAAATTTGTTTAAAGTATAAAAGAAGTTTAATAATAAAGTTTGATTTTATGAAAATATAATATGGATAAGTATTTACTTAAATTATATTTTAATATAGAGTTTATATTGATTTTATAAATCAAGGTTGAGAAGATAGTTTTGAAATTGATTTGAAATTTTATTTAATTAAGAGTTATATGTAATAAGAATCCATTTGGAATTTATTGGAATTGAGATTTTAAAGGAATATGGTTTTATAACTTAATCCGGGTTTAAGGTGATTTAAGTGAATGTATGAAATCTAAATAAATTGAGGAATATTCAGTTATTGAATTTGAAGTTTATTTAAAGGATATTGGATTTATTAAGCAAATATTTCAAAATTAAATAATAGTAAAGTGAATTTGGTGTGTATATATATATATATATATATATGAATTATAAAATTTAGTTTTGAAATATTGAAAAATTAAAGCTTTGAAATATATGGAAACTGAAATGGTTTATTTGGGATTCAAATCTGTGTTTGGAATTGATTTGTGAAATTAAAGAAGCTAATTTATTATATAAAGTAATTTAATAATAAACCATTTAAGTATTGTAAGTTATATTTCGAAGCTATGGGGTTCAAGTTATATAGATTTGAAAGTACTATGATTTTGGAAAAAGGATGTATTTTGAAATAAAAATGATATCACATTAATTTGGGTTTTGAAACGGAAATGATATTATATTTATATAGTTTGAAATGGATATTTATATTCTGGTTTTGATGTAAAAAAATTGAAATGGTCGTAGTGTTATAATAACGTTTAGTTGTTGAAGAGACCGGGATTGGAAGTTGTCATACTCTCTGCCAACTCCGAAAACCACTTTAATAATCGTGTATGCAGTGGAGATTCCAGAATGAAGTAGGATGGTGGCGACGTTTCCTTTGAGGTAAATACGTGGTGCCGACTCCCGTGAGTTGGCATAAGGTGGCTAAAACAGGTGCGATTGACGGGCTAATGAGGTAGCAACTTTGATTGGACACATCCCTTCGATATTATACTTTGAAATTGGGATTTATTCGGTGGCCACTTTTGATTTCTTTGATTTGGGGGGTGTGGCTCGAGGTGGGCGGTAGCTGCGGCTATCGTTACCACCGGCCCGGAAGCGTAATTGGTATATTTACCCCGGCATGCCTTGTTGTGTCGTGTCACCTACCCTAGCACGCCTTCTACGAGTTTCTATTTGTGTCGTACATATGGAGTATCTTCTGGTAGCCTCCCGATCAGGAGGTATTATAGTACTGTATAGACTATTGGCAGTATTTGTGTTAAGGGCTATATGGGTAACCCCTTAACACTATTTAAAAGTAAGTTTATTTTACTATTAGACGTTATTATAATAGCGAAATATTACTACATAGTAAATAGTTTAACGAATCCTTAGGAGATGTGAATCTCGAGCATCTCTAAGTTACTGCACTCATATTCATTACTATTGATTTAACTTATGTTTGCGCCAAAAATGGTCACAAACCCCAAGTATCGTGAAAGCACCAAACAATGAATGTAAATCAGCAAAATTCAAGCACTATTCTCAGATCTAAGCAAGCAACAAACAACAATCCAGTAATAACAGGCAGAAACGCAAGATTTATAGTGGTTCGGCTATCCCCGGCCTACGTCCACTTCAAAGTTTTACCTTTTATTGATATTCTTTGCTAATTACAAATGATTGCAGCGGTTATAATGATTGAATTTCGACTATAACAGCAATGGGAAGAAGTACAATCGAATCTGACAGAGTCTGGACGTTGAATGGCCAAAAGATCCCTTTTCTGTAGGCTTTAAGGGGAAATTTATAGGCGTAGGAGGCTGATATCGCGCTCAAACTTCGGGAGACTTCTTGTGGCATGTGAGTGGGCCCACGCGACCGACCCCACCAAGTTTCGACTCGATCTGTGATCGATACGAAACAATTTCGTATCCATCAAAAAGTGATCCAATCGAGCTGAAACTTGGAAGGACTGTTCTTTAGCATGTATGCAAGCTGGTGTGTAAATTTCATTACATTTGGATCAATGGTTTAGGAGATATGATCGATACAAGACAATGTTCTTCGGAAAGCTGTCCAGTTCGAATCCATTCATTCGAACCGATCACTTCGACTCGATGGCAATGCGCGTGAGCAGGTTGACGTGGCACGCACTCTTCGTGTCGATCCTCTTTTCACTCCGGTTTGATCGAGTCACTCCGAGTATTTCATCGCATTCGCATCCATAACTCACGCGTCATCTCTGGCCTGTTTGACTCGGTGGATACGAACAAGCAATTATTCATGGATTCGAACAAGGACTCCTGATGGATACGAAGTGGTCAGTGCCTGATGGATGCGAAGTCATTTGATGGATTCGAGATAGATGGATACGAAGGACTTTCTTCCCTGACCGATACGAAGATGATGGATTCGAGCGGAAACTCATCCATGGATACAGACCGTGTCTAGCTGGATGGATACGAAACAGGACGTTGTCGATCGATACGAAGCGCATGTCTTGTTGATGGATACAAACTCGATCGATCTGAGCCAAGGTTCCTCCATGAATTCGAACTTGATCGATGCGAGGTTGATGGATACGAGATGTGACGTGATGATGGATACGGATCCATCGATACGAAGCTAATGTTGTCTGATGGATACGAAAATGTGACTTTTTCCTTCAACTTGCATCGATCATATCTTGAGCATATGAACTCGGATTGATTTGAAATTTGGAATGCAGGCTTTTATGATTTTTCTTGTCATGTCTTATCAATTGCAGCCCAATCCGGACTCGGACAAAATTCATCGATATCCATGGTTATCTTGCAATGCATAGTTGATACTCATGAATTGTTATTATTGATTTTCAGCTAGTTTTTGGGTATCTCAGCTTTGCCAAAAGGTGGGATAACACTTTGCCCCCCAAAACATGCCTTTTGGTAAAAGGTGTGTTTTGATTAGTAACAAATAGAATGCAGTGAGTTTTTGTTTTATTCAAAGCTTATAGCATTTTCAGTCAAGTTCATGGCTGTTTGAAGCCAAATCGTTATCAATCTCTTCCTGTGGAAGTTAAGAATGAAATTTACAATCTCTCCGGACAATCAGTGGTCATTCTGGACCCTTGCCAAGCCCATTCCAGACTTAGCGATTGAATAGAAAGATCCCATTGCACTCTAGCGTTGCTTTCTATCCCTTGCACTCTGGCCCCAGCTGGGGCATATAGAGATGTCTTGGTTGTCCTAAACCGATCATAGCCTCTCCGGGCTCTTGCTGGATCCCGTCCTGTCACTCTCCGGTGAAGGGGGCAGCGTTAAGTGAGTCGATCATGTCGCCTCCGGCGAAGCAACTCACTTCTTGCACTTCGGTTCAGAGTATCTGAACATTAATCGATGTCATGGCCTAAATCGTGGGCCGATCACGGCCGATCTGGGCTCTTATCGAATCCCGATCCAATCACTCTCCGGTGAATGGGAAACGACGTTAAGTGAGTCGATCCTGTCGCTCTCCGGCGAAGCAACTCACTTCTTGCACCCCGGACCCCGCCTCTCCGGGTAGGGTCATAAAGCGATCATTGTCATGTTGGTATTTAACATTCATCCTTTAACTCGCCGGTCAAAGGTTTATTTCAAGAAATTCAAGTTTATTTATTAAATTCAGGTCCTAGATGTTCAATCTCAAACATTAGGAAAAAACTAAACATTGCCTCTCTGGGCAGATCGGTCTATCTCCATCTCAGAGCATGCCTTGGGATCTCTCCGGTTCCCGTACATGAGTAAGTGGAATAGCCATTTATTTTTAAAATCAAATCTATGAAAACTTATCGACCAAAGTCCAAATTACGAACTTGGCCCTTGCCATCATAATCAATTGATGAAGAGTCGTGATCCCGATCCAGGATCAGTTCTGTTAGGTGGAGGCGGCAGTTGTTCAGGTCTTACGGCCGTTGTCCGTTCTCTGATATACTATGGCAATCTACCACTCCTGGCATGTTCTTCCACTTCATCTTTTAGATGACGGCATTCATCGGTAGTGTGCCAATCCAGCTCGTGGAATAAGCAATATTTTCCAGTCCTATGCTCCCACTCAGTGGGATCTCTCCTGGGTGGTTTTCGATAGGAGAGTTGCCCTCGAGTTTCAGTGTAAATCCTTTCTAGACTTACCGTCAGATCCGTGTAATTTCTGAATCTGGGTTTTCGGGATTTATTCCGTTTATCGGGACCATCACGTCTATCGTCCTGCTTTCTCTTTCCTTTGTCCGCTCCGGACTATTCCCTTTCAGCTTTCGCTTTCGCTTTCGCTTTCTCTTTCTCTTTCCTTTCCTTTGTCCATCACGTCTTTCGCTTTCGGCTCGTGATTCTTCCAGCCGAATGAATCTTTCAGCTTCATGATAAAATTCTCCAAGATCTTGTGGTGGATCTCTTGCTAAAGTGTCTTTGAATTCGGTGCCTTCCCTGACTCCTACCGTTGCCGCCATCAAAATCATCGATGGATCCGGGCGATCTACAGAAGCCACCGTTGCATTGAATCGCAGTAAGAAATCTTTTATGGACTCTCCGGTCCTTTTATTTATTGAAGCCAAAGTCATCACACTCTTGGGTCGCGTCACATGGACCCTAAACTGTCTCATGAAGCAATCTACAAGCTCGCCCCATGTTCTGATTGATCTGTTCTCTAGCTGCCTAAACCAAAGCGCAGCCAAATCTGACAAGTATAGAGGGAAGCGTCGAGCCATCACTTCCTCGGATGCCCCCAGCACTTCCATGTGCCTAATGTATCAGGTAATATGCATCGTTGGGTCTGACTTCCCGTCATAGGGATCCAGAACGGGCAGTTTGAACTTTGGAGGGTTCCATGCATTTCTAATATTTGGAGTGAACGGACTCCGACTGACTTCTTCTAACCCTCCACTCGACAATCCTCCTCTCATGATTCGTCGCACTAGACCAATCATTCTTTCATCTCCATCCAGGGATTGCCCCTTGTCATATTTCTATCATGCCCCTAGTCTCGAAGGGAACTCTGGTACATACTCTTCATGTGGCTCAGTAACATTAGCATTGACTCCAGCCTGCTGAGCTTCATCTATGGGTCTTCCAGTGTCTGATCCTGAGGGTCTACCCCCAAGTCCTTGTTGATTGCCTTCAGGTCCTGCATTCCGACCTTAAACCTGACCTTCATCGGTTTCTGCAGTCCTGACTCCTTGTCCTGCACTCGCAGCCGTTGTAGTTGGCCCAAGGTTCTGCACGTTCGCTGCTCTCATTTGTTCAAAGAAATTCTACAGCATCTCCTGTTGGCTTTTCATCATTCTTTCATGCATTAAATTAGCCATAGCCTCCATCTCATCCCTGGTGATGTAGATTGAAGCTTGTCCTTCTCCAGCTCCAGAGGATGCCTCCTAGCTTCCTGCATGTTGGCTTCTCTCAGCCCTCTGCCTTCTACTGTTTTGTCTAGTCATTTTCTCTAAGTCTGAATTCTTCAAGCTTTTCGAATCAGAACTTCAATCCGATGTAGCGGGTACTAGTTCTTCTCAGTGAAAGCACCAAAGTGTTTGCACCAAAAATGGTCACAAACCCCAAGTATCGTCAAAGCACCAAACAATGAATGTAAATCACCAATATTCAAGCACGATTCTCAGATCTAAGCAAGCAATAAACATCAATCCAGTAATAACAGGCAGAAACGCAAGATTTATAATGGTCGGCTATCTCCGGCCAACGTCCACTTCAAAGTTTTATCTTTCATTGATATTCTTTGCTGATTACAAATGATTACAGCAGTTACAATGATTGAATTTCGACTATAACAACAATGGAAGGAAGTAGAATCGAATCCAGCAGAGTCTGGACGTTGAATGGCCAAAAGATCCCTTTTCGGTAGGCTTCAGGGGGCTATTTATAGGCGTAGGAGGCTGGTATCGTGCTCAAACTTCGGGAGACTTCTTCTGGCACGTGAGTGGGCCCACGCAACGGACCCCACCAAGTTTCGACTCGATCTGTGATCGATACGAAAAAATTTCGTATCCATCAAAAAATGATCCAATCAAGCTGAAACTTGGCAGGACTATTCTTTAGCATGTATGCAAGCTGCTGTGAAAATTTCATAACATTTGGATCAATGGTTTAGGAGACATGATCGATACGAGACAATGTTCTTGAAAAGTTGTCCGGTTCGAATCCATTCATTCGAACCGATCACTTCGACTCGATGGCAATGTGCATGAGCAGGTTGACGTGGCGCGCACTCTTCGTGTCGATTCGCTTTTCACTCCGGTTTGATCGAGTCACTCCGAGTATTTCGTCACGCTCGCATCCATAACCCATGCGTCATCTCTGGCCTGTTTGACTCGGTGGATACGAACAAGCAATTATTCATGGATTCGAGCAAGGACTCCTGATGGATACGAAGTGGTCAGCGCCTGATGGATGCAAAGTCATCTGATGGATTCGAGACAGATGGATACGAAGGACTTGCTTCCCTGACCGATACGAAGACGATGGATTCGAGCGGAAACTCATCCATGGATACAGACTAGCTGGATGGATACGAAATAGGACGTTGTCGATCGATACGAAGCGCATGTCATGTTGATGGATATGAACTCGATCGATGCGAGCCGAGGTTCCTCCATGGATTCGAACTTGATCGTTGCGAGGTTGATGGATACGAGATGTGACGTGATGATGGATACAGATCCATCGACACGAAGCTAATGTTGTCCGATGGATACGAAAATGTGACTTTTTCCTTCAACTTGCATCGATCACATCTTGAGCATATGAACTCGGATTGACTTGAAATTTGGAAAGCGGGCTTTTATGATTTTTCTTGTCATGTCTTATCAATTGCAGCCCGATCCGGACTAGGAAAGAATTCATCGATATCCATGGTTATCCTACAATGCATAGTTGATACTCATGAATTGTTGTTATTGATTTTCAGCTAGTTTTTGGGTATCTCAGCTTTGCCAAAAGGTGGGATAACAACTTACATAAGATCTTTTTATTCGAACTCGAGTGTTTTGTCTTTTCAATTCGCTCGGGTCAGCCTGAGCATTTCAGGAATTGATGGCCTTATTTCTGGAGGACGAAGACGAAGACTGTATTATTACTATTATTTACCATAATGTTCCACTACATCACATTGTTCCGCTGCATTGTTATTATTCTTTGGTATGTGTAACTATGATATATATATTGTATAGGAATAATCAAATGTTTTACTAAAACAGCTTCATGAACTATATATTTGATTATTATATTTTATCATTCCGCTGCAAGATTCTGTTTTGTTTTTTCTTTCTCTGCTTTTTCTTGTTTACCCCATAACAATCCGCCCTTTTGTATGATTTAAATCTGACGTGTGTGGCTTATCATCGATTTAAAACATATGAAAAGGCGGGATGTTACAACTCACCTTCGAAGTTAGGGCTTTTCTTGAAGATCCAGCCATATATTCTGCTTTCAGTATTCAGTGATTTCAGTGATTTATTTCTGATTTGTACCTTATGTATCTTGTTACTCTTCTGCTGTATTTTTTTAACTCTGATGTATCTTATTTTCATATAGTAGCTTCATGAACTACTATTCCTTTTACTTCCGCTGCATTATTATTTACTCTATGTCTGTGATCTGTGACTATTTATTTACTGTATATTCTGAGATTTGCCAAATTTTAATTACAACGCGGTATTTTGAGCAATTCAAGTCCAACATGTGTGGATGCGAATGTTTGAAAATATCGGATTGTTACATTTGGTATCAGAGCTTTGGAAGCTCTAGGCAAAACTCAGTATATAGGGTAAATGTATTACAGAATCACTTTCATTCGAGTTTAAATCTCTTTCTTTTTGAATCGATTCCTTTGAATTTTGAAACGTTCCCTGTGGTTCCAAAATCCATTCGTGTCCCTCACTATTTACCTTCTTTTGATTCTGGAGTATCCCATAACTCCACTTCAAAATATCTTTATAATGAGTCGGCGGTCTCGCCAACCTCAAATTTATTTGTAAAGGGGGAAACTCCTTTACAACAGCATCGATTCACTAGAGATTTTATATCCTTGGTTTAGATGCTAGTATCTCTTATTATCCTAAAACTCTATCTCTTGAGATCGAATGTTGATTTTCCCCAGAAAATCCACATCAAACTTATTCTTTAAGTCATGGTTGACCCAGTTAAGGTTGCCCGCGATTTATACAAGCTTATCCATCTTCCTATTCTGTTATTTAATCATCTCATCTTTATTTCCAATTTATCTTCAAATCAATCTTGAAGTGTATTTGTAAACTAATATTTAAATTGTTTTATATATTGTGTTGTTGATGTTGATTTGGGTTTTCGATCGATTCGTCTTATAACACTATCGATAGGATTTCCAAAACACTTGAACAGAGCAAACTGACACGATATGGGTTTTCAAATTTAGTAATGAAATATATTTTGTAACTATATTATAAAATCTTTTCTGGATTTTATTGAATTGGTTGTTAAGAAATAATATTTGATCTTATACATCATTATCTCTTGTTTCATATATAAATAATTGAACTATAAACATGGTTATAAATTTATTTGGAAATTTAAAATGAATTTAAAACAAGAATTTGATAATTTAATTTCCGATGGATTTCAAACTTTGTGTTTAAAGTTTTGAGGATATATTATTTAAAGTATTTTCGAATAGAAATTTGTTTCCAAAGAATTTTAAATTTAAATTTAGTGCTCTTCTTTTATCATTGGAAAATAATTTCGGTGATGACTACAGCATCATCGACATTCATTTTCGAATTTCGAAGTGAAGAGACCGTTCGGTAGTATTGCTACAGTTTTGTTTTGGGAAATTTAATTGATTTGAATTTCTAAAATAAGACTGGATTTATAACATATGTTGATATATGATTCAAATTTGAATGGATATATATATTGTATATGTGCACTTATTTGTCTCTACATAGTTTGGAATTTATTGGAAATTTAATTCCTAAATCTTATCTTGAAGGATAATTTCAAGTATAATTTCAAGATTTGGATAAATATTCAAGCTTGAAATGATTAAATTAGAAAGTTTTATTTGTATGATACACAATTTCATTCCAATATAACTTACCTTAATTTTCAAAAGTTGAATATGCAATTGGATAATATACAATATAAAAAAATTATAAATAAAATTTGAGTGGTTATAATAAATGTTATACACTTAAATTTTAGTTATAAAAAGATTAACAGAGGTAAGTAGAGAGAAAAGGTAATGGAAAATTTACAATATAAAATGATGATAAAGGAACTAAGAATAAATTTAAAGCAGTTATAATAAGTTTAAATATATTTAACATAGGTGATAAGATATATTGAGAGGAACAAATTTAATTTTAATAGTAATAAAGAAGAATTAAATTTATTGAGTATACAAATGATTTTTCAAATCCATGATTTTAGAGATTGTATATTTAAGATAATTTGATGATAAGATAATGAAATTAGAGATGGTTAAGATTTATTTAACTTATGTAAAATTTATTTTCTATTTAAGTTGAAATTTTCAGGGTTTCAAATTTGTTATCTTATTTTGTTTTTCAAACTATCTTTTGTTTGTCCTTATTTTCCTTATCTTGCTACAGATTGGTGAGGCTATTGCTTATACTAGTCTGTTTAGAAATCTTTCTATAATCTTTGGAACTCATTTTGAATCTGAGCACTAATTGCCATCCACAGACCGTCGGTCCAACAGGAAGGGTCAATCAAATTCTAACAGATCTTTTTTCGTGCTTGTGTTCTTGATTCTGGAAGATCATCTCCACCTTGTTAAACTTACCCATAACAATAGTTATCAGGTAAAATTTCATTTTCTTGTCATCTAGTCTTAATCCTATTTCATTCTATCTTTTTATGTGTTTTCCCGTACCCCATTCCTTTTTGGGGACGAAAAGTTTTGAGTGAGGGAGAGTGTAAGAACCCTATAATTTATGATTATTTTAATTTTATATTTTAATTATTGAATTCCTGATTTAAAATTTTTATGTTATTTATTAAAATGTTTTGTTATTTTAAATATATATTTCGATTTGTTTGTGAATTATAATTTCAAACATGAATAAATTGAATATTTCCAGAAAATGTGAATTTTGGTCAATATAGTCAAACTTTGAGTTTTAAATTTAAATTTTTGAATTTTTTATTTTTATCTTTTATTATGAAAATAGATAAAATTTCAAGAATACTGCTTTTCGTTTCGTTGAAATCCGATTTACATTGTGAAAGTTATGCTTTTTACAATATTGTATGTAAGTTGATTTGTTTAACAAAATTGTTTATTTTAATTTATATAAATAATATTTTTATTTTTCAAAACATGTTCTAATATGTGTAATATGGCATGTTATGTATTTATTTTATTTTTAAATATTTTTAAAGTGATGTTATAATTTTCCAAAGCTTATTGTATTTTATTTACAATTTTTAAATGTTAGTTTCAATATATTAGCTATTTTCTTAATTATTTTCTATTTTTCCTTAAATTATATTTTCTTTTTCTTTTTATTTTGTTCAGTTTTTATTTTTATTTTACTAAAATTTATTTAGTTATTTTTAATTTAACAGAAAAGGAAATTCAAAGGGACATGGACCTTTCATTTTCCATTGTCTTTTCATATAGCATTGTCTCTTCATTTACCAATTGCCTTTTTCATTTTCATTGTAGCCATTCATTTTTTTGTTGTAGCCGTGAATTTTCTTCCTCATTCACGTGAAATACTTCTTCTCTTCTCACAAACTCACGGCAATGGAAGATAAAAGAAAATAATAATAAAAAACATGCTATTGGCTTCATTCTTTTTCTCCTCTTTTCCTTGTCTTGCCTTTTCTCCTCTTCAAGTTTGCTCGGCTAGCCGCCACCACCATCATCTCCACCATCATCTACAGCAGCTCCAATCCCCTCTCCTCTGACCATGTCAAGTCGTGCCATCCAATTGAAGCCATCGCCATAAAATCAATGCAAAACTTCACCAATCATTGCCTAGCCGAACCATATCATCACCTACCATTCCATTGTCACTTTGGCCACCCGCTTAGCCACCACCACCAGCCACTCCACCACCTCTAGCCGATGCTCCAGAATTTCCAGACCTGTACAAGCATGAGCCGAGCCTGTATGTGACCAAGCCGAGCCAAAATGTTGAACCTAAACTTCCTATCTTGCCTTGCCTTTGGCCTTCCTCTTATTTTTGCCATCCACTTACATGCCCTTAGCCTTGCATCTAGGTCTTGGCCGAGCCATGTTGACACCTAGGCCAAGCCTAGTGTGGAGTGATCAAGCCCAATTGATCTTGTGACAAGCCATGGTGTCATGGTCAAGCAAAGTTTGATGAAAGCTAGGTGATGTTCTTTGTTAATTCAAAATTCCAATTGTTTCAATATATTTTGTATTGAATTCATATGTTCATATTATCTTGTTTATTTATTGTATCGATGTCATCATCTAGGCTCCCATTCATTCAAATCAAAAGTCGTGCTGTATCGTGCTTATCGTGCCTTTAGAATTGTTTTGTGTGTCGTAGTGGTCTTCAGCTTGAAAGGGTGAGTCTTTCTCTCTCCGACATTTCTACTTATGAAATAGTAAATGGATGACAAGTTTTTAGTAATTAAAATGTTATGCAAGTTAATGATGATTATATGTTATGTTATTCCATGTCATTACCATGTTAATCCTGATAATTATCACCTGACATTTGATATTTAACATTATACTGTGATATTGACATTGTTTATGTTGTATATGTATATGTTCACACTGCAAGTTCCCTGTTAGAATAGAATCGCTATGGGTTGATATGATACATACCCGAACGGACATTAGAATCGGGAAAAATCGTTATGGGCTGAAATGATAGGCCTGAGCGATTTTTATTTATTTTTATTTATTTGGGATTGCGGGTTTGAAATGATAGAACCCGGGTTTTCTTTTTAAATTGCGGATTGAAATGATATATATCTGTATCACTTGACCTAGGTTAGAAAATTATATACAGACCCCGTGGTATATTTTTAAATGATTTTTATTAAAATATGTATTTTTAAAAGTATGAATTTGATTTAAAAATATATATTTTATGGTTTTAAGAAAGTTAAATACTAAGTTTTGAATTTGTGAATTTAAGTATGTAAATTTGAAGTAAATGTGATTTTTGACTTTAAATTTTATTTTAAAAATGTAAGTAAATAATGTAAATTAAATTTAAAGTTTTGAAATGATATTTGAATAAAAATGTTAAGTTTTGTTGAAATTTATAAGTTAAGAAACAGTGAAATTTTGACTTAACGAATGAAAGTGAGTTTTAATTGGATATTTAATTATAAAATTTTGTTGTGATAAATCATATGTTAAGTTGATTTAAATGTGAAAGTTTGAAGTCTAGAAATATGATTTGAAAATTTAAAATAGAAAAATTTTGAAGTTCAATGTTTCTAAAGTTATAATAAAATCTGGAATTTTATTAATAGCGTTTCTAAAATGTCGTAGTTTTATGACAGCACTTTAAAATGCTGTTGTTTTGAATTTAACTATGTTTGAAGTAACTAAATATCTATTACTGCATTTTATAAATGTCGTTTTTCCTCAACTAAACTATTTTGGAAATTTTAAGCTTCGATAGCACTTTATAAATGCTGTCTTTGCTATATTTTGACAATGTTTGAAATATTATAGATTTTAACACTGTTTGTGTTATATTTTAAAGTGTTAAATGATTTAACTATTTGAATTGATATTTTTGTGAAATATAAGGACTTTTGAATATAATTTAATATTTAAAATTTGAATTTTAAGGAATTTACATTGAATTTGAATTTAAATAAGGTTTACTTGGTTATGTGTTAAATTGAATGAAATCAAATGAGATAAATGAATTTTTGAATGGAATTTTGAAATGTATTTTGTAATGATATTTGAAATAATAAATAAATGACATAATTGATTTTTAAAATGATATTTAAATTTGAATATTTGAAATTGAATTCAAATAATGATTTGATAATGAGGTTTTGAAAGGATATGACATTTTGATGATTTAAATGGTTTGGAAATGATTTGATCTTTATTTTGAGAAAGAATATGAATTTGGAATGATATTTGATTTTGATAAATGAATATTTGAAGTTTATATTTGTATGAAAAGATATTTCGAAACTAAGTAATAATGAAGTTAAATTTGAGATATATGAAATTATAAAATTTAGTTTTAAAATGTGGGATATTAAAGCTTTGAAATATATTAAAAATTTAATAGTTTAGTTTGTGGATCAAATCTATATTTAAATTGATAAGATTTGAAATGTTTTGTAAAGAAACTAAATTGAATTGAAATTGATGGTTTGATTTGAATTAAATTTGAAATTTGAAATTTTGGTTTAATTGAATAAATTTGTAAAATGTAAAGAATTAAAGGAATGTTCCAAGATTTCAAATTGTTATGATTTTCAAAGTGTAATGATTTCAAGTACTTTGGTTTCGGAAAAGTTATAACTTTGAAAGTATTATAATTTTTGAAAGGTGAATATATGTTTGAAATGGAAATGATAAATTATTTTGATTTGAATATAGTTTTGAAATAAAAATGATTTTGGTTTTGAAGTATAAACTATTTTGATTTGAATATAGTTTCGAAATAAAAATGATTTTGGTTTCGAAGTATAAACTTTTTTTTTTGGCAAGGCCAGCCGGTTTTATAGTGAACCGTCCACTTTTTATTACGAATGTAATAAAAATTGAAGTACAGGAGTAAGGTAAAAGCACCTTAACTACTAAGAAAAACGGAAAATATAGCATAGGTACGTGACAACAATGTCACAGTAACTATAAATAGCAAAGAAACTAGCACTCCTCCGAAGAGGAAGAATCGCCATCATCTCCAGACACCTGAGGAGAAACCAAAGGCACAGACCCACAAAGACCAGCAAACGTACGGAATAGGAGAGCAAGACAAGGATCATAACCCATAACATCAGAAGAGTAGATAAACGAACGATCCCAGGAAGGATCAGCTAGCATGACAGAATTCGAACTCGCATACAAACCATCCAAATCGAGGACTAAGGAATCACCAGATGGTTTGTAGCAGAGGAATCTAAGGTCCTATTGATCATTGGTAACAAACCGGAAATAGGGTTCATTCACCGGGTTAAATCTCATCTCAGATTTGGGATCAATCCAACATCTCTCAGGCCCATCTCAAGCAACTGGCAACAGCTGGGAAGCAGGGACTGGAGCAGCGAAAGGAATATCAGGAGCAATACTAGATGCCAAAAACAGGAGATGAGTCAGGCTTATCTATAGGCAAAGGAGGAAGACACAGGTCGGGTAATGGAACAGCAGGAGCAGGGGAAGTCGGAGAGGCAGGGGAAGAAACCTTGGGGACCCAAATCATGCATGGGGGGCAAGGCAAAGGGATCTTCAAAGCGGTCGTGGCGACATCAGAGTGCATACAGGCGATAGGCAGATGGCCAAAAGAGTGACAGAAGGTACAAATATCTGGAACCCAACCATAGCGAACACGGACTTCCACAACATGGCCGACAGCAAGCTGAATAGGAATAGATGTAGGGAGGGCTTAAGGGGGAATATCTCAATAAGAGCCTTAGCATACATCAACTTATCGCGCGCCACAGTATTAGAGTCAAAACATTTCAATTTTCCAACGTTACAGGCTAACCAATTCAAACCAATAAGAGGTTGAAGAGCAGAGGGAATTTGTGGAAAAAATACCCAAACAGGGATAGAAAGGACTTATTCACGAGCACATGCCACTGTCGGAGTCCAAGGTGTAACAATAAAAGGCCTTCCATCAAAAAAAGAGGGCTCAGCGTCAAGAACAAGCCGACGATCCTCAACAGAGGAAAACTTAAGATAATACATGGAGTCAATCGGCTTCACTTGCAAATTACCACGTAACTTCCAAGCCCTCCAAAGAACCGAGGACGCATTAATAAGACGGTAATTAGGTTCTAGAAAGAAACAAACCAAATAATCAGACCAAAATTCCACACCGGTTTGCAAAACAGAAGGGGGAGGGATCATCACTCCATTTTCCTCGACCATATCAAATTCAATCGGGATGTAGTTACCCGCAATACATGGCAAGGACGAGAATAGAGAAGACCAAGGTTTGGAGATAGGCAATGAAGGTGGAGAAGGACCAGGGCGCTCCACAATGAAAGGGGATCCAATAGAGGCAGCTGGAATAGAAGCACCCGAGCAAGCAACACTGACTACAGGAACAGATTTCATAGTGGCATTTACACAAGTACCAGGCGTGCATTGGCCACAACAAAGAATATCAGCCGTAACACACCCCAGTGCACACTCAGGCAATCCAACACCTGCCCTAGCATCGAAATCAACATTCGATAAGGACTTCCCCACAACACAATTCATAGAGCCGTGTAAACTTACTTCGAGACCACTAACATCAGGAACGGGCCGAACACCAGGCGAAGTCGCTCCCACAGCGGCGGCTGTACCATTTGCTTGCAGAGGAGGAAAATCAGTAGCCAAAAGAAGGTGAGGAGGACACACTGTCGCTGGCGACATAGCCTTGAATATACGACCAGACCTGGTCGAAGAGGGAGAAAGGGGAAAAGAAACGAGAGGGGGCCGAGAAGAAAAGGGCATAGGAAGCGAAGAGGAGATCAGGAGCGGTGAGGCGATGCTGCTGAGAATCAGCGAACGTTGAGGAAGATGAGGAAGATGCGGTCGATGCGGTCAGGCGCCATCAGGAAGTTGCGGTTGAATTTTTCCCTGGAAAATTGTGTAATTTAAGTATAAACTATTTTGATTGAATAAATAGTTTTGAAATAAAATGATTTTGGTTTCGAAGTATAAACTATTTTGATTGAATAAATCGTTTTGAAACAAAAATGGTTTTGGTTTCGAAGTATAAACTATTTTGGAAGGAATATAGTTTTGAAATGAAATGATTTGATTTTTGAAGTATAAACTATTTTGAAATGATCACGGCGTTATAATAACGTTTGGTTGTTAAAGAGACAGGGATCGGTAGTTGTCATACTCTCTGCCAACTCCGAAAACCAATTTAACAACTGTGTACGCGGTGGAGATTCCAGAATGAAGTAGGATGGTGGCGACGTTCTTGAGGTATATTACGTGGACCCAACTCCCGTGAGTTGGCTTAAGGTGGCTAAAACAGGAGCTATCTCGGACCAAAAGGGGTAGCTCCTCTGGTCGGACACATTCCTTCGATACTATACTCTTACTTGTGGTTGATTTGATGGCCATCCTCCGATTTTGATATGGGAGTGTGTTCCGAGGTGGGCGTTTGTGGCTGCTGCGTCACCACCAGCCCGTGTGCATAATCGGTATATCTACCCTGGTATTGCCTTGCGTGCCATGTCACCTACCATACCGAGCCTTTACTACGAGTTTGTTTTTCTCCCGTAGCCCGTGTTGTATCCTCTGATAGTCTCCCGATCTGGATTTGTCATGTTATTGGATGGACTACAGGGACTATTATGTGTGAAGGGTGATATGGGTAAGCCTGGAACGCTATTTTAAAGTAAGTTTATTTTACTGTAGACATTATTATAATAGCGCAATATTACTATATAGTAAATATTTTAACGGATCCCTAGAGGATGGGCGATCCCAAGCATCCTTTAAGTTACTGATGCATTTTGTTACTGTTCACTTGAGTTGATTTACAGTTCATAAGTATTTATGTCCTGACTCAAGTGTTTTGTGTTTTGCTTTACGCTCGAGTTAGATTGAGTGATTCAGCATTCAAGACTCACCTTCGGAGTTGGAGCTTTTCTTGAAGATCCAGCTATATATTCTGCTTTCAGTATTCAGTGATTTTAGTGATTTATTCTGATTTGTACCTGATGTGTCTTGTTACTCTTCTGCTGTATTTTTTTAGCTCTGATGTATCTTATTTTTATATAGTAGCTTCATGAACTACTATTCCTTTTACTTCCGCTGCATTATTATTTACTCTGTGTCTGTGACTATTTATTTACTGTATATTCTGAGATTTGCCAAATTTTATTTACAACGCGGTATTTTGAGCAATTCAAGTCCAATATGTGTTGATGCGAATAGCTGAAAATATCGAGTTGTTACAGGTAACAAACTTTTAAATGCAATTAAAAGCAAATAGGTGACAAATAATATAGGTTGTTTATTTATTTAATGTGTTAAATAAACTTTGGTAATCAATTACAATAAATCTTAATTTAACATTTTGTTAATGTATTAGAATGTATACCAAAGTAAATGGTACCTAAGATGATAATAATTGGATTAACTGCAATTAAATGAAATTTAATATTTAATTATTATGTTAATTGAAATTAAAATGAAACTTAGTATTACATTTATGATTTTTAAGACAATAATTACAAGATATGAAGATAATAGGATGAATTGAAATGTTAGTTTATTTGTAAAGAAATAAGTGATGTAATAAAGGAATGAAATCAAGATAAGTAAATTAATTGAGACTTTAATTACAAATAATGTGTGAAATTGACCAAAATATAGTAAATGGAAATATGATAGTCAATAAATAAAGGATGGAATGGGAGCACTAATGTAATGAATGTAAAACTTAATAAATGGATAAATTGAAATGAAAGGTCAAGTGAAATATTGAAAATTGTTATAATTGGTTATGAAATTGAAATGTAAGAAACAAATGTAAATACTTAATTAGCTAATGGAATAATAAAAATATAGTTAATGGTAATTAAATAAAAGCAGAAGTATTTAAGAATTATAACATTTGCTTGATAATAGGGAATTCATAAGTGTAATTAAAGTCATGGTAACACTTGTTATAAGTTACCCGTTTATTTGGTTTAATAATTAAAATGGGAATCAATTATAATTAAATGAACTTTAATGTATATTAATGAGAATTTATGCAATAACTAAAGGTATGAATGTAAATACAAACCAATGTTAATTTATGACACAAATTTGTGTAGAGAATTTATTTTCCTTTATTGTGTGTTAATTACATCTTTAAAGGATGTTAATTTTGGTACGTTTAGGGTTAACAAAATTAATTAAGTGAACGATTGTTTTGAAATTTGAATTCTAAAAATTTGTTTACAGTATAGAGTTGGGCCATTCATTCCCTTTCTAATTAATAATTACCTTTTTTTAATACCTGCTACCTTTAAAAAGGTTGTTCATATTTACTATATTTCAATACCAAGTTTGTTCATATTTAATTTTTTCGTTCATTTTCCAACTTCATTTTACTGAAACATCATTTCATTTATTTCTAATTGATAGCGGCCTTTCTTTTCAAATCTCTTTGTCCCTAAACCTAACTCTAACCTTATAAATAAGATATGATGCAAATGAAACCCCAACCTCCATTCTAATCTTCTTCTTTTTTTCTTTTTCTTTTTTTCCTTCAAATCTCCTTATTATCTCTCATTTTAATTTTTCCTTCCTCTTCAAATTTTATTCTACTTCAAACTTTCTTCTTTCTTTTCAAATCTTGATCTTCTCTTCCATTTTCAGTTCTTCTTATTTTAATCCTTTTCTTTTTCAATTCTTCTTTTTTAAATCTTTTCCAAACCTTTTAAAAATACATAAATACATATATATATATTAATATAATAAGGAGGTAAATTAAATTAAATCAAAATAAAAGAAAATTACGGAGCAAAGCTAGCAATCAAGAAGGAGACTAAGGAAACATAGAGCGAAGCTATTGATTAGAAGTCTATTATTTTCAGATTCGTATAAAGGTAAGTGTTTTAACCCACTCACAACTTCTAAAATTTCTTATGTTTGTTAAATTTAATTTATGTTGTGATTTTGAATTAAATTATGACTGTTTCGTATATTTTTAATCATCATCTTAGTTAACTGCATTTATTTAAAATTTAATCGATATTTAATCTATTATTGAATATAACTGCCTGTTAAATACCTGTTGTATATTATCGGTTATATATTGATATCGATTGATTGTTTTGGATGATGATTGTGATGGATGTGTGATTTGGATGATGGACGAATCTATGTTTTATTTTATATCATTATAATCTGCCAGTTCGTTATGGATTTATTTTTATTTCATTCGAGATTGCGGTTTGAAATGATATAACCGTAATTTTTATTTTAAATTACGGATTGAAATGATAAATATCCGTATCACTTGACCATAGGGTAGAAAATTAAATACAGACACCGTGGCCTACATATGAAAATATTTGAAATGATTTTCTATGGTTTTGGAAAGAAATATACGGTTTAATAAATATTAAATTTTGATATTATATAAATATTATTTTTTATATATATAGTTAAATTTTTGAATTTAAGCTATGTATAAATTTGTTTAATAAAAATAAGTTTAATAATGGAGTTTGATTGTTTTATATTATATGGTTAAGTACCTGTTTAAGATATTGTATATATAGAGTTTTAATGACTTAACTAAAAATTAAGTTGGAAGATAAATATGAAATTGGTTTGAATTGAATTATTTAAAAACTATACTCGAATAAATTTGATTTGAAATTTAAATAAAATTGAGATTTTAAAGGGTATGATTCTTATAACTTGATTTGGTTTAGAGTGATTTAAATGAATATAAAGTTGATTTAAATGAATATATCTAGTTATGTGAAATTAAAGGTTTTCTTAAATGATATTTGATTTATTACGTAAACATTTCAAATCTAAATGATAGTAATTGAATTTGATGTAAATGGGATTATCAAAGAATAAATTTTGAAATGGTGGAATATTTAAAGCTTTGAAATATATAGAAATTGAAATGGTTTATTTGGGAATTCAAATTTGTATTTGGAATTGATTTGTGTAATTAAAGAAGTTAATTTATTACATAAAGAAATTTAATATTAAACCATTTAAGTATTGGAAGTTATGTTTCAAAGTTATGGGTTTCGAGCGTTTGGTTTTGAAATATTATTATTTTGAAAGTGCGATGTTTTAGAAAGGATATATTCGAAATAAAATGATATTATATTGATTTGGGTTTTAATAAAATGATGTCATATTTATGGGTTTTGAAACGGAAATGATATCATATTTATATGATTTTGAAATGGACATTATATTCTGGTTTTAAAGGTATAAACTATCTTGAAAAGACTGCGGTGTTATAATAATGTTTAGTTGTTGAAGAGACCGGGATCGGAAGTTGTCATACTCTCTGCCAAATCCGAAAACCACTTTAACAACCGTGTACGCGGTGGAGATTCCAGAATGAAGTAGAATGGTGGCGGCGTTCCTTTGAGGTAAATACGTGGACCCGACTCCTATGAGTTGGCATAAGGCGGCTAAAACAAGAGCGATTGACGGGCTAAGAAGGTAGCACCTTTTATCGGACACATCCCTTCGATATTATACTCTGACTTTTGGATTGATTCGGTGGCCACTTTTGATTTTGATTTGTGGGTGTGGCTCGAGGTGGGCAGTAGTAGCTGCTATGCGCTACCACCAGTCCGGAAGCGTAATTGGTATATCTAACCTGGCATTGCCTAGTTGTGCCGTGTCACCTACCCTAGCGCGCCTTGTACGAGTTTGATTTGTGTCGTGCCTATGGAGTATCCTCTGGTAGCCTCCCAATCTGGAGGTATTACGGTACAGTATGGACTATTGGCACTATTACGTGTTAAAGGCTATATGGGTAACCCCTTAACGCTATTTAAAAGTAAGCTTATTTTATTAATAGACATTATTATAATAGTGAAATATTACTACATAGTAAATAGTTTAACGGATTCTTAGGAGATGTGAATCCCGAGCATCTCTTAAGTTACTGCACTCACGTTAGACACTGGATAGGAGAGGTCAAACCCCGTAAACATCTCCGACGCCGTTCCACTCATATTTATTTCCGTTGATTTAACTTACGTAAGATCTTTTAGTTCTAACTCGAGTGTTTTGTCTTTTCAATTTGCTCGGATCAGCCTGAGCATTTCAGGATTTGGAAGACCGTATTCTGGAGAACGAAGACGAAGATTTATTATTATTTATTATAGTATTCCACTACATTCACATTGTTCCGCTGCATTGTCATTCATTATTCTCTGGTATGTGTAACTCTGATATTGCATTGTATAAGTATAACCAAATGTTTTTGTAAAACGGCTTTATGAACTGTTTATTTCATTATTATATTTTATCGTTCCGCTGCAAGATTCTAATTTGTTTTTTTTTCTTTTTCTGCTTTTTCTTATTTACCCCATAACAATCCGCCCTTCTGTATGGTTTAAGTCTGACATGTGTGGTTTATCGTCGATTTAATACGTACAAAAAGGTGGGACGTTACATTAGACATTTCAACTTTTAAATCTTTTGGTAAGTTATCAATATGCTTTTTAAGAATACAATTGAAATTTATACAAGTTTATCTCATTTCTTTTAAATTAATTTAATGTTCAAAAATCATATCTTTTGTTTTTATAGGTTACAAATTTCAACTTCCTTGAAATTTCATTTATAACCTAGCATTTAATCTCTTATTTTAGTTCGAGGTTCCAATTATTAATTAGTTGCATTCCATTTTACTACAATAATTAAAATCATTAATTAACGGAAGCTAAAGAACTAAATACCGAGTTACATTTAAAATTATTTTAAAATAATAGATAAATGTATATACTTACAACTTATATATATCTGATTCTATTTAAAACAATTTAAAATTTATATTTGTTTATCAAAATAAATCTATAGTAAAACTACTACATGGCCTTCCTACTTAGAAACTCGAAAATGAATGTCGATGATGCGTGCACTCATCACTGAAATTATTTTCCAGTGACGGAGAGGTGAGTATATAACTTATTTCTTTCCAAAATTTCTTTAAAACAATTCTTTCAAATTATACTGAAATATTTATATCAGAAAATACTTCTAATAGTATTATTATTATATTCCAAAATCATTCGAAAGAAATTTTCAATACCCCGGAACTAAGTTCTGAATTTACAATTGTCATTTGTTTTAGGTCGTATTTCCAACCAATATTTATAAATTTCACTACCTAACAACCAATATATTACAACCAATTATAATCTTTATAAAATTTATTACTTTATATACATAAAATATAATAGGAAATATTATTTCATTTACCTATATTTCAAAACAAATATTGTGTCGGTCTGTCCTATTAAGTGTTTAGAAATCCCTATTAATGTCATAGCGTCCTATGCACCAACCAGAATTTATAAATACAAAATGAAACAAATTAACACAATACTCAGACCTTTTTATAACACTAACAAATACGCTCTCTCATACATACACTCAGCGACTCATCATAGGGTATTACTACCCTATTAGTAAAGAGTCAGACCCCACAAAGCTAAGGTTTATCGCTAAACCAAAGCTCTAATACCAAATGTAACATCCCAACTTTTTATACGTTTAAATCGATGGTAAACCACACACGTCAGACTCAAACCATACAAAAGTGCGGATTGTTATTGGGATGAATAAGAAAAGCAGAGAAGGAAATAAAAAAAAACAGAATCTCACAGTGGAATGACAAAATATAATAATCAAATAACAGTTCATGAAGCTGTTTTACAAAACATTTGATTATACTTATACAGCACATATCAGAGTAACATATGCCAGAGAATAATAAATAATGCAGCAGGATACATGACGCAGTGAAATATAATGAATAATAATAAAATCATCATCTTTATCCTCCAGCAATAAGGTCTTTAAATCCTGAAATGCTCAGGCAGACCCGAGCGAATTGAAAAGACAAAACAGTCGAGTCAGAACTAAAAGATCTTATGTAAGTTAAATCAACGGTAAAATATGAGTGGAACGGCGTCAGAGATGTTTACGGGGTCTGACATCTTCTATCCACTGTCTAACATGAGTACAGTAACTTAAGAGATGCTCGGGATTCACATCTCCTAAGGATCCGTTAAACTATCTACTATGTAGTAATATTTCG
This sequence comes from Allium cepa, assembly GCA_030765085.1. Lineage (NCBI taxonomy): Eukaryota > Viridiplantae > Streptophyta > Magnoliopsida > Asparagales > Amaryllidaceae > Allium > Allium cepa. The sequence continues at coordinate 2,100,950 of JASFAV010000025.1, read as the reverse complement.
CTATTAAAATAATGTCTATAGTAAAATAAAATTACGTTTAAATAGAGTTAAGGAGTGACCCGATATTCCCCTTAACATATAATAGTCCCAGTAGTCCATCCAGTATCAGCGCAACTCCAGATCGGGAGACTACCCTAAATACTCCACGGGCTACGGGAGAAATCCAAGCTCGTACAAGGCACGATAGGGTAGATGACACAGCACAACGAGGCAATGCCAAGGTAGATATACCGATTACTATCCGGACTGGTGGTGATGCGTAGCGTGAAGCTACCGCGCACCTCGAGCCACACCCCAAAAAAATCAAAGGGCCCCAATCAATCACAAAGTAATAGAATGGTATCCAAGGATTGTGTCCGATAAGAGGAGCTACCTTACTAGCCCAGAATCGCTTCTGTTTTAGCCACCTTATGCCGACTCACGAGAGTCGGGTCCACGACATACCTCAATAGAACGTCGCCACCATACTACTTGAATCTCCACGGCGTACACGGTTGTTAAAGTGGTTTTCGGAGTTGGCAGAGAGTATGACAACTTTCGATCTCAGTCTCTTTAACAACCAAACGTTATTATAAAACCGTGGCCATTTTCAAAATAATTTATACTTCAAAATCAAAATATCATATCCACTTCAAAACCATATAATTAAGATATCATTTCTATTTCAAAAACCAAATCAATATGATATCATTTTTTTTCAAATATATTCACTTTCAGAATCATAGTACTTTCAAAGTTATAACCCTTTCGAAACCAAACACTTGAAATATGACATTTTCAAAACATAATACTTTGAAATTCATAGCTTTGAACTATAACTTTCACCACTTAAACAGTTTAGATGTTCAAATAGTATATAAAATAAACTAGTTTTAAATTTAACACTACTTATAAGTAAAATAATTTCCTCAACTTCACAAATTGATTCAAATCAACTTGAATACAAAATTCAATTTAAATCAAATCTCAATTCATAAATTTCAACTCAATTCAGTTTTCAATAATCCATTTCAGTTTATATCAATTCTAAATATAGATTTGAACCTCAAATGAACCATTTCAAATTCTTTATATTTCAAAGCTTTAAATATTCCATAATTTCAAAACTAAATTTGATAACTTCATATATACCTTAATTTAACTTCATTATTATTCAGTTTTGAAATATTTACTTAACAAATCCAATATTCTTTGAATAAGCCCCAAATTCCAAATCACTAGATGTTCCTTTAATTAATTTAAACTTGAAATATTCATGTTAAATCATCTTAAACAAAATCAAGTTATAAAAATCATGCCTTTCAAATTTTCAAATTTAAAAAAATTTCAAATCAAACTTATTTGAGTTTAAGAATTAAATAAATTCAATTTCAATTAAATTTCAAATTTATCTTCCAACCTTAATTTATTTAAATCATTATAAACTCAATATTAAAATACAATTTAAATACTTAACCATATTATCTTCAATAAAATCAAACTTTATTATTAAACTTATCCTATATTTAAACAAATTTATACATAGCTTAAAACCAAGAATAAAATAACATTTATATAATATCTAAAATCAATATTTATATAAAACCATATATTTCTTTACAAAACCATAGCAATCATTTTAAAATATTTTTATATATAGACCACGGTGTCTATATAAAATTTTCTATCCTATGGTCAAGTGATACGGATATTTATCATTTCAATCCGCAATTTAATATATTACGGTTGTATACCATTTCAAACCGCAATCTCGAATTAATAATAATCCATAACGAACTTGCAATTTATAACAATATAAACTAAACATCCATTCAACCAATATCAACAATCAACATCCATCACAATCATCATCCAAAACAATCCATAAATATCAATATAGAAATTGATAATAAATAACAGATATTTAACTGGCAGTTTATATGCAATAATAAATTAAATAACAATTTAATTCAAATAAATTCAATTTAACTGAGATGATGATTAAAAATATTCCAAACAATCATAAATAAATTCCTAATCACATCATGATCTAAATTTAACAAACATAAGAAATTTTAGAAGTTTTGAGTGGGTTAAAACACTTACCTTTTGAATTTAAATCCAATTTAAACCCGAAATTCAAATAGGCTCAGAATCTGTCCAAACCTTCGTCAAAATGTCCGAAATTCCAATACGATCCCAGTGGAACAAACCGCGTGTGAATCGGACCTCGTATGCAGAAGTTATTAAGATTAGAATATTTCGAAATTGAAATTAAAATAAATAAATAAAACAAACAGAAATTCAAAAGCATGCACACGTCATCACTACAATACCTCATCACGCTCAAATGCGAATTACCCAGCTCGATGCCGAACATGCCGACAACAACTTCCATGCACGCATCCACTTGCCGTCGATCGAGACTCCACCATCCACCTGAAACCGCCGGACCTCCCTACATCCAACCTCGCCCACGCATGACCACCCAGTCGCTAGATCAAGGCAGAATTCACGGCAGCCGCCTCCTAGGGTTAAACCCTAATCGAATTTTTGTCGCGATCTAGCTGTAATCCCACCTATCAAAGCACGTCGATGGGCTACGCTCGCTGCTCTCCACACCATGGTACCATCAATTTATCGATCAGGCAGAGTCAATATCGACGCGATGGATGGCCGAGAATTGATCATAAATTTTTGTCAACCGGTGACTCAATTTGGAAAACAAATTTTAGGTCTGAGATGCGCTCATCGAGTGGTTTAGATGGATATAAATTTTGATATAGTTTATGGAGTTTGAATTTTTGATTTGATTTTGAATTGCAATTTGATTTGGAATTGAGAATTTGTCTTCCATTGAGAAGGAGGAGCAACAGAAAGAATTGTTCGTACATACAAATAAGAATAAGGAGTGGCTAGGGTTTATAAAGAGGTATATATAGGCAGAACACAATAGAAACAAATGGGCTTGATTGGTTTGGAAAATTGAACGATAATGACCCGAAAAGCCTGTTTCGACTCCTGAACGAAAATGGGTCAACCCATATATCAAAATAGATGTTTTTGAATATTCTAAGATCGATGGAATAGGTTTCAAGTCCAAATTCCATCTATGAAGAAGTTACATTAAAATCAGTTTATTTCAAATTGATTTCAATTGATTTCAATTCAATTGATTTCTAGGCGTTTCAAGCCCGTACGATCAAATGACCAGTCTGATGATTATGAAACTTGAAATCCTATAATAATTCACCGTCACGGATCCGATGAAACTAGTTTTGTCGAAATCCGAGTCAGTGGTCAAAATTGCTATATTTCATATTCTTAAATTAAATTAATATTTAATTAATTAAATCACTTTTTCGTTTCAAATTTAAAAATTCACAAATTCCATCATTTTTTATTTCTTAAACAATTACAATAATTTAAACAACTTAGATATCAATTCAAAGTTAATTGATGTACCCATTACTGTAAATAATTTCAATTTTAATAAATTCATTAATTATCAATTGAAATTCCAATAAATCCATTTATTTGATTTTAAATCCTGTATTCAATAAATTATTATCAAATGGATGAAATTAACATTGATTCACGATCTATTACATTGATATTCTCGGATTTCGTCTTAATTTCTATTAACATAATAATTAAATATTAAATTTCATTTAATTGTAATTAATCCAATTATTAAGTTTAAATTCCAATAAATTGATAAATCATGATTTCCATTCTTTTTATTCAACCCAATGTCATACTATGAATAAAGTTGACATTATTCCCATTTATTATCTCGTTTTACATTAACATAATACTCAATTTAGATTTATTGCAATTGATTACCGAATTTTATTTAATACACTAAATAAACAAACAACATATATTAATTGTCACCTATTTACTTTTAATTACATTTATAAGTTTATTACTTACCAACATAGGTTATACTTTCATATATAACACAAATTTTATTTCATTACCATTTATGATACCCTTTCATTACATACTTCAATATTTACATTCGCTTATCTTTTATTGAATTCATAACCAAGTTGTAACAATTTACACTATTTCATTCTTGGGATTTCACTCCAATTGTCAATAATTAGTTTTAATTACCATTGCTTCATTTCATTTTTAACATTCACTTCATTATAAATTATAAAGTTTTTTATTTCTTTCTAAATTTAATTACAAAAATCTTATTAAATTACCAATTTAGTTATCGAAATTTACGGGTCGTTACAGTAAGTTAATTAATGTAAATAATTAAGGGTTAATGAAAGTAATTAAAGGATAGTTAATTACTTAATGTAATTAATAAAAAGGTAATTAGTTAATGTGATTAATTATGGTATAATTAATTAATGAGAGTAATTAAAGGTTAATTAATTATAGTATAATTAATTAAAGTTAATAATTAAAGGTTGATTGGTTATTTTCATTAATTAAAGTGATGATAAATGATTCGTAATTAATTAATGTTAGGTAAGCAGGATTTAAGGGTAATTAATTTAATTTATTTTGATATTAAATTGAATTAATTAGGAATTGAACAACCAATAAATCTTGCTTATGGATGATTAGTTATTTTGAATGCCTTGGATTATTTGATATCTCTGATGTTATGTGGTATGACATGTTTGGGTTGAACTGTGATAATATGGATTATCTATCTGTAGTGGAATTGCTATGTGAATAAGTTACTCTGAGTATAAATTGAATTGTATTCACTTAAACAACTTGGAATTAAAATGGAATTGGATTCGAAGAGATCGGGGTCGGATATCAGCAAATATTTGAAACCACTTCGATTTGTAACGTATAATTCTTTATGGATTTGATTTGTGAAATCACATAGGCTGAAATGAATAAATTAAGCAACATGGCCACTTAAACTAAATAACAATTTTGAATATTGTTTGATAATAAGTGATTGACTATAAAAAGTTTAGAACTCGTAGTAAGGTACGAATTACCCTAGGTTTCTGTTATGTTTTAAGACTTAGTATTTCAAATTTTATGGGTTTACTCACGCTGGTTTCTAGCCTGACCTGGGTGTTACTTGATTTTAATGCTTGGGTCAGACCGAGTATTATAGATTTTCAGGTTAGGACGTTATAGAGCTCAAGAGGCGAGCTGGATGGCAGGAACGTATGGAGTATGTGACGACCCGGAGATTTTAACGAATTAAATTGGAGTAATTAATCGATTTTAAATATTTAAAAAATTAATTTTAACTTGAATTCCTGATATCAATATTTGCTTGATAATCAAATCATTGAATTATATAGTTTAAATCTTGATTTAATATTTGAAATTGGGTAACATATTGAATATGGAATTGTAAGCCTGTTTAAATAATTTGAAGGCTTATAAAATTTTTAATGATGATACTTAAGATAATAGAATGGTTGAAATTTAATTCATAGGTAATTTGTTCAGTTTTAAATAATATATCGGTTAAATTGAATTTAAAAATAGCCTTCCGAGGCACAGTCTCGGAATTCGACGAAACCAGTTCCATTGGATCCGTAATAGTTAGTTATTATCGGATTTCCATTTTCGTAACAATCGGAGTTGTCGTTTGACCCTGGCAGCTCAAAACACTTAGAACTATTTTAATCGATTTAAATTTAATTTGATCATTTTTCTTTTGTAACTCGCACATACAATCAAATTAGCCTCCGAAACACGTTCCATTGTGTTCGGAATGTAGGTAAAACCTTATATGAGTCAAGCGGTATTCCTTAAGGAGAGTTTAAATTTTTTATTAGCAATTAACGGGACGGTTTGCAAGTTTTATAAATTTAAAGTAATATATGTCAGAGATATTTTGTCTAAGGCTTACTCGGGAAGCTTTCTCAAAATCGATAATTGTCAACGTCCTCGTTAAAATCTTCTAGGAGAAGCCGATGCTTAAAAAAAAATCAAAACAAAAGAAAAATGGCCGCTCATTCTTATTGAAATCAAACCCGATCGTTTCCTTCTCCCCCTTTTCTTCTTCTATTTCAATTTCAACCCAGTTAAAAAAAAATGGCCGAAGCCCTCGAAGGAGATGGCGACGCAGTCGTGTGTGACAAAGGGGTTCGAATTCTGTTCTGGGGGGAGGCTCAAGCACGATCGCGTGAAGGAGGACACTCGCGACATGGGAGTCGCTCGCGTGAGCGAGATGCAGATCAACTGAAGCTTTATTGAGGGGATTAAGGTTGATGAGTTTGTGGATTGGTTGTGAAGCGATTCAAGGAAGCATTTCGGTTCGACTCGAGTACGGTGGGCTAGGGCTGGCGATCAATTGGTTGTGGTCGCGACGTCATTGGAGGGGCTCGCGGTGTGGAGGGCGATGGGTTCTCAGATTTAGGGGCAGCGTTGTTGAAGCCGCGTTAGGGTTTTCTCACAACCATCTTCTGTGAGTAAATTGCTTTCCTTTATTTATTTATTTCAGTTTTTTTGTTTTAAAACCTAGGCTAAATAAATAAATAAAAAGGTAATAAAGGAAATGGGATTGTTAAATCATTCATAAATCCTTTAAGTTAAGTACCTTTCAAACTTAAATCAAGACAGTTGATATGTTAGACACATAAAGGATATTTAAGATTTAATTAGTTTACAAATAACGTTAATTTTTTTTGTGATTTAGTATTTAACAAAAGATGTTTACCTTAAGTGTAATTCAGATTTGATAATTTATGAAATAAGTTGAAGATTAATTAAGTAATTGATTTGCAATTATTGATTCTGTAATTTGAAATTAGTGATTTACAAATGGGAATTAAGTTTTAGAAATTAACAATGAAGATTAATAATTAATAGCTAAGGAGTAATGAATTAAAATCTCTTAGTGAAGTAATAAATTTATAATTCACTGAATGTAATTGACTGAATGAAGAGGATTTCCAATTGTGAAGCTAAGGTGAGTAAATCTCACTCTGTTGGATTTCTATTTAAATTTAAATGGTTAAATTTAAATATTAGTTGAATGATTGAATTAATTTAGTATGCTCTGTGGATTGATGATCTGGTGGTTGTGATTTTGGGACGGTTCTCGAGTTAGTTGTTGCTTACTTCGAAATACTGGGAATTTTAAGTTGTTTAAAACTTAAAATATAAGTAAGAAAAATGTTTTCATTATTAAGTTACTAAAGGACTAATGATTTGGGACTCATTAAATCACTAAATTAATTAAAAACAATTTGGGATTATTTAATTTAGGAATTAACGAGTTGAATAAATAATAAATTAAATGGTAAGTTAATTAACTAAGTATAAGTAATTTAGAATAATCATTCGATGGTGTAATAAATAATTACTTCATGTAATTAAATAAAATATAATTACTTCGCGAATTTAATCAAGAGATTAATTGAGATAGTTAAGTAAGAAGTAATTAATTAATGAATAAGGTAAAATGAAAGATAGTTAATTTCAGTTTGGGGTTAACCGGAAAGGATTAATACTGTGGTTTCATAAATATAATTAAACTTGATTGGGATAAATTAAAATATAATTGAAAATCCTTAATTTATGTAATTAATGATGTAATCAAAGATTGATTAATTAAAATTGATTAATCCATAATAGGTGACTTGTGAAGTGAATTAATAGTAATTAAGGAATAATGTAATTAAAATAGTTAATTAATTCATGGAGCAATTGAGATCTCTTATTGATCTTGATTAAGGATAATTAATATGGTGAGGGTAATTAAGTATAATTACTTGAATGTAATTGTAAAATAGTTAATCCAGGGTGATTAATTAAGATGAGTAATGATGGGTTGACTAATTAATTGATTTGGAATTAATTAACGTTAAATGAAAGAATCTAAGTGATTGAGGTTAGAAATTTAATTTGAATCAATTGAACTGATTTGTATGTGATGGATGATTGAATGGTATTGGATGTTATGAATAAGTTGATGTCTCTGACATGAAATGTTGTGTATTTCATTTGGGTAACTTGTGTTAGTTTATCGTGAGTTTCGAAGAGACAGGGGTCGGGTATTAGGAAATTCCCGAAACCACTTCCGAATTAGAAATAAATCGATGAGTAAAAATCAATAGGCTGGAATGAAATAATTTAAGTGAAGTGGGTTATTTTATCTAAGTTTGGTACTTAGAAATTGATATGTGAAATAAGTGTTGTCTATAGCAAATTGTGAATTGGTTAAATTGATATGTTACCCCGGGTTTATATAAGTTGATTGCTTTAGCATTCCATATTAGTTGGGATTACTCACGCTGGTTTCCAGCCTGACCCGGGTGTTACTTTGATGTAATGCTCGGGTCAGACCGAGTATTACAGATTTTCAGGTTAGGACGTTCAGGAGCTCAGGAGGCGAGCTGGTGGCAATATCGTATAGAGTTTATCCGCTGTATTTATATTATTGTTTATCTGAGTCATGGTAATTGTATAGATATTCAGTGACTGTATATATGTAAAACTCTGATGTACTAAAATGTAATCGACAGATATAATATTCTTTTGCAACTGTTATTATTTATTATTATATTTTATCCGCTGCGATTGTGAGATGTTTGGTGTTTCTGATCTTCTTCTTCTATCTCTTTCTTCTTTTTCATAACTATCTGGAATTTTCGGGTCAGAAAATTTCGGGTCGTTACAGAGTATATTCCGTTATATATTTGAGTTTGTATTGATGATAGTCTGAGACAAGTTATTACCACTGTCCAGTTTATTTGTGCATGGTTGTACTCTGATATATTGAATGTAAACTGACAATTATAGCTTTTCATTGTAAAATGCTATTATTTGATATTATATTTTGATCCGCTGCGAATGTGAGATTCTGTGCTGTTTTTTCTTGTTTCTTTTCCTACCTCTTTTCTCATTTCTCTAACAATCTGGAATTTCCAGCATTCGATTGCTCGGCACTTCTACAATGGACGTATTAGTGTCGAATTTTCGAGGTCGAAAATTTCAGGTCGTTACATGTAGGCAGTGTTAATAAATTCATTATATGTATACAATTGGACCTACAACTCCAAAATCACATTTAGGCATATAGGAACAGATTTATAATGATACAAATCCAATATTATAAAAATATATAATTTTCCAATCATCTTTTTAGCTTTTCAAATCTCTAAATCTAACATACCAGCTCGACTCCCCTTATTTTCCCTTAGCTTCACCGATTTGATTCAACCATATTCTTCTTCTCAATTACCCACTGTTATCCTCCACTTGTGTATACATATATAAGCTATAATTTTTATTTAGAATTAAGAATTTGTAGAGTAAAGGAAAATAGAAGAGCTCCGTTGTCGCTCTAGAAAATATGAGAAGAAAAGTAAGGGGTTAGCCCGTATTTATAAGGGTTCGAATCATTGCTATTTGTTGGATTAAATTGTTTTCAATCTGAAACGTTCGGCTACGTCAAAATTCACAACTGACATTTCAATCGATCGATCGACGTCCCCCTACCGGTCGACCGCTAGCGTTCGCCCAGCCTAAGTTAGGGGAGATCGACCATTGTTTATTTTGTTAATTAATATCCATTATTAAAGTTCGTTAATATCCTACCTTATATGTTCATAGGAAATAACTTCTTTCAGATTTCGATTAACGTTAACTTACTTAAATACTAAGTATTGTTAACGTTAATTTAATTGTTGATTACATTTTATTTTCTTAATTATACATATATATATATATATAATTATTTCTGATTCAAAAACTATAAACGTTAATAAATTTTTGTTTGAGCTCTGATTAGAAAATTTTATATATGAAAATTGATCATAAAATTGCCATGATTCCAAAAGTACAAGTCTCATAGCCAAATCTTGACACTTAGAAAAACTCTATTTTCAGCGTTGCTAATTACTAATTTATTTCTTTTTAATTAATTTCGTTACAATTATGGGTTTCTATATCCTAAGTGAACTGGTCCTTGGGAGTAGTAATTCTAATAGCGTTCCACCAATTCATGGCTCTTCTTTGAAGCTGTCGAGAAGCTAACCTCCTCTTCATAGTGTCATCAAAAATTCTTTCATAGTGCTTAACAATCCTGCACTTCCATAGCTAGTTTCGCCCATTGGAATGGTTTGCCACTAAGACTGCTAAAATCCTTATTCAGGTTAGCAAAATCAACTTTGGGCACCAGCATTTGAGCACCATCACCAACAGTATGTTCGTCATTATCGTGTTGAATATAGCATGCTAGTGAAGGATAGCTGCCTTCAAACCAGCTCCTTCTTCGACTCTAGAAACGGAGTTCCTTACGATGTTTCTTATATTTCGTCTCATTCTCAATTTGTACCAAGAATGCTTAGTATCTCATAAAGAAAACTGCATCAATAGTACTCATATGTGCATGTGACTTACATACTATATATACTACATAGCTTTGAAAATCAAAATATATAACAAGTACACTCTCTCTTGTGTGTCTACACTCTCTCTCTCTCTCTCTCTCTCTCTCTCTCTCGATCCAGTCTAGGATGATAACTCCTTCCTGTCTCTAATGGACTATGGCATCAACTCAGGTTAATCATGGTATCAACTTCGGTTAATATGTAACATAAGCTCTGACACCAAACGAGATGACTGCCCTGCACTATCGGCACCCAAGATAATTAAATAATGCTTTGCTGTGATGCCCAGCCGATGTAGCACAATTTTCAAGAGTTAAAAGGAATAAAACATTACAAAACATGTTGTATACCTCACAGCGCATTGAATTAAATAAAATAATCATTATATATATAATAGGAGTGATAGTAATAACTAAGTGATCCAACTATCAGAGTATAAATCCATAGAGTTATATAACATAGTAATAGAGTGTAGGCAGAGGGAAAAGAACTCAAACAAACTATCTCATAGTAGTAAAGAAAACATTGCATAGCAGAATGAGCATAATATTCTTATGTAATACAAGAAAGAATCTTCTTGCTCGTCCTATGCACTGCCACAGTGTATACCTAGACCTACTATCTATTCTTCTCATTTAACAGTTCCTTGGATAATAAAAAGAAAAATATAAAACCTTGAGTCATGCTACAGCCTAATATGAGCGGCACATGAATCTAAAAATACTATGTAAGTCAACATAGTATGGAAATAAGGATATACGAACCATATCTAACCTATCTGTGAACCAAAAAAGTCGGTACATAACAATTATAATATGCTACTCTATAAACGTCATAAGGGTTGTATTATGAACTAAGTATAATGACATGTGTCCAGGTATCCCTATCCATAATGCCTATTTTAAGTGATATACCTAGAGTGATAGCATCTATCAAACAATCCTTACTATCACTCAATGTGCCCTATATATATGAAAACTTGTATGACCTTTCACCTACCAGGGATTAATGGACATCTTGGTTCTTAATGTACTCGATTTTAGCCCGAAGCTGGTATAAGACCCACTTAACCAGTCCAGTGTATACGGATCCATTCAATCAATCCAGGGTAGCCAAACAAAGTACCCATGAGTGCACTCATAATATCCCCACTTTCGAGTACATCAAAAAAAAATCTGAGTATCACGATCCCTTAGCATGCATACTGATCTCTTTCCTTAATCCATCTAATCTCTATTATTCTCAAGGAACCATTCCATGTTCCTACTTTCACGATAGAACCATTCAACATTCCATCCATGGGTCGCCCTTTCCAGAACTCGACATTTGTGGATAACCGTTCTTATGACTCCTTTTAACATCGAGGTGCCATCATCAGAACCTAACCTCATTCGTTATCAAGTTACGATCACCGAAGTCCACAAGCTCTCATCGTGCTACTACATCGCCATCGAACCCAAAGCAAACAAACAAACACCCTTAGCCCGACCTATAGAGTCCCATCTTTCTTTGGAAATCTCATTACCAGTAGACCAAAATATTCAGGTTGGTACCGATGTAAATTGATCGGTACCAAACTGAATACTTGACTGCCTTTTTGTCACCCCACCTTCAAGAAATCGCATTTTCTAATGATCGATCTCCTAGGTTGTTAAACACCCAACATCAGCCAGAAAAGTGATTGGTACTGATCTGAACGATGGGTACCGAGTTCTATGGTTAGCCAATTTTTGGCTTCCCACCTCCAATACTTAACTTCAACTGGTCCTCGAAGCACTCATAGAAATTTCCCTCTTCCATACCTAAGAAAATTCTCACCTCGAACCAAGTTTCCTTTACTTCTACCTAAATTCCTTCCTATCTCTAACCCGAAGCACACTCCAGGAATTCCTAAAACTTTACCGAAGCACAACCTAAAGCATTTGACCCCGAGCTGAAGCAACTCCATCGGTCTGATTTAGACCGTCACTGGCATGAATCCCCACGTCTAAATTTCATGCCACGTTTAATTGTGGGATTCTCCAATACTCCAGAGCACCCCTCCAAGTTTCATCCAATTCTAACCGCTTTTGCCTTTGATTTTGCCAATTCGAAGATCACTTTCCTAACAACCTAAAAGCATTAGAAAACCATATCAAAGCACAACATGCCAAACTGAAATATCATCCATACGCATCCATACACACATGTAATTTATCACACATGGTTGTCATAAAAATCCTAAACTATATATAACTTTTACGCTGCTTGTCAATATGATAAAAATGGGTTGCAAAACCATTTAAAAACCATTTTAATTTCAACCATAAACATGTATCAAGATGTGATTAAAGTTATAAAATGTGTTAGGATCAAAATCATCTTGAAAGTATTTAAGTTTACTATATAAAAATGAATAGGACGGTGAGAGGTCAAGAACCACTTGCCTAATACACAATTAGCACTTAAATTCTCCACATTTGAGATGGCACAGTAAGAACACGGATTCCAAGATAGCTAAAATGGTAGATCTATTATTCTCTTTACTAATTACCTCTCTATTGATAGTGTCAGTTAAAATTAATAAGAAAAGGAGATGGTTTTTGAAAAGATTAGGGTTAATGGAGGCTTGGAACTATTTTGAGGAAGGTAGAAATGACCAAGGTCTGCCCCATTCGTCCCCCTTAGGGTCCGATCCTGAAATGGATTAGTGGGGCCTAAGTGTGGGTTAGCCTAATTACCCAATAATATTGGCTAACAGCAGCCAAATGTTAAAATAGTCATAACTTTCAAACGGTAAGTCCATTTTACTATGTGACTACTCTACAAAATGGAAAACCATCATTCTAATGCAATGAAAATAGTATCAAACCCTAAATCGACTTATATCAAAAGTTATAGACCATATAAAATTTTGAGCGTCAAACTGGTCACATAGAAATTTGATAAAAGTCATTGGTGTGGAAAATGCCTCTAAATGTCATTTTTGAAAATACAAGAGTCATGCGACTTCATATAAATTAAATAATAATATTTATGATCCTTCAATACATAAAACATAGGTCATTACATCTTGCGTGATTTAATGTGGAAGGCTTCAAAGATTCTAACACGTTTTACTTTCATCAACAAGTTCTTGATTGATCGAAGTGCCAAGGTCGTTCATCTCCGCGTTTGGAGTTGGATCTTCTAAAGTGTTCTATTGGCATGCTTCTTCTTCTCACTTCTTTGTTATTTCATCTAATTAAAGATAGGAATATCATTATAAACCTAGCATGGCTAGCACTGTGCCTTTGCATTCTTTAAACTGAATGAAACGGATCTTTTATTGCAAAATTTGATTGAGAATCTTATTGTTTTTTCTACTTGTATATCTACTATGACTTATAGAGCAGAGCACTTTGAATTGCCAATGGTACTTATATTTATCTTATAGAAATGCTTTTCTTTTTTTAGTATATGTTACATATCAGTATGATTATAAGGCAGTATGGGTATAGTTATTAATGTAGACAAGGTATCGTTCGAACATAGAGTGGCAATTTGCACCGGCATGAACTAAAACGTAAGTTTGCTCATGGGTTCTCTTGGGTTGCAAGTTTTCAAACCAAGAATGGTGGATGAGCCCAGGCTCGAACCTAAGTGCATGAGCCTGTGAGATTCTCTTAGATGATACGTCGGTAATCGTGAAGCGAACGTTGATCCTGAATCGAACCAAAGTGCATTGCTTAGCTCAAATGCTCTAGTGTAAGTGACTTGTGTGATGGTGTGGTAGGCTATATATAACTTATAAGGAATTCTATATGGTAAATTTTTTAGAAAGGAGAACTTATTTCCAACGATAGGTCCAAATCAAGGTTGTGATGCTTTCGGTTCTTAGATGAGTTGGCAGACAATAAGGAAGTAGGAGCTAGTACCAATGCTTCAGGGTTGGGGGGTCGTAGCAAGAACCGGGGTGCTGGCCGACCCATTGGATTCGTTGAGGAACCCACCGTTGACAGTTGAATGATCTTGTTGTGTAAAGAGAACACCCTTCTTTTCCTACCTAAGGGAAGTCCCATAATATTCCTTTGCATTTTGCTAATTTCCCTTTATTTCTCTGACCCGATCTTGGAAGGGGAACTTCATGACAAGGAGGTTGTAGTAGATGATGGCATTCAGCTCAATAAGCATCGCTCGTCTTATTAATAAGCTATAAGCAGATTGTAATCAAATACCATAAAGTTTACATGGATCTTTGCAGCGAGGGGCTCTGGGTCGAATTATTTTACAAGCGAGGTTGTGTCCATTGGAACAATGCTTACACCCCCAAAGCCATAAATAGGTAGGGCGTAGGGGTGAGGCTGGAGGCAGGCAGCCTAAGAGCTTCAAATATGTTCTTGAACGTGACTTTTACTAATTTGCCCAAATCCATAAAGGCAAGATACACATTGGAGTTGGCCAAGGCTAGAGTAATGACTATAGGGTCATGGTTGGGGCAGGAGACTACCTCCATTTCTTCGGTAGTGAAGCTAATTAGTCGTTATAATCCCAATCGAGACGGCTTGGACCGTCGAGATTCCAATGAATAAATTTGTTCAGAATTACCCATTTTGCTTTGGCACTAGGACTGGGCCCCACAGCTACTGTTAGCCACATGTAGGTTGGCTTATATGGTTGGACCTTGGTGACGGCTTGGACACTGGCACTATTGGGCTGAGGAGGCTAGTTTTGTCACTCTTCACATTTTGCTCTTTGCTTGACCTGATGCCGAACAAATTCCACGAGTAATCCTTCTCGGGCGTGTCCTTCAATTTTATCCTTGAGCATAAGAGAATCTGCTGTAGAGTGGCCATAGATATGATGGAACTAGTAGTACATGATGTTGCGACGAGGTTCCTCCTACTTTCCATCTCTGGTCTTGATGGGCCTTTGAAATTGCACTTGGTTCTTGGTGGCGAGGTAGATTGTGAAGATGTCTCTATTCAAATGAGAGTAATTTTTTTACCTGGATTTGTATTGAGGATCGACATATAGGTGCCTTTTTGCGTCATCTTTAGGACTGTAATTTTGGAGATCGTTGTTACTACGAGAACTGGCTTGGGCAGGATGCCTTGCCTTGTTATCACTGTTTGAAAGATCTGAGTCTTCCATCTTCATCATGTCGTTCGTCCTTTGATAGAAGTCATTTACAGACAAAGTCGACTACTTTTGGAGCTCTCTCCACATCCTTAATTTGTATCTGACCCCTAAACATAGGGCCACACCAAGCTACTCATGTCCGCATTCCTGGCCTGGGTGGATTCTTTAATAAAGTGACTAACATACGACCGCAAGCTTTTAGAAGGACCTTGTCTAATACTACCTACCTCACTAGCCAATATGACATGGGTACAGGACATGAAGGAACGAGTCTTGAAGTCAGCACACAATTAGCCCCAAGTGCTGATACTGCTCGATCGAAGATGCAAGAACCAATGGGAGGCTTGTCCTGAGAGAGTGGAAAGGAAGATCAAACACTTTGCTAAGCCATAAAGTTAGTCGACACGGGTGTTGGACTTGAATGATGTGATGTGGTCAGATGGGGTTGCACCCCCATCATACTTTTCAATAAGAGGCAAGCATACCTCCGATGGATGTAAGCATTGAGGACTTCATCGGTGGCTCCTCGTTCTCATCTTTTGAGAATGCCTCACCCCCAGCATTGTGGGCTTGCATTCTATTAAGCTGTTGGCAAAGGATATGCATTTCTCCCTTGAGACCAGCATTTACATGTTGCTGGTTGTTCTAATCGAGCATGGACTGAGGGCTCAACCTACGCCTTGGCAGAGTAGGAGATTAGCGACGATATAGAGAACAATGATAATGAGCAGGAGATCTTCCCTTATGCATAGAGGGTGATCTTGTATGCACGACCTACTCCTCTCCCTGTCCGTTTTCAGCCACACCCTTATGTGACCTAGAGTGTGCCAAGAGAGCCATGCTCACCCTGTTGACGGCAGGTGTAACGCCCCGAAAATTTTCGACTTTCGAAAATTCAACATCGATACTCACTTTATCGACTGCCGAGAAATCGAACGACGGAAAACCGAACACTGAGGGTTTTAAGAAAAAGAAGAAAATAGAACAGAAGAGAAGAAAAGAGGTAGAAGATGGAGAGGAAAGAAAACAGAAAATAGAAATTTTTTTAAATAGAAGAAAAAGAGAATAGAGAACATAGGGAAAAGAAAGTAGAAAATAAATAGAACATAGAACGGAGAGAAAACAACAGAACAACAACAGAATCTCACAATTCGCAGCGGAACAACATATAATAATAAATGAATAATCTTTAAACAAAGAACTATATCAGTTACTACATTTTATACATTTCATTTCATTACATCATATCATCAGAGTGTACAACAACATACAACAACAAACAGTGCAGCGGAAAAGGAAATACTATATACTAGTAATACGCCATGCCATCCAGCTTGCCTCCAGCAACTCCTGAATATCCAGAATATCCTGATAAACCTTAACTCTTAACTGCCCGTGTGGAAATTGGTGGGCACCCAGAGTTTAGGAAGGAAAACAATAAACTCCGAGTCAGTCATGTGACTGGTGTGGGAACTCAAAACAGTTTATTTATCTTTAAAATCAAAATAGAGGAATATTTTTAAAGTCAATTCGCAATGCTTTTAAAAATGAGACTACCATAAGGCCTCCCGCACACACACACAATGCAAACGCAGAATCGGAGGAGATTTCTCCTTATGATAGTCAAAGATGCTTGATACGCATTTAAAGGAACATTTGATATTATTACTAGTGTATAGTGTGGGAAAAATTCATTTCGAAAGTAGAATATAAATCTTAGCCAGAATAGACATTTCGAACTATGCCTACTATAGCTAACTATGTTCAATAGCAGGTTACCGCCACATTCCATAGCAGGTTATACAACTAAAACCGTACAAGTCTCGTATTGTTTCTTTGGATTTCCAACGAATGATCAGGCCAAGGAACTTCCCATTGCCACATGAGAATGCCTCTGGATGGACATCCCCGAGAACCAAACCGGATCTCTACCAACACAAGGCCGGTTACCCCTAACTGAGTAACAACTGACGGAATATGCCATCCCCCGGTCCTTTGGGACCTTTTCACCGAGCGCTCGTAATCAATTCACACAATCATAACAAAGTGTTTTCAACATGAGTAAGTATCTGGGCTCCATACCATGACACCACCCTTTTCCAGAAGGAAATGCACACATCCTAAAGGGCGCTACCCCTCATAACCTTGCCGCATCTTTCCTGTTTTGACCATTCACGGGGTGTGAGGCTCGACGAAGTCACGTCCACAAAAACATACTTTATACAAAAGCCATGCTTTGGGTCAACAAATGATCATAGAAATGATCACCAGGATAGACGATCAAATAAACGATCCTATCACAAATAATCAACACAATGATCATTTACAGCAACACTCAGCATGTCACATTACCAAATTGGGAATATATCGCTGATAACATTCAACTACATAACCTCTGAGCTCGTACGTCTCAGAGAAGGGTGTTAAGCTAAAAGAATAAATTCTCCGCCACCAACAGAAATATATTTGAAAGAAATCGGCTTTATATCTCAATTTGTAATGTCAGACATACAATCCATACAAGTCTGTTCCGGGCTCGAACAAAACCGAAGGCACTTCTTACGAAGCCCTTGCAATCCGGGTATTCACAATCCCGATCGAATTTCCCATCACTTAGGAGATCTCAATACCAGGAGCTACCCAGTGCAGAGACAATCGACAGGTCATCCTATCGTTCTCGCAAATACTCGGTCTTCAACACCGATCTTCAAATGCAATTCACAACGACGTATCACATATTCGGAATGGGTCATACGACCCCATGGTCCTTTCCCGGTTAACCCGAATAGTGAGCGCTTATTCAAAAATAAGTGTGGCATTCAAATTCAATCAAATCACATCAAATACCCATTCAAAGGGAAATATTGATAGTCGGTTATTGAACTATCAATTGATATGCATACATCACCAGATTCCAAATAATTTTCCAAATTATTTATTTTCCAAAATATCTTCACTAGATATTAAATTTCAATACTTCAAAAATAAATCAACATTTATTTATTTTTAGACAAATTCCACTTTCTTTTATAAATTCCATAGTGGATTTATATTTCAAAATATCTATGAATATTCGATTTCAATTATTCATTTCAATTTATCTTCAAAAAGATAAATTCTCAAAATATTCACTTTATATTGGAAAACATTTCCATACTTATTTATTCATAAGTAATTCACAGATTTTATTTATTTTCAACCTTGGAAAATATTCAATATACTTCAATCGAAATTAAGTGTATATTTCATTCTTTTAAGAAAATCATTCACTTTATCATATTTATTTGGGCCAAAACGAATGTTGCGTAAAACATTGTTACGACAACCCAAAATCACTAGTATAGGGATTCGAAATTAAAATAGATATATAAATCCCAATACTATACAAAACATTTCCTTTCGGAAATCATTTACTATAACAACAGTGTTATAGTCCACCATTTCCTTTTATTTCTCGAAAACGTCTATTTCAACAATAAATGTTGAAATCTATGGTTTCGAATCTCAACACATTTTAAAACATCGTTAGATCGTTCTAATTCGATTTAAAACATCACATTCAAAACAATTTCTTTAACATATTATTCACTATTCAAAAACGTGAATATACTTCGTTAAATCAATTTCATCATTTCTATTCATTTTATTTCAAAGGATTATTCACAGTCAAAAACGTGAATATAACTCCATAAATAAGTTATAACAATTTACTTATCTAAATAAGTCGTTTGTGAATTTATAAAACAATGTTTATAAATTCCTTTCTATTTATTTTATAACAACTTCCTTTTATAAAATCCTTTATTAACCTATTCGATTTATAACTCAATTATAAAACAAAGGTTCATATTATAAGTCAAATACTTATAATTTACTCGTTCACAAAAATCGTTCCTTTAAACTTCATAATTTTAAATCTTATAACTTATAAGATTCAATTATTTATCCAAAACCATTCTTTTAATGACTTTATAAATTTTATAAACCTACTGTTTATAAAATTCCATTTATAATTTCACCGTTTATAATTCTATAAATTTCATTCAATTTATGAAATTCATTTTCACTTCATTCAAACACTTATAAAAACTCGTTTTATAATGTCAATATTCCAATTTATAAATATCCATTTATAAATCTCTTAATATAAATCAATTTATATTATTCTTTAAAACGTCTTTAATCTCCTTTATTATTTCACCATTTTGATTCATAAAATAATTAAATTTTATAAATCCTATATTTAAACTTTTCACAATAAATTCTAAAATACCGATTAAACTATTTTATAAAATCATTAGCATCATGTTCTCAAAAATCAGTTTTTAACTATTTTTCTCAAAAATCATAATTTTTATAACTTTAAAAAAAATTATAACGTTCATTTATTTAAAATAGATCAAATTCCAAACATATAGTAAATTTTCAAAAATCACTTTATAAATCATTTTAAAATTCCAAAACTTGGTCCAATGATGCTACATACCAAATAGTCAATCACGACAACAACGATATCACATATCGTATGTGATAATCAACGAATATCATAATCAAATAAATACTGTTGAGGAATCCAGTTGGATCCCTCCAACCTGTTTTCCTGCATCCACAAACATTAGCACAATACCAATTCCGCTCCAGTACGAAATTATCGCGGTATATGGGATTTAAAATATTATCCGCTTAATAGACGGCGCAATAGGGTCTCATCCGCTAAACAAAAAATGCGGGAAATCAATAACTCCAATATATACATATGCCAATATATATATATTGCTATTATATATAATACCAATTTCACTGTTTATGAAATATTCGCGGTATATGTTTTTAAGAAATAACATCCGCTTACTAACGGCGTATAATGTCTATTTTAACAATCAATAGATATCAATCAACATTCAAACATGCATTCAAATATTTTAAATCTAACTATTTAAAATAAAATCGAAACCGATTCGATATAGTGAGAAGTTCTCACCTTGATTTTAATTTCGTTTTAGCGATTTATTTCGAATAAAATTAAACGCCGTTTAATTTTACCCGAAATTCTCACTAACTCCAAACGACTCCAAACCAACTTCATCACGTAGTGCTCGTCCATACGATTCCAACGCAACTGGTTTCGCGCGTTTTCGACCTCGTATGAAAAAGTTATGATATTATGAAGTTTATACGAATTTTTATAAACAAATTACAACAAAAATTCCTTTATTTTAAAACCAAACAGAAACATCACCCTTAGATCCCACTCCTTTACAATCCCCACCGTCCCTTCCTTCTCCTACATCACGCAACTCCATCTACAGTTAACTGAATGCACGCACAACCCAATCAATCACAAACTAGGGTTTCATATTGCAACTCCATCTCGTATCTATACTTCATCAAACCACTGCCATGTTGAAGCCCATGCCAAGAGCCATGTTCGGCCCCAAGGTGGTGAAGCTCGGCCACCATATGCCTCTCGAAAACCGTGCGCAACTTCGTACCTTTGAGCCCAATTTGCCGCCAATCCACAACACTTCAGACGATCTCCACCGTTGGATATGGAGTACTTGATGTGCTCTACGATTTCCTAGTTTGGAGTTTCTGATAAAAGTGAATGGATTTCGAGATTTGAGAGGGGGAAGAAGATGAAATTTCGGCCATACATTGGGGGGTGGCGGCTGTAATATGAAATTAGGGTTTCATAACCTAATTATTTTTTTATTTTTTTTATGAAGGCAAGGGGGTATATTTATAGGAAAAATTCGAACACTATTCATCCGGAAATTCCGAACTCCGATTTACGCCCCGAAACTGACGTTCCTAGGGTTTATCCCGCGTTCCGGACACAATGGAACAGGTTTTGAAAGCTAATTCGGACATCTGTGCGAGTTATGGCTATAAACGTTCAATTTAAATTAAACCGATTTAAACGATTTTCTAGGCGTTTTAATTCGTACCGGACAAACGGTAAATCCAATTGACTTGAAATTTGAAACCTTACAATAATATCACATTACGGATCCGATGAAACTAGTTTCGTCGAAA
This sequence comes from Allium cepa, assembly GCA_030765085.1. Classification (NCBI taxonomy): domain Eukaryota; kingdom Viridiplantae; phylum Streptophyta; class Magnoliopsida; order Asparagales; family Amaryllidaceae; genus Allium; species Allium cepa. The sequence continues at coordinate 2,079,492 of JASFAV010000025.1, read as the reverse complement.
TCCGAGACTTTTTGAAAAATGGCTATTTTAACTCGCCAAATTAAAATAAAAAAAATAATTCGATGCGTTTCGAGCTGCCACGATCAAACGATAACTCCGATTGACACGAAATTTGAAATCCGGTAATAATTAACTATTACGGATCCAATGGAACTGGTTTCGTTCAATTCTGAGACTGTTCAAAAATTGACTATTTTCACTAGTCGATTTTAATATTAAAATATTCAATTTTCACAATTTAACTTTTAATTCGATTTTAAAAGTTCTAAAATATCATTCTAACTCCAATATGATAAAATAAAATTTTACAAATCATTTTCAATCATATTTAACCTCATTTCCAATTATTTCCATAATTTCACATATTAAATTATCGATTTAATTATCCAATTAAATCCAATAATTCAAAATAAAATTTATTCGACTTATAAATTCACTTATAAATATTTAAAATTAATTAAATATTCAAATTTTAATTTCTAAAAATTCTGGGTCGTTACAATCTTCCCCACTTAAAAGAATTTCGTCCTCGAAATTAACAAGTAAGAAAAGTTACAGAATCTATTAACTTTCCCAAAATCCCTAGTTAAACTTCTTATAATACTTTACTAAGTTTTCAAATCATACTTAGTTATCTTTTCCAAAACAATTACTATTGTTTAACTTTCAATTCCAAAATCAAAGTTAAAGTTTTCAAAAAATTTCAAATTCTTTCAAATTTTTCTAACGCCTTATATTTTCGGAAAAATTCGCCATAGTCTCTTTTGCGCGGCTCGATCCGAAAACAAAAATGACAGTATATATATCACAAATATACATCTCATCAAGTAATGAGGCATCCCGCAGGGAAAAAAGTATAAAAGTACGGTATGTAATCCGAGATATGTACCTTATATTTTATTAGCGAGCATATACGGCTAATATAGCGCGAAAGCGAGCTCCAAATGCGAAGCAAACGCGATCCGCACCTACTAATCACTCAACAAACAACATGAGAATCATGCATATATGAAAATAGTATCGATATACAACATATAGCAACATAATAACTATATATGCCAACATAACAAATGTAGGAAAAGCAATAAATTCAACCATCAACCAACTAACATCCATAACCAATATATATTCATTCATATTCTCATTAATATTCAATGAAATGGTTTTCAATTTAAATCACATTTGATTCATTAATAGTGGATGTTTTTACTAACATTCATTTTCAATTAGTTTATATTTACTAATTCATATTCAAGTTGGTTCACTTCCAATTCAAATTCAATTCTATTTAAGATTTACTTAACTTCCAATTGAATTACCAATTACTTTAGCTTTCAATTTCATTAACACTTAATGAATTATATACAATCAACTAACAACTATATAACAACCAATGTATATTCATTACAACCAAATTCCTTTGGAAAATATTCATTCTATTTGGTTTAACACTTTCACTTTCAATTGGTTCAACTAAATTGATTTTTCATTCAATCATTCAACTTTCTAATAACATTAGATTTTAATGAATTAACACGTACATCCATTATTTCGTATCAACTTTATTCAACAACTCTTAAGTTATATTCCATTTAACTTTAAATTCATTTTTATTTACAACTCATATTCTTATAGTTTCACTTCTCATATATATAAGTTTATTTCACAATTGTAAATCACGTTAATTATAATCCATACTCTTATAATTCTTTTGCTTATACCATTATTCTTTTATTTAGATTATTCAAACAACTAAACAATCAACTTATATAGACTTTAATAATTCTGAAAAATTATTCCTTTATATATAAAATATAATCAAGGCAAAATTATTTCATTTACCCAATTTAAAATCAATATTGTGTCGAATTGTTCTATTCAAGTGTTTAGAAACCCCTTCGGCATAGTTGTCGAGACCACGCTGACGAAGGTTCATATGCCACTCAACAAACCAATCATCACAATATAAAACAATTTTATATATTCACTATCAAATACGCTCTCATAGCTATTATTACACTCAAACTCATTCTAGAGTACTACTGACTCTATCTCTAATGAGTAATACCCAACAGAACCATGGTTGTCGCTTAACCATATGCTCTGATACCAAATGTAACGCCCCGAAAATTTTCGACTTTCGAAAATTCAACATCGATACTCACTTTATCGACTGCCGAGAAATCGAACGACGGAAACCGAACACTGAGGGTTTTAAGAAAAAGAAGAAAATAGAACAGAAGAGAAGAAAAGAGGTAGAAGATGGAGAGGAAAGAAAACAGAAAATAGAAATTTTTTTAAATAGAAGAAAAAGAGAATAGAGAACATAGGGAAAAGAAAGTAGAAAATAAATAGAACATAGAACGGACAGAAAACAACAGAACAACAACAGAATCTCACAATTCGCAGCGGAACAACATATAATAATAAATGAATAATCTTTAAACAAAGAACTATATCAGTTACTACATTTTATACATTTCATTTCATTACATCATATCATCAGAGTGTACAAAAACATACAACAACAAACAGTGCAGCGGAAAAAGAAATACTATATACTAGTAATACGCCATGCCATCCAGCTTGCCTCCAGCAACTCCTGAATATCCAGAATATCCTGATAAACCTTAACTCTTAACTGCCCGTGTGGAAATTGGTGGGCACCCAGAGTTTAGGAAGGAAAACAATAAACTCCGAGTCAGACATGTGACTGGTGTGGGAACTCAAAACAGTTTATTTATCTTTAAAATCAAAATAGAGGAATATTTTTAAAGTCAATTCGCAATGCTTTTAAAAATGAGACTACCATAAGGCCTCCCGCACACACACACAATGCAAACGCAGAATCGGAGGAGATTTCTCCTTATGATAGTCAAAGATGCTTGATACGCATTTAAAGGAACATTTGATATTATTACTAGTGTATAGTGTGGGAAAAATTCATTTCGAAAGTAGAATATAAATCTTAGCCAGCATAGACATTTCGAACTATGCCTACTATAGCTAACTATGTTCAATAGCAGGTTACCGCCACATTCCATAGCAGGTTATACAACTAAAACCGTACGAGTCTCGTATTGTTTCTTTGGATTTCCAACGAATGATCAGGCCAAGGAACTTCCCATTGCCACATGAGAATGCCTCTGGATGGACATCCCCGAGAACCAAACCGGATCTCTACCAACACAAGGCCGAGTTACCCCTAACTGAGTAACAACTGACCGAATATGCCATCCCCCGGTCCTTTGGGACCTTTTCACCGAGCGCTCGTAATCAATTCACACAATCATAACAAAGTGTTTTCAACATGAGTAAGTATCTGGGCTCCATACCATGACACCACCCTTTTCCAGAAGGAAATGCACACATCCTAAAGGGCGCTACCCCTCATAACCTTGCCGCATCTTTCCTGTTTTGACCATTCACAGGGTGTGAGGCTCGACGAAGTCACGTCCACAAAAACATACTTTATACAAAAGCCATGCTTTGGGTCAACAAATGATCATAGAAATGATCACCAGGATAGACGATCAAATAAACGATCCTATCACAAATAATCAACACAATGATCATTTACAGCAACGCTCGGCATGTCACATTACCAAATTGGGAATATATCGCTGATAACATTCAACTACATAACCTCTGAGCTCGTACGTCTCAGAGAAGGGTGTTAAGCTAAAAGAATAAATTCTCCGCCACCAACAGAAATATATTTGAAAGAAATCGGCTTTATATCTCAATTTGTAATGTCAGACATACAATCCATACAAGTCTGTTCCGGGCTCGAACAAAACCGAAGGCACTTCTTACGAAGCCCTTGCAATCCGGGTATTCACAATCCCGATCGAATTTCCCATCACTTAGGAGATCTCAATACCAGGAGCTACCCAGTGCAGAGACAATCGACAGGTCATCCTATCGTTCTCGCAAATACTCGGTCTTCAACACCGATCTTCAAATGCAATTCACAACGACGTATCACATATTCGGAATGGGTCATACGACCCCATGGTCCTTTCCCGGTTAACCCGAATAGTGAGCGCTTATTCAAAAATAAGTGTGGCATTCAAATTCAATCAAATCACATCAAATACCCATTCAAAGGGAAATATTGATAGTCGGTTATTGAACTATCAATTGATATGCATACATCACCAGATTCCAAATAATTTTCCAAACTATTTATTTTCCAAAATATCTTCACTAGATATTAAATTTCAATACTTCAAAAATAAATCAACATTTATTTATTTTTAGACAAATTCCACTTTCTTTTATAAATTCCATAGTGGATTTATATTTCAAAATATCTATGAATATTCGATTTCAATTATTCATTTCAATTTATCTTCAAAAAGATAAATTCTCAAAATATTCACTTTATATTGGAAAACATTTCCATACTTATTTATTCATAAGTAATTCACAGATTTTATTTATTTTCAACCTTGGAAAATATTCAATATACTTCAATCGAAATTAAGTGTATATTTCATTCTTTTAAGAAAATCATTCACTTTATCATATTTATTTGGGCCAAAACGAATGTTGCGTAAAACATTGTTACGACAACCCAAAATCACTAGTATAGGGATTCGAAATTAAAATAGATATATAAATCCCAATACTATACAAAACATTTCCTTTCGGAAATCATTTACTATAACAACAGTGTTATAGTCCACCATTTCCTTTTATTTCTCGAAAACGTCTATTTCAACAATAAATGTTGAAATCTATGGTTTCGAATCTCAACACATTTTAAAACATCGTTAGATCGTTCTAATTCGATTTAAAACATCACATTCAAAACAATTTCTTTAACATATTATTCACTATTCAAAAACGTGAATATACTTCGTTAAATCAATTTCATCATTTCTATTCATTTTATTTCAAAGGATTATTCACAGTCAAAAACGTGAATATAACTCCATAAATAAGTTATAACAATTTACTTATCTAAATAAGTCGTTTGTGAATTTATAAAACAATGTTTATAAATTCCTTTCTATTTATTTTATAACAACTTCCTTTTATAAAATCCTTTATTAACCTATTCGATTTATAACTCAATTATAAAACAAAGGTTCATATTATAAGTCAAATACTTATAATTTACTCGTTCACAAAAATCGTTCCTTTAAACTTCATAATTTTAAATCTTATAACTTATAAGATTCAATTATTTATCCAAAACCATTCTTTTAATGACTTTATAAATTTTATAAACCTACTGTTTATAAAATTCCATTTATAATTTCACCGTTTATAATTCTATAAATTTCATTCAATTTATGAAATTCATTTTCACTTCATTCAAACACTTATAAAAACTCGTTTTATAATGTCAATATTCCAATTTATAAATATCCATTTATAAATCTCTTAATATAAATCAATTTATATTATTCTTTAAAACGTCTTTAATCTCCTTTATTATTTCACCATTTTGATTCATAAAATAATTAAATTTTATAAATCCTATATTTAAACTTTTCACAATAAATTCTAAAATCCCGATTAAACTATTTTATAAAATCATTAGCATCATGTTCTCAAAAATCAGTTTTTAACTATTTTTCTCAAAAATCATAATTTTTATAACTTTAAAAAAAATTATAACGTTCATTTATTTAAAATAGATCAAATTCCAAACATATAGTAAATTTTCAAAAATCACTTTATAAATCATTTTAAAATTCCAAAACTTGGTCCAATGATGCTACATACCAAATAGTCAATCACGACAACAACGATATCACATATCGTATGTGATAATCAACGAATATCATAATCAAATAAATACTGTTGAGGAATCCAGTTGGATCCCTCCAACCTGTTTTCCTGCATCCACAAACATTAGCACAATACCAATTCCGCTCCAGTACGAAATTATCGCGGTATATGGGATTTAAAATATTATCCGCTTAATAGACGGCGCAATAGGGTCTCATCCGCTAAACAAAAAATGCGGGAAATCAATAACTCCAATATGTACATATGCCAATATATATATATATTGCTATTATATATAATACCAATTTCACTGTTTATGAAATATTCGCGGTATATGTTTTTAAGAAATAACATCCGCTTACTAACGGCGTATAATGTCTATTTTAACAATCAATAGATATCAATCAACATTCAAACATGCATTCAAATATTTTAAATCTAACTATTTAAAATAAAATCGAAACCGATTCGATTGAGTGAGAAGTTCTCACCTTGATTTTAATTTCGTTTTAGCGATTTATTTCGAATAAAATTAAACGCGCGTTTAATTTTACCCGAAATTCTCACTAACTCCAAACGACTCCAAACCAACTTCATCACGTAGTGCTCGTCCATACGATTCCAACGCAACTGGTTTCGCGCGTTTTCGACCTCGTATGAAAAAGTTATGATATTATGAAGTTTATACGAATTTTTATAAACAAATTACAACAAAAATTCCTTTATTTTAAAACCAAACAGAAACATCACCCTTAGATCCAACTCCTTTACAATCCCCACCGTCCCTTCCTTCTCCTACATCACGCAACTCCATCTACAGTTAACTGAACGCACGCACAACCCAATCAATCACAAACTAGGGTTTCATATTGCAACTCCATCTCGTATCTATACTTCATCAAACCACTGCCATGTTGAAGCCCATGCCAAGAGCCATGTTCGGCCCCAAGGTGGTGAAGCTCGGCCACCATATGCCTCTCGAAAACCGTGCGCAACTTCGTACCTTTGAGCCCAATTTGCCGCCAATCCACAACACTTCAGACGATCTCCACCGTTGGATATGGAGTACTTGATGTGCTCTACGATTTCCTAGTTTGGAGTTTCTGATAAAAGTGAATGGATTTCGAGATTTGAGAGGGGGAAGAAGATGAAATTTCGGCCATACATTGGGGGGTGGCGGCTGTAATATGAAATTAGGGTTTCATAACCTAATTATTTTTTTATTTTTTTTATGAAGGCAAGGGGGTATATTTATAGGAAAAATTCGAACACTATTCATCCGGAAATTCCGAACTCCGATTTACGCGCCGAAACTGACGTTCCTAGGGTTTATCCCGCGTTCCGGACACAATGGAACAGGTTTCGAAAGCTAATTCGGACATCTGTGCGAGTTATGGCTATAAACGTTCAATTTAAATTAAACCGATTTAAACGATTTATCTAGGCGTTTTAATTCGTACCGGACAAACGGTAAATCCAATTGACTTGAAATTTGAAACCTTACAATAATATCACATTACGGATCCGATGAAACTAGTTTCGTCGAAATCCGAGACTTTTTGAAAAATGGCTATTTTAACTCGCCAAATTAAAATAAAAAAAATAATTCGATGCGTTTCGAGCTGCCACGATCAAACGATAACTCCGATTGACACGAAATTTGAAATCCGGTAATAATTAACTATTACGGATCCAATGGAACTGGTTTCGTTCAATTCTGAGACTGTTCAAAAATTGACTATTTTCACTAGTCGATTTTAATATTAAAATATTCAATTTTCACAATTTAACTTTTAATTCGATTTTAAAAGTTCTAAAATATCGTTCTAACTCCAATATGATAAAATAAAATTTTACAAATCATTTTCAATCATATTTAACCTCATTTCCAATTATTTCCATAATTTCACATATTAAATTATCGATTTAATTATCCAATTAAATCCAATAATTCAAAATAAAATTTATTCGACTTATAAATTCGCTTATAAATATTTAAAATTAATTAAATATTCAAATTTTAATTTCTAAAAATTCTGGGTCGTTACAGCAGGGGGACCACCATTGAAACAGTCAAATGCATAAGTCCGTGCATGATCAAAGGCTAGGGGTCATTTTGTTGATGGGGAACGATGAAAATTTGGTCCTCATAGGTGCATCCACATCCAAGTCAAGATTAATTCGACTAGCTACTTGTACAACATGTCTTCTGAGATGGATATGAATGTCCATAAGTGGAATTTCAGGCACCACCCTCTCTTGGCCTTCGGCAATGTTCAAGGGTTTATAATTTTCCGGAGGCATGAGCCTGCGAGCAGGTTGGTCAAGTAAGTTAGCCGTCAAAGGAGCTGGTGGGACAAAGTTTATAGTAGCTTGAGTGTCCAGCTACGTTTTTAAGCCATCACTTCATGGGCCAGCTGACCGATGTTCGACAGTTGTAGAATCACAGTATGCCATATTTCTTCATTGATGCCTGGATTGAGCTCGGAAGCATTAGCGAGAGTGTTGCTATTGGTTTCTTGTACGTTGGAGTTGTTACCTTCAAATAGCGAGATATTGTCCATGATAACAAGTCGGATCGAGTCTTTGTGAAGTAGAAAATTATGGAAAGGTAAGAGGTTTAAGGGGAGGCCCTGCTTCTAGCACCAAAATGTTGACTAGATATTTAGCAAACATCGGACACATCACATCGTATATCAATATATACATATATAACTTTTATATATGCAATTTATTAAATAATAATGGCACTTAAACAAATAAACTAAAATTTAATAATTAATATTTCATATATATCAATTAATTTAACTAATTTATAACAATTATAAATTAATTAAATCATTTAGTTTTTTAAACTATTCATCATTACGGTTATGCAACCCGAAGGTGTAAATTCAGTTAATGATTAATATCGAGCAATTTGAATATTAACATTCATACGGCACCTTAGCTAATAGTGTGACATCTTGGCCAAATTATTAGTTATAGGTCTAGTCGGTCAAATACAATTTTACAATTATAGGCGGTGCTCAATAGTAATAACTATTTACATCAATTCACTTCGTTAAAACTATATCACATTAGGACTTTTGAAATTTGGTTTTGGTAAAAATTCCAATATCGTCTATATTCAACTTGATTGATCCAAACACAACATCCTTGTTTCAATAATTACAATTATTATTAATTATATTGATCAAGCTAAAGACTTTGACTTTGAGTTGACTATAGCTGACTATGATATTAACCCCTACAACCGAGGAGACAAATTATCGATTAAATAGTGTTTTACTTCCAATGCTTCAACATTGACCCAAATATCGTTGCTCGATGAATTTCCATGCCATAATTTAACTACAACCAAAGTTGAATGTCTACATTAAAGTTCCGCGGTATTCTCAAGTCGATGAAACTGTGTACTATCGTCGCTTCGAGATTCTTTGTTTGGCCTTAATTATATTAACCAACAAAAAACTCTCAAGTGATTCATTTCATAGTTATCTAATAACTATCAGTATGCAACCTCTTGGTGCCCCCCAACAGGCATAATTAATACACCGTCCAACGTTTGAAGAGTGTGGTGTACTCTAGTCTCAATAGATGTATTGATATCCTTTCTTGAAACTTCTTCACTAGGAATAGTTCCAAAATATGTTATTTTAATGTGATAAATTTCTTGTAATTACAACACATTATAATTACTATCACATAACATATAATTTTAGAATTTTTTTATTCAATATACATAACTTTAGTTAATTAATTATATCATAATATAACAAAGATTTAGAAATCAAACACATTTATTATGAACAAGATTGATTATCAAGTTGGACATATGAAACAAATTACATAATTGTCCCTTTGGCATACCCCTACCTCTATCGTAGTGAAGTTTGTGTATAATAATAGCTACCAGGCTGCATAAACATGGTTCCATTCAAAGCATTATACGGGAGGCCATGTAAGTCACCTTCTTGTTGGTGGGCAGTATACAAACTATGCAGCTAATTCCCTGCTATTGTCCCGCTATAACTTCGATATATCCTATAGAGGATTTCTACTGCTATGATTTTTCCAAATAGCCTCAAACATAGCTTTTTCACTTTAAGCCCCGCTATTTCTGCTATATCTCGTTATTCCCGCTATATCCTGCTATTCTCATTATATCTACCTTAAACAAAAAAAATTGAAAAATAAAATTTATACATTATAAAAATTATGAAATTATTTTTTTAATTGAATTTTTGTAGCATGTTTTCATAAACAAATATATTCTAATATTCTATTAAATTTAATTATGTTAAATATCAATTTATGTTTATTTACAATATATTTACACATGTTTTTATTTAAAATTAAATATGTATTAATTATAGTTAAATTGAATGTTGATATGCATTTAATTAGCATTTATATATTTGTAAAAACATTAAGTACGAGTTTTATATGCTATTTTAGAGTCATCCGCTACATCATCGCCGTATCCCCGCTATGACTTTTCCCACCTCCGCCACATTGTATCTCATGAGCACTTTAACTACACAGTATACAAATAAGATAATTCTTCCACTAGAGATGGTTAGGGATACTTTATAGAAGATGGATTTAATAAAGAAAAGGATGAAGGCCGCATAGGATCGATAGTAGTCGTATTCTGATAAGAGACGGACTAAGTTGGGGTTTGCGGTTGGCGGTTTGATATTCGTAAAGGTTTCGACATTGAAGCGAGTGATGAGGTTTAGGAATTCAGGAAATTTAGCACCATTATTTGTTGGTCCTCTTTCGATTTTAAAGAGGATCGAATGTCTAGCATGCAGTGTAGAGCTTTTAGAGAAGATGGCAGGATCCCATAATGGTTTTATGTATCGCATTTGCATATATGTGTACATGACTTAGCCACTGTAATCGAGCTTAACCAGTTGGAGGATGTGGAGTTGAAGCCGAAGCCAAGTTCATCCCCTGGTCTGGTGCACGTTGTGAAATATGGTGTGAAGCGACTTAGAAATAAAGTGGTGAAGCTAGTAAGAGTGTATTGGACAACTGATTCGGTTAAGAGCACGCTAGGAATAAAGTATTTTTAAATGTATTTTGAATTTAAAGTATTATTTAAAATGTATATAGTTGATTTATATATAAATAGAAATCATGATATGTGTGTGTGTATGAATGTGATATTTAACCTATGCTAAATGGAAGTAAAATCATTTGGAAACATTGTATCGATAGACAAAAAGATCAAAAATCAAAGAAGAAGGAGAAAAAAATAGCATAGTAGTGCTCGGCTATAGGCCACCAACCGATCGACCGATTGGTGCCAATCGGTCGATGGGTTGGACCTGCTAGGTGGTAGGTTAAACCTAGACCCCACAGGGCCTATATATAGAGGTAAGCGTTTCGAATTTGGGTTCTGATGTGTTCAATAAATTGGGGCAAATCTTTTATGATGTTGTTGGCTAATGTCTGAAGGTTTCGATTATGTTTATTTGGTAATAAGCATTGGTCGAGTATATTGATGATATAACTGTTGTTATATGTATAAGATTTAATTGTATACCACTATTGATTATCGTGGTTACAAAATCGCATGGTTAAAGATGAGGTAAAATGAATTCATAGGCAGTGTATGGAATTCAAGTCCATTCTATGACTAAACCATGTGTTAATGCAATAGTGGCGGGTGTGGCATTTGTAATGGGCGAGACCATATCATTGTCCATGCACTATTATTGTTGAATCATGACTTTGTTTTCAAATGTCAGCTATATATGTCATATTTAATGGACCGAATCATCACAAATGAAACTGACTAAGGTATGATTTTTTATATCATAGAAAGTCATAAGATTTTATGAGTATAATTATATTATGTGATGAAGTAGATTTGATTCACTATCTCGGAATGTTATTTAACACCTCTCTATATTCTCCTTTTGTGTAAATCACTGTTACGTTGATGGAGCATGGACTTGCTGCTCAAGTGTGTTTGAAGGTTTCAAATGACGATGTACATGGTTGTCTGGTTAGATTTGGTTTGGATATATTATATATATTATGTATTTGTTTCCTTCCGTTGTGAATTCAAATATATATATATACACACACACACACACATATACATACATATACATATATATATACATATACATATAAATACATATGCATATACATATATTTATGTGTGAGCGTGCGTTCAGTGGCACTCCTGTTTTGGAGCAACCCTTTAGCACCCTATCGTATGTTGAGTTATAGAATTTAAATACTATAAAATTTTATGGATATGTTCATATCACATTTAAAATCGTCTTCAAAAAATTTGAGCATATTTAAATACACATAACATGATAAACTTGATGTTACAAAATGTTTCAAAACGGATTAAATATTTTAACATTTATTATTGCATTATTATTTGACGAGGTTAAAAATTTCAAAACGATCTCATATTTTATATACATAATTTTCATAACGTAGATTAAATATCTACAAAATATTTCACAACATTTAACTCAAAATATGATATGGGTGTTAAAAGCGGTGCTGTAAAATAAAGGTAACATTGAACCTTCCTCATGTGTGTATTGTTTCTTGTTATCATCTCCTAACGACTCGTCGTTTTCGGTTTTTACGCGTCTCTATTGCCTTAAATTATAGACTCGAAAATGGTCGATTCTTACAATACGTGTGTACACACGGCATACGATAGCAGCCCTATTTTTTGCACCTTCAATATCCTCTAACTTCTATATTTTATTTTAGAGTTCAAAATTAAATTTGAATTATGGCCAATTATAATCAGTGTAGATTTGTATTGATTTATAAATGACATGTTGTGAATATATTTACATTACATACTAGATTAGATGTAATAAATCCAACGGTCACATATGTACGTAGTTATGCATATACCACTATGTTTCGTATGTTATCTAAGCAAACAAATATCTGTTCATTTTATGATAGTATTTGCATTTACCGTATGATATTCAATAATAATTATCAGTTAAAATAACCAAAATAAATTTTAAACTACAAAATTCTCATCACGTCTTATTAAAGCTAAAAATGATTTAATGTAACAAAATTATTCATGATATCACGAGTTAAAGATCTAGGTGTAATAGCTAACAAAATCGGATTTTTTTTAAAATTGATTTCTTTCTACCTCATTATTGGCCAATGCACCTGAACCAACAACTTTGAACATTCCCAACAATATTTAACATGTCAATTGTCAACTACCGTGAACCTTGTGTCTTGTTGCTGCCATTGTAGCCTGATCCGCGCCAACTAGTTGGGTGTGCTATGCTCATAATCCTCTGCTTATGTAGATTACCAATTTGCTTTTATATAGAATACAAATCATTAAAGCTTGCCACAAACATGAATGAACCATTACACCAATACACAAAAAACGTCGATAGTACAAGATAACATAAAAATTGAATTATTTGCCGCAGATGGATGAATTTTTGCATCAGTTTCATTGTATTTGTATGTTAAAGCTATCATCCACATCATTGTATTTGTAATTTGGAACTATAATAATTTTACCCTTAATTATCGAATGTTTAACGTTTTTATTAATTGATGAACGGAAAATTTATTGTAAATTTGTGTTTTATGCATAAAATGACCTTATAATACAAATAACTTGCGTGAATTTATATATACTGATAATATTAAACAAATCAACAGAGTCGTTATTTATCAAAATAACAACTTTTTTCCCATCCATTCATATTTCCACCGAGTGCAGACAGACTACGACGAATTACTTAAAAGCTCCGACCCATGTATCAAAGAAGCATTGAACTTCATATATCATAGAAGTATTGATAATTTCATGACGTGGGAAAAATGTCTTACAACATGTGCTTATAATCACAAGATATTAGGAACCAATGCATCCGTACATGATATACCCACATAATAAAACGTACCTTTAGACTGCAAAATACCACGAAATGTACTGGCCTAATTTACACGGTTCATAAGCTTGAAAGAAATGACTTCAATGATTCATATGTCATGAAAACAATGCCAACACTGGGGACGACTTTGTAATACTCAGGCAATATACCCCTGTACAACCCACGAAAGCCTTCGGATCGGATGATGTGACCAAATGTCCTGACCAGTCCATATCTGTATACTCGATCTCTACCTCCAGCTCCTTCCAGTTGCATTCGTCGCCTCACCAGGTCTAATGGGAATGTCACTACATTAACATTATTGAAGCAAACATATTAGAGCTTCTAACATGAACTAGATTTATGAATCATCTACCTGAACGGAAAAAAGTAATGTTCCATCCAAATATCATCCCAAGTCGAGTTCAACTAAAGTAAATGTTAAAGAGACTCGAATTCGATAGGAATTCTTATCGATTTAGGCCACCTTTCATTACTAATAACAAGGTTAATGCTACTTTCAAACCATATTATAGATATAGCTCCATTTTTGACATGTTGGTGTCGATTCGTCACTCTCTAATGGTTAATTTTGAAAATGCGCCGTGAAAATTTCTTTTTTAAAGTTTCCACATGATGCAAGTTCAAAAGGAGCAAGAGGGAAAAAAAATCAGTATTTTTTTGTGGTTGACTTTGAAAATGTACCAAAATATTTTTCTACAAAAAATTCTTCCATCACACATTTTGAACGTGAGGGGTTTGCTACTTCGGCGCCAACGTGCCAAAAACAAACATATATCCGTAGTATATTTTATGACTACCCTAAAGTTGTTATTAGTTTTTAAAAATGAACCAAATTGATAAAAATTTCATTCTCATAAAGGAATATTTTGTAAAAAGGGCTTCAAATTCAACATAGCGCCATTGAAAGTACAAAAATAACGTTCCCAAAAAAAAGGAGAAAATAACTATTGGCACCATATTTCATGTATCGCCTTGGACAAAAGAACTAAAATTAAAAGAAATGAAGTCCTTCCAACCGTCCCCTGATTAGAATAAGCATTTTATGTTTGATGCATATTTCTAAAGATAAGTATCATTATCAATTTGAGAACTAACAAACTGCACGATCATGCTTGCTCTTTGTACTGGTTTTTTCCATCAAAACAATAATCCACAACAACGACGACGGCGACTAAGCCACTATTCTCAAACAAGTTGGAATCGGTTAAATATGGAACCCAAAACTAATGACAAAGTAGGTTTACAAGTTATAATAATAATAATAATAATAATAATAATAAGATAACGTCAAATAAGTAAACAAATATTAATGATAATAATGATGATGATGATATAATAAAAATAACTAAGTAAAATAAAAATAAAAATAAAAATATATAAAATAAAAATATATAAAATAAAAAATAAAATAAAACCATGATGATGATGATGATATTATTAATAGTAGTAATAATAGTAATAATGATACTAACAGTAATATTGACCGAAGACCAAACCAAGATCAAAACAATAATCCAACGATAACAAAAATATAGATTTAAGTATATTTAGCGAGTATGTAAGTACCATCCCTCTTAATTACCTGTTGATGATGCAATGCCAGAAACACTTCCACAAACCAAGCTAACCAAAACATTAGAATCTGAAGGCCTGTTTAAGCATATTCAAATCAAACTTTCGCATGAAATTAAAGTTTAAAATCACTTGACATTAAAAATAAATCGCTACCTTCTTACTTGCCAATGAGATCTCAGAGTTTCATAAACAGAAAAGCTGATTGCTATGCTAGGTCCAACACCCTACATTTCATATATGTGGTCAAAACCATGGCATAAAAGAGAGAATATGTTACATAAGAGTGGGAAAAATAGAAAGACCCACCAACAATGTTGCTCCAAGCCCTCTATATAAACCTCTCATGCCTTCATCTTTGCAAATGGAACAAAACGTATGAGAAATCCCTCTATAATACATTTGTTTTGTCTGCATGGACTCGGAGAATATTGCAAAAACAATAATTAACTATGGGTTTTAAGATCGGAGCAACATTCTTAAATTGAACATTCACAAGTATTCAGATATCCCCGTACAATTCTTAAATTCTAAAACATTTACAAGTGTTAGAACAGGCACAAAAAGAAAAGAAACTAATTAATATTATTTATATAAAAAAAAAGCATTACAATCTTTCATATGCCTCATTTAGATTAAAGCAAACATTGCAATGGCTTTCGAATCTGAATTGCCTGATTTCAGAACCTAGGTGCCAACCATTACGAAATTTTTTTATGTCATATGAAACATAATTTCAAGACTTGAAAATGGAAAATTTACCACACAACACAGAGGTAATACCATATGAGTTTAAATCAAAAGGTAAAATGAAATATATTATAAAATTTCATAAGAAGTCCATAGGCATGAAACTGATGTATTATTGGTCATAAACAGAGTAACATTAGCCAACAATATATTTACTTGCATTCGACAATATAACATTCGAATCGTTTATGCATCTAAGGCACATCGAAAGTCTGCCGTTGTGACAGTCAAAAGTATCACGGTTTTAATGCAAATCTTAAACAGTATTTTTACTACTTCAAGTAGAAAGTAAAATATTACAATTTTGGATAGCAATTACAAATATATGATTAATGTTGGTAACTATTTCATATAAATATTGAATTTATCGAGTCGCTTTCCCATGAACATTTGATGGATGATCTTTTCAGGTTAAATTGTATAGGATACAATTTGAAAATAAAATTTTACAAACAACTGTTTACCATTATATTTCTCATCCTACTTGCCACACAAAATAGCTTTAGGACTGTCTATATGGGACTTCCAATTATTTATCCTTATTTTAATTTAGAAACACCAATGCTCACAAAGTGGAACATCCAAAAGCGAGGAAATAATTATCCATCTATTCACATTAAGATTGTTTTCAAATAAATCAAGATTTTGTAAATCACATATTTAACCTTGCTTCAAAATATTTTCTACATATCCATGTTAACTGTTTAATTCACTAATTGACTGTTGCAGTCAACAACCATTTAAGAAAACCATAAGTGACAAGTTGAAACATATTATGCCAATATTCAGTAGTTTCAAATTATTTAGGAATCAAAAATTGTCTGTCAAGCACATACCTAAATACTCAGTTAAACCTGCAGCAGCTCATGCGAACAAGTTGACATGGCTCTGAGAAGGATAATCTGAGGATATTATCTCCTAGAATTTGAGAAGTCCACTTAAAATTTGGATTCAATACTAATGAAAAAAAAGTTGCAGTTTCAGTCACCTAAAGCCTGATGGAAAATGGACTTTTTTAAAGATGAGAGCTCGGGTTAGCAAATACAAAATGCACGGTGAAAAATGTGATCATACAAAATATATGTGTGTACATGCAGGCGTGCATGTTTCTAAACCTTATCAACTTTTATGACTTGATCAACAAATAGAACTTTGTCCAAAGCACATGTAGTCAAAACTGGACCTATCAAAATATGACTCAACTCATTTACTCCACTTATAAATGGGTTGGGTCAACCCACTTATAAATTTTATCAAATGGATTATGGATTGAGTTGACCCATTTTTAAAAGAATTATAAATGGGTAACTCATTTACCTATTTGTTAAAAACTTAAATTTGAAAATGTAAATTTTGAAAATAAAAATTTTGAACACATATTGTATTTTTCTAGTTGTACTTAGAAAATAACAGACTACTACATCCTCATATTTGAACTCCACCTAGTGCAGAACTAATTTTTTTTGTTCAGACTGCAATAACTTCTTCATACTAACTCGGAATCAGACGAGACTTCGACCGATAAAACTTCCACCAAAATTACGGACAATATGAAACACTCGGATACTTAATTTTGTGAATGCACATTGTAGTTCTTCATGGAAACTGACAGTTGTACTTAAAAAAAACTACCACATCTCCATGGTTGAACTCCGCCTAGTGCAGAAGCGCTATTTTTTGGTTCATACTGCAATAACTTGTTCGTACTAATTCGAAATCAGACGAGGCTTCGACCTATTAGCTCCCACCTAAATTACGAACAATATAAAACACAAAGATACTTCATCTTGTGAACGCACACTTTAGTTCTTCATGGAGACTGACTGTTATACTTAAAAAATAACAGACTCCACATCCTCATTTGAAATTCGTCTAGTGCAAAATCCGCTATTTTTTTCAGACTGCAATAAATTCTTCGTACCAACTCGGAATCAGACGAGACTTTGACTAATTAACTCCCACCTAAACTACGAATAATATGAAACACTCGGATACCTCGCTTGTTAACGCACACTATAGTTCTTCATGAAGACTGACAATTGCACTTAGAAAATAACAGGCCACGTCTCCATATTTGAATTTTGATGAAAATTAGAATTAAAATTTTAAATTTTTAAATTTTGATTTTTATCGAAATTCAAAACATAAAAATTAGAACTAGAATTATTTTATATTTGTTTTTTATTACTCAAATCAAATTTAAATCTTCAAATGTGTTAAATGGATAACATGTTTATTAAATGGATTGAGTCGTTGGGTCATAAATGGATAAAAAAAGTCATAAATGGATCAAAAAGAATGGATCATAAATGGGTTGGGTCAAACTCGACCCAACCCATTTTAACCTAACCCATTTGACAGGTCCGACTAAAAATTGGTGAAACTATCCATGTCTATGTTGATTTCGACATCAGAAAACAACAGTTGTCAGAAAGGCCTCTCTAAAATGCATCCTAGACATGTCAATTAGTTAACAAATTAGTGTCATGTATCAGACCAGCATTTTTCTAAATTTTATTCATGCAACATAGGCGTATCATAAAGACTAAACATGCTAAATGGTATGACCAAATAAATTAAAGCAAGACAATGGGCAGTTGCAAACTTGTGGAAGAGTAACTGAAAAGGCTACTAGGAGCCTTGAAATTACTGTGAAACTTAACAGTTATCTACCTGTACTGCCAGACGAGTTCTCACAAGATCTAACGGGTAAGTAATAGAAGCAGCAGTTATCCCAGCTAAACCACCTCCTAATAGCCGCACACAAACATCAGCACTTGCAAAATTCCCATAATTGTCTAGTCCAGGCAGTAGTTGTAGATACTACGCAAAAATGTACAATTAACTTTTTTGAGAATGGTTTAATTTGATAATTTGTGAAAAGTAAAGACAAAAGAATACTATTATACAATAAGTACTTTGTAAATTCCAAAAAATACTGGACGACATTTACTTGTCCAATGAATTCATATCAAAAGATACAAAATTATAAATTAATTGACATTTTTTTATACTTGGAGGAAAATTTTGTAAACATAACATTTTACATAGAAAATTTCTTGTAAATTTGACGGTAATGGCCAGTTGCGTAGAAGATACACCCATCAACTTTCACATACTGTTTTGTAGCGTTCATATGCATAGAAGCTGATAGAAGAATAAGGCAGGCGGTGCACAATTGTGACTAGGTTTCCTTTCCAGAATGCTCTAATACCTTCTTCAGAAGCAATACGTGAAGCTTCCTTCCAAATACTAGCCTTGGTTAATGTTTTAGCATCAGAGTGCATGCCTTGAACCTGAATGCATAAAGGAGTATGCATTAATAACAAATAAGAGAGGAATATAGCAGTAATTCGAATTATCAGCCTAAGCTTTGAAAACAAATTTCACCGTAAACGTAATTCTAATGAACAAAACTAATGCTTATTATTTAAGAGGGGCAACATTAGAAGAAGACTGATACTCCAGGGACATGGATAGGGAAAGGAAAAAACCTCCAACTGATATATGCGATGGTCATATAGCTATTGGCTGGTTTATTCTTTTGGTCATATAGCTATTGACGCTTCTGATATTTTAACTAACATTACAGCTGCTTTTCGTACATGTAGCAACATAAATAGATTAAATCAAGTAGATCACACAATGCACACAAATCTTATTCATTGAACTTTCAATTCAGACCGTTTTTGTCCAAAAAAAAATAGATAATATGATTTATATGGCATTTCTAATCAATCTCTCCAATTACGATTTGATTCTCAAATTTTAATTCATAACTCAAGTAAGAATTGAAACCACAACTGAAAAAATCATCCAATCCATGCTGAAAAAAAGATTATCACGGTGTTTACTTGAATCAATAATTCAATATTTATTGTCCCATGTTAAATGCAGCATTCATATTTAAGTACATCAAATTCTTTCAACTATGATTACCACCCTATAAAATATACCATCAATCACCATGAGAGCATAGAGAATAAAATCTCATTGGAGACACAAGCTTAAGTCTAGTATCTAATAATAGAAAGTGGAGCTTAAAAGTGCAAATAAGAGGAGAATTCTTTTCGTGCAAAATACCTATGTTCCACCACATACAAAGTGTTAAAAAAAAGTCAATAAGGATCCCCAGATTATGTATCTGAGTTCACATTTCAATGTTAGTTGAGTGTTGATAAAATAAAATCACTTATACAAGCCTCCACTATTGTTGGTCGAAATTCTCACTCCAACCTATAATGGGGTAGGACATGTACAAAACATAATCACATCTTTGTAACAAAAGGGATATGCAATGTTATATGCTACTAATTCAATATGCTTCACTCCATCCTTCTTTGTATTTCTGATACCATGATGCTGAACAATCCATGATAAACATCGTGCTGGGACACATAAACTTAAAGAGATGCCTAATGTGCTCTAGCCTTGGAGGTTTGATTTATTCTAATGTATTTATTACAATTTAGTTATGTCCATTGTTTCAAAAAAAAAACCCTGCATCTATACTCACCTCGAGGAAATGAGAGATAAAACGCCTTGAGACTATCCCCAAAAAGCTTTTTACCTCTAAAGCTTACGCTCCAACAATTTGAGGCATACGAAACGTGCAAAGCGTACGCCCCGCACGCCTCAAATTGGTGAGGCTTGCAAATTGAAAATCTTTTTACTTTAGTTATGCAAATATTTACACTGTCAAAAGTTATTAAACTTCAATTATTAAATGGAAAACAGAAAAGAACAAAATTTAGGAAAATGGAAGTTGGTGTTTTCTTACTTTTCAATTTCAATATTAACAATTTAAGTGAGATTGTTTCTAAAATAACGATCATGAGATATGTAATGAATTTTTTCGTTGCGATTTAAATAAAATTTCTTAATAAACTTCATTAAATCTCCAAATAAGTTTTTGCAGATTGAACTGAATTGGTAGAAGGAATCGGAATTGGAATTTTGAGGAATCTCCAAATAAATTTGGCGGAATCGAAACTGAAATCGTATGAATCTTTGTTATTTATTTTTAATCTTCAAAAGAAAATGTTACATGTTCAGGTTAGTGAAACCTAAATGATTTGTTTTTCATTTTTTGCATAGATTAGTTTTAAATGTCAAATTTTATTGTATGTTTTGCATTTTGTTTTTACCCGAAAAGCTTACACCTCAATGTTTCGAGGCTTAGGCCTCGCCTCACGGACCTAAAAACGCCTCATGTATGCTTTGGCATTTTAAAACAATGGTTATGTCAAAACCAAACATAATAATAATTTGCAAAAACTTTTTTCTAAGGTCATCAACTGGAAAAAAGCCCGAAAGAGTGAATGTGGACTGGAAAAGGCTGTATACAGTGGTGATATCAATATTCGGAACACAAATCAATAATCAAAGCAATGCAAATAGCATATTCCACCCAACCATTCTTTATTGATTTCAAGCAGTAGTTTACAACTAATTTAATCAAAATCAAATTAAACAAATAGTGTCAATAACACAATTTGAAAACGAAGCCTTGAGCAGTATGATCTTTATTGCATTCTCAAGAATAAGCAATAGTTTAAAGAGAGAAACGACTGAATAATTAGGGATGTACTTTAACCTCCTTCTCAAAATGCATTCAGGAAGATGATTCATGTTTCTTTGTTTATTCAAGTAGCACAAACTCGGCCAACAAAAATATCTCATAGTAATAGTATAGCGACTGAGCTTTATACTTGGCACATACTCAATTAAGTCAAAGGTCATTCTGCAGCTCAAATCATATTTAATTACGGTGTCAAACCTTGGTGTTAGTCACATAGTACATAAGCTGACTTAACTTTTGATGCAACATATATGGGATTATTGTCGACAATTATTGCAACGACGACATCACCTGGAGAGGGCTTCATAGTAAATATAAAGTGTAAGGAGTTGAGCCTGCTTAAATTTAGGGAATTTACTTTTTTATGAATGCATCAACCTGGAGAGGCACAAATTCAGCACATTTTCTTGCCGTTCATGGTCATACCGCTGGTTCAGGTCAAAATGCCCTTAAATTTGGTGGTGTGGCTTGGGAAATATTTGACTATGCGGACCTTCCTTCAAAAGAGAAAATGGATTGGTACAAACTCGAAAAACTACTAGACAACGTGCACCATCTACTTCGCACTGCACAGCCTGTTGACAAAATCATAGGTGCAGTGATATACAAGTCCGTAGTGAAAATGTTAATAATTTTGTTTGTGGCAGCGGTGGGGGCAACTATGAACAATATAAAATCTATCTACAGCTCAGCGTATAGTGAGTTTGACATTTCGAGGTTTCTGACACCTTCACGTACTTGCATAAATGGATGCAGGGTTCGATGGCAATGGGTTAAGTCCCTGCGAAAATTTTACATCAAATCAACAGTCAACCCCTGGTATTTAAAATTACATCTTTTCCATTAAAGTATGAGCAAACTAACTAAGTAAACAAAATATATTTTAAACTTTACACCCAACCCTGATTAGACAACTCCAAAGCATAAGTATTGCAGTCTTACCATCATTAGTTCTTCCTTCATCATCAGCGCAGCCATATATCCTCCTTCCTTGCTCCAGTCACATAATTTACACTCAACTGATTTCTCAACCTTCACTGATTTCATATGCATCTATACTTTTAAACGCAACCTAATGAAACAAATTTACAAATCCTTAACTACATATCCTTTTGTAAGTGGACTGTTTAGAAGTAAATCTCAATAAGTAAGAATCTTTCTTTCTTTTAATTATGATGAAATTAACCACAAAAATAATAATCCAAATTTAATGTTTATCAATTTGAGAAATGTGATGCATTAGTAAACTAATCTATGAACTATTATTTCTATTTCCAGTACAATGTCCTAATATTTATGAAATAAAACAAAAAATAGACGCATGTAAAAATGTGAAGGAATGTCTAGACAAGTAGTGGAATAGATTGGTGCAGCTGAAGAAATAAAAAAACATTTAGACTTTATAAATGTTGCATGAGAACACGGTTGATGCATTCAATTGTCTCTCGAATTAAGTGATGAATTACTTTAAAAATAGTGTACCTTATGTCTGATATTAGCAACAATATTCAAATTTTGCCTTTTCCCATTGGTAGGTATTTTTTCATTTTCGCTTATATTTAGGTCTATCAATGGGTCGGGCTCGGTCCGAGTAGCTTAAAACCTGAACCCAAAGCCCATTTACTGAAATCATAACCCAAGTCCGTAGGGTATTTCAAACTCATTACTCGTCCAACCATTGGGCTCTTTAATCCAGTTGGCTAAAAACCGTATACTTGGCTAAAATATTGATACAATACCTATCGTTTTGGCTTGTAACTTCTTAAAAATGATAAATAAACAAAGTTCGTAAACAAAGTGGGTGGTGCTGAAATCAAGTTTCTAAAAAAGTAAGCAAAAATGGTATTATATACACTCATGTTTTCTATACAATGAACAGATGATATTCGGGCTGAATCCAAACCGAACCGGTTAGAGATGAAACTGTACCCGACCCTATCAATAATCAGGTCAGGTCGAGTCTGGGTCTAGGTAGCCAACGCCGAATCCGTAACTACAGTAACAGAGCAGGTACGGACTGAACTTAGATCAAAACAAGTATAATTGACAGGTCTACTTATACTGTCCCCTCATGAATGAAATTACCAGATCTATAGTGTATGGACACATGAAATTAAAAAAAATATCGTGTGGAAATCATAAATTTACTTAAAACATTTTTATATTTATTTAAATTTAGTATTGTTCAAATTAATATTTTATTTAACTGAAAGATCACCAGTAAAGAGGTAAGCTTTCGAATATATGTATCTAGAGCTCATGGGTTCAAATATTCAAACACTTCTTACCAATTTTTTCAATATTTATTCGGAATGATTTTTTTTTCGATCAATATTGTTTATCTGGAAAACGAAATATCATGTAATGCTAATATTATAGAAATAATGTATGTTACAACTAAATACATGCACAAATAATACACAGTATTGCTGGTTGCAAATTAATTATCTTGGCTCACATTAAGTGCTCAAACATAAAACAGTGGCCAAGAACACGATACCCCTCGTCTATCTCCTTTTATACTTCTCCATACTTTGCTCCCATCCCATTTCTTTCATCCCAGACGTAACATAATTCTCTTTTTCCAATATTTTATTGCTACTTTTCAATCTACTTTAACTTATCTTTCTTTATGTGGTGATAGATCAACATTCTTCACCTACATGTTATATATCATATAAGTCCGTGTTTGTTAGCGTTGAAATTGGTCACTAACACCCAAATCCAGATGAAAGCATCAAATCACAGTCATAATTATAGAATGTGTGTAGAGCCTGTAAATATGAAGGATGAAAAAATTTGAAAAGAAAACATTAATGACACACGATTTATAGTGGTTCGGCAGACTCCGACCTACGTCAACTCCAGAAATTTTCTTTTTATTGATGTAATAATCGATTACAGTTACAAAATGGTATAGTAGCATTAGCCTTAGAAAATAGAAAGCAAGAGTGTCCAAAAGAAGATCCTCCTCTCTAGAGACCCACATGGTGTATTTATAGGCAAATCCAGGTAACCGGGCTTTCTGAGTGGTTCAATCTCATCATCGCGACTGACCCTGAGTTCTGATCATGCCGACCCAGTGTTGCAGCAGGAATGACTCTGTTTGCGTGAAAAATGGCCGCAAACACCCAAAGTCGTATGAGTTGGTTGATTTTATGTTGTTCTTTGTGATTTGGGTGATTTATGCAAATGTATGAAAAGCAGGGACTAAATTGTAAAAGACACACAGATTTATAGTGGTTCGGTAAGAACATGCCTACGTCCACTTTATATGTTATTCTCCTTTTTTCCTTCAGATTACAAGTACAAAGCTTTGATTACAAGTATCTAAAGTTGTTTGAGAGTTCCTTCCAGGCTTGAGCTCTCAAACTTGTCCTCCATTGTTGTACCCCTGCCCCTCTATTTATAGAGTGAGGCTGGGGGTAGGGGTCTTGGATGCTTATAGCTGTTGGTGGGCCTGGGCTGATGCAGTTTGGACTGGCAACTTTCTGGTTCGGCGAGGCTTCATTCGGCATGGAGCTTGGAGAGAAGGATGGTTGGACCGGTGGTTGGTTGGTCCGGTGGAGCATGGGTTGAGTGGAGTTCGTTCGGTGATAGGAGTATGATCCGGTGGTAGTATGTTAGTGGATGGAGTGTTGGTTCGGTGTAGGATGAGTGGGCCGGTGGATTGGTCCGGTGATGGAGGCGGCAGGTTGGTTCGGTATTGAGGTGGAGAGGCTTGGTTCGGCATTGCTTGGACCGGTATGCCGAATGGAGTTGTGTTGGGAACGCCGGATGGGAACGCCGAATGAGACGACTAGGAATGCCGAACGAGCTTTAGGCCTTAGTGCCGAATGACTC
The DNA here is from genome assembly GCA_030765085.1 of Allium cepa. Classification (NCBI taxonomy): domain Eukaryota; kingdom Viridiplantae; phylum Streptophyta; class Magnoliopsida; order Asparagales; family Amaryllidaceae; genus Allium; species Allium cepa. Next base: position 2,054,064 of record JASFAV010000025.1, on the reverse strand, counting down.
GTATACTTGCATAGCCGAATGAACATGAGGGTATGAGGCCGAATGGACTTGGTATTCGGGAACTCTGGACTTAGGTACGCTTGCTGGTTGCTCCTTCTTAGCTCGATCGTGGTGGAGACGCGCTCAACATTGATATTCCAGTTTTGACCAAAAAATGGGATAACACTTTGCCCCCCAAAATATGCCTTGCGGTAGGAAGGCGTGTTTTGTAATGCCATGAGCTGGATGTTCATATCCTGTCATCAACCTGTAAAGAACTTGATAGTTTATATGGCCCCAACTGATGACCGTTCGGGATCGAGCTATTTGGGATGAAGCGCGGCCGTTCATGGTCAAGCGCCTGACTTCAAATGACGATCGTTCGTGATCAAGTCATTCGAGGGAAAGTGCGACCCTGCGCGGTCAAGCGCGTAAATCCATGCGTCGATCGTACGGGATCGAGTCATCTGCAGTGAAATGTGACCGTTCAAGGTCAAGCGCTTTACTTCAAATGACGACCGTTTGGGATCGAGTCATTCGAGGTAAAGTGCGACAGTGCGCGGTCGAGTGGGGACCGTTCAAGGTCAAGCGCTTAACTTCAAATGACGACCGTTCGCGATCGAGTCATTCGAGGTAAAGTGCGACAGTGCGCGGTCGAGTCTGTATGTCCACGCGTCGATCGTTCGAGACCGAGCCATTTGTGATGAAATGTGACCGTTCAGGGTCAAGCGCCTAACTTCAAATGACGATCGTTCGTGATCAAGTCATTCGAGGTAAGGTGCGACAGTGTGCGGTCAAGTGGCGGTCCTCAAATGACGACCGTTCGCGATCAAGCCATTTGAGGTAAGGTGAGTTGTGGGTGGCGGACCTCAAATGACGACCGTTCGCGATCGAGCCATTTGAGGTAAGGTGAGTTGTGCCGTTCGAGGCGAGTTGTGCCGTTCGAGGCGAGTTGTGCCGTTCGAGGCGAGTTGTGATCGTTCGCGATCGAGTGCCGTTCGAGGCATGTTGTGACTGTTCGAAGTCGGGTGCCGTTCGAGGCGAGTTGTGACTGTTCGAAGTCGGGTGCCGTTCGAGGCGAGTTGTGACTGTTCGAAGTCGGGTGCCGTTCGAGGCGAATGAGTGTGCCCGGGGGGGACTTAATATTATCAGTGTTGGAGTTATTGTTTGGGGGAGTTTTCGAATCAAAGACTTCGGCAGTTCGTTGCCATGCAATAGGTGGTGCTCGTGGACCGTTCGCGATCCAACGGGCATACAAGTAAATAACTTTTCCATGGAATTGTAAATGTTAAAGCAATAGTACCTTACAGCAGAAATGTCCAAACAGGAAGAATTCAAATGTTCAAATCGAAACAAAAGCAAAGCAAGGATGTCAAAGTGTAAGTTCCCACCCCGAAGCAGTCAATGATCATTCAGAGCATGCCTGGAGATCGTTCGCGATCTCGTACATGTGTAAATGATTTAATTGCTTTAGTGGAAGCTTACGACTTGTTCATCGTTATTTTAATCAAGCAATCAATGGATAATCAAATGGTGCCCTGATCCAGGGTCACCTCTAGCTGATGTAGAGGGTGGTCGCTCTGGCTCCACCGCTGGAGTTCGCCTCCTCACATACTGAAGGAGCATACTGTTCCTGATAAGCCCTTCCACCTCGTCCTTCAAATGCCTACAATCATTAGTGTTATGACCGTTCAATTCATGAAATACACAAAACTTATCTGATTTTCTTTCGTCAGAGGTTGGATCCCTTCGCATTGGTCTACGATACGGAACCTGCCCCTTGGTATTCTGATAAATCCGTTCCAAACTCTCATTCAACTCTGAATAGGTGGTGAATCGTGGCTCTCTTCGTAGCCACTTTGTCCTGTCATCATTATCCTCAGCCTTTCTTTTTCCTTTGCTAGTCTCCGCACCCTTTCCAGGTGGGTTTCCGCTCTTGATTGTGTAAACGTCATCTTCTTCCTCTCTTTCTGCACTAGCATCTTCCAAACGCAGAAACTTTTCAGCCTCGTGATAGAATTCTCCCAGATTCATAGGCGGGTCCTTGGTTAATGAATTCTTGAACTCTGTGTTACCAGCTATTCCAGATACAGCTGCCATCATGACCATAGCTGGATCTGGTCGATCCACTGATGCTGCTGCCGCATTAAATCGCGTTAGGAAGCTCCTCAAAGTCTCTCCAGTTTTCTGTTTCAAGGTTGCCAAAGTCATCACATTCTTGGGTCTCGCAATATGAACCCTGAATTGCCTCATGAATCTCTCAGTTAAATCTGCCCATGTTCCTATGGAGCCGCTCTCCAGTTGTCTAAACCATAACGCTGCAATGTCCGTCAAATACAGTGGAAAGCATCGGGCCATAACCTCCTCTGATGCCCCCAGCACTTCCATATGTCTCATATACTTCGTTAGATGGACCGTGGGGTCCGTTTTCCCGTTGTACATGTCCAATGATGGTAGCTTGAATTCTGGTGGGTTCCTAGCCATCCTGATCGCGGAAGAAAAAGGACTCCTGTTTACATCTTCCAAGTCTCTGTTTACTAAACCGCCTCTCATAGCTCTTCTAACCATCTCTGCTAATCTGTCGTTGTCTCCAAGCTGTAGTTCTCGTTCACTGTCTTCGACCTGCCCCCCAAGTCCACGGGAGTTTCCATGTGTATGCCTCCTTGGCTGAACGTTCATTCCTCTATTGCTATCAGGTGGCTCGGATGCCCCCATCTCACTTCCCGGGGTCGGATCAACATGCTCTGCGTGAGTGCCCCCTAGCTCTGGTGCTGCACCAGATGGTCCTGCTCCGTTCTGAATTCCAGCCGCTCCTTGGATCTGTGCTCCAATTTGCCCAATTTGTTGAAGTAAGTTCTGGATCATCTCTTCTTGCCTTCTCATCATGACCTCCATCTCATCCCTAGTGATGAAGATCGACGCTTGATTCCCTCTTGAGGAAGCCTCTTGACTTCCTTGGTGTTCACTTCTCTCTGGCCTTTGCCTTTTACTTGTTTGTCTCGTCATAACTCTTAGATCTGAACTCTTAGATTTTCAAATTCAACTTCTGTCCGTGTAGCGGAAGCTGGTTCTTCTCAGTGAAAGCACCAAAATGTTTGCGTGAAAAATGGCCGCAAACACCTAAAGTCGTATGAGTTGGTTGATTTTATGTTGTTCTTTGTGATTTGGGTGATTTATGCAAATGTATGAAAAGCAGGGACTAAATTGTAAAAGACACACAGATTTATAGTGGTTCGGCAAGAACATGCCTACGTCCACTTTATATGTTATTCTCCTTTTTTCCTTCAGATTACAAGTACAAAGCTTTGATTACAAGTATCTAAAGTTGTTTGAGAGTTCCTTCCAGGCTTGAGCTCTCAAACTTGTCCTCCATTGTTGTACCTCTGCCCCTCTATTTATAGAGTGAGGCTGGGGGTAGGGGTCTTGGATGCTTATAGCTGTTGGTGGGCCTGGGCTGATGCAGTTTGGACTGGCAACTTTCTGGTTCGGCGAGGCTTCATTCGGCATGGAGCTTGGAGAGAAGGATGGTTGGACCGGTGGTTGGTTGGTCCGGTGGAGCATGGGTTGAGTGGAGTTCGTTCGGTGATAGGAGTATGATCCGGTGGTAGTATGTTAGTGGATGGAGTGTTGGTTCGGTGTAGGATGAGTGGGCCGGTGGATTGGTCCGGTGATGGAGGAGGCAGGTTGGTTCGGTATTGAGGTGGAGAGGCTTGGTTCGGCATTGCTTGGACCGGTATGCCGAATGGAGTTGTGTTGGGAACGCCGGATGGGAACGCCGAATGAGACGACTAGGAATGCCGAACGAGCTTTAGGCCTTAGTGCCGAATGACTCGTATACTTGCATAGCCGAATGAACATGAGGGTATGAGGCCGAATGGACTTGGTATTCGGGAACTCTGGACTTAGGTACGCTTGCTGGTTGCTCCTTCTTAGCTCGATCGTGGTGGAGACGCGCTCAACATTGATATTCCAGTTTTGACCAAAAAATGGGATAACAGACTCGAAGCGAACGCAGATGCGACTCGGAGCAAACTCGCCTGTGACTCGATGTAAAGCATGTCAGGGCTTTGAGCATTTCAATACCAATCCACTCCCCTAAGACACTGACTCCCCTCAACCGACCTGAAGTTCTCGTCTTGGCCGATCCATAAATGCCAAACCACATGTGCCGAGCCTCCTCGACCGAACCACGTCCAAACTCCAACACCGACCCACTTCATCCTGATCAAACCATACTACCGAGGTCGAACGACCTCTCTAGGCCGAACCACACCGCTACACCGGACCACACCATCCTGACCATATGTAACGACCCAATATTTTCAACCACTCGCATCCGCACATGTCGGACTTGAATTGTTCAAAATACTGCGTTGTAGAATAAATTTGGCAAAACTCAGAATATACAATAAATAAATCACAGAATCACATACACAGATATCAGAATCTCGCAGCGGAAATTAAAACTTTAGTGGTTCATGAAGCCACTGATACAACCTTTACAAAACAGAACTTACATTGTCTATAATTCTCAATACAATTTTTAAGACATAAATAGAGGTAAAGTCTTCAAAGTTTTGAATTCCAGAAAAGATAAAGGCTGAAACAACTTCCAACAGCACGGATGATCTACTGAGTGTCCTAGCTTCGGAGAGAAACTGAAACTGCAACTCAGGCTGACCCGAGCGTAAAATAAAACAAACACTCGAGTCAGGACATACATACTTATATGATGTAAGCTAAATCAAGTGTACTGTAATATAGAGCAAGTAACTTAAAGGATGCTTGGGACCGCCCATCCTCTAAGGATCCGTCAAACTATTTACTATGTAATATATTGCGCTATTATAATAGTGTCTATTTATAAAATAAACATACTTTTTTCTTAGCATTAAGGGGTTACCCATATAGCCCTTAACACGTAATAGTCCCAGTAGTCCATCCAATATCATAGCCCCTCCTGATCGGGAAGCCACCAGAGGATACCACACGGGCTACGGGAGAAATCCAAACTCGTACAAGGCTCGATATGGTAGGTGACACGGCACAACTAGGCAATGCCAGGGTAGATATACCAATTACGCTTCCGGACCGATGGTAACGCGAAGCCGCAGCAACCGCCCACCTCGAACAACACTCCCAAATCAAGGGTGCACCCAAACAATCACATAAGCAATAGAATGGTATACGAAGAAGTGCGTTCGATCAGAGGAGCTACCTCATTAATCCGTCGATCGCTCCTGTTTTAGCCACCTTAAGCCAACTCACGGGAGTCGGGTCCACGTAAATACCTTTCAAGAAACCGTCACCACCAACCTACTTCATTCTGGAATCTCCACCGCGCACACGGTTAGTCAAAGTGGTTTTCGGTATCGACAGAGAGTATGTCCATATCCGATCCCGGTCTCTTTGCCAACCAAACGTTATTATAACCCGTGGTCATTTAAAAACAGTTTATTCTTTAAAACCAGGATAATGATTTCTATTTCAAAACTGTAAATACGATATCATTTTAAAACCCAAAACAATAGGGTATCGTTATATTCGAATATAATTCTTTTTCCAAAACAATACTGCTTAAAATTATAATATCTGGAAACCAAATATTTGAATTATATCTTCAAAACATAATATTTTGGAAATTTTACCTTAAAATCCATAACTCCCAAACACAATGGTTTGGACATTCAACAGTATATAGAATAAATGATTTAACTTTATGGTTACTTTGTAAAGAAGACAATTTACATAGCTTTACAAATATATTTCTTTATTTAAAGTTTTAAACCATAATTTAAATATCACTTTATGTTCCTAAAACCATTTCAATTTCTATATATATATTCAATTTGGAGTATTTACTGTTCAAACTAAGTTTGGGTTTTATTCTTTCAACAAGTCAATGTTTTATTATTTAATCTTGAATATTCCCATAAATTCTATAAATAAAACTCCAAATTTTAGCCATTAAATATCTTCAAAATTTACTTAATACCAGAATATTCATCTTAAATTTATTAAGGAAAATCTAGTTATAAATATCTTATCTTAAGATTTCCAAACTTAAATATAAAATAAAATTTATCAAATCCCATAAATTTTAAAACAATCAAATTCTAGATTCTATAGCACTTAGGAAATGTTACCTAAAGTTATGGGTAAAACTAGTCCAATTTCAAAAAGACAGCATTTAAATGCTGCAGTAGATCGTTTGACTTAATAAATATTTCTAAATATAACTTATTTATTTATTTATTTATTAACTGCAATCTTAATCTTTCAAAATCCAGAATTTCCAAACTAAGTTATATTTCAAAATTTTATTCAAATATTTATTTATTTATTTCATTTAATATTTGTTCAAAAATCAAATAAAAGCTTTTTAAAGATATTAACCCAAATATTTAACTTCCAAAATAATTTTTAAATATTTCAGAAAATATTATAAGAACCACGGGCCTGTATATAGTTTTCTAGCCTAGGTCAAGTGATACGGATTTATATCATTTCAACCCGAAATTTATAAAACCCCGGGTTCTATCATTTCAAACCCGCAATCCCAAGTAAATTTACAGCAGTTAACAGAACAAGTGAACAGTAATAATCATTTAGGCCTATCATTTCAGCCTATAACAATATATATATAACAGGGAACTTGCAGTGGGGATTTAAGCAGTAAATAAACAATAATATAATATAACTGCAGAATATAATACAACAGATAATAACTGATGAGGTGTCAATTTAAATGGGGTCCATCATTCTATATTACACTACAGATAGGTAATAGTGAAATACAATTTTACACATACACTTGCAAGAATTTACTAAAATATAAATACGTATGTCTGGTGAGAAATACTCACCTGAAAGCTGCAGAAAATTTGAATTCAAAACGGCTATTCACTGGTAAAGAACGATAGAGAATAACGATCAAAATTGCTCGGATGTCGCCTAGATTCAGATCTAGAACAAAATTCAAATATTGAAAATGCGACTTAAGAATTTTACGGTCAAAGAAAAATTAAAGATAGAACGATAATTTTGTTTGCTTTGCTCGACCACTCCACCGTGTAACGTGACCAAAAATATTCCTAAATAAGTGAATCGTGCCAACACAAAACTTTACGACAAAATCTTTCCTAAAACTACTGTGGCAAAATGTTGAATACACTCGTGCACAAAATATTTCTTTCTTTTCCTCATGTACGATGACATGGCTACGTGCATGCACGCATATCACCTCACTGCTGCCTAACATCTTCAATCTTAGATTCACATTTTCCAGACTCAAGCTTGCATGCACACTCCCTATCTTCCAGTTTCACAATATTTTTCAGCTGCTTGAGTTTAGTCCCTTTTTAAATCTGGACTTAGCTTCATCTATCCAAACCAATTTCAGCCTATACCCAGACCTTGCCTGACATGCACATGCTTCATTGAATCAAAACTCTTCTTTCTTTCTATCAAAAATCAGTGCATTCATTCCTAAGTACATATGCAGACTCACTTCAGTCTAACTTCCAGGCAAAACTTTACCAAGCAAAAGAAACTCAACTACCCGAGTCACCACCCAAATCTCCCCGAGCCATCTTCATCAATGCTTCGAGTCAGTTACGAAATAACTTCGGGAAATTATGGAAACACTGAAACTTCACCCCACTTTTACTTCCCACCTGACTACTTCTATCATCAGTCATGCACCCTACTCATATCAGTTTCTACATGCACACTTGATAACACTATGTACAGCTTATTGCAAGTCTGGATATGCACAGACTTCTTTAGAATACAAATGCAAGCTGACATTTTCTACCAGCTCACACTACCTTATACAACACCACCTGCCTAACATCCCTCTGCCAAATCTAGTCCCATTCCCATTACAGTTCAATCTTATACTAATGTGCATAAATTCCCAACTACTTCCACTAAGCACTGCATCTCTTAAACAACCACTACTCTCCTACAATATATTAGATATACTATGCAAAAGTAATTCATGAAATTTCCAGACCATCCCTACCTAAGCCCCTATATATGTTTACACATAGTTTACATCATGGCTTTACAAAAATGCAGAAGTCCCTATCCTACCTTTACTACCCTGAGTCACGAACATGCTTTCCCTCATCACCACACTTATACCCCTCACTTCCTTCGGCCACTTCAGTCTTAATAAGTCAATCAGGTCTGGGCTTGATTATCATATCCGAAAAGGCAAGTCTTGCTGATAAGCACGTGCACAGGTGCACAGCTCCCAATATGCAACTACTCTGCAACATCCTCTGCTTTGAGCAACATTTACTAACCTACCTATATCAAGCCTTAACAACTCCAGCTTCTACTAAAACAAATCCAGTCAGTGGTGAGATCTTCAGACTAGGCTCGGTCATCATAACAAATGTAAGCCCTCTGAAACAACCTGTGCACTAGTGGTATGTAAAACCACTTCCACTCACAGCCTTCCACTCTTAACCATGTATATATATCCACTTAAGTGTCCTAACTTAGTGCATGACAACTGATATGAATATGTACCCAGGTGTATCACCTAAAATATGCACAGTATTGTTCATGGACAGTCTATGTTTGGGAAAAGTACATGGATAAAATAAAAAACTACTGTGCATCTAAAATTTGTCTATTATAAAAAGCAAAGAAATAAAATACTACTCTTTCCTATTTATGCCTATTACTTATGCATGCACGCACTATATTTGAACTGCCTATACCAAGAGGGTCTTTTAAAAATAGTTTACCATGTTTGCTTATTTGAAAGGAAAAACTGGAAACCAATATACATAAAATTTCTTCAACTGGAAATGCAGACTTTACCCTTAATTTATCTCACTAGACTTTCCTAGACATATATGTGAACTATTTTAGACCCAGATCTTCACTACTTGTATCCATCTCCTACTCACATCCCATACTCTCAGGTTCATGGCAAGCATGGTAAAATAAAATGGAATGGCCGAGCAAGGCATCTAGGAAAGGAAAACAAAGGGACTGAAGAAGAAAAAGGTATTTACCTGATCTGGAGCTCTGCAAAAGGAGATGGAAATGATGCAGAGAACATTTGATAGGCAAATGTATTTATAGGGAAAAGTTTCAGAAGGCCGAGAGACTACTCCTCTAATGGAGCACAGCAAATTGAAAGCACATTCATTCTCTTGAATGTAGGCTGGTATACGCGTGGTTAAAGCAAGCTCTTAATTTATTTTTATGTGCGTGATTAGAGGAAGATATAAAGAGAAGACCGAGAGTTTCATATGTACAATGCACAAATGGAAATGAATGCTTCAGTTTCTTATTTTGCGAATTTTGCTAATTGCGTGATCAAAGGAAGAAAAGCAATGCCTAATTTAGTGTCAGTTTCGCCATATAATCTGTTACCTGACATATATGAGATGCGTGATATATGCATAAGTTGATATGTAGAGGAAGGCAAACATCAAAAGGGTTTTAAACTATCAGTTTCAAAAGATTAAATTTCAAACGTAGACATTTATATACTGAAATGGATGAGTCAGAGGAAAAGTGAAAAGGAAAATCTATGTGATTAAATATGTTCGCAAATATATGTATTAACATGGTTTGCTTAGAATAGAAAGAGGGCAGCTTGAATTTGGGAATTTATGACTTGCGTTGATATATCTCCAGATATGCAAACTTTTGATATTTGTTGCAAACAAACAGTGTGATTTTTCTTTTCTAATATTATTAAATGAATGGTGAAAATTTATGTAGAGAAAACGTATACAAATTTAATTGAAATCATTTCGTCAGTTAAAACAACGTAACGGCTGTTATAAAACTCTGACTGATATTTTTCTTCAAATTTATTTGAAAACTTGATTTTTATACTATGTTAAACAGACGCAATCTCAAACATCAAAAATTTACATAAAAATAACATTTTAAAAACACATATTTTATTACGTCACTTATACCCTAAAATTGACGCGTCTTTTAAACGCGAATGTTGACAGTTTTAACATAGCTTAAATTTCACAGTTATTATTAGATTTTATTGACATATACAATTTTATAAAATATATCTTCAAATTAAATAATTAAACTATATTGTTAAACACAATTTATATAAAATATATTTCAAAATTAAATAATTAAAATAAAATAAATATCTAAAACTAGGGCTGTTACACTCTCCCCCACTTAAGAATTTTTCGTCCTCGAAAAGGAACGAACAAGTGAAACAAAGGAAGATAAGCTAGACGAACAAGCACTTTAAACGGATAGTTCCTGATTTGAAGCACGAAGAAAAAACACTAGAATTGGTTTTACCCTTTCAGTTTGACCGTCAGCCTAGGGTGCTAAACGGTGCTCAGGCCCCGATGAGTGCCAAAGATTTCAAAGATTATAGAAAGATCTCTAAATAGACGGGTATACGCAATAGCCTTCCTATTCTGTAACAGATAGGGAACCAAGGATATTTAGGGTAGCTTGAAAACAAAATAAGATAATTTGAAATCATAATGTCTTTGAAAGTCATCAAGAATTTATAGATATTATCATTTGGAAATCATGCTACTCAAATTTTCCAAAACGTTTATTCATTTACCCATTTAATTTCAATGCCAAATAATATTTATTTCAAAGTTGAGATATTCCTAGGTTCATTTATTCAATTATAAAATTTTCAAATTTTTAACCAAATACCCTACACTTGGAAATTTCATTTGAAAACCAAATTCTCAATTATCAAATTTTTAGTGATATCAAATGTGTCTTAACTATTTAAATCATAATTATCCATTTAGACATCAGTTAACTATGATTTTAAGATAAATAACCTTATTACAAAATATCCCTTTCAAAAATATTTTTCTTTCAAAGATACATTGTTTATCACACAACATATTCATTTCAGGAAATAACTTTTATTAAAATCTCTTGGTTAGATTTAAGGTTCCATATTAATCAAATTTGATTATTAGGTTATTTAAATAAAATCCCTTAAATTCCTATTCCTTATTTACCCCCCATTAATCTTTTATAACTAAAATTTAAGTGTATAATATTTATTATAACCACTCAAATTTTATTCCTAAAATTCTTTTATATTGTATATTATCCAAATTCATTTTTAACTTTTGAAGATCAAGGTGAGTTATATTGAAATGAAATTGAGTATTATACAACTAAAACTTCCAAATTCAATTATCTCCAGTTGGAATTCTTATTCAAAAATTTATTTTCCTTTTTATTGAAATTTTTCCTTAAGATAAATTTAAGAATTAAATTTCTGATTCCCCTCAAACCAAAATAAATATATATACGTAATATGTCAATCAAACTTAAATTATATATCTATATATATTAATTCATACTTCAGAAATTCAAATCAAATAAAATCTCAAGGAAACACTGTAGCCAGACTACAGAATGGTCTTTTCACTTCGGAACTCGAAAATGAATGTCGATGATGCTGCAGTCATCACCGAAATTATTTTCCAGCGACAAAGAGAAGAGCACTAAATTTTCAAATTCTTTGAAAACAATTTCTATACAAATCCCTTTAAAATTTAAACACAAGGTTTGAAATCGTCAGAAATTGAATTCTCAAGCCCTTGTTTAAATTCATTTCTGTTTCTAAATTAATTTATAACCATTTTTTTATATTAGACAACACATGGTTAAAAAACCAAATAACACAAACTATTATCTCTTGACAAATAGTTAAATTAATTATAAAATTCTGAAAATTATACTCATATATATATTGGATTTTATTTTTAAATATAGGCATAAAAATTTCCAAAACAAGGATAGACTCTCAAATTTGATGAACTCAAATCAAATAGTATTCAAGATAAGTTGAAATCAGAAGATTCGATGATTAAATAACAAAATAAGGAACTGGGTGAGTTTATATAAATCGCGGGCAACCTTGACCGGGTCAACCGTGACTTAAAGAGTCAGATCGGGATTGAGTAAATCTACTCTTGATCTGAAGAGATAAAGTTTGGAATAATCAAAGATACTAGCATATAAACCGAGGATAAATATAAATCACCGGTGAATCAATGCTAATGGTAAAGGAGTTTCACCCCTTTATTAGAACGATGGCGAGACCGCCAATTCACTATAAAGATCATCCGAAGTGGAGTTATGAGATACTCCAGAATTTAAAGAAGATGAAAAGTGAGGGACACGGATGAACTTTGGAACCACAGGGAATGTTCCACATTCGAAAAGGAAGAGATTCAAACTCGAACGAAGGTGATTCTGTAAATCAAATTTACCATACATTCTAAGTTTTGCCTAGAACCTGGCTCTGATACCAGCTGTAACGACCCAATATTTTCAACCACTCGCATCCGCACATGTCGGACTTGAATTGTTCAAAATACTGCGTTGTAGAATAAATTTGGCAAAACTCAGAATATACAATAAATAAATCACAGAATCACATACACAGATATCAGAATCTCGCAGCGGAAATTAAAACTTTAGTGGTTCATGAAGCCACTGATACAACCTTTACAAAACAGAACTTACATTGTCTATAATTCTCAATACAATTTTTAAGACATAAATAGAGGTAAAGTCTTCAAAGTTTTGAATTCCAGAAAAGATAAAGGCTGAAACAACTTCCAACAGCACGGATGATCTACTGAGTGTCCTAGCTTCGGAGAGAAACTGAAACTGCAACTCAGGCTGACCCGAGCGTAAAATAAAACAAACACTCGAGTCAGGACATACATACTTATATGATGTAAGCTAAATCAAGTGTACTGTAATATAGAGCAAGTAACTTAAAGGATGCTTGGGACCGCCCATCCTCTAAGGATCCGTCAAACTATTTACTATGTAATATATTGCGCTATTATAATAGTGTCTATTTATAAAATAAACATACTTTTTTCTTAGCATTAAGGGGTTACCCATATAGCCCTTAACACGTAATAGTCCCAGTAGTCCATCCAATATCATAGCCCCTCCTGATCGGGAAGCCACCAGAGGATACCACACGGGCTACGGGAGAAATCCAAACTCGTACAAGGCTCGATATGGTAGGTGACACGGCACAACTAGGCAATGCCAGGGTAGATATACCTATTACGCTTCCGGACCGATGGTAACGCGAAGCCGCAGCAACCGCCTACCTCGAACAACACTCCCAAATCAAGGGTGCACCCAAACAATCACATAAGCAATAGAATGGTATACGAAGAAGTGCGTTCGATCAGAGGAGCTACCTCATTAATCCGTCGATCGCTCCTGTTTTAGCCACCTTAAGCCAACTCACGGGAGTCGGGTCCACGTAAATACCTTTCAAGAAACCGTCACCACCAACCTACTTCATTCTGGAATCTCCACCGCGCACACGGTTAGTCAAAGTGGTTTTCGGTATCGACAGAGAGTATGTCCATATCCGATCCCGGTCTCTTTGCCAACCAAACGTTATTATAACCCGTGGTCATTTAAAAACAGTTTATTCTTTAAAACCAGGATAATGATTTCTATTTCAAAACTGTAAATACGATATCATTTTAAAACCCAAAACAATAGGGTATCGTTATATTCGAATATAATTCTTTTTCCAAAACAATACTGCTTAAAATTATAATATCTGGAAACCAAATATTTGAATTATATCTTCAAAACATAATATTTTGGAAATTTTACCTTAAAATCCATAACTCCCAAACACAATGGTTTGGACATTCAACAGTATATAGAATAAATGATTTAACTTTATGGTTACTTTGTAAAGAAGACAATTTACATAGCTTTACAAATATATTTCTTTATTTAAAGTTTTAAACCATAATTTAAATATCACTTTATGTTCCTAAAACCATTTCAATTTCTATATATATATTCAATTTGGAGTATTTACTGTTCAAACTAAGTTTGGGTTTTATTCTTTCAACAAGTCAATGTTTTATTATTTAATCTTGAATATTCCCATAAATTCTATAAATAAAACTCCAAATTTTAGCCATTAAATATCTTCAAAATTTACTTAATACCAGAATATTCATCTTAAATTTATTAAGGAAAATCTAGTTATAAATATCTTATCTTAAGATTTCCAAACTTAAATATAAAATAAAATTTATCAAATCCCATAAATTTTAAAACAATCAAATTCTAGATTCTATAGCACTTAGGAAATGTTACCTAAAGTTATGGGTAAAACTAGTCCAATTTCAAAAAGACAGCATTTAAATGCTGCAGTAGATCGTTTGACTTAATAAATATTTCTAAATATAACTTATTTATTTATTTATTTATTAACTGCAATCTTAATCTTTCAAAATCCAGAATTTCCAAACTAAGTTATATTTCAAAATTTTATTCAAATATTTATTTATTTATTTCATTTAATATTTGTTCAAAAATCAAATAAAAGCTTTTTAAAGATATTAACCCAAATATTTAACTTCCAAAATAATTTTTAAATATTTCAGAAAATATTATAAGAACCACGGGCCTGTATATAGTTTTCTAGCCTAGGTCAAGTGATACGGATTTATATCATTTCAACCCGAAATTTATAAAACCCCGGGTTCTATCATTTCAAACCCGCAATCCCAAGTAAATTTACAGCAGTTAACAGAACAAGTGAACAGTAATAATCATTTAGGCCTATCATTTCAGCCTATAACAATATATATATAACAGGGAACTTGCAGTGGGGATTTAAGCAGTAAATAAACAATAATATAATATAACTGCAGAATATAATACAACAGATAATAACTGATGAGGTGTCAATTTAAATGGGGTCCATCATTCTATATTACACTACAGATAGGTAATAGTGAAATACAATTTTACACATACACTTGCAAGAATTTACTAAAATATAAATACGTATGTCTGGTGAGAAATACTCACCTGAAAGCTGCAGAAAATTTGAATTCAAAACGGCTATTCACTGGTAAAGAACGATAGAGAATAACGATCAAAATTGCTCGGATGTCGCCTAGATTCAGATCTAGAACAAAATTCAAATATTGAAAATGCGACTTAAGAATTTTACGGTCAAAGAAAAATTAAAGATAGAACGATAATTTTGTTTGCTTTGCTCGACCACTCCACCGTGTAACGTGACCAAAAATATTCCTAAATAAGTGAATCGTGCCAACACAAAACTTTACGACAAAATCTTTCCTAAAACTACTGTGGCAAAATGTTGAATACACTCGTGCACAAAATATTTCTTTCTTTTCCTCATGTACGATGACATGGCTACGTGCATGCACGCATATCACCTCACTGCTGCCTAACATCTTCAATCTTAGATTCACATTTTCCAGACTCAAGCTTGCATGCACACTCCCTATCTTCCAGTTTCACAATATTTTTCAGCTGCTTGAGTTTAGTCCCTTTTTAAATCTGGACTTAGCTTCATCTATCCAAACCAATTTCAGCCTATACCCAGACCTTGCCTGACATGCACATGCTTCATTGAATCAAAACTCTTCTTTCTTTCTATCAAAAATCAGTGCATTCATTCCTAAGTACATATGCAGACTCACTTCAGTCTAACTTCCAGGCAAAACTTTACCAAGCAAAAGAAACTCAACTACCCGAGTCACCACCCAAATCTCCCCGAGCCATCTTCATCAATGCTTCGAGTCAGTTACGAAATAACTTCGGGAAATTATGGAAACACTGAAACTTCACCCCACTTTTACTTCCCACCTGACTACTTCTATCATTAGTCATGCACCCTACTCATATCAGTTTCTACATGCACACTTGATAACACTATGTACAGCTTATTGCAAGTCTGGATATGCACAGACTTCTTTAGAATACAAATGCAAGCTGACATTTTCTACCAGCTCACACTACCTTATACAACACCACCTGCCTAACATCCCTCTGCCAAATCTAGTCCCATTCCCATTACAGTTCAATCTTATACTAATGTGCATAAATTCCCAACTACTTCCACTAAGCACTGCATCTCTTAAACAACCACTACTCTCCTACAATATATTAGATATACTATGCAAAAGTAATTCATGAAATTTCCAGACCATCCCTACCTAAGCCCCTATATATGTTTACACATAGTTTACATCATGGCTTTACAAAAATGCAGAAGTCCCTATCCTACCTTTACTACCCTGAGTCACGAACATGCTTTCCCTCATCACCACACTTATACCCCTCACTTCCTTCGGCCACTTCAGTCTTAATAAGTCAATCAGGTCTGGGCTTGATTATCATATCCGAAAAGGCAAGTCTTGCTGATAAGCACGTGCACAGGTGCACAGCTCCCAATATGCAACTACTCTGCAACATCCTCTGCTTTGAGCAACATTTACTAACCTACCTATATCAAGCCTTAACAACTCCAGCTTCTACTAAAACAAATCCAGTCAGTGGTGAGATCTTCAGACTAGGCTCGGTCATCATAACAAATGTAAGCCCTCTGAAACAACCTGTGCACTAGTGGTATGTAAAACCACTTCCACTCACAGCCTTCCACTCTTAACCATGTATATATATCCACTTAAGTGTCCTAACTTAGTGCATGACAACTGATATGAATATGTACCCAGGTGTATCACCTAAAATATGCACAGTATTGTTCATGGACAGTCTATGTTTGGGAAAAGTACATGGATAAAATAAAAAACTACTGTGCATCTAAAATTTGTCTATTATAAAAAGCAAAGAAATAAAATACTACTCTTTCCTATTTATGCCTATTACTTATGCATGCACGCACTATATTTGAACTGCCTATACCAAGAGGGTCTTTTAAAAATAGTTTACCATGTTTGCTTATTTGAAAGGAAAAACTGGAAACCAATATACATAAAATTTCTTCAACTGGAAATGCAGACTTTACCCTTAATTTATCTCACTAGACTTTCCTAGACATATATGTGAACTATTTTAGACCCAGATCTTCACTACTTGTATCCATCTCCTACTCACATCCCATACTCTCAGGTTCATGGCAAGCATGGTAAAATAAAATGGAATGGCCGAGCAAGGCATCTAGGAAAGGAAAACAAAGGGACTGAAGAAGAAAAAGGTATTTACCTGATCTGGAGCTCTGCAAAA
The DNA here is from genome assembly GCA_030765085.1 of Allium cepa. Lineage (NCBI taxonomy): Eukaryota > Viridiplantae > Streptophyta > Magnoliopsida > Asparagales > Amaryllidaceae > Allium > Allium cepa. The sequence goes on along the minus strand of JASFAV010000025.1, from coordinate 2,037,018 downwards.
GGAGATGGAAATGATGCAGAGAACATTTGATAGGCAAATGTATTTATAGGGAAAAGTTTCAGAAGGCCGAGAGACTACTCCTCTAATGGAGCACAGCAAATTGAAAGCACATTCATTCTCTTGAATGTAGGCTGGTATACGCGTGGTTAAAGCAAGCTCTTAATTTATTTTTATGTGCGTGATTAGAGGAAGATATAAAGAGAAGACCGAGAGTTTCATATGTACAATGCACAAATGGAAATGAATGCTTCAGTTTCTTATTTTGCGAATTTTGCTAATTGCGTGATCAAAGGAAGAAAAGCAATGCCTAATTTAGTGTCAGTTTCGCCATATAATCTGTTACCTGACATATATGAGATGCGTGATATATGCATAAGTTGATATGTAGAGGAAGGCAAACATCAAAAGGGTTTTAAACTATCAGTTTCAAAAGATTAAATTTCAAACGTAGACATTTATATACTGAAATGGATGAGTCAGAGGAAAAGTGAAAAGGAAAATCTATGTGATTAAATATGTTCGCAAATATATGTATTAACATGGTTTGCTTAGAATAGAAAGAGGGCAGCTTGAATTTGGGAATTTATGACTTGCGTTGATATATCTCCAGATATGCAAACTTTTGATATTTGTTGCAAACAAACAGTGTGATTTTTCTTTTCTAATATTATTAAATGAATGGTGAAAATTTATGTAGAGAAAACGTATACAAATTTAATTGAAATCATTTCGTCAGTTAAAACAACGTAACGGCTGTTATAAAACTCTGACTGATATTTTTCTTCAAATTTATTTGAAAACTTGATTTTTATACTATGTTAAACAGACGCAATCTCAAACATCAAAAATTTACATAAAAATAACATTTTAAAAACACATATTTTATTACGTCACTTATACCCTAAAATTGACGCGTCTTTTAAACGCGAATGTTGACAGTTTTAACATAGCTTAAATTTCACAGTTATTATTAGATTTTATTGACATATACAATTTTATAAAATATATCTTCAAATTAAATAATTAAACTATATTGTTAAACACAATTTATATAAAATATATTTCAAAATTAAATAATTAAAATAAAATAAATATCTAAAACTAGGGCTGTTACACCATACCACCACACCAAGCCACATCTGGCCGACCGAACCATAACACAGAGGTCGAACGACCTCTCATGGCCGAACCACACCGCTACATCGGGCCATATCTGGCCGAGCCACACTAATATAGCCGAACCACCTTCCAAACATGATGCATTGCCTACCCATACAGCCGACTCAAACCTATCGCATTGCATGCTCGATAACTGAAAAGTCAACTTAGTTAAATTTTCCATCAACCCAACTTCGCATGAGAACTTCCGAAACGAAATTGAGTCAACTCACCCCCCCCCCCCACCAGAAGAAACTCGATCGCTCTCCAGCCATACGCCGTCAATTCCAGCTGCCTGAAGCGAGGCCCCTTCACCACAATTATGCCTTGCTCTTCCCCTATCTTTCCCACTCACACCGCAGCCTCCAATATCAACCATGACGTCGTAATTGCCGAAGAAACCCCCTCGACTAAAAACATGGCCAAAACCCTAGTTCCCTCGTTTCCGATCACCTCGGCCAACAAGAAAATCCTCTAGTATTTTTCCTACCCTCAGCAATCTCCTAGCCACCTTCACCTACGACCTAGCCTCCATCTACGGTGCCGATCGTCAGCCATTACCAAAAATTCCCAAAATGGTTATCTCCAAAATTCCCATAATTTATAAATCTAAAAATCATGAAATGCATACTAAAAATCATGATTTTCCCTCACTAATTCATTCATGTTATTCCAAACAGAAATTGGATTGGTTGGTTTTTATCATATATCTACGTTTTCCACTGCTATTTCATTTTAAAAATAATTTATTTAATTTTAAACCCTCAAACTATTTTTAATATTATCATCATACATTAGCAAACGATTTTCATTTAGATATCAAAGTTTAGCATTGCTTTGATAAAATGATTTGGATTTTAGAAGGAAAAACAGAGACTGTACAACACAGAGAACATGATCTTGAATACAAATAAACTGAGGTACCCATATTACACACATATAAATTTCCAAATACCTTCCAGAATGAAGTACTTCTATGCAAAACAATATTTCCACATGCATTCAAGTTCCATTTTTTCTTCTTTTTTTTTCCATTTCTGATTTACAAAATTTGAACTTATTTAGATTGTTGAAATTTTAGAACAGAGATATACACATATTCACACAGACATGAAAACTGTGAATGAATTTATATATCTCTGAACAATATCAATTGATTCATGTAATCATATATTTGAGTTAGTAACTTCAATTATTGCAGGCTCAATATTCAAATGATTTAACAGATAAGGTTCAAACAAATCTGCTCTCAGATTAAGAAAGAAAAGAGGAATTAAACCATCAGGCATCAATTTATCATACTTATTTCAGATATAGGTTGCATGCATCAGATCGTTCAATAGATTTTTAAAACAAGTATCGGTTTATGTAACGACCCGCAAATCCGTACCCCTTGAGTCAACACTATTCTACAACAATCAACTCAAGTTGCACAAAAATACGAACCATTTGGTTTTAAGAAGAAGAGGTAGAAGAAGAGAAAACAAAATCAACATCAGAATCTAACCATCGCAGCGGAATAAAATATAATAGAGAATAAATAATCTTTACTCAAAATCAAATATATCAGTTTACATATATTACCTCATTAGAGTACATCAGTCACAGCTCACATCAATAACATACAATGGGTACACAACAACTCAACACAGCGGAAATATATATATATATATATATATATATATATATATATATATATATATATATATATACACAAGTACGAGAATACGTATCGTCATCCAGCTCGTCTCCTGAGCTCCACAGCATCATATCATGTATCCTATAATACTCGGTCTGACCCGAGCATTACAGTTTAATAATACCCGAGTCAGTCTGGAATACCAGCGTGAGAAAATCACACCCATTTGATTATTAAAGTTTCAGATCCCTTTGAAAACAAAAGCATCTCGTAAGACCACGCCACAAATAAACATGTCGGGTATTTACCTTACGATAACTAAAACAATTTTTATAGAAATCCTCTGATATTATAATAGGGCCTATTTACAAATACTTATAAAATAGCCGAAATTGTTACATTCATTAAATTCCAGCTACTAGCCACAAAAGTGGGTAATACAAACAAAACTCGTACAAGGCTCGTAGGGAGAATGGATTTCCAACTAATGACTAGGCACTGGGTACCACCTGTCACAGTACGGGCCTAGATCACCGTACCGAGGATTACTCCCATCATCCCCTGCAACACAAGGCCGGAACCATTCCTTACTGAACAGTCCCGAACAAGATAAACCCCATGGTTGGCGCGACCAACCACCCACTAAGCCGAAATATATAAAAAGGGACATCTAGACAGGGGAATTATCTTGTCCTGCTTGGGCATGACCCACCTAACCTTGCTGCATATCCCCTGATTTTCAGTCATTCCCGGTAGATGAGGCTTGAGGCTAAGCGTTACCTTTTAGAACGTTTCCACTTAGAATGCCCATCGTCCACCTGACGATGTTTCACAAGCATTCATCCATACAAGTCCGTCCGGGTTCGAACGGAACCGAAGGCACTATTCCTACTACATCCATTTTGAAAATATCCTCAGGATTAGTAGCGACTAGCCCTTGCACTCCAATGCTCCATCTTCGAATCCAAAATCGTTTACACGAAACGTACAAACCGGATCGAAGTGGTTTTCGAGAAATAAATCTCGATCCCGGTCTCTTCGAAACGATCAGCGCATTTGTCCAATATTGATAGTCGGTGATTTAACTATCAATTAATATCCACAAACATCCATCAAACAATAAATAATTTCCCAAATTATTTATTTATCTCAAATTACCTTCACAGGATATATTTCTATTTTCAACCCTTTGAACACAGTTTTCAAATCATCATTCTTTCTTTCCAGTATAAAATTTCCCAAGTATTTTCTATCTCCTCTGAAATCATCAAGCACAAAATAGATTTTTAAAATAATTTAAAACACTTTACTTTGAAAATATATACTTTTAAACATTTAAATTAAATTACTTCAATACTTTGTAAAAATACATGCTATATGAGTATTTGAGAATAAAGTTACTTAATAGGATATAAAAGTAGATTTTCACTTTTGAAAACAAAATGCTAGGTCACTTTTTAGGTAATTACTACTATAATAGATTTAGAAAAAAAATACTTACTAATGAATTTAAATATTAGAAATAATCAATTTTCAAAAACTTGCTTTTTACAACATCTTTAAAACCTTTAAATTTATTTAAGAATTTACTTTAAACATGTACTTGGTTATACAGAGTAAAATCCTGGCTTCAGTCACTTAAATCAATTTCCCAAATTGATTTCCAATTTATTCCCTTTAAATTCAGAATTTATCAATTTCAGATCTCATTTCTTGATTCCAATTTTTAGATTTCTCAATTATTTCTTCATTCCTTTAAATAAATTTAAACTTAAATTTTAAAATAATTATTTATTCCTTCAATTGATATAACTTAAGTTAAAATTCATCAATTTCATTTTATTCAAAATTCTATTTCTCTTCATACTCGAAGTTATTTAGTATTATTTTCATATTACTTCTATTTCTTTTTAATTCATTATTAATTTATTCAAACTTTCTATAATTACTTCGCTTACAAATTTACTTCTTTTTAATTTCTTTCAACAATCCAATTCATATAATTTGGTAATTCATTATACCCAAATATCCTATCAACCATAACATTCAATATACCAATATAACTCATCATAAGATATCAAATAATCACAACAGAGAATATGAAATAATTTAAATAAATGTGAGGGGTCCAGTTGGATCCCTCCAACCTGTTTCCCTGCATCCACAAATGTTAGCACAATTTAATATGCCAATTCTAAAATATCATACTAAATCACATCACTCAATTCATCCATCCAAACAATTATTTAAATTTAAACATTTAAATTTAAATTAACTGAGTGAGATTAACTCACCTTTGACCAAAGATATGTAATCCGATCCACACCGGTTTGATTTCTTTCAGAATTTAACCTTGTATAACAATAGACGATTTCTTTAATATTCGAACCAGTCGAATAATTAAATTCTTCTTTGATGAATTTAATTTACTAGTGATTTCATTTTAATAGTTTCCATTTTAACAAAAGATTTAATCTAACAAATAATTAAATTTAAACCCATAACTTAAACTGTGACTAAACAATTAAATTTAATAAATCCCATTAGCTAATCATCAAACTTTAAATAAATCATTTGGTTTTGACTAGTAATTTGATTTTTCAGTTACCAAATGATTAAATAATTTAATCGCTTTAATACATCATATTAAAATAACCTAGGAAATTAAAAATGTGTAAACAAATATATAAATCTTTGAATTGAAAAAAAGAATAAATTATTTTATCGTATTGTACATTAAATCTTCTCTAACTATATTTTCCTGTTTTTATATCTATATACACACATCTGTAATTAAAAGCTTGACTCCACTATATAAATAAATAAATAAATTCTTATATATATATATTTTAAAAAAACTACTTGTCTTCTGATTTTTAAATAAAATGGAGTAAACATAATACCTTACAGTAAGGCTCGAAACACGAACGCTTGCCCCCACGTCCGCGACTTCGCCTGAGTCTCACGTTAGCTCGATCTGAAGGAGGCCGTGCCAAACCCTAAATCAATCGGCCTCGAACTTCAACACGAGACTTCGCTCGTTGCTTCCTAATGCATCCAGGAACAACTGCGTTGCCTGTCCTAACTGCCCAAAATTCGACCACCCACCCCAATCGCAATGAACGTGCATCTACTCGACTCCGCTTCTCCTCTCGTCGCCGCCCCAACTGCTTTGACTTGAATCGAGATTAACACAAATTCGATCACGAGTATGAAACCACTGGCCACAGTCGAGTCGCCCCTCTTCCAGCCTCGCGAATCTCTCGGCCATTTTTTTTTTTGAGTGCTGGGTTTTGAAAAGGAAGAAGGGGTTCGGCCCTATTATGTTGAGTTTGTTTTTTTATAACGTGGCTAACAGCTTCTCCTTGAAGCTTCTTCTTTTATTATATTATTAAAATTATTATTATATTTAGTTCGAGCATTTGATTGTTGATTGAACGATTTTGAATTGGGAAAGTATGTGACTAGATGACAGGAATTAGATTAAATTTCATTAGATGATTATCAATTAAATTTTCAGCGCGTTTATACATCGTACACTCACACAACTGCTCCAATTGCTATGAAATTTGAAATCCGATAATAGTACACTATTACGGATCCAATGGAACTGGTTTCGTCGAAATCCGAGACTGTACCTCGAAAGACTATTTTTAAATTTAATTTAAACGATATTAAATTTCAAAACTGAACAATTCACTGTTAGATTCACTTCTATCATCTTCAACGTTATCAATATAAATTTCATAAGCCTTCAAATTATTTTTAACAGGCTCAAAACTCCAAATTTAACAATTTACCCAACTTCACTTATGTGATTTAATAATTCAATTATCAAATAAATTGTGATATTCATAATTTAAGTTAAAATTACTTTATTGAATACTTAAAATCAATTAAATATTCTGATTTTAAATGCTTGAAAATTCAGGGTCGTCACATTCCTCCCCCCTTAAAAGAATTTCGTCCCCGAAATTACTAACTAGAAAGAATGGCCCAATACCCGTTTACTATTTCCCTAAAACCAAACAGTTCAACATCTATCCAACTAACTTTTATAAAAGGCCCATTATCATTCTTATTAACTTTCCAAACCTTTCTCTAGTTTGCAAACAATCCCTTTTGCTCAATTATCCAAGTTTCAATTTAAAACCAAAATTATGGATTACCAAAATTTTCTAAAATTTTTTCTAACTCCCTAAATTCCCGAAAAATTTCGCCAGCGTTTTCCTTGCACGGCTGACTCGGTACAACTACAAAATGGCTCTACAGCCTCCCAAATCCAAAAAGAAAACAAATAGCCAAGTGGCTCAATCCAAATCCAAATCCCAATCAAATTTCGTACCAAATTTAAATACATACCTATTTGTCGAGCATTTCAACTTTTATCTTTTGGAAATCAAATCCAATTCTCTTTTTTCCTTTAGATTACCTGCATATCCTGCTTAGCACTAATATCCAATCACAACTTCCAAAACATTTTATCGACTTTCTTACCAAATGCCAAAATTCATCCAAACATCAACTCAGAATATAATTGCAATATTCAATTTCCAATTAAGAATTGATCATTCCTTACTTAAGTTAGTATAAGCATTATATATGTTTCCTAAATTTATTTTCATCTCCCACTTTAGTTTATATCTATTTCTATTCAAATTGACTCTTTTATTTTCATATGGATTCAATTTATCTTCAACTCCAAATGTTAAATTTTATTTTTCATTTATAAATAATTCCTATCATTATTTTAATTAGTTTCATCCACTAACTTATTTCAATTCCTAGTTTGAAATCGTTTTGTCGTTAACAAAATTTTCCAAAATTTCCAAAAAAAAAATTCTAACTCCCAAAATTTCTGAAATTTTTTGGCAGAGTCCCCTTTGTCCGGAGGAGCTTTTGCAATTTGACAAAAGAGATAAATATATATACATCGACCCACACGGTCGGAAAAACCAAAAACAGTTCATATTTCCTATTTTAATTGCGTAGGCGTACCTTATTTAGCATTTTAAGCAAGCGGCTTATTATTTTTAGCAAATAGCCCAACCCAAATCCAGCCATACGGCTTCCAGGTACCTGTACTTACTCAATTTAAACATGTAAGTGCCAAATATATGAAGTTTAACAGCATATCACTTATTTGTAATAGTTAAAACATATGAATTCTAAAAGAAACTCATACCAAACATTTTCCGTAAGCTATTTATATAGTTTCCAAGCAAATTCAACTGTTTCAACTTATTTACAAACCATTTTCATTAAATTTCAATGGTCTTCCATCTATTCGTACACAACTTCATCAATTTGAATAATTTAAAACTCAATTGCTTATATTTAATTTATTCTTAAGCAAACTGAACTCATATTTAATTCAATTGCTTTCAAAATTAATTTATTTTACTTCTATCGACTCATAAATTTTTAATTACTTCCATTTACATCCAATGATAATTTATTCTTTGCAATTTGACAAGATCTGTGTGAATAAATAAGCATTCATGGTTTATAACCATTTTAAAGGGATTTCAACTCAATTCTATTCCATTTTTAAATTTATTCACGATCCATATACTCTCATTTTCATTATTGTCTCAAGTTATTTCAATCCCTTAATAATTTTAAATGGTTTATAATTATTTATTCTGGAATTTCATTCCATTAATATTATTCATAACTCACCGAATTTTATTCCGATTAAAAATTTATTTTCATTTGATTTAAAACTAATCCAATATTATTAAATTTTGTTTAAGTTGAATTCAATTCAACTCTCCTTCATTCATTTAGCTTAAGTCAATTTCCTTCAGTTTATTCAAATTTTAAACTTATGCTCATTCTCATTTTGCAAACAAGTTCTCCTTTTAATTTAACTTGATTCTATTTCAATCCAATCTCATTTAAATTTACAATTTCATTTGATTGGTTATTATCAAATTTACCTTTCAGATTCTGTTCATCCAATTTATTACATGACCATTTCCAATTTATTTCCACTTATTTGGATTTTTATTTGCACATTCAAATCATTGCTATTTTAATCCATTTACATTTTTATCCGATACTTTTCAATTATATTTAATTTGTTAACATTTCAAGCTAAATTTTCAATTTATAACTCAAGTTTTAAATCCACTATCCATTTTCATTTTACCACCCAATTTTATTTACTCATAATTCAGCTTCATTCTCAATTACTTTCACTTCATCAACAATTTGAATCAATTTTAATTTATAACTTGAGTTTATTTCCAAACTCCATCGTAAACTCACAATTCAATCCCATTAACTAATTTATTATCTAATTAGTTCTTCCCTTATTTATAATCCAACACTTGAATTTATACCACTTCACTTTATTTCCTTAAGTTCAATATACTTTATAATTCAAGTTTGGATTTTCTTCATTTTCCAATTCATCAAAATATTAAATTTGGGCCTTGTATTCCATTTTCAATTTCATAAGTTATAGCTTATTATGTTTTTTTATACAATTCCATTCATCATAAGCTTGAATATATTCATCCTTTATTTTTAACTCAAGCCTTCTATTTATTTATAGCCCAAGCATATTTTATTTCTATAGATTTTTAATTCTCTTACAAGTTATTCTAATTTATTTATTTCAATTCCAACCCTTATTCAATTTGTTTGTTTCATTTATTTCAGTGAGGATATAATTCCATTCATAGTTCAATTGAATTCTTATTCCAATTCAATTTAATTTTACTCCAATTTATTTAACTCAATTCAATTTCAACTTGATTCGAATACAACTGGATATTATTTCAGCCTATCCAATTAATTTCAGTCCAGTAAATCTTTATTTCCCCCAATCTAAGTTAATTTCATTTTTAACATTCCCCTTTAAATTTAAATTCCAACATTTAAAGCTTATATTTCTTTCATGATTTAAAAATCATCTCAATTTATAAGCTTACAATCATCTCATCAGGATTTCTAAACACCCGGCTTTGGCTTCAAATTATTTTGAAATCTCCAATATCACAAACCACATTTCTCAAAAATTTTAATCCAATCATGGCTTTTATTTCCAACAAATTTCCTTTGAAATTTTCAAAAACATCTGCTTTCCTAAACAAATCAATTTGGTAGCAATTCTTCACTTAGAAATTCGAAAATGAATACTGATGATGTGGCCGTCATCATCAGAATTATTTTCCAATAATCCAAGTAATTTCGATGCTATATCATTTTCAAAATCCATTTAAAACAAATTTCCTTTCAGAAATACTTCCAAAATAATAATGCTATCATTTATCTTTAAAACACTTCCAAATCCCCGGGATTTAAATTTCCAAATCCTACTTAAATCCCTTTTACTATCAATCATTTGCATAGCTTATGCTCATACAAATTCTTATTTGATTTTATTTCAATTCATAAATTACATCTATAATTCATATTTAAAAATTTCATTCTATAATGAATTTATTCCTTAAATATTAGTTATATTTCAATTTCTATTTAAATTTCCACTTAACAATGATAATACTTCAATATTATCATTTCTAACATCCAAGCAGCCATATATTAGCTACATAGTTTTCAAAAAAACTATTTTTTTTACCAAATATCTTTTTGGGTAAAATTATTTCATTTACCATATTTAAAACAATATCGTGTCGATTGCTCTATTCAAGTGTTTAGAAACCCCTTCGATACAGTTGCACAGACTGTGTCGACGAAGGTTCATATGCCACTCAATAAATCAATCAACACAATATTAAAACAATTTATATTCACTAACAAATACGCGCTCATATCTATTAATACGCTCAAACTCATTATAGAGTACCATAGACTCTATTTTAAATGAGTAATTCCCACCAGAGCCAAGGTTATCACCAACCTATGCTCTGATACCAACTGTAACGACCCGTAAATCCGTACCCCTTGAGTCAACACTATTCTACAACAATCAACTCAAGTTGCACAGAAATACGAACCATTTGGTTTTAAGAAGAAGAGGTAGAAGAAGAGAAAACAAAATCAACATCAGAATCTAACCATCGCAGCGGAATAAAATATAATAGAGAATAAATAATCTTTACTCAAAATCAAATATACCAGTTTACATATATTACCTCATTAGAGTACATCAGTCACAGCTCACATCAATAACATACAATGGGTACACAACAACTCAACACAGCGGATATATATATATATATATATACAAGTACGAGAATACGTATCGTCATCCAGCTCGTCTCCTGAGCTCCACAGCATCATATCCTGTATCCTATAATACTCGGTCTGACCCGAGCATTACAGTTAAATAATACCCGAGTCAGTCTGGAATACCAGTGTGAGAAAATCACACCCAATTGATTATTAAAGTTTCAAATCCCTTTGAAAATAAAAGCATCTCGTAACACCGCGCCACAAATAAACATGTCGGGTTTTTACCTTACGATAGCTAAAACAATTTTTATAGAAATCCTCTGATATTATAATAGGGTCTATTTACAAATACTTATAAAATAGCCGAAATTGTTACATTCATTAAATTCCAGCTACTAGCCACAAAAGTAGGTAATACAAACAAAACTCGTATAAGGCTCGTAGGGAGAATGGATTTCCAACTAATGACTAGGCACTGGGGTACCACCTGTCACAGTACGAGGCCTAGATCACCGTACCGAGGATTACTCCCTTCATCCCCTGCAACAAAGGCTGGAACCATTCCTTACTGAACAGTCTCGAACAAGATAAACCCCGTGGTTGGCGCGACCAACCACCCACTAAGCCAAAATATGTAAAAAGGGACATCTAGACAGGGGAATTATCTTGTCCTGCTTGGGCATGACCCACCTAACCTTGCTGCATATCCCCTGATTTTCAGTCATTCCCGTTTGATGAGGCTTGAGGCTAAGCGTTACCTTTTAGAACGTTTCCACTTAGAATGCCCATCGTCCACCTGACGATGTTTCACAAGCATTCATCCATACAAGTCCGCCCCGGGTTCGAACGGAACCGAAGGCACTATTCCTACTACATCCATTTTGGAAATATCCTCAGGATTAGTAGCGACTAGCCCTTGCACTCCAATGCTCCATCTTCGAATCCAAAATCGTTTACACGAAACGTACAAACCGAATCGAAGTGGTTTTCGAGAAATAAATCTCGATCCCGGTCTCTTCGAAACGATCAACACATTTGTCCAATATTGATAGTCGGTGATTTAACTATCAATTAATATCCACAAACATCCATCAAACAATAAATAATTTCCCAAATTATTTATTTATCTCAAATTACCTTCACAGGATATATTTCTATTTTCAACCCTTTGAACACAGTTTTCAAATCATCATTCTTTCTTTCCAGTATAAACTTTCCCAAGTATTTTCTATCTCCTCTGAAATCACCAAGCACAAAATAGATTTTTAAAATAACTTAAAGCACTTTACTTTGAAAATATATACTTTTAAACATTTAAATTAAATTACTTCAATACTTTGTAAAAATACATGCTATATGAGTATTTGAAAATAAAGTTACTTAATAGGATATAAAAGTAGATTTTCACTTTTGAAAACAAAATACTAGGTCACTTTTTAGGTAATTACTACTATAATAGATTTAGAAAAAAAATACTTACTAATGAATTTAAATATTAGAAATAATCAATTTTCTAAAACTTGCTTTTTACAACATCTTTAAAACCTTTAAATTTATTTAAGAATTTACTTTAAACATGTACTTGGTTATCTAGAGTAAAATCCTGGCTTCAGTCACTTAAATCAATTTCCCAAATTGATTTCCAGTTTATTCCCTTTAAATTCAGAATTTATCAATTTCACATCTCATTTCTTGATTCCAATTTTTAGATTTCTCAATTATTTCTTCATTCCTTTAAATAAATTTAAACTTAAATTTTAAAATAATTATTTATTCCTTCAATTGATATAACTTAAGTTTACAATTCATCAATTTCATTTTATTTAAAATTCTATCTCTCTTCATACTCGAAGTTATTTAGTATTATTTTCATATTACTTCTATTTCTTTTCAATTCATTCTTAATTTATTCAAACTTTCTATAATTACTTCACTTACAAATTTACTTCTTTTTAATTTCTTTCAACAATCCAATTCATATAATTTGGTAATTCATTATACCCAAATATCCTATCAACCATAACATTCAATATACCAATATAACTCATCATAAGATATCAAATAATCACAATAGAGAATATGGAATAATTTAAATAAATGTGAGGGGTCCAGTTGGATCCCTCCAACCTGTTTCCCTGCATCCACAAATGTTATCACAATATAATATGCCAATTCTAAAATATCAAACTAAATCACATCACTCAATTCATCCATCCAAACAATTATTTAAATTTAAACATTTAAATTTAAATTAACTGAGTAAGATTAACTCACCTTTGACCAAAGATATGTAATCGGATCCACACCGGTTTGATTTCTTTCAGAATTTAACCTTGTATAACAATAGACGATTTCATTAATATTCGAACCAGTCAAATAATTAAATTCTTCTTTGATGAATTTAATTTACTAGTGATTTCATTTTAATAGTTTCCATTTTAACAAAAGATTTAATCTAACAAATAATTAAATTTAAACCCATAACTTAAGCTGTAACTAAATAATTAAATTTAATAAATCCCATTAGCTAATCATCAAACTTTAAATAAATCATTTGGTTTTGACTAGTAATTTGATTTTTCAGTTACCAAATGATTAAATAATTTAATCGCTTTAATACATCATATTAAAATAACCTAGGAAATTAAAAATGTGTAAACAAAAATATAAATCTTTGAATTGAAAAAAAGAATAAATTATTTTATCGTATTGTACATTAAATCTTCTCTAACTATATTTTCCTGTTTTTATATCTATATACACACATCTGTAATTAAAAGCTTGACTCCACTATATAAATAAATAAATAAATTCTTATATATATATATAATTTAAAAAAAACTACTTGTCTTCTGATTTTTAAATAAAATGGAGTAAACATAATACCTTACAGTAAGGCTCGAAACACGAACGCTTGCCCCCACGTCCGCAACTTCGCCTGAGTCTCATGTTAGCTCGATCTGAAGGAGACCGTGCCAAACCCTAAATCAATCGGCCTCGAACTTCAACACGAGACTTCGCACGTTGCTTCCTAATGCATCCAGGAACAACTGCGTTGCCTGTCCTAACTGCCCAAAATTCGACCACCCACCCTAATCGCGATGAACGTGCATCTACTCGACTCCGCTTCTCCTCTCGTCGCCGCCCCAACTGCTTAGAGTTGAATCGAGATTAACACAAATTCGATCACGAGTATGAAACCAATGGCCACAGTCGAGTCGCCCCTCTTCCGACCTCGCGAATCTCTCGGCCATTTTTTTTTGAGTGCTGGGTTTTGAAAAGGAAGAAGGGGTTCGGCCCTATTATGTTGAGTTTGTTTTTTTATAACGTGGCTAACAGCTTCTCCTTGAAGCTTCTTCTTTTATTATATTATTAAAATTATTATTATATTTAGTTCGAGCATTTGATTGTTGATTGAACGATTTTGAATTAGGAAAGTATGTGACTAGATGACAGGAATTAGATTAAATTTCATTAGATGATTATCAATTAAATTTTCAGCGCGTTTATACATCGTACACTCACACAACTGCTCCAATTGCTATGAAATTTGAAATTCGATAATAGTACACAATTACGGATCCAATGGAGCTGGTTTCGTCGAAATCCGAGACTGTACCTCGAAAGGCTATTTTTAAATTCAATTTAAACGATATTAAATTTCAAAACTGAACAATTCACTGTTAGATTCAATTTTAACACTTCTATCATCTTCAACGTTATCAATATAAATTTCATAAGCCTTCAAATTATTTTTAACAGGCTCAAAACTCCAAATTTAACAATTTACCCAACTTCACTTATGTGATTTAATAATTCAATTATCAAATAAATTGTGATATTCATAATTTAAGTCAAAATTACTTTATTGAATACTTAAAATCAATTAAATATTCTGATTTTAAATGCTTGAAAATTCCGGGTCGTCACAGTTTAACTCACCTTTGTTTGCAAAGGACAGAAATTGTTTTGCAGGTTCATGAATCTATTTGCATGATGAATTTCCTGAATTGCTTATTGATTTTGAATTGCTTGACTGCGTTGATGAAGTTGCTTGCCTCTGATTAAAATGAAAATCTTGCATTATGTTGGAATTTCCAGATTCTCTTTTTGTTTCAGATTTATTTCTCAGATCTTTGGTTTGTATTATATCTATATTATTATTTTTTAGCTGATGATTAAGAGTAAACTCCTTCTTCCTATTTTACAAATTTTAAATTTAAATTAAGTCACCAATAGAAATGCCACTTGTCCTCTTTAAGATTTAATTTTCTTACACCTAAGTCTATATGTTGACAAGTGTTTTATATTGATTTACAAGTGTTTTAGGTGTTTAATTAATGTTTTTTTTACAAATATTACTTTTCTTATTTACAAATTTATTTAAGTTAAGAATAATTAAGTATGTAATATTCACATGAATATAATGTTTATTTATTTTATATAAATAAGCTTTAGATTTTTGTAAAAATACATGTGAATTTAAATAAACATTTATTTATACATAACTTATGTTTTTGATCAAATCAATATAACATATATTTAAAATATACTTCCTTTTTAAATTTCAAATTTAAATTCAATCCTTTAAATTCCATTAAAAAATCAATTCAAGAACTATTCAAAATAAATAAATATATATATATATATATATATATATATAAACAATTTTGTCTAACTTAAATAATTTACTTATATAAACAATTATCATTACTTATTATTAAAAGAATACTTTGTCAATAAATATTTACAATTTGATTCATTTGTTAAATTTACAATTCAGTATTTCTATTAATTAACCTAATATTATAAACTAATAGATACTCAAAAATCCGGGTTATTACATATTTACTTTCCGAAATATCTTTATTAGATATATAATTTCCACACTTCAACCATATGAAAACAAATTTCAAATCGCTTTTCACCTTTATCACTTTTGAAAACAAATTTCAATCATTTTCCTTACGCTAAAATACTTTCATTTCAACATGGTTCATTTAAACCAATTAAATAAATCCTTATCGATTTACTTTATATTTACATTCCAAATCAGTAAATTTATTCCCACACTTCAAAAATAAATCAACGTTTATTTCTAAACAATTCCCCTTTCTTTTATAAATTCCATAGTGAATTTACAATTCCCAAAATATCTATGAATATACGATTTCCAAATCGATTTCTAATATTCATTTTCAATTTATCTTTAAAAGATAAAATCTCAAAACATTCATTTCATATTAGAAAACATTTCCATACTTATTAAATAATAACAAGTAATTCACAAATCCATTTATTTTCAACACTTGGAAAATATTCAATATACTTAAATTGAAATTAAGTATATATTTCATTCTTTAAGAAATCATTCTCTTAAACACATTTGTTTGGGCCAAAACGAATGTTGCGTAAAACATCGTTACGACAACCCAAAATCACTAGTATAGGGATTCGAAATTAAGATAGATATATAAATCCTATTGCTATATAAAACATTTCCTTTCAGAAATCATTTACTATAATAACAGTGTTATAGTCCACCAATTCTTTCTCTTTCTCGAAAATATCTATTTCAACAATAAATGTTGAGATCTATGGTTTCGATAGTTAATCCATTTTAAAACACCATTAAAACAATTAACTTCATTTGATAATATTCATTTTCCCAAAACATATCCATTTTATTTAATAATATATTCACTGTCCAAAATCGTGAATATACTTCACTAACCCAATTTCAATATTTCTACACATTTTATATAAAGAATAGTTCGCTATCCAAAATCGCGAATATACTTCTTTTAATAAATTTCTATATTCAATTTATCAAATTCCATTGATTTCGAATTTTTAAACAATGTCTATAAATTCCATTTCTATTTATAAAATTCGATTTATAAATCTCCTTTATTAATCCAATTAAATTTATATATCTCAAATATATACCAAAAGTCCATATTATAAGTTAAATACTTATAAGTCATTTATTTACAAAATCGTTCTTTTTAAAACTTCTATTACTTATAAGATTCATTTATATTTTATAACAACTTCAACTTATAAAATCTCCTTTATTAACAATTTCTATTAATATCCCATTTAAATGCCCAAAATCCAGTTTATAAGTTGATTACTTATAAATCTTTTACTTTACAACAATTATTCATTTTATAATCTTCACAATTTATAAATCTATAATTCTTAATGAAATCCATTTTATACTTCATTTTAACACTTAATAAACTCGTTTTATAATTCTAATATTATATATATATATATGTATATATATTATAAATATCAATGTTAAAAATCTTTTACCTACATCCATTATAATAATTCAAAAATCTAAATTTAAACTATTTTATAAATCTATTTATTTTAAAAAAAAAATCACCTTTTGGTTATATTTCACAAAAATCTTAATTTTTATAACATAAAAATTTATAACGTTCTAATTATTTAAAATGAATCAATTCAAAAATTTAATAAAACGTATACTTTGAAAAATAATTTTAAAAATCCTTTTAAAATCAAAATCGTTATTTTTAAACTTTAAAAATGGATCCGATGATGCAACGGCACCCAATAGTCAATCACGACAACAAATATCATATATCATCATATGATAATCAACAAATATCACAATATCTGTAAATAAATCAATATAGTTGAGGAATCCAGTTGGATCCCTCCAACCTGTTTCCCTGCATCCACAAACATTAGCACAATACCAATTCCGTTCAAAGCGGAATTATCGCGGTATATGGGATTTATAAATTATTATCCACTTAATAGGTGGCGCAATAAGGTCTCATCCGCTTTATAATGCAGGAAATCAACTCCAAGTACATAAATAATACCAATTTCACTATACGGTAAAATATTCGCGGTATATGTTTTTAATAAATAATCTCCGCTTACTAACGGCGTATAATGTCTATTTCAACAATCAATAGATAACAATTTATCATCCAAGCATACAATCAACAATTTTAAATCTAACTATTTAAAATTTAAATCAAAACAATTCGATTGAGTGAGAAGTTCTCACCTTGTTTCCAATTCAGTTTCCGCGGTTTATTTCAAATAAAATTAAACGCGCGTTGTTATCCCGCCTTTTGGCAAGGCCGAGATACCAAGGAACGGACCAGAAAGAAACATGATCATACGTCTTCATCTCCGGATGATCGTTGGGCAACTACAGGTATCGATGAATTTTATCCAAGTCCGGATCGGGCTACGATTGGTAAGACAAGTCAAGCAAAGCTGTAGAAACCAGTGTTCCAAATTTCGAGGAGATCCGAGTTCGTATACTCAAGATGTCGCCAAGAGAAAATAAGGAGGGCAGGCCTTATTTCGAATCCATCAGAGAGACCCAGGGTCGAATCGATCAGAGTTCGAATCCCTCAGAGCACGTGTAGCTTCGAACCCAGGGGCGAGCCCTTGCTTCGAACCCATCTCACATGTATACGTTCGAATCCATCTAAGTATGTCTCGGTTCGACTCCATCCAAAGAATTTAGGTTCGAATCCATTAAGGGCACGTCTGGTTTCGAATCCATCACGGCGCTCCTGTCTTCGAATCCATCACGGCGCTCCTGTCTTCGAATCCATCAAGGTGCTCCTGTCTTCGAATCCATCAAGGCGCTCCTGTCTTCGAATCCATCAACGCCTCCTGTCTTCGAATCCATCACGGCGCTCCTGTCTTCGGATCCATCAAGCAAGAGTTCATCGAATCCAACATACTGAAAGCAACTTCGAATCGATCTGCAGTAGCTAACAACGATCGATTCGAACAAATACCAACACCATCGATTCGAAGGAAGATAACCCTCGAATACAACACATCGAATCCATCAAGTTGTAGCAGCTGAAGTCAAAGGCTCGACCCTATCGATTCGAAGAACATGGATTCGAAGCACGTATGTCAATTAAAAATGCAATCTTGAATCGATCATAACTTGAGATCTACAAGTCCAAATACTATGAAATTTTCACAGGAGCTTGCACGTACATAGAAGAATGGCCACGCCAAGTTTCATCCCGATTGGACACTTTTTTGATCGATTCGAACCAAGGGTCGAATCGATCCAAATGCGGGCCCGGATCTCCAGAATTCAGCCATGTGGGCCCCCTGCACGTGTCAGAAGTGGTCTTCCCAAATTTTAGGAGAAATATTAGCCTCCAGCACCTATAAATAGATCCCCTGGTCATTCAGAAAGGGGATCGGAGAATTTCTAGAGATAAAGCACGCCCGCACGCCGCCAGAATTACTTCAGAGCACCGCCGCTGCCTTTGACTTCGAATTTTTGCTTAAGAACTGCTGTACTTAGCCATATAAAAGTGGTATACTCCGAATATCGAGCAATAAAATAACAAAGCTTCATAGTGGACGTAGACGCATCGCCGAACCACTCTAAATTGTTGTCTTCTGTGCAATTTACTTTCTGTTGCTTGGAGTTTTTGTTAGATAATCCTCATTTTAATTTGTCTTCTTCATTTATTATCTCTTCAAAAACTTCCGAAGAGTGTTGTGCCCAATTTTGACACAAACACGCGTTTAATTTTACCCGAAATTCTCACTAACTCCAAACGACTCCAATGCAGCTCCATTGCGTAGTGCTCGTCAATACGAACCCAACTGGTTTCGTACGTTTTCGACCTCGTATCAAAAAGAAATGCATTTTTTAAGTTACACGAATTTAAATATAACTAAATTAACAAATTCTTTTTTTATTTTTACATCTAGGCCGTTGGATCTGTTTGCTTCCATCAGGGCCGTGAAAATTTGCTTTTTCTCCATCGCGTTAAGACCAAGTGAATGCCGAACCCATCAACGTCATTAGGGTTTGCATTTTTGCAAGCAAATCGAACACCTAGAACTCGATCAAAGGATACCACGTCGAAGGCCAAGAACTAAGCCACCATCGGCCAAAGCAGCTTGCAACTCGGTCACTCACGGACCTCGTGATGCATGCGCGACCGTAAGACGAACGCGGCCCCCTAGCGACCACACCACTGCTCCAATTCAGATCACCACCGTTGATATTGAAGATCTCGATGCCCTCTACACTTTTCATGTTGGAAGTTTCGTGTGAAAGTTGATGGATTTGAAGAAATTGGAGGAAGAATATGGCACAATTTCGGCCATTGAAAATATGGTGGCGGCTGAGCATGGAAATTAGGGTTTTGATAAATTTTTGTGAATAAAGGGTCCTTTCATAGAAATTTTCTCAAACACTATTCATCCCGGATTTTCCGAACTCCAAATCTCGCGCGGTGACCGGGGTTTCTAGGGTTTAACCCGCGTTCCGGAAACGATAGAACAGGTTTTAGAAGCTAATTCGGTCATATGTGAGAGTTACGGAAATAAACGATCGATTTTAAATTAAATGGATTTAAACTAATTTCTATGCGTTTTGGCTTGCCCCGGACAAACGGTAAATCCGATTGACACGAAATTTGAAATCCTACAATAATATCACATTGCAGATCCGATGAAACTAGTTTCATCGAAATCCGAGACTGTTTGAAAAATGGCTACTTTAACTCGCCAAATTAATATTGAAACAATTTTGATGCGTTTCGAGCAGCCACGGTCAAACAAAAACTCCGATTGCTACGAAAATTGAAATACGATAGTAACAAACTATTACGGATCCAATGGAACTAGTTTCGTCCAATTCTGAGAATGTCCGAAAATTGGTTATTTTTCAGTCGATAATTAAATATTAAAATATTCAATTTTCACAAATAAACTTTTAATTCAATTTTAAAAGTTCTATAACATCTCTATAACTTCAACATGATTAAATAAAATTTTACAAATCATTTTCAATCGTATTAAACTCGATTTTCAATTATTTCTGTAATTTCAACTAGTAATAATCGATTTAATTGTCCAATTAAATCCAATATTCGAAATAAAATTTATTCGACTTACAAATCTTACTTGTTAATATTTAAATTCAATTAAATATATAAATTTTAATTAATATAAATTCTGGTTCGTTACAAACTTCCCCCCTTAAAAGAATTTCGTCCTCGAAATTACCAAGTAAGAAAAAGTTACAGAATCCATTAACTTTCCAAAACAAATCGTTCAAATTAGATTTTTACAAATCTCTTAAGTGTTTAACTTTTTCAAAATTCATAGTTAAACTTCCTACAAAATCTTTACTAAGTTTCCAAATCCAAACTTAGTTTTCAAAAATTTCCCAATTTTCTCAAAAATATTCTAACGCCTTAAATTTTCGGAAAAATTCGCCAGAGTCTCCTTTGCGCGGCTCCATCCGATAAAAAAATGACAATATATATATATATCAAAAATGCACATCTCATCAAGTGATGAGGCATCCCGTAGGGAAAAAGTGTAAAAGTACGATATTTAATCCGAGATATGTACTTTATTTATTATTAGCGAGCGTATACGGCTAATATAGCGCAAAAGCAAGCTCCAAATGCAAAGCAAGCGCAATTCGCACCTACTAAACACTCAACAAACAAATGAGAAACATGTATATATGAAATAATATCAATATACATCATATAGCAGCATAACAACTACATGTGTCAACATCTCAAATGCAACAAAACAACAAATGCAACCATTAAAACCACTATCATCCAATAACATCCAACAAATCCATAACCAAATCAATATTCTTTCATTTCTCATTAATATTCAATGAATTGGCTTTTCATTTTAATCACATTTGATTTGTTAACATTGGATGTTTTTACTAACATTCATTCATTCATTTCCAATCAGTATACATTCATTTCCAATTAGTATACATTCACTAATTTATATTCACGTTAGTTCACTTTCAAATCAAATTCAATTCTATTCAAGTTCATTTTCTTCCAAGTTGGATTCAATTACTTTAGCTTCTAATTTCTCTAATTCAATTTCATTAACACTTAATGAATTTATATACAATCAATTAACATCCATATAACAACCAATGTATATTCAACATAGCCAAATTTATTTTATTTACATTCTATTTGGTCCCACACTTATAATTCCAATTGGTTTATATTAAGTTGATTTTCATTCAATTATTCAACTTCCAATAACATTAGCTTTTAATGAATTAACACTTACATTCATTATCTCATATAAATTTTTTTTACATTCAATTGATTTACATTCCATCCATTTATCAATTCAATTGCTAATTCCTTTAACAAATAAGGTTGAATTTCATTTATATAACTCAAGTTCAAATTCATCACTTCTCTTGATTAATTTACTTCGATACCCAAAATCAACTTTATTCAACTTCACTTAAGTTATATTCCATTTCAATTTATTTTACTTAACTTAAATTTTCCACTTATAAATTCAATTCAAATTCCAATTCTAAAGTAAATTCTATTTAACTTTTTACTGAAGTCAAATTCCACCACTTATTCAAATTCCATCTCATTTTTCTTAACAAAATTGCTTAACCACTTCAATAATTGGTTTTACTTATCCTTTCCCATTCTATAAGTCATACAACTTATATTCAACAATTGCCACTTAGATTTTATTGATTCACTTATACCTACTTTAATTTAACTCCATACTTTAAGTTAAATTTATTCTATTAAAATTCAAATTGTATAAGTTATCAACTCATTTATCATTCCCATAAATATTTTAAATAGGATTCCAGAGTCTTTTCAACCTTTCAAAACCATTTTTTGAAACCAATTCAATTATCCTTTGAATTTCAAAACCCAAACTCATATTTTCCAAACAACTTTCATTTAAAATAATCTGGCAGCAATCCCTCTTTTGGAAACCTAAAAATGAACACCGATGATGTCATGATCATCATCGGAATTATTTTCCAACGACCGAAAAGAGTTTAGAGCTTTAATTTCTCCAAAACAATTTTCCCAAAATATCAAATCCTTTCAAAACACTTCTCTGAAATTTTGTTTTCAGATTATAAATCACATTTATAAGTCTTTTACTTATATAATTTCACTTCTTGTATATAAGATTATTTCACAATTGTAAATTACATTAATTATAGTTCCATACTTATAATTCATTTTCTTATACAATTATTCTTTTACAACTGTGGTTTTATTTAACTTATTCCACAACCAAACAATCAATTCATATACACTTTAATAATTCTGGAAAATTATTTTCTTTATATATAAAATATATTCAAGGTAAAATTATTTCATTTACCCTGTTTTAAAACAATATCGTGACAAATTGTTCTGCACAAGCGTTTAGAGATCCCTATCAACAACGTTAATTACTCGTGTTGACCAGAATCCATATACCACTGAACAAACCAATCATCACAATATAAAACAATTTCATATTCACTAACAAATACGCGCTCGTATCTATTATTACAATCAGACTCATTCTAGAGTACTGCTGACTCTATCTCTAATGAGTAATTCCCAACAGAGCCATGGTTGTCGCTTAACCATATGCTCTGATACCAAATGTGACGATCGCGACTTTTCGACGCTCGAAAACCGACATCAATACGTCCACTGTATCAACTGCCGAGCAATCGAATGCAGGAAAACCGTACCGTTAGGGTTAAAGAAGAAGAAAAAGATAGAACAGAACAGAAAGAAACAACAGAACAATATCAGAATCTCACAATCGCAGCGGAACAACATATAACAAATAAATGAATAATCTTTAAACAAAGAACTATATCAGTTATTACATCACATCATATTACATTACATTTCATCATCAGAGTGTGCAACAACAAACAACAACAAACAGTGGAAAAGAAATACTATATACTAGTGAATACGCCATGCCATCCAGCTTGCCTCCAGCAACTCCTGAATTCGAGAATATCCTGATAACTTGACTCTAGACTGCCCGTGTGGAAATTGGTGGGCACCCAGAGTTTAGGAAGGAAAACAATAAACCCCGAGTCAGTCATGTGACTGGTGTGAGAACTAAAACAGTTTATCTGTAAAACAAAGTACAAGATAATTTTAAAATAGATTCGCAATGCTTTTTAGAAAATAAGACTACAATAAGGCCTCCCGCACACACACACAATGCAAACGCAGAATCGGAGGAGACTTCTCCTTATGATAGTCAAAGATGCTTGATACGCATTAAAAGGAAACATTTGATATTATTACTAGTGCATAGTGTAGGAAAAATCATTTCGAAAGTAAAGATATAAATCTTAGCCAACATACGACCATTATCGTATGCCTACTATAGCTACCATCCAAACAGGGGGGCGCCACCATAAGTGAATGATAGGTTCTACAACTAAAACCGTACAAGATAGTATTGTTTCTTTGGATTTCCAACAAATGGTCAGGCCAAGGAACTTCCCATTGCCACATGGGTACGCCTATGGAAAGACGACCCGAGAACCTAACCGGATCTCTGCCGACACAAGGCTGGGTTAACCCTAACTGGGTAACTACTGACACGAATATGTCATTCCCCGATCGTAACCGATCTATATCCGAGGATCTTCGATTTCCAACAACCACAAAGTAATAAATTTGCAGCAACAACATAGGTTAAGTATCAAGGCTCCATACCATGGTACCACCTCTATCCAGAAGGAATGACATACACTAAAGGGGCGCTACCCCCTAATAACCTTGCTGCATTCTTCCTGTTTTGACCATTTCCGGGGTGTGTGGTCCGACGAAGTCTCGTCCATGAAGCCACTCTTTATACAAAAGTTGTGCTTTGTTCAGCAAATGCTCAATAGCACTTCGTATGCCACATTACCAATTTGGGAATGTATCACTTGTAACCATCAACTACATAACCTCTAAGGGTGTTAAGCTAAAAGAATAAATTCTCCGCCACCAACGGAAATATATTTGATAGAAACCAGCTTTACATCTCGAATTGTAACGTCGGACACACATCCATACAAGTCCGTTCCGGGATCGAACGGAACCGAAGGCACTTACAAAGAAGTCCTTGCAATCCGGATATTCATTAATCACGACCGGACTTCCCATCACAAAGGGTAATAAATTTCTATACCGGAGATCAGCCGATACAGAAATATTCGACGGTAATCCTTCCGTTTTCACAAATATCCGGTCTCTAACACCGGTCATCAAATGCAATCCATAACGACGTATCACATAATCAGAATGGGTTATACGGCCCCAAGGTCCTTTCCCGGCTAACCAGAATAGTGAGCGCTTATTCAAAAATAAGTGTGGCATTCAAATTCAAGCAATCACAACAAATACCTATTTAAAGGTAAATATTGATAGTCGGTTTATTTAACCATCAGTAGGTATGCTCAACATCACCAGATTCCAAATAATTTCCCAAATTATTTACTTTCCAAATATCTTTATTAGATATATAAATTCCACACTTCAACCATTTGAAAACAAATTTCAAATCACTTTTCACCTTTATCACTTTTGAAAACAAATTTCAATCATTTTCCTTACGCGAAAATACTTTCATTTCAACATGGTTCATTTAAACCAATTAAATAAATCCTTACCGATTTACTTTATATTTACGTTCCAAATCCGTAAATTTATTCCCACACTTCAAAAATAAATCAACATTTATTTTTAAACAATTTCCCTTTCTTTTATAAATTCCATAGTGAATTTGCAATTCCCAAAATACCTATGAATATACGATTTCCAAATCGATTTCTAATATTCATTTTCAATTTACCTTTAAAAGATAAAATATCAAAACATTCATTTCATATTGGAAAACATTTCCATACTTATTAAATAATAACATGTAATTCACAAATTCATTTATTTTCAACACTTGGAAAATATTCAATATACTTAAATCAAAATTAAGTATATATTTCATTCTTTAAGAAATCATTCTCTTAAACACATTTGTTTGGGCCAAAACGAATGTTGCGTAAAACATCGTTACGATAACCCAAAATCACTAGTATAGGGATTCGAAATTACGATAGATATATAGAAATCCCAATACTATATAAAACATTTCCTTCCGGAAATCATTTACTATAACAACAGTGTTATAGTCCACCATTTCCTTCTCTTTCTCGAAAACATCTATTTCAACAATAAATGTTGAGATCTATGGTTTCGATAGTTAATCCATTTTAAAACATCGTTAAAACAATTAACTTCATTTGATAATATTCATTTTCCCAAAACATATCCATTTTATTTAATAATATATTCGCTGTCCAAAATCATGAATATACTTCACTAACCCAATTTCAATATTTCTACACATTTTATATAAAGAATAGTTCGCTATCCAAAATCGCAAATATACTTCTTTTAATAAATTTCTATATTCAATTTATCAAATTCCATTGATTTCGAATTTATAAACAATGTCTATAAATTCCATTTCTATTTATAAACTTCGATTTATAAATCTCCTTTATTAATCCAATTCAATTTATACATCTCAAATATATACCAAAAGTCCATATTATAAGTTAAATACTTATAAGTCATTTATTTACAAAATTGTTCTTTTTAAAACTTCTATTACTTTTAAGATTCATTTATATTTTATAACAACTTCAACTTATAAAATCTCCTTTATTAACAATTTCTATTAATATCCCATTTAAATGCCCAAAATCCAGTTTATAAGTTGATTACTTATAAAT
Organism: Allium cepa; assembly: GCA_030765085.1. Lineage (NCBI taxonomy): Eukaryota > Viridiplantae > Streptophyta > Magnoliopsida > Asparagales > Amaryllidaceae > Allium > Allium cepa. Next base: position 2,010,457 of record JASFAV010000025.1, on the reverse strand, counting down.
CTTTTATTTTACAACAATTATTCATTTTATAATCTTCACAATTTATAAATCTATAATTTTTAATGAAATACATTTTATACTTCATTTTAACACTTAATAAACTCGTTTTATAATTCCAATATTATATATATATATATATATATATATATTATAAATATCAATATTAAAAATCTTTTACCTACATCCTTTATAATAATCCGAAAATCTAAATTTAAACTATTTTATAAATCTATTTATTTTAAAAAAAAATACCTTTTGTTATATTTCTCAAAAATCTTAATTTTTATAACATAAAAATTTATAACGTTTTAATTATTTAAAATGAATCAATTCAAAAATTTAATAAAACGTATACTTTGAAAAATAATTTTAAAAATCCTTTTAAAATAAAAATCGTTATTTTTAAACTTTAAAAATGGATCCGATAATGCAACAACACCCAATAGTCAATCACGACAACAAACATCATATATCATCATATGACAATCAACAAATATCACAATATCTGTAAATAAATCAATATAGTTGAGGAATCCAGTTGGATCCCTCCAACCTGTTTCCCTGCATCCACAAACATTAGCACAATACCAATTTCGTTCAAAGCGGAACTATCGCGATATATGGGATTTATAAATTATTATCGCTAAATAAGCGGCGCAATAGGGTCTCATCCGCTATATAATGCGGGAAATCAACTCCAAGTACATAAATAATACCAATTTCATTATACGATGAAATATTCGCGGTATATGTTTTTAATAAATAACCTCCGCCTACTAACGGCGTATAATGTCTATTTCAACAAATAACAATTTATCATCCAGGCATACAATCAACAATTTTAAATCTAACTATTTAAAATTTAAATCGAAACAATTCGATTGAGTGAGAAGTTCTCACCTCGTTTCCAATTCAGTTTCCGCGTTTTATTTCGAATAAAATCAAACGCGCGTTTAATTTTACCCGAAATTCTCACTAACTCCAAACGACTCCAATCCAGCTCCATTGCGTAGTGCTCGTCAATACGAACCCAACACGACTGGTTTCGTGCGTTTTCGACCTCGTATCAAAAGGATATGCATTTTTTTAAGTTACAGGAATTTAAATATAACTAAATTAACAAATTCTTTTTTTATTTTTACATCTAGGCCATTGGATCTGTTTGCTTCCATCAGGGCCGTGAAAATTTGCTTCTTCTCCATCGCGTGAAGACCCGGTGAATGCCGAACCCATCAACGTCACTAGGGTTTGCATTTTCGCAAGCAAATCGAACACCTAGAACTCGATCAAAGGATACCACGTCGAAGGCCAAGAAGTAAGCCACCATCGGCCGAAGCAGCTTGCAACTCGGTCACTCATGGACCTCGTGATGCATGCGCGACCGTAAGACGAACGCGGCCCCCTAGCGACCACTCCACTGCTCCAATTCAGATCACCACCGTTGATCTTCAAGATCTCGATGCCCTCTACACTTTTCATGTTGGAAGTTTCGTGTGAAAGTTGATGGATTTGAAGAAATTGGAGGAAGAATATGGCACAATTTCGGCCATTGAAAATATGGTGGCGGCTGAGCATGGAAATTAGGGTTTTGATAAATTTTTGTGAATAAAGGGTCCTTTTATAGAAATTTTCTCAAACACTATTCATCCCGGATTTTCCAAACTCCAAATCTCGCACGGTGACCGGTGTTTCTAGGGTTTAACACGCGTTTCGGGCACAATGGAACAGGTTTTGGAAGCTAATTCGGTCATATGTGAGAGTTACGGCAATAAACGATCGATTTTAAATTAAATCGATTTAAACTAATTTCTATGCGTTTTGGCTTGCCCCGGACAAACGGTAAATCCGATTGACACGAAATTTGAAATCTTACAATTATATCACATTACGGAAGCGATGAAACTAGTTTCGTCGAAATCCGAGACTGTGTGAACAATGGCTATTTTAACTCGCCAAACTAATATTGAAACAATTTCAATGCGTTTCGAGCTGCCACGGTCAAACGAAAACTCTGATTGCTACGAAAATTAAAATCCGATAATAACAAACTATTTCGGATCCAATGGAACTAGTTTCGTCCAATTCTGAGACTGTCCGAAAATTGGCTATTTTTCAATCGATAATTAAATATTAAAATATTCAATTTTCACAAATAAACTTTTAATTCAATTTTAAAAGTTCTATAACATCTCTATAACTTCAACATGATTAAATAAAATTTTACAAATCATTTTCAATCATATTAAACTCGATTTTCAATTATTTCTGTAATTCCAACTATTAAATAATCGATTTAATTGTCCAATTAAATCCAATATTCGAAATAAAATTTATTCGACCTACAAATCTTACTTGTTAATATTTAAATTCAATTAAATATACAAATTTTAATTAATATACATTCTAGATCGTTACAACAGGCATATATCAACAATATTTAAATAAAGTATAAACAATCGCAATGGTGTCATATCCCATAGGTGAACAGTTTACAGACAATAGCATATATAACAGATTTACTAACTTCAGCGGTATATTTCAATTGTCGTTTCAATTGAAACCAAATTTAATAAATAAAAGAACGTTAATCGTGAGTGATTTGCTCACCTTTCGAGTCTAGAGGCTAGAAAAAATAGACAACACAACAAGCTACGAATTTCAAAGCAATGCTAGATTGGCACGAATTCAACAGAGCTGAGAGATAAGAATTTGGTGAAAACGAATTAGAACCATCTTGATATGACAGAAAATGATGTATATAATTTTATTATTTATTATTAAAATCAATTTAATCATATATTTCAAATTAAAATTTAATTCAACACTTCGAACAAAGTCTCCATATATTTATATCTTTTAAAACCAATTAATGTATACTCATATAGACACTTGCGAACAAAATTTTATATCACATATAAACAGATATATATAAAGTTATATAAACTTAAATAGAAAATATATAAACGCGATTGTATTACAAGTTTCCAACAATATATATTTTCTATTTTAAAATATTAGGAATACTACAAACCATAATATATTATAACTAACATATAATTTAAAATATAATTAACAAATATATATATATACAAACGTACATAAGGTATAAATATATACATACGTATACTCAGTGACCCTATCTAACCCAACAGATAAAATCCAAACTAATATAACTTATTTGTAAAAAAAAAACTTATAAACACTGTCTATATCATACTTAAACAAATCAATATATATTACAGTAAATATATAAACAGTATAACATATATTCATTGTCGAATCAGATTTTCCAATTTCTATAACATAAAAACAGATCATATATCTGTTTATATAAAATCGGTATTTACGTAATTATAATATAAATAAACTCATGCTTTATCTGTACAAATCCACTTATATTCTTATATAACATATAACTTTATATATGTGTACCTTATACCCTATAACACTTATATATTTTAAAACAAAACAGAAAATATAGTGTGTAATATATACATATTTTCTTCCATAAACATACAGCAACGTATGTATATATAAGCATGTAAACTAATGTACACAGTATATATTATAATATTCCATAGGTTTATAAAAAAATATATGCTTACGCAAAAGAAGGAGTACACGGTCTAAGTGGCTATGGAGGAGCACGAGGGGTGGAAGATCAGGGAGGAGCTGCGGAGTGATGGTTTTGAGAAGCTAACAGAGGGGGAGAAAAAAAAGAAACAGAGAAGAGAAGTAAAGGCCACAGAGAGATATAAGGGAGGAGCTCAATATTTAAAAGCTGGAATAAGAAACGTAAAATTGAATGAGCGAAATGAATGCAAAAGGTATATAAGTTTGATATTCGAATGACGGTCATAAAATGGAAATTTGGATATAGGTAACGGCTGGCTATAATCAAATATTCACGTTTTGATGGATTGCTTTCCTTTAAGCAATAAAGACAGGGAGAGAAAGAATAGATAAAGGCAACAAATCTATCAATCAAAGAAAATGGAAAATTTTAAACTTGTACGCAAATAAATAGATATATAACGATGTAGGTGAGTTGGCTGCTCTGGGTAAAAATGCTTAATAGTTTTTATGAACCAAATAGGCATGAACAGACCACAACATGCAGTTAACTAATTGATTGTCTGTAACCATGCAAGCTAGAAATGAGATAATAACTAAGGTTTTTTTTGATTGCCGAAGGAAAGAAGGAAAGGCAGACCAATAGACTGAGAATCATACCATAATTACCCTTGTGAATAGAGGAAAGAAATTTAAAACAAAAATATAGATAAAGGTAGGGTGAATGGACACGGCCACTTGCTTGAATCACGTGAAATAATTAAAGCAAATGAAGTGGCTATAGGAAACGAATGATTTCTTCCTATTTTTGAATTAATGTTTACGTAGCCAATTTTTAAGCAAAAAGGAAATGTACAACAAATAATAAATTGAAATGACCGTTGATTCAGCAACGTTATTAAAGCAATTTATTATATTGCTTGGGCTACACGGTAAAGATTTGGAAGAGACGTGTTTCACAATGCAACCGTTTTTACGAAATAAATATATTACTTTAAAACAGAAGAACTGACCAAAAATGAACGTAAACGTATACAATTTATATGTTTTGATATTCAAAATAATTATAGGATGGCAACTGTCACCCTAGATTTAGTTGAGAAATTAAAGCAACTAATTGCTGATTGGACAGCACGTTCCATATTTGAAACGTAAAGGAAAAATATAAGTATGGAATGGAAGGATACGTTATAAAGGCAAAATTGAACCATTTGGAAAAAAATAAAAGAAATGATGGCAAATAAAACAGTTGTGCCTTGAATTTCCCAAAATAAATTATTAGAGCAATTGATGGGTTGATTGGACAGTGCGTTTTAAAACTTCAAGGAAATGAGTAATATATTTGAAAATACTAACATAACCTATATATACATACCTACTTGAATTCACACAATAATTAATGGACCCTATACCCAAACTAAACTTTCCGTGTATATATGTATATTAAGACCAAATTTTTCTTTGAATCAAAAATCCGTACTTGCTTTGAAAACTAAATTTCAAAACCACCATTTGATGTATAAATAGAACGTAATATTTTTCCTTTTTTTCATCTTTTTGTTAACAATAAATCAAACATTATTTAATAATTTCACATAACTCAACATATCCATTAGTTACCAATTTTAGTTCATTGGTTAGAGGTTAACATATTTGAATTACAACAATATAATTAAACTATTGTTTCCTCTTAAATTTTATTTAATAGATCAATATTTACAATTAACAATTATTATTAAATCCTTAACATTTGTTGTTTTAATTCAAATTGTAAATCTCATATAAACTATTATTATTCCCATCATTATTGTTTCTACCAAATTTTATTCAATATTTTAATAAAATTAGAATTTTAAATTGGTCTAAAATTTCGGATCGTTACCCATTACACTTTTTTTTCCAGATTTTAACTGCGTTGAAAAAATGAAGATGGGAAGAGATTTTGAAACAGTTAGGAAACCAAAGATTTTTATTCCTATTAAATATGGAGACGCAAATGAAAGTGGAAAGTTTTACACATGAATTGGAGGCAGGGTTTAATTATTTTTTTAATGCACGTGCTGATTTGATTTTTAACAGCTAAGATATGAAATAAAAGAGTGCATACAATAGATGCAATAATTAAAACGAACGTACGCCCAAATTAATTAACCAGTAACGTAATCTAAAGTTATATGTTTTCTTATTTATTGACTACTTATATTTAATTATACATAATCCAAACATTAAATTTTTATTTCAAAATATTATTATTTAAAATTTCTCCAAAATTTAATTAAATACGTTATTAAAAACTGTTTAAAATTTATGGGTTGTTACACTCTCCTCCACTCAAAACTTTTCGTCCCTGAAAAGGAAGGAGGTAGGGGAATAACAACAAACAGAAAGAAAAAATAGATTGAAGTACAAGATAAACAATTAATTTAAAACTATACAAATTTTACTTGAAATATTCATTTGAAAACTGCATTTGAAATTTAATTTTCTTTAATACTCTAATACTTTTAAAAACTCCTTTGAAAACAATTATTTACGTTATTACTTATATTTACAAAGAAGCTATTGAAAATATTAAATCAAAAATTTATATAAAAAATTTTCTCAAGATACTTCCAACATTATAGATAAATTAATAACCTCTGAAACACTAAATTTTTTCTATTATACCATGTAGTATATAAACAAATAATATTTAAAAAGGATATATCCAATAAGGAAAGAAGGTAGATTCGGAAAATAGAATCGAGGTGAATAACTAAACTGAGCAGATAAGGTAGATTCAAGGAATAGTATCGGGCACGAATAATTAATCTAGAACCATAAGAATTTCAATTTCGAATATTAATACAGAATTTCTTTGTTAGAAATACTTTTATAATAAAATGCCTTTTCAAAAAATATTTTTATGTCAAAACCAATTTTCCTTCCGAAAATACTTCTATAACTCGATGTTTCAACAAGTTTATCCTCATTCTTGCAGACTCTGGCCATGCGTTGATCAGGCGCAAAGCGAGGATTCTTTAAGTACTTAGTAAACCTGTTTCAACAAACAGTGAAAATACTTGAAAAAATTTTAAAAACAGATATGGAAAGTACAATCCAAACAAAATAACCAAACGAAAACCTTTGTCTAACCATTGTTCGCAGATACACAATGGTTACGCCTGGATCCCCCACGAAACGATCCGTATCCATAAGCTTTCTCATCCCTACGAGTTATGCCATAATGACTAGTAGGGTGCAGGATACACAATGGTTACGCCTGGATCCTCTAGGAAACAACCAGTACCCCTAGGCAGTCTCAGCCAGGCAGTTTCGCTACTAATGCGACCTACATAGATTGCAGGATACACAATGGTTACGCCTGGATCCCCCAGGAAACAATCTGTATCCATAAGCTTTCTCAGCCCTGCGAGTTACGCCATGATGACTAGTAGGGTGCATGATACACAATGGTTACGCCTGGATTCCCTAGGAAACAATACATACCCTTAGGCCTTCTAATCCAGGCAGTTTCGCTACTAATGCGACCTATATAGATTGCATGATACACAATGGTTATGCCTGTATCCCCCAGGAAACAATCCGTACCCCTAGGCCGTCTCAGCCAGGCAGTTGCGCTATGCAGTCACGAGAAAAAAAACCATGGGTTACGCCACGGTGGGACACTTGAGTATCACATCCGGAAAACCAAAAATCAGAGAGAATGATATCGATAGAATGAATCCACAATGTGGCCACAAAGCGGATATCAAGCAGAAGGCACTTTCCATATCTTTATTTCGAAAATATGTATCATATAGTACCTTTTCAAATCACTTTCAAATATCATACTTATATAAAGTCCATTATATGTAGATTCCATTTTCAATCGAATACTTTCCAAACCAATAGTATATCAAATCACACTTATATAGACTTTGATTATATAAAATTTCTCTTTCCAAATTGAGTACCTTTCAAATCAATAGGTTTCAAATCAATTTCGTACTATACAAATCAGTTTTATATAAGTTCTATAACTCCCAAATCAAGTATTTAGTAAATCAAGGTTCTTAAATTTTTTCTCGTTTCAATAACATTTCAGTTTCAAGATTATATATGATTTCACCAAATTTTATTCCAAATTAAATATATTCAGTTTCAAAGTTTCCTAAACAATAGGTTTAGAAAATAAACCAAATTTCCAAATCAACAGAATTTAGGTCAAACAAATTCGTTTCCAAAATCACCATATAATTACTGGTTTTAATTCCAATCTAATTTCAAAACAAATATCCTTCTCAAAATCAATTATACTTAAATGGTTTCTAAATTTATAATTACCCCTTTAAAACCTTTATACTATTTATTTCTATATGAAAAATCCAATTTTCCTTTTTCAAATTATTTATTTAACAAAAGTTTCAAATTTACTTAAGCCATACTCTTCATACTTTAAACATACAAAACTAAACTTATATTCTTTATCAAATATTTTATACTCTTCGAAATTTCTTAGTTTTAAAATTTCAAACCTTGATTTGGAAGTGCTCGAACCTTCAAAATAGTCGGTGAAATCAAATTTCAAATCGAAGAGTTGGAAATCAGAAACAAATCAGTAAATCAATTTTTTTTATAAATAGAGTTATATTAAATTAAATCGAAAACTCGAGGATTGAACACCGGCTTACTTTAAATTATTTCAAATAATATACCTATATCTTTCGAATATTAAATCATACTTTGGAATTTGAAATCAAAATTGGTTTCACAAAGTCACTCGCATAGCAAAGCTATTAAAGTGGCCTCTCCCTACTCTGAAACTCGAAAATCAATGTCGATGATGCGTGCACTCATCACCGAAACTATTTTCCAGCGACATAAGTGAGTTCTGGACTTCTATTTTCTTGAAAACTTCTTTGAATTTTTTTTTCGAAATCCTTGAAACTCATTTGAAGTCATTTGAAACATTTTTTATTCAGAAAATACTTTCAAATCTTATTATTATATATTTCAAAATCGTAAACCAATTTCCAAAAATACCGGAGTCCAATCTCTCGAATTTCAAATTCAAAACCTTTCTGTTATAAATCAATTTTATATAAATAAATTTTCTTATAATATTTTCAAAATTTCAAATCTTTTCGAAACTTCAAATTCTCGTTTTTTTAAAGGTATATAATCCTTATCGAAAACATTTTCTCTTTTATATATAGAATAAAATCATAGTTACCCAAATAAAAATTTCGACATACAAAACAATTTTAAAATACAAACAAAACCCAATTTTCAAAGGATGATTCAAGAATGGATTTCAAAACAAAGATAGAGATTTAATTTAGAGGAAATCCAATTAATAGAACCCTGATTTGAAGATAGACTCGATCGAAGATGAGATAATTGAATTACAAAATGGATTATCGACATAAATCGCGGGCGACCTTGACCGGATCAACCGTGACTTCATGAATATGATCGATGCGGAATTCCAAGGAAAATCGACATTCGATTGCCAGATATAGAATTCGGCATAACCAGAGATAGAAGCATCTAAACCAAGGATATATAAATCTTCGGTGAATCAATGCCGATTGTAAAGGAGTTTTCACCCCCTTTACAAAACATTCAGTGAAGTTATGGAATACTCCAGAATCAAACGAATATAAATAGAAGAGACAAGAATGAATTTCGAAACCGAGGGACATTCCAAAATTCAAAGGAAATTGAGTCAAAAAGGAAGAGATTTAACTCGATCGAAAGTGATTCTGTAAATAAATTTACTATATATGCTAAGTTTTGCCTAGAGCCAAAGCTCTGATACCAACTGTAACGACCCGCTATTTTGAACCATTCAAATCGACAATAAAACTATACATGTCCGACTTGAATAATTCAAAATACCGAATTGTTAATTAAAATTTGGCAAAGCTCAGCATATGCAGTAAATAAATCAACCACTGAATCACAGACATAGACCAATATAAAATAATTCAGCGGAATAGATAAATAGTAGTTCATGATGCTACTATATAGATACCAGAGTTAGAAATAAAAATACAACAGAATATCTCGAATATAGTGAAGTCTCCAGTACGAACAGATGACCTCTCCGAACGAATCAACTGAAAGAGCTGAAAGCCAAATCTATAGTTGGATCCTCAAACGAAGCTCCAAACTCCAAAGGCGAGTTTCAAATGATGTATCGCTTAGTCTGACCCGAGCGTAAAGCAAAAACACAAAACACTCAAGTCAGGATTAACATTCTTATATCAGTAAATCCAACTCAAGTGAAATATCAACTGAAATACAAATAACTTAAGGATGTTTGGGATAACCATCCTCTAAGGGTCCATGGAACTATCTACATGGTAGAAATATACACTATAATGCCGTGGTCATTCAATTTTATTTGGGCTTCAAAATCAAAACATCATTTCCCTTTCAAATATATCTATTTTCCAAGATAGTGTGTGTGTGTGTGTGTGTGTGTGTGTGTGTGTGTTAAATAATTTATAAAGTAAAGTATTTGAAATTTCCTCAACTACACAAAATGATTCTAATCAACTCAAGTTCCAAATTCCCATTTATTCAAAGCTCAATTCATTAACTCAATTCAGCGCCCAATAACCATTTAAACTTTCGTGATATTCAAAGCTTTAATATTCAATATTTTGAAGTTAAATCTAACAGTTTCATATAGATGTTGGTTTAGCTTCATCATTATTATTTAGTCAGGAAATACCCACTTAACAAGTTCAGTATCATTTAAATAGCCTTAGATTTCATTTTACAGAATATTTCCTTAAATTTATTTAAACTTAAAATATCCATTTAATCCCTTTTACCAAAACCAAGTTATAAAAATCATATCTTAAATCCCGAATTCAATAGTTTCATATCGATTTAATTGAATATAATTCTTAATTAGATACCATTTCCAATTAATTCAACTTTATCTTCTCAACTCTAGCTTATTCAAAATTTTACCAAATCTAATTTGAAATATAAATTTAAACGAATCCTTAAACATATTATATGTATTAAATCAATCACAATTAGATTAAATATTATTATTAGGTCTGTATATAAAATTTTCATTTTTATACATATAATATTCTAAGAATCAGTCTTTATTAAAACTTTATTTTTCTTTCCCAAACTATAGAAATTATTTTCAAAACATTTATATATGGACCAACGGTGTCTGTATATATTTCTTATCATATGGTCAAGTGATATGGATATTTATCATTTCAATCCGTACACTAAATATATACGGATGGATAGCATTTCAACCTGTAATCCCAAATTCAATTTAATGAATACCGCTTGGGTCTATCATTTCAACCCATAACGAAATTCTCCTATTCTAAAGTCCATTCGGGTATGTATCATTTCAACCCATAGTGAATTCTAAACTACATGGAACTTGCAGAGTGATAACATATAATAATAATATAACAGGATATGATAGTAATATAACACATGCATATATCAACAGTAATTAAATAAAGTATAAACAATAGGATATGGTGTCATATCCCATAGGTGAATAGTTTATAGATAATTGCATATATAACAGATTTACTAACTTCAGCAGTATATTTCAATTGTCGTTTCAATTGAAACCAAATTTAATAAATAAAAGAACGTTAATCGTGAGTGATTTGCTCACCTTTCGAGGCTAGAGGCTAGAGAAGATAGACAACACAACAAGCTACGAATTTTAAAGCAATGCTAGATTGGCACGAATTCAACAAAGCTGAGAGATAAGAATTTGGTGAAAATGAATTAGAACCATCTTGATATGACAGAAAATGATGTATGTAATATTATTATTTATTATTAAAATCAATTTAATCATATATCTCAAATTAAAATTTAATTCAACACTTCGAACAAAGTCTCCATATATTTATATCTTTAAAAACCAATTAGTGTATACTCATATAGACATTTGCGAACAAAATTTTATATTACATACACACACACACACATATATATATATAAAGTTATATAAACTTAAATAGAAAATATACAAACGCGATTGTATTACAAGTTTCAAACAACATATATTTTCCGTTTTAAAATATTAGGAATACTACAAACCATAATATATTATAACTAACATATAACTTAAAATATAATTAACAAATATATATATACAAACGTACATAAGGTATAAATATATACATATGCATACTCAGTAACCCTATCTAACCCAACAGGTAAAATCCAAACTAATATAACTTATTTTAAAAAAAAAAACTTATAAACACTGTTTATATCATGCTTAAACAAATCAATATATATTACTGTAAATATATAAACAGTATAACATATATTCATTGTCGAACCAGATTTTCCAATTTCTATAATATAAAAATAGATCATATAACTGTTTATATAAAATCAGTATTTACATAATTATAATATCAATAAACCCATGCCTTATCTGTACAAATCCACTTATATTCTTACACAACATATAACTTTATATATGTGTACCTTATACCCTATAACACTTATATATTTTAAAACAAAACAGAGAATATAGTGTGTAATATATACATATTTTCTTCCATAAACATACAGCGACGTATATATAAGCATATAAACTAACGTACACAGTATATATTATAATATATCATAGGTTTATAAAAAAAATATACTTACGCAAAAGAAGGAGTACATGGTCTAAGTGGCTACGGAGGAGCACGAGGGGTGGAGGATTAGGGAGGAGCTGCGGAGTGATGGTTTTGAGAAGCTAATAGAGGGGGAGAAAAAAAAGAAGAAACAGAGAAGAGAAGTAAAGGCCACAGAGAAATATAAGGGAGGAGCTCAATATTTAAAAGCTGGAATAAGAAACGTAAAATTGAATGAGCGAAATGAATGCAAAAAGTATATAAGTTTGATATTCGAACGACGATCATAAAAATGGAAATTTGGGTATAGGTAATGGCTGGCTATAATCAAATATTCACGTTTTGATGTATTGTTTTCCTTTAAGCAATAAAGACAGGGAGAGAAAGAATAGATAAAGGCAACAAATCTATTAATAAAAGAAAATGGAAAAGTTTGAACTTTTACGCAAATAAATAGATATAGAACGATGTAGGTGAGTTGGCTGCTCTGGGTAAAAATGCTTAATAATTTTTATGAACCAAATAGGCATGAATAGACTACAACATGCAATTAACTAATTGATTGTCTGTAACCGTGCAAGCAAGAAATGAGATAATAACTAAAGGTATTTTTTGATTGCCGAAGGAAAGAAGGAAAGGCAGACCAATAGACTGAGAATCATACCATAACTACCCTAGTGGACAGAGGAAAGAAATTTGAAAAAAAATATAGATAAAGGTTGAGTGAATGGACACGGTCACCTGCTTGAATCACGTGAAATAATTAAGGCAAATGAAGTGTGTAATGTCCCGCCTTTTCGCACGCTTTAAATCGACACACGTGCCAATTCAAACCATACGGAACGGCGGATGTTAGGGGATAAATAAGAAAAATAGGAAAGAAATAAAACAAAATAGAATCTCACAGCGGAAGGATAAAATATAATAATCAATATACAGTTCGTAAAATCTTTTTACAAAACATTTGATTCTTTTTTTATACAATAAATTACAGAGTTCACATACCAATAAATATCAATGCAGCGGAACAATATGAGTGTAGTGCACTAGTATAAATAATAATAATATAAATCTTCGTCTTCGTCCTCCAGAGCTAAATCTTCAAATCCTGAAACGCTCGGACTGACCCTAGCGAATTTGAAAACACAAAAACACTCGAGTCAGAACTAAAAGATCTTATGTGAGTTAAATTAACAGAAATAAATATGAGTGTAGTAACTCAAGAGATGCTCGGGATTTACATCTCCTAAGGATCCGTTAAACTATTTATTATGTAGTATATTGCGCTATTATAATAGTGTCTATTTATAAAATAAACTTACTTTTAAATAGCGCTAAGGGGTTACCCATATAGCCCTTAACACAAAATATATTCCCATAGTCTATACAGTACCGTAATCTCCTCCGTACTGGGCGTCGTCAGAGGGCGCTCCATAGGTATGGTACAAAGCCAAAATCGTATAAGGCGCACTAGGGTAGGTGACACGGCACAACTAGGCAATGCCATGGTAGATATACCAATTACGCTTCCGGGTCGATGGTAACGCATAGCCGCAGCTACCGCCCACCTCGAGCCACACCCCCAAATCAAAGAAATCAAAAGTGGCCACCGAATCAATCCAAAAGTCAAAGTATAATATCGAAGGGATTTGTCCGATCAAAGGTGCTATCTTGTTAACCCGTCAGTCGCTCCTGTTTTAGCCACCTTATGCCAACTTACGGTAGTTGGGTCCACGTATTTACCTTACAGGAAACGCCGCCACCAACCTACTTCATTCTGGAATCTCCACCGCGTACACGGTTGTTAAAGTGGTTTTCGGAGTTGGTAGAGAGTATGACAACTTCCGATCCCGGTCTCTTCAACAACCAAACGTTATTATAACACCGCAGTCTTTTAAAAATAATTTATACTTTAAAACTAGAATAAAATTTTCCATTTCAAAACCCATAAATACGATATCATTCCCTTTTAAACCCAAATAAAAATGATATCATTTTATTTCATATATATTTCTTTTCCAAAATCATGCCACTTTTAAAATTTATAATACCTCGAAACCAAATATTTGAATTTCAACTTTCAACATAATACTTTGAAATCCATAGTTTTAAAACCATAACTTTCAAACTTAAATGGTTTGGATATTCAACAATATATAAAATAAAACAATTGAATTTAAATTTCTTTAAAAATAAATAAATTCCACTCCTTCACAATTTTTATTCACTTTAATTCCAGTCTAAACCCATAACTTTAAGATTCACTTTCAGTTTAAATAAAACACTTCGATTTCAATATTTTCTAACTTTGAGTATTTAATGAATTTCAAAACTAAGGTTGTGAATTTAAATCAACAATTCATTTTCCTATTATTTAGTTTGAAAGGTTTACATGATAAATCCATAACCATTTAAATTAAACTAAATTTATTTACACTAAAAATTTCCTTCCATTTATTTATACTAAAATTATTTATTAAATCCCGTTATAAATATCATACCTTTAAAATTCTAATTTTTAACAAGTTAACATCAACTTATGGAGTTAAATTTTCAAATAATCTCAATTTATATTAAATTTCAAATTTATCTTTCAATCTTTATTGATTTAAATCATTTAACTCTATATATATACAAGATCTTAAACATGTACTTAAATGTATAATATAAATTATCAAATGCCATTTTTCAACTTATTCATTTTTATTTAACAGATTTATGCATAGCTTATATTCAACAATTTAACAATGTATGTATATATAGAATATATTTATATCATATCCAAATTTAATATTTATTTAACCGTATCATATCCAAACCATAAAATAATTTCAAAATTTTATATATATATATATATATACCGCGGTGCCTGTATATAATTTTCTATCCTATGGTCAAGTGATACGGATATTTATCATTTCAATCCGCAATTCAAAAATAAAAATGCGGTTGTATATCATTTCAAACCGCAATCTCGAATGAAATGAAAATGCATGATAACTTGCAGTTTATATAAGATAGAGCACATCATCCATTCACCCAATATCAATCATCAACCAATTTATTTCAATCATCATTAATTTATTTCAATCATCGTCAATTTAAACAAACATCAATATATAGCATATGCAATATAATAGGAAATAAATGACAGTTATTAACTAACAGTTTATATTCAAAATAAATTTAATAACTGTTTAACTAGCAGTTTTATGCAAGTAAATAAATTTTAACTGTCAAATTTATATACAATTATAAAATTAATTAACAGTCAAATTAAATAAATGCGATTTAACAGAGATAATGAATAAAACATGCTAAACAATCATAAATAAATTTCTACTCATATCTAAAATCAATTTAACAAACATAAGAAATCTTAGAAGTTGTGAGTGGGTTAAAACACTCACCTTTTGAATTTAAATTGAATTTAAATCCAATTTAAACCCAAAAATTTGACCGTCTCAGAATTCATCCAAACCAGCGTCATCGAGTCCGGAATTTCAATACGATCCTAACAAAGGAAACCGCGCGTGAAAGGAGTTCGTATGTAGAAGTTATAGCGATAATTGCGAGTTGAAATCAAAAAAATAAACAAACAAGAGAACACAATCACCTTCAATACTTTTGCCACGTCATCACATGATTCTCCTTCACGAAAGAATACGCAGCTCCCAGAACCAAAATTCATGGCCGAACCCACACATCGACCGTTTGACCGCCTCCTACTCCTCCCTTAGACCATCTTAGCCGATGCCATCGCCCCCACTCGCCTTGCCTTTGCCGCACGCACCCACGCCCCAGAGGCCACCTCGATCGGTCCCCCTTTCTGACACCGCCGTCGCTCCATTTTAGGGTTTTTCAAACCCTAATCGATGATTACGGCACCTACAGGTCATTCCAACCCAAACGAACACCGGCCCACGACTCCACGTGACCACCTCTCCGAAACTCCTCAATCAATTTTGTGAATTGATGCCGAAATAAAACGCTCAAACTCTGACTTTGACCGCGATTTCAGATCGATCCGGTCACTGTCTCGAAATTTGAACAACAGATGTAGGTTCGTATCGTTGAGATATTCAACGTATATTTTTTCCAAAATTTTCTGAGGAATTTGAATTTTAGGCTTTGGATTTGATTTCTGAAATTTGAATTTAGATATAGGGTTTGCAGCCATTAGGAAGAGGAGGGGCTGAGGAAAAGAACGTACAAACAAATGAGAATAGATGGGGTAGGGTTTATATAGGTATGTCAGAATTTGAATAGATGGATTGGATAAACAAACGTGCTAACGCTAACGTGGCCCAAAAAGCCCGTTCTGACCCCGGAACGAAATCGGGTAAACCCATATATCAAAATAGGTATTTTAAAATATTCTGAACGCGATGGAAAAAGTTTCACGTGCAAATTCCATCGTATGAAGAAGTTATGCTGAAAACAATATTTTCAAATTGATTTCAATTTGATTTTAATTAAATCGATTTCAAGGCGTTTCGCGTTCGTACGATCAAACGACAAGTCCGATTGCTACGAAACTTGAAACCCTACAATAATTCACTGTCACGGATCCGATAAAACTGGTTTCGTCGAAATCCGAGTCCGTGACCAAAATGGCTATTTTTATATTAATTAAATAAATTAAGAATTAGTAAATAAATCCAAATTTTATATTTAGATTCTAAAATTGACTCATTTTATCACTTTTAAAAATCCTTAATCATTTACAAAATTCCAACAAGTTTGGATGTCAAATTTAAAGAAGGTAAATTATAAATTTCAATATGAATCCTTAATTTCATTAAATTCCCAAATTATAAATAATATCCTAAAATTCCGTTTAGTTAAATAAATAAATTAGTATTCCATTCATTCCTGTCAACAGATGGATTTAAATATTGGATTCCAAATATTCACACAAATTTCTCACATTATCTTCATTTCAAATAATGAATTATTTAACTATATTCAATCTCATTTAATTTCAATAAAATTCAATTATTAGACTTTAAGTTTCCATATAAATAAATAAATCCTGATTCCTATTCTTAAATTCACTATTTATCATAATACCATCCTGGGTACCATTTATTTTAGTATATATATCCAGATACTTTAACAATTTTCAATTGTTTATCTCAATTGCATAACATTAAATTTATATTTATTGTAATGGTTTCTGATTTAATTGAACGAACTAAGTATATAACTCATAATAATTGTTGTAAAACTCTCAATCCCACATTTATAAGTTTGTTATTTCCACTCAAATATTATAGATATTTACAGGTATAGGTTTTTATTCAGTCATTATTTATTATATATTAATTAGATAAATTCATTATTTAAGTCCGTTTTAAATTTATTACCAAATACCCATTTACCTTTCCCATCAAATTTGAATTTCATTCAATTAATATAACAATCACTTTCCCATTCACACCTTATTATCAACCCTCAATTATTGCAATTCATTATCTTATATTGATTTTATACAATTACCATTAACTTTACATTCAATTACTATTCAATGCATATTTATTCATCAATCAATTCGATATTTACTTTTCTTTCCTTTTATTTGATAAATAACCTAGTATACATTTTCATACAATCATTTCATTACATTCATTTATGGTTATTGCATTGAAATTTAATTTATTAGCTAATACCAACATTATTACCATTAATTACAATTGGATTCCCCAATTTTAATCAATACCCTGGATAAATAACATATATATTAATCAAATCCTTACATTTGTTTTTCTCATATTCCATTTAAAATCAAATCATAACATTTAAATGATTTTATTGAATTGGAATTTCATTCAAGTCATAAATTATTAACTTGCATTAACATGATTCCTTAATTTATTCCAATTACCGTTTACACTCTTTTATTGCATTAAATCATTTTAATATTTTCATAAATTTCTCATATTAAATTTTATATCCAAGTAAGAATCCTTTTTCTACTTAATTCAATTTGGATTTTATTCAAATTTCTATAAATAGGTTTTAAATTACCATTTACATAATTTATTTTAGCCTTCATTTTAACATTTTTATCCCCTTCATTATTTCTAAAAAAATTACAAAAAACCTATTAAATAAACAAATTAAATTGTCAAAATTTACGGGTCGTTACAAAGTGGCTACAGGAAACGAATGATTTCTTCCTATTTTTGAATTAATGTTTACGTAGCCAATTTTTAAGCAAAAAGGAAATGTACAACAAATAATAAATTGAAATGACCGTTGATTCAGCAACGTTATTAAAGCAATTTATTATATTGCTTGGGCTGCACGGTGAAGATTTGGAAGAGACGTGTTTCATAATGCAACCATTTCTACGAAATAAATATATTACTTTAAAACAGAAGAAATGACCAAAAATGAATGTAAACGTATACAATTTATATGTTTTGATATTCAAAATAATTATAGGATGGCAACAGTCACCCTAGATTTAGTTGAGAAATTAAAGCAATTAATTGCTGATTGGACAGCACGTTCCATATTTGAAACGTAAAGGAAAAAGATAAGTATGGAATGGAAGGATACGTTATAAAGGAAAAATTGAACCGTTTGGAAAAAAAAAAAAGAAATGATGGTAAATAAAACAGCTGTGCGTTGAATTTCCCAAAATAAATTATTAGAGCAATTGATGGATTGATTGGACACTGTGTTTCAAAACTTCAAGGAAATGAGTAATATATTTGAAATACTAACATAACCTATATACACATACCTACTAGAATTCGCAAAATAATTAATGGACCATATACCCAAACTAAACTTTCCGTGTATATATGTATATTAAGACCAAATTTTTCTTTGAATCAAAAATCCATACTTACTTTCAAAACTAAATTTCAAAACCACCATTTGATGTATAAACAGAACATAATATTTTTCCTTTTTTTCTTCTTTTTGTTAACAATAAATCGAACATTATTTAATAATTTCACATAACTCAACATATCCATTAGTTACCAATTTTAGTTCATTGGTTAGAGGTTAACATATTTGAATTACAACAATACAATTAAACTATTGTTTCCTCTTAAATTTTATTCAATAGATCAATATTTACAATTAACAATTATTATTAAATCCTTAACATTTGTTGTTTTAATTCAAATTGTAAATCTCATATAAACTATTATTATTCCCATCATTATTGTTTCTACCAAATTTTATTCAATATTTTAATAAAATTAGAATTTTAAATTGGTCTAAAATTTTGGATCGTTACCCATTACACTTTTTTTTCCAGATTTTAACTGCGTTGAAAAAATGAAGACGGGAAGAGATTTTGAAACAGTTAGGAAACCAAAGATTTTTATTCCTATTAAATATGGAGACGCAAATGAAAGTGGAAAGTTTTACACATGAATTGGAGGCAGGGTTTTAATTATTTTTTTAATGCACGTGCTGATTTGATTTTTAACAGCTAAGATATGAAATAAAAGAGTGCATACAATAGATGCAATAATTAAAACGAACGTATCTAAATTTATATGTTTTCTTATTTATTGACTACTTATATTTAATTATACGTAATCCAAACATTAAATTTTTATTTCAAAATATTATTATTTAGAATTTCTCCAAAATTTAATTAAACGCGTTATTAAAAACCGCGTAAAATTTATGGGTTGTTACCCTATTCGCCCCCCTCTAGTGTTAATCCTAGCCTTAAGATCCATAATTTGCATTTCTTTCAAATGGTATCAGAGCAAGGTTTTCAAAGTTTCATAATCGGATTTTTGAAAAGTTTTCGAAATGGCTATCAACACTGGTACTGTTACTAACACTAGTATTCTTGTCACTAGTTTATTTGTGGAAAGCCAGTCTACTGTCAGACTACCACTTTTTAATGGCAGTAACTTTGCATATTGGGCATGTAGGATAAAAATATACTTACAGTCTATAGGATTAGACATTTGGAATATTACACAAACTGAATATTTTGAACCCACAACTGATTTTGCACAGTGGACCGCTGAACAAAAGACTGTTGCACAAAATAATTCTAAAGCAATGAATATTTTGTTTTGTTCACTAGATAGAAATGAATTCAATAGAGTTTCAGTTTGTAAGTCTGCAGTTTTTACATCTGCATATAAAATCTGGAAAACTTTGCAAGTTACTCACGAAGGAACAAGCAAAGTTAAACAGACCAAAATTTCCATGCTCACAAATCAGTTTCAATTATTTAAAATTAATCCTAATGAGTCTATTTCAGATATGTATAGTAGATTTCAGGATATTGTGCATTCTCTAATATCTTTGGGAAAGGTATTTTCTGAAGAAGATCAAGTCGGAAAGATTTTAAATTCTCTTACTCCAGAATGGGATCAAAAGACACTTGCTGTCGAAGAGGCAAATGACATCAGTACTTTAAAGATAGAAGAATTAATTGGAAATCTAATGTCATATGAAGTTCAAATGATCGGGAGAAGAAAAAACAAAACATCTGAAAAGAAATCAATGGCATTCAATGCATTGACCGATGGATCAGACTCAAACAGCGATAATGATGAAGAGATAACCTTTATGACCAGAAATTTTAGGAAATTCCTGAAATACAGAAGGATGAGTAATCTTAAGAGAAACAAATATAAGAACTCTAGAAATCAGAATGTAGTGCCAAATAATGTCAAATGTTACAACTATGATGAACCAGGCCATTCCAAAAGAGACTGTCCGTATCCAGATAGGCAAAACCCTCCTATGAACAACGATCCAGTAAAGAAACGGAAGCGTGCATTTACTGCTACTCTAGATGACTCAGACTCGTCCTCAAGTGATGATGATCAGAAGACAGATAATTCGAATTTGTGTTTCACCGCTGTTCACGACTCCGACGCGTTCAAAGAAACGGACTCAGAAAAAGGTACACGTTTACAATACAATTGATAGAAATTGCTTGCTTAGAATTAGTTGCTTGATTGCTTGATCGTTTGAATTTGAATTGGTGTGTTGTTTGAATTTTAAAATTTATTTTTTATTACTATCTTATTATTTTATTATGATTTTTTAATAGTATAATTTTCTGAAACATACTATAAATATTTCAGATATAAATATATAGACATTAAAAATAATAAGTATATATATATATATATATATATTTTAGAGAACTTAGGAAAAATAAATTATCAAAATTCACTGGCACATGTCGACATGGTCCCTACCATGATGTCGACATGGGTACCAGAATTTGAATTTCAAAATTTGAATTCAAATGCTTAAATTTCCCTCCACCTTTTCACTTCATTCAATTCTCTGAAAGGCTACCTTTTGACTAGAGAATATGTCATTTGAGAACTATTTATTCACTATTGTTATCCCGCTTTTTGGGCAAAAGCCGTGATACCAAAGGATTGGTCAAAAACAGAAAACAGTTCACCTCAGAGATTGGTCGTATTTCACTTCACTATGGATATCGATGAATTCTGTCCGAGCCCGGATCGGGCCGCAATTGATAAGGCATGACAAGAAAGACCATAGAAGCCAGCATTTCAAATTTCAAGTCAATCCGAGGTCATACGCTCAAGTTATGATGGATTCAAGTTAAGAAGGTGCACATTGCTCGGTTCGAACCCATCATGTTCGAACCCATCATATTCGAACCCATAGGAAGAGGCGACATTCGTATCCATCTAAGGAACTCCCTACTTCGAATCCATCACAAATTCGAGTCCTTCCTATGCTTCGAATCCACCACAGCTTCGAATCCATTAATAACTTCGAACCCATCACAGCCTCGACTCCATCGCTCACCTTCGAATCCATCCATCATCTTCGACTCCATCACTCACCTTCGAATCCATCCATCATCTTCGACTCCATCACTCACCTTCGAATCCAACAAAGCGGCTAAACTAGCACGAACATGGATCGGCTCGAAGGCAGGCGCGCCCCAATCGATTCGAAGTATTCGCTTCGGCCATGCATCGACTCGAACGAGTCGATTCCATCGATTCGAACCAAACAGCATGCCGAACACCCAATTTCGAACCGATCATAACTCCCAATCTACTGATCCAAATCCCATGAAATTTTTACAGAAGTTTGTCTACATGATGAAGAACGTCCACGCCAAGTTTCATCGCAATTGGACAATTCTTTGATCGATTCGAAGCTCACTTCGAATCGATCCCAAACTGGGCACGCACTTCAAGAACGCGGGCCTGTGGGCCCCCCGTCACGTGCCAAGCAGCCTCTCCATGATCTAGGCGGGATTTTGGCCTTCCACACCTATAAATAGAGCCCCTGGTCATTCAGAGAAGGGGTCGGAGAATTTGGAGAAGAAGAACAAGCCTAAACGCTGCCAGAATCACTCCATACCATCTCAATTGCTGTTAATTTCGGATTTAAGTCCATTTGCTGTTGTAATTTGCTGAAAAGCACTTGTAATCTTCAAGTATTAAGAAATAAAGTGATAAAACTTCATAGTGGACGTAGGCGCATGGCCGAACCACTCTAAATCCTTGTCTTCTGCGTAATTTACTTTTCTGTGACTTGGAGTTTTTGTTAGATAGTCCCTATTTCCAATTCGAGTTCTTCATTTACTATCTCTTCAAAAACTTCCGAAGGGTGTTTTCCCAATTTTGGTGCAAACATTTTGGTGCTTTTCACTGAGAAAGAAAAATAACCAGTTCTTTCTCCCGCTCCGTGGATCTATCTTCGATACCGGATTGCACAAATCTAAGAGGGAGATCCAGACTTCAAATTCAGATTCCATCCATTCTTTTCAGGTTTGCTCAAAATCAAGGACAGGAATCCAACCTTCAGGATGGTTAGTACGAGAACCACTTCCAACATTGGTAACCAAGAAGGTCAGGATAGGCAGAATCCCGCACAGCTACAGTCAGCCAATCAGGATGCCGTTGGGCAAACGGATCAGTCGGGTCCGGTTACAAGACAGGAGTTCCAAACATTACTGCAGGAATTAACTAAAAGCCGACAACAGCTAACTGAGCAGCTACGTGTCAATGCTGAATTGGCCAACCAACTAAACCACCAAGGGCGAAGGAGATCAAAGAGGGACCACGCTCCGCATTCTTCCATGGAAAGCTCTGCCTCATCCGACTATGACGGCAGATCTACGCGCCCCAGGCTAGACGGAAGTCATGCGCATGCTTCTGGTCTCCGGCAAACGTTGACTGTTGGGCAAATAAGAGTTGGCCCCTCTGCCAGTTTTCATACGGGACCCTCCTCTCGAGGAGGCACTGTCCCACAGCACACTGCAGATAACCAAGCCACCGCAGTTGACACAGGAGTTGACACCCGAAATCACTCCAGCCCAAACTAACACCCACAGGAACGTGTCCCAGGACCGAGCATCCCAGAAGATGTCGAGCCAAGGAGGCGAGATTCGGATCGTCGACAGCGCCCGATCCCACCTCGCACTGTGGAACCAGACCGCACTTTGGCTCGACACCCTTCGAATACAGCAACACCTGATCTCTCAGCTATGGTCCGCCAAATGGTTCGCGAAAGTCAAGGTTTGACAAATGACGATTGGGGGATCTCTCGAAGTCACACCCCGTTCACTGATGACATATTGTATGCTGAGCCTCCCCGGCGATTCAGAATGCCGGCTTTGCCCATATATGAAGGAAACTCCGACCCTAGCCAGCATATTCTAAAATACGAATGGTCAATGACTGCTGCAAGAGCTGATGATGCAGTAAAGTGCCGTAGTTTTCCTATTTCCTTGGGGGGAATTGCGACAATGTGGTTTACACGATTACCACCACGGTCTATCTCCTCGTTTGACCAATTGGCAACCAAATTTATCGAACAATTCCGTATGCACATCGCCAGGCCTAAAGATGTAAACACTTTATCTAGTGTCACTCAAGCCCCTGGGGAGACACTCAGGCGATACCTGGAAAGATTCAACGCCGCCTGCGCAGAAATTACTAACCCCAATGATAATTCAATCTTGATGGCCCTGACTAAGGGGATTGACCCCGACTCTGATTTTGGAAACTGGCTAGCTGGAAAACCTCCCGCATCGTTGGATCGTTTCCATTCCAAAGCCGCCCAATTCCTGAGGCGTGAGGATGCGAAACAATCTAGGAAGCAGGACGATGCGAGGCCCAGCAATGAAGGGGTTCAAAGCAATGTGGCGGTTAAACAGTCAGGAGAGGGCTCAGGAAGAGTGCAGTTGAATATTCAGAACAAGCAACCCCAGCCAAGGCACGGCGATAATAGGAGTAAGAAGCAGGATCAGAACCGTGGCCGGCGACGTAGGGCGCAAATGTTTGAAAGCTATACACCACTGAATACGACATTGGAAAACGTATATCTACAAACCTGTAATGCGATGCAATATAAGAAGCCGACTCCGAAGCCATCATCAGAGAAACAGATCCAAACGGGGAAGTTTTGTAGATTTCACGAAAGCTATGGGCACAACACCAATGACTGCAGGCATCTGCAAGACCTTATTGAAAAACTGATCAGAGAGAGGAAGTTGGATCAATTTGTGTGGGCACCGCAAGCCGGTGGTGTGGGCCCGTCAAACCAAAATCGTGCGCAGAAACAGGAAAGACAGGAGGAGCCCGCTCGTACAAGCGGAAGGTTGGTCATAAATACAGTCAGTGGTGGCCCTCATCCAGCGGATCGAAGTTGGAGGGAAATGGAATCATACGCCAATTTGATCAGGCACGTAAGTTTTGAAAGCTGCAGTACACTTGATGAAGGGGCTCCGGCTAAACAACAGAGGACGATGGCGGATGATATCGTATTTAGAAACCGAGATGCTGACAAAGTCGAAGCCCCGACCATAGACCCACTAGTCATATCCGCCCAGGTTGGTCCTGCTTGGATGAAGAGGATCCTGGTAGACAGTGGAAGCTCAGTAAACATCTTGTTTAAAAGGGCATATGATCAGATGAAGATGGAAGCTAAGGATCTAAAGCCTTGTCAATGTAGGATTCACGGCTTCGATGGAAGTGCTAATATACCCACCGGGATGGTGGAATTGCCAGTAGAATTGGGAAACGGAGAACGCCGTAGGGTCCGAATGTTACAGTTTGTTGTCCTGGATATCCATTCACCATATAATGCCTTTTTGGGCCGACCAGCCCTTGCAGAATTTAGGGCAGCAATTGCCCGGTGGTGTTTGACTCTAAAGTTCCCTACTGACCACGGGATTGGGGTCATTCAAGGGGACCAGGCTGCCGGGAGAGCCTATTATGTTGCTGAACTACGAGAAGCACAAAGGAGGGAGAAAGGAAAGGGCGTGGGGGAATCTCTCCGCGTCCGCTTTACCGATGATTGACAATTAGCGCCTGGGCCTCGGCCCGGGCACCACGGCCAATTCCAGAAGGATCTTGACCCTCGAGACACTGAAGATAATGATGGATCCAAAGGAAGTCAAGCTTCCCCAGCCGAGCTGACGATCGATGTTCCAATTGATGACAATAACGATTCGAAAATATTGAAAATTGGGTCTCAGCTAAACCTGCAAGCACAACAGGAATTGGTCGAATTTCTCCAAGCGAATCTAGACGTATTCGCCTGGACGCACTCCGATATGTGTGGAATCACGTCGGACATCGCGAGCCACACCTTAAACATTGACCCGCGGTACATCCCGGTCAAGCAAAAGAGACGCGGTATGGATCCAGAGAGATCTGCCGCCTTCAAAGAAGAAGTCGACAAGTTGAAAATGAATGGGTTTATCCGAGATGCTTTGTACCCGGAGTGGGTATCCAATCCTGTACTTGTCCGCAAACCGAATGGAAAATGGAGAACGTGCATCGACTACTCTGACTTAAATAAGGCTTGTCCAAAAGACAGTTTTCCACTTCCTCGAATCGATCAACTTGTGGATTCGACGGCCGGACATGAATTATTGTCTTTCATGGATGCTTACTCTGGGTACAATCAGATACCCATGCATGTGCCCGATCAAGAACATACAAGCTTCGTAACTGACCTAGGACTATACTGCTACATGGTCATGCCTTTGGCTTAAAGAATGCCGGAGCAACTTACCAACGCTTAGTCAACCGAATGTTTGCCGACCAGATCGGGAAAACCATGGAGGTCTACGTGGACGACATGTTGGTAAAATCACGATACTCCACTGATCATGTCAAGGACTTGGAGTCAATGTTCAATGTCCTCCGGAGATATGGGATGAAGCTAAATCCGTTAAAATGTCATTTTGGGGTTGCTTCCGGAAAATTCCTTGGGTTCATCGTCAACGCCCGGGGAATAGAGGCCAACCCCGAGAAGATCTGGGCAATCAGGAATCTTCAAACCCCGAGGACCATAAAACAGGTTCAAAGTCTCAATGGAAAGGTTGCAGCGCTGAGCAGGTTCATCTCGAAATCTACGGATTAATGCATACCCTTTTTCGATCTGATCCGAAAGGGGAAACGAAACTTCGAATGGACTACGGAGTGTGAGGGCGCATTTCAATCGCTAATCCAGCATCTTTCCACACCATCGATTCTTTCAAAACCTGTTGATCACGAACAATTATACCTTTATATGGCTGTATCTGAAAACGCCATTAGTGCTGCATTGGTTCGAGAGGAAGACCGAACACAGAAACCAGTCTATTATGTCAGTAAATGATTGACCGGGGCCGAGAGAAATTACCCAAGGCTAGAAAAGTTGGCATACTGCCTAGTCATCGCCTCGAGGAAGCTCCATCCATATTTTCAGGCTCACCCTATCATTGTGTACACCGACCAACCGTTACGACAGGTCCTCACACGACCTGAGACGTCTGGCAGGTTACTAAGGTGGAACATTAAGCTGAGTCAATTCGACATCACATATGTTCCAAGGAGAGCCATACACGGTCAAGTCTTAGCAGATTTCATTGCTGAATTCACTGTTCCTGAAGACTTACCTGAAACTAGTAACTCCCCATAATATATATGGAAGCTATACACTGATGGCGCATCCAACGATCGGTGCTCGGGTGCAGGGATTGTGCTTGAGACTCCCGAGGGCCGATCCATCTGCTACGCCTTAAAGTTTGATTTTCGGGCAACCAACAACGAAGCTGAATACGAAGCCTTGCTCACCGGGTTGAAGTTAGCCCGAGACCTAAGAATTATCGTTGTGGAGATCTACTGCGATTCCCAGTTGGTGGTATGCCAAGTTCGGGGTGAATATCAGGCCAAGGATCGAAGGCTAGCCGCTTATCTAGCCCAGGTCCGAGAAATACTGGATCAGTTTGATTATTATACCATTTTTTACATACCCCGAGAGCACAATCAGAAAGCCGATTCATTGGCAAAGTTGGCAAGTACAGGCGAAGCTCAACACTTGGGGCTCGTCCCCGTCGAGACATTATCCTCTCCGATCGTTGATCGAACGGAGAATGATTTCACATTAGAAGATACCTCCGAGAAGGAATCGTGGATGACTCCATACCAAGATTACATTGAGCATGGCACCCTGCCTGAACGACGAAGTGAAAGAAGACAGGTTCTTCGAAAGGTGTCACGATTTGTCATTCAAAACGGAGTTATGTATCGGAGAGGATACTCTGTTCCTCTTCTCCGATGTATCGCGCATGACGAAATCAAGCGAGTGTTGCGTGAGGTGCACGAAGGAGAATGTGGCGATCACACTGGGGGGCAAGCGCTTGCCAAGAAAATACTTCGATACGGATACTATTGGCCTACCGTTAACCGCGATGCTATGGATTATGCCAAAAGATGTGATAAATGCCAGAGACACGCTCGGGTCCCTAGAGCCCCGCCTTCTGAAATAACCCAAATGGTCAGCCCGTGGCCATTTGCGATGTGGGGGATAGATATAATCGGTGCATTGCCTTTAGCTAAAGGGGGTGCAAGGTACGCCATAGTGGCGGTTGATTACTTCACCAAGTGGGCTGAGGCCGAGCCTCTTGCAACGATAACAACAAAAAAGGTAATCAACTTCGTGGTACGCAACATCATCTGCCGGTACGGTCTCCCGCATACTATAATCACCGACAATGGAACCCAATTCGACAGTGCCGAATTCAGGGACTTCTGTCAGCGATTTCACATCCATAAGAGATTCTCAGCAGTAGCGCACCCGCAGGCGAATGGTCAGGTCGAGGCCGTCAACAAGGTTATCAAGTCTATATTGAAGAAAAGACTGGAGAAAGCCGGGGGCAAGTGGGTTGATGAGCTACCAATGGCCCTGTGGGCGTACAGAACGACTCACAAAACTGCAACCGGGCACACCCCTTTTTCTCTATCCTATGGCTCCGAAGCAGTTATCCCGGTCGAAATGGAAGTTCACTCTCACCGTGTGACATACTACGACCCGAAAACGAATGCTATATTACTTGCTGAATCCCTAGATCTGCTTGATGAGAAACGTGAAGAAGCCGACGTGAGGGCAGCTGCATATCGAAGTCGAGTCGCTCGAATATACAACGCCAAGGTCCGCCCACGAACTTTTGAACCCGGCGACCTGGTACTCAAAAGAATTTACCCGCTTCCTTCGCACATGAACCCAAATTGGGAAGGGCCGTATATGATTTCACAAAAAATCAGAGATGGCACATTCAAGTTATCGACCGTTGATGGTCTCACTTTACCAAGAGCCTGGAATAGCGGAAGCCTCCGTCACTACTACACCTGACAGGCTTTATTTATCTTTCTATCAATTTCTTCCTTAGCATTTTGTTTTTTTTTGCATTTTGAAATTTGAACTTGTAATAAGGCAACTGATGTTACCATGCTTCTTTTGTTTCAGCAATAAAACGCCATCTCTTCGAGCCAAAAGTTGTGATTCACTGAAAATAACACATAATATCACATTGCACGAAGAGCTAAATTCCATCACACGGTGGGATTTATCCAAATAGGGAGTAACTGTGATACGACCAGTCACTCACTAAATGAGACCCGAGCTCGGGGGCAAAACACAATACCAGCATTCACAGGGATTGATACACGACAATCCTTTTACTAACTCCAACTTCCCAGAGTGCGAATTGGAGTATAAAACATCCAATAAATCGTTCCCAGAACGCGAACGAACTCCAACTTTCCAGAGTGCGAATTGGAGTATAAAACATCCAATAAGTCGTTCCCAGAGCGCGAACGGACTCCAACTTCTCAGAGTGTGAATTGGAGTATAAAATAAGTCGTTCCCAGAGTGCGAACGGACTCCAACTTCTCAGAGTGTGAATTGGAGTATAAAATAAGTCGTTCCCAGAGCGCGAACGGACTCCAACTTCCCAGAGCGTGAATTGGAGTATAAACATCCAATAAATCGTTCCCAGAACGCGAACGGACTCCAACTTCCCAGAGTGTGAATTGGAGTATAAACATCCAATAAATCGTTCCCAGAACGCGAACGGACTCCAACTTCCCAGAGCGTGAATTGGAGTATAAACATCCAATAAGTCGTTCCCAGAGCGCGAACGGACTCCAACTTCCCAGAGTGCAAATTGGAGTATAAACATCTAATCCAGATTCCCGAAGCGCGAATCAAAGTACAAGTAACAATTCGAAGTTCCCGAAATACGGGCCGAGATATCAACATCAACTCCCAATTCCCATAGCGTGGAATGGAGTGTAAACATCGATAACCCTCAGATTCCTGGAATGCATGATAGATTATTAATCTCAAATTGTCATGAATCCCCAGAAGGGGGGGCATGTGCTCAGGGCTTGCAATAAACGCAATCAGCCGCCAGAATATGAGTATTATTCCCCGCAACTAAGGGGCAAAAAGCTGGGTGCTAATCGCTGGCTTAAGTGATAATATACTCAGAATCCGACTCATTCATTAAATCACGACACGAAGCTATATAAATACTGAGCGGATACAAAACAAATACTGCAAGGCATTCAGGTAAGAAGAAAAGTGCAATTTCCCATTTCATCAACCAACAAAAACAAGTTTGATTACATGGCAAGTAAAGATGTTTCAATTAAGTGGAGGCCGCATCCATACATACACATGGCCCAATAAAGAACAAAAGAAGAGGCAAAAGAATTGTTATCCGTAAATCTCACGACAAAGCGAGGGGCTCACTCTTTCTTCCTCCGGTGTTTCTTCCTCGGAGTCGAGCCGCTAGACCCACTGCCTGGCTTCCTACGAGACTTTTTGCCTTTCTTTGGAACATCCTCCGGTTCCGGCATGATATCAACATCTTCTTCAGAACTGGAAGGGATGGAGATCCTTTTATGAGGACGAACCGAGGGCATGGGAGCAGTAACAGATACTTGTTTAGCAACACTCGAGACGGTTACTGTGCCACCAGGAGAAATCATCATTAGAGAAGATAAGCTTGAAGGAACGGCGTCACCACCGGGACCAACTGTCACTGTCTTGGCCATCTCGGCACTTATCTCTGCTAAAATCTCCTCCTCTCGAGACAGTTGAGCTGCGCTAGGTACGCCAGTGGTCGTCACGATCGAACTAGAAACTGGAGCAGCTCCGCTCGTCACAAAAGAGAGGTCGGGCATGGGATCAAGAGGATGACCAAATAGCTCTTCAAACATTTGAACATCGAATGACATTGAGCCTCCCTCTCCCATATCACCAACCATGGCGGCAGTTGAAATCGCCTCGGTGACAATAACTCCACGTGTAGGATATAAAGCCGAAGGAACAGGGAGCACGGGTGCGACACTCTCGGTCACTAAACAACCAAAATTAGAGCTATCAGACCAAGGAATTCCCTCGAAAATCAATGTTTTAAGACGTAAAGGGAGTAATCAAAATACCTACTTTACCTTGCCTTGGAGCTTGAACAAGCTCGGGGACGAGCGTCTTTCCCGTTCCGGTTGGTCCGGATTGTAGGCTGGAATAGCTTGTGGATCAACCACGGCAGCAGCTTCGGATGAAGTCGAAACGGGGACTTCAGTATTCTCGCTACGGTGCACGATACCCGAACCTTCGCCAACCTCCGTTTGATGGACGACAAGTCTTTCTTTTTCAACAGAAATGATTGCTTCATGAAGGGTCCTCCTCTCATCCTCGCTGAGCAGACGTGACTCAAGCTCAAACTCATCTAATACCGAATCCGGACAAGACATCCTCTTGTTTTCCACTAATTTCTTCCAAGCATTGTAGAGAGGCATCGAGTAATCCCCTAACCAGGAGAGATTTCTATGCTCCAATACATTGGCATTATATGTGTCCAAAAGATCATCGAATTTGGCCTCCATCTTGAACCTCTCTGCTTGGACTCTCTCCTCCAACTCCGATTCAACCTCCTTAACCCTTGCAATTGCCGCATCGCGCTCAGCCCGAAAAGATACAGCCTGCTCACACGCCTCTTGCACAGCAACGTTCGCGTCGTCTTTTTATTTATTCATGTCAGCGAACCTAGCCTTTAGCTCCTCTAGTTCCTTCACTGCCGCATCCCGCTCAGATTCAACATTCTTGTATCGATGGCCTAAGTCTTCAACTAAAGTACAATGTGCCTGTTGCATTTTCGCCATTTCAGCTAATGTCTCATCAACCTTCTGTAACGACTCGACCTCGGCCTTGCGGGAAGATTCCGCCTCAGATTGGAGTATGTCGACAATACGACTCTTTTGAGCCAAGTCGGCCTCTAGCTTCTCGATGATTTGGGCCCGGTCGAAGGCAGCTTTGGAAGCCTTAACAGCCGCTTTGTACCATTCTTTGTACTGAGCAAAAAAGTCACGGGTGTAGCTGAGCGCCGTAGTCGCGGCATCATCGGGAATTCTTTTAAGATTGGGAGGAAAAATACAAGCATCAAAGCAAATCTCTGGAAAATCTTTCCTCAGTTGAGCAAGCCTGATGGCCCCTTCGCCAGAAGACTCAATAAGGGTCTCCTCCCCAGACATAGACGTTGCGACCCCGGTTCGAGAACGATGTGGCTCAAGCCTCGAAACCTGTGAAGATGACTGATGTCGCAGAGGCTCGGATGCCTGGACATGACTTCGGGATTGCGGAGGAGATCGAGATGGGGAGCGATGCCTACGATCTCTGTCTGATCGTTCCTGGCTGGAGTTACCACGGTGATGATCCTTTGCATAATACTCCTGGCCATATTGCCTCCGGTCACGATCACGATCGGGGCCTCCACGACGAGATTCATAATAGGTTGAGGGGTGATGCACTCTCCGGAGTTTGTCCAATGTAGTCTGACGACCAGCCATATTACCTGGAAAAGAGATACAGTTCAGTTAAGTACCAGGCAAAATCAATAGGGCGAGTGAAGCAGTCATGTAGTGTCATGAAAGTGTATGCAAATGTGCAAAGCCCCCGACCAACCAGAAGTATCGACTGCACTAATGGGTAAAAGCCCGCTTATGTCTAACGCTTCCCGGAGCTCAACCAACCCGGACTCGTGATAAAGAGAAACACATTCCGGGATGGGAACGTCATCCAGTCCTGCGAAAATGTTTCCTGATTGACAAAGAGCGGAGTCAGAAGAAATAATTCCAGGAATCAAGCGAGACACGATTACAGACTTCCGTCTCGCAAATTTAGGAACAACAGCCTTGCCTTTCCGCTTTTTTCCTGCTTGGGGAAAATCAGCCGCTAGCCCGGTGTTAGTAGGCGTCCTCTCATCATCGCCCATTCCTCTTATCGCTACACCGGTCTTCTTCTTTGCCTTCGGAGCCGATTTCACAAACCCTTCAACGACAATACTCTGGTTCGTCTCAATTAAACCCAGCATCCTTAAGTTATCATCGGTTAAGACCAAGTCAATGTGCCGCAGATCACTCGGAACCTCTTGTAGGCTTCGGATGACGTTTCTGTATCGACCACCGTCTGGCCTTGATATGATAGCTGCAAGAAAAAACACCTGATGTCAGTTCGAGTGTTGACAATGACCATTAAAGAAGGCTAACACGATTTACGACACTTACGTCTGGACAGCCATCGCCTAGCGAATCCTGGGGGGCATCGGACAAAGAACCATTCATTCTTAAAGTAACTGAGTCTGGTCCAGGCTCCCGTCACAATCTGGCAGTTTCTAACTGCCTCCAGAAAGGTGAACGATGGACTATCACCCCTGCTCTTGAAGTTGAATATATGTCTAATCTCAGCTGGCCTAGGCGGACGAAAAAGGCGGTCCATGAATAAGATGAAAACACTATTCAGTAACGCGTGCCCGTTAGGGTGAAGTTGTGCGGGAGCGATTCCAATGAACGATAGCATCTCCCTGATATATTGGTTAAACGGAGGGAGAGTTCCAGCCGCACAAGCGTGACGATAAAAAGCAGTATAGCCCTCGGGTGGATTGTGAGGCCTATCATCAACTCCCGGTAGCAAAACATCATCCGGGGATAAGTTATGTTTCGAACATATCCGACCCAATAATGCTCCGGAAATATTAGATCGGACGGAGTCTATGGGATCCTCGATAAGTAAGGCCTCCGGCAATTCGTCCGGAGCAGGATCTATTACTTCAAGAAGGATCTCTGGAATTTCTAGCATTGGAGGAGGCAAGCTTTGTCACTCTTGTTGTTCAGAACCCGAAGACTCCATAATTAACTAACTCACGAGAAAGCAGCGTTAAAAACGAAGAAAGCCCGCATATTCCCCGGTGTGAAGCATATGGATATGCCGTGCAGTGCAAATACATAACTAAAACAAATTTTACAAGAGTAGAACACGGTGTCTGAACGACTAGGCTTTTGAATCAGAGAACGAAAACGACCGTCATCGCTGACCGTCACTTTTGCGTCCCTCGGATACTACTGACCAATTCAAGTATGAATTCGTTATATGTGTTTAAGTCATGGTGTCATCGACGAGCTCCAAAAGACAGGTCAGGTCAACTTTGATCATGCGAAGGACGAAGCTCGTCGGAATCAAATATGCTAAAAATTTAGTGAGTTCGTTAGAGTTCGATTTAAAGGTTGTCGTAGTTCAGATATTGGAACGAGTCGATGAGGTGAAAGTTCCAGAAGCAAGAACGTTCGAATCGATCGACTCGATTCGACACGAGTCAGATCGATGAACCTCGAATCGGCGCAGTTCGAACCCATGGAGCCCCACCTGACTTCGAATCCATCGAAGTCAGACTCCTTCGAATCCATCAAGAGCGGTTCGAATCCACGGAGCCCCACCTGACTTCGAATCCATCGAAGTCGAGCTCCTCCGAATCCATCAAGAGTGGTTCGAATCCACGGAGTCCCACCTAGCTTCGGATCCATCGGAGTTGAACTCCTTCGAACCGATGAACGTATCATTGCTTCGAACCGATCAGTAGTGAGCTCCTTCGACTCGATCAGAATGTCACTGTTTCGAATCCATCACCACACGCCTTTTTTGTTGTGTTCTCCTGCAATCATCGATTCGAAGCTGCACATTCGAAACCAACTCAAAGCGCGCACCCCTGATCGATACGGCTCAAAAGTTTGCATTCCTCAGTTCCATGGAGTCGGCCTACTTCATTCAAACCTCATCACTCTCCAAAAATTTCCAGAAGAAGGGGTTGAACCAATGCCAAAAAAGATTACGGTTTCTATCATTCTCAAATCGAATCGACCCCTTGGTTACCTGATTTAGTTTGATTACAAATGGAAGCTTGAAGGAATTCGGTCGATTCGTGAAAAAGCACGTTTGATTTGGCTCTGGGAAATCGATTCGAAGAGGCAGCTAAAGCAATGGTAAAAGGTAAAAAAGTGAAAATGAAGTCTGCCTCATGTATTTATACGGATTCCAAAAGGGATAAGTGTCACTTCGACTCCCATCGATTCGAAGGACCACTTCCGAATCCCTTCTAAGTTTCGAATCCATCCAAGTTTCGAATCCATTGGAAGCTTCGAATCCATCCAAGTTCCAAATCCCTTCTAAGCTTCGAATCCATCAGGAGTTTCGAATCCATCCGAGTTTCGAATCCATCAGAAGTTTCGAATCCATCCAAGTTTCGAATCCATCAGGAGTTTCGAATCCATCCAAGTTTCGAATCCATCACAGCTCCGAATCCCTTCTAAGCTTCGAATCCAGCAAAGCGGCATCGATACGAGGCAACATTGATTCGAAGAAGCACATGGGCAAAGGATGGATCGAAGGTCCGATCGATTCGAAGCGCGAGGCCCATCGGGCCATCGATTCGAAAGCCATCAACTCATACAAGCATAACTTCGAACCCATCAAAAACCACAGATTAACAACACTTTGGCTTGAGTCTAAAATCGATTCAGGAGAAAATCGAGACGGAGTTCGGCAGCAAACAAAGACCGACATGACTCATGGACACACGACGTTAATGAGGGCGGAGCTAATGTATGTGCACACATAACGAACTAACGTTCGATTTTGAACATTCACAGGGATCAAATATTTACCCTGTTATAGCAACGACAGCCAACGATTAAGCACAGCCGCACAGTAATCAATCATATCAAGGCAAGGTTACGACAATACGGTATATGAGTCTCAACGAAAAGGGAGCAATAATCTTCAGAATAAAATGGCGACTATTCAAAGCACGTCATGTTCCCACAAGACGTACTTTGGGGGGCAAAATATTATCCCGCTTTTTGGGCAAAAGCCGTGATACCAAAGGATTGGTCAAAAACAGAAAACAGTTCACCTCAGAGATTGGTCGTATTTCACTTCACTATGGATATCGATGAATTCTGTCCGAGCCCGGATCGGGCTGCAATTGATAAGGCATGACAAGAAAGACCATAGAAGCCAGCATTTCAAATTTCAAGTCAATCCGAGGTCATACGCTCAAGTTATGATGGATTCAAGTTAAGAAGGTGCACATTGCTCGGTTCGAACCCATCATGTTCGAACCCATCATATTCGAACCCATAGGAAGAGGCGACATTCGAATCCATCTAAGGAACTCCCTACTTCGAATCCATCACAAATTCGAGTCCTTCCTATGCTTCGAATCCACCACAGCTTCGAATCCATTAATAGCTTCGAACCCATCACAGCCTCGACTCCATCGCTCACCTTCGAATCCATCCATCATCTTCGACTCCATCACTCACCTTCGAATCCATCCATCACCTTCGACTCCATCACTCACCTTCGAATCCAACAAAGCGGCTAAGCTAGCACGAACATGGATCGGCTCGAAGGCAGGCGCGCCCCAATCGATTCGAAGTATTCGCTTCGGCCATGCATCGACTCGAACGAGTCGATTCCATCGATTCGAACCAAACAGCATGCCGAACACCCAATTTCGAACCGATCATAACTCCCAATCTACTGATCCAAATCCCATGAAATTTTTACAGAAGTTTGTCTACATGATGAAGAACGTCCACGCCAAGTTTCATCGCAATTGGACAATTCTTTGATCGATTCGAAGCTCACTTCGAATCGATCCCAAACTGGGCACGCACTTCAAGAACGCGGGCCTGTGGGCCCCCCGTCACGTGCCAAGCAGCCTCTCCATGATCTAGGCGGGATTTTGGCCTTCCACACCTATAAATAGAGCCCCTGGTCATTCAGAGAAGGGGTCGGAGAATTTGGAGAAGAAGAACAAGCCTAAACGCTGCCAGAATCACTCCATACCATCTCAATTGCTGTTAATTTCGGATTTAAGTCCATTTGCTGTTGTAATTTGCTGAAAAGCACTTGTAATCTTCAAGTATTAAGAAATAAAGTGATAAAACTTCATAGTGGACGTAGGCGCATGGCCGAACCACTCTAAATCCTTGTCTTCTGCGCAATTTACTTTTCTGTGACTTGGAGTTTTTGTTAGATAGTCCCTATTTCCAATTCGAGTTCTTCATTTACTATCTCTTCAAAAACTTCCGAAGGGTGTTTGCCCAATTTTGGTGCAAACAACTATCTTTTATCATACCTTTTCACTCACATTTTCAAATTCAAACGCTCACTTCAAAACTTCAAGCTCTCTACTCTCTACTTTAATGGCTTCTTCAAGCAACCCCTCCACCATGAGAATATCCAGAAAAATAAAAGAGCAACTATTCAATGATCCGGAGGCAATAAAAGCAAACATCAATTATGCTAATTATGCCAAAGTCCATCCCGGAAAGTTTGCTATTTTTCTAGATTTCTCTTCTTATGAACTTGATTCTCTTTTTGCAAACAATGGAGTTCTTAGTCTTATTGATGCTTCTCAAAATGATTTTGTTTGCTATCCAAATCTTGTCAAAATTTTCTATGCTAATTTAAACTGTGGATTTTATCATGGAAATGAGGATGAAATTTGGAGCAGTGTCAAAGGCACTAGAATTGTTTTGAATTGTGATCTTTTGGGTAACGTTCTCAATTGAAAGTGTACGGGAATGGATCTTTCTAATTTTAAAATCAATGAAAATGATCATGAGACATTTCATCACATTTTCGAAGGGAATGATAATTTTGATCAAAAATCGAAATTTTCGACCACAAGCAAGAATTGTCAATCTTATTTTGCAACATACTTTGACACCAAGATCGGGGAATTTTAACAATCCTACTTCAAAAGTTTGCAAAGCCCTTTTTTCTATTTTTGGAAATTATGTCATAAATCAAGCGCAAGTTATTTTGGATGAAATTCATTCTAAAAATCTTGAAATGGACGAGAATACTTTATATCATGGAATTTATCTCACTCGGATCTTTAACTATTTTGGAGTGGATTAAAGGCGAAGAATTTGTTTCTAGAAAGTTTTCAATCATTCCAACATTTCGCTTATGAAAATTCCATTTGTTTCTCAATTTTATGAGACCCTTGCCGAAAAGGAAGAGCGTTTGGCTCATGAGGAAATGGAAGAAGAGGAAGAGGAAGAAGAAGACGATGGGCATGAAATGGAAATTGAAGAAGTAGAAGGTGAAACCTCTTTGGAAAGCATTGACTATCCTCCTAATCCATCTACCATATCCCTTCTCAAAAACCAAAAGATGATTGTTGAGAATCAACGGATTCTTAAACGATCCGTTAGCAAGAAGTTGGACAAAATTTCATCCAAGATGAACAAGTTCATTTCCAAAGTCGGCAAGAAACTTGGACTTTCTTCATCATCATCATCTAACTACTTTTATCTTCTCGTATCTTGTTATATGTGTTTTAGCTTGTTTTAATTCGAAAATTCATGTAGTTTCGTACGTTTAATCATTGTATCATCTTAGTATGCAATGAAATGAAATTTTCTTTCTGTTATCTAGCTTATCTTATCTCCAGAATAAATGTTAGTATATTATATAAATATATATATATACACACACACACAATTATTCACAAAATCTAAATAGTCATTTTTTTTTCACTAACCCATGTCGACATACCTCCTATGACCATGTCGACATGTACTGGTCAAAAATGACATTCATTTTGAATTTGAAATTTGAATAACAACCATATATCTATTCATTTCAAACGAATTTCTACACCTATATATACCTATTTCTTCCAGAATTCTTCATTGAAAATTATTTCCTGTCTTCTAATTCTTCATTTCTTTCACAAATTCAATTATAGCTAATCCAATTCACAATTTATCCAAAAATCTTGAAGAAACTCTTAATTCGTTCAAGAGTATTCTCTCGTTCATTCTTCGTAACCAGCGACACTTAGAATTGAGTCAAATGCAGATGATCAAGGAGCAAGAAAGGCATTTCGATGCAATATGATGGATGATTTCCTCCCTACACAAGGATGATAACAAAGCAATCCTCCAGTCTCTCTCACCAACGACAATGATAATTGGTATGCTATTAAGGCAGATCCAATCTTTGGAGAAGAAGGATGGGTGGAATTTCCACGTAACGTTTGGTTTTTATTTGTTTGCTTTGTTTGAATTGTTTGTTTGAATTAATTTGATGTGGTTTGGATTAACACTCGGTGTGGATTGATTTCTTAATTGGTTTGATGGTTGCTACATAAAACATGTATATATATACACACACATTGAAATGTATACAATCCTTGATTAATTACCATGTTCATAAGGATAATTATTTCTTAATCTATCTATTATATATTCCATTGTATAGTTTATTAATGCAGGTACTCTAGTCCAAGAAT
Source organism: Allium cepa (assembly GCA_030765085.1). Classification (NCBI taxonomy): domain Eukaryota; kingdom Viridiplantae; phylum Streptophyta; class Magnoliopsida; order Asparagales; family Amaryllidaceae; genus Allium; species Allium cepa. The sequence goes on along the minus strand of JASFAV010000025.1, from coordinate 1,971,325 downwards.
GAGGGGGAGTTAGTTTTTGTTGATGACAAAAGGGGAGAAATATAAAATATGGTAATTAGGCATAGATTAAGGGGGAGTTATTAAGATAGAAATAAATATTTTATAAACAAAGGTTGTCATCATCAAAAAGGGGGAGATTGAGAGATGATGGTTTTGATGACAACAACCTTAGAATAGATTATAAAATATAAATACTAACATTATATGTTTATAGATAAATATGTCTATGCAGAATTTAACCATACATGTGCCAAGAATGAAGACTGTACGGTATAGAGATTCAAGATATCAAGATTAAAGACTCATGAGTATCAAGATTATCAAGAGTTCAAGAATTGAAGTAATTTATTCTTTAATTATAAATTTTGTTAAAACTCATAGAAAAGCACTGGTATCTTAAAATCTAATTTATTCGTGGAATGGAATCCATTTCGAGCCTGTTAAAGGGATGGAACCCTAAGTAGGATGGAACCTACGAAAAATCTAGTGGAAAACTGTTTGTATCCACTAATTTTAATTCAAATGATTTCAAAACTTTTCTTTTAAAAGATTCAAAACCCTCTATCCTGATTTTAAATAATTTTAATCTCAAAATTATCTTTAATTTCAAAGTCAAATTACTCCTGATTTTAAACTATCTTTTAAAATAATATATTTAATTTTTAAATATTTATACTTAAGATTTAAATATAAAATTATAGTTAAATTATATATATATTATTCTCTATATTTACTTATGTGTTTTAACTATAGTCAAGTATATTAGAAAAGTTTAAAATAGTTTTAATATAAGATAAAGTTTATTTTCAAAGAAAATCAAATCATCAAAAATTGCTTTGGGATGTCGACATGGTGTTACTTGAGTTCAAAATTTAAATTTCAAAAGAAGTGTCTATTAGCCAAACTCTTCACAAATGGACATGGCTGTTATTCTTCTATAAATAGGGGTTAGTTTCAAAGAATTTAATATCAGATTTTCTGGGTTTTCACTCCTCTTCTTCTTCCACATTTCTTAATACATATTCTTACCATTACTCTGCCGAAATCAACATTGAATTGAACTCGATCATTCGTAGTTTGATCCTCTATCACTATCTCAACAAGATCCTCAGTGCTACTCAGGATTATAGGCTTCTTTGTAATCTATTAAGTGAGAAAATGTGTGATTATTGGCTTGAAAATCTATCAAGCGAGATAAGGTGTGATTGTGGGCTTGGTAAATCAATTGGGTAAACTTGTGGCCCGGAAATCAAATATCTCTACCCGGAGGATTGTGATTCTGGAGGGTGTACCTCATAGCCTTAAAATTGAGGGTGTAATTGTACAATTGCTTTAGAAAGGAAATCTATAACGACCCTGATTTTTTCAGCCCAATTTAAATTTTAAATCCATCGTTTTAGTATGAAAATTTTAAAATTTATAAACGATCTCAATTAACGTCCAAACTTTATTTATGACATACGTCTAGTTAGATATGAGCATAGAAAAAGTTTCGTTGCAAATCATTACAGTAAACTTCGTTCGCGTTTTACTATATATCAGTCCATATAAAGCTGCGTAAAATTCATCTTTCAAATCCAAATATTTTTACACGGTTATGTTGTAAAAATTATTCTGATCAAGATTATGTAGTTCGTTTCGTCTAAAACTGAAATCGCCTGCTCCGTTTAAATTGTTTTGCAAAACGAACAATTTAAGCGGCGTAATTCGTATTTTTATAAAACCATTGTATCGTAATAATCTGTGTACCGTTGGAAGCGCATCGTCGCATTGATCATAACGGTATATTTATTTGCACGAATCGGAGTCCGACATAATCCGTTGCGTTGATTTAACGGTTCCGGATGGACCGGTTAATTAAATTTCAGCCCAAGTTTTAGCCCGTTTACAAAGAAACAAATTTATCTCAACTGAGGCATTGAAGAGGGGTAGTTGAAAACTAGGAGTTGCTTGGGAAAAAGTGTGAACGTTTGGGAACCCGAAATAAAAATTTATGAATATGAGATTTGAAACTTTAAAAGTGCAGTGTTCACTTTTTCACTCACGTTCAAACTTCAACAGGTAAACCTCTTCTCCTTTCATCTTTTTCTCAATTTCTTTCTGAAAATAAATTGGGTAGCCGAAAAAAAAACACGGCCGAACAGTATCTCCTCTACACTCATTCTCCCCTCTCTCTCCACTCTTCTCCAGCCGAGTCATCTCCTTCCCCTCCCATGCGTGCGTGAGTGTATGGTGTGTGCGTATGTTGCATGTATGGTGTGTGCGTATGTTGTTTATACACACACACACACACACACACAAAAAGTGATGTGTGTGATGTAAGTTGATGTGTGTAGTGTGTAGTGTGAGTGCATGTATTAGTGTTGCATACGTGAGTGTATGAAAATTTTGCCTACATGTTAAGTTTATGCATGAGTAGCTAGATGCAAGTAGTGATGAAGGAAGGGGTTTGCTGCATTTTTCCATGTCTTGGCCGATTATGAAAAAAAAAATTGAGTGCAAATGTACCTGTGCATGAATCTGGGCGGTGTGTGCGTGTTGTGTGTTCTCATGTCTGTGAATGTTGTGTTTTGTGTGCGTGTGTTAAAAAAAACAAAAAAGGCAACTTTGTTGTAGTATAATGCATGCGTGAGTTACTTGTACATGGACGTGCATGTGAAGTTGGGGATGCTGCATTTTTTTTCTAGTCTCAGCCGAGAGGAAAAAAAATTGGAGCAAGTTACGTGATTAAGGGGGGATGATGTATATATGTTGATGTTGTGTATGGTGCATGTGTAGTTGAGCGGATTGTTTAGTTGAGTGGAAGGTGCATGTGTATTTCATGCGTACGTGGCTGCTGCAATTGTATATGACGTTCATTGTATTAATATCGTTTTCTCTGTCGATATTACAGTGTTCGTTGTTCGTATTGTACCGACTTCTTTCGTGCTTCTTCTTGCTTTGGGTCAATTTCTTTATCCACGAAAGGTGAATTAATTTTCAGACTATATTCTTATACAAGCTTGATTTATGAATGATTGCCATGTGATGTTGAATTGGATGTTAATTGTTATTATTAAGTGATAAATAATTTGCAAGTTAAATTTGATATAGGATAGTCAACAAATTAAAATAGATTATATATGTCGAACTTTGATTTGTTAAACTTGACCCCTTCATATGTTGAATATTGATTAGTTAAACTTGACCTTTTAATTGTTAATTAAATTGACACGTAGAATTTGATAAATAAAATTTGTACCTTTGAACGCATAATTGATTAGTTGTTGTATTATTGAAATTGAAATTGAACGACAAGTGAAAAACCGTAATGTAATAATCTTTAATCTACATGAAATGATAGTGTAGATTCTAGAAATAATTATATTAATTTACATAAATAACAAATGTAAATTAATACGATTATTTCGGGATTATTTAAATAAACTGTTGAATTATTGTGTATGGATGTTATTGCTTGTTTATTTACTTTGACACCATCCCAGTTATCACACTACAAGTTCCCTTTGTATGCTTTGATTTTTTTGAATTGAAATGGAATCGGGTTGAAATGATAGATACCCAAATAACTTTGACTTAGGATAGTAAATTTAATTAAACCCGATTGGTCAAATTTTGATTTAAAATAAAATAAAGTTATTGGATTAATAAAAAGGTTTGAATAAATTGGAATTTAAATTCGAATGAATGTAAATGTGAATATTTGAATTTGAAACAAATATTAACGTCGAAATTGACAAAAGAACATTGTTTTAAAATTTAATTATTTAATAATTAAATTTAGAATTATTTAATAATTAATTTTGAAGTTATTAATAATTAAGTTTTGAATTAATTAACAATTTAGTTGGAAATTATTAATAATTAAGTTTTGAATTAGTAATAATTAATTTGGGATTATTATTAATTAATTTGGAATTTTAAACAGATAAGTTTGAAATTATTAATATAATGTTTGGAATTATAAATAATTAAGTTTTGAAATTGTAAATAATTAGTTTGAAATTATTAATAATTAAGTTTTAAAATTTATTAATAAATTAAGTTTAGAATAATTAATGAATGAGTTTTGAAATGATTAAAATTTAAGAAATTGAAACTATTGATAAATTGATGAGATTGGATTATTTAGTAATTGATTTAAGGTGAATTCTTTGTTAAGTGAATGGAACCTCTTGAATAAGTAAACTAAGTTTCTTATTTATTGAATTTGAAAATGTAACTAAGGTAATAAGTAAATGAAATTAGACTTCTTTTACAAGAAATAAAATGCGTTTTATCGAAACAAATGGAAGACTTGAAATTTAAAGAATTGGATTTACAAATTTAAATTTAATTTAATTTGTAAGCTTTAATAATGAAGTTGAACTTAAGAAGTAAATTTAATGAATTAGAAATTTAACGGAAATTGTTTAAATGATAATTAAATTAATGAATATCGAATGAAACCGATAAATGAGTTTAAATCGATTTGAGCGCTAAATTAAGTTAAATAATTATGGAATGAACTTGTATACAGAATTAAATGAATATTTGAATTATTTTAAATTTGAACTTGAAATTGAATTATAGAAATTTTGAAATGAGATTGGGAAATTATGAAACGTAAATTTTGGAATTTGATTTAGAAAGACTAACGAAATGTTGATTTACGAATACTAACTGAAATTGAATTTGAATTGGTTTGAAATATATTGAACGACCAATCGAAAATTAACTACGAAGGTTATTAAAGGAACCGGAATCGGTTAGGGACATACTCACTATCTAAACCGAAAACCACTTTAATAACTATACACGGAGTGTGATCTAGGATGAAGTGGTTGGATTGGCGAACTTTGATGATTGAAGAAAGTGAACGCTAATGGATAGCCTTGACACTTGTGTCAAATTGGAAATGACTAAAACAGGAGCCGTGTCAGGCCAAATGGGGTTAGCTACCTCGAGCGAACACACTTCTTCGTAAACTACTCATTACTTGTTATTGATTGGTGCGCACCCTTGAATTTGGAGTGTTGTTTCGCGGTGTTGCGATCGTTGCGGCTATGCGTTCTCACCAGTCCGGATCAGGCAAACGGTAGTTTCACTACCTTGGGTATTGTCTCATGTGCCTTGTCATACTTGTATTCCCATATACGTGACCACTACGATTTCGTTTTGTATTATACCTATGGAGTACTCCCTGATATCCCACTAGTTTATGGTGGAGTTTACAGTGCTATATAGACTATAATGCTATATAAAATGTGTTAAGGGGGACAATGGTAACGCCTTAACACTATTTTGATATTTTACTTTACTGTTAGACATTATCTATGTATCGTACACTATTATGTATAAATAGTTTAACGGATCCTTAAAGATGTTATTCCATTCATCTTTGAGTTATTGTTATTTGAATTTGAACCATATTATCTGTATAAGAATATATGTCCTGATTCGAGTGTTTGTTTGTGCATATGCTCGGATCAGACTGAGGATTGTTGTTGTTGTTTCTACTTGGAGCTGAAGACCGAAGACTATCATTATCTTATCTTATCAGTATTGCTCTTTCTATTCAGACTGTTGGACATCTATGTGTTCTATTTTATTTTATCTGAGAACATTGTTTTATTTATGGGTAGCTTCATGAACTACTCTTATGACTATGTTGTATTTTCCGCTGCACTATTCTGTTATGTTATATTTCTGTGATTCTGTGATGATTCTCATTTATATATATATATATATATATATATATATATACACTCCATTAATGATTCGTGTTTTGTACTATTTAAGTTGACAAGTATGGAATATCATCAATTTAAATGGTACAAATATACGGTTTGTTACAGTTGGTATTAGAGCTTTGGTTCTCGACAACCATAGCCTATGGAGTTTAAAGCTCATTAGAGATAGGGTAAACATACCCTAGAATGAGGAGAATCATTTCAGAATCCATATCCTTTGATTCCATTCTTCTTATTGAATTCATTCGATTTGAATTTCTTAAAGTTCCATAAATTTCTATCTTTGATTCTAAAATCACTTTTGGTATTCCAGGATGGCTACCAGGAGAAATGTTAGAGGCAGGGGTAGGGGAAATGCTCTCGAACCATATGCCCCAGCTCCCACAGTCAGATTCTCTACTCTTAGCAAGGAGTACACTCAGCTTGGCGGAGTCAAATTCACTGGCTTCGAGAGTATCATCGAAGCACAGTAATGGCTAAAGAGTTTGGAGAGGATCTTTACTGGCTTGGAGATCACAGACGCTCAGAAGCGTAAGTTGGCCGCTTGGCAGCTTCAGGATGCTGCACAGGATTGGTGGGAGTCGGTCACTTCTCGTACTGATGAGGAAACCTTCACTTGGGCCCAGTTTAGGTAGTAATCTATCTAAAAGTTCATCTTAAAAAAATTCCTTTTATCTCGTCAAATTTTGACTCGTTTTCATATCACTTGTAAGTAGGGATTCCTTTATGGCTCAGTGGATGCCAGCTCCTGGGAAGACCCAATTCTATCGGTCTTTTATGGATCTCAAGCAAGGAAACATGCCCTTCACTGAGTATGAAAGGAAATTCAACGAACTATCTAAGTTCGGACCTGACTTGATTGATACACCTCTGCTTAGGAATGAGAAGTTCATACATGGCGCACGCCCTGAGTATTACGAGCTCCTCACCGCTCATGTCCATGGAACTTTCACTGAGTTGATGGATTTTGCTCTTCGATATGAGGGAAAGACAAAGGAAACATCAACCGCCAAAGCTCCAGTTGCTCAGACATCAGCTAGTAAGTCGGGGAAGAGAAAGCCAAACTTTGCACAACAAAAGAAGAATTGGCAGCAGAAAACATGGCTTGGCTATTCTCAGAAGAAGCCATTGACATATCATCTATTACTCGCTTCAACTGCAACCAAAAGGGTCATTATGCTAGTAGCTGCCCATCTCCAAAGGGCGCAGCTGTTCCGCCACCGGCACAGATGACTAGGAGGGATGTGTGTCATATCTTCTTACAACCTAGACACTTTAAGAAAGACTACCCAACACAGAAGAGAGGTACACCATCTGGAGTCTTTGCTCTTTCCACACATGCCCCAGAAGTTCATGCCCCGGAAGTTCCAGATAATTAAGGTACTTTGCAAAGTACTTTTATGTTGCATACCTTGCCTGTTAGAGTTCTATTTGACACCGGAGCAACACATAGCTTCATATCTATTGATTTATGTAATAAACTTGGTTTGGAACCCACTCTTGCACCTATTTCCTTATGTGTATCTAACCCTATTGGGGTGCCCGCTAACCTCAAAAGGGTTTGCAAATATGTCACTCTTATGCATGGCATTCACCGCTTCACTTGGGATTTCTATGTCCTTGGATTCGAGGCATTTGATATTCTATTAGGCATTGATTGGCTACGAAAGTTCGAAGCTTTTATCTCATGCAAAGCTCGAACAGTCTCTCTTATCGACGACAAGAGTATGCATTTAGTTGTTAAAGGCAAATCACCTCAAGAATATGTAGGGAGTTTTATATTCTCTCTTGACTCCCATCCAAATGAACTAAGCTCTACTCCAGTGGTCCAGTTCTTTTCTGATGTATTTGGAGAAGTCAATTCTCTACCACCTCCGTGGAAAATTGAATTCCGCATCGACCTTATTCTTGGTGCATGACCAGTAGTTCTTCCTCCAAGGAGAATGGCTCCTAAAGAAAAGGCAGAGTTGAATGTTCAAATTGAAGATTTATTTTCTAAAGGCTTGATTCGGCACAGTCATTCAGAATGGGGTGTTGTGGTTGTATTTGTCACCAAATCTGACGGTTCTCTCAGAATGTGTGTGGACTATAGAGAGCTAAACAAGCTCACACACAAGAACAGGTATCCGATGCCCAGCATCAATGATCTTTTCGATCAGCTTCATGGAGCTAAAGTCTTTTCTTAACTTGATTTGGCTACTGGCTTTCACCAAATCAGAATCGCTGAGGATAGTATTCCTAAAATAGCATTCCGCACAGAAAATGGATTCTATGAATGGCTAGTTATGCCCTTCGGTCTTACTAGTGCTCCAGCTTATTTCGTCAATTTGATGAATAGAGTTTTCCGAGATGTTCTTAACAAGTTCGTTCTTGTTTTCATCGACGATATTCTCGTCTTCTCTAAAGATGAGAAAGAGCATAGATCACATTTGGCTTTTGTTCTCGAAACTCTTCGTAGACACCAGCTTAAAGCCAAGTTTTCGAAATACCACTTTTGGAGAGATGAAGTTCGTTTTCTTGGCCATATTGTTTCGGAGAATGGGATTTCGGTCGATCCAGCTACGATCGCCGTAATCAATGTAAGTTCTATTCTTACTTGTCAATTCCATCTAAATAGCCTATCAATATCTAAATTCGAATCCTTGGAATTTGCAGGATTGGGAGACTCCCAAAACTCCTACAAATATCCGCGGTCTCTTAGGCTTGGCCGGCTATTAACTTTTCTCGTATTGCTGCCCCACTTACCGCACTGACCAGAAGAATGTGAAATTTATTTGGAGTGAAAAGTGCGAAGCAGCTTTCAATAAGATGAAGCGAAGATTGACATCTGCCCCAGTTCTTACAGTTATTGATGGTAGCGAAGGATTGACCGTCTATACAGATGCCTGTCATGATGGTCTTGGAGCAGTCTTAATGCAGAAAGGAAAGGTTATTGCCTATGCGGGTCGTCAGTTAAAGACCCATGAAGCAAATTACGCAGCTCCCGAATTAGAGCTTCTTGCGGTTGTATTTTCTCTTAAGCTATAGAGGCATTATCTATTGGGAACCAAATTCGAGTAATTCACTGACCACAAGTCATTGAGATATATCTTCTCACAAAAGGATTTGAATCAGAGACAAGTTTGATGGCACAAATTTTTAGCTGCATAAGATCTTGATATTAATTATACTCCAGAGAAAGCAAATGCCGTAGTCGATGCTTTGAGAAAAAATCAAGCAATGGCATGTTGTAATCCGGTTGAGGGAATGTTATTCCAGCTTTCCATCTCCCTAGCTCTTATGGATCGTATTATACCAAGCAATACGAAGACACTTTGCTTTATCGCATCAAAGAAATAGTTCTCGGAAGAGTTGGAAATGCTGATAATAAATTGGGTGCACATGTGGACAGTAATGGAGTCTTGAGAATTGATAATCGCATTTGTGTCCCTAATGTTGATGGTCTTTGGCAGGAAGTGATGAGAGAAAACCATCAATCTTCACTTTCATTTCATCCCGGTGTCACTAAAATGTACCAGAATATGAAGAAGCTATATTGGTGAAGTGGGATGAAGCGCGATTTATCTACATATGTTAGCAGATGCACAACTTGCCAACAAGTTAAAGCTGACCACAGGAAGACAACAGGTTTGCTCCAGCCACTAGAGATTCCAGGTTGGAAGTGGGAGCAGATTTCTATGGACTTTATTGATGGGCTGCCAAGGAATAGAAAGGGTAATGAAAGCATATGGGTGATTGTTGACAGACTGACGAAATCCGCCCACTTTATTCCAGTCAAGTCCACTCGTACTGCTTCGAGTTTGGCCAAGATATACATGAGAGAAGTTGTTAAACTTTATGGTGTACTATCCAGTATTGTATGCGATAGAGATCCTATTTTCACCAGTAAATTCTGGAAATCATTTCAGTATACTTTGGGCACCAAACTGAATCTGAGCACTGCATATCATCCTCAGACGGATGGCCAAACTGAGAGGGTGAATCCGATTTTAGAAGACCTTCTCCGAGCTTGTATTATTGACTTTGGTGGATCCTGGAAAGACCATCTTCATTTGGTCGAATTCACTTATAATAATAGTTACCAGATAAAGAAATTTAATTTCAAATTTGAATAAGTATATTTGAATTTGAATTAATCATATTTAATAAACTAAGCAAGCATTAGTATGGCACTGTTCGAAACCTTATATGGACGGCCATGCAAATCGCCAGCTTGCTGGATCGAGTCGGGTGATCGATTAGTGCTTGGTTCAGAAATAATTATGGAAGCTTCTAAAAAAATTCGAAGAAATCAGGAAGAAAATAAAGACGACATAGGATAGACAGAAGAGCTAGGCTGACAGAAGGAGAAGAGATCTTGAATTCAGCGTAGGAGACAAAGTATTTCTGAAAGTGTCGCCTTTAAAGAATATTGTTCGATTTGGAAGGAAAGGGAAGCTAGCTCCGAGATTTGTTGGTCCGTTTGAGATTACGGAAAGAGTTAGAACATTGGCATATAGAGTTGCATTACCAGAGAAGTTCGCCGATGTGCACAACGTGTTCCACGTCTCACATCTGCGCAAAGCTGTACACGATCTATCTATGACCATCCCTACTGCTCAGTTAGAAGAGATAGTTATTGAGCCTGATTTGACTATTGAGCATAAGCCACTTCGGATAGTCGATCGTGAGACAAAGCAACTCAGAAGGAAGTCGGTAAATCTCGTCAAAGTCCAATGGAGTGCAGATAAGTGAGATTGTACATGGGAAAACGAGGATAGTATTCGGGATTCAAACCTCGAATTACTAATTTCAGGTATAATTCAAATTTCTTAAACTATCTTGATCTTTTCTGCTTATTTCATTCCTACTTCACTCGTCTCGTTCCTTTTCGAGGATAAAAGGTTTTGAGTGGGGGAGATTGTAACGACCCTGATTTTTTCAGCCCAATTTAAATTTTAAATCCATCGTTTTAGTATAAAAATTTTGAAGCTTATAAACGATTTCAATTAGCGTCCAAACTTTATTTATGACATACGACTAGTTAGATATGAGCATAGAAAAAGGTTCGTTGCAAATTAATACAGTAAACTTCTTTCGCGTTTTACTGTATATCAGTCCATATAAAGCTGAGCAAAATTCATCTTTCAAATCCAAATATTTTTACACAGTTATGTTGTAAAAATTATTCTAATCAAGATTATGTAGTTCGTTTCGTCTAAAACTGAAATCGCTAAATTGTTTTGCAAAACGAACAATTTAAGCGGCGTAATTCGTATTTTTATAAAACCATCGTATCGCAATAATCTGTGTACCGTTGGAAGCGCATCGTCACACTGATCATAACGGTATATTTATTTGCGCGAATTGGAGTTCGACATAATCCATCGCGTTGATTTAACGGTTCCGGACGGACCGATTAATTAAATTTCAGCCCAAGTTTTAGCCCGTTTACAAAAGAAACAAATTTATCTCAGCTAAGGCATTGAAGAGGGGTAGTTGAAAGCAAGGAGTTGCTTGGAAAAAAGAGTGAACGTTTAGGAACCCAAAATAAATATTTATGAATATGAGATTTGATACTTTAAAAGTGCACTGTTCACTTTTTCACTCACGTTCAAACTTCAACAGGTAAACCTCTCCTCCTTTCATCTTCTTCTCATTTTCTTTCTGAAAATAAATTGGGTAGCCGAAAAAAAAACACGGCCGAACAGTATCTCCTATGCACTCATTCTCCTCTCTCTGTCCACTCTCCTCCAGCCGAGTCATCTCCTTCCCCTCCCATGCGTGCGTGAGTGTATGGTGTGTGCGTGTGTTTCATGTGTTCGTTAGTGTATGGTGTGTGCGTATGTTGTTTATATAAAAAAAAGAAGGTGATGTGTGTGATGTGAGTTGATGTGTGCAGTGTGTTGTGTGAGTGCATGTATTATTGTTGCATACGTAAGTGTATGAAAATTTTGCCCGCATGTTTAGTTTATGCGTGAGTAGCTAGATGCAAGTAGTGATGAAGGAAGGGGTTTACTGCATTTTTCCTTGTCTCGGCCGATTATGAAAAAAAAAGAGTGCAAATGTATTTGTGCATGAATCTGGGCAGTGTTTGAATACTGTGTGTTCTCATGTGTGTGAATGTTGTGTTTTGTGTGCGTGTGTTTAAAAAAAAGGTAACCGCGTTGTAGCATAATGCATGCATGAGTTACATGTACATGTACGTGCATGTGTAGTTGAGGATGCTGCATTTTTTTTTCTAGTCTCGGCCGAGATGAGAAAAAAAAAATGGAGCAAGTTACGTGATGAAGGGGGGATAATGTATATATGTTGATGTTGTGTATGGTGCATGTGTAGTTGAGCGGATTGTTTAGTTGAGTGGAAGGTGCATGTGTATTTCATGCGTACGTGGCTGCTGCATTTGAGTCTCGGTCGTGTTTCTAAAAATTGGAACTCATTTTGCTATCACATCTGTATATAAGTTAAGTATATAAGTTAAAGTATGTGATAGAGTTGTAACCAATTTCCGTTTCCCTGTTGTTGTTGCAGCAACCGACTAAGTTTCTTTTACAGCAGCATCAATCTCTCGTTCATTGTATTAATATCGTTTTCTTTGTCGATGTTACAGTGTTCGTTGTTCGTGTTGTACCGACTTCTTTCATGCTTTATTTTGCTTTGGGTCAATTTCTTTATCCACGAAAGGTGAATTAATTTTCACCACTATATTCTTATACAAGCTTGATTTATGAATGATTGCTATGTGATGTTGAATTGGATGTTAATTTTTATTGTTAAGTGATAAATAATTTGCAAGTTAAATTTGACATATGATAGTTAACAAATTAAAAAAGATTATATATGTCGAACTTTGATTTGTTAAACTTGACCCCTTCATATGTTGAATATTGATTAGTTAAACTTGACCTTTTAATTGTTAATTAAATTGACACGTAGAATTTGATAAATAAAATTTGTACCTTTGAACGCATAATTGATTAGTTGTAGTATTGAAATTGAAATTGAACGACAAGTGAAATACCGTAATGTAATAATCTTTAATCTATATGAAATGATAGTGCAGATTCTAGAAATTATTATATTAATTTACATAAATAACAAATGTAAATTAATACGATTATTTCGGGATTATTTAAATAAACTGTTGAATTATTGTGTATGGATGCTATTGCTTGTTTATTTACTTTGACACCATCCCAGTTATCACACTACAAGTTCCCTTTGTATGCTTTGATTTTTTTGAATTGAAATGGAATCGGGTTGAAATGATAGATACCCAAATAACTTTGACTTAGGATAGTAAATTTAATTAAACGCGATTGGTCAAATTTTGATTTAAAATAAAATAAAGTTATTGGATTAATAAAAAGGTTTGAATAAATTGGAATTTAAATTCGAATGAATGTAAATGTGAATATTTGAATTTGAAACAAATATTAACGTCGAAATTGACAAAAGAACATTGTTTTAAAATTTAGTTATTTAATAATTAAATTTAGAATTATTTAATAATTAATTTTGAAGTTATTAATAATTAAGTTTTGAATTAATTAACAATTTAGTTGGAAATTATTAATAATTAAGTTTTGAAATTAGTAATAATTAATTTGGGATTATTATTAATTAATTTGCAATTTTAAACAGATAAGTTTGAAATTATTAATATAGTGTTTGGAATTAGAAATAATTAAGTTTTGAAATTGTAAATAATTAGTTTGAAATTATTAATAATTAAGTTTTAAAATTTATTAATAAATTAAGTTCAGAATAATTAATGAATGAGTTTTGAAATGATTAAAATTTAAGAAATTGAAACTATTGATAAATTGATGAGATTGGATTATTTAATAATTGATTTAAGGTGAATTCTTTATTAAGTGAATGGAACCTCTTGAATAAGTAAACTAAGTTTCTTATTTATTGAATTTGAAAATGTAACTAAGGTAATAAGTAAATGAAATTAGACTTCTTTTACAAGAAATAAAATGCGTTTTATCGAAACAAATGGAAGACTTGGAATTTAAAGAATTGGATCTACAAATTTAAATTTAATTTAATTTGTAAGCTTTAATAATGAAGTTGAACTTAAGAAGTAAATTTAACGAATTAGAAATTTAACGAAAATTGTTTAAATGATAATTAAATTAATGAATATCGAATGAAACCGATAAATGAGTTTAAATCGATTTGAGCGCTAAATTAAGTTAAATAATTACGGAATGAACTAGTATACGGAATTAAATGAATATTTGAATTGTTTTAAATTTGAACTTGAAATTGAATTATAGAAATTTTGAAATGAGATTGGGAAATAATGAAACGTAAATTTTGGAATTTGATTTAGAAATACTAACGAAATGTTGATTTACGAATACTAACTGAAATTTAATTTGAATTGGTTTGAAATATATTAAACGAACAATCGAAAATTAACTACGAAGGTTATTAAAGGAACCGGAATCGGTTAGGGACATACTCACTATCTAAACTGAAAACCACTTTAATAACTATACACGGAGTGTGATCTAGGATGAAGTGGTTGGATTGGCGAACTTTGATGATTGAAGAAAGTGAACGATAATGGATTGCCTTGACACTTGTGTCAAATTGGAAATGACTAAAATAGGAGCCGTGTCAGGCCAAATGGGGTTAGCTACCTCGAGCGAACACACTTCTTCGTAAACTACTCATTACTTGTTATTGATTGGTGTGCACCCTTGAATTTGTAGTGTTGTTTCGCGGTGTTGCGATCATTGCGGCGATGCGTTCTCACTAGTCCGGATCAGGCAAACGGTAGTTTCACTACCTTGGGTATTGCCTCATGTGCCTTGTCATGCTTGTATTCCCATATACGCGACCATTACGATTTTGTTTTGTATTATACCTATGGAGTACTCTCTGATATCCCACTAGTTTACGGTGGAGTTTACAATACTGTATAGACTATAATGCTATATAAAATGTGTTAAGGGGGACAATGGTAACGCCTTAACACTATTTTGATATTTTACTTTACTGCTAGACATTATCTATGTATCGTACACTATTATGTATAAATAGTTTAACGGATCCTTAAAGATGTTATTTCATTCATCTTTGAGTTATTGTTATTTGAATTTGAACCATATTATCTGTATAAGAATATATGTCCTGATTCGAGTGTTTGTTTATGCATATGCTCGGATCAGACTGAGGATTGCTGTTGTTGTTTCTACTTAGAGCTGAAGACCGAAGACTATCATTATCTTATCTTATCAGTATTGCTTTTTCTATTCAGACTATTGGACATCTATGTGTTCTATTTTATTTTATCTGAGACATTGTTGTATTTATGGGTAGCTTCATGAACTACTCTTATGACTATGTTGTATTTTCCGCTGCACTATTCTGTGATGTTATATTTCTGTGATTATGTGATGATTCTCATATATATATATATATATATATATATATATATATATATAGACACACACACACTCCATTAATGATTCGTGTTTTGTACTATTTAAGTTGACAAGTATGGAATATCGTCAATTTAAATGGTACAAATATACGGGTTGTTAAAAAATCCCTACTTGTGTTATGGGACTGGATGTAGGATAACTCCGAACTAGTATAAAATCCGATGTGTTCTTTCGTTTATTGCTTTTACTTTATTTCTGCATTTGTGTTTGTTTCTATGATCATATCTGTGTCTGTATATTGCATACATCCGTGTACAATTCAACATAAATTCAAAAAGATTTAGTAATTCTTTGTAAACACTATTCACCCCCCCCCCCGTAGTGTTAATCCTAGCCATAAGATATGTAATCCGCATTTCTTTCAGAAATTAGATTTTAAAAATTGAAAACAAAATATAGTTAACATTTGAAAATTATAACTACACTTATAAAATGTTTTAAACTAAAATATATACATAACATGTCATATCAAATATATATACACAAATCAGAACAATCAAAAATATTATTTATATAAATTAAAATAAACAATTTTGCGAAATAAATCAATTTACACACAATATTGTAAAAAGCATAACTTTCACAATATAAATCGGATTTCAACGAAATAAAAAGAATTATTCTTGAAATTAAATTTATTTTCATAATGAAGGATAAAATTAAAAAATTCAAAATTTTAAATTTTAAATTTAAAAGTCAAAGTTTGACCAGATTTACCAAAAATCCACTTTTTTGAAAAATATTCTTTATATTCAGGTTTGAAATTATAATTCACATAAAAATCAAAAAAGTATTTAAAATAACAAAAATTATTCATTTTAATAAATATAATAAAGTTTTCAAATAAAATAATCAAAATAAACAATTAAAATAAATCACAAAATTCGCATCCACAACTTTAAATAAAATTCACTCAATCTGACTCGAGCGTAAAGCAAAACACAAAACACTCGAGTCAGGACTTAAATACCTGTGAACTGTAAATCAACTCCAATGAACAGTAACAAAAATGCATCAGTAACTTATAGGATGCTTGAGATCGCCCATCCTTTAAGGATCCGTTAAACTATTTACTGTGTAGTAATATTGCGCTATTATAATAATGTCTACAGTAAAATAAACTTACCTTAAAATAGCGTTCCGGGCTTACCCATATCACACTTCACACATAATAGTCCCAGTACTCCATCCAATATCGTGATATCTCCAGATCGGGAAACTAACAGAGGATACCACACGGGCTACGGGACAAAAACAAACTCGTAGTAAGGCTCGCTATGGTAGGCGACACGACACACAAGGCAATGCCAGGGTAGATTACCAATTGCGCACACGGGCTGGTGGTAACGTAGCAACCACATACGCCCACCTCGGAACACACTCCCAATCAAAATCGGAGGATGGCCATCTAATCAATCATAAGCAAGAGTATAGTATCGAAGGAATGTGTCCGACCAGAGGAGCTACCCCTTTTGGCCTGAGATCTCTCATGCTTTAGCCACCTTAAGCCAACACACGGAAGTCGGGTCCGCGTAATATACCTCAAGAACGTCGCCACCAACCTACTTCATTCTGGAATCTCCACCATGTACGCAGTTGTTAAAGTGGTTTCGGGAGTTGGCAGAGAGTATGACAACTTCCGATCCCAGTCTCTTTAACAACCAAACGTTATTATAACGCCGTGGTCATTTCAAAATAGTTTATACTTCAAAAACCAAATCATTTCATTTCAAAACTATATTCCTTTCAAGATAGTTTATACTTCGAAACCAAAACCATTTTTACTTCAAAACTATATTCAAATCAAAATAGTTTGTACTTTGAAACCAAAACCATTTTTACTTCAAAAATATATTCAAATCAAAATAGTTTATACTTCGAAACCAAAACCATTTTTACTTCAAAACTATATTCAAATCAAAATATTTTATACTTCGAAACCAAAACCATTTTTATTCCAAAACTATGTCCAAGTCAATACGATTGCGTGTTTGAAATGATAGAACCCAGATTTTTCCTTTGTAAATTACGGATTGAAATGATATATTATCCGTATCATTGGACTTAGTTTAGAAAATTTTATACAGACTGTGGTTAAATATATAGTTTTCTAAAATATTACAAAAATGTAAATATTACGAAATTTTGATTTAAATTTAATTAAAAATGATTTTATAAAGTATTAGTGATTTTCTACAAATTTATAAGTTAAATAAATTAATGGTAAAGTTAGTAATTTGAAATATAAGTTATTTTGGAAATTATGATTTTGTTATAAATGGAATTCAAATTATGTAGAAAAATATGATAAATAGATTTAAAATTTGATTAAAAATGAATTTAAAATGATTTTATAAAGTCTTAATGATTTTTGTATAAATTAAAAGGTTAAACAAATGAATGTTTAAATTGAATTTTGAAATATAGCTTAGATTGGTTTGTGAATTTTGTTTGAAAATGAATTTTAAGTTACGTAAATAAAATGGAAAATAAGTTATATTTGAAAATTTAAACTTAAGTATTAAGTTAAAAATTTAATTATAAAGAATTGAAATTGAATGTTGAATTATACAAGTAAATTATTATTAATTGATTTTTGAATTAAAATTTAACTTTATAAAATTATGAATATAAGGGTATTTAAATGATTGTTTTAAAGATGAAAATATATGATTTTATAAGTTTAAAATGATCTAAATAAAAATTTAATTATTTGTGAAATTATATTGAATATTTAGAATTTAATTAATAGCATTTTTGAAATGTTATTATTTCTAATGTAAAGGTTATTACAGCATTTGTAAATGATGTAGTTGATGGAAATGAACTAAATGGCTAAATTGAATTAAGGACTATTATAGCACTTTGTAAGTGCTGGAGTTGCTGAAATTAACTAAGGTTTTATTTGAACTAAATTACACCTATTATAGCATTTTAAATGCTATCTTTTGTTAAATGAATTGTTTTAAAACATAACTTTTCGTAGCATCTTCTTAGTGCTGCGAAAGTTGAATTTACAGTGTTTTTGATAAATTTAAAAGAATAAATAAATTTTGAAAAGGCCAAATTTTGAGAATTTGATAGTTGATTATTAAATATAATAACTTCACTTTTAAATGATTTAAATGGAATATTCAAAGAGCCAAAGCTAATTGCCTTGTTACATGACAAACAAAACAAAGTATAATACATAAATTTCAAACCAAACTATTTAAACAAAGCTAGAAATATAAGCACAATACATAGCTAAACTTTTGCACTTGCATTTAACGACTTATGCTTCAGCTCTGGCATTTAAATTTTTTAAAATATTTTAGAAATGTAAATATAATAATATTTTGATTTAAACTTAATTGAAAATGAATTTTGTAAAGTATTATTGATTTTCTAAAAATTTATAAGTGAAATAAATTAATGGTAAAGTTAGAAAATCTAAAATGTAAGTTATTTTGAAAATTATAATTTGGTGATAAATAAAATTTAAATTAAATATGATAAATTTATTATATTTTGAATTAATTTGAATATCCTTTATCTTAAATTTGATTTTGATAAATGAATATTTGAAGTTTATATTTGTATGAAAGATATTTGGTTTAATTGTAGTTTAAGTTTATTTAAATCATACTGGATTCATGAAATGAAAATTTCAAAACTAAATAATAATGAAATTAGATTTGAGATATGAATATATGAAATTATAAAATTTGGCTTTGAAATATGGGATATTAAAGTTTGGAAATATATTAAAATTGGATGGTTTATTTTGTAGATCAAATCTATATTTGAGATTTACAAGGTTTGAAAAGTTTTGTTGGAAAACTAAATTGAATTGAAATTGATGGTTTGAATTGAATTAAAATTGGAAATTTTAGATTTGGGTTTAATTAAATAAATTTGTGAAATGTAAAGAATTAAAGGAATGTTTTATGATTTCAAATGTATGATTTCGAAAGGTTATGATTTTCAAAGTGTAATGATTTCAAGTATTTTGATTTCGAAAGATTTGTAACTTTGAAAGTATTATGATATTTGAAAGTGAATATATGTTTGAAATAGAAATGAATTTGTTTGACATAAATTTTGTTGATTTGGAAATTTGGATTATTTTCTAAATCTATTGTTTTAAGAAACCTTGAAACTGAATATATGTAATTAGGAAGAAATGATTTGGCGAAATCATATATGATTTTGAAACTAAATTGATATTGAAAGGGTTTGAAATTGAGAACTTGTTTATTTAAATACTTTGATTTGGGAGTTATCGAACTTATATAAAAAAAAATTGTATAAGTATGAAGTGATTTGAAAAATATTCATTTGTAAAGTACTCAACTTGTAAATTGAAATCTTATATAATGAAAGTCTATATAAGTGTGATTTGATATACTATTGATTTTGGGAAGTATTCGATTTGAAATGAAATCTTATATATAATGGATAAGTATAATATTTGAAAATGATTTGAAAGGCACTATATGATACATATTTTCGAAGTAAAGATATGGAAAGTGCCTTCTGCTTGATATCCGCTTTGTGGCCACACTACGGATTCATTCTATCGATATTATTCTTTTTGGTTTGGTTTTTCCGGATATGATACTCGAGTGTCCATCGAATTCCATGGCAATCTTCATGGTCTTACGAGCGTGACTGCATATCGCAACTGCCTGGCTGAGATGGCCTAGGGGTACGGATTGTTTCCTGGCGGAACCAGGTGTAACCATTGTGTATCCTGCAAGCTATGTTGGTCGCATTAGTAGCGAAACTGCCTGGCTGAGATGGCCTAGGGGTACGGATTGTTTCCTGGGTTACCCAGGAGTAACCATTGTGTATCCTGCATTCTACTAGTCATCATGGCGTAACTCGCAGGGCTTAGAAAGATTACGGATATGGGTTGTTTCCTAGGGGATCCAAGCGTAACCATTATGTATCTGCGATCCATGGTTAGACAAATGTTTTGGTTTGGTTGATTTGTTTGGATTGTACTTTCCATATCTGTTGTTTTAAAAGCTTTTCCAGTATTTTCACTTGGTGTTGAAACAAGTCTACCAAGTACCTGGAGAATTCTAGCTTTACGTCTGATCAACGCATAGCCAGAGTCTACCGGAACGAAAGTAAACTTGTTAAGACATCGAGCTATGAAAGTATTTTGATAAAGTATATTATATAAAGGATAATTGATCATTTATTTTACTTGTCTAAATAATTTAAAAATGTTTTAAATATTGTTTACTTCTATCAAATTTGAATCAAATGAATATTTGTCATATTATAAAATGTTTAAAATGTTGTAAATATAAAATTTTAAATTGAAATGTATATGGTTTTAAAATAATGGTCCATCCTTGTGTTCCGACCTATTTTTCCTTCTGGCTATTCCTACCTTCTACTTCTTTGAGGGTCCTTCCCGCATTGTGGAAAGGATTAGTTCTTTGGCTTATAATTTAGATTTGCCCAAGAAATTTTCTGGAGTGCATGATGTATGCCACGTCTCATATCTCCTCTTGTATCTTCATAACTCATCTCTTATTGTTCAGCCTTCTACTTTTGATAGTTTGGATATTTAGCCTAATCTGTCTGTCGAAAGTAAGCCACTTCATATTGTCGACAGAGATACGAAGCAGCTAAGAAGGGAATCTATTAGTCTGATCAAATTATTGTGAAGTACTGGTGACTGGTATTGTACTTGGGAAATGGAGGAGAGCGTTCGTGCTACGAATCCGGAATTGTTTTTCCAGGTACTATTTGTTGTCTATCTTGCTTTTCCTTATCTTCCTTGTTCGTTCTTTTCGAGGACGAAAAGATTAGAGTGGGGGAGAGTGTAACAACCCAGTATTTTGTGATTATTTTAATTATTTATTTTAATTATTTAAATTGAAAATCCTGATTTAAAATCTTTAGTATATTTATTAAAATGAATAAAAAAATTTATTTTAAGAGTACATTTCGACTTTTGTGTGAATTATAATTTCAAACCTGAATTAATAGGATATTTCAAAAAAAAGTGGATTTTTGGTCAATCCGGTCAAACATTGACTTTTAAATTTATAATTTAAATATTTTAATATTTTAATTTTATCATTTATTATGAAAATAAATTAAATTTAGGGAATACTACTTTTTGTTTCGTTTAATCCGATTTATATTGTGAAAGTTATGCTTTTTACAATATTGTATGTAAATTGATTTATTTAATAATTATCTATTTTAATTTATATATATAATATTTTTGTTTTTCATATTATGTTCTAATATGTGTTATAAGACACGTCAGGTATATATTTTTATTTTAAAATATTTTAAAGTAATGTTATAATTTTTCCAAAGCTTAGTGACGCAGCATAGGAAGCGAATTCGATGATGTAAATCGATTCCGTCCAGGATCTCACACGATTAGCGGAAATAATCAGTGAATCGATGATAAATCGATGAATTTAAGAATACCGTAAGGCCCAAATCCGTTGATCACGAAGATACCGGACTTTAGCAATCTTCGACACGTTGATCACGCACTATACCGTGAGAAAAGATCTTCAATTCTTCGAACGTTGATCAAGCGCACTTAATTCCGTGAATTGGCTTCAACAATCGTTGATTCGAGCGCACTCGAATATCCAAAAATGGAAATAGGAGATTACACTCAACTACCAATTTAATGGAGGCACAAAGCTTCACGAACAAAAAATTATTCAAAAATCAACAACCGTTTACAAATGACCCAACTCGCCTATTTATAGGCTTACAACACAACACAATTCAGCTTCGACCTAACCTAATGACCTAACAAAGACAACACAACTCAGACATTACGAGGAACGGCACACGACCTATCAACATGTACAACTTCCATGCGAATTACGAGTTATTACAAACACATACGATATATACATATTTACAGCACAACAAAGCGACTCTACACAGAATCACAACATAACAAAATACAACATGACATAACATTAGCGCGAGATAACAGCTTGAGCGACACAAGTACATAACACCGTGGAGCGACTTAAAGTATGCGACTTAATAAACGCGGCATAAGAAATCTTCAGCGACTCAACAAAACGAGGCAGCAACCTAAGGAAATCTTCAATATTAGGAAGCTTCAACGACCTAAACTTCGCGACTTAAAGAGAATTGTTCGGGACTCAAGGCATTTGCGGCATAGCGATGTAGGAAGTTCGCGACACAAGAGAGCTCGCGATCTACTAGAAGAATTCACGTTAGAGGTAACTCACGAGCTACCGGAGCAACTTAAGTCGTTCGTCTTCTGGAGTATCTCGCGCGCGACCTAAGGAGGAGGAGGAGGCGCGACTTACGATTGCTCGCGACCTAGGATAGGTCGTTCACGACATAGAGTAGAGGAGCGGCTTTGGCATCTGCAGCTCGCGACCCAAACCGGAGTGACATAGGGTTTCGCCTTCGCTGCGACATACGGTGGCGCGATTCAAGGTAAGCGCTGCATCATCCTCCCCTGGTTGAAAAGAATTCGTCCTCGAATTCACGTTCTCCTCTTCAAGCATCTCCCCATAATACGGAACTAAGTGTTTGACATTGAAAATATCAGAAGTATGAACATTATCCGACAATCTCAACTGATACACATTTTCTTTGATCTTCTTCAAGATTTCCACTGGACCAATTTTTCGAGCTTTCAACTTTTTGTAAGTTCCACCTGGAAAACGATCTTTCGTCAAAACGGCGTAAACCAAATCACCTTCTCTGAAGTTCACACTCTTTCGTTTCTTATATGCCAACTGTTTATACTTCTCATTTGATGCAAGCAATCGTTCATGAACAACTTTGTGACATTCTTGCAAATCATTCACCAAATCACTAGCTCGTTTAACAACCCCTTTCTGAAATGGAACTATTGATAAATTCAATGGTCCTTTTGGAATTGTTGAATAAACAACCTGAAATGGACTGAAACCCGTACTACGGTTGATAGCATGATTATGAGCAATCTTCGCTTGACATAACTTCTCATCCCAACTCTTCAGATAATCCTTCACAAGACACCACAATAAATTTCCCAACGATTTATTAACCACCTCCGTTTGCCCATCAGTTTGTGGATGGTAAGCGCTACTAAAATTCAGCTTCGTTCCGACCATCTTCCACAAACTCAACCAAAAATGGCTTAGAAATCTAGTATCCCGATCAGAAACAATAGATTCAGGTAGCCCATGTAATAGATACATCTCTTTAAAGAATAATTGAGCAACTCGGACGGCATCAGCTGTCTTCTTACAGGCTATGAAGTGTGCCATCTTCGAAAACCGGTCCACCACAACATATATAGAGTCATTTCCCCGTTGAGTCCTCGGCAAGCCCAACACGAAATCCATACTTACATCTACCCACGGTTTTGTAGGAACAGGTAAAGGCATATACAATCCCGCATTTGTAGCTGTCCCTTTCGAAACTTGACAAACATGACATCTACGCACAAACTTTTCAACTTCCCGCCTCATCGAGGGCCAATAGTAAGACTGAGAAATCAACTGCAATGTGCGATCACGGCCCATATGTCCTTCCTCATGCAACTCTTTGATAATCTTCATTCGCAAACTACCTTCTGGTATGCACAATCGATTCCCCTTGAATAGAAATCCATCTATCGTTAGATATTCATCCGTCCTCCGCTCCTTGACTTCGTCTACAATCTTCGCAAAGTAAGGAACTTCAACAAACAATTCTGGAAGTACTTCAAACCCCGTCACTTCAACCTTCATTGTAGTCAACAAATGATTGCTCCTACTCAAGGCATCAGCTACACGATTCGTCACCCCTGATTTATGCTTTACAACAAAAGTAAACTTCTGCAGATACGCGACCCATGAAGCGTGTCTGGCTGAAATTTTGCCCTGCCCTTGCAAATGTTTCAAAGCTTTGTGATCCGTATAAAGAAAAAACTCCTTCTGAAATAGATAATGTCTCCAGTGCTTCACAGCTTGAACTATCGCGTAAAATTCTACGTCATAAGTGCTATATCTCAGCTTGGCTCCCGACAACTTCTCACTCAAATAAGCAACTGGTCTTCCATTCCGACTCAATACTCCACCAATCCCAACCTTCGATGCATCAGTATGTAATTCAAACAACAACTGAAAATCCGGCAAAACTAGAATTGGTGCTGATGTTAAAAGTATCTTAACCTTCTCAAAAGCTAACTCTGCTTCCTCTGTCCACACGAACTTCTTTGCCTTCATGCAATCGGTTACAGGTGCCATCACACTGCTAAAATGTGGAATGAATCTTCGATAAAAAGATACCACTCCATGGAAGCTCCTCACTTCAGTAATTTTCTTGGGTTGTGGCCAACTCCTGACAGATTCCACTTTACTTTCATCCACTTGAATGCCCTCCTTCGACAAAACATATCCCAGAAATAAAACACTGTGCGTCATAAACACACACTTCTTCGTTGTTGCATAGAATTGCTCCTGTCGTAGAATCAACAGCACTTTCGTAAATGCTGGATATGCTCTTCCATATTCCCACTATAGATCAAAATATCATCAAAGTAAACTACTAAGAACTTCCCAATAAATGGTCTGAAAATCTGGTTCATCACTCTCATAAAAGTACTAGGAGCATTTGACAAGCCAAACGGCATAACCAGCCATTCGTATAGTCCCTCCCTAGTTTTAAAAGCAGTCTTCCACTCATCACCCGGTCTAATACGAATCTGGTGGTATCCACTCTTCAAGTCAATCTTCGAGAACACAACAGCCCCACTCAACTGATCAATCAAATCGTCGAACCTCGGCATAGGAAACCTGTATCTCACAGTAATCTTGTTTAGAGCCCGACTGTCCGTACACATCCGCCAAGTCCCATCCTTCTTCGGTACCAATAAGGCTGGCACTGCACAAGGACTCAAGCTCTCCTGAACACGCCCTTGTTCTAACAACTCCTCCACCTGCCTTCTCAGTACCATGCTCCTTAGGACTCATCCTATAGGGTGGTCGATGCGGAAATACGGCTCTTGGAACAAGATCTATTTGATGTTGTAGGTCCCGCAACGGTGGTAACTCCTTTGGCATCTCTTCTGGAAATACATCTTCAAACTCTTCCAACACCGGCCTTACTTCTTCAGGAATTTCAACAGATTCATTAGTTTCATGTCCAATCAACAAGAACGCCTCTGGACTCTCCTCTACCTCTATAACAAACTCCTTCAAAGTCAACAAAGTCTTCAGTTCCTCAATCTCTTCTGACTTGCTCTCTTCTTGCTGTCTCTTCTTCAGAACTAAAATGATCTTAACACCTTCAAACATAAAGCTGTAGCTATTGTTTCGACCATCATGCTGCACTACTCGGTCATACTGCCGTGGTCTTCCCAAAAGTAAGTGACAAACATCCATCTCCACAACATCACACCAGATCTCGTCTTTATACTTCTTCCCAATAGAAAATGGAACATGAACTCGCCTGTCCACCTTTACCTCTCCTCCTTTCCTTAACCACGCTAACTTGTAAGGATTTGGATGTTTCTCCGTCTTCAACTTCAACTTTCTCACAGCTTCGGTAGAAATGATATTATCACAACTTCCCGCGTCAATCACAAATTTACAAACCTTCCCCAGTATAGTGCATGTCGACTGAAAGATGTTACTCCATAGCCAACTAACCTCATCCTCTTGCTTCGGTGTTAAACAAGACCTCCTCATCATTAGATTACATCCTTCATCTCCCGATGCGATATCGTGTTCATCCTCCTCAACTGAACTAGAATAACCTTCACCAACATCCTCATCTTCAATCTCAGCAATCATTGCCCGCTTCTTCGGCTTTAGACATTCATTGCTCTTGTGGCCAAACTCTTGACAATTAAAGCACTTGATACTATTGTTGACCTTGGTCTTTGCTACCTCATTGACAACCGGTTTAGTAACAGCCTTTGTAACCGTAGTATTGCTACTAGCTCCCTTCACTTGATTGTTGGAATTTGTAAACACACCACCTCCTCGTCTTCCTTGCTTCTCCCAAGCCAACGCTTTCTGGTGCGCTTCAGCCACTGATCTAGGGTCAAACATATTTACCATGTTCTGGATCTGGATCCTCAACCCCCCAACAAATCTAGCGGTCAACTGTTCTTCCGTCTCCATAATGTCATTTTGAGCAATCAGTTGATAAAACTCATCAGCATAATCATTAACTGACTTTGTCCCCTGCCTTAGATTTTGTAAGCACTGATACATAAGAGATTGATAATTGTAAGGTAAGAAAGTAGCTTTCATTAACTTCTTCATCTTCTCCCATGAAACAATCTTTGACTTCCCCATTCTCTCTCGTGTAAGTTTAGTCTGCTGCCACCATGCCATAGCTCTCCCTCTCAATCTCGTAGCAACCAACTTAACTTTGTGATTCTCGAGAACTTCTTTGAAGTCAAAAATTTCCTCAACATTTGAAACCCAATCCAAAAATTCTTCCGCAACCATACCACCCTTGAATTCCGAAATTTCCATTTTCATTCCCGATTTCCATCTACGGTCATCTTCATATTCTCTAGCCCGACTCCACACTTGACCTCGATCTCGGTAATGAACACTTCCTCTATCACCATCAAACTCCTCATCAAAATCTGACGCATACCGTTGTCGATCATGACCACCAATATCTCTACCACCACCATTTCTTCGATCTACATTCCTCTGATCACGATAATCCACATCTCTCCGATTTCGTTCATCAACATTCCTATTCACGATCGTCATCATTCCTACGATCATGATCTCCTCTTCTCTCCCGATCTGACTGTGGTCAAACTCTGTTTCCCCCATGACTCGATTCAGGTGAAACCCTTCTTCTACTTTGATTCATTTCAAGCATCATTCTCTCTAATCGACCAATCCCTTCGTTCAACTTCTCAGTGAAACTCTCGTTGATTCGTTGCTCCATTTCATCGGCCTCTTCTCTTCCATACAAAGCATTAATATTGCGATGATGTTGAGCTCGTCTCGGTGGCATGATTGAACTTCAACAAATTCAAAAAAATTCAAACACTTTCCAATCCTTGATCCAAATGATATGGATCGAAACTCCTAACTTGTTGCAACTTCACGATGAACACGATGAACACCAAATTTCTCAACTATTGCAAATCTGATCTCCAAACTACAAATTCTCGAAACCCAATTCTCCAAATGATTTAAACTTCTTGCGATCAAGCTCTGATACCAAACTGACGCAGCGTAGGAAGCGAATTCAATGATGTAAATCGAATCCGTCCAGTATCTCACACGATTAGCGGAAATAATCGGTGAATCGATGATAAATCGATGAATTTAAGAATACTGTAAGGCCCAAATCCGTTGATCACGAAGATACTGGACTTTAGCAATCTTCGACACGATACCATGAGAGAAGATCTTCAATTCTTCGAACGTTGATCAAGCGCACTTGATTCCGTGAATTGGCTTCAACAATCGTTGATTCGAGCGCACTCGAATATCCGAAAGTGGAGATAGGAGATTACACTCAACTACCAATTTAATGGAAGCACAAAGCTTCACAAACAAGAATTTATTCAAAAATCAACAACCGTTTACAAATGACCCAACTCGCCTATTTATAGGCTTACAACACAACACAATTCAGCTTCGACCTAACTTAATGACCTAACAAAGACAACACAACTCAGACATCACGAGGAACGGCACACGACCTATCAACATGTACAACTTCCATGCGACTTACGAGTTATTACAAACACATACGATATATACATATTTACAACACAACAAAGCGACTCTACACAGAATCACAACATAACAAAATACAACATCACATGACATAACATCAGCGCGAGATAACAGCTTGAGCGACACAAGTAGATAACACCGTGGAGCGACTTAAAGTGTGCGACTTAATAAACGCGGCATAAGAAATCTTCAGCGACTCAACAAAACGAGGCAGCGACCTAAGGAAATCATCAATATTAGGAAGCTTCAGCGACCTAAACTTCGCGACTTAAAGAGAATCGTTCGGGACTCAAGGCATTTGTGGCATAGCGATCTAGGAAGTTCGCGACACAAGAGAGCTCGCGATCTACTGGAAGAATTCGCGTTAGAGGTAACTCGCGAGCTACCGGAGCAGCATAGATCGTTTGCCTTCTGGAGTATCTCGCGTGCGACCTAAGGAGGAGGAGGCACGACTTACGATTGCTCGCGACCTAGGATAGGTCGTTCGCGATCTAGAGTGGAAGAGCGGCTTTGGCATCTAGAGCTCGCGACCTAAACCGGAGCGACCTAGGGTTTCGCCTTCGCTGCGACATACGGTGGCGCGATTTAAGGTAAGCGCTGCATTACTTAGTGTATTTACTTTCAAAATTTTAAAGCCCAGTTTCTATTTTTAAGCTTCTTTCTTAATTTAATTATATTTATTTAAATTTTTTTTATTCATTATGTTTTCGTGTTTTTATCTTTATTTATATGTATTTTCATATATTTAAAATTTCAAAAGAATTTGGAAATATGAAGAGTTTTGACCTTTAATATGCATGCCTTTTCACATTCACTTTTGCCTTTTCAATACCAATCACCACATGCATTCAATTGCTGACCTTATCATTATTCCTTCAGCTGAGCTCCCTCATTTTTTTCATGTAAAAAAAACTTTCTCAAACCCAAAAATTTTAGCCCCCATCTCCTGAAGAAAATTTTGGTAAATTTCTATTCTTCTTTTGCACTTTTATACTTATTTTGTTTTATTTTGCACTTGCCTTCACCTTCGTGTAGTTTGGCCTGCCAACTCCAGCCCCTTGGCCGCCTCCACCGTCACCTACTCCAGCCACCATACCCTCCACTCATCTGACCATCCATGGTCGAATCCCTATAGGATGATGATCCACCAAAAATTAATGAAAACTTCACTTTAAAGTCCATAGCCGAACCTCCCCTTGATCCACCACTCCACCATCATGTTTTGGCCGACCATCCACCACCACCATCACCACAAACCTGAGCTTCAGACCTTACCGCATCTGTAGTTGACCTTCCAAGATCAGGCCGTGGCCAAATCCATGCTTGGCCGAAGCATTTGTGCTTGAAACTGCTTGTAGCTGCCTTGTTTTGTGAATTCTTGCACACATACCTTCATTTCCTTTAGATTGTTATGTCCGACCCCTATACGACCCCTACCTGACCTTAACCTGATCCAAAACCATCCTATTATAGTGCTTTTCCAGTCCATAGCTGGAGCATATGATGTTGAATGCAAGTGTAAAAGTTCTAGCTTTGAATTGTGTAGTTATTTCTAGCTTTGTTTATAATAGTTTGGTTTGTAATTCATATTTGTATTTGTTTTGTTTGATATTGAACAAGGCAATTAAATTTGGCTCTCCCACTCTCGATTCATTGTCGAGCTATCGTGCCTTTGTAGATCTCTGTTTTATGTATTTGGTTGTCATCTCCAGCTATACGGTGAGTTATTCTCACCAGACAATTTATACTTATATAACTAGTAAACTGATTACAATTGAATCTGTAAAATATATCACCATGCTATATCTGCTATGTTATGATCATATGATGTTCACACATGCTTATTTACATGTTATAACATCTGTTATTGTTATATAATGTTATTCTGTTCATTTATATCATTTTATCACACTGCAAGTTCCCTGTAGATTAGAATCACTATGGGTTGAAATGATACATACCTGAATGGACTTTAGAATAGGGAAAAATCGTTATGGGCTGAAATGATAGGCCTGAACGATTTTTAATTATTTCATTTTACTTGGAACTACGGGTTTGAAATGATCAAACCTGGGTTTTCTTTGGAAATTACGGATTGCAATGATATATTATCCGTATCACTTTACCTAGGCTAGAAAATGATATACAGACCCGGGGTTAATATATTTTTCTAAATTTTTTTTGAAGTATTTTAGAAATGTATATATTATAATATTTTGATTTAAAATTAAATAAAAAATTGATTTTGTAAAGTATTATTGATTTTCTAAAAATTATAAGCAAAATAAATTAATGGTAAAGTTAGAAATTTGAAATATAAGTTATTTTGGAAATTATGATTTTTGTTATAAATGCAATTTAAATTAAGTAGGAAAATATGATAAATTTATGATAATTTGATTTAAAATGAATTTAAATGATTTTTATAATGTGTTAACGGTTTTTGTATAAATTAAGATGTAAAATAAACGAATATTCAAGTTGAATTTTGAAATATAGCTTAATTTGGAAATTTGTGAAATTTTTTTAAAAATGAATTTTTAAGTTAGGTAAATAAAATGAAAAATTAGTTATATTTGGAAATTTAAACTTAAGTGTGAGTTAAAAATTTAATTTAAAGAATTGAAATTTAATGCTTGAATTTAATATGTGAATTATTATTAAATTTTGATTTTTGAATGATTTTTTAACTTTATAAAATCATGAATATAAGGGTATTTAAATGATTGTTTAAAAAGTGAAAAAAAATATTTTTATAAGTTAAAATGATTTAAATAAAAATTCAATTGTTTAAGAAATTTTACTGAATAATTTTGGAATTTAATTAACAGCATTTTTGAAATGTTATTATTTCTAATATAAAGGATATTACAACATTTGTAAATGTTGTAGTTGATAGAAATGAACTAAATGGCTAAATTGAATTAATGGCTATTATAGCACTTTGTGAGTGCTGTAGTTGTTGAAATTAACTGAGGTTTTATTTGAACTAAATTAAACCTATTACAGCATTTTAAATGCTGTCTTTTGTTAAATGAATTATTTTAAAACATTACTTTCCGTAGCATCTTCTAAGTGCTGCGATAGTTGAATTTATACCGTTTTGATAAATTTAAAAGAATAAATGAACTTCGAAAAGGCTAAATTTATGAGAATTTGATATTTGATTATTAAATACAATAACTTCACTTTTAAATGATTTAAATGGAATATTTAAATGATTTAAATGGAATATTTAATTGGTTTAATTGGAATATTTAATTGGTTTAATTATAATATTTAATTGGTTTAATTGGAATATTTAATTGGTTTAAACGAAGTATTTTGATTTGAAATATAAACCATTTTGAATTGTGATTTAAAATGGTATTTAAATTAAATAAAACTGAATGAGGTTTTGAAAGATATGATATTTTGAAATGGATTTCTGAATGATATTGAATTTTGAAATGATATTTGATTTCAAAGTATAAATTACTATTTTGAAATTTTACCCACGGGATGTATTTAATTTATAGTTTAATTAATCCTTAAAGGATGGGCGATCCCAAGCATCCTTTTAAGTTATTGTACATTACTACTACAGTTCACTTGAGTTGGTTTACGTTATATAAGTATATATGTCTTGACTTGAGTGTTTTATGTTTTACTTTACGCTCGGGTCAGCCTGAGTATTTACAGCTTAGCTTTAGATTTATTTTCTTGAGATAGGAATCGCTGGAGATTCTGCTTGTCTAGTTATCTATTCCCTTTCAGTTTCAGTTGTTCTATTTCAGCTCTGGCATTTATAAACTTTTATGTATTTGAGATTTCTATTGTATATGTTTCAGACTGATATTATGTATTTTGTTTGAGATCTTGTTATAGTAGCTTCATGAACTACTATGGTATTTTAATCTCCGCTGCAAGTTATTCTGATATATCTATGTCTATGATTCAATTATTGTACTTCATTTGCTCCAAATTTATTTACAATGCGGTATTTTGAGCAATTCAAGTCTGGCATGTGTGGATGCGAATGGCTGAAAATATCGGGTTGCTACATCAACTCTATAACATTTCGCTTCACAACTGCTTCCAAAACATAAAACTCGTATATCAATCTTGAAGTGGTTTTCGGTAGGTAATACATGAGTATACTTATCTAATCTTGCACTCGTCAAAACTGAATCAGTGAATTTTCGATTTAACTTAATTCCAGTTCTTTTAGAAGTTAACGAACGGTATAAAAGAGACCTCCCCATGGGGTCTCATATATATACTTTCTTAAAGCTAGAGACATTTCATACTATTGAGTTCTTCCTAGGGGGCCTCAAACCAAATGAAGCCATTAAGCTTTCATATACTTCTAAGTTAATTTGGTCAAGTTCTTTAGTCGACTAATCGACTATCCAGTCCTAAAACGATCGCATGTGGAAATTAAGTCTCGTATACTTATCACATTTTTGACCTTCTCAACTTACTCAATCCTTCGGTCAAGAGTAATGCCGGTAGGTCAGAATACAATTACTTCTAAACCCACTATCACATCATTCTTAACTCTCACAAATGGAACAAGTTTACTTTGTCGGCTTTTAGCACTAAGTATAGGATTAATCAATTTCCATAAGCAAGTAAACAAACAAAGCATGATAAACTTACTTAAATGACTCCTAATGTGACGACACACGATTCGGAAGGTTTAAATCGACAATAATCCACATATGTCCAACTTAAACAATCTGGAATATAGATAATCAATAGGGTTAATTAAGAAAAATAAGAAAAGAAGAAGAAAACAGACACAGATTCTCGCAGTTGAACGATAAAATATAATAATCAAATAAACAGTTCATGAAGTTGTTTATATTATACATTTGATTATAATTTATACAACATTTATCAAAGTTTCATATACAAAGAGGGTCAAATAAAATAATGCAGCAAAACAACAAGATGTAGAGAATAATAATAGTAATAATACCAAATCTTCGTCTTCGTCCTCCAAAAAACAATCTTTCATACGCTGAAAGCTCAGGGCTGACCAGAGCGTAATGAAAAGACAAAACACTTGAGTCAGGAATAAAATATCATTATGTGAGTCAAATTGATATCACATAACATAAGTGTAATAGCGTCAGAGATGTTTACGGGATTTTACATCTCCTGTCTAGTGTATAACGTGCGTGCAACAATTCAAGAGATGTTACGGGATTTTCCATCAATTAAGGATCTGTCAAATTATTTATATGTAGTAGAATACGCTACATATATAATGTCTAATCGGTAAAATAAATATTTTTCTTAGCGTTATGGCTTTACATTAATCCCATTTAACGCATTTTTAAGCATTGGCGTATAGTTTGCATATAATGCCCCAATAACACGTCGAGGGATAGGGATGTGCCATGATTTGACAACACTAAACCAAAATAGTAGGGGTCTCGTCTAAGGAAAATGTACGACAACGCACGTAAGGCAATGCCAAAGGTAGGATACTACCAGTTCGGGTCGTAGGGCTGGTGGAAATGCATCGTAGCCACCACCATCCGCCGTGTCCATCCATCCTATATCGAGTCAGGGAAAGCTATCCCACAACTAAGGTGCCCCAATCGAAACGAACAACAAGAGTAATAATATGGATCGAGTCTAAGAAAATTGAAGAACGAATGTCCGCTAAGGGGAGCAAGCCTTCTTGGCACTATCATGCCATCTTGGTTAAGTCATTTCAAATTGGTACAAGTGCCGGGGTTTATCCATCATCGTTCTCTTTCTTCAAATCCAGTAAACGATGCTAATCTAACCACTTCATTCTGGAGTCTCCTCAGCATACATAGTTGTTATTGACAGAGAGTATGCCATAAGAGGCCCTGGTTTATTTAGCAACCAAACATCGTTTTACACACCGGCCTGTACTTTTACATTTCGAAACGATTCATATTTGATATCAAAATGTCATATTCGCTTCGAAATCAAATTCATTTCGAAATCATCATATTCACTCAAAATATACCATTTCACTTCAAAATCATTTTCGCCTTAATATCTCGATTCACTTCCAAATTTGTTTCGAATTTCAATTTAGATTATAACTTCATTTTAACCCAATTCGTATTTAATCTATGATTTAAATGTAAACAATTCCCACTCTAGCAGTTTGAATTTTTGAAAATAGCTTGAATAGTTTTAAAATAGTTAAAATAATTAACATAAGGTATTTTGAATATTGAAAATGGTTTATAAGTAAAATAGCTTGGAAAATAAAAATAATTTGAATATTTAAGAAGATAGATTTTGAACAGTTTATATTAAAATAATTTATTTGAAAATAGTTTTAGAGTCAAACTGATTTAATTCCCAATCTTTGAATTCAAATAAACTATATTTTCCATTTCAATTTAAATTGATTCAATTTTGATTTCAGTCCGAATTAACATCATTCTAATTTTAATTCAAATCGATTTCGATTTCACATTAATTCAATTTCGATTTCGGTTTCACATTAATTCAATTTCGATTTCAGTTTCCAATTAATTTCAATTCAATTCCAATTTGAATTATTTTTAGTTGAATTCTCAATTTGAAACAATTTCAAATTATATAAATTCGAGTTTAATTTCAAAATATCGATTTAGATCACTTAATTCAAATTTAACTTCAATTTTTGAATTTTTATTCAAATCTTAAAATAAATTCCATTCTCGAGTCCAAATTTATTATATATCCAATTATATTACTTTTAACTAGCAATAATTCAAAGTTCGAATGAAAGTTCAAATCTTTTTAAAACAAATCAATTTTCGAAATTCAAATCATATTTCGTTTATAACTTCAAAATCTCAAATTTCATGTTTAAACATTTCATTTAACAAATTCTGATTCTAACAGTTTGAGCTCAATTTCGAAAATAATTCGATTTTCATAAATTCGATTTTTACTTTTTTAAATCAAAAACATTTAAGCAATTTCAAACAAAAATTCCGAAATCATTTAATTGTGCCAATCCGATGTCTATATATTATTTTTTATCTTATGGCCAAGTGAATCAGTTATTACAATTTAATTTAGGTATGGATATATCATTTCAATCCAAAATAAACGTCATAGGTATGTATTATTTCAACCTATTTCTTAATTTATTTGAAGTAATTCCATTTATAGTTTTATATACTATAAATAATATAAGAGATGATAAGAAGATATATCAAAATAAATAAACATCCAAATCATCCAAAATATCAACTAATAACATCCGCCACAATCAATCATCCGAACAGTCAATATAATCCACAGTAATTGCCAATTATCAACAACTGGAAATTTTACTAGACATTTTCAAATTTCCATTAAACTGCTAACCCAAAATTCCTAGCATATAAATTTCTATGTCAATTTCTATGTTAGTTATATTACCAAACAACAACCACTAAAATTAAATCACCTTAGGATTTAACTAACATAAAAACAATCTAGCCATTTGTGAGCGTTTAAACACTTGCTTTTATTTGAAATCGAAAAATATTTCTGCTTCAAATAAATTCCAGTTTGATTCCACGTCGAAGCCTTCATCGATACAATCCCAATACAATTCGTTTCGTTCAAAATGGATCTCGCGTGCAAAAGTTATAACATTTATAAATTTAACGATTTATAATTTGAAATAATTTAACATTTTTTGTATATATAGCGTCTGATTTAATCCTGGCCACATGATCTCAGGCCAACAGATCTGGCCATCTGTTCTTTCTCCCTTCCTTCTACCTATTCTGTTCGAAACCACCCAATGCCACCATTCTTCAATCTACCCTCCACGCAGCCTCGTGGCACTTGAGTGCTAGCCATCACCACAACATGAATGTCGCTCCATTGCTCTGCCAATGCCAACCATACTATCATCCATTTCTTCTCTACGACATAAAAATGACATACGAACGCAACACGAATGGACGTGAACTCCGACCAATCCATGATGAGATAGCACATCATGATCATTGAGGTTGTAGTACTCGCTGAGTTCTTCTAGTTGGAGGATTTTCAAATTAATGGATGGACTGGATGACAACCAAGGAGGAAGATCTGAAGTTCTCACCTGCACGTTTGAAAGTGGCGGCGTTGTGTAATGAGGTTTAGGGTTTGAGCCATTTAGGGTGAGTTAGGTCCTTTATACACACAACGTTTTATAACACTATTCATGCGAAATATTTTCAAACTACAAATGAAGCATGCTTCCTAACGTTCCTATTGTATTACCCGTATTTCGAACACAATGGATTATGTATCGGAGGACAATTCACCATACACATAAGATAGGTTTTCAAAATCGATTAATTTTAATCGAATTCTTTGAATTAATTTCTACGTGTTTCAAGCTCGCATGACCAAATGACAAGTCCGATCGCTACGAAACTTGAAATCCTACAATAATTCATTATTACGGATCCGATGAAACCGGTTTTGTTGAAATCCAAGAAAGTGGCCAAAATGGCTATTTTCACTCGTTAATTATAATATAAAATTTCAAATTTCAAATTATTCACTTTTAATTTCAA
The DNA here is from genome assembly GCA_030765085.1 of Allium cepa. Taxonomy (NCBI): domain Eukaryota; kingdom Viridiplantae; phylum Streptophyta; class Magnoliopsida; order Asparagales; family Amaryllidaceae; genus Allium; species Allium cepa. The sequence goes on along the minus strand of JASFAV010000025.1, from coordinate 1,934,906 downwards.
CAATCTTCACTCATATTTAAATACAATTTAAATCAGTTTTCAATATCATTTCCATTCACATTAATTTAGGATTCAATTACTTAAACAATTTCTAATATTAAATTTAAATAATTTAATTATTCAATGAATTAAGTTATTTCAAATATAAGTCTTTTAACTTATAAAATTTACCTTAAAATGAATTCAAATAATAAACAACTACTTTCACTTTACAGTAATTCAATATTTATTATACTATTGATTATAACCGCATTAAATACATAGGATTTCATTCCAATACTCGTTATCGTCTAAATCTTCGAAATTAGTCATTTCAAAATTTTATTCAAGTTCATATTAAACTACTACAATAACAAATCATTTAAAAATTATTTATAATCATTTTTTTATTCAATTATCATATTAAATTTTATAATTTAAAATAGTTAAAAATAAGGGTCATTACATTCTCCCCCACTTAAAAGTTTTCATCCTCGAAAAGGGACTAAGTAAAGAATTTAACAATTGATATTTTTAATTCAAAACAATCAAATTATAAAACTTTAAAAATTATTTATAAACCATTACTACACTCTTGCTATGCCACTTCAATATTGGTTTTACGGAAATTATAATTTATTTTGTAAAACAAGTTATAAAAAAATTTAAAACCTCAAATGCAACAACCCAGTATTTTGTGATTATTTTAATTGTTTATTCTAATTATTTAAATTGAAACTCCTGATTTAAAAACTTTACTTTTTTATTAAAATGAATTTAATTTTTTTTATTTTAAAAGTATATTTTGATTTTGTGTGAATTATAATTTCAAACATGAATAAATAGGATATTTCCAGAAAAGTGGATTTTTGATCAATCTGGTCAACTTTAACTTTTAAATTTAGGATTTAAATATTATAATTCTTGAATTTTATCTTTTATTATGAAAATAAATTCAATTTCAATAATACTACTTTTTGTTTCGTTGAAATCTAATTTAATTGCGAAAGTTGTGTTTTTTACAATATTGTATGTAAATTGATTTATTTAATAAAATTGTCTATTTTAATTTATATAAATAATATTTTTTATTTGTCATATTATGTTCTAATATGTGTTTTATGACATTTTAGGTATATAATTTTTATTTTAAAATATTTTTAAAGTGATGTTATAATTTTCCAAAGTTTAGTGTATTTATTTTCAATTTTTAAAGCTTAGTTTCCATTTTTCTTCTATTTTCTTCACTAAAATTATATTTAATTAAAATTTATTTATTTATTTTTGTGAATGCATTTTTATTTTGTGTTATTATCTTTATTTATAAATATTATTCAAGTATATTAAAGTTTTCCAAAGTTCATTGCATTTATTTTCATATTTTCAAGACTAGTTTACGATTTTTGCCATTTTTCTTAATTTAATTATATATAATTAATATTTATTTATTTATTTTTATTTATTTATTTTTATTTATTTATTTTTATTTATTTATTACTAAATTTTAGTGTTTTTATCTGAATTTACATATACTTTTCAGTTATTTAAAATTGCTAAAAGAAATATGGTAAATTGAAGAGTTTGTGACCTTTGATTTGCTTAAGCCATTTTGTCTTCTTGTCTTTTAACATTTCAACCATCACTTTAATTCATTTTGCTGCCTTAATCCTACTCTTCAGCCGACCACTTGCTCTATCCATTTTCACGTGATTTTACTTTCTCATAATTAAAAAAATTCGGCCATTATCTTGAACAAACTTTGGTAAAATTCTATTCTCTTTTTCATTGTTTTATACTTGAATTTTTGTGATTTGCACTTGCTTTCTTCATCTCTTTGGTATAGCCTTCCTTCTCCAGCCACCTTGCCACCTCCACCACCTACTCTCCAATCCCATAGCCAAGCCGAGCCACCCTAGGTAGAGATCCACCACACAAATGCACCAAACTCCACTTGCACCACCTAGCCGAGCACATCAAGTCATCCACCAACACAAACTCCACCTTGGCTGCCACTTGCACCACCATCTCTGTTAGCGCCAAAATTGGTCACTAACACCCGAGTGTAAATGAAAGCACCAATTAACAGTTACTGATAACAGATAGAGTGTGTGTGGAGAGTAATAATATGAAGAACAGTTAAAATTAAAATGAAAGCAGTAAAGAACAACAGATTTTATAGTGGTTCGGCTAAATCTAGCCTACGTCCACTCCAATAATTTCCTTGTTATTGATATGAGAATCAGTTACAGTTACAAAGTGGTAGGCTAGCCTTAGCCTTAGAAAATAGAAAGTCCGAAAGTAGAGGAGAAGAAGATAAAAATGAAGTCTTGGATGAGGCAGAGTCTCCCCTGTGTTCTCTGAAATCTGATCCCTTTTTTCTGTGCCCCTGCCCCTCTATTTATAGACGAATGTGGGTTGGACTTCCCTGGTGGGCCAGATGGCTAGACAGCTCGGTCCAGATAGGACACGCCCTGCATGCCGAGTGAAACAGGCCGAACGGTCGGCATGCCGAGCCTTCCTTTCCAAGTCGATGGATCTCTCTGTTGAATGGAGGAAGCGGGCCGAACGATGTTGGGATGCCGAGTGAAACGTGGATGCCGGGTGAGGAGCATGCCGAGTGAAAGACATGCCGTGTGAAGGGTCTGCCGTGTGAGGATGCCGAGCGGAAGACATGCCGTGTGAAGGGTTTGCCGTGCAAAGGACATGCCGAGCTAAGGTTATGCCGAGTGGAGAATATGCCGAGCACAGGGTGTGCCGAACAAAGGATATGTCGAGTGAAGCCTTGGAAGGCCGAGTGCACTTAAATGCCATGTGAAGAGCTGAATGGCCTTATGCCGAGCATCCTTGTTGGCCGAACGTTCGGGGATGCCGAACGTTCCTATGCCGAACGTACGTCGGAGGCCGAACAAACTTTGATGGCCGAACGATCTTCTTTGGCCGAACGACGTTCAATGCCGGACAACTTTCTTTGGCCGAACTGCACTCAGTGCCGAACGATCTCTTGATGCCGGACGCTCCTATATGCCGAACGCGTTCTGGTTGTCGAACGATATCTTTGTCCGAACTGATTTGGGATGTCGAGCAATCTAGGTTCGTCGAGCGCTCTTCTGATGCCGAGCGTTCCTATGATGCCGAATGATCCATCTTGCCGGTCGTCCTACCAACGCCGAACGATCCAACGTGCCGAGCGACCTCGTATGCCGAACGATCCATCGTGCCGGTCGACCTACCATGCCGAATGATTGCCAATGCCGAGCCATTTTTCCTAGACCCAAACTATAGTTGATCCATCTCTATCCAGTCATATTTCCATCCCCTAAGCACGTTGCGTCATCCATCCATCCAGTCGACTGGATCCATCGTACACCAGCCTTGGCGAACGTGCAACCGGTTTTGTTAATCCCGCATGTCCATGGCCTAGTAAAAAGGCGGGTTAACACTTGCCCCCCAAAACATGCCTTGCTATAGGAAGGTGTGTTTTGAATAGCCTCAAATCTGATATCCAAAGTCCACATCCTTTTTGTAACCATATCATCAAATCCACGACCTCTCCGGGCTTAATCTTGATTTTGTAGACCTCGCCGGGCCGTGTTATCCTGTTCCAGCCTTGACTTTTCCATCACGGGCTTGTATGTTCTCTGGCCTCGACTCTCCGGTCAAAGACTTTGATATTCATCGGCCTCAGCAAACCGGCTAAGGATTTTGACATTCTCCGGCCTCGACTCTCCGGCCAAGGACCTCGACTCTCTGGTCAAGGACTTTTTATATTCTCCGGCCTCGACTCTCCGGTCAAGGACTTCTTATATTCTCCGGCCTCGACTCTCCGGTCAAGGACTTTTTATATTATCCGGCCTCGACTCTCCGGTCAAGGACATTTTATATTCTCCGGCCTCGACTCTCGGGTCAAGGACTTTTTATATTCTTCGGCCTCGACTCTCCGGTCAAGGACTTTTTATATTCTCCGGCCTCGACTCTCCGGTCAAGGACTTTTTATATTCTTCGGCCTCGACTCTCCGGTCAAGGACTTTTTATATTCTCCGGCCTCGACTCTCCGGTCAAGGACTTTTTATATTCTGCCCGAGTCCATTTCTTCGCTCTCCGGCAAAGGGACTCGTAACTTGTGACCATTGCCCCGTCTCTCCGGTCGGGGCAGTAATTATAAAACCTGAACTGTTTATTACATTGATCCAAAACCAAATATAAAACAAGAAATCCGTATCAAAAATCAAACATCCAAACCAGAACGGGAAACCAAGAAAAAACCAACCAAATCGGGAGTTCAATCCAAACTTCAAAACCATACCAAAGAAAAGTAAATGTCCGAAATTCGAAAGAGAGAACCAAAGTTTGCAGAAAACTAGAAAGAAAGAAGAATTTCATAGACTCAAGTAGTACGGTTTTCAGTCATCTCAGAGCACGCCTAGGGACCATCCTCAATCCCGTACGTGTGTAAGTGACCTAGCCGTATTACTTTGAGTTCTATTACTTATTCAAAACCATGAACCTGTTTAGTTGATAGTAAACCGGCGTTGACCAGACCCAATGCCGCCATTGCTAGAGGTAGGTGGTGGCTGCTCTTGCTCCCCTGCCGTAGTTCGATTCCTGACATATTTCTGTAGGTGACCATTCCTTACATGCTCCTCAATGATATCCCTCAAATGCCTACAGTCGTTTGTGTTGTGCCCATCCAGCTCATGGAATAGGCAATGCTTTCCCGATGTCTGTTCGTATTCTGAAGGCTCTCTCTTTGCTGGCCTTCGGTATTGGAGCCGCCCTCGAGTGCCCAAGTAAATCCTTTCTAGAGTCTCAGTTAAATCTGTGTAAGAAGAAAACTTTGACTCCCTCCGAGGTTTCTTCGAAGTGCCACCATTTCCATTCGTTTTCCTTTTTCCTTTATCATCTTTACTTAGATCCTCCTTGGATGGACCTCCACCCCTCACTGCATTAGCTTCAGCCTCTCTCCCTACTCTCTCAGCCTGCGCATCCTCCTGTCTCAAGAACCTTTCGCCTCATGATAGAACTCCCCGAGATCCCTCGGTGGGTCCCGTTCTAATGATATTTTGAAATCCGAGTTATCCGCGATTCCCGAGACGGCTGCCATCAAAACCATTGACGGATCGGGTCGATCCACTGAGGCTACCGCTGCGTTGAATCTGGTTAAGAAGTCCCTGAGCGATTCCCCTTTCCATTGTTTCATAGATGTCAGAGTCATCACGTTCTTGGGTCTAACTATGTGGACCCGAAACTGTCCCATAAACCTCTCAATTAGCTCCGTCCATGTGTCGATAGAACCATCCTCCAGCTGTCTAAACCACATAGCTGTGATATCTGTCAAATACAATGGGAAGCATCGAGCCATGACCTCATCCGATGCCCCCAGTACCTCCATATGCCTTATGTATTTCGTCAGATGAACCGTTGGATCCGCCTTCCCATTATACATTTCCAAATTTGGTAGCTTAAATTCGGGTGGGTTTCTAGCTTGCCTGATAGTAGGAGTAAAGGGACTCCTATTTACATCCTCCAAGTCTCTATTTACCAATCCACCTCTCATAGCCCGTCTAACCATCTCCGCTAATCTGTCGTTGCCCCCAAGATGTAATCCTTGTCCATCGCCTCTGGTCTGCCCCCCGAGTTTATGAGGGAATTCTGGCACATACTCCTCATCTCGCACTCCTGCACTCCTGTTGGTGTCGGGTTGCACAACATCGTCTGGTATCCCTCCATGGGTTGGTCCAACATTTCCTGGTGGTATGCCCCCCTAGTGGTATGCCCCCAAAATTCTTAAGTTCAATTCTCAGTGAAAGCACCAAAATGTTAGCGCCAAAATTGGTCACTAACACCCGAGTGTAAATGAAAGCACCAATTAACAGTTACTGATAACAGATAGAGTGTGTGTGGAGAGTAATAATATGAAGAACAGTTAAAATTAGAATGAAAGCAGTAAAGAACAACAGATTTTATAGTGGTTCGGCTAACTCTGGCCTACGTCCACTCCAATAATTTCCTTGTTATTGATATGAGAATCAGTTACAGTTACAAAGTGGTAGGCTAGCCTTAGCCTTAGAAAATAGAAAGTCCGAAAGCAGAGGAGAAGAAGAAGAAGATAAAAATGAAGTCTTGGATGAGGCAGAGTCTCCCATGTGTTCTCTGAAATCTGATCCCTTTTTTCTGTGCCCCTGCCCCTCTATTTATAGACGAATGTGGGTTGGACTTCCCTGGTGGGCCAGATGGCTAGACAGCTCGGTCCAGATAAGACACGCCCTGCATGCCGAGTGAAACAGGCCGAACGGTCGGCATGCCGAGCCTTCCTTTCCAAGTCTACGGATCTCTCTGTTGAATGGAGGAAGCGGGCCGAACGATGTTGGGATGCCGAGTGAAACGTGGATGCCGGGTGAGGAGCATGTCGAGTGAAAGACATGCCGTGTGAAGGGTCTGCCGTGTGAGGATGCCGAGCGGAAGACATGCCGTGTGAAGGGTTTGTCGTGCAAAGGACATGCCGAGCTAAGGTTATGCCGAGTGGAGAATATGCCAAGCACAGGGTGTGCCGAACAAAGGATATGCCGAGTGAAGCCTTGGAAGGCCGAGTGCACTTAAATGCCATGTGAAGAGCTGAATGGCCTTATGCCGAGCATCCTTGTTGGCCGAACGTTCGGGGATGCCGAACGTTCCTATGCCGAACGTACGTGGGAGGCCGAACGATCTTCTTTGGCCGAACGGCGTTCAGTGCCGAACAACTTTCTTTGGCCGAACTGCACTCAGTGCCGAACGATCTCTTGATGCCGGACGCTCCTATATGCCGAACGCGTTCTGGTTGCCGAACGATATCTTTGTCCGAACTGATTTGGGATGTCGAGCAATCTAGGTTCGCCGAGCTCTCTTCTGATGCCGAGCGTTCCTATGATGCCGAATGATCCATCCTGTCGGTCGTCCTACCAATGCCGAACGATCCAACGTGCCGAGCGACATCGTATGCCGAACGATCCATCGTGCCGGTCGACCTACCATGCCGAATGATTGCCAATGCCGAACCATTTTTCCTAGACCCAAACTATAGTTGATCCATCTCTATCCAGTCATATTTCTATCCCCTAAGCACGTTGCGTCATCCATCCATCCAGTCGACTGGATCCATCGTACACCAGCCTTGGCGAACGTGCAACCGGTTATGTTAATCCTGCATGTTCATGGCCTGGTAAAAAGGCGGGTTAACTATCTCCAGCCCCTACCCGACCTGACACCACTAACACATCATCCCCTGGCCCCACCTAAACCTGGCCGTGCTCCTCTTTGTTTTGGCCGAGCCTATTTAGGCCTTGAAACCACTTGTAGCGGCCTTGTTTTATGAATTATAGCTCACACACCTTTGCACCATCTTTTTCCCATGCTAGGTCGACCATATAAACCCACAAACACACTCCTTAGCCGTGCCATTCTAGCTTATAACTGAAACACAAGTGGTAGAAAACAAGTGCAAACATTTTGGTGATGTTTTGTGCATTCATTTCTAGCTTTGTTTAATTGAATTTGGGTTGAAAACTTATGTTATTTATATTGTTTTGTTTGAATGTGTTCAAGGCAATTAATCTTTGGCTCTCTCAATCTCAAATCATTGTCGTGCTTTCATGCCTCTGAAGAACGTTGTTGTGTGTTTTGGTTATGTCTCCAGCTTATACCATTGAGTTATTCTCACCAGACAATTTTATACTTATATGGCTACTAAATCGATCACATTTGAATTTGTATAATGCATCACCATATCATATATGCTATGTTATGATCATATGATGTTCACCCATGATTATTTACCTATTATGTCATATATTACTATTATTTTACGTTGTTCTGTTATTTATATCAGTTTATCACACTGCAAGTTCCCTTTAGATTAGAATCACTATGGGTTGAAATGATACATACCCGAACGGACTTTAGAATAGGCGAAAATCGTTATGGGCTGAAATGATAGGCCTGAACGATTTTCAGTTATTTCATTTTACTTGGGACTACGAGTTTGAAATGATAAAACCCGGGTTTTCTTTGTAAATTTCGGGTTGAAATGATATATTACCCATATCACTTTACCTAGTGTAGAAAATGATATACAGACCCATGGTTAAAATATATTTTTCTAAAATTTTTAAAATATTCTAGAAATGTTAATATTATAATATTTTGATTTAAACTTAATAATAAATGATGTTGTAAAGTATTTTGATTTTTCTGAGAATTTATAAGTGAAATAAATTAATGATAAAGTGGAAATTTGAAATATAAGTTATTTTGGAAATTTTGATTTAATTATAAATGGAATTAAAAATTAAAAATGAAAATATGATAAATTTATGATATTTTGAATTAAATGAATTTAAAATGATTTTATAATATATTAATGTATTTTGAATAAGTTAAAAATACGAAATAAATGAATATTGAGTTGAATTTTGAAATATAACTTAAATTGGAAAATTTTGAATTTTGTTTAAAAGTGAATTTTAAAGTTAAGTAAATAAAATGAAAATAAGTTATATTGTGAAATTTAAACTTAATTGTTAAATTAAAATTTTAATTGTATGAACTGAAATTGAATGTTGGAATTTAATAAGTGAATTATTATTAAATATTGATTTTTGAATGGAAATTTAACTTTATAAAATCATGAATTTAAGGAAAATTAAATGATGGTTGTAAAAGTGAAAAATATATGATTTTACAAGTTTGAAATGGTTTAAATAAAAATTTAATGGTTTGTGAAAGTATAGTGAATATTTGGAATTTAATTAACAGCATTTAGAAATGCTATTATTTCTAAAGTAAAGGATATTACAGCATTTGTAAATGCTGTAGTTAATATAAATGAACTAAAGATTAAATTGAATTAAAGGCTATTATAGCACTTTGTAAGTGCTATAATTTTTTATTTTAAACAAGGTTTTATTTGAATTAAAGCAATCTTATTACAACATTTTGAATGCCGTCCTTCGTTAAATTGAATTGTTTTAAAGTAACTTTCCGTAGCAATTTCTAAATAATGCGAAAGGTGAATTTTCATTGTTTTATTAAGTTTAAATGAATAAATGAACTTTGAAAGATTTAGATTTTGGAAATTTAATAATTTAATTATTAATATAATAACTTCATTTTTATGATTTAAAATGAAGTAATTTGTTTTGAAATATAAACTATTTTGAAATATATGTTGAAATGGTATTTTAAATAAATGAATGTGGTTTGGAAGATACGATATTTTGATATTTTTAAATGGATTTTTGAATGATATTGAATTTTGAAATGATATTTGATTTCGAAGTATAAAATACCATTTTGAAATTTTAACCACGGGATATATTTAATTTATAGTTTAATGATTCTCAAAGGATGGGCGATCCTAAGCACCCTTTAAGTTATTATGCATTTCTACTATAGTTCACTTGAGTTTGTTTACATTATATAAGTATATATGTCCTGACTCAAGTGTTTTGTGTTTTACTTTACGCTCCGGTTAGCCTGAGCATTTACAGCTTAGCTTTGGATTTTTTTCCTGGAGCTAGGACCCGGAATTTTCGAGCATTTAAAATCAGAATATTTAATTAATTTTAAATATTCAATAGAGTAATTTTAACTTGAATTCAAATATCACAATTTATTTGATGATTTAATTATTGGATTAAATAATTTGAAGGTGGGAAAATTATCGAATCTGGAATTTTAAGCTGATTAAAAATAATTTGAAGGATCATAAAATTTATATTAATAGAACTGAATAGAATAAAAGTTTTAGAATGGAATCTAGCACTGAATTGGTTAGTTTTGAAATTTAATCATTTAAATTGAATTAAAAAAATGCCTTTCGAGGCACAGTCTCGGAATTTGACGAAACCAGTCGCATTGGATCCGTAATATTGAATTATTAACGGATTTCAAATTTCGTAGTAACCAGAGTTGTTGTATGATCGTACGAGATAAAAACGCTTAGACAATAATTATCGATTTAAATTCAAATAAAATATTCACATGTACCAATCATCTTTCAGCCGAATTTTTATTCACCATCACTGCAAACCCCTCAAATCTTGTCTCCCTTTCTCAGCTTTAAGTACGACAACATCTATTCTTGTTCCCTCCTTCCTTCTCCTGGAAGCTGAAATCAAGCCTTTCCAAATAAATTCACGCACCCTTATCCTCAATAATTCGAACGAATTTCAGAAACAAATCAATGGCCGCTCACTCTCGAACTCATTCGTATAACAAATCAACCCTGTTTGAAACAGTCGAAACCTTTCCCCTTTCTTTCAAATCAAAATCACGATTTAACATCTCGAATTTTATTTCTACACAATTAATGGCCGTCGCGCCTTGGTTTCGGCCACGTTTTTCGCATAGAGTCTCTTCAATTTTAATCAGGAGGGTTTGTCGCGACTTGGGGTTGAGACTGGGGACGAGGGGTTTAGTCACGAGGTAGAGGAGCTCGCAAGCGCGCAACGAGGCATGGTGGGTTGCGCGAGTGAGGGAGATGGTCTCGTTCGTAGAGTCGACGAGGCAGTGAGGAGCATCGCGTGGAGAGATGTCGCGGCCGTTTGGGGTATTTGAGATCGTCGAGGTGAAGGGATCGGTCGCGATGCAGGGAGAACGGCTAGCATAGGTTCACGTTTTGTTGCAAGGTGTAAGAAATTTATCTTTCTATTTAAATTTGATATAGGGTAGAAACAACGAAAATAATTACAGTAAGTATATAAAAACAAATCCTATTTTTAAATTAACAGAATATGTATACAGGTAAGTTAGTAAATATGTACATTGATAAAGTTTGGAAAAAACATAAGAATTTATGAATGTTGAAAGTTTACATAAAACTAGATTTTTGAAATCTATAATTTATTTTCATAAGTATGTATGTAGTTTCAAAGGAAAATATATATATACAATTAAAATTTACAAATTTATTTTAAACAATGTGTTAAGATAATGAATTTGTGCAACTGGTGAATCGATTATTTTAGTTACTAGGATAATTTAGTAAAAGAAAAATTTGTTTAAATGGAACCTTTGATTGATTAAATTATTAAATAGTAAATCATTGGTTAATTAAATTTATAAAATGGAAATAAATGGTTCAAGTTATTTCAAGGTGATAATAGATCATATGATTGTTATACAACGTTAAAAAATCAAGGAAACAAGGCAATATTGAAGTGGATTGCAAATTAAAGGCAAAGGTGAGTTAATCTCACTCAGTTAAATTTAAATTTAAACGATTAAATTTAAATAATTGTTTGAATGGTTGAAATTGATTGATGTGTTACAGTACGTTATATTCTGAAATTGACATATTGTTGTGCTAACATCTTTGGATGCAGGGAAGACAAGTTGGAGGGATCCAACTGGACCCCTCGAAATTAGCTAGATTATTGAATATTCTGTGTTCTGAATATTTGATATCCCGTGATGATTTTATGAGTAATTGAAGTATTGAATGGTATGGTTGGATTGAATATCTCAGTAAAATAAATTATCAAATCTCTAGAATTGTATATTCGAAAGAAATAAAGGAGTAAATTTTTAAGTAAAATAATTCTAGTGAATTGGAATAAATTAATAATGAATTGAAAATAAAATAAAATAAAATAAAAGTGATTGCAAAACTCTAACAAATTTGGAATAAGACGAATTTGAATTATTAGGGGTAATAATAAATTGTAAAGCTTAAGTGATTTTGTTTGAATGAATAAAGAATTTATTTTAAATGAGATTTGGAACTTTTAAACTGGGATATCAGGTAAAATAAAATAACGGAGGATATTTTAAATATTAAGTCAAAGTTGAAATTTATAAAGGAAGGGAAATTCGTTTAAAATAAATAGTGGTTCATTTTTAAAGATGTGAAAGAGAAGAGTGTTTCCCTGAATAGCCAAGTATGATTTTCAAGAAATTTTAAATATAAGTTAAAGGTTTATGTTGTTCTAAAAAGCATATCTTAGAAAATTTATTATTTTTAAATGTTTAAATTCTATATAAATATTTTTCAAAACTATTATCGTAGTAATTATGAAATGACTTGGTATTTGTTTTTAAAGAAAAATCTAGTTTTATATTTATAAAAGTAGCCTTATTTATTAAATATTCCTAAAGTATATATTTTAATTAATTATTTAAGTAGTTGTAAATTTTTAAGGCTATGAAGTATAATTTATAACTAAGTGCTTTTAAATTATTTTAAAGCTAAAAGTATTTTATACTTGGCGTTTCAGTAAAAATAAATATTGGGAAATTATTCCGGGAAAGGAATATGTTTGAAACTGTTTTCAAAAGGGGTTTGAAAAGTGAAATTGTATCTTGTGAAGATATTTTTGAGATAAACAAATAATTTGGGAAATTATTTATTGTTTGATGGATGTTTGTGAATATAAATTGATAGTTAAATCACCGACTATCAATATTGGACAAATGCGTTGATCGTTTCAAAGAGACCGAGATCGAGATTTATTTCTCGAAAACCACTTCGATCCAGTTTGTAAGTTTTCGTGAAAAATGATTTTGGATTCGAAGATGGAGCACTGAAGTGCAAGGGCTAGTCGCTACTAATCCTGAGGATATTTCCAAAATGGATGTAGTAGGACTAGTGCCTTCGGTTCCGTTCGAACCCGGGACGGACTTGTATGGACGAATGCTTGCGAAACATCGTCAGGTGGACGATGGGCATTCTAAGGGATATATTCTAAAAGGTAACGCTTAGCCTCAAGCCTCATCAAATGGGAATGACTGAAAATCAGGGGTTATGCAGCAAGGCTAGGTGGGTAGCACCCAAGCAGGGTGAGGTCATCCCAGTCTAGATGTCCCTTTTTATTTCGGCTTAGTGGGCGGTTGCTGATCCGAACCGCGGGGTGATCTCACTCGAGATTATCCAGTAAAGGGGTAGTCCCGGCCTTGTGTTGCAGGGGAGCGGGCGTACTCCTCGGTACGGTGATCTAGGCCCCGTACTGTGACAGCTGGTACCCTAGTGCCCAGTCATTAGTTGGAAATCCATTCTCCCTACGAGCCTTGTACGAGTTTTTTTTGTATTACCCACTCTGTGGCTAGTAGCTGGAATTTAATAGATGTAATAATTTCAGCTATTTTATAAGTATTTGTATATAGACCCTATTATAATATCAGAGGATTTCTATAAAAATTGTGTAGCTATCGTAAGGTAAAAACCCGACATGTTTATTTGTGGCGTGGTCTTACGAGATGCTTTTGTTTTCAAAGAATTTTTGAAAATTTAATAATCAATTGGGTGTGATTTTCTCACGCTGGTATTCCAGACTGACTCGGGTATTATTTAACTGTAATGCTCGGGTTAGACCGAGTATTATAGAATACAGGATGTGATGCTGTGGAGCTCAGGAGACGAGCTGGATAACGATATGTACATTCGTACTTGTTTATATATATAGTCCGTTGTTTGAGTTGTTGAGTATCCATTGTATGATATTGATGTTGAGCTGTGATTGATGTACTCTGATGATGTAATATATAAACAGAGATATTTGATGTTGAGTAAAGATTATTTATTATCTATTATATTTTATCCCGCTGCGATGGTTAGATTCTGTTATTGTTTTCTATTTTCTTCTTCTACCTCTTCTTCTTTAACCCAAATGGTTCGTATTTCTGTACACCTTGAGTTGATTTAGGTAGAATAGTGTTAACTCAAGGGGTACGGATTTGCGGGTTGTTACAATAAGCATCGATACACAAACATAACATTCATGTGCAATCAAAAAATTGTAATAGCAATGGTTTAAAACAAAAGAAACCGTTCAACAATCATTATTATTCATCAAACTAGTCCAAACTACCACAATTTACATTTCCAATATCAATATTAAATTTATACACTTCATTCTCAGTAATATTCAATTTCATTAACATCTACTTCGTTCACATTCAATTTATTCAATTCAATTTGTTAAATTCAATTGTTTAACTTCTATTTTAACAATATTTCATACTTATTCATTTATGGACCATTTTATAAGTCATTTAAGTTAGATTTTATTTCATTTGCACTTAGTATGTTCTATTTAATACTAATATTATTTATAAACCATTTCATAACCATTTAAGTTTATTATAAACATTTTATAAAATGCAACTCATGTTTATTATTACTTTATAACTTCAGTTTATATTAATTCATTGATTCACCTCATTAGTTCACTTCATTATTCAAATTCATATTAATAATTATTATTGCTTTACTTCAATAAATCTAATTTTATAAAATGACTCACTTCATTAGTCTTAACTTTACTTAAGTAAACTTTTTTTTATAACTCAAATCCATAATAATAAATTTTTCTTTCTCTCACAATCAATTTCATTCAACTTATTAAGTTAACATTATCTTATAATATATTTTGTTAACTTATTACATATTAAATTAGTTAACTTTCAATTTTAATGAAACTCATTTCATTTGCATTTAATTTATTTACCTCCAACTTAAATCAATTTCAATTAGTCATATAGATTTTACTTACAACCATTAATTCTCATTCAATTTCTTTCACAATTCAATTTGCATTTCATTTTATAGTTCAAATTCGTATCCATTCTACCAATTCATTTTATAGCTTAAGTGGAATTAATTCACTTTACTAATCCACCTAGTCCCATTCAAATCAAATTCAATTCATTCAATCTTTATTAAATTAGACTTTGTTTCTTTTATTCCATTCCCAGTTTATTCAACTTTATTTAAGTTAAACCTTTTTTTTTCTTTCCTATCATTCACAGTCAATAAATTTAAACTGGTTCTTAGCATAATATATCTCAAATCCATAAGTTATACAACTTGATTCACTTAAAACTTCAATTTGTTATTTTATTTAATTCATTTCAAATACAATTCAACTTTATTTGAGCTTTCGTGAGCTAAATGTAATTTTATTTTCTTCATTTTACTAATTCAATTTATTTAACATCATTAAATTAATTATTTTATTTCATACCTCAAACGGTTTTAAAATTTAATTTTACTTTTCTGTTCAAATTTACGAGACATAAACTTATTTTTATCTATATTATCTCCAATTATAAGTTCAAAACTATTTTCATATATTTACCAAATCATACTTAGAATATATTTTTTTACCAATCGAAACTTGTTTTAAGCGAAAATAAAAAAAAATTGGTAGCAATTCCAACTTAGAATCTCGAAAATGAATACTAGTGGTACTGTAGTCATCCCCAGAATTATTTCCTAGCGACCAAAGCAAGTTCAATGCTTTTATTATTATATTTTTTTCAAAAATCATTTCAAAATATATTTCTAGTCAAAAACACTTCTAAATAATATCATTATTAATTTTTGAAGGCTTTGGAAACAAATTTGAAAGTCAACGGGATATTTATTTTAAAATTCACAATTTTTAAATCCTTCTATTTATAATATATGTTATACAATTTCTTTTTTTTTTATGAAAATATTTCATTAATTTACATCTTTGTTATTTCAAACATTTTTTATTGTGATTAAATTTTAATTCAATAATTATCAAACACTTCATGAAACGGAGTTCACAGAGTATTTGTTTTAGTTTAATTCAAATAATAATTGATGATAACTAAAGATTATCATCCCCTAACAGACAATATTCAATTGGTATTTATGTAGGCTTATTAAAGTTATTATTATATATAGAATATAGTTTAGGTGAAATTATTTCATTTACCCGATTTTAGGGTAATATTATGTCGACTTACCACGTTTAAGTGTTTAGAAATCCATATCAATAGCATGCATCCAGTGCAACGATCATAATTCATAAACAACTCAACGGATAAGTAAACACAATATAAAACATTTTATAACACTAATAAGTACGCTCTCTCATATATATACACACTAAAACATACTTATTCTAGGGTATTACTACCCTATCTCTAATGAGTCAAACCCTTCAAAGCCAAGGATATCGCTATATCAAAGCTTCGATACCAACTATGACGACCTATGTTTTGGAAGCTTTAAATTAACAATAATCCACACATTTCCAACTTAAACTATTTGGAATATAGATAGTCAACGGGGATAATTAAGAAAAATAAGAAAAGAAGAAGAAAATAAACACAGAATCTCGTAGCGGGATGATAAAATATAATAATCAAATAAACAGTTCTTGAAGCTATTTATTTTATACATTTAATTATAACTTATACAACATTTACCAGCAATACATGGATAACAATGTCAAATAAAATAATACAGCAGAACAACATGATGCAGGGAATAATAATAGTAATAATACCAAGTCTTCGTCCTTTGAAAAACAATCTTCCATAAGCTGAAAACTCATAGTTGACTCGAGCGTAATGAAAAGACAAAACACTCAAGTCAAAACTAAAATATCCATATGTGAGTCAAATCGATATCACATAACATGAGTAACATGCTTAAGGAACTTCACATCTCCTATCCAGTGTATAACGTGCGTGCAATAACTCAAGAGATGTTATGGGATTTTCCATCTCTTAAGGATCCATCAAATTATTTATATATAGTAGAACATTCTATATATAATGTCTAATCAGTAAAATAAATATTTTACTTAGTGTTAAGGCTTTACATTAACCCCCTTAACGTGTTTTAAGCATTGGCATACAGTTTGCATATAATGCCCCAGTAGCACGTCAGGGGATAGGGATGCGTCGTGATACGACAACACTAAACCTAAATCGTAGGGGTATCGTATAGGGATAAAGCAAGACAAGGTACTTGAGGAAATGCCTAAGATAGGATACAACCAATTCGGGTCGTAGGGCTGGTGGTAACTCATCGTAGCCACGACCGTCCACCGCGTCAATCCATCCCATATCGAGTCAAGGGAAGCTATCAAATAGTCAAGGTGACCATTCGAAACAAAAAATAAGAGTAATAATATGGACCGAGTCTAAAAAAATTAAAGAACGGATGTCCCCTAGGGGTAGCAAGTCTGCTTGGCCCAGTCAAGCCGTCCTATTTTAGTCATTTCAAATTGGCACAAGTGCCGGGGTCTATCCATCATCATTCTCTTTCTTCAAATCCAACAAACGATGCCAATCTAACCATTTCGTTTTGGAGTCTCCTCCACGTACAAAGTTGTTAAAGTGGTACCAATATTGACAGAGAGTATCCCAATAAGAGGCCTTGGTCTCTTTAACAACCAAATGTCGTTTTACATATCGGTCGGTACTTTTACATTTCGAAACGATTAATATTTGATTTCAAAATATCATATTCGCTTCAAAATCAAATTCTTTTCGAAAACATCATATTTACCTAAATTACAACATTTCACATCAAAATCATTTTCAACGTAATAACTTGATTTCTCTTCCAAATGCAACGACCTGGAAAATTTTGACATTTGAAATTGAAAAATATTTGATTGAATTTTAATATTTAGAAGTTGATTTAACTTGAACTTCAAATATCAGAATGAATTTGGAAATTAAAATTATTGAATTTAAAACTACTTTGTTTAGTTTTGAATTTATATCGTTTAAATCAATTTTTAAAAATAGCCTCACGAGGAACAGTCTCGGATTTCAACGAAACCAATTGCATTGGATCCGTAATATTGCATTATTATCGGATTTCAATTTTTGTAGCATTTGGAGTTATCATGTGACCGTACGAATGAAAAACGCACTAAAATCCATATCGAAATTTAAAATAAATAACTGGTTCAAAATGCTATCTTCTCCATACGATCGAATTTGGACTCGAAACCTTTTCCATCGCGTTCGGAATAGGGGTATAAAATTATAAAAGCCTAGCGGCACGCCTCGATAGGAGATCGAAATTTTGAATTGCATTTATCGAGATATTCTAAAATTTGAATTTGAATCCAAAATACAAATAATATTGTGATATTAAAATATTGTGTCTAGGTTTTGTGTACGCGTGTAGAAATTCTTAGCACGTGTTCATTTTAGTGACACGTGTTGAAGAAAAAATTTATCTTGCTCGAAGAATAAAAGAAAAAACAACGTAAGCCTCTCGTTCAAAAATAAAAAATTAATATAAACAACTAAATTTTGTTCAAAATCATCAATGGCCGCTTTCTTTCCTTACAGATCAAATTAAGGTGTCGATCTTTGATTCATCAATGGCTGCTTTCATTCAAAATCATTAATCGCGTTCCTCACTCTTCAGATTCAAAATAAAAAAAATCGAAACCAAGGTCTAGTTTCGATTTCGATTGAAATCAGGAGTCGACCGAGTCGCCTTCAAGCAAGGGTAGTGTCACGATGATCAGGGATCGATCCACATTTTTGCATACACATGGCAAAACGAGGCGCACGGCGAGGAGCGGGAGCAAGGGCCATGATGGCGAGTGATATTGGCAGTGTTGGTGTCGCAAATTCAAGCATAGGGTAGCAGCGCCGCGAGCTTGGAGAGGGTTTCGACTTCTTCATCTTTGGTCACGATGAAGGTTCGCGTAGTTTAGGGGAAGCATCGCGTGGTGATGATCGCAAGTCTGTAGCCTTCGAGATGAGAAGTAGTGTCCGATAAGTATATATTTCCTTTAATTTTTTATTTTTAGATCAGCTAATTAGGTTTAAAAAAATATACATATATATACAGTAAGGTACTTATGTGCAATTATTTATATATATATATAGGTGAACATATAGTAAATAATAATAATAGTAATAGATATCTACATTTTAAATGTTACTAGTTTATTTTAAAAGTAATGGATTTTGTGATTAATTTGTTTTATTTATGTATTTGATTTATTTTAGTTACTAAGAGAATTATTTAAAAGAAAATTTGTTTAAAATTTAATTATTCGTTTAAAATTTAAATGATTAATTTACAGCTAAATTATTAGTTGAATTAAAATTATAAAATGGCAAATTGAATTGTTCGATTTATTTCGAATATTATTGAAAATTATGTAATTGTTTATACAAGGTCAAATTGCAAAGAAAATCAAGCCGGAATGGGGATGGATTACAAAATAAAAAGCAAAGGTGAGATCTTCTCACTCACTTGGTTTGTTTGTTGAATTTAAATAGTTAAATTTAAATTTTTGATGTGTTTGGGTGAATTTGATAATTTATCTATTAATGATATTAGATATAGTAGTGTGTACATATACATATACATACATATACATACATATATATTGGAGTAATTGATTTCCCGCATTATATAGCGGATGAGTCCCTATGCGCCGCATAATAGCGGATGTTATTATATAATCCGATATACCACGATATTCCACCTTGAAGTGGAATTGGTATTTAATTGTTGCGTTAACATCTGTGGATGTAGGAAAATAGGTTGGAGGGATCTGACTGGATTCTTCAAATATTTGAATTTGTTTCATATGATTGTGGGTTGATTTGTTTATAATCTGTGTATGATTATATTTGTGATTGAAATCGTTGAAGGCTATGGTTTGGCCGAATATATTTTTGGTATCGTAGGATACCAAAAATATAAAATTTGATTTTTGGAAATTTAAATGGGAAATATTAAGTAAATTCATTTTTAAGAATTGGATAAATTTAAAAGAAGGAATTTTAAAAGGATAAAGTTTTATTTTTGAATTCCTATTAAATAAATTCCAAGATATGGGAAAACATTTTAATAAATGGGTTTTGAATAATATTGTTTAACAAATTGAAGAATTCATTTAAAATTTGGATTTTAAATAACTTGGAAGAAATAAACGAATTTGTTTTAAAAGGTAGTAATTTTTGAAATCAATTTGGAATTTGGAAATCAATTTGGAATTTGATTTAGTGTTTGAAAGTGAATACTTGGAAATTGATTTGAAAATCGTATATCAGGGATATTTGGAAATTTAAATTAATGGGAATTTATAAAGGAAAGGGAAATTTGTTTTAAAAATAAATATTGGTTTACTTTTAAAAGTGTGGAAAGAAATTTATGGACTTGGGATGTAAATTTAAAATAAATCAAGAAGGATTTATTGATTAATTTAAATGAACCATTTTAGAATGGGAAGTGTATTTTCCCTAGAAAGTCGAATATGTTTTTAAAGTAGCTTTCAAATATAACTTTAAAGTTCTAAAGTTGGTTTGTAAAAGAATGCTTTGGAGAAATTATTTTCTTAAGTTGTTTTTTTAAAATCTTTAAAGTAAAGATTTATTTAATTAATTATAGAAGTGATTGTTCTAAAGATTTAGTTGATATTTGATTTAGAAAATGGTTATTTAAATAGTTATACTCTATATAATAATTTCATTTTTTTAAATTTAATTTGGGTTTGAAGTATTTATATGAGATATTAGCATAATATTTCCATAACTAGTATTTTAATTAATGTTTTAAAATAGTTTTTATTTTAAAGTGTTTCCAAATATATATATATATATACACACACATATATATATATACACACACACACTTTGGGATAAGTAATTTAAATTATTTTAAAGTATTCGGACTCAGCAAATTTTTCAATGGAAATAAAAAATCATTGAAAATTTATTCCACGTGAGGAAAATGATTTGAAGTTTGTTATCAAAGTGTCGAAGTGTGAAAATATATCTTGTAAATGGGGGAAAATTATTTAAAATCTGGTGATTGTTGTGAATATTGATTGGTAGTTAAATAACTGACTATCAATATTGGCATTTAAATGGCATTTGAATTTTGATGCGATCGGGGGTCAGATTCCAAACTGTTATCCGAAAAAAAACATCGAATCTTTGTGACGGATGTTTTCTTTAAAAGATCAAAATGGGAAATTTGTTGTGATTTACTTGAAATCTAAATGTAACACTTATTTTTAAAAATAAGCGCTCATTATTCAGATTAGCTGGGAGAGGACTTTGTGTCATAAAACCCATTTTGAAAAATGATACGACGAAATGGGATTACATTTGAAGATGGTGTCAAAGACAGGGTATTTTCGAAAACGAAAGGATTACCAGTCGAATGTCTCTGCACTGGGTTGCTCCGGTATAGATATTATATCACCTTTGTGATGGGAGTACGGATATGATTAGTGAATATCCGGATTTGCAAGAGCTTCTTTAAAGTGTCATCGGTTCCGTTCGAACTCGGTACGGACTTGTATGGATGTGTGTCTGACGTTACACTTTGAGATGTAAAACTGTTTCTATCAAATACATTTCTGTTGGTGGCAGAGAATTTATTCTCTTAGCTTAACACCCTTCTCTGAGACGTACGAGCTCAAAGGTTATGTAGTTGATGGTTACTAGTGATACATTCCCAATTTGGTAACGTGGCATGCGAAGTGCCGCTGACCATTTGTTGATTGAAGCATGGCTTTTGTGAAAAGCGTAGCTTTGTGGAACAAGACCTCGTCGGACCTCACAACCCGGAAATGGTCGAAACAGAGAGGAGGCGGCAAGGTTATTGGGGGTAGCGCCGCTTAGGGTATGTCCATTTCCTTCTAAAAAAGGGTGGCATCATGGTATGGAGCCTAGATATTTAACCAATGTGGTTGCTACAAATTTATTGTTTTGTTGTTGTTGGTGTTGAGGATCCTCGGATAAAGGTCGGTAATGATCGAGGGATGGCATACTCATGTCAGTAGTTACCTAGTTATAGAGGTAACTCGGCCTTGTGTTGGCAGAGATCCGGTTAGATTCTTGGGACGTCTCTCCGGAGGCATACCCATGTGGCATAGGAAGTTGCTTAGCCTGACCATTTGTTGGAAATCCAAAGAAACAATACGCGCCTTATACGATTTTAGTTGTATAACCTTCCATGGAATGTGGTGGTAACCTGCTATTGAACATGGTAGGTATAGTAGGCATACTACGAAATGTGTATGCTGGCTAAGATGTATATTATACTTTCGAAAATGTTTTCTGCACTATGCATTGATAATAATATCAAAAGGATTTTTCGTATCAAGCATGTTTGACTATCGTAAGGAGAAATCTCCTCCAATTCTGCGTTTGCATTGTGTGTGTGGTGGGAGGCCTTATGGTTGTTTCATTTTCCAAAAGCATAACGGATTTCTTTTTACTTCCTTTGTGCCAATAAATGTTTTAAGATCTCACACCAGTCCCATTACTAACCTGGAGTTTATTGTTCTCTTTCTATACTCTAGGTGCCTATAATTTTCCACATGGGCAGCCTAGAGTGAGGTTATCAGTTGTTCTGGAGCGAAGTCGGAAAAATATGCTGTGGAGATCTAGAGGCAAGCTGGATGGCGAGGTGTATCACTTGTATATGTTATATGCTTTTCCGATGTATGTTGTTATAAACTCTGATGATGTATGTATAAACTGATTTAGTTCTTTGTTTTAAAGATTATTCATTTATCTATTATATATTGTTCGGTTGCGAAATATGAGATTCTGTTGTTGTTTATGTTTCTTCTTCAATCTTCTTCTTCTTCAACTCTAACTGTTCGGTTTTCCAGCATTCGATGGTTCGACATTTGATACAGTGAATGTATTGATGTTGGCTTTCGAAAGTCGAAAAATTGGGTCGTTACAATATGGTATCGGAGCAATTGATTAAGCAACAACCTTGGCTCTGGTGGGTAAATTACTCGTTAAAGATAGAGTCAGTTGTACTCTAGAATGAGTTTGAGTGTATTAATAGATATGAGCGCGTATTTATTAGTGAATATAAAATTTGTTTTACATGGTGTTGACTTATCGGTTGATTGTTTATAGATTCTGGTCGGTGTAGTTTTGGCCAAATGTATTGATAAGGGTTTCTAAACTCTTAAACAAGATAAACCGACATAGTATTGTTTTAAAATCGGGTAAATGAGATAATTTTACCCAAACTATTTTTATGAAGAAAAGAAATAATTTTCTGTAAATTATTATAGTATATGGTTGCATGATTGTTAGGAAGTGATGATATTAAATTATTATCATTGATTATTGAATAGGAAATTGAAATCATAACTAAAAGCTAAGAAAATAAAATCCATATACAGATGGGATTTGTAAATGTTAATTGTAAATGTGATTTATAATTTGAAATAGAATTTCTAGAGAAATATTTGGAAATGCTTTTGAAAAGATTTGAAATTTGGGAAGTTTGTAAATTAAATCCCTTTTGAGTTTAAAAATGGTTTTCAAAGGTTTTGGAAAAAAATTAAAAGGGATAAAAGCACAAAACACTTTTCAGTTGCTGGAAAATAATTCAGAGGATGATCGCGACAACGTCGGTGTTCATTTTCGGGTTTCCAGGAGAGGAATTGCTACCAAATTATTACAAAAATTGAAGTTGTTTGAAAACTTTGGTTTGGTTTTGGAAATTCAATCGATAATTTGAATTTATTTCAAAACGATTTTGAAATGTTGGAAAGACTCTGGAATCTTATTAAAACATTTATGGAATAATAAATAAGTTTGGAGACTTAGAAAAATTCAAATTGAAACTGAATTTAACTAGGATTAATTTGAATAAAGGAAGATTTGAGTCAAATAAAATGGTGATATGAATTCAAAATGAAATTGAAATGCAAGTAAGTGAAATCGAAACTGAATGCTGAAATTCATTGGAATTTGTAAGTAAATGGAATTCAAGCTAAACATTGAAATTAAATTTGAATTGTGTTAAATTAAGTGAAATGGAAAATTTGTCATGTTGGGTCAAATAAAGCAAAGTATTGAAATAAAATTAGTACGTGAAACTAATTGAAGTAATTACAAATTAAATATGGTTTGAAATAAATTGAATTCATATGGAATTTGAAATCCAATTTAAATATAAGTAGATATAAAACAAAATGGTGAATTGAAAATAAATATAAGAAGTATATAGAATATTTATAATGAACTTAAGAAATAAATGGTGAAATTCTTAAGTTAAATTTGGAATTGAGGAAATATTCTAAGTTAATAAGTGAATTAAGATTAAACTGGGAATTATGAAATGGTAATTGTGAATAAGTGAATGAAAAATAAATGCGAATAAAGGGGAATTGATATAGCTAATAATCGATTAGAAATAAATACGTAGGATATACGTATATCATTTTCGCATAGCGATTTGATCCAGAATCGAGCATAAAATTTCGAGTTATTCATGTCGATCCGAGTTGAAATTTTTCACTCAATTTTCGACGACGAACCTGGATATGGATTTATGGTTGATTCTGGAAGTTCTATATCATAGTTTACGGCTATGCAAGGAGAATGTCGGTTTTTGATCAAGAAACTAGATCTGAGTCCGCACAAGGAAGTCGGGTGGACGATACTAGTTTGGAAGTGAAATTGTGTGATGAGTGAGCGATCGAATTTGATATTGCGTACGAATGATATAATTGTATCGTATGGGCTTGAATGAATATGGAAACTTTTGTAAAGGAATATGCAAAATGATAAGCAGGATATACAGATGTGTTTAAAGGAAAATGATAAATTGGGATTTGATTTCGAAGATAATTTAAATTTCTCGACAAAAAGGTATGTATTTGAATTTCAGTATGCAATTTGATGACTGTTTTGTCTAGCCACTTGGTTTTTTGTTTTTTTAGAAATCTGGGGGCCCGCGGTGACATTTTGTAGTCGTACCGTGCGACGCGTGCAAAGGAGACTTCGGCGAAATTTTTCGAAAATTTAGAGAGTTAGTGACGCCCCACCTCTATACCCACGCTAGCCAAGAACACTACAGTGTAGTGCTGTCAACTAGCACGGAGAATAAGGCTGTTGAGGATCGACCATCCATGTGATTGCTTATCACACGGTGGCTATAAATAATCTTCGAAAACAAACATAGAAATAAGCATAACACAAATCAGTCACAGACATCCATATCACAAAGGCGGAAGAAGATATGAATATATAACTAACACATGAAAGTGTACATCAGAGTAGTGGTCAAAAAGATCCACAATAACACAAAAGAATAACAACACGGGCTATACAAAAGAATACAACTTTGAGTCTATGTCTCAAGTGTATACAACAAAAACTGCTAATCTAAACAAGTAGCCAAAAGTCTGTGCAGTGAATCACTGGGGGAGAAGTCAAGCAGAAGCACCTGTAACATCTCGGTCTGACCCGAGTATTATTTATAAGAAAATAATAAACGGATTAGTCTAGCTATAAATATCAGACGACATGATATAAAATAAGAGAAATGGCATATGCGAATAATATCAATAACATCATACTACTATAAGTATGTAAATGATAATCAACAAGAGATTAATCAATATCACAAGAATCTTCTCAAAGATCCAAAAGGGTATCATACCCAAAACTTGTACTCATAACAAGTCAATGACATAAATTCCAGAAATCAACACAAGAAATCCAGAAAATCATGAAAAAGAAAGAGGCCTATCACATGACGGTCCGAAGACCATGGAGAGCTACCCCATATGTGTGAGTCGAAATCACACAGATGAGGTCTAGACTAACCAAAAATCAAAAAGGTATGTGTGAGTGAAATCACACAAGTGGTGTCTAGTCTAACCTCGCAAACAAAAACGTATGTGTGAGTGAAATCACACAAGTGGTGTCTAGACTAAACAAGAAGGTAAAAAGGTATGTGTGAATGAAATCACACAAGTGGTGTCTAGTCTAACCAAGCAAACAAGAGACATCGCACAATTGCTAGTCTAAATCATAAGAATGATCATCATGATCAACAAGAAGTGTCAATTACACTAAGCTAGTAAATATAAAAGTTTAGCTTCATGTCCTATAACCACTTTCTTAACTTAAATATTTACGAACAAACTGTAAATCTTCACTAGAAAATTATCACAAGAGGTTCAATCGAACAAGTCCAAGAATTAACGGACGAAGCAAACGCAAGCGTTTCATACCACTTGTTTTACTAGGCCGTTTAATTAGATTTCTCATCCGAGTGAGGCAAAGGTTTGTATATATTAATAGACTGGAAAACGGTTTTATAAACGAGTTTGGTATTTGAAAATAATGTTGAAATCATTTTGATGAAAAAGTTTTGATATTTACTACTAGTATTGAAACCTTCATATTTCTAAAGTTGTCACGAAGAATGGTCAACTCAGCATCTCAACAAAGCAAGTTCTGTTGAATATTTTTCATATAAGATCCCCTACGGAGGGGGGTCCGGGGGGGTGGCAACCCACTAGGTGGGGGTGCGGGGGCAACGCCACCGCTACGGGGTCGAGCGACCTAATAGTTGCGACTTAGGGGTCTAAGGAGTCGAGCGACCTAAGTGGAGCAACCCTGTGGTCGTGCGACCTAACTGAAATGGCCAAGCGACCAAACGAGGTTAGCGTGCGACCTAGGAGGACGCGACCTAATGGTCATGCAACCTAGTGGGATGAGCGACTTAAGCGAGCGACCTAGTAATTTGCGGTCGAACGACCTAATGATCCCGCGACCTAACAAGTCTCACACGCGAGCGGCCTAAGAGTTTATCACGCAAGCGACCTAAGGGTTTTAACTCGCGAGCGACTTAAAGGTTGAACAACCCAATGGTCCAGCGACCTAGGGGAAAACGACTTAGCTCCGAGGCGCACGAGCTATCCTGTAGCGACTTAAGGAATGGAGGCCGAGTTGCACGTTGGACGACCTAAGGAATGAAGGCCGAGCGACCTACGACCTTAGCTCGATAACGAGCTAACGACTTAGTGGCTTGGGGGAAACCGAGCGACCTAACGCTGCAGAGGGGGGTTTAAGGCCAGAAACGACCTAAGTGTTAGCGACCTAACAACCTATAGGCCAAACGACCTACGACCTAAAG
The DNA here is from genome assembly GCA_030765085.1 of Allium cepa. NCBI lineage: Eukaryota > Viridiplantae > Streptophyta > Magnoliopsida > Asparagales > Amaryllidaceae > Allium > Allium cepa. The sequence continues at coordinate 1,908,235 of JASFAV010000025.1, read as the reverse complement.
CCAAACGACCTACGACCTAAAGCCCAACGACCTAATTCCGAGATGACAATACGTGCAGTGCGACCTAGCGCGATAACACGCTAGCGACTTAAGAGTTAGCTCGCGAGCGACCAAACTCCGAACTCATGAAAATGGCCAGAACGACCTAAATGCAGAAAATTCACAAAAACCCTAAAAATTGGAGTTTTTCGCCAATCCAATCCAAACCAAATGCAAATTTTCATGCAAAAGTGATAGGGAATCATTCCCAACAGTCCAACATAGTTATAAACTAGAGTGTGAGATAAAAATCTCACCTTTTCACTAAAATGGATGAAGATGAAGCTTGAAGCCAAGGGAGAAGCAATCTAAAGCTTGAATCCAATATCTTCTACTTGAATTTGGAGTTGAATGTTGGATTAGCAATTAAATTTGAGCTTGGAGTTTTAATTCCCATTCTCTTCACCATTAATGCAAATTTCAAGTTAGTTAGGAATTTATGAAGAGTGAGGAGAAGGGGGTTGGAACTTGGGCTTAATAGGCTAAACTAACCCAAAGTCCAAAGCGGGAAAAGTTAGTGAAATTTCACTAACTCCAAACCTATCGATGTTTATACTTAAAAAAGTTGTAAACGGCATTTCGAACTCAATGGAAGTGGTCTCGAGTCCTAATTTGACCGTTTGCGAAAAGTAGCTTTTCGGACCAAAATCCGATTAACGATATAATATTTAAATAAAATATTTAAATATAAACTCGATAAATATGGGGGTTGTTACAGAAAAATTTTGAGAAAATTTTAAAAAATTAAATTTGATTTGTTAAGAAAACGATATTGTTTGAAAACTATGAAATATTTTGGAAGGTTAGTAAGGATGATAATGTGTCTTTAATAAAGAAATTGGTTTTGGCAAGTTGATAAAACTTTTTTGGTTTTGGAAAAATAAAGCAAAGTATTGAAATAAAATTAGTAATTGAAACTAATTGAAGTAATGACAAATTAAATATGGTCTGAAATAAATTGAATTCATATGGAATTTGAAATACAGTTTAAATATAAGTAGATATAAACTAAAGTGGTGAATTGAAAATAAATATAAGTAGTATATAGAATATTTATACTGAACTTAAGAAATAAATGGTGAAATTCTTAAGTTAAATTTGGAGTTGAGGAAATATTCTAAGTTAATAAGTGAATGAAGATTAAACTAGGAATTGTGAAATGGTAATTATGAATAAGTGAATTAAAAATAAATGCGAATAAAGGGGAATTGATATAGCTAATAATCGAGTAGAAATAAATACGTAGGATATACGTATATCATTTTCGCATAGCGATTTGATCCAGAATTCGAGCACAGAATTTCGAGATAGTCATATCGATCCAAGTTGATATTTTTCACTCGATTTTCGACGACGAACATGGATATGGATTTTTGGTTGATTCTAGAAATTCTATATAATAGTTTACGGCTATGCAAGGGGAATGACGGTTTCTGATCAAGAAACCAGATCTGAGTCTGCACTAGGAAGTCGGGTGGACGTACTAGTTCGGAAGTGAAATAGTGCGATCGAGTGAGCGATCGAATTTGATATTGCGTACGAATGATATAATTGTATCGTAGGCGCTTGAATGAATATGGAAACTTTTGTGAAGGAATGTGCAAAATGGTAAGCAGGAGATACATGTGTGTTTAAAGGAAAAAGATAAATTGGGATTCGATTTCGAAGATAATTTAAATTGCTCGACAAAAAGGTATGTATTTGAATTTCAGTACGAAATTTGATGATTATCTTCTCTAGCCACTTGGTTTTTTGTTTTCTTTTGAAATCTGAGGGACCACGGTGGCATTTTGTAGTCATACTGAGCTAGCCGCACAAAGGAGACGCTGGCGAAATTTTTCTAAAATTTGAAGAGTTAGAAAAATTATGAGAAAATTTTGGAAATTTAAAATTTAAATTCGAATTGTTAGGAAAATGATATTGTTTGGAAACCATGGAAGATTTTGGAAAGATAGTAAGGATGATAATGTGTCTTTAATAAAGAGATTGGTTTTGGCAAGTCGATAAAACTGTTTGGTTTTAGGAAAATGCTTAACGGGTTAAGGATCATTCTTCTGAACTAGAAATTTCGAGACAAAATTCTTTTAAGGGGGGAAGAATGTGAGGTCCCAGAAAATTTTGACATTTGAAATTGGAATATTTGATTGAATTGTAATATATAGAAGTTGATTTAACTTGAATTTCAAATATCAGAATGAATTCGGCAATTAAAATTACTGAATTTAATTATTAAAGGTTGGGTAAAATATTGAATCTTCATTTTTATGCTTGTTAAAAAATATTTTAAAGGCCTAGAAAATTCATATTGATAATACTAGAGATAATATAACTTTTAAAAGTGAATTTAAAACTATTTTGTTCAGTTTTGAATTTATATCGTTTAAATCGATATTTAAAAATAGCCTTTCGAGGCACAGTCTCGGATTTCGACGAAACCAGTTCCAATGGATCCATAATATTGTATTATTTCAATTTTCGTAGCATTTGGAGTTATCATGTGATCGTAAGAATGGCAAACACGCTGAAATCTATATCAAAATTTAAAATAAATAACTAGTTCAAAAAGCTATCTACTCTATACGATCGAATTTGGACTCGAAACATTTTCAGTCATGTTCGGAATAGGGTATAACATTATAAACGTCTGGCTGCATGCCTCGATAGGAGATCGAGATTTTGAATTGCACTTATCGAGATAATTTAAAATTTGAATTTGAATTCAAAATATAAATAATATTGTGATATTAAAATATTGTGTCTAGGCTTTGCGTACGCATGTATAAATTCTTAGCACGTGTTCGTTTAAGTGACACGCGTTGAGGTAAATTTTTATCTCGCTCGAAGAATAAAAGAAAAAAAAACAACGAAAGCCTCTCGTTCAAAAATAAAAAAATATAAAAAACTTAATTTCGTTCAAAATCATCATTGGCCGCTTTCTTTCCTTACAGAACTAATCAGGGCGTCGATCTTTGATTAATCAACAGCCGCTTTCTTTCAAAATCATCAACAGCGTTCACCACTCTTCAGATTCAAAATAGAAAAAATAAAAAAACCGAAACCAAGATCTAGTTTCGATTTCGATTGAAATCAGGAGTCGATCGAGTCGCTTCAAGCAAGGGTAGCGTCGCGATGATTGGGGATCGATCCACATTTTCGCATACGCGCGGCAACATCGGGGCACACGGCTAAGAGCGGGCACAGGGGCCGTGATGGTGAGTGAGATTGGCAGCGATGGTGTCGCGAATTCAAGCATAGGGTAGCAGCGTCGCGAGCTTGGCAAGGGTTTCGACCTCTTTATCTTCTGCCAAGATTAAGGTTCGTGCGGTTTGGGGAAAGCATCGCGTGGTGATGATCGCAAGTCTGCAGCTTTCGAGATGAGAAGGAGTGTCTGATAGGTATATATTTCCTTTAATTTTTTATTTTTAGATCAGCTAATTAGGTTTAAAATATATATATATACATATATATATACATATATACATATATATACAAATAAATTTACAATAAGGTACTTATATGCAATTATTTTCATATATATAGGTGGATATACAGTAAAAATAATAATAATAATAAATATCTACATTTTAAATGTTACTATTTATTTTAAAAATTATGGATTTTGCGATTAATTTGTTTTATTATGTAATTGATTTATTTTAGTTACTAAGAGAATTATTTAGAAGAAAATTTGTTTAAAATTTAATTATTCGTTTAAAATTTAAATCATTAATTTGAAACTAAATTATTAGTTGAATTAAAAATATAAAATGGAAAATTGAATTGTTCGATTTATTTCGAATATTAATGAAAATTATGTGATTGTTTATACAAGGCCAAAATTGCAAAGAAAATCAACCCAGAATGGGGATGGATTGCAAAATAAAATGCAAAGGTGAGATCTTCTCACTCACTTGGTTTGTTTGTTGAATTTAAATAGTTAAATTTGAATTCTGGATGTGTCTGGATGAATTTGATAATTTATCTATTGATGATATTAGATACAGTAGTATATCAATGTATATATTGGATTGATTGATCTCCCGCATTATATAGCGGATGAGACCCTATATGCCGCATAATAGCGGATGATATTGTATAATCTTATATACCGCGATATTCCACCTCGAAGTGGAATTGGTATTTAATTGTTGTGCTAACATCTGTGGATGCAGGGAAACAGGTTGGAGGGATCCAACTGGATTCCTCGAATATTTGAATTTATTTCATATGATTGTGTGTTGATTTGTTTATAATCTGTCTATGATTATATTTGTTATTGAAATCGTTGAAGGCTATGGTTTGGCCGAATATATTTTTGGTATCATAGGAATTTGAATAATTTTGTTTAAAAAATTGAAGAATTCATTTAAAATTTGGATTTTGAATAGTTTGGAAGAAATAAAGGAATTTGTTTTAAAAGGTAGAGATTTTTGAAATTAATTTGGAATTTGATTTGGGGTTTGAAATAAATGTTTGGAAATCAATTTGGATATGATTTGGTGTGTGAAAGTGAATATTTGGAAATCGATTTGCAAATCGTATATCAGTGGATATTTGGAAATTTAAATTCACAATGGGAATTAATAAACGAAAGGGAAATTTGTTTTAAAAATAAATATTGGTTTATTTTTAAAAGTGGGGAAAGAAATTTGTAGATTTGGAATGCAAATTTAAACTAAATCAGGAAGGATTTATTGATTAATTTTAATGAACCATTTTAGAATGGAAAGTGTATTTTCCCTAGAAAGCCGAGTATGTTTATAAAGTAGTTTTCAAATATAACTTTAAAGTTCTAAAGTTGGTTTGTAAAATAATGCTTTGGACAAATTATTTTCTTAAGTTGTTTTTATTTTTTAAATATTTAAAATAAAGATTTAATTAATTAATTAATTATAGAAGTGACTGTTTTAAAGATTTAATTGATATTTGATTTAGAAAATGGTTATTTAAATAGTTATGTTCTATATAATAATTTTATTTTCTTAAAACTAATTTGGGCTTGAATTTTTTATATGAGATATTAGTATAATATTTCCATAACTAATATTTAAATAAATGTTTTAAAATAGTTTTTATTTTAAAGTGTTTCCAAATATATATATATATATATATATATATATATACTTTTGGATATAAATTATTTTAAAGTATTCGGACTTAGCAATTTTTCAGTGGAAATAAACAATCTTTGAAAATTTATTCCACGTGAGGAAATTGATTTGAAATTTGTTTTCAAAGTGTTGAATTATGAAAATATATCATGCGAAGATATTTTGAAAACAAATAATTGTGGGAAAATTATTTAAAATCTGGTGATTGTTGTGAATATTGATTGATAGTTAAATAACCAACTATCGATATTAGCCTATAAAAGCATTTGAATTTCGATACGATCGAGGGTCGAATTTCGATACGATCGAGGGTCGGATTTCAAACGGTTATCCGAAAACCACATCGAATCTTTGTGATGGATCTATTGTTTAAAAGGTCAAAAGTGGAAATTTGTTGTGATTTACTCGACATCTGAATGTAACACTTACACTACTACAAAACAGGTCATTTGCATCGGTTGTTTACCCCCCTTTTGCATCAGTTCAACAACCGATGCATATGCAACCGATGCAACAGGCTTAACATTTTTGCATCAGTTCTGAAACCGATGCAAAAAGGTACTTTATGCATCGGTTGTTACTAACAACTGATGCAAAATATCATGATTGGTTGCTTGAACACAGCCCCCATGTTGCATCGGTTGTAACGAAAACCGATGCAACAAAGAAACTTGTTGCATAGGTTGTTGTAGAAAACCGATGCAAACTAATCCCTCTATTGCATCGGTTTTTTATAACAACCGATGCAAACTAATCCCTCAAAAACCATTATTATAGTACTCAAATATATATATATATATATATACATATATATTATTGATAATCTTTATATATATATATATATATATATATAAAAGAAAAAAACATACACAAAAAGGAGAACATTGCATTCATCTTCAATTTTGTTACAGATTTTCAATTACATCTCAATTCATTGGCACTTTCATCACTGTACAATCAAATTGCCAGCCACCCTCTCCTCTGCAATTACCGCGCTACCTCAACAAACAACCCCATACACTTTTCATAACAACCTGTCAATCCAATGTGACATTGCCATAACCATCCATAAACTTCCATCTCTGCATCCCTTACCACCATATAAACTTCTGCCTCACAGCAGCTCCACATCACTTCTCCATATCAACCCACTTCTAAGTGCTTGCACATCCTCTTCCTGCCAACCACCTGATCATTCCAAAACAAACCACCAGAAACAATCATCAACTTGATTTACCTCTCACTGCTGCTCATTCCCAACATCATACCATCCTTCAAAACAACCATCACCATCTTAATTTCTTCAAACCTGCCTTATACCATCTGACCACCTGACAACAACTCATTAACCCCTGCCTAAACCATCAATTGTCATCACCATTCACCACATCTGTCTCTCTACACATTGCCTACTTGCATAATAGTCTACTTAACATACAGTTCCACTTCCTCCACTTCATCATACTGCCTCTGTCTTTTCCATACTTCACAACAACCACAGCAGCCATAGCAAAATTTAGCAAAACTGGAAAGTTAGCAAAAGGTGAACAAAAAATGAGACATGAAGGAACTCACAGTATTATATTTTGAAACCTGTAGCTGGCTACAGGTGAACACAAATGGGAAAGCTAGCTACATGTGAATACAAAATGCCATAATGGTTAAGCTTGTAATGCTTATGAGGTTCTAGCATTGGCTGTAATATACGTCTATAAGAACAATTACAGTCTTCATAAGGTATAAGCAGGCTGTAATTACTAATTACTAGTAGTTATATAATTTTGCTAGAACCCCCAATTACACAACAATCAGGTCGGTAAATTGGTTGTTGAATTAATATAAGCATCAATTATTATAAACATTTGTAAATAGGCTATAATCAGTAGCATAGGCTGTTTCGATAATTATCAGGCTGTACATAGTAGCATAGGTTGTTCCGATAATTAAGTTTATTTCCTTGACTGAGCTTTTAGGTATTACTTTGAGTGGGTTTTGAAGCAACATTTAATCCAAGTATAGTCATATTGTCCACACTTCAGTGGCAAAATCATCATCTTAGTAGGAGTAAGATAAAATTAGCCTCATATATAATTTAAATACTTGGAACATTCAATCTCAATTTGTTGCCCTATTTATCCATCTCATTATGAAATAATTTGGATTTTACATTTTACTTATTAAAAGTTACTTTGTTAATATATTTCCCACGTAGTTAAAATTAATTTGGTTTCCTCGAATATACTTTTAGGCATTATCTTGAATGGGTTCAAAGCAACATTTAATCCCCATATAATCAAAGTAAAATTAGCTTCATATATAATTTAAATATTTGGAATATCCGGTTTCAATTTGCTACCATATTTACCCATCTCGTTTTGAAACAATTTGGAGCTTTCTTTTTATTTGTTAAGAGTTACTTTGTTGATATATTACCTATTTAATTTTGTTTCCTTGAATAGACTTTTAGGTATTATCTTAAATGGGTTCAAAGCAAAATGTAATCCGTATATAGTCAATTATCCACAGCTTCAGTGGCAAATTCTTCATCTCGGACGGAATGAAAGTCAAATTAGCTTCATATATATCTTGAATTATCAACAGTATAATTTTATTGTATGTTTGTACCACATAATTTTGAATTAGCATAAGTTGTAAGCATAATCATGATAAACGCAAACATATAATTTTGAATTAGTATAACATGGAATACTTACTATAAGCATATTATTTTGAAAATATAATAGTTCACATTTGAATGTCAGTAATAGTGTTTCATAAATAGGTTATCCATGAATATGCACAACAGATAGTTTGAGGTAATAAGTCAATAAATAATTGACAAAATTCAGTCATTTGGAGATAAAATAAATTTCACCCTTCCTGAGGTTAGCTAGCAGTGTAAAAAAAATAAGAAAAAATGAGAATGAAAAACTCATTGTTTGAATATATTTCCACTGCTACAGTATCCTTTAACATTAACCATTGCATAGACCAAAGTTATATAGATAAAATGTGTAGTTCGGAATTAGTTGCATGAATAAGTAGAAAATTCAGTCGATGGGGGAATATAGCGGACCTTTTATTGATATCAAGTACCTACGTTATTTTGTAAAACCGAGGGAGGATACCATATTCCAAAAAAATTAGGAGTATGAATTTGAGACTAGGAGTTAGTGGATAGATAATTATTTATCGTAGATGTTGGCAAAAGCTTTTATCAGCAGAATTTTTACCTGCAATATCCATGTCGACTTATACCACATCTGCTTCAATGAATCACCGTTCCCAGATGCATTTAGTTACATCAATACTTGGTCCTACAAAATATTTCATAAAATAAAATAAATATAAAGAAACTGTAATGTATTATCCTTTCATATTTAAACTGTAATGTATTATCCCAACTATCATGTGCCAATATTTTTCTCAAAAATAATAATAGAGGTTGAATATTAAATTTCTACTTGTATAGGTCACTTTTTTGCTAAATCTCAAATAGAATTATATAGAACCATTTTTAAGTTTGACTATTTTATCTGGTAGCTTGTTATTCGAATGAACGAACTAAGTTGCTAAGGGAACACCAAGTAAACTAGAATACCGCCAAACTCTCTTACAGAGTTTAATAATGCAATTTAGTTCAATTCTAGTAGCAGAGATTTTTCAACAATTATGTTTACCAAACTTAACATCGTGGACGGATCATAGAACAACAGTGCATACATTGGAAAAAAAACATATATATTATAATCAGCCAAAAACGTGGACATTCATTAAGGGTGACGCGTGACACAATTAAACCCGCTCTGATATCATGTTAGAGAAACACATATTATCACAAAAATAATTAGTTATGTAAAAGAATGTCTCTTAGTATTTATGCATGATTTATATTTACTCAACAAAAATGAAAACCACATCCATAAAGTTCTCCAAAGCGCGTGCGATGTTTTTGGATAAGATATTTTCATTTCAACCCAACGAGCCTAGGCTCAATACGTAGAAATATGAAAATAAATTGGTGCAAATACTCAGTTGACGAGTGCGTGGCTTATTGCCATGCATGCTAGACTTCCACTGAGGCTAAATGACCAAATAATTTACGCACAATGAGAGAGATTGTTTTTAATCGGATTTCATTTAAGATTTATACGTTCCTATGCATGTACTTGGTGCTAACTTTGTTACATCATGAGCACCATTTTGTCTATAACAATGCTCAGGTAGCTTACACGAGCGGAAATTATCTATTGAACTCCAATGCGACCGAAGCTAGCGGTAACTTATCACATTTAACATTTGTTTTAGTATATATTAAACATTTTGATCAATCTCAAAACTTAAACTGATACAGTACAGTCCATTTGATAGCTGCTGTCCATCTGATACCACACTGATCATTGTGGTAGGACTTAATTCATGGGGTATAGTAGGATTTAATGCATGGGGAAAGTGTCACTTGTCAAATTGATAAAGATTAAGCCTTTTTAGGCTACATTGATCAGAAAGCCATCACAAAAATAAAACAAAAAATAAAATAAGAATAAAAATACCAGAATCGCGCTATATCCAGTCCCAACATTAAAATAAATAGTTCCAATGCAGATGTTTACAAGAATGTAAATCAAGAGCCTTAGCCAGTAATATCCGAAATCTCTCGACATGTTTATGAATGAACGCTTTGTTAGAGTGAAGGTCTGCATGAAGAAACTCGCTTGGCTGCCTCCTGATTCCAAAACTGTTCCTTTCTGTAACAAGATGGTACTACTTCCTTAACAAGATTGTATTTACATAGAAATCAGAAACTTAATATTTTGATAAGTACAACACGCGACATCTCATCTACTTTCTGGCTAGCAGCATAATAATACTGTGAGTGGCAGTAAAACTGTGTTAACCTTTGAATTGCTTCACTGGTGGTTATTTTATCAAGAGGATCATCACTTTTCATTAGCTGTCAACATACACGAGAAATGCTTATATTTGTTATCTGATTATGGAAAACTTAAGAAATAACCGATTCAAATTTACCTTCATTTTCATAGAACCCTGCAAAGTTAATTTCACCTTATCAAAATCAGAGTTTACACAACGCAAAAAGTGATCTGATGGATTCCTTAGTGTAGGACAAGGAAAGCCGGCTTGATCAAAGAACTGCATAAATGAAGGGGAAAAATAATTCAGAACAAGATAATTTAATATAAGCTAAATTGTCATAAATTCTCAGAAATGTGCTATTCTCTATATCAAACAAAAGTTCCCTCATGTATCCGTTCAGAACATAAACTCGTGCAGACCTTGACAGTTTAGCATTTTACTGTGCAATTTATTATTATGTCAGGTACAGTAAATATAGGTTCTATCAATATGGAATATTAAAGTTATGTAAAATTGGACTTTCCAGTTCTGATTTTTTACCCTGTAACATAATATCATTACGATGCAAGTTTATTTACCATTATAAGCATTATTTGATAAATTTAGTTCGCCTTTTATTGGTATCTGAAAGTTGTTCGATTCCTATAGCTTATAACATGACACCCTCTCATTTGAAACATTCGGCACTGAGTAAAGAGACAGATAAGACTACCTAAGTTTTACTGACAGAATTTTTTGTACAACGGGTTTGATGCTTTGGTAGAAGTAGTACTATCAAAGCTATCAATTGCCAAAGGACAGTATGCAAAAATTTGATATCATTCGAGTTATTCTTAAAGGTACATTTAAATTACATGATTTAAACCTATACGTTTATTTCAGTTTATGTTTTTTGTATAGTTGACAATATTTAGTCCAAATACCGGTAAACCGTGAGATCAAAACCATGTAAATGTCAATGTTGATAATTGGGGGTAAAAAGGTTCAAGGTAGGCAAGTATTTTAGGTGGGTAAAACCATGAAGATGTGTTTGCCATTTTCAATTATGTATTTTGGTTCAAAATGGGTCGATTACAGGATTTTTATGATTTTATTAGTAATGATTTCCAAAACAAGAAGTTGCCAAACTTAGTTATGTATATATGTCATGTATACGTTATGTATATGTTATGTTTCTGAGGTGGGAACCATGTGAGATAAATTTCAGTGGTTGCTTTTGCAGTAGTTTAATATGTTTCCACCAGTATACAGTTTCACCCCTGCTTTAATTAAAATGAGCGATTGTTTCAAGGGGGGATCAGTTAATCTTGATGAACCTTATAACTTATTTGTTCAGCATGCAACCACTTATTGTAAAATTTCACGATAAAAGTTTACTAATATAGTTGTTGTGTGAAACATAATCCACATATCTTAGAAATGTAGCTTTTTAGTTCAAAAATAATTTCATTTAACTCCATATAATAAAGGTTTCATTTATGTGGAATATGCAACTAAAATTAGTGAATATTAGCATACAAAATAGCTAAACCGAATAATAAACCATATGCTTTGACTAACCATAATCAAAGTGTAAAGCAGCCACTTAGCAAACTATAAAGCGTTTTCAACCGACAATCTAAACTATAAATTCAACCGAACTTGCTTAAGAACAAAAATTTCATGTAACAAATATCACGACAACAAAAAGTTTCAATTTCAATAGCAAAGGTCCAAAAAAAATTAGCTGATACTGAAAATTTACCCATAGATAAAATTGAAACTACAACATACAAATAAAAATGGTATGATTCAAAATACGTGCAATACCTTTATAGCTAGTTGAAGAAGAATATTAATTTGTTCTTATTTTGTTATAGAAGGAACGCAGAATTTATATATTTATGATTCCATGGACTCGAATAATTAGTTCACATGATCATGGTTAAATGTGATGGTTAAGTGTAATGAAAACTTTTGAACACTGCCTGTGTTATTACTGAATGCACTTACAGTGACATTAGTAGAGGGAAACTTGGCAGCTAAATATCTTGTGCTAACTCCTACAGAGCAACCGATATCAAGAATATCCTTTATAGCCAGGTTACCAAATTTAACACGGTGGTCTTCAATCGCTTTAAGTCAGTTACCACGTTGTATTTCGTTCGCCTCGGCTATTGAAGAAGCATCAGGTATTGCTCTCTTAGCAATTGATAGTGTAGCAGCTTCTGCTTCAGCTGCTGCCTATTATTATATCGGTTGATTTTTCAATCTCGTCTTTTCATATACAAGATAAACAACAGCAGCGATCAAGAAAATGCTAAGTGCACCTGCACATTAAAAAAGAAAGAAGGATAAGTTACTTAGAAGTGTTTGTATATATTTTGCAACTCTTGCTAAGAACAAATACTTTCTCATAAAAAAAACAACGTATCTGAAGTATCTGATCATGATCAATTGATGCATTTGAGCCTTGTTACTGTTTTAAAGTACTAAAATGCATCTATGAATCATTTGATTTCATAATTCACTTATGGTCATAATACATGTAGCTATCAGATCTGATACCCAAGGAACCAATTGGAGCAAAGATTTACATTAATAGTTTCACACTTTAATGTGCATAAGTGACTTTGTTTACAATAAAAAAAGAAACGTGTCGATTAACTATGTTGCCGCGCATGCTTCGTTTATAAAATATACAAAAGCAGTTCCGTCTACCATTCCTACCATATACGGTAGTAAACCTGTTTACTTGCCTAATAATCTATTAATTTAGCACTAAACCTTTGCCTACGCTTAATGACATAAAATATGGAAACAGAGGCATAGTGTTCCTTGAACAAGCTAGCAATTTCTACTGTATTATTAAATAAACATTTTCTTCTTTTGCAGTTTTTAGTTATTCGGTTCCAATTTTAAACTGGTACATGGTGAAAATATTTTGCTTTAGTTCTACATAATGTACTCCAACTGTTTAAGAAGTCAATAACCAGCCGATTCAGAAGTCAAGTACCTCACGGGGAGATGATTGTCAAAATGGGATCCTTTATAATGATTAAGACATCACAATAGTTGCCGACTATAATGGATCTTGCCTTTAAAATAATATTCACATAATAATATGATATCTTATCTACGCATATATATTCTATTGTATTGCAAGTTGTTTCATTTGTCAAGGTAAAGATGCAAATGGAAACAAGCAACTACCAGGCCCTAGAACGCCACGCGCAACCTCACCATCTTTGCTCCCAACAACCAGGCCCTAGAACGCGACCTCCACCCCGAGTTCAGGCGCTTTCTACTTGAACCCAGAAACCTCCCTTCCCTCCAGTCCCTCCTCCTCACCCACGTCTTCCCTCATCGCCTCCATTACCGCAACTTCGGCCCTCACTCAAGCCACAAATCGCTATCAGGCAAGAGCAACATCGTAGATCCGAGCACCGTGACCCGGCCCAACGACGTCGTACGTCCCGATGGAGTGATACGCGGCATCGACCGGATCTGGATTCCAAAATCCGTACAAGCGAGCATTAATTAGAGGAAATTAGGGCTTGAGATGAGAGAGAGGAGAAGAAGGTGAATGAGAAAATGGGAGAGGAATTGGGTTGATTAAATCATGGATTTGGTTAAGGTTAGGGTTTTTTTTGGGAAGTAGGCGATACAAATGAAAAAATAAGCGGCAAAATACTGGAATCAACGAAAGTGCGTAAGGAAAGGGAAGCAAATTAATTTAGTTGCATCTGTTGACTTTATAACCAATGCAATTACAACTATTTGCATCGACGTATTTGCATCGGTTATTGGTGACAACTGATACAAATTTGATTATTTTATTACTTATTGCTTTCTACGCACCAATTGCATCGGTTATTAAGACAGAACTGATGCAAATAGTTCTATTTGCATCAGTTTTTACTTCAACCAATTCAAATGAGGCGATGCAAATGGCCTGTTTTGTAGTAGTGTTATTTTTAAAAATAAACATTCATTATTCGGATTAGCCGGGAGAGGACTTTGTGTCATAAAACCCATTTCGAATAATGATACGGCGAAATGGAATTGCATTTGAAGATGGTGTTGAAGACTGAGTATTTTCGAAAATGAAAGGATTGCCTGTCGAATGTCTCTGCACTGGGTTGCTCCGGTATAGAGATTATATCATCCTTTGTGATGAGGAGTCCGGACGTAATTTGTGAATATTCGGATTTGCAAGGGCTTCTTTGAAGTGCCTTCAGTTCCGTTCGAACATGGGACGGACTTGTATGGATATGTGTCTGACGTTACACTTTGAGATGTAAAGCTTGTTTCTATCAAATACATTTCTGTTGGTGGCGGAGAATTTATTCTCTTAGCTTAACACCCTTCTCTGAGACGTACGAGCTCAAAGGTTATGTAGTTGATGGTTACTAGTGATACATTCCCAATTTGGTAATGTGGCATGCGAAGTGCTGCTGATCATTTGTTCATCGAAGCATGGCTTTTGTTAAAAGCATAGCTTTGTGGAACGAGATCTCGTCGTACCACACAACCCAGAAATGGTCGAAACAGGAAGGATGCGACAAGGTTATTGGGGGCAGCGCCGCTTAGGGTATGTCCATTTCCTTTTGGTAAAGGGTGGTATCATGATATGGAGCCCGGATATTTAACCTATGTGGTTGCCGCAAATTTACTACTTTTTGGTTGTTGGTGTTAAAGATTCTCGGATAAAGGTCGGTAATGACCGGGGGATGGCATACTCTTGTCAGTAGTTACCTAGTTATAGAGGTAACCAGGCCATGTGTTGGTAGAGATCCGGTTAGGTTCTCGGGACGTCCCTCCAAAGGCGTACCCGTGTGGCATAGGAAGTTCCCTAGCCTGACCATTTATTGGAAATCCAAAGAAACAATGCACGCCCTGTACGGTTTTAGTTGTATAACCTGCCATGGAATGTGGTGGTAACCTGCTATTGAACATGGTAGCTATAGTAGGCATACTACGAAATATGTATGCTGGCTAAGATTTATATTATACTTTCGAAAATCTTTTCTACACTATGCACTAATAATAATATCAAAAGAATTTTGTGTATCAAGCATGTTTGACTATCATAAGGAGAAATCTCCTCCAATTCTACGTTTGCATTGTGTATGTGGCGGGAGGCCTTATGGTAGTTTTATTTTCCAAAAGCATAGCGGATTTCTTTTTATTTCCTTTGTGCAAATAACTGTTTTAAGATCTCACGCCGGTCTCATGACTGACCTAGAGCTTATTGTTTCCTCTCTAAACTTTGGGTGCTCATAATTTCCCACGCGGGCAGCCTAGAGTCAGGTTATCGGTTGTTCTAGAGCGAAGTCAGAAAAATATGCTGTGGAGATCTGGAGGCAAGCTGGAAGGTGAGGCGTATCACTTGTATATGTTATATTCTTTTCCACTGTTTTGTGGTTATAAACTCTGATGATGTATGTATAAAATGATATAGTTCTTTGTTTTAAAGATTATTCATTTATCTATTATATATTGTTCTGCTGCGAAATATGAGATTCTGTTGTTGTTTCTGTTTCTTCTTATGTCTTCTTCTTCTTTAATCCTAACAGTTTGGTTTTTCGGCATTCGATGGTCCGGTATTTGATACAGTGGATGTATTGATGTTGACTTTCGAAAGTCGAAAAATTGGGTCATTACAATGTGGTATCGGAGCAATTGGTTTAGCGACAACCTTGGCTCTGGTGGGAAAATTACCCATTAGATATAGAGTCAGTAGTACTCTAGAATGAATTTGAGTGTATTAATAGATATGAGCACATATTTGTTAGTGAATATAAAAAAAATTTTATATTGTGTTGACTTATCGGTTGATTGTTTATAGATTATGGTCGGTGCGATTTGGCCAACTGTATCGATAAAGGTTTCTAAACTCTTAACCAAGATAAACCGACACTGTATTGTTTTAAAATCGGGTAAATGAGATAATTTTACCCAAACTATTTTTGTATAGAAAACAAATCATTTTCCGTAAATTAGTATAGTAATGGTTGCTTGATCATTAGATAATATTAAATTATTATCATTGATTATTGAATAACAAATTGAAATCATAACTAAAAGCCAAGAAAATAAAATCCATATACAAATGGGATTTGTAAATGTAAATTGTAAATGTGATTTATAATTCAAAATAGAATTCCAGAGAAATATTTGGAAATGCTTTTGAAAAGATTTGAAATTTGGGAAGTTTGGAAATTAAATCCCTTTTGAGTTTGAAAATGATTTTCAAAGGTTTTGGAAAAATGTTTTTAAAAGTGATAAAAGCATTAAACTCTTTTCGGTTGTTGGAAAATAATTCCGATGATGATCGCGACATATCGGTGCTCATTTTCGGATTTCCAGGAGAGTAATTGCTGCCAAATTATTATAAAATTGAAGTAGTTCGTAAAATTTGGGTTTGGTTTTGGAAATTCAAAAGATAATTTGAATTGATTTCAAAAATGATTTTGAAATGTTGGAAAGACTCTGGAATCTAATTAAAATGTTTATGGAATAATAAATAAGTTTGGAGACTTAGACAAATTCAAATTCAAACTAAATTTAACTTGGATTATTTTGAATAAAGGAAGATTTGAGTCAATTAAAATGGTGATATGGATTCAAAATGAAATTGACATGCAAGTAAGTGAAATTGAAACTGAATGTTGAAATTCGTTTGGAATTTTAAGTAAATTGAATTCAAGCTAAACATTGAAATTAAATTTGAATTGAGTTAAATTAAGTGAAATGGAAAAAATTTCATGTTGGATCAAATAAAGCAAAGTATTGAAATAAAATTAGTAATTGAAACTAATTGAAGTAATGACAAATTAAATATGGTCTGAAATAAATTGAATTCATATGGAATTTGAAATCCAGTTTAAATATAATTAGATATAAACTAAAGTGGTGAATTGAAAATAAATATAAGTAGTATATAGAATATTTATACAGAACTTAAGAAATAAATGGTGAAATTCTTAAGTTAAATTTGGAGTTGAGGAAATATTCTAAGTTAATAAGTGAATGAAGATTAAACTAGGAATTGTGAAATGGTAATTGTGAATAAGTGAATTAAAAATAAATGCGAATAAAGGGGAATTGATATAGCTAATAATCGATTAGAAATAAATACGTAAGATATACGTATATCATTTTCGCAAAGCGATTTGATCCAGAATTCGAGCATAGAATTTCGAGATAGTCATATCGATCCGAGTTGAAATTTTTCACTCGATTTTCGACGACGAACATAGATAAGGATTTTTGGTTGATTCTAGAAATTATATATAATAGTTTACAGCTATGCAAGGGGAATGACGGTTTCTGATCAAGAAACCAGATCTGAGTCAGCACTAGGAAGTCGGGTGGACGATACTAGTTCGGAAGTAAAATTGTGTGATCGAGTGAGCGATCGAATTTGATATTGCGTACGAATGATATAATTGTATCGTTTGGGCTTGAATGAATATGGAAACTTTTGTAAAGGAATATGCAAAATGATAAGCAGGATATACAGGTGTGTTTAAAGGCAAAAGATAAATTGGGATTTGATTTCGAAGATAATTTAAATTTCTCGACAAAAATGTATGTATTTGAATTTCAGTATGCAATTTGATGATTATTTTGTCTGGCCACTTGGTTTTTTGTTTTTTTCGAAATATGGGGGCTCGCGGTTGCATTTTGAAGCCGTACCGAGCTAGGCGTGCAAAGGAGACCCCGGCGAAATTTTTCGAAAATTTAGAGAGTTAGAAAAATTTTGAGAAAATTTTGAAAATTTATATTTGATTTGTTAAGAAAACGATATTGTTTGGAAACTATGAAAGGTTTTGGAAGGCTAGTAAGGATGATAATGTGTCTATAATAAAGAAATTGGTTTTGGCAAGTTGATAAAACTGTTTTGGTTTTGGGAAAATGCATAACGGGTTAAGGATCATTCTTCTTAGTTAGAAATTTCGAGATGAAATTCTTTTAAGGGGGAAGAATGTGACGACCGGGAAAATTTTGACATCTGAAATTGAAATATTTGATTGAATTTTAATATTTAGAAGTTGATTTAACTTAAATTTCAAATATCAGAATGAATTTGGCAATTAAAATTATTGAATTTAAATATTAAAGGTTGGGTAAAATATTGAATCCTCATTTTTATGCTTGTTAAAAAAATATTTTAAAGGCTTAGAAAATTCATATTGATAATACTGGAGATAATAGAACTTTTAAAAATTAATTTTAAACTGTTTTGTTCATTTTTGAATTTATATCATTTAAATCGATATTTAAAAATAGCCTTCCGAGGCATAGTCTCGGATTTCGGCGAAACCTTTTCCATTAGATCCATAATATTGTATTATTATCGGATTTCAATTTTAGTAGCGTTTGGAGTTATCATGTGACCGTACGGATGGCAAACGAGTTGAAATCTATATCGAAATTTAAAATAAATAACTGGTTCAAAAAGCTATCTTCTCCATACGATCAAATTTGGACTCGAAACCTTTTCCATCGCGTTCGTAATAGGGGTGTAACATTTCAAACATCTGGCGGCATGCCTTGATAGGAGATCGAGATTTTGAATTGCATTTATCGAGAAAATTTAAAATTTGAATTTAATTCAAAATATAAATAATATTGTGATATTAAAATATTGTGTCTAGGCTTTGCGTATGCATGTAGAAATTCTTAGCACGTGTTCGTTTAAGTGACACGCGTTGAAGAAATTTTTTATCTCGCTCGAAGAATAAAAGAAAAAACAACGAAAGCCTCTCGTTCAAAAATAAAAAAATATAAAGAACTTAATTTCATTCAAAATCATCAATGTCCGTTTTCTTTCCCTACAGATCAAATTAGAGCGTCGATCTTTGATTCATCAATGGCCGCTTTCATTCAAACTCATCAATCGAGTTCTCCACTCTTCAAATTCAAAATTTAAAAAAAAAATCGAAACCAAGATCTAGTTTCGATTTCGATTGAAATAAGGAATCGGCCGAGTCGCCTTCTAGCAAGGGTAGTGTCGTGGCGATTGGGGATCGATCCACGTTTTCGCATACACGCGGCAACATCGAGGCATAAGGCGAAGAGCGGGCGCAGGGGCCGTGATGGTGAGTGAGATTGGCGGCGATGGTGTCACGAATTCAAGCATAAGGTAGCAGCGTCGCAAGCTTGGAGAGTGTTTCGACGTCTTCATCTTCGGCCGAAATGAAGGTTCACACAGTTTGAGGGAAGCATCGCTTGGTGATGATCGCAAGTCTGTAGCTTTCGAGATGAGAAGGAGTGTCTGATGGGTATATATTTCCTTTAATTTTTTAGTTTTAGATCAGCTAGTTAGGTTTAAATACATATATATGTGTTTGTGTGTGTGTGTGTGTGTGTACATATAAATAAATTTACAGTAAGGTACTTATGTGCAATTTTTTTTTTATATATGTATAGATGAATATATGGTAAAGAATTAAAATAATAACAATAAATATCTACATTTTAAATGTTACTAGTTTATTTTAAAAATAATGGATTTTGTGATTAATTTGTTTTATTTATGTATTTGATTTATTTTAGTTACTAAGAGAATTATTTAAAAGATTTTTTTTAAAATTTAATTATTCATTTAAAACTTAAATCATTAATTTAAAACTAAATTATTAGTTGAATTAAAACTATGAAATGGCAAATTGAATTGTTCGATTTATTTCGAATATTAATGAAAATTATATAATTGTTTATACAAGGTCAAAATTACCAAGAAAATCAAGCCGGAATGGGGATGGATTGCAAAATAAAAAGCAAAGGTGAGATCTTTTCACACACTTGGTTTATTTGTTGAATTTAAATAGTTAAATTTAAATTCTAGATATGTTTGGATGAATTTGATAATTTATCTATTGATGATATTATATATAGTAGTGTGTGTGTGTCTATATAGTAGTGTGTGGTCTCATTCGCTATATAATGCGGGAAATCAATCACTCCAATATATATATATATATATATATATATATATATATATATTGGAGTGATTGATTTCCCGCATTATATAGCAATAAGACCCTATGCGTCGTATACTAGCGGATGATATTATATAATCCCATATACCGTGATATTTCACCTCGAAGTGGAATTGGTATTTAATTGTTGTGCTAACATCTATGGATGTAGGGAAACAGGTTGGAGGGATCCAACTGGATCCCTCAAATATTTGAATTTTTTTCATATGATTGCGTGTTGATGTAACAGCCCAAATTTTAGCAATATTTTATTCTTTATTTATAACTCTGGGGTTTTATTTTTCGAAAATTTAATTGTCTAAATTTAATTATAAATAATCACCAAGATTTTTATTAGTGTGAAAATTCTAAAATTCTTATTTTGGTTAAAACTTAAAAAAAATTTGAAGTTATAAATCTTTAAATTTTTAATTATTAATCTTTTGGTTTAATTTAATATATTTGTAACAACGTTTATTTCACCTTTTGTTCTTTAAAAAAATTGATTTTATATTTTTAAAAATTTAATATTTTATATTTTACTTATATAAATTTTTGAATATAAATTTCTTAGTAAATGTGTAAACAAATCATATTTTTATATTAGTAATAAATTTCCAAAATTTTGTGTATAAATAAACTGTTTAATTTCGCATTTAAAAGGCACGTTATTTGATGGAATAAATAATGTATATACACATACAAGAAAACGTATAGAATTTAAATCCGTTATTTTCATTTTTTTGGACAAAAATCACGGCGTCTGTTGTACGCATTCTAATTTTATTCACTTTCCTTTTACTCTCCTGATTTAATAGGAATGTTATTTACAAATTTTATAACCGTTCGCCTTTCTAATTTCTTGCCATTGTTCCTATCAACGCGAGCTTTAAATTTTAAACGCATTCAATATTGTTTAAAAGTCTTATTCCAAAATCTAATCTTAGCTGACCGTTTCTTCTGCTTTAATTTCGAAACCCATTTGCTTAAAATTTGTTAAAAATCTAGTAACCGTGTATAACAAGAAAAATCAGTGCTCAATCAAAATCGTGGCCTTTTTTTTAAATCAATATCTTATTTCTTGCCTATAACTGCTCATTAAAAATCAACGCTAGTTTAATTTACTTTCCATTTCAAAGCAAGTTGATTTATTGCCGTTCTTTCTTCTCCTTAAATCACGCTACCTGTCTGATCAAACCGATATAACACACGTAACCAAAATAATTTTTAATGGAAACCAAGTCAAACGAATCCGGTTCAAATTCATATATTAATTGCTTTGACGTAAGCATTGACCTTGGCCTGGTAGTAGACTTTAATAAAGTTAATGTTTTAATATGGAGTTTTGTTATTTTGTTCATCGCGTCTTTTACCGGGAAAAAGCAGATTGGCCACCGATCACGGTTCTAATATGGTAATGTGCATACATCATTATTTGTTATTGTAAATGAGGCATAGGCAACAAGAAATGTAAATTAATGCAAAAGCAAAAGATAATAAATCATATTATTTATACAACAATTACCGATTCAACTAGAGAGTTATAGTAACATAGGTAACACATGGAGGTGCAACAAGGTTAGCTATTAATCTTATTTAAAAATATAGATCTTAATGATATTGTATACATAGGTCGTATGCGGTTGTTGGGTCTTAGATTTGTAAATAAAAAATTTGATCTACGTGTAAAATTAAAATGGTTTGGAAAAAATATCAAGATTTTATTTTAACATATATGTTTTATTGCATATGTTAAAACTATTGGTTTATGTATTGAGTAAAAAAAGAAAAGAAAAAAAATGTAAATTACATATATCTGTACGACTTTAAATTTTCCTAGAGATGCAATATTGATTTTATTAAAATAGCAAACACTTCTGTATATATCAGACTGATTCTGATTCAATTCATCAATTTTTGATTTTCAGCCTCGTTCGTCCAATTCGTGCCAATCCTACTTTGCTTTGAAATTCGTGCTCGGATTTATAATTCAATTTAAGTGTCCGTATCAGTGTGCGTATCCATGTTATCTTCTGTACTTTCTAGCCGCGAAAGGTGAGCAATCACTCACGATTAACATTCTTTTATCTATTAAATTTGATTTCAATTGAAACGACAATTGAAATATGCTTCTGTAGTTATTTAAATTGTTACATGATATTTATGCTATTATCTGTAACTGTTCACCTGTGGGATATGACACTATGTCCTATTTTTTATATTTTACAGTTATTAATGATATATGTCTGTTGTTATTATTATTATATTATTATCTGTTATCACTCTGTGAGTTTCCTATTAGTATAGAAATCACTATGGGTTGAAATGATACATACCCGAACGAACTTTAGAATAGGAGAAATCGTTATAGGAGGAAATGATCGACCCAAGCGATTTTCATTAAATTGAATTTGGGATTACGGGTTGAAATGATATTCACCTGTATATATTTAGTGTACGGATTGAAATGATAAATATCTGTATCACTTGACTATACGATAGGAAATATAGACAGAGACCGTTGGTCCACATATAAATATTTGAAAATAAGTTCTATGATTTTGGAAAGAAATATATGGTTTAATAAATATTGATTCTTAAGATATTATATAAATCGTAATTTTATATATATATATATATATATATATATATATATATATCGTAGTAATATTTGATTTAAATTAGATTGATTTAATACATATAATATGGTTAAGTACTTATGTAAATCTACATTTCAAATAAATTTCCTTGTAAAATTGAATAAATGAAGATTGGGAGATAAATTTGGGTTTATTTAAATGGTATTTAAATAAGGATTTATTTAATTAAACCGATTTGAAATTATTGAATGGGAAATTTAAAGGTATGATTTTATAACTGGATTTTTGATTCAAGTAATTTAATGAATATTTCACGTTTAAATAAGTGAAAGAAAATATTTAGTAAATGTAATTTAAGGTTACCTAAATGATATTGAATGTAATGAAGAAATATTTCAAGACTAAATAATATTGAGGTTATGTAACAACCCGCATATTTATCGATTTTATATTAAGATATTTTATTTAAATATTTTGTCATTAATCGGATATTGGTCCAAAAAGCTACTTTTTGCAAACGGTCAAATTAGGACTCGAGACCACTTCCATTGAGTTCGAAATGCCGTTTACAACTTCTTTAAGTATAAACATTGATAGGTTTGGAGTTAGTGGAATTTCACTTACTTTTCCCGCTTTGGACTTTGGGTTAGATTAGCCATTATAACTTAAACCCACTTCTCTCCTTCTCCTCACTCTTCATAAATTCCTACCAAACACAAACTTTAACACTAATGGTGAGTGGAAAGGGAAATTAGAAACTCCAAGCCTAGGTTTCAACTCCAACTCCATCATTCAACTCCAAATTCAAGGAAAAGCATTGGATTGAAGCTTGTAGTTGCTTCTCCATTCACCTTCAAGCTTTACCTTCATAATTTGGTGAAAATGTGAGATTTTTATCTCACAATTCTATCCTATAACTATATTGGACTGTTGAGAATGATTCCCTCTCACTTTTGCATGTATATTTGCATTTGGTTTGGATTGGATTGGCGAAAAACTCCAATTTTTAGCGTTTTGGTGAATTTTCTGCATTTAGGTCGCACTGCTTGGAAACGTCGCCTCGGAATTATGCCGTAGGTCGTTCGGCCTATAGGTCGCTAGGTCGCTAACACTTAGGTCGTTTCTGGCCTTAAATCCCCTCTGCAGCGTTAGGTCGCTCAGCCTTCCCCTGTTAGGTCGTTACCGTTTAGGTCGCGACAAATGTTAGCACGTTAGGGCCTTAGGTCGTAGGCCTTAGCTCGTTGGGGCTTTAGGTCGTAGGCCTTCGTTCCTCTTTTGGTCGTTCCCTTTTTAGGTCGCGATATTTTTTAGGTCGCTCGGCCTTGCCTACCTCGTTAGGTCGCGTGACCTTACGCCGTTCCCCTTTAGGTCGTATGACCTTAAGTTGTTCACATGGGTTAGGCCTTTAAACCATTAGGTCGCTCGAATGAGTTAGGTCGTTGGACCTTAGGTCATTTACCCTTTAGGTCGCGTGTTCCATTAGGTCACATGACCCCTATCTTCCTTAGGTCGTTGGACCTTGTTTCCTTGGGTCGTTAGACCGTTAACCTGTTAGGTCGCGCATCTCCCTAAGTCGCTCGGCCTTGCCTTCGTTAAGTCGCGAGACACGTTAGGTCGCGCATCACCTTAACTCGCTCGACCTTGTTTAGGTCGTTAGGTCGCGAACACCTCTAGGTCGCTCGACCCCTTATACTCGTAGGTCGCTCGATCCTATCTTCCCCTTAGGTCTTCACTAGGTCGAACCCTGTAGCAGGGGCGTTGTCCCCGCACCCCCACCTTGGGGGGTTGCCACCCCCTCGGACCCCCCTCCGTAGGGGATCTTATCTGAAAAACATTCAACACAACTTGCTTTGTTGAGATGCTGAGTTGACCATTCTTCGAGACAAACTATCTTTGGCTTCTCGGTCGATTTTATGGTATCACGGCCTTGCTAAAAAGGTGGGATAACAAGTTTAGAAATATGAAGGTTTCAATACTAGTAGTAAATATCAAAACTCTTTCATCAAAACAATTTCAACGCTATTTTAATACAAAGCTCTTTTCCTAAACCGTTTTCCAATCTATTAGTATATACGAACCATTAACTCACTCGGATGAGAAATCTAATTAAACGACTTAGTAAAACAAGTGGTATGAAACGCTTGCGATCACTTCGTCGGTTAATTCTTGGACTTGTTCGATTGAACCTCTTGTGACAATTTTCTAATGAAGATTTACAGTTTGATCGTAAATATTTAAGTTAAGCAAGTGGTTATGGGACACGAAGATAAACTTTTATTACTAGCTTAGTGTAATTGACACCTCGTTGATCATGACGATCATTTTATGATTTAGACTAGCAATTGTGCGATGTCTCTTTGTTTGCCAGGTTGGACTAGACCTCATGGGTGTGATTCCGACTCACACATATCTCTTTGTCCGCAAGGTTAGTCTAGACACCATTTGTGTGATTCCACTCACACATACCTTTTTGTTGCAAGGTTAGGCTAGACACCATTTGTGTGATTCCACTCACACATACCTTTTTGCTTTTTGGTTAGCCTAAACCTCATCTGGGTGATTCCGACTCACCCATATGGGATAGCTCCCCATGGTCTTCGGACCGTCATGTGATATGCCTCTTTCCCTTTTTCTGTGATTTCTGGATTTCTTGTGTTGATTTCTGGAATTTATGTCATTGACTTGTTATGAGTACAAGTTTAGGGTATGATGCCCTCTTTGGATCTTTGAGAAGATTCTTGTGATATCGATTTATCTCTTATTGATTGATCTTCTGTTGATCATCATTTGCATACTTATAGTAGTATGTCAGTATGGATATTTTATGTTTATGCCATATCTTTTATTTTATACCATGTCATCTGATATTTATAGCTAGACTGATCCGTTTACTATTTTCTTAAATAATACTCGGGTCAGGCCGAGATGTTACAGGTGCTTCTGCTTGACTTCTTCCCGGGATTTGCTACTCTGACTTTTGGCTAACTATTTAGATTAGCAGTTTTTGTTGTATACACTTGAGATATAGACTCATAGTTGTATTCTTTTGTATAGCACGTGTTGTTATTCTTTTGTATTATTGTGGATCTTTTTGACCACTACTCTGATGTACACTTTCATGTGTTAGTTATATATTCATATCTTCTTCCGCCTTTGTGATATGGATGTATGTGACTGATTTGTGTTATGCTTATTTCTATGTTTGTTTCCGAAGATTATTTATAGCCACTGTGTGATAAGCAATCACATGGATGGTCGCTCCTCAACAGCCTTATTCTCCGTGCTAGTTGACAGCACTACACCGTAGTGTTCTTGGCTAGCGTGGGTATAGAGGTGGGGCGTCACAGGTTAAATCGAGATCTATATGAAATAGTTAAATTGAACCTTGAAATATTAACGCTTTGAACTATACTGGAATTTAATTGGTTTATTTGTGATCCAGATCTGTATTTGAAATCAATAAAATTTGAATTTCTTTATTTAGAAAACTGAATTGAATAAAAATTTAGTTTGAAACGTTGAATACTTAAAGTTTTGAAATATGTTGAAATGTAAAAGGGTATTTTGTGATTTCAAATCCGGATTGAGATTGATAAATTTGAAATGGTTATTTAGGAATTGAGTTGAATTTAAATTGATAAATTGAGATTGGACTAAATTTGAATTTGAAATTTGAGTAGATTTGAATCGTAACTTTGAAAGTGATAAAGTTTGGAAATAAATATCTTTGAAATGAAATGATATTTTGGTTTTGAAGTATAAATTTATTTGAAATGACCTCGGTGTTATAGTGTATATTTCTACCTTGTAGATAGTTCCATGGACCCTTAGAGGATGGTTATCCCAAACATCCTTTAAGTTATTTGTATTTCAGTTGATATTTCACTTGAGTTGGATTTATTGATATAAGAATGTTAATCCTGACTCGAGTGTTTTGTGTTTTGCTTTACGCTCGTGTCAGACTGAGTGATACAGCATTAGAGACTCACCGTTGGAGTTCGGAGCTTCATTTGGAGATCCAACTATCGACTCAGATTCCAGCCTTTCCAGTCGATTGGTTCAGAGAAGTCATTTGTTGCATTGGAGATTTCACTGCATTTGAACTATTCGGTTGTATTTTATTTCTAACTCTGATGTATATAGTAGCTTCATGAACTACTATTCTTTATCTATTCCGCTGCATTATATTACTCTGTGATTGATTGATTTATTGTATATTTTAAGTTTTGCCAAATTTTAATTAACAATTCGGTATTTTGATATATTCAAGCCGGATATGTATGGTTTTATTGTCGATTTGAATGGTCCAAAATAGCGGGTCGTTACAGTTGGTATCAGAGCTTTGGCTCTAGGCAAAACTTAGCATATATGGTAAATTTATTTACAGAATCACTTTCGCTCGAGTTGTATCTCTTCCTTATGAATCGATTTCCTTTGAATTTTGAAATGTCCCTCGGTTCCGAAATTCATTCTGTCTCTCCCTATTTATATTCGTTTGATTCCCGAGTATCCCATAACTCCACTGAATGATTTGTAAAGGTGGTGAAAACTCCTTTTCAATTGGCATTGACTCACCGAAGATTTCTGTATCCTCGGTTTACGATGCTGCTATATCTTGTTATGCCGAATTCTAAATCTCTGGCGATCGAATGTCGAATTGCCTCAGAATTCTACACCGATCTAATTTTGGAATCACGGTTGACCGGTAAAGGTCGCCTACGATTTATAGAAGTATATCCATCTTCTATTTTGTAATTTAATTATCTCATCTTTGATCGAGTCTATCTTCGAATCAGGATTTTATTGATTGGAGTTCCTCTAAATTAAATCGTTATCTTTGTTTTGAAATCCATTCTTGAATCATTCTTTGAAAATCGGGTTTTGTTTGTATTTTTTGAAATTGTTTATACCGAAATTTTATTTTGATAACTATGATTTTTTATATATATATATAAAAGTGAAAATGTTTTCGATAAGGGTTATATACATATATATGTAAAGCAAATAAGAAATGTTATTTTATATAAAAAGGTTTTGAAAGGATTTGAAATTTTGAAAAATTATAAGAAATTGATTTATATAAAAATGATTTATAACTGTAGAGTTAAATTTGAAATTCGAGAACTGGATTCCGGTATTTTGAAATTGGTTTTAAGATTTTGGAAAATATATAAAAATAATACGATTTAAAAGTATTTTTTCGAATAAGAAATGTTTTAAATGAGCTCAAATGAATTCCAATAATTTTGAAGAAATTTCAAAGAAGTTTTCAAGAAAATAGAAGTCCAGAACTCACTTATGTCGCTGGAAAATATTTTCGTTGATGAGTGCACTTATCATCGATATTGATTTTCGAGTTTCAGAGTGGGGGAGAGGCCACTTTAATAGCTTCGCTATGCAAGTGATTTTGAAAAACCGTTTTTGATTTCAAATTCCGAAGTATAATTTGATATTTTAGAAAGATATAAGTATATATTTGAAACAATTTAAAATGAGACCGGTGTTCAGTCCTCGAGTTTCGGATTTAATAATTGATTTATTGATTTATTGTTGATTTTCAACTCTTGAATTGAAAATTTGATTGCCCTAACTATTTTGAATGTTCGAACACTTCCAAATCGAGATTAAATTTTCAAAGCTAAGAAATTTCGAAGAGTATAAAATGTTTGTTAAAGAATATAAATTTAGTTTTGAAATGTTTTGAAAAAAAAATAGTTTTGAATAATGGTTTTCAGAAAGGTAAATTGGATATTTCAAATAGAAATAGATAGTTTAAAAGTTTAATTATAAATTTGGAAACCATTTTGAGTATAATTGATTTTGAGAAAATATTGGGTTTTGAAATTAAAAACCAGTACTTATATGGTGATTTTGGAAATGAATTTGTTTGACTTGAATTATTTTAAGTTGGAAAATGGGATAATTTTCTAAACTTATTATTTTGGGAACTTCGAAATTTAGATATTTAATTTGGAAGAAAATTTGGTGAAATCATATATGATTTTGAAACTGAATTGATATTGAAATGATTTGAAATTGAGAACCTTATATTATTAAGCACTTGATTTGGGACAGGTTGAAATTATATAAAATGGATTTGTATAAGTATGAAGTTGATTTGAAATCTATTGATTTGAAAGGTACTCAATTTGGAAAGAGAATTTTATATAATTGAGGTCTATATAAGTACGATTTGATATACTATTGATTTGGGAAGTATTCGATTTGGAAATGGAATCCTATATATAATGGACTTTATATAAGTATGATATTTGAAAGTATTTGGAAAGGTACTATATGATTATATTTTCGAAGTAAAGATATGGAAAGTGCCTTCTGCTTGATATCCGCTTTGAGGCCACATTGCGGATTCATTCTATCGATATTATTCTCTCTGATTTTTGGTTTTCCAGATGTGATACTCGAGTGTTCCCACCGTGGCATAACCCATGGTTTTTTTTCTCTTGCGACTGCATAGCGAAATTGCCTGGCTGAGTCTGGCCTAGGGGTACGGATTGTTTCCTGGGGGATCCAGGCGTAACCATTGTGTATCCTGTAATCTGTGTAGGTCGCTATTAGTAGCGAAACTGCCTGACTGAGACGGTCTAGGGGTACGGATTGTTTCCTAGGGGACCCAGGCGTAACCATTGTGTATCCTGCACTCTACTAGTCATCATGGCGTAACTCGCAGGCTGAGAAAGATTACGGATATGGATTGTTTCTTGGGGGATCCAGGCGTAACCATTGTGTATCTGCGAACCATGGTTGGACAAAGGTTTTGGTTTAGTTGTTTTGTTTGGATTGTACTTTCCATATCTGTTTTAAAGGTTTTTCAAGTATTTTCACTGGGTGTTGAAACAAGTCTACTAAGTACTTGAAGAATTCTAGCTTTGCGCCTGATCAACGCATGGCCAGAGTCTGCAAGAACGAGGATAAACTTGTTGAAACATTGAGTTATAAAAGTATTTTCGAAAGGAAAATCTATTTCGATATAATAGTATTTTATTATAAAAGTATTATTATAAAGGTATTTATTATAAAAGTATTTTTCCCAACAAAGAAATTTTGAATTAATATTTGAAATTTAAATTCTTATGGTTCTAGATTAATTATTCGTGCCCGATACTATTCCTTGCATCTACCTTATCTGCTCAGTTTAGTTATTCACCTTGATTCTGTTTTCCAAATCTACCTTCCTTCCTTGTTGGATATATCCTTTTTAAATATTTCTTATTAGTATACTACATTGTTTAATAGAAAATTTTAGTGTTATAAATATTTTGAAGTTATTAATTTAATAAAACATGTTTAAATAAAATGATTTTTGATGTATCTATAATGTTGAAAGTATCTTAAGATTTCCAAGTGAAGTTTTCAAATGGATATTTCGAGTAAAATTTATATAATTTTAAAATTTATTGTTTATCTTGTCTTTCAATCTATTTTCTTTCTGGTTGTTTTAATTCTCCTACCTCCTTTCTTTACGGGGACAAAAAGTTTTGAGTGGGGGAGAGTGTAACACCCCAAATTTTAGCAATATTTTATTCTTTATTTATAACTCTGGGGTTTTATTTTTCGAAAATTTGATTGTCTAAATTTAATTATAAATCACCTAAGATTTTTATTAGTGTGAAAATTCTAAAATTCTTATTTTGGTTAAAATTTAACATTTTTTTTGAAGTTATCTTTAAATTTTTAATTTTTAATCTTTTGGTTTAATTTAATATATTCGTAACAACGTTTATTTCACCTTTTGTTCTTTAAAAAAAATTTGATTTTATACTTTTAAAAATTTAATATTTAATATTTTACTTATATACATTTTTGAATATAAATTTCTTAGTAAATGTGTAAACAAATCATATTTTTATATTAGTAATAAATTTCCAAAACTTTGTGTATAAACAAACTGTTTAATTTCGCGTTTAAAAGGCGCGTTATTTGATGGAATAAATAATGTATATACACATACAAGAAAACGTATAAAATTTAAATCCGTTATTTTCATATATTTTTTTGGACAAAAATCGCGGCGTCTGTTGTACGCATTCTAATTTTATTCACTTTCTTTTACTCTCTTGATTTAATAGGAACGTTATTTACAAATTTTATAACCGTTCGCCTTTTTAATTTCTTGCCATTGTTCCCATCAACGTAAGCTCTAAATTTTAAACGCATTCAATATTGTTTAAAAATCTTATTCTAAAATCTAATCTTAGCTGACCGTTTCTTCTGCTTTAATTTCGAAACCATTTGCTTAAAATTTGTTAAAAAACTAGTAACCGTGTATAACAAGAAAAATTAATGCTCAATCAAAATCGTGGCCTTTTTTTTAAATCAATATCTTATTTCTTGCCTATAGCTGCTCATTAAAAATCAACGCTGGTTTAATTTCCTTTCCATTTCAAAGCAAGTTGATTTATTGCCGTTCTTTCTTCTCCTTAAATCATGCTACCTCTCTGATCAAACCGATATAACACACGCAACCAAAATAATTTTTAATAGAAACCAAGCCAAACGAATCCGGTTCAAATTCATATATTAATTGATTTGACGTAAGCATTGACCTTGGCCTGGTAGTAGACTTTGAATTAAGTTAATGTTTTAATATGGAGTTTTGTTATTTTATTCATCACGTCTTTTACCGGGAAAAAGCAGATTGGCCACCGATCACGGTTCTAATATGGTAATGTGCATACATCATTATTTGTTATTGTAAATGAGGCATAGGCAAAAAGAAACGTAAATTAATGCAAAAGCAAAAGACAATAAATCATATTATTTATACAACAATTACCGATTCAACTAGAGATTTATAGTAACATTGGTAACACATGGAGGTGCAACAAGGTTTGCTATTAATCTTATTTAAAAATATAGATCTTAATGATATTATATACATAGGTCGTATGTGGCGGTTGGGTCTTACATTTGTAAATAAAAATTTTGATCTATGTGTAAAATTAAAATGGTTTGGAAAAAATATAAAGATTTGATTTTAACATATATGTTTTATTGCATATGTTAAAACTATTGGTTTATGTATTGAGCAAAAAAAGAAAAAAAAAATGTAAATTATATATATCTATTCGACTTTAAGTTTTCTTAGAGATGCAATATTGATTTTTATTAAAATAGCAAACATTTCTGTATATATCAGACTGATTCTGATTCAATTCATCAATTCTTGATTTTCAGCCTCGTTCGTCCAATTCGTGCCAATCCTACTTTGCTTTGAAATTCGTGCTCGGATTTATAATTCAATTTCAGTGTCTGTATCAGTGTGTGTATCCATGTTATCTTCTGTATTCTCTAGCCGCGAAAGGTGAGCAATCACTCACGATTAACATTCTTTTATTTATTAAATTTGATTTCAATTGAAACGACAATTGAAATATGCTTCTGTAGTTATTTAAATTGTTACATGATATTTATGCTATTATCTATAACTGTTCACCTGTGGGATATGACACTATGTCCTATTGTTTATATTTTACTGTTATTAATGATATATGTCTGTTGTTATTATTATTATATTATTATCTGTTATCACTCTGCGAGTTCCCTGTTAGTATAGAAATCACTATGGGTTGAAATGATACATACCCGAACGAACTTTAGAATAGGAGAAATCGTTATGGGTTGAAACGATAGACCCAAGCGATTTTCATTAAATTGAATTTAGGATTACGGGTTGAAATGATATCCACCTGTATATATTTAGTGTACGGATTGAAATGATAAATATCCGTATCACTTGACTATACGGTAGGAAATATTGACAGACACCGTTGGTCCACATATAAATATTTGAAAATAAGTTCAATGATTTTGGAAAGAAATATATGGTTTAATAAATATTGATTCTTAAGATATTATATAAATGGTAATTTTATATATAGATTTAGTAGTAATATTTGATTTAAATTAGATTGATTTAATACATATAATATGATTAAATACTTATGTAAATCTATATTTCAAATTGATTTCCTTGTAAAATTGAATAAATGAAGATTGGGAGATAAATTTGGGTTTATTTAAATGGTATTTAAATAAGGATTTATTTAATTAAACCGATTTGAATTTATTGAATGGGAAATTTAAAGGCATGATTTTATAACTGGATTTTTGATTCAAGTGATTTAATGAATATTTCACGTTTAAATAAATTGTAGAAAATATTTAGTAAATGTAATTTATGGTTACCTAAATGATATTGAATCTAATGAAGAAATATTTCAAGACTAAATAATAATGAGGTTAAATCGAGATTTATATGAAACTGTTAAATTGAACATTGAAATATTAAAGCTTTGTACTATACTGGAATTTAATTTGTTTATTTGTGATTCAGATATGTATTTGAAATCAATAAAATTTGAATTTTTTATTTAGAAAACTGAATCGAATAAAAATTTAGTTTGAAACGTTGAATACTTAAAGTTTTGAAATATGTTGAAATGTAAAAGAGTATTTTGTGATTTCAAATCTGGATTGAGATCGATAAATTTGAAATGGTTATTTAGGAATTGAGTTGAATTTAAATTGATAAATTGAGATTGGACTAAATTTGAATTTGGAATTTGAGTAGACTTGAATCGTAACTTTGAAAGTGATAAAGTTTGGAAATAAATATCTTTGAAATGAAACGATATTTTTATTTTGAAGTATAAATTTATTTGAAATGACCTCGGTGTTATAGTGTATATTTCTACCTTGTAAATAGTTCCATGGACCCTTAGAGGATGGTTATCCCAAACATCCTTTAAGTTATTTGTATTTCAGTTGATATTTCACTTGAGTTGGATTTATTGATATAAGAATGTTAATCCTGACTCGAGTGTTTTGTGTTTTGCTTTACGCTCGGGTCAGACTGAGTGATACAGCATTAGAGACTCACCTTTGGAGTTCGGAGCTTCATTTGGAGATCCAACTATCGACTCAGATTCCAGCCTTTCCAGTTGATTGGTTCAGAGAAGTCATCTGTTGCATTGGAGACTTCACTATATTTGAACTATTCGGTTGTATTTTATTTCTAACTCTGATGTATATAGTAGCTTCATGAACTACTATTCTTTATTTATTCCGCTGCATTATATTACTCTGTGATTGATTGATTTATTGTATATTTTAAGTTTTGCCAAATTTTAATTAACAATTCGGTATTTTGAATTATTCAAGTCGGATATGTATGGTTTTATTGTCGATTTGAATGGTCCATAATAGCGGGTCCTTACAGTTGATTTATTTATAATCTGTGTATGACTACATTTGTGATTGAAATCGTTAAAGGCTATGGTTTGGTCAAATATATTTTTGGTATCGTAGGATACCAGAAATATTAAATTTGATTTTTGGAAATTTAAGTGGGAAATTTTAAGTAAATTCTTCTTTGAGAATTGGATAAATTTAAAAGAAGGAATTTTAAAAGGATAAAGTTTTATTTTTTAAATCCTATTGAATAAATTCCAAAATATGGGAAAAGATTTCAATAAATGGATTTGAGTAGTTTTGTTTAAAAATTGAAGAATTCATTTAAAATTCGGATTTTAAATGGTTTGGAAGGAAGAAAGGAATTTGTTTTAAAAGGTAGCGATTTTTGAAATCAATTTGGAATTTAATTTAGGGTTTGAAAAAATGTTTAGAAATCAATTTGGAATTTGATTTGGCATTTGAAAGCGAATATTTGAAACTCGATTTGAAAATCGAATATCAGTGGATATTTGGAAATTTAAATTCACAATGGGAATTTATAAAGGAAAGGAAAATTTGTTTTAAAAATAAACATTGGTTTATTTTTAAAAGTGTGGAAAGAAATTTACGGATTCGGAGTGTAAATTTAAAATAAATCAAGAAGGATTTATTGATTAATTTAAATGAACCATTTTAGAATGGAAAGTGTATTTTCCCTGGAAAGCCGAGTATGTTTTTAAAGTAGCTTTCAAATTTAACTTCTAAAGTTGGTCCGTAAAAGAATGGTTTGGAGAAATTATTTTCTTAGGTTGTTTTTTTAAATCTTTAAAGTAAAGATTTATTCAGTTAATTATAGATGTGATTGTTTTAAAGATTTAATTGATATTTGATTTAGAAAATGGTTATTTATATAGTTATACTCTATATAATAATTTTATTTTTTTTAAATTAATTGGGGCTTGAAGTTTTTATATGAGATATTAGTATAATATTTCCATAACTAATATTTAAATAAATATTTTAAAATATTTTTTATTTTAAAGTGTTTCCAAATATATATATATACACACACTTTTCGATAAGTAATTTAAATTATTTTAAATTATTCGGACTCGGCAAATTTTTCAGTGGAAATGAACAATCTTTAAAATTTATTCCATGTGCGGAAAGTGATTTAAAATTTGTTTTCAAAGTGTTAAAGTTTGAAAATATATCTTGCGAAGATATTTTGAAAATAAATATTTGGGGGAAAATTATTTAGAGTCTGATTATTATTGTGAATGTTGATTGATAGTTAAATAACCGACTGTCAATATTGGCCTTTAAATGGCATTTGAATTTGGATGCGACTGGGGGTCGGATTCCAAATTGTTATCCGAAAACCACATCGAATCTTTGTGATGGATCTTTTGTTTTAAAGATCAAAAGTGGAAATTTGTTGAGATTTACATAAAATCTGAAAGTAACACTTATTTTTAAAAATAAGCGCTCATTATTTGGATTAGCTGGGAGAGGACTTTGTGTCATAAAACCTATTCCGAGTAATGATACGACGAAGTGGGATTGCATTTGAAGATGGTGTTGAAGACCGGGTATTTTCGAAAATGAAGGGATTACCTGTCGAATGTCTCTACACTGGGTTGCTCCGGTATAGAGATTATATCACCCTTTGTGATGGGGAGTACGGACATGATTAGTGAATATCCGGATTTGCAAGGGCTTCTTTGAAGTGCCTTCAGTTCTGTTCGAACTCGAGACGGACTTGTATGGATGTGCGTCTGATGTTACACTATGAGATGTAAAACTGGTTTCTATCAAATACATTTCTGTTGGTAGCGGAGAATTTATTTTCTTAGCTTAACACCCTACTCTGAGACATATGAGCTCAGAGGTTATGTAGTTGATGGTTACTAGTGATACATTCCCAATTTGGTAATGTGGCATGTGAAGTGCTGCTGATCATTTGTTGATCGAAGCATGGCTTTTGTGAAAAGCGTAGCTTTGTGGAATGAGACCTCGTCGGACCTCATAACCCGAAAATGGTCGGAACAGGAAGGATGCGGCAAGGTTATTGGGGGTGGCGCCGCTTAGGATATGTCCATTTCCTTCTGGAAAAGGGTGGTACCATGGTATGGAGCCCGGATATTTAACCTATGTGTTGCTGCAAATTTATTACTTTGTGGTTGTTGGTTTTGAGGATCCTCGGATAAATGTCGGTAACGACCGGGGGATGGCATACTTGTGACGCCCCACTCCGAAAGCCTCGTTAACAAAGAGTATTACGTAGATAATATTGTCGGCTAACGCGGACAATAGAGTATAATGGAAGCGACCATGTGCAATCTTACCTTAACTATTCACTAAATACGTCGAAAAGTAGAAACACATTAAAATTCGACCTATTCAATAAATATTTAAAGAAAAACTACAATGGCTATAGGATCTATCAGAAGAAAATATAACAACTCAAATGTAATATACATCACAGAACAGTCGATCATAATATACACATACACAGATACACAACAGAGTATTCAAAATAATACATGTCAAGTGGTACAGGAGACCACAATATACAGACGAGACGAAAGAGTATAAATCAGAGTTACAACAGATAAGGACTACAAAAGACGCTATAACAAAAAGAAGCTAGCGAATAGTCCATGACGAAGCAAAATAGGCTAGTCCAAAAGCACCTAACCTGAAACATCTCGGTCTGACCCGAGTATAAAATACACGGGTCAGTCTAGATAACAAAGCAGTTAGATAAACTGAACAATAATAAACTGGCAAGGTCAAACAGTATAATAAATATCTCTAGGGGAGATAACACAATCATCAACAAGAGATGAATCATATAGAACAAGCCTCATATCATTGGCAACATATAGAAACAAAGGATACAATTATCCCAAAACAAGCCAGAAGGCAATAACCAATACCCATAAGGTATACAAGTTCCATAAGGTAATCGCTATACTCCATGCGGCTCAAAAAGACCAACACCGAAGGGCGATACCAAGGGAATATACATATCAATGAAACATCATAAAATTTGCTCGAGCTCAGTACTGTACAAACAAGGATCCATGAGCCCGAAGACTCCAAACCCAAGTATCACCTATGCGGCACATAAGGCCATCATCAGAGCGAAACTATATAGGGCAACAAACCCGAAGGCACACACCCGAAGGCAACATACCCGAAGGCAACAAACCTAGGGAGACAGTCCGAAGACACTATCCCAGAGGCAACAAACCGTAGGGGTGAAGGTCGAAGACCCAGTACTGGACACCACTAACTGGCGGAATGTGTCACAACTCTCGAAAAGGAATCCGAAAAGTGTTAACGTATGTCCCATAACCACTCGTTCACACTAAACGGTTTACTGTCCGTCGGTCCCTTTCACACTCAAAGCAGTACAAAGTTTACCTCATATCATCGATAAACCAAACCCGAAGGTCAAAACAATCAATCGAATAGGTCGAGGATTAATCGGAAAGATAAACGCACAGATTCATGGTCCGTGTTTTGCCCAACCATTTAATCACCCTTCCACTTCGTTCGAAGTGCGAAAGTGTGTGTTTTAAATAGAATTTGTAAATTAGAGAAACGAACTTTTAAATGCGATTCGAGAGATTATTTTATAAAAATCCGTGGATTAAAATTAAAAGGAACCAACAAAGTCAAAACAATTGATAATCGTACATGGGATCATCATGAATTGATTCAAATTGGAAATTCAATCCCAAAGGCAAAGTGGGCTGAAACAGCAGGTTCAGTCGACTGAACAGAGTTTTTAATCGACTGACCCTATACCTGGAAATTTTCCAGGTTTAGGAAACTTTCTGTTTCCAGGTTCAGTCGACTGAACAGAGTTTTTAGTCGACTGAATCATGCCTGGAAACTTTCGGGTTCCAGGTTCAGTCGACTGAACAGAGTTTTCAGTCGACTGAATCATGCCTGGGCTGTTTTCCAGCCTTATTCAAATGAAGAGCAAACTCTCCCAAAATGCAATCGGACGAACATTGGCTCTAAGGGCTTATGCCAATCGACAACCCGGCCCTATATGTTCCTCGATGCATCACCAAAACATGATCGAAACATCAAAGTTAGGATTTCAAAGATTTGAACCCAAAACACTAAAAATTGGAATATTCCCCAATTCAACCCAAACCAATTGCAAGTGCATATGAACAAGGTGTTAGGAATTCATACCCAACATCAATGAAATCAAGAGAAGTAGATGTGAGTTCAAAACTCACCTTTGCACACAAAACAAAGAAGATGAAGAAGCACAATTGCAAGGAATCAACCAACTACACTCCACTTCAAACTACAAGCTTCAATCTAGAATCAAAGCAAGTATTTCCTAAGTTAGGGTTAGGAAATTACTAAAATTGAAGAGGAG
The DNA here is from genome assembly GCA_030765085.1 of Allium cepa. Classification (NCBI taxonomy): domain Eukaryota; kingdom Viridiplantae; phylum Streptophyta; class Magnoliopsida; order Asparagales; family Amaryllidaceae; genus Allium; species Allium cepa. The sequence goes on along the minus strand of JASFAV010000025.1, from coordinate 1,870,029 downwards.
TAAAGATGGATAAGGTGGAGATGAACTTACCAATGGATTCTCTTTGATTTTGGAGCAAGAATCAAGTTACAAAGGAGAAACTAGGGCTTGCTAATTTCTATTTCTCTTTCCTTTCCCCCATTTCAGTTTTTAGCTTAAGAAATAAAATGAAATGAAGAGAGATGAGGGGAAGGGACTGAAGTAGAAGGTTAAGCGAGTTAGCTAGCCAATGGGCTGAACCCAAACTCAAGCCCAAGTAGAAAAAGGGTCAAATTTCAACTTACTCCAAATATATCAAAGATTATACTCAAAAAGATCGCAAACGCCCTTTTGGAACCAATGGAGGTAGTTTCGAGTTCCAATTCGGCCATTTGCAGAAAGTAACATTTCGGACTCTAAATCCGAATAACGACGCTATATTTAAATCAAACATTTAAATATAAAATCGTTAAATATGCGGGTTGTTACAGATCTCCCCTCCTTACAAAATTGCGTCCTTGCAATTCCTAGAGACGATATTTGTAACAACTACATACATGCAACATACAAAAGAAAGAATAAACTTGAGTCACCGAAATAGACTTACCATTACGAAGCAAGGATAGAAAACCTGGATAAGATCGCTCGATATACTCTCTGTTTTCCCAAGTACAGTCATTGGGATTAGCGGACCATTGAACTTTAATGAGCGGCACGTCCTTATTCCGAAGGTGTCGCACCTCCGTGTCAAGCATGCGAATATGTTGCTGTACAATAGATAAATCCGGTGAGACCTCAAGCTCTTGCAAATCAGGAGAATCAATTACAGAATCTGATTCTCGAAGACACTTCCGAAGTTGCGAGACGTAAAACACGTCATGAATGCCAGATAAATGAGCTGGAAGTGAAACTCTATAAGCCACAGGGCCAATACGTTCAGTAATAGAAAATGGTCCTATAAAGCGAGGAGCCAATTTCCCCGTCGTACTGAAACGCATAACCCCTTTCAAAGGAGAAACACGAATAAAAACAAGATCGCCAATTGAGAACTCGAGAGGCTTCCTACGGTTGTCCGCGTAGGATTTCTGGCGACTCTGTGCCTCTTTCATTCTCAACCGAATAAGATCAATCTTCTCGGAAGAATCACGAACAAAATCTGGACCAAGAATAAGTTTCTCACAAGATTCTAACCAACAAGAAGGTGATCGACATGGCCTTCCGTATAAGGCTTCGAAAGGAGCCATACCGATACTAGATTGAAAACTATTGTTGTAGGAGAACTCTACAAGAGGTAGGTGATCCTCCCAACTACCACCGAAATCAAAAATACAAATACGGAGAAGATGTTCCAAGATACGATTCACCCGTTCAGTCTGTCCGTCAGACTGCGGATGATAAGCTGTAGAAAAATTAAGCTTTGTTCCCAAAGCTTGCTGAAGACTCTTCCAAAAATGACTCGTGAATAAAGGATCACGATCACTCACAATAGAACTAGGAACACCGTGAAGTCTCACGATTTCCTTGACATACAACTTGGCCAAATGCGAAGCAGTTCCATTAGACTTAATAGGGACAAAATGAGCAGACTTGGTGAGGCGATCAACAATAACCCAAATACTAGAATGACCTGATCTCGAACGAGGTAGGCCGTCAATGAAATCCATAGAAATCTGATCCCATTTCCACAATGGAATCTCAAGAGGTTGAAGAAGACCAGAAGGACGCTGATGTTCGGCCTTCACACGTTGACATGTCATGCAGTTGCTCACATAACTCGCCAAATTGCGCTTCATGCCTTCCCAATAATAAATACGAAGCATATCGGCATACATCTTACTACTACCGGGATGGATGGTATACTTAGAACGATGGCAATCATCAAGAATGTCATGCCTAAGTGCAAAATCAGAAGGCACAAAAAGACGGTTCTTCTTACGGAGACACCCATGAGAATCAATGCTAAAATCTTGCAACGCCTCATCACAAGATCCAGACTCACAAAGCTGAATAAAATGCAACAAATCAGGATCACGCCGCTGAGCAACGGCAATACGATCCAATAAAATAGGTCGAGCTCCCAAACTAAATAATAGAATAGGAGAATCAGAAGATGAACCTCGATCACGAATTTCACAAAAAGATAGAGTCTCAAGAACATTCCATTCGGCAAGCATCATAGAAATAACTGCCGAATGTTTGCGACTAAGCGCATCTGCAACACGATTACCCTTACCAGGGGTATACTGGATACCAAAGTCATAGGAAGCAAGAAACTCGAGCCAACGCTGTTGTCTCATATTGAGTTCCTTCTGAGTGAACAAATACTTCAAAGATTTATGATCGGTATAGAGAATGAAGCGCTCGCCCAATAACTAATGTCGCCAAATCCTCAAGGCAAAGACAATGGCGGCTAACTCAAGATCATGAGTGACATAGCGAACTTCATTCGGACGCAGTTGCCTAGAAGCATAAGCAACTACCCGATCCCTCTGCATAAGCACAGCACCGAGACCACTACCACAAGCATCGGTGTAGACAACAAGATCATGATTCCCTTCGGGAACCACAAGAATAGGAGCATTAGTGAGAAGTTCCTTTAATGACAGAAAGGAAGCTTCACACTTGTCGGACCAAATAAAACGAATGCCTTTCCGAGTAAGGCAAGTGAGAGGAAGCACAACACGGGAAAAATCCTTAATGGACCGACGGTAATAACCCGCCAATCCAAGGAAACTACGAATCTCATGAACATTTTCAGGCCTCTTCCAATTCTGGATGGCTTCGATCTTTGAGAGATCGACAGAAATGCCATCGGAAGATATAACATGGCCAAAGAACTTAACCTTATTCTCCCAAAAGTGGCACTTGGAGAATTTGGCTCTAAGCTGATGATGACGAAGAGTACTCAAGACAATTCTCAAGTGATTAGCATGCTCAGCTTCAGACTTAGAATAAATAAGGATATCATCAATGAAGACAAGAACAAACTTATCGAGATATTCCCGGAATACCCGATTCATGAGATCAACAAAGAAAGCAGGAGCGTTCGTCAAACCGAACGGCATAACGAGCCACTCAAAAGAACCATAACGAGTGCGGAAAGCGGTAAGAGGTATGCTATCCTCCGCGACTCGTAATTGATGAAAACCTGTGGCAAGGTCAAGCTGAGAAAAGACCTTGGCACCACCCAATAGATCGAACATGTCATCGATCCTAGGCAATGGATACCTATTTCTGATGGTCAACTCGTTAAGCTTGCGATAATCAATGCAAAGCCTAAGAGTTCCATCAGACTTCTTCACAAAAACGACCGCGGATCCCCACGGAGAAAAACTGGACTGAATTAACTGCTTGGACTCGAGCTCTAAAAGCTGCTTCTTGAGTTCCTCATTTTCCTTTGTAGACATCCTCGTGGGAGGACGACTAACTGGCTGCGCGCCTGGAATGAGATCAATGCGGAACTCAATTGCCCGTTTGGGTGGCAAACCCGATACAGACTCAAAAACATCAGAAAAGTCACAAGCAATAGGAATACGAGATACATCATCACCATCTCGCGAATCAAGAGAATACAAAGCCATCTCGGAATTATCCACATCCCGAAGAACAAGAGATAACTGAGAAGGCGAATCAGGATGACAAAGAAATAAAATTCTCTCGGAACAAATAATCCTGGCATCGTACCTCACTAGCCAGTCCATACCAAAAAATCATATCAAAACCCAAATGAGAAACAACGTGCAGATTCGCACGGAAAGAAAAGCCACATAAAACAATCTCAATATCATCACAAAACAAACTAAGGGTCGCGGATCCCCCAATAGGATTCGCAATCCTTAAAGAAGTTACCATACAAGAAACATCCAAAGATAAATCATCAACGAGCTTCTTCGATACGAAAGAATGTGAAGCACCCGTATCGAAAAGAACTCGAATACTATGATCATGAAATAGAATAAAACCTTCCAAAATAGATGGAGATATACCTTTGGATTGAGAAGGACCTCCAGAAGCATTAGCCACATTGAGTTTGCCAGATTTTGCATTAGCAGGAGCAGTAGGACAAGCTGAAACATGATGACCTTCCTTCTTGCAATTACGACAGAAGAGAGGCTTAGGACAAGCTCAAATAATATGATCCGGAGAACCACAATTGAAACACTTTCGAACGAAAGGTGTTCCGGAAGATTGAGGCTGAGTGCTAGGACCACCGGTCTTCTTCTTTTTAGAAGGAAAAGGCTTCTTCTGAATTGGAAACGGCCTCTTGTTGGGGTTCTTAGAAACCTCAACATCTACAACACTATCACACTCCTTCTCGACGGTCTCGAGATGAAGTGCCGAATCCACCAATTCCTCGAAAGAAAGCTTAAGCTGAAGCAACAAGGACTTCTTAAGATATTTCTTAAGGCCAGAAACAAACTTCAAATTCTTCTTGTAAGAAGTGCTGATAAATTCAAGACCATACTGAGATAAAGCCTCGAACGATGCGACATACTCAGAAACAGAAGATTTCGAAGCGACGGGTCAATAAAACTTTTTCAGATTCAGGAACGAACTTGAGTTCAAATCGTCTCGGAAACCGAGTCCAAGAAAGAGTAGACTCATCAATTTCAGCTACAAGAAGCTCATACCAGTCAAGAGCACGCTCTTGTAATAAGCTAGAAGTTACAAGAACTCTATCATGGTCAGAAAGATCCATGCGAGAGAAAATATGCTCGCACGTGCGAAGCCAAGCTTGGACTTCAAGAACAAACTCGGAGCCCTTAAACGGTTTTCCTCCAAGATGAGCAAAATCACTGCACTGACGTGCAAAAGTAGACTTGCGAGGTGGAGACACTCGAGGAGGAACGGGAGGCTGAGTGCTCCTAAATAACTCCATTAACTGATCGACAGACATATATACGCCATCCGGATGTGAGCCACTAAATTGCCCAGCATCCGAACGTCGACCTCTGCCTCTTCCAGACATAAGCTGAAAGTAAGATAAGAACAAGATTATTCACAAGGTAGATATTACAATATGGGATACTAGGGAATAAAATGCATTCCTAGACGTATTTCCAATATCTATCTAACCTTGATGCAATAAAGAAACACGATGATTCAACGATCTGTATCACTTGTACACTTTGATGTACCATAATATGTGCATCTATTCTGTGTTTATCATATTTTGTTCTGAACCTCGCTCTGATACCACGTTGTGACGCCCCTCTCCGAGAGCCTCGTTAACAAAGAGTATTACATAGATAATACTGTCGGCTAACGCGGACAATAGAGTATAATGGAAGCGACCATGTGCAATCTTACCTTAACTATTCACTAAATACGTCGAAAAGTAGAAACACATTAAAATTCGACCTATTCAATAAATATTTAAAGCAAAACTACAATGGCGATAGGATCTATCAGAAGAAAATATAACAACTCAAATGTAATATACATCACAGAACAGTCGATCATAATATACACATACACAGATACACAACAGAGTATTCAAAATAATACATGTCAAGTGGTACAGGAGACCATAATATACAGACGAGACGAAAGAGTATAAATCAGAGTTACAACAGATAAGGACTACAAAAGACGCTATAACAAAAGGAAGCTAGCAAATAGTCCATGAGGAAGCAAAATAGGCTTGTCTAAAAGCACCTAACCTGAAACATCTCGGTCTGACCCGAGTATAAAATACACGGGTCAGTCTAGATAACAAAGCAGTTAGATAAACTGAACAATAATAAACTGGCAAGGTCATACAGTATAATAAATATCTCTAGGGAAGATAACACAATCATCAACAAGAGATGAATCATATAGAACAAGCCTCATATCATTGGCAACATATAGAAACAAAGGATACAATTATCCCAAAACAAGCCAGAAGGCAATAACCAATACCCATAAGGTATACAAGTTCCACAAGGTAATCGCTATACTCCATGCGGCTCAAAAAGACCAACACCGAAGGGCGATACCAAGGGAATATACATATCAATGAAACATCATAAAATTTGCTCGAGCTCAGTACTGTACAAACAAGGATCCATGAGCCCGAAGACTCCAAACCCAAGTATCACCCATGCGGCACATAAGGCCATCATCAGAGCGAAACTATATAGGGCAACAAACCCGAAGGCACACACCCGAAGGCAACATACCGGAAGGCAACAAACCTAGGGAGACAGTCCGAAGACACTATCCCAGAGGCAACAAACCGTAGTGGTGAAGGTCGAAGACCCAGTACTGGACACCACTAACTGGCGGAATGTGTCACAACTCTAGAAAAGGAATCCGAAAAGTGTTAACGTATGTCCCATAACCACTCGTTCGCACTAAACGGTTTACTGTCCGTCAGTCCCTTTCACACTCAAAGCAGTACAAAGTTTACCTCATATCATCGATAAACCAAACCCGAAGGTCAAAACAATCAATCGAATAGGTCGAGGATTAATCGGAAAGATAAACGCACAGATTCATGGTCCGTGTTTTGCCCAACCATTTAATCACCCTTCAATTCGTTCGAAGTGCGAAAGTGTGTGTTTTAAATAGAATTTATAAATTAGAGAAACGAACTTTTAAATGCGATTCGAGAGATTATTTTATAAAAATCCGTGGATTAAAATTAAAAGGAACCATCAAAGTCAAAACAATTGATAATCGTACATGGGATCGTCATGAATCGATTCAAATTAGAAATTCAATCCCAAAGGCAAAGTGGGCTGAAACAGCAGGTTCAGTCGACTGAACAGAGTTTTCAGTCGACTGACCCTATACCTGGAAATTTTCCAGGTTTAGGAAACTTTCTGTTTCCAGGTTCAGTCGACTGAACAGAGTTTTCAGTCGACTGAATCATGCCTGGAAACTTTCGGGTTCCAGGTTCAGTCGACTGAACAGAGTTTTCAGTCGACTGAATCATGCCTGGGCTGTTTTCCAGCCTTATTCAAATGAAGAGCAAACTCTCCCAAAATGCAATCGGACGAACATTGGCTCTAAGGGCTTATGCCAATCGACAACCCGGCCCTATATGTTCCTCGATGCATCACCAAAACATGATCGAAACATCAAAGTTAGGATTTCAAAGATTTGAACCCAAAACACTAAAAATTGGAATATTCCCCAATTCAACCCAAACCAATTGCAAGTGCATATGAACAAGGTGTTAGGAATTCATACCCAACATCAATGAAATAAAGAGAAGTAGATGTGAGTTCAAAACTCACCTTTGCACACAAAACAAAGAAGATGAAGAAGCACAATTGCAAGGAATCAACCAACTACACTCCACTTCAAACTACAAGCTTCAATCTAGAATCAAAGCAAGTATTTCCTAAGTTAGGGTTAGGAAATTACTAAAATTGAAGAGGAGTAAAGATGGAGAAGGTGGAGATGAACTTACCAATGGATTCTATTTGATTTTGGAGCAAGAATCAAGTTACAAAGGAGAAACTAGGGCTTGCTAATTTCTATTTCTATTTCCTTTCCCCCATTTCAGTTTTTAGCTTAAGAAATAAAATGAAATGAAGAGAGATGAGGGGAAGGGGCTGAAGTAGAAGGTTAAGTGAGTTAGCTAGCCAATGGGCTGAACCCAAACTCAAGCCCAAGTAGAAAAAGGGTCAAATTTCAACTTACTCCAAATATATCAAAGATTATACTCAAAAAATCGCAAACGCCCTTTTGGAACCAATGGAGGTAGTTTCGAGTTCCAATTCGGCCATTTGCAGAAAGTAACATTTCGGACTCCAAATCCGAATAACGACGCTATATTTAAATCAAACATTTAAATATAAAATCGTTAAATATGCGGGTTGTTACAATGCTCATGTCAATAGTTACCTAGTTACAGAGGTAACCTGGCCTTGTGTTGGCTAAGATCCGGTTAGGTTCTCGGGACATCCCTCCAAAGGCATACCCATGTGGCATAGGAAGTTCCTTAGCCTGACCATTTGTTGGAAATCAAAAGAAACGATACGTGCCCTGTACGATTTTAGTTGTATAACCTGCCATGGAATGTGGTGGTAACCTGCTATTGAACATGGTAGATGTAGTAGGTATACTACGAAATGTGTATGCTGGCTAAGATTTATATTATACTTTCGAAATTTTTTCTGCATAGTGCACTAATAATAATATCAAAAGGATTTTGCGTCTCAAGCATATTTGACTATCATAAGGAGAAATCACCTCCAATTCTGTGTTTCCATTGTGTGTGTGGCGGGAGGCCTTATGGTAGTTTTATTTATTAAAAGCATAGAGTATTTCTTTTTATTTCATTTGTGCAAATAACTGTTTTAAGATCTCACACCAGTCCCATGACTACCTGGAGTTTATTGTTCCCTTTCTAAACTCTGGGTGCCCATAATTTTCCACACGGGCAGCCTAGAGTCAGGTTATCAGTTGTTCTGAGCGAAGTCAGAAAAATATGCTGTGGAGATCTGGAAGCAAGCTGGATGGCGCGGCGTATCACTTGTATATGTTATATTCTTTTCTGTTGTTTTTGTTGTTATAAACTCTGATTATGTATGTATAAGCGGATATAGTTCTTTGTTTTAATGATTATTCATTTATCTATTATATATTGTTCCGTTGCGAAATATGAGATTCTGGTGTTGTTTCTATTTATTCTTCTATCTTCTTCTTCTTTAACCCTAACGGTTCGGTTTTCCGACACTCGATGGTTCGGCGTTTGATGCAGTGGACGTATTGATGTCAACTTTCGAAGTCGAAAAATTGGGTCGTTACACCAAAATTGTTTCGAATTCCAATTTAGGTTATAACTTCATTTTATCCCAATTCATATTTAAATCCATGATTTAAATATAAAAAATTCCCACTCTGACCAATTTGAATTTTCAAAAATCGCTTGAATAGTTTTAAAATAGTTAAACAGTTAAAATAGTTAATATAAGATAGTTTGAGTATTGAAAATGATTTATAGAGTAAAATAGCTTGGAAAATCAAAATAATTTGAACACTTAAAAAGATAGATTTTAAACAGTTTATATAAAATAATTTCAAAATCTAACTGATTTAATTCCCAACCTTCCAATTCAGATCACTTCAATTTCCATTTAAATCGATTCAATTTCGATTTCAATCCGAATTAACTTCATTCCAATTTTAATTCAATTAATTTCGATTCGATTTCACATTAATTCAATTTTGATTTCAATTCCAATTTGAATTAATTTCAATTAAATTCTCAATTTTAAACCATTTCAAATTATATAAATTCATGTTTAATTTCAAAATATCAATTTCAATCACCTAATTCAAATTTAACTTTAATTTTTGAATTCTGATTCAAATCTTAAAATAAATTCCATTTTCGGGTTTATATTAAAATAAATTATTTGAAAATAATTTCAAAGTCTAACTGATTCAATTCCCAATCTTTGAATTCAAATAAACTTTAATTTCCATTTCAATTTGAATCGATTCAATTTTGATTTCAATCCAAATTAATTTCATTCCAATTTTAATTCAAATCGATTTCGATTTCGATTTCACATTAATTCAATTTCGATTTCGATTTCACATTAACTCAATTTCGATTTCAATTCCAATTAATTTCAATTCAATTCCAATTTGAATTATTTTCTGTTCAGTTCTCAATTTTAAACCATTTCAAATTATATAAATTCGAGTTTAATTTCAAAATATCGATTTAGATCACTTAATTCAAATTTAACTTCAATTTTTGTATTTTTTTCAAATCCTAAAATAAATTCCATTCTTGAGTCCAATTTTTTTATATATCCAATTATATTACTTTTAATTAGCAATAATTCAAAGTTTATGAAAGTTCAAATCTTTTTAAAACAAATCAATTTCCGGAATTCAAATCATATTTCAATTATAACTTCAAAGTCTCAAATTTCATGTTTAAACATTTCGTTTAACGAATTTCGATTCCAACATTTTGAGCTCAATTTCGAAAATAATTCGATTTTCATAAATTCGATTTTACTTCTTTAAATCAAATCCGTTTAAGCAATTTCAAACAAAAATTCCAAAATCATTTAATTTAACCAGTCCGATGTCCATATATTATTTTTTGTCTTATGGCCAAGTGAATTAGTTATTACAATTTAATTTAGGGATGGATATGTATCATTTCAATCCAAAATAAACGTCAAAGGTATATAATTTCAACCTATTTCTTTATTTATTCAAAGTAATTCCATTTAGTGTTATATACTGTAAATAATATACGGGATGATAATCCGATGTATCAAAATAAATAAACATCCAAATCATCCAAAATATCAACCAATAGCATCCACCACAATCAATCATCCGAACAGTCAACATAATCCACATTAATTGCCAATTATCAATAACTAGAAATTTTACTAGCCATTTATCCAAAATTTCCATTAAACTGTTAACCCAAAATTCCTAGCATATAAATTTCCATGTCGATTTCTATGTCAGTTAAATTACAAAACAACAACCATTAAAATTAAATCACCTCAGGATGTAATTAACATAAAAACAATCTAGCCATTTGTGAGCATTTAAACACTTGCTTTTAAATATTTCAGCTTCAAATAAACTCCAGTTCGATTCCACGCCGAAGCCTTCATCGATATGATCCCAATGCAATTTGTTTCGTTCGAAATGGAGCTCGCATGGAAAAGCTATAACATTTATAAGTTCAATGATTTATAATTTGAAATAATTTAACAATTATTTTATATATGGCCTCTGATTTCATCCTGGCCACACGATCTCAGGCCAACGGATCTGGCCATATGTTCTTTCTCCCTTCCTTCTCCCTGTTCTGTTCAAAACCACCCAACGTCGCCATTCTTCGATCGACCCTCCACGCTGCCTCGTGGCACTGGAGTGCTAGCCACCACCACAACATGAATGCCGCTCCTTTGCTCTACCAATGCCAGCCATACGATCATCCATTTCTCCTCTACGACCACAAAAATGATGTACGAACGCAACACGAATGGATGCGAATTCTGTCCAATGCATGATGAGATATCACATCATGACCATTGAGGTTGTAGTACTCGTTGAGCTCTTCAATTTTCTAGTTGGAGGATTTTTAAATTAATAGATGGATTGCGTGATAACCGAGGAGGAAGATCTGAAGTTCTCGACTGTACGTTTGAAAGCGGTGGCATTATGTAATTAGGTTTAGGGTTTGAACCATTTAGGGTGAGTTTGATCCTTTATATACACAATGTTTTAAAATACTATTCACGCGAAATATATTCTAACACCAAACGAAGCGTACCGCCTAGCGTTTCGATTGTATTACCTATATTTCGAACACAATGGATTATGTATCGGAGGCCAATTCCATCATGCACAGAAGATAAGTTTTCAAAATCGATTAATTTTAATCGAATACTTTAAATTAATTTCTACGCGTTTCAAGCTCGCACGGCCAAATGAAAAGTCCGATCGCTATGAAACTTGAAATCCTATAATAATTCACCATTACGGATCCGATGAAATCGATTTCATCGAAATCCAATAGAGTGGCCAAAATGGCTATTTTTACTAGTTAATTGTAATATAAAATTTCCAATTTCTAAGTATTCATTTTTAATTTCAATAATCTTCATTCATATTTAAATACAATTTAAATCAATCTTCGATAATATTTCCATTCACATTAATTCAAGATTCAATTACTTAAATAATTTCTAATATTAAATTTAAACAATTCATTTATTCAATGAATTACGTTATTTCAAATATAAGTCTTTTAACTTATAAAATTTACCTTTAAAACGAGTTCAAATAATAAACAACTACTATAACTTTACAGTAATTCAATATTTATTATACTATTGATTGTCACCGCATTAAATACATAGGATTTCATTCCAATACCCGTTTGCATTTAAATCTTCAAAATTAGTTATTTCAAAATTTTATTCGAGTTCATATTAAACTACTACACTAACAAATCATTAAAAAAAATATTTCTAATCAACTTAATATATTAAATTCAAAACAATCAACTTATAAAACTTTAAAAATTATTTACAAAACCATTACTACGCTCTCGTTACGCCACGTCCATATCGATTTTACGGAAATTATAATTTATTTTATGAAACAAGATATAAAAAAATTTAAAACCTCAAAATTTTTCTAACACCTGGATTTACGAAAAATTTTGGCAGCATCTACTTTACGCGGCTCAAGTGGAAATTTTTTTACAATAGAATATATAACACAAATATATACCAAATATATGAAATATACATTTCATCTCAATAATGAGGCATCCAACAGGAAAAAAATATAAAAGTGCGGTACGTAATCTGAGATATGTACCATATTATTTTTAGTACAAGTGTGTTCGCCTGTATTAAGCAAGCAAAAGGGTATAAAAACCCACGTATAGTCCAAACGGTCTTCGTATGTACCTATTTGAACCTAAATTTGAATATCATTCAATAGTAATAAGATATAGGACATATATAAGTTCAATAAAACCATTTAACATGAAGTTTGAATCCAAATCATAAGCACAAGCATCGACACACAAATATAACATTCATATACAATCAAAAAATTGTAATAGCAATGGTTTAAATCAAAAGAAACCATTCAACAATCATTATCATTCCTCAAACTAGTCCAAACTACTACAATTTACATTTCCACTATCAATATTAAATTTATACACTTCATTCTCAGTAACATTCAATTTTATTAACATCTATTTCGTTCACATTCAATTTATTCAATTCAATTTGTTAAATTCAATTGTTTCGCTTTTATTTTAACAATATTTCATACAAATTCATTTATGGAGCATTTTATAAATCATTCAAGTTTGATTTTATTTCATTTGCACTTAGTATGTTCAATTTAATACTAATATTATTTATAAACAATTTCATAATCATTTAAGTTTATTATAAACATTTTATAAAATGCAACTCCTGTTTATTATTATTTCATAACTTAATTTTATTTTAATTCATTGATTCACCTCATTAGTTCACTTCATTATTCAAATTCATATTAATAGTTATTATTTTTTACTTCAATAAATTTTATTTTATAAAATGGCTCACTTCATTAGTATTAACTTTACTTAAGTAAATTTTTGTTTTATAACTCAAATCCATAATGATAAAGTTTTCTTTTTCTCCCAATCAATTTCATTCAACTTATTAAGTTAACTTCATCTTATAATATATTTTGTTAACTTATTACATATTAAATTAGTTAACTTTCAATTTTAATGAAACTCATTCCATTTGCATTTAATTTGTTTACATCCAACTTAAATCGATTACAATTAATCATATAAATTTTACTTACAACCATTTATTCTCATTCAATTTCTTTCACAAATCAATTTGCATTTCATTTTATAATTCAAGTTCGTACTCATTCTATTAATTCATTTTATAGCTTAAGTGGAATTAATTCACTTTACTAATCTACCTACTCCCATACAAATCTAATTCAATTAATTCAGTCTTTATTAAATTAAACTTTGTTTCTTTTATTCCATTTCCCAGTTTATTCAACTTTATTTAAGTTAACCTTTTTTTCTTTCCTATCATTCATAGTCAATAAATTTAAACCTGTTTCTTAGCATAATATATCTCAAATCCATAAGTTATACAACTCGATTCACTTAAAACTTCAATTCGTTATTTTATTTAATTCATTTCAAATACAATTCGCCTTTATTTGAGCTTTTGTGAGTTAAACTGTATTTTATTTTCTTCATTTCACTAACTCAATTTATTTAACGTCATTAAATTAATTCTTTTATTTCATACCTCAAATAGTTTCAAATTTTAATTTCACTTTTCTCTTCAAATCTATAAGTCATAAATTTAATTTTATCTATATCATCTCCAATTATAAGTTCAGAACTATTTTCATATATTTATCAAATCATGCTTAGAATATTTTTTACCAATCAAAACTTGTTTTAATCAAAAATAAATTTCTTTTGGTAGCAATTCTCACTCAAAAACTTGAAAATGAATACTGGCGATGCTGTAGTCATCCCCAGAATTATTTTCTAGCGACCAAAGCGAGTTCAATGCTTTTTTATTATTATATTTTTTTCCAAAAATCATTTCAAAATATATTTCTAGTCAAAAACGCTTTCAAATAATATTGTTATTCATTTTTGAAGGCTTTGGAAACAAATTTGAAAGTGAATTTATTTCAAAATTCACAATTTTTAAATCCTTCTGTTTATAATATATCTTATACAATTCCATTTCTTTATTATGAAAATATTTCATTAGTTTACATCTTTGTTATTTCAAACAATTTTTATTGTGATTAGATATAATTCAATTAATTATCAAACACTTCATAAAATGGAGTTCACAAAGTATTTGTTTTAGTTTAATTTAAATAATAATCGATGATAACTAAAGATTATCATCCCCTAACAAACAATATTCAATGGGTATTTATATAGGCTTATTAAATTTATTATTATATATAGAATATAGTTTAGGTAAAATTATTTCATTTACCCGATTTTAAGGCAATATTATGTCGACTTGCCTCGTTTAAGTGTTTACAAATCCATCGATAGCATGGTATCCCACGCAACGACCAAAATTCATAAATAACTCAATGGATAAGTAAACACAATATGAAACATTTTATAAGACTAATAAATGCGCTCTCTCATATATATGCACTCAAACATACTAATTATATGGTATTGCTACTCTATCTCTAATGGACCAAACCCCACAGAGCCAAGGTTGTCAATATATCAAAGCTCTGATACCAACTGTGGCAACCCATGTTTTGGAAGGTTTAAATCAATAATAATCCACACATGTCCAACTTAAACAATTCGGAATATAGATAATCAATGGAGATAATTAAGAAAAATAAGAAAAGAAGAAGAAAATAAATACATAATCTCGTAGTGGGATGATATAATATAATAATCAAATAAACGGTTCTTGAAGTTGTTTATTTTATGCATTTAATTATAATTTATACAACATTTACCAGCGTTACATAGACAACAAGGTCAAATAAAATAATACAGAAGAAAAACATGATCCACGGAATAATAACACTTAACACCAAATTTTCGTCCTTCGGAAAATAATCTTCCATAAGCTGAAAACGCATAGCTGACCTGAGCGTAATGAAAAGACAAAACACTCAAGTCAAGACCAAAATATCCTTATGTGGGTCAAATCGATATCACATAACATGAGTGCAATAGCATCAAACATGTTTAAGGGACTTTACATCTCATATCTAGTGTATAATGTGCGTGCAATAACTCAAGAGATATTATGGGATTTTCCATCTCTTAAGGATCCATCAAATTATTTATATATAGTAGAACATGCTTCATATATAATGTTTAATCAGTAAAATAAATATTTTACTTAGCATTAATGCTTACATTAATCCCCTTTAACGCGTTTTTAAGCATCGGCATACAGTTTGCATATAATGCCCTAGTAGAATGTCAGGGGATAGGGATTCACCATGATATGACAACACTAAACCAAAATCATAGGGGTCTCGTACAGGGATAAAAGCATGACAAGGCACGTGAGGCAATGCCTAAGGTAGGATACAACCAGTTCGGGCCATAGGGCTGGTGGTAACGAATCGTAGCCACGACCGTCCACCGCGTCCATCCATCCCACATCGAGCCAAGGGAAGCTATCAAACAATCATGGTGACCAATAGAAACCAACAACAAGAGTTATAATACGGACCGGGTCCAAGAAAATTGAAGAAGGATGTCCCCTAGGAGTAGCAAGCCCACTTGGCCCTGTCAAGTCGTCCTGTTTTAGTCATTTCAAATTGGCACAAGTGCGGGGTCTATCCGTCATCGTTCTCTTTCTTCAAATCCAGCAAACGACGCAAATCCAACCACTTAGTTTTGGAGTCTACTCCACGTACAAAGTTGTTAAAGTGGTTCCAATATTGACAGAGAGTATGCCAATAAGAGACCCTAGTCTCTTTAACAACCAAACGTCGTTTTACACACCGGTCGATACTTTTACATTTCGAAATGATTCATATTTGATTTCAAAATATCATATTCGCTTCAAAATCAAATTCATTTTGAAATCATCATATTTACTTAAATTACACCATTTCACATCAAAATCATTCTCATCGTAATATCTCGATTTCGCTTCCGAAATTGTTTCGAATTTCATTTTAGGTTATAACTTCATTTTAACCCAATGAATATTTAAATCCATGATCTAAATATAATCAATTCCCACTCTGACCAGTTTGAATTTTTGAAAATCGCTTGAATAGTTTTAAAATAGTTGAATAGTTAAAATTGTTAATGTAAGATTGTTTGAGTATTGGAAATGGTTTATAGAGTAAAATAGCTTGGAAAATCAAAATAATTTGATTATTCAAAAAGATAGATTTTAAAAAATTTATACTAAATAATATATTTGAAAATAATTTCAAAGCCAAAGTGATTCAATTCCCAATCTTCCAACGCAAATAACTTCAATTTCCATTTCAATTTAAATCGATTCAATTTCGATTTCAATCCGTATTAACTTCATTCCAATTTTAATTCAAATCAATTTCACTTTTGATTTCACATTAATTCAATTTTGATTTCAATTCAATTCCAATTTGAATTAATTTTAATTTAATTATCAATTTTAAACCATTTCAAATTATATAAATTCGACTTTTATTTCAAAATGTCAATTTCAATCACTTAATTCAAATTTAACTTCAATTTTTGAATTTTGATTCAAATCTTAAAATAAATTCCATTCTCGAGTTCAAATTTTTTATATATCCAATTCTATTACTTTTACTTCGTAATAATTCAAAGTTCAAATGGAAGTTCAAATCTTTTTAAAATAAATCATTTTCTAAAATTGAAATCATATTTCGATTATAACTTCAAAATCTCAAATTTCATGTTCAAGCATTTCGTTTAACAAATTCTTTTTCCAACATTTTGAGCTCAATTTTTAAAATAATTTGATTTCCATAAATTCGATATTTACTTCTTTAAATCAAAATCATTCAACTAAAAATTCTAAGATCATTTAATTTAATCAATCTAGTGTCTGTATATAATTTTCTATCTATGGCCAAGTGAATCGGTTATTTCAATTTAATTTAGGCATGGATATATATATCATTTCAATCCATGGGTATATATCATTTCAACCTATTTCTTAATTTTTTCTAAATAATTCGATTAACAGTTTTATATACTGTAAATAATATACATGATGATAACAGGATATATCAAAATAAATAAACATGCAAATCATCCAAAATATCGACCAATAGCATCCATCACAATCAATCATCCAAATAGTCAGTATAATTCACAACAGTAACTAATTATAAATTACTGGAAACTTTACTAGCCATTTAATTCAAATTTCCATTTAATTGTCAACTCAAAATTCCTAGCGTATAAAATTCAATGTCGATTTCCATGACTGTTAAATTACCGAACAACAACCACTAAAATTAAGTTACCTTGGGATTCAATTTAACAAGCATAGAAATAATCTAGTCATTTATGAGCGTTTAAACACTCACCGTTTCCTGAAACTAAAAAATATTTCGGATTCAATTGGATTCTTGTTTGATTCCACGTTGAAGCCTTCGTCGATACGATCCCAATGCAATTCGTTTCGTTTGAAATGGACCTCGCATGCAAAAGTTATAACATTTATAAGTTTAATGATTTATAATTTAAAATAATATAACATATTTTCTATATATAACCTCTGATTTATTTCTGGCCACATGATCTCAGGCGAATAGATCTGACCGTTCGTTCTTTCTCCCCTCCTTGTCCCTATTCTGTTCGAAACCACCCAACACCGCCATTCTTCAATCGACCCTCTACGCTGCCTCGTGGCACTAGAGTACCATCCACCACCACAACACAAATGCCGCTCCTTTTCTCCACTAATGCCAGCCGTGCTGTAATGACCCAGCTATTTGGACGTTTGATTTGGAATCTTTAAATGGTTTTAAATATTGAATTTGAATTATAGATTGATTCTGAATGTGGATTTGTGTTTTTATTTATAAAATAAATTCGGAATTTAAATATAGCGATTTATTGAATAATTTAATTATTGAATTTTATAGTTGAATATAGGTTAAATTATTGTATCTTGAGTTTTAAGCTCGATAAAAACAATTAAAATATTTAAATTTTATATTAATAATAATAAATATAAAAAAGATTTAAAATTGAATTTAAAAGTGTTCTGTTCAATTTTATAGAATAATTTGTTCGAATTGACAATAAAAAAATAGCCATCCGGAACACGGTCTTGGAATTCAACAAAACCAGTTCCATTAGATTTGTAATAGTGTATTATTATTTAATTTCAAATTCTGTAACGTCTGAAGTTATCGTTTGGTTATAAGGAATATAAACGCGCTAAAATTTATATCGAAAATTCAATATAATAATTAGGTCAAAAAAGCTATCTTCTCCATACGATCGAATTAGGAGACAGAACCTTTTCCATTACATTCAGAATAGGGGTATAACATTGTGAATGCCTAGCGGCATGCCTCGATAGAGTTTGAGATTTTAAGCTAAATAAATCGAGACATTTGAAATTAGAATAACATTTTAAACTGTTAAGTCAAAAACAGCTGTATTCGTTCCTTTCAACCTTCTATAACATGCAACCTTTCTATCATGTCTCTTCTTTCCCATCTCCACTTTTCTTTCTTAAACCGTCAAAAGGAAGAAGAAAGTGGAAGAGTGAAATTGAATTCGAACAGAAGAAAAAAAAGTAAACACAATCGAAATCACAGTATCCTCGTCCCCTGGAAAAAAATAAAATCGTGGTAGCTCTTCGGTAAAAGGAAATCAAGCAGAGCAAATTAAAATAAATCCACGAAGCAACTGGCAAAGAATGGTCGCAAGCACGCAATGGGGTCGCAAGGTGGATAGAACTAATTCAAACCTGGACTTCGTCAGGTTCATAGGCAAATCGTACTTCTAAATCTGAAGAGGGACGTGTAGTCTTCTTCCTAGTTGAACGACCCAAGCATTTTCTACCATAAGAGGAAGGAGTTCATCATACGACTCGTCTACGTTGAGATGCTCGACTGTGGTGCGTTGTTTGGGTTCGTCCATGTCGTGAAGATGACTCATGATGATAATATTCTACTTAAGGGGACATGGTATTTTGGAATCATATTGGAGCAGTGGTGAGGCGGGTTCTTAGTGGCAAGCGATCAAAACCTGGAAATAAAAAAAGTCACGATGCCTGGGAATGGTCGCGATGCACTGCGGCTAGATCATGAGGAGGTCTGGTCATGTGTGTGGTGGCAGCATTCGCTTGTATGGTTGGAGATGTGGTCGCATTTCCTAAGGCGGCTTCATCGAGGAAGGGATATTCGGCTAGCAGGATTCGGGAAGAAGGTTTGTAGTTGGTTTTAATTTAAATTCAATCATATCGTAAACACTAATTTAATTATATGCTTATTGGTTTATAAAATTCAAATTTATTAATAACCCGAAATTATTCGTATGAGGTCAGGGCGTTTAATTCGTAGGATATGGTAGAAAAATTGATTGGATTGCAAATAAAATCAAGGTGAGAAATTCTCGCTCATTTGGATTACCAAATTTTAAATAGTTGAAATTAAATTTTGGATGCCTGTTGAATTTATAAATTATTGTCTGTTGAATGATATAATATATATATATAGTAGTAATATATATATATATATATATATATGTATGTATGTATGTATGTATGTATGTATGTATGTTAGTGTTTGGAGAGATATTCCCGTAAATTATAGCGAATGAGACCCGATGCACCCTAATAATAGCGTATGACCCTAGATACTGCGATATCTCGCCTCGAAGTGGGATTGGTACCTTTATGTTGTATTAACATCTGTGAATGCAGGAAAACAGGTTGGAGGGATCCAATTGGATTCTACAAAAATGTTGATTTTAACTTCATATATAGTGATATATGATTGGTGAAAATAGTCTGTTATAGATTATTGTTGTGAGTTAAGTTTATTAGATGCTACAGTAGCACAGATCTGAATTTTAGTATTTTAAATACAAAGAAATTATCATTGAATTCGAAGGAATTAAAAGAGAATTTGGACTTAAAAATATTTTATTTGAGTATGGATTATTTCAAAGGAAGTGGAGTTGGATAAAATAATAAATTGATTCTAGAATTTTACTTAACTAATTGTAAAATATTTAAATTAAGATTTAAATAAATTATTAAAGGGATTTTTAAGACTGGATTTAAAAATGATAATAGAAAAAAGAATATGGAATGAAGTTAAAAATCAATATGGAAAATAGATTTGAAAAGGATAAATGGCATTATAAGGAAATGGATTTGTAAAATATGATTTTATAAATAAGATTTGTCTTTTTATAAACAAGTAGACTCAGAGGAGTTATAAATTTATAAACGATGTTTATAAATTAAGGAATTCGATATCAGATGATAATTAGAGATATAAATTCGTAGGGTGAGCCTTTATACAGGGGTGAGAAAAGTAGTACATTCTATTTTTGAAATGAGAATGGTCAGGATATTGACAAATAATCAATATGTTGTGAAATCGAGAGGAAATTATAAATTAAATTGGTTATTGAGATTTTAAAATATATTTTTATTTTAAGAAGTTATGTTTTTTTTCTTAAAAGAAAAAAAACTTCGTTATTTGAACTATGAAATTTTAAGCTAGTTAGTATTGGAATGCTTCAGAAAATGGATTTTCAAATATTTAATATTTATTGAAATAAAATTTTAAAAATCAGCTTTGTAAATTGATTTGTTTTATTTTAAATGAGTTATTGATGGTTTATTAAAAGGATTTAATATTTTAAATAATAGCCTAAAACATATTTTAAATTTAAAAATAAATTACTATTCTTTAAAAATGTTCATATATATAGTTTAAAATGATATAAAATTTATTTATAAAATTCTTAAGACGTGTAACAGGTTTTTAATTTAAAGATGAGATTCTATAAGAGAAATCTTATACATGGAATGTTAGAGACTTAAGAGAATTCCCGATGTCTAAATGCGATAACTTCGAGAAGATTTTGAATTCATTTAAAGGAGCTATAAATTGTTGATTGGGATTATAAATAAGTATAATCGGTTTGTAAATTGTAGGATGAATTCATTAAAATTCCGGAGACTTCTGAGATAAATTGTCCAATATTCCCAAGTTAGATCATAAAATGATTTTGGAAATTATTCGCATGAATATTTTCCCAAGTATTGGAAGGAATGTTTTGGAAATATTTTTAGTGGAAAATGATTTGGAATACAAATATTTTCTATGTGTTATAAAATGGAGGTTGGAAATATTTCTAAGTATTGAAATAGTGGAATATCCTATTGTAGATACAAGTGCTGAAACTGTTTTTCAAAATATAGAAATATGGAAAGAGATTGAGCATATATATCGGCAGAGACATTTTGAAGTAATTGTTTTAAGGTATATAAAATAAGGCCTAGTATCTGCTTATGGATGTTTTATTGATAGTTAAATATACGTCTATCAATATTGGCCAATTTCGTTGATCGTTTCGAAGAGAACGGGATCAGATTTAACTATCCGAAAAACCATTTTCATCCAGTTTGAACGTTACGATGAATGCCGTGAAGATGATGAAGACGGTGATTCGGTTTGTTCAGACCCAGGGCAACTTGTATGGACCAATGCTATCAGAACATCGTCATTGGAGGACGATGAGCATTTTAAGAAGAATTGTTTCTTGAAAGGTAATGCTTAGCCTTGAGTCTCATTAATCGGGAATGACTAAAACATGGGAGATGCAATAAGGCTATGTGGGTCGCACCCAATTAGGGTAGGTTATCACTTTTCTAGATGTCCTCTAAAACCTATTTATTATGGATATGGTTGTGCATGAAAGAAGGAGCGCTCGATGATAAGGGTGGGAGCACCCGGGGTGATAACATATTCGGTCTATCCAGTTAGGGGTAGGCCGGTCTTGTGTAGCAGGGGATTCCTGCATGGTCCTCGGTACATTGTTTTAGAGGTGTACTGAGATGGGCGATACCCCAGTGGCCTAGTCATTCGTTGGAATTCGTTCTCCAATACGAGGATACAGTTTTTCTTGTAGAGCCTAGTATGCTGAAATTTAATTAATGTAACAAATTCAGCTATTTGAATAAATATTTGTATTTAGACACTATTATAATATCATGGGATTTTCTATGAAATGTTTTTGGTTCTCGTAAGGGAAAAACTTGTCGTGTTTATGTGTGACGCAGTCTTACGAGATATCTTTTTTTAAAGGATTTTGATAACTCAATAATTCAAATTGAGTGTGTTTTCTCACGCTGGTTTTTCAGACTGACTCGGATGTTATTTTATTATAATACTTGGGTCAGACCGAGTATTATAGGTTTAAAGACAAGAATGCTATGGAGTTTAGGAGACGAGCTGGAGGTGTTCAGACTTATTTCCGTATTTGATTATATTTTGCAATGTATAGGGACAAGTCATTATAACTGTCCAGACTGATGTATTGATAATTGTACTCTGATTATTGTAAGTGTAAAACTATTACAGATTCTTCTGTATAAAAATCTGTTATTATATATTATTATTTTTCTGCCGATTGTAGTGAGTTCAATGCTATTTCTCTTTCAACATCAATTTTAAAACAATTTTCTTTCAAAAATATTCCCAAAAATAATACTCTCATTATTATTTTCCACACCATTTTGAAAAAAAAAAATTCAAACTTCCCCTGATTTAAATTTCCAGATTTGATTTGAATCCACTTTTAGTTATAATCCATTTCTATAATTTATACTTATATAATTTTAAATCGCTTGTATAAACCATTTTTAATTTTACGGTTGTGAGATTCTGTGTTGTTATGTTTCTTTTCTTCTATCTTTGTTTGTCCTTCACCCAAAGACTCTTATTTTCCATTCAATTTGAGTCGAACTGATGTGAATTATGGTCGATTCAAAGGGTATGGATTTGTGGGCCTTTATACTTAATATCAGAGCTGAAGGTAAGCGAGAACCTTGGCCCTGGTGGGGATTACTCATTAAAGATAAAGCCAGTAGTACTCTAGAATGAGTTGAGTGTAATAATAGATATGTGCATGTATTTATTAGTGAATATAAATGGTTTTATATTGTGTTAATTTACCTGTTGAGTGGTATATAAATTCTATTCGAGTAATGGGACACCACGAAATCGATAGGAGTTTCTAAACACGTGAATAGAGTAATTTGACATAGTATGTTTTGAAGCAGGTAAATGAAATAATTTTACCCAAATAATATTTTGATATAAAAGAGAATAAATTTCTAAAAAAATTATTTTAGTAATGTGCTTGGTTGTTATTATATAATCAAAATAAGATTATAGAAATTAAAATCTAGAATAGATATAAATGCCAAATTAAATTACATAAGTTTAAATTATACAAATAATTTAAAAACTAAAAATGGGTTTAAACTAGAATTTGGAAAATTTAAATCCCGGAGATTTTTAGAAGTATTTTCCAAAGCATTAGAAGATAAATAATAGTATTATTATTTTGGGGATATTTTTGAAGAAAAAATTTGTTTAAAAAGGACTTTAGAAGTGATATAGCATCGAACTCACTTCAGTCACTGGAAAATAATTCTTGTAACATCCCGCCTTTTCGTACGCTTTAAATTGACACACGTGCCAATTCAAACCATACGGAAGGGCGGATTGTTATGGGGTAAATAAAAAAAATCAAGAAAGAAGTAAAACAAAATAGAATCTCACAGCGGAAGGATAAAATATAATAATCAAATATACAGTTTATAAAGTTTTTTTACAAAATATTCGATTATACTTGCAACATTTATCATAATTACACATACCAATATCAATGCAGCGGAACAGTAATAGTATGGTGGACTAATAATAATAATAATAAATCTCCGTCTTCGTCCTCCAGAGCTAAGGTCTTCGAAATACTGAAATGCTCGGACTGACCTGAGCGAATTGAAAAGACAAAAAACACTCGAGTCAGAACTAAAAGATCTTATGTAAGTTAAATCAACATAAATATATATGAGTGCAGTAACTCAAGAGATGCTCGGGATTTACATCTCCTAAGGATCCGTTAAACTATTTACTATGTAGTATATTTCGCTATTATAATAGTGCCTATTAGTAAAATAAACTTACTTTTAAATAGCATTAAGGCTTTACATTTTCCACCTTAACACGTAATAGTCCCAGTAGTCCATCCAATATCATAGTCCCTCCTGATCGGGAAGCCACCAGAGGATACCATACGGGCTACGGGAGAAATCCAAACTCGTACAAGGCTCAGTATGGTAGGTGACACGGCACAACTAGGCAATGCCAGGGTAGATATACCAATTACGCTTCTGGGTCGGTGGTAACGCGTAGCGCGCAGCTACCGCCCACCTCGAACAAACTCCCCAAATCAAAGAAATCAAAAGTGAAGGTGGCAACCGAATCAATCCAAAGTTAGAGTATAGTATCGAAGGGAAGTGTCCGATCAGAGGTGCTACCTCGTTAACCCGTCGATCGCTCCTGTTTTGGCCACCTTATACCAACTCACGGGAGTTGGGTCCACGTATTTACCTTACAGGCAACGCCGCCACCAACCCACTTCATTTTGGAATCTCCACCGCGTACGCGGTTGTTAAAGTGGTTTTCGGAGTTGGCAGAGAGTATGACAACTTCCGATCCCGGTCTCTTTAACAACCAAACGTTATTATAACACCATGGTCACTAAAAATAATTTTACTTCCAAAACCAACATATAATATCTATTTCAAAACCATATAAATACGATATCCATTTCAAAACAAACTCATTTGATATTATTTTTATGAAACCCAAATTAATATAATATCATTTTATTTCAAATATATTTCTTTTCCAAAATCATATTACTTTAAAATTTATAATAATTGGAAACCAAACATTTGAATTATAACTTTCAAACATAAAACTACGAAATTTGTAGCTTTAAAAGCATAACTTCCAAAACTTAAATGGTTTGGATAGTCAGCAGTATGTAAAATAGTTGATTTAAATTACTTTATAAAGTAAATAATTTCCACGCCTTTACCATTATTCACTTCAAATTAAGTCTAAACCCATAAATTTTTGGATTCACTTCCAGTTTCAATAAAAACACTTCGATTCCAATATATTTCAAACTTTGAGTAATTAATGATTTAAAAACTAAGGTTGGAAATTTCTATTCAACAATTTATTGTCCTATTATTTAGTTTGAAATAATTACGTAATGAATCCAAAATCATTAAAAATAAACTCAAATTACTAACAACTAATATTTCCTTCAATTTATTTATACTAGAAATATTCATTTAATTTATCTTGAATAAAAATCCAGTTATAAATATCATACCTTTAAATTTCCAAATTTAAATAAGTTTGCATCAACTTATGGAGTTTAATTTTTAAATAAGCTCAATTCCAAAAAAAAATTCCAATTTATCTTCCAATCTTAATTGATTTGAATCATTTAAAACTCTATATATATATACAAAATTTAAGACTATACTTAATTAAAAATATAAATTATTAAACTTCATTTTTCAACTTATTCGTTTTTGTTTAACAAATTTATACATAGCTTAAATTCAAAAATTTAACTATATATGTATATATAAATAAGATTTTATATAAGATCAAAATTTAATATTTATTAAACCGTATCGTATTCAAACCATAGAAATCATTTCAAAATATTTTTATATATAGACCGTGGTGCCTGTATATAATTTTCTATCCTATGGTCAAGTGATACGGATATTTATCATTTCAATCCGTAATTAAAATAAAATTTTACAGTTATATATCATTTCAAACCGCAATCCTGAATGAAGTGAAATGCATAATATCTTGCAGTTAATATAAATAAACATCCATTCATCCATCAAAATCATACATCCATTTATCACAATCATCATCCAAATTCAAACAATACATCAAGTGATAGATAACTAGTATCAATTATCAGTTTATATTAAAAAAATAAATTTAATAACTGTAAATTGGTAGTTTATATGCAAAATAAATATAAATTTAACTAGCAGTTAATATGTAATAAAATTAAATAACCATTTAATTTAAATGAATGCAATCTAATTGAAATGGTGATTAAATATGTGCCAAACAGCTGTAAATAAATTTCACTCATATCATAAATAAATTTAACAAACATAAGAACTTTTAAAAGTTGTGAGTGGGTTAAACACTCACCTTTTGAATTTAAATTGAATTAAAATCCAATTTAAATCCAAAAATTCAACAGCCTCAGAATCTGCCCAAACTAGCGTCAAAAAGTCATAAATTTGAATACAATCCTAACAAAAAAAATCGTGCGTAAATCGGACATTGTATGCGAAAGTTATTCAAGTTATAAGATGACTATTGCCATAATAAAGTGTATATATACAGTGATATTAAAATAAACAAAATAAATACTAAATTTCACATTTTGGGATGAGGAGACTAGGGTACTTGCTAACAAGGTGGTGGCAAGGCTTGGTTGAGGTGGAGAGGCTTTCACGCAACTCAAAGCTTTAAGAAGGATTAGGAAAAAGTGTTGCAAGCAGGTGAGGGAGAAAATGAAATAGGGTCATGTTTGCGCAATGTAGTTCAGTGAGATTGGAAAATTGAAATGAGGCTAAAAGAGGATGGAACCAATGAAATGAATGCTTCAGGTAGCAAAAATGAAAATTTATACATTGCAAACAAAGAGGTGGTAACGAATAATAAATATAAAGTAACAAATGGACCAGTTGTACTAAAACTTTGAGATCCAATTTCAAAACGTCTACTCCGCTAAATTAATTTCTATTAACCCTAAATATACACCTTATTAACACCCAATTAAATTTTATTAACACGCATTAAATGAAATGTAACACTCCAATTAATGCCACTGGGGACCGCCGATGCACACAATAAAAGATGAACCGAGACTGAAAATTCAAATTTAAAAACGATGTTTTTCTCAGCGCGCAGTGTGACGCCCCACCTCTATACCCACGCTAGCTAAGGACACTACGGGGTAATACCGTTAATTAGCGTGGAGAATAAGGCTGTTGAGGAGCGACCATCCGTGTAATTGCTTTGTACGAGTACCGATATGCCAGATAAAAAAATAACATGCTTTTCATCTCAAGAGGAAATCCGACATACCGACACAAACTCAAAGCTACTACACAGTGGATATATATAATCTTGGGAAACAAATATGGAAATAAGCATAACATAAATCAGTCGCAGATAATTCATATCACTAAGGCGGAAACAGATATGAATATAACACATGAAAGTGTAAATCAGAGTAGTGGTCAAATAAGATCCACAATATCACAAAAGAATAGATACAAGTGCTAGACAAAAGAATATGTATACATCAAGGAGTCTATATCTCAAATGTATACAACAAAAACTACTAAACCAAAGTAGTTAGCCAAAAGATCAGATGATGGTCCAATAAGGAGTCAAGCAGAAGCACCTGTAATACCTCAGTCTGACCCGAGTATTATTTAATAAGAAAATAATAAACGGATCAGTCTAGCTATAAATACCAGATGAAATGATATAGAATAAGAGATATGACCAAACGTATAATAATCACAATGCCAAGCTATGATAAATAAGTAATTGAAAATCAACAAGAGATTATTCAATATCGCAAAAATCTTCTCAAAGATCAAAAGGAATGTCATACTCCTAATTTCATTCACCAAGCCACAAAAATTGACATACATATCAATGCCAATCGAAAAAGGTGGTGAAACATAAATTCCAGAATTCAACACACGAAATCCAGAAATCACAAGAAAAGGATGGCCAATCCCCAAAAAATGAGCTGGAGCTCCTCCAGACAGGGTGTAGTCCCCCATTGTGGACTTTGAGCCGAAGCTCCTCGTGGTGAGTCAAAAACTCCTCCTGACAGGGTATAGTCCCCCATTACGGGCTTTGAGCCGAAGCTCCTCCTGGTGAGTCAAAACTCCTCCAGGCAAGCCGAAACTCCTCCTGACAGGGTATAGTCCCTCATTGCGGACTTTGAGCCGAAGCTCCTCCTGGTGAGCCGAAGCTCCTCATGATAGGGTATAGTCCCCCATTGCGGACTTTGATCCAAAGCTCCTCCTGGTGAGCCGAAGCTCCACAAAATGAAATATCGTCCTCGACGTGGACAAAGAAACATCGCATAATTGCTAGTCTAAATCATAAAGTGATCGTCATGATCAAAGAGAAATGTCAATTACAGTAAGCTAGTAAATATATGAGCTTAGCTTCATGTCCCATAACCACTAGCTTAACTTAAATATTTACGAACAAATTGTAGATCTCCACTAGAAAATTATCACAAGAGTTTCAATCGAACAAGTCCAAGAATTAACCGACGAAGTAAACGCAAGCGTTTCATACCACTCGTTTTACTAAGCCATTTAATTGGATTTCTCATACGAGTGAGGTAAGGTTTGTATATACTAATAGATTAGAAGTCGGTTTGAGAAAACGAGCTTTGTAATAAAATAGTGTTGAAATCATTTGAAGAAAAAGTTTTGATATTTACTACTAGTATAGAAAACCTTTATATTTTTAAAGTGACAAAACACAAAGAAGATTGTAGGAACAATCAATCACCAAAATTCACATACGAAGATGTGAATAATATCCAAAGAAACCGATAAAGAATCCATCGAAATGGATATTCAAAAATCCCTAAAAAGGAGTCATCAAAGGCATAATAAATGATAACAACAAATAGGATCATCACAAATCGATTTAAATTGGAATTCTCAAGCGAATAGGCAAATAGGCAAAAAGAGTGCAGATTCAGACGTCTGAAATCAAGGATTCAGACGTCTGAATCTGGAAAATAAATATTTTCCAAAGACAGAATTCAGACGTCTGAATCCTTGAATCCAAACGTCTGAAATAGGCACTTTTTAGCCTATTTCCTTTCTGGTTCAAAATGAACCAACTCAGACGTCTGAAATCATATATTCAGACATCTGAATCTGGGAATAGAAATCTTCCCAGAACAATATTCAGACGTCTGAATCTTACGTTTCAGACATCTGAATGAAGGGTTCAGGGCATTCCCTGAACCTAGGCCAAAAATGGCCAAACGGATACCGGAAGCGATCGATCGAGCGACGACGACTAAGGAATTACGTCGAGCGACAACCCAGCCTTAACGGCTCTTCGATACGCCTCAAATATCAATGTCCAAATATCCATAATAGGATTTTCATAGATTTTGATTTCAAAACACCAAAAATTGGAATATACACCAAATCAATCCAAACCAAAATCAATTGCACAAAAATAAGTGTTAGGAATTCATACCCAACAATCGAAGATAATTATAAACTAAGATGTGAGATAAAAATCTCACCTTTGAACCCAAATCAATGAAGAAGAAGCTTGAAAGCAAAGGAAGATCAACCACACTTCAATCCTAACTCAAGAAGCTTGATTCTAAGCTTAAAAGAGAAACATTTCCCAAATTAGGTTTAGGAAATTTCTGAAATTGAATGGAGATAGAGTTAGAGAAGAAGAAGAGGATGCTTACTAATGGGTTCTCTTTGAATTTAGAGCTAGATCTTGGATTTGCAATGAAACTAGGGCTTGGAATTTCTAATTTCCACTCTCTTCCACCATTGTTGCTTAAAGCTTAAAGTGTTAGGAATATGAAATGAAGTAATAAAGAGGAGAGGGTTGCAACTGAGTTAAGTGGGGTTAATGGGCTCAGCCCAAATCAAAGCCCTAAGTGAAAAAGTAGCAAAATTTCACTAACTCCAAACATATCAAAGTTTACACTTAAAAAGATCGCAAAAGGCGTTTTGAACTCAATGGGAGGGGTCTCGAGTCCTAATTCGACTGTTTGCAAAAAGTAGCTTTTCGGACCAAAATCCGACGAACGATAAAATATTTAAATAAAATATTTAAATATACAATCGATAAATATGCGGGTTGTTATAGACTCCCCTCCTTAAAGAAATTGCGTCCTCGCAATACTTAAGAGGAAAATAAGAAGTAACAACCATGGAAGCATATCTACACAAAAGAAAATTTGAATCAAGAAGTCCACCATAAAGAGCACGAAGGAGCAAATCCGAAAGTTTTCGTTCGATGAATTCTCAAGATTTCTCAAGAGAAATCCTTAGGATTTGAGAACCATTGAACTCTCACAAGAAGAACATCTTTATTCCGAAGGCGCTCAACCTCCGAAGTAATGATGCGAATGGAATGTTGCTCATAAGTCAAAACTAGTGAGACTTCAATTTCATCAATAACACCGGCTCGAGAATAAAAAATAGGAAACCTAAGAGCATTTCCATAGTTAAAAGACGCAGAAAACGTCAAGAATAGCAGAAAATTGAGCCAGTGCAACGGCGTAGTACAAAAACGGTACGTCCAATGAACCGAACAACATAAAAGAACATCGGACACTAGTCCATAAAGGAATGAAATAAAGCTCAATAAAACGAAGTATATCAAAACATCCGATGAAATTAATAAAAAGATAATTCCATTCAGACATCATCAAAGAATCAACCACTTGTTGCTTACGACAAAGCGCATTGGCAACACGATTTCCCTTCAGGGAATAAAAAGAATATCAAGATCACAAGATGCCAGGAACTCGAGTCAACATGAAGTTCCTTATGAGAAAATAAATATTCCAAAGATTTATGATCGAGGTGGAGAACAAATTTCTTCCCCAAAAATGATGATGCCAAACTCTAAAAGTAAAAACAATAGCCGCGAGCACTAAATCATGAGCGGCATATCTAGTCTCGATAAGCTACAACGATTTAGAAGCACAAGTGATACCACCTTCTCATTTGCAAGAGAGCGGCATCTAAACCAATACGATTAGCATTGGTACAAAAGATAAAGTCTTGGTTCCCCGCGGGAATCACAAGGATAAGAGTATCGAAAAGAAAGAACTTCTTTTAAATAATTTTCTTTCCCGAAAAGCTAAAACTTTCAAAATCACAATTATCTCAATGTAAAAATATTTCTAGAAAAATTTACATTTTACAAGTCAATATATCGTGTCTGATTGTCTCATCAAAGCGTTTAGGAGATTCTTATCGATAACGTTGATCAAGCGCATCGACCAGAATTCTTAACACACTAAATGGGCAATACAATCACAAAATCATCTTCTATATAGTAAACATGTTTCTTAAAAACCTTTAAGAATATTCTTTGCTTGTTTAAGAGCAAATCAAATTGTACTTATAAATAAATCTTATGAAAAAGATTTGCAAAATTTTAAATTTCAATTTTCATCCAAAATCAATAAATACAAAGATGGAGTCATCGAGATATTCGTAGAATACTCGATTTATAATATGGATGAAACAAGATGGGTAAACTGAATGACATAATAATTCATTCATAGAATCATAACGAGTGCGGAATGCGGTAAGTGGAATGCTAACTTCCGCAACTCGTAGAAAATGAAAACCGATGGCAAGGTCGAGCTAAAAAGACCTTAACACTACTCAAAAGATTGCTTAGGTGACAGTCCTAAGACAAATTCAAAAACACCGAAAAATTTCTCAAACTACATGAAAGAGAGAAACAACACTTTTCTTATAAGTGGGCTTAAGGAATAAAATGATTCCATCAAGTTGGAATCAAAATCATAAAGGAAAAAAAAACAGAAATTTGCTTAACGGATTGAAAATGTCGAAAATGAATAGTCCACACGGGACAAAGGATATGGCTTCGAAACGAAAAAGCCAATCCTTTAACACAAATCAATTCCAAAGCCTAAGTAAAAAATATCGGCTCGGAAAGAAAAATCACATAAAATAATTTCGACATCAATAGAAAGCAAATTGAGCGTTGCGGATCTACCATCCGGATTCGCAATTCTCAAGGAAGACATCAAGCCCAAAATTGTTTAAAGGGAAATAATCAACAAGTTCTTTCGATATAAAATAGTGAGGTGGAACCCATATCAAAAAGAACTCGAATAAGAAGACCACGAAATAAAATAACGTCATCAAGGATTGAATGTAAAATACCTTGACTATGAGAAGAATTGCTAAGGGCTTGCAGCTTTCCTTCTCTCTTGCTTTGACGCTTGGGACATGAAGATATATAATGATCCGCACTTTTGCAATAGCGGCAAGAAATAGGCCTTGGACACCTATTTACATAGTGGTCCCTAGAGCCACAATTGTAGCATTCTCCGCGATTAGGGATAGGAGTATTTGCTATAGAAGTCTCTTGCTTCTCCCTCTTGTTAGGATTAGGACTTTCGAACCTAATAAAGGGATGCCTCTTCTTGTTGTTGTTGGAGTTTGGTTTGGCACTCCCAACCTCGACATCACTTTCTCTACCGGCCTCTTCAAGACGAAGAGCGATATCAATAAGCTGATCAAATGAAACCTCAAGTTTCAGGAGTAATGACTTCTTAAGATTCTTATTCAAGCCATAGACAAATCTCTGATTTTTTTTCAATGGGGTGTTAATGTATTCAACCCCGTATTTGGAAAGAGATTCAAAAGATGCGACATAATCTGTCACAGAATATTTACCTTGAACAAGGTCAATAAAACGCCGTGCTAAAGTTACTTTTTCAGCCTTCGGCACAAACTTTAGTTCGAATCGTTCCCGAATTTGCTCCCAAGTGAGATCCGCTTCAACGATTTTAGAAATTAAAAGCTCATACCAATCTAATGCTCTTTCTTGGAGCATGCTAGAAGCTACTTGGACTCGATGTAGATCAATAAGGTTCATACGAGAAAAGATGCGGTCGCATGATTTGAGCCAAGCCTGAACTTCAATAACACTCTCGGATCCCTTGAATGGCCTTCCACCCAAATCGGTGTAGTCTCTGCACAAGCGTGCAAAACCGGATCTAGGATGAGTAGGCTCTGGAATGGGTCCTGCAGCTTGAGCATTTTTCACGAGATCTAAAAGCTGCTGGGCAGACATAAATACTCCATCCTGAGGAGTAGCACTAGATTGACCGGTGCTGGGAAGGGCTGGTCTAACCATTTCCCTTCCTTTAGAAAGAAAGAAAGAAGAAGAAAAAGGTTACTCACCAAATGAATATCAAGCAATCTTGATACATAAAACATGGAATCATAAAAGAAAATAGGATAGAACGGTACGAAGACTCGAATAAAATCCTAAAGCACGACTCCTAAGAAAGACTTAGGACGATGATCCGTGTTACAATATTTCGTATTGTTCCGAAGTTTGGCTCTGATACCAAGCTGTGACGCCCCACCTCTATACCCACGCTAGCCAAGGACACTACGGGGTAATGCCGTCAATTAGCGTGGAGAATAAGGCTGTTGAGGAGCGACCATCCGTGTAATTACCTTGTGCGAGTACCGATATGCCAGATAAAAAAATAACATGCTTTTCATCTCAAGAGGAAATCCGACATATCGACACAAACGCAAAGCTACTACACAGTGGCTATATATAATCTTCGGAAACGAATATAGAAATAAGCATAACATAAATCAGTCGCAGATAATTCATATCACTAAGGCGGAAACAGATATGAATATAACACATGAAAGTGTAAATCAGAGTAGTGGTCAAATAAGATCCACAATATCACAAAAGAATATATACAAGTGCTAGACAAAAGAATATGTATACATCAAGGAGTCTATATCTCAAATGTATGCAACAAAAACTACTAGACCAAAGTAGTTAGCCAAAAGATTAGATGATGGTCCAATAAGGAGTCAACAAGAAGCACCTGTAATACCTCAGTCTGACCCGAGTATTATTTAATAAGAAAATAATAAACGGATCAGTCTAGCTATAAATACCAGATGAAATGATATAGAATAAGAGATATGACCAAACGTATAATAATCACAATGCCAAGCTGTGATAAATAAGTAATTGAAAATCAACAAGAGATTATTCAATATCGCAAAAATCTTATCAAAGATCAAAAGGAATGTCATACTCCTAATTTCATTCAACAAGCCACAAAAATTGACATACATATCAATGCCAATTGAAAAAGGTGGTGAAACATAAATTCTAGAATTCAACACATGAAATCCAGAAATCACAAGAAAAGGATGGCCAATCCCAAAAAAATTAGCCGGAGCTCCTCCAGACAGGGATTAGTCCCCCATTATGGACTTTGAGCCGAAGCTCCTCCTGGTGAGTCAAAAACTCCTCCTGACAGGGTATAGTCCCCCATTGCGGACTTTGAGCCGAAGCTCCTCCTGGTGAGTCAAAACTCCTCCTGACAAGCCGAAACTCCTCCTGACAAGCCGAAACTCCTCCTGACAGAGTATAGTCCCCCATTGCGGACTTTGAGCCGAAGCTCCTCCTGGTGAGCCGAAGCTCCTCATGACAGCGTATAGTCCCCCATTGCGGACTTTGAGCCGAAGCTCCTCCTGGTGAGCCGAAGCTCCACAAAATGAAGTATCGTCCTCGACGTGGACAAAGAGACATCGCACAATTGCTAGTCTAAATCATAAAGTGATCGTCATGATCAAAGGGAAGTGTCAATTACAGTAAGCTAGTAAATATATGAGCTTAGCTTCATGTCCCATAACCACTAGCTTAACTTAAATATTTACGAACAAGTTGTAGATCTCCACTAGAAAATTGTCACAAGAGTTTCAATCGAACAAGTCCAAGAATTAACCGACGAAGTAAACGCAAGCGTTTCATACCACTCGTTTTACTAAGCCGTTTAATTAGATTTCTCATACGAGTGAGGTAAAGGTTTGTATATACTAATAGATTAGAAGTCGGTTTGAGAAAACGAGCTTTGTAATAAAATAGTGTTGAAATCATTTTAAGAAAGAGTTTTGATATTTACTACCAGTATAGAAAACCTTTATATTTTTAAAGTGACAAATCATAAAGAAGATTGTACGAACAATCAATCACTAAAATTCACATACCAAGATGTGAATAAATCCAAAGAAACCGATAAAGAATCCATCGAAATGGATATTCAAAAATCCCTAAAAAGGAGTCATCAAAGGCATAATAAATGATAACAACAAATAGGATCATCACGAATCGATTTAAATTGGAATTCTCAAGCGAATAGACAAATAGGCAAAAAGAGTGCAGATTCAGACGTCTGAAATCAAGGATTCAGACGTCTGAATCTGGAAAATAAGTATTTTCCAAAGACAGAATTCAGACGTCTGAATCCTTGAATCCAGACGTCTGAAATAGGCACTTTTTAGCCTATTTCCTTTTTGGTTCAATGTAACGTCCCGAAAATTTTCGACTTTCGAAAATTCAACATCGATACTCACTTTATCGACTGCCGAGAAATCGAAGGCCGAAAACCCGAAATGTTATGGTTTTAAGAAAAAGAAAAGAAGAAGAAGAGAGAAGAAGGTAGAAGATGGAGGGAAAAGAGAATAGAAAAAGATAGGGAAAAGAAAAATATAGAACGGAACAGAAAACAACAGAACAACATCAGAATCTCACAATTCGCAGCGGAACAACATATAATAATAAATGAATAATCTTTAAACAAAGAACTCTATATCAGTTATTACATTTTATTACATTTCATTTCATCATATCATCAGAGTATACAACAACAACAATACAGCGGAAAAAGAAATACTATATAAGTAATAATATGCCATGCCATCCATCTTGCATCCAGCAACTCCAGAATATCCAGAATATCCTGATAAACCTTAACTCTTAACTGCCCGTGTGGAAATTGGTGGGCACCCAGAGTTTAGGAAGGAAAACAATAAACTCCAAGTCAGTCATGTGGCTGGTGTGAGAACTCAAAACAGTTTATTTATCTTTAAAATCAAAATAGAGGAATATTTTTAAAGTCAATTCGCAATGCTTTTAAAAATGAGACTACCATAAGGCCTCCCGCACGCACACACAATGCAAACGCAGAATCGGAGGAGATTTCTCCTTATGATAGTCAAAGATGCTTGATACGCATTTAAAAAGACATTTGATATTATTACTAGTGCATAGTGTAGGAAAAATTTATTTCGAAAGTAGAATATAAATCTTAGCCAACATACGACCATTATCGTATGCCTACTATAGCTAACTATGTTCAATAGCAGGTTACCGCCACATTCCATAGCAGGTTATACAACTAAAACCGTACAAGTCTCGTATTGTTTCTTTGGATTTCCAACGAATGATCAGGCCAAGGAACTTCCCATTGCCACATGAGAATGCCTCTAGATGGACATCCCCGAGAATCAAACCGGATCTCTACCAACACAAGGCCGGGTTACCCCTAACTGAGTAACAACTGACCGAATATGCCATCCCCCGGTCCTTTGGGACCTTTTACCGAGCGCTCGCAATCAATTCACACAATCATAACAAAGTGTTTTCAACATGAGTAAGCATCTGGGCTCCATACCATGATACCACCCTTTTCCAGAAGGAAATGCACACATCCTAAAGGGAGCTACCCCTCATAACCTTGCCGCATCTTTCCTGTTTTGACCATTCACGGGGTGTGAGGCTCGACGAAGTCACGTCCACAAAAACATACTTTATACAAAAGCCATGCTTTGGGTCAACAAATGATCAACACAATGATCACAAGGATAGACGATAAAATAAACGATCCTATCACAAATAATCAACACAATGATCATTTACAGCTACACTCAGCATGTCACATTACCAAATTGGGAATATATCGCTGATAACATTCAACTACATAACCTCTGAGCTCGTACGTCTCAGAGAAGGGTGTTAAGCTAAAAGAATAAATTCTCCGCCACCAACAGAAATATATTTGAAAGAAATCGGCTTTATATCTCAAATTGTAATGTCAGGCATACAATCCATACAAGTCTGTTCCGGGCTCGAACAAAACCGAAGGCACTTCTTACGAAGCCCTTGCAATCCCGGTATTCACAATCCCGATCGAATTTCCCATCACTTAAGGAAATCTCTATACCAGGAGCTACCCAGTGCAGAGACAATCGATAGGTCATCCTATCGCTTTCACAAATACTCGGTCTTCAACACCGATCTTCAATGCAATTCACAACGACGTATCACATATTCGGAATGGGTTATACGACCCCATGGTCCTTTCCCGGTTAACCCGAATAGTGAGCGCTTATTCAAAAATAAGTGTGGCATTCACATTCAAAAAAATCACATCAAATACCCATTCAAAGGGAAATATTGATAGTCGGTTATTGAACTATCAATGGATATGCACAACATCACCAGTTTCCAAATAATTTTCCAAATTATTTATTTTCCAAAATATCTTTACAAGATATATTATTTTCACACTTCAAAAAAATAAATCAATATTTATTTTTAAACAACTTCCCTTTTCATTCATAAATTCCATAGTGAATTTATATTTCAAAATATCCATGCACATACGATTTCAATTATTCATTTCAATTTATCTTCAAAAAGATAAATTCTCAAAATATTCACTTTATATTGGAAAACTTTTCCATACTTATTTAATAAGTAATTCACAAATTTTATTTATTTTCAACACTTGGAAAATATTCAGCATGCTTAAATCGAAATTAAGTATATATTTCATTCTTTAAGGAAATCATTCTCTTAAACATATTTATTTGGGCCAAAACGAATGTTGCATAAAACATCGTTACGACAACCCAAAATCACTAGTATAGGGATTCGAATTTAAAATAGATATATAAATCCCAATACTATACAAAACATTTCCTTTCGGAAATCATTTACTATAACAACAGTGTTATAGTCCACTATTTCCTTTTATTTCTCGAAAACGTCTATTTCAACAATAAATGTTGAAATCTATGGTTTCGAATCTCAACACATTTTAAAACATCATTAGATCGTTTTAATTCTATTTGAAATATCACATTCAAAACAATTTCTTTAACATATTATTCACTATTCAAAAACGTGAATATACTACGTTAACAATTTTTCATCCTTTTATTCATTTTAATTCAAAGGATTATTCACATTCAAAAATGTGAATATAACTCCATTAATAGGTTTCAACAATTAACTTATCAAAATAAGTTGTTTGCGAATTTATAAAATAACGTTTATAAACTCAATTTCTATTTATTCTATAACAACTTCCTTTTATAAATTCCTTTATTAACCTATTCGATTTTATAACTCAATTATAAACTAAAGGTTCATATTATAAGTCAAATGCTTATAAAACGATTATTTTATAAAATCGTTCTTTTAACTTCATAATTATAAATCTTATAAATTATAAGATTGTTTATTTATCCAAATTCGTTCTTTCAATAATTTTATAAAATTTATAGATCTTACTATTTATAAATTTCATTTATAACTTCACCATTTATAATTTTATAAGTTCCATTCATTTACAAAATTCATTTTCACTTCATTCAAACACTTATAAAAACTCGTTTTATAATGTCTATATTTCAATTTATAAATATCCATTTATAAATCTCTTAATATAAATCAATTTATATTATTCTATAAAACGTCTTTAATCTCCTTTATTATTTCACCATTTTGATTCATAAAATAATTAAATTTTATAACATCCAATATTTAAACTTTTCACAATAAATTCAAAAATCCCGATTTAACTATTTTATAAAGTCATTAATTCCTTATTTTCAAAAATCAGCTTTTAACTATATTTCTTAAAAATCATAATTTTTATAACTTTAAAAATTATAATGTTTATTTAAATAAAATGGATCAATTCCAAAAATATTTTATATTTTCAAAAATCACTTTAAAAATCATTTTAAAATCCCAAAACTTGGTCCAATGATGTTACACACCAAATAGTCAATCACGACTACAACGATATCATATATCAATATGAAAATCCATCAAATATCAAAATATCTGAAATCAAATAAAAACTGTTGAGGAATCCAGTTGGATCCCTCCAACCTGTTTTCCTGCATCCACAAACATTAGCACAATACCAATTTCGTTCCAGTACGAAATTATCATGGTATATGTTTTTATTAAATATTATCCGCTTAATAACGGCACAATAGGGTCTCATTCGCTAAACAAAAAATGCGGGAAATCAATAACTCCAATATATACATATGCCAATATATATATATATATATTGCTATTATATATAATACCAATTTCACTGTTTATGAAATATTCGCGGTATATGTTTTTAATAAATAACATCCGCTTACTAACGGCGTATAATGTCTATTTTAACAATCAATAGATATTAATCATCATTCAAACTTGCATTCAAATATTTTAAATCTAACTATTTAAAATAAAATCGAAACTGATTCGATTGAGTGAGAAGTTCTCACCTTGATTTTAATTTCCGTTTTAGCGATTTATTTCGAATAAAATTAAACGGACGTTTAATTTTACCCAAAATTCTCACTAACTCCAAACGACTCCAAACCAACTCCATCGCGTAGTGCTCGTTCATACGATTCCAATGCAACTGGTTTCGCGCGTTTTCGACCTCGTATGAAAAAGATATCAATTTTTGAAGTTACACGAGTTTTATAATTAAAATTTACAACATAAATTACAACTTTATACCAAAATCAATTACAGGCCGTTGATCTTGCTTCTCCTCCATCATGACCGCACGCATCTTCTCCCTCTCCCTCACGTTTCCCTCCAGTAAAACACGCTACCACCGAACCCATTCATACCAATTAGGGTTTAATATTACAACTCCATCTCTCAACGATACTCGATCAAACTACCACCATCGCGAAGCCCTTAACTCCCTCTAGGTTCGGCTGTGAGCTTGTGAAGCTCGGTCATCAACATCGCGCGCAAATCGAGGCCGAACGCGCCTCCTTCAAACCCAAATTCGCGACAATCCGTGAAGAGATAGGATAAATCGACCGTTGGATTTATAGATTGTAGTGCCCTCTACCACTTTCTAGTTAGGAGTTTCTGGTGAAAGTTGATGGATGGGAAGATAATGGAGGAGGAAGATCGCGCGTTTCTGGCCCTTGGTTTAACTGGCGGCGGCTGCTAGATTAGGGCTAGGTTTTTATTTTTTTATTTTTTTTAGAGTGGGGGCCTATTTATAAGGAACCGACGAAACACTATTCATCCCGGAAATTCCGAACTCCGATTTACGCGCCGTAACCAGCGTTTCTAGGGTTTACCCCGTGTTTCGGACACAATGGAACAGGTTTCGGAAGCTAATTCGGAAGTATGTGCGAGTTATGGCAATAAACGTTCAATTTGAATTAAACCGATTTAAGCGATTTTCTAGGCGTTTTAATTTGTACCGAACAAACGGTAAATCCAATTGACACGAAATTTGAAACCTTAGAATAATATCACATTACGGATCCGATGAAACTGGTTTCGTCGAAATCCGAGACTTTTTGAAAAATGGCTATTTTAGCTCGCCAAATTAATATTAAAAATAAATCGATGCGTTTCGAGCTGCCACGATCAAACGATAACTCCGATTGAC
Source organism: Allium cepa (assembly GCA_030765085.1). Taxonomy (NCBI): domain Eukaryota; kingdom Viridiplantae; phylum Streptophyta; class Magnoliopsida; order Asparagales; family Amaryllidaceae; genus Allium; species Allium cepa. The sequence continues at coordinate 1,829,597 of JASFAV010000025.1, read as the reverse complement.
ACGAAAATTGAAATCCGGTAATAACTAACTATTACGGATCCAATGGAACTGGTTTCGTTCAATTCTGAGACTGTTCAAAAATTGACTATTTTCACTAGTCGATTTAAATATTAAAATATTCAATTTTCACAAATTAACTTTTAATTCGATTTTAAAAGTTCTAAAATATCATTCTAACTTCAATATGATAAAATAAAATTTTCCAAATTATTTTCAATCATATTTAACTCAATTTTCAATTATTTCCATAATTTAACGTATTAAATTATCGATTTAATTATCCAATTAAATCCAAAAATTCGAATAAAAATTTATTCGACTTATAAATTCACTTCTTTATATTTAAAATTAATTAAATATTCAAATTTTAATTTCTAAAAATTCTGGGTCGTTACAACCTTCCCCCCTTAAAAGAATTTCGTCCTCGAAATTATTAAGTAAGAAAAGTTATAGAATTTATTAATTTTCCAAAACTCATAGTTAAACTTCTTACAATAACTTACTAAGTTTTCAAATCATACCTAGTTATCTTTTCAAAAACAACTACTATTGTTTAATCTTTCAATTCCAAAATAAAGTTAAAGTTTTCAAAATTTTCCAATTTTCCTCAAATTTTTCTAACGCCTTAAATTTTCGGAAAAATTCGCCATAGTCTCCTTGGCGCGGCTCGATCCGAAAAAAACATGACAGTATATATATCACAAATATACATCTCATCAAGTAATGAGGCATCCCGAAGGGAAAAAATGTAAAAGTATGGTATGTAATCCGAGATATGTACCTTATATTTTATTAGCAAGCATATACGGCTAATATAGCGCGAAAGCGAGCTCCAAATGCGAAGCAAACGCGATCCGCACCTCTAATCACTCAACAAACAACATGAGAATCATGCATATAGACAATAGTATCAATATACAACATATAGTAACATAATAACTATATATGTCAACATAGCAAATGAAGTAAAAGTAACAAATGCAAACATCAACCAACTATCATTCAACTAACATCCATAACCAATAAATATTCGTTTATATTTTCATTAATATTAAATGAATTGGTTCTCAATTTAAATCACATTTGATTCATTCACAGTTGATGTTTCTAACATTCATTTTCAATTTGCTTATATTCACTAATTCATATTCAAGTTGGTTCACTTCCAAATCAAATTCACTTCTATTTAAAATTTACTTAACTTCCAATTGGATTTCAATTACTTTAGCTTTCAATTTCATTAATTCTTAATGAATTATATACAATCAACTAACAACCATATAACAACCAAATCACTTTGCATATATTCATCTTGGTTTAATTAAATTGATTTTCATTCTATTATTCAACTTCCAATGACATTAGATTTTAATGAATTATCACTTACATTCATTATTTCATTCCAATTTATTTACATTCAATTGATTAACATTCAATCCATTAATTCAATTTATAAAGTTGAATTTCATTTATATAACTTAAGTTCATATTCATCACTTTTATTTACAACTCGCATTGATAAATATATTCATATAGTTTCACTTCTTATATATATAAGTTTATTTCACGATTGTAAATTACTTTAATTATAATTCAATTCTTATAATCCTTTTGCTTATACAATTATTCTTTTGTTTAGATTATTCAAACAACTAAACAATCAACTTACATACACTTTAATAATTCTAAAAATTTATTTCTTTTATATATAAAATATATTCAAGGCAAAATTATTTCATTTACCCAATTTAAAAATCAATATTGTGCCGAATTGTTCTATTCAAGTGTTTAGAAACCCCTTCGGCATAGTCTTGCGGACCACGCTGACGAAAGTTCATATGCCACTCAATAAATCAACCATCACAATATAAAACAATTTCATATTCACTAACAAATACGCTCTCATAGCTATTATTACACTCAAATTCATTCTAGAGTACTGCTGACTCTATCTCTAACGAATAACACCCAACAGAACCATGGTTGTCGCTTAACCATAAGCTCTGATACCAAATGTAACGTCCCGAAAATTTTTGACTTTCGAGAATTCAACATCGATACTCACTTTATCGACTGCCGAGAAATCGAAGGCCGAAAACCCGAAATGTTATGGTTTTAAGAAAAAGAAAAGAAGAAGAAGAGAGAAGAAGGTAGAAGATGGAGGGAAAAGAGAATAGAAAAAGATAGGGAAAAGAAAAATATAGAACGGAACAGAAAACAACAGAACAACATCAGAATCTCACAATTCGCAGCGGAACAACATATAATAATAAATGAATAATCTTTAAACAAAGAACTCTATATCAGTTATTACATTTTATTACATTTCATTTCATCATATCATCAGAGTATACAACAACAACAATACAGCGGAAAAAGAAATACTATATAAGTAATAATACGCCATGCCATCCATCTTGCATCCAGCAACTCCAGAATATCCAGAATATCCTGATAAACCTTAACTCTTAACTGCCCGTGTGGAAATTGGTGGGCACCCAGAGTTTAGGAAGGAAAACAATAAACTCCAAGTCAGTCATGTGACTGGTGTGAGAACTCAAAACAGTTTATTTATCTTTAAAATCAAAATAGAGGAATATTTTTAAAGTCAATTCGCAATGCTTTTAAAAATGAGACTACCATAAGGCCTCCCGCACACACACACAATGCAAACGCAGAATCGGAGGAGATTTCTCCTTATGATAGCCAAAGATGCTTGATACGCATTTAAAAAGACATTTGATATTATTACTAGTGCATAGTGTAGGAAAAATTTATTTCGAAAGTAGAATATAAATCTTAGCCAACATACAACCATTATCGTATGCCTACTATAGCTAACTATGTTCAATAGCAGGTTACCGCCACATTCCATAGCAGGTTATACAACTAAAACCGTACAAGTCTCGTATTGTTTCTTTGGATTTCCAACGAATGATCAGGCCAAGGAACTTCCCATTGCCACATGAGAATGCTTCTGGATGGACATCCCCGAGAACCAAACCGGATCTCTACCAACACAAGGCCGGGTTACCCCTAACTGAGTAACAACTGACCGAATATGCCATCACCCGGTCCTTTGGGACCTTTTACCGAGCGCTCGCAATCAATTCACACAATCATAACAAAGTGTTTTCAACATGAGTAAGCATCTGGGCTCCATACCATGATACCACCCTTTTCCAGAAGGAAATGCACACATCCTAAAGGGAGCTACCCCTCATAACCTTGCCGCATATTTCCTGTTTTGACCATTCACGGGGTGTGAGGCTCGACGAAGTCACGTCCACAAAAACATACTTTATACAAAAGCCATGCTTTGGGTCAACAAATGATCAACACAATGATCACAAGGATAGACGATCAAATAAACGATCCTATCACAAATAATCAACACAATGATCAGTTACAGCTACACTCAGCATGTCACATTACCAAATTGGGAATATATCGCTGATAACATTCAACTACATAACCTCTGAGCTCGTACGTCTCAGAGAAGGGTGTTAAGCTAAAAGAATAAATTCTCCGCCACCAACAGAAATATATTTGAAAGAAATCGGCTTTATATCTCAAATTGTAATGTCAGGCATACAATCCATACAAGTCTGTTCCGGGCTCGAACAAAACCGAAGGCACTTCTTACGAAGCCCTTGCAATCCGGGTATTCACAATCCCGATCGAATTTCCCATCACTTAAGGAAATCTCTATACCAGGAGCTACCCAGCGCAAAGACAATCGATAGGTCATCCTATCGCTTTCACAAATACTCGGTCTTCAACACCGATCTTCAATGCAATTCACAACGACGTATCACATATTCGGAATGGGTTATACGACCCCATGGTCCTTTCCCGGTTAACCTGAATAGTGAGCGCTTATTCAAAAATAAGTGTGGCATTCACATTCAAACAAATCACATCAAATACCCATTCAAAGGGAAATATTGATAGTCGGTTATTGAACTATCAATGGATATGCACAACATCACCAGTTTCCAAATAATTTTCCAAATCATTTATTTTCCAAAATATCTTTACAAGATACATTATTTTCACACTTCAAAAAAATAAATCAATATTTATTTTTAAACAACTTCCCTTTTCATTCATAAATTCCATAGTGAATTTATATTTCAAAATATCCATGCACATACGATTTCAATTATTCATTTCAATTTATCTTCAAAAAGATAAATTCTCAAAATATTCACTTTATATTGGAAAACTTTTCCATACTTATTTAATAAGTAATTCACAAATTTTATTTATTTTCAACACTTGGAAAATATTCAGTATACTTAAATCGAAATTAAGTATATATTTCATTCTTTAAGGAAATCATTCTCTTAAACATATTTATTTGGGCCAAAACGAATGTTGCGTAAAACATCGTTACGACAACCCAAAATCACTAGTATAGGGATTCGAATTTAAAGTAGATATATAAATCCCAATACTATACAAAACATTTCCTTTCGGAAATCATTTACTATAACAACAGTGTTATAGTCCACTATTTCCTTTTATTTCTCAAAAACGTCTATTTCAACAATAAATGTTGAAATCTATGGTTTCGAATCTCAACACATTTTAAAACATCATTAGATCGTTTTAATTCTATTTGAAATATCACATTCAAAACAATTTCTTTAACATATTATTCACTATTCAAAAACGTGAATATACTACGTTAACAATTTTTCATCCTTTTATTCATTTTAATTCAAAGGATTATTCACATTCAAAAATGTGAATATAACTCCATTAATAGGTTTCAACAATTAACTTATCAAAATAAGTTGTTTGCGAATTTATAAAATAACGTTTATAAACTCCATTTCTATTTATTCTATAACAACTTCCTTTTATAAATTCCTTTATTAACCTATTCGATTTTATAACTCAATTATAAACTAAAGGTTCATATTATAAGTCAAATGCTTATAAAACGATTATTTTATAAAATCGTTCTTTTAACTTCATAATTATAAATCTTATAAATTATAAGATTGTTTATTTATCCAAATTCGTTCTTTCAATAACTTTATAAAATTTATAGATCTTACTATTTATAAATTTCATTTATAACTTCACCATTTATAATTTTATAAATTCCATTCATTTACAAAATTCATTTTCACTTCATTCAAACACTTATAAAAACTCGTTTTATAATGTCTATATTTCAATTTATAAATATCCATTTATAAATCTCTTAATATAAATCAATTTATATTATTCTATAAAACATCTTTAATCTCCTTTATTATTTCACCATTTCGATTCATAAAATAATTAAATTTTATAAAATCCTATATTTAAACTTTTCACAATAAATTCAAAAATCCCGATTTAACTATTTTATAAAGTCATTAATTCCTTGTTTTCAAAAATCAGCTTTTAACTATATTTCTTAAAAATCATAATTTTTATAACTTTAAAAATTATAACGTTTATTTAAATAAAATGGATCAATTCCAAAAATATTTTATATTTTCAAAAATCACTTTAAAAATCATTTTAAAATCCCAAAACTTGGTCCAATGATGTTACACACCAAATAGTCAATCACGACTACAACGATATCATATATCAATATGAAAATCCATCAAATATCAAAATATCTGAAATCAAATAAAAACTGTTGAGGAATCCAGTTGGATCCCTCCAACCTGTTTTCCTGCATCCACAAACATTAGCACAATACCAATTTCGTTCCAGTACGAAATTATCGCGGTATATGTTTTTATTAAATATTATCCGCTTAATAACGGCGCAATAGGGTCTCATCCGCTAAACAAAAAATGCGGGAAATCAATAACTCCAATATATACATATGCCAATATATATATATTGCTATTATATATAATACCAATTTCACTGTTTATGAAATATTCGCGGTATATGTTTTTAATAAATAACATCCGCTTACTAACGGCGTATAATGTCTATTTTAACAATCAATAGATATTAATCATCATTCAAACTTGCATTCAAATATTTTAAATCTAACTATTTAAAATAAAATCGAAACTGATTCGATTGAGTGAGAAGTTCTCACCTTGATTTTAATTTCCGTTTTAGCAATTTATTTCGAATAATACCCAAAATTCTCACTAACTCCAAACGACTCCAAACCAACTCCATCGCGTAGTGCTCGTCCATACGATTCCAACACAACTGGTTTCGCGCGTTTTCGACCTCGTATGAAAAAGATATCAATTTTTGAAGTTACACGAGTTTTATAATTAAAATTTACAACATAAATTACAACTTTATACCAAAATCAATTACAGGCCGTTGATCTTGCTTCTCCTCCATCATGACTGCACGCATCTTCTCCCTCTCCCTCACGTTTCCCTCCAGTAAAACACGCTACCACCGAACCCATTCATACCAATTAGGGTTTAATATTACAACTCCATCTCTCAACGATACTCGATCAAACTACCACCATCGCGAAGCCCCCAACTCCCTCTAGGTTCGGCTGTGAGCTTGTGAAGCTCGGTCATCAACATCGCGCGCAAATCGAGGCCGAACGCGCCTCCTTCAAACCCAAATTCGCGACAATCCGTGAAGAGATAGGATAAATCGACCGTTGGATTTATAGATTGTAGTGCCCTCTACCACTTTCTAGTTAGGAGTTTCTGGTGAAAGTTGATGGATGGGAAGATAATGGAGGAGGAAGATCGCATGTTTCTGGCCCTTGGTTTAAACTGGCGGCGGCTGCTAGATTAGGGTTAGGTTTTTATTTTTATTTTATTTTTTAGAGTGGGGGCCTATTTATAAGGAACCGACGAAACACTATTCATCCCGGAAATTCCGAACTCCGATTTACGCGTCGTAACCAGCGTTTATAGGGTTTACCCCGCGTTTCGGACACAATGGAATAGGTTTCGGAAGCTAATTCGGAAGTATGTGCGAGTTATGGCAATAAACGTTCAATTTGAATTAAACCGATTTAAGCGATTTTCTAGGCGTTTTAATTTGTACCGAACAAACGGTAAATCCAATTGACACGAAATTTGAAACCTTACAATAATATCACATTACGGATCAGATGAAACTGGTTTCGTCGAAATCCGAGACTTTTTGAAAAATGGCTATTTTAGCTCGCCAAATTAATATTAAAAATAAATCGATGCGTTTCGAGCTGCCACGATCAAACGATAACTCCGATTGACACGAAAATTGAAATCCGATAATAACTAACTATTACGGATCCAATGGAACTGGTTTCGTTCAATTCTGAGACTATTCAAAAATTGACTATTTTCACTAGTCGATTTAAATATTAAAATATTCAATTTTCACAAATTAACTTTTAATTCGATTTTAAAAGTTCTAAAATATCATTCTAACTTCAATATGATAAAATAAAATTTCCCAAATTATTTTCAATCATATTTAACTCATTTTCAATTATTTCCATAATTTAACGTATTAAATTATCGATTTAATTATCCAATTAAATCCAAAAATTCAAATAAAAATTTATTCGCTTATAAATTCACTTCTTTATATTTAAAATTAATTAAATATTCAAATTTTAATTTCTAAAAATTCTGGGTCGTTACATTCAAAATGAACCAACTCAGACGTCTGAAATCATATATTCAGACGTCTGAATCTGGGAATAGAAATCTTCCCAGAACAATATTCAGACGTCTGAATCTTACGTTTCAGACGTCTGAATGAAGGGTTCAGGGCATTCCCTGAACCTAGGCCAAAAATGGCCAAACGGATACCGGAAGCGATCAATCGAGCGACGACGACTAAGGAATTACATCGAGCGACAACCCAGCCTTAACGGCTCTTCGATACGCCTCAAATATCAATGTCCAAATATCCATAATAGGATTTTCATAGATTTTGATTTCAAAACACCAAAAAATGGAATATACACCAAATCAATCCAAACCAAAATCAATTGCACAAAAATAAGTGTTAGGAATTCATACCCAACAATCGAAGATAATTATAGACTAAGATGTGAGATAAAAATCTCGCCTTTGAACCCAAATCAATGAAGAAGAAGCTTGAAAGCAAAGGAAGATCAACCACACTTCAATCCTAACTCAAGAAGCTTGATTCTAAGCTTAAAAGAGAAACATTTCCCAAATTAGGTTTAGGAAATTTCTGAAATTGAATGGAGATAGAGTTGGAGAAGAAGAAGATGATTCTTTTATTTTCATTAAAAATGCTCTTTCTATTTAACCCAAAAATGTACGTTTCTTATATTAAATGCCATAAATTTCAATTAACTTCTCTTTCCTTTTAATTTAAAGATTCCTCATATGGATTAGATGTTGCAAATTCCACACTTTCAAAGCTTTAACTTCTATTTCAATTGTTTATAGATTATACATTAATCTTCCAAAATTTTCACTGAAATTAGCTTTCCATTTATTTTCAATACATTCTTCTTATTGTATAATTATTTTGTTTCATATCTATTATTCAATTCACTATTCTTAAACGGATAAAAAAATTCATTGAATTTGCAAATTATTACCATAATATTCTTACATTTCATCTAACTTTCTATTAACGTAATAATTAGGTGTTAAATTTCATTTATTTGCCATAAATCCAATTACTGAATTTTTCTATACTTCAATTAAATTAAAAGTCTTACTTTCCATTCTTTTAAATTCAGTCAATCGTTATCTTATGGGTACATTTTACATTGCTGTAAATCCAATTCCCTAATATTTTCCACTAATCAACTAAATTTATATCAACGTAGTGATTAATTACGTTTATTTAAATGGATTTAGATCTAATTCACTAAATTATATACATAGGTAAACAATTAATAGTTATCACAATAAGCCAAATCTACTCCCATTTATAACCAATTATCAATTAACAAAAATAAAATTTCTTACCTAACATTGATTATGTCAAATTACATTTTATTGCGTATTATTTCATCAAGTGAATTTATTTTCCAATTTGCTGATTTCAATCAATTAAACTTTACCATCTGTTTCAATAAATTGGGTATGCACAAATTTAGCTATTCAAAATTTCAATTTACGGTACAATTATCATGGTTTTTATCATATTGCATTAATATCCCTATTTTATCTTAGATTTCCTCTACATTTCCTTTAACGTAAAATTTAACTATTATATTTCATTTATTCACAATAAATTCAATTATTGAAAAAAAAATTCTTTTCAATTAAATAAATAAATCTAGCTTGAAATTCTTTAAATTAGCCAATTGTCATATTATAAATGAAATTGACATTATTTTCAAATATTACTTTATATTAACATTAACGTCATAATTAATTTATATTTATTGCAATCGGTTACCAGTTATACTTTAATACACTAAATAAATGGTTAACCTAAATAATTGTTACCATTAACATTTACTTCCATGTACAAGCTATTATTAACACAAATGTTGTCATTGACTTAGCTCTAATTAAGCAAATTAGATGAATGGGTAAATTTTAACAGTTATCACTAAATACCAAATTTACTCAAATTCATACTTAAATATCAACTTCAATTTATTAAGATTATTTACCAAGCCTTGATTCAATCACATTGCAATTTATTACGTACTATTTCTCAATTAACATAACGTTTGAATTTAATTCCCAATTCATTTAATGCAATCATTTTTGACTTTTACAATATAAATACATTCATTGGTTCGTAGTTATTTCATTAACGCATGCTTCATTCCATACTATTTAGTTGTATTTGCCGAGTATGTACACTAATTACTATTTATATTCTTAATCCATTTATTTTCTTGTATACAATTTATAGCCAAACATACATTTAGATTATTTTCTATAATTGGAATTTTATGCAAGTTTATAAATCATTAACCTTAAATTTGCATTGTTTCTATTAAATTTTCATTCGCCTCTGTTACCCTTTTAATAATCATTGAGGTAATGTATAATTTCAACAATGACCATTTAAAATTACGTTTCTAAAATTTATTGTAATTGGTTTTCATAATTTGGAATTCGCTAATTTAGTTAGCCTTAACGTTATTACATTAAATCTACATTCAGTTTCAATTAATATAGAATTTAATTCTAATTACTTACCATTTAATTCATAAATTATTGATTACCTTCAAAATTAGATAAAATTTGATTTGATTGCCATCTTCACTATGTCCATTATTACTTAACTTCAAATTTACAATTTCACTCAAATATAACTTTACAAATTTTTCCCAATTAATAGGTATTGCACAAATATCGTTACTTATCAACTTGCATAACCCTTTTCACATACATTTTCATTCAACTACTATTCAATATATTTTATTTCAGCGTTCATTTTAATATTAACTTATAAAGTTTTTTTTTCTTTTTTTCATCTAAATTTAATTACTAAATTTTAATTTAAAATAACCAACTTAATTATTAAAATTCACGGGTCGTTACACTCTCCCCCACTCAAAAATTTTCGTCCCCGAAAAGGAAAAGAAGGGAAAAGAAGAATTAAGAAAACAATATATTTTATTTAAAATATTAAATTTATAAACAAATAAATTTAAAAAATTAATTATTTTAAATAAAATATACAATATATAACCATTAAACCTTTTATACTCAAATTAATAAAATTTGGAAAACATATTCAAAATAATTTCTAAGTCTGAAATTTTTGAAAAATTTCGGTAGAGTCTCCTTTGTACGGAGAGGCTCATAAGAAAATATAATATCATAACAATATACACATATAATATCCAAAATATTATATCCCAACACGGGAAAATATATAAAATAGCGCTATAAAACCGTAATCCGAGAACGTACCTATTTGTCGGGCAAATTATGCTTATTTTATGGAACCAAAAGCAATAGCCATTACTTCCATAACCTGCATTTCAGTTATAAAATCTTGAAGATTTAACAATTATATAAATGAAATATTAAAGTTGTTTCAACCACAACAACAATCAATTCCAACAAACAGCATACACAAAAATACAAATCAACCATTCAAGTAAACAAACACATAGTTTTTCGGGTCAAACTTTAAATTGTATGGAATGAAAAACAAACTATCAAGTGCACCATTTACTCAACAGTCTTAGATGAAACTAAATAGGTTATTCACTCATCTAACCAATTTAAAGTATCCTTACCCCAACAACCATAAACCAAACAACAATTCAAATCAAATTTACTTATTACAAATTTTATTTCATAAATTAGTTGTTTGATTTCCTTTCTTTCATTCATTCAGTGATTCCTTCATTTCCATTTATTACTTACAATATTCATTTTCCATTTTAATGTCATGTAAGTTTCTTCTTTATTGCATCATATTTTATTATAGTATCATTTCATTTTATTTACTAAAGTTTATAATCATCTATTTATGATATTTACCTTTAATTATATTTAAATATAGTAAAATTCCAATTGTAACTTAAGTTTACAACAATTACACATCAAATCCTTGTTTATTAAAGAATTTCATAAGTTACTTTCATTACCTCAAGTTTATTTATTGTATAATATCTATTACATTCTCTTATTAACATTTCAACTTTTAATATTTGGTAAGTCATATATATGCTTTTTAAGAATGTACTTTGAAAGTTATACAAGTTTTATTCTATTTCTTCTAATTAATTTAATGTTCCATAATTATATCTTTTATTTCATAGGTTACAAATTTCAAATTTCATTTAATACCATTTATAACCTAGCATTAAATTTATTACTTCCTTTAGAGGTTTCAATTTATTAATTACCTACGTTCCAATTCACTACGGTAATTGAGCTATTAATTAATGGAAACTTAAGAATTTAAATACCGGGTTTCATTCAAAATCATTTTAAAATAACGAATAAATGTATATACTTACACTTTCTATATCACATTACATTTAGAACAATTAAAGTTTTATATTTGTTTATCAAAAATGAGTCTGCAGTGAACTACTGCAGTGGCATTCCCGCTTCGAAACTCGAAAATGAAAGTCGATGATGCGTGCACTCATCACCAAAATTATTTTCCAGTGATAGAGAGGGGAGTACAACTTATTTCTTTCCAGGATTTCTTTAAAACCATACTTTCAAATTATATTGAAATATTTATATCAGAAAATATTTCTAAATACTATTATTATATTTTCAAAATCCTTTGAAAGCAATTTTTCGAAACCCGGACTTAAGTTCTAAAATTTCCAAATTTCATTGATTTTATTTTCAATCTTATTCTACCTAATATTTATAAATTTTATTCCTAATAACCAATATATAATCTTTATAAAATTTATTACTTTATATATAGAAAATATAATAGGAAAAATTATTTCATTCACCTATATTAAAACAAATATTGTGTCGGTATGTCCTATTAAGTGTGTAGAAATCCCTATTGATGTCATAGCGTCCCATGCATCAACCAGAATTTATAAATACAAAACGGAACAAATTAACACAATATTAAAACCTTTTTATAACACTAACAAATACGCTCTCTCATATATACACTCAGCGACTCCCATAGGGTATTACTACCCTATTAGTAAAGAGTTAAACCCCACATAGCTAAGGTTTATCGCTAAACCTGGCTCTGATACCACGTTGTAACATCCCGCCTTTTCGTACGCTTTAAATCGACACATGTGCCAATTCAAACCATATGGAGGCGGATTGTTATGGGGTAAATAAAAAAAATCAAGAAAGAAGTAAAACAAAATAGAATCTCACAGCGGAAGGATAAAATATAATAATCAAATATACAGTTTATAAAGTTGTTTTACAAAATATTCGATTATACTTGCAACATTTATCAGAGTTGCACATACCAATATCAATACAGTGGAATAGTAATAGTATGGTGGACTAATAATATTAATAATAATAAATCTCCATCTTCGTCCTTCAGAGCTAAGGTCTTCGAAATCCTGAAATGCTCGGACTGACCCTAGCGAATTGAAAAGACAAAAAACACTCGAGTCAAAACTAAAAGATCTTATGTAAGTTAAATCAACATAAATAAATATGAGTGCAGTAACTCAAGAGATGCTCAGGATTTACATCTCCTAAGGATCCATTAAACTATTTACTATGCAGTATATTTCGCTATTATAATGGTGTCTATTAGTAAAATAAACTTACATTTAAATAGCATTAAGGCTTTACATTTTCCACCTTAACACGTAATAGTCCCAGTAGTCCATCCAATACCATAGTCCCTCCTAATCGGGAAGCCACCAGCGGATACCACACGGGCTACGGGAGAAATCCAAACTCGTACAAGGCTCGGTAAGGCAGGTGACACGGCATAACTAGGCAATGCCAGGGTAGATATACCAATTACGCTTCCAGTTCCGTGGCAACGCGTAGCGCGCAGCTACCGCCCACCTCGAACAAACTCCCCAAATCAAAGAAATCAAAAGTGAAGGTGGCCACCGAATCAATCCAAAGTTATAGTATAGTATCGAAGGGAAGTGTCCGATCAGAGGTGCTACCTCGTTAACCCGTCAATCGCTCCTGTTTTAGCCACCATATACCAACTCACGGGAGTTGGGTCCATGTAATTACCTTACAGGAAACGCCGCCACCAACCCACTTCATTCTGGAATCTCCACCGCGTGCACGGTTGTTAAAGTAGTTTTTGGAGTTGGCAGAGAGTATGACAACTTCCGATCCCGGTCTCTTTATGTGACGCCCCACCTCTATACCCACGCTAGCCAAGAACATTACTGTGAATGCTGTCAACTAGCACGGAGAATAAGGCTGTTGAGGAGCGACCATCCGTGTAATTTCTTTGCGCGAGCATCGATATGTCAGATAGTTATAATATAAGTTTTCATCTCAAGAGGAAAATCTGACGTACCGACACAAACTCAAAGCTACAACACAGTGGCTATAATATCTTCGGAAACAAATACAGAAATAAACATAACATAAATCAGTCACAGACAATTCATATCACAAAGGCGGAAATAGATATGAATATTACACTAGGAAGTGTACATCAGAGTAGTGGTCTAAAAAGATCCACAATATCACAAAAGAATAGTTACATGAACTTCACAAAAGAATAGGTATACATTATGGAGTCTATATCTCAAATGTATACAACAAAAACTACTAATCTAAGTAGTAAGCAAAAGGTCAGGGTAATGAATCCCTGGAGAGAAGTCAAGCAGAAGCACCTGTAACATCTCGATCTGACCCGAGTATTATTTAATAAGAAAATAATAAACGGATCAGTCTAACTATAAATATCAGATGAAACGATATAGAGTAAGAGATATGACTAAACACATAATAATCACAATGCCAAGCTGTGATATAGATAAGCAGTTGAAAATCATCAAGGGATTATTCAATGTCACAAAATCTACACAAGAATCAAAGAAATGTCATACTCCTTATTTCGTTCATCAAACCATAATTATTGACGATTATATCAAAGTCAATCACAAAAGTCAATGACACACAAATTCACCAATGCACAAATATTGATAAAACTTATCAATGGAAATCACGAAAATTGGTGAAGCATAAATTCTAGAAATCATCTCAAGAAATCCAGTCAATGACACACGAATTCACCTATGCACAAAAATTGATAAATCATATCAATAGAAATCACAAAAATAGGTGAAGAAGAAAATTCCAGAATTCGACACACGAAATCCAGAAATCACACAAAATAGGGAGGGAGGCCTATCACACGAACGGAAGCATGAAAACTCACCAACAGCTGTAACACACGAACGAGAAGCTATCTCATGGTAGCTAGCCATTAATTTGACACACGAATGGTCCGAAGACCTGACACACGAATGGTCCGAAGACCGTGGGTTGCTACCCCACCAAATTGATTCGAAACTCCGCAAAACGGGGTTTAGTCTCCCTCGCAGACAAAGAGACATCGCACATTGCTAGTCTAAATCACAAAAAATGATCGTCATGATCATCGAGAAGTGTCAATTACAGTAAGCTAGTAAATATATGAGCTTAGCTTCATGTCCCATAACCACTAGCTTAACTTAAATATTTACGAACAAATTGTAGATCTCCACTAGAAAATTGTCACAAGAGATTCAATCGAACAAGTCCAAGAATTAACCGGCGAAGTAAACGCAAGCGTTTCATACCACTTGTTTTACCAAGCCGTTTAATTAGATTTCTCATACGAGTGAGGTAAAGGTTTGTATATACTAATAGATTGGAAAACGGTTTTATAAACGAATTTGGTATTAAAATAGAATTGAAATCGTTTGAGGAAAGAGTTTTGATATTTACTACTAGTATTGAAACCTTTATATTTTTAAAGTGACAAAACACGAAAATGATTGTAGAACAATCAACCACCAAAATTCACATTCAAAGACGTGAATAAAAATCCAAAGAAATCGATCCGAATCCATCAAAATGGGTATTCCCAAAAATTCCAAGGAGAGAAGTCATTAAAATTGTAGCAACAACAAGTGGGAAATAACACGAATCGATGGAGTTTGGAAACCAAGCAAAAACATGCACAAATAGGCACAATAAGGCAAATTGGTGTAGGTCAGTTGACTGACACAAAGGTCCAGTCGACTGAACCAGAAGCATGGAAAAATAATTTCCTGCAGTCAGTCGACTGACCTAAAATTTCAGTCGACTGAATGCAGGAAAACAGAGGACACGAGCCTCTGTTAGCTGCCTTCGGAATGTCTATGTGCTACAGCCAGTCGACTAACCCAAAGGTCAAGTCGATTGACTGGCACCAAGGCTGTTTTCTTAGCCTATGAAATGAAGATGCAATCTTCATCAAAATGCAATCGAGCGAGCACGGTCACTAAGGGTTTATGCTACCCGGTCCAATAAGCTCTTCGATGCATCACCAAAAACAAGTTCAAACAACAAAGCTATGATTTTTGAAGATTTGAACTCAAAACACTAAAATTTGGAATGTTCACAAAACCTATCCGAAACAAAATCAAATACACATGAATATGTGTTAGGAATTCATACCTAACAATCAAAGATAATCATAGACCTAGATGTGAGATTAAAAATCTCACGTTTTTACCAAAATCAAACAAGAAGAAGCTTGAAAGCAAATGGAGAATCAACCTCTCTTCAACATAACCCAAATGAGCTTGAATCTATGCTCAAAACAAAAACTTTCCCAAAATTAGGTTTAGGAATTTCTTAAATTGGTAAGAGAATAAGTTGGAGAAGAAGAAGAGAAGCTTACCAATGGGTTCTTCTTGAGTTTGGAGCTAGGAATTTGATATTGCAAGAGAAACTAGGGTTTTGGAGTTTTAATTTCCAATCTCTCCCACCATTATTGCCTTAGAACTGAAAAGAGGAAGAAAATGAGGGTGAATGGGGAAGAGTGGCTCAGATTTGAGTATAAGTTAAACATAGGGCTGAGCCCAAACTCAAACCCAAAGTGAAAAAGGTCAAAGTTTTGACTAACTCCAAATATATCAAAGTTTATACTCAAAAAGGTCGCAAACGGCATTTTAAACTCAATAGGAGTGGTCTCGAGTCCTAATTCGACCGTATGCAAAAAGTAGCTTTTCGGACTAAAATCCGACCAACGATAAAATATTTAAATAAAATACTTAAATATAAAATCGATAAATATGCGGGTTGTTACAAACTCCCCTCCTTAAAGAAATTGCGTCCTCGCAATATTTAAGAAGAAGATATGTAGTAACAACCATAAAAGCATATTTAACACAAAAGAAATTTGAGATAAGAAGTTCACGTCAAAGAGCACGAGAAAGTAAGTCCGGATGTGTTCGCTCGATGAACTCTCTAGATTCCCAAGAACAATCCTTAGGATTTGAAGACCATTGAACTTTAACAAGCGGAACATCTTTATTTCGAAGTCGTTTGACCTCCGAAGCAATGATACGAATAGGATGTTGCTCATAAGTTAAATTAGGCGAAACTTCAATCTCTTCCACAACACCGGGCTCAAGAACAGAATCAGAATCTCGAAGACATTTCCAAACTTGAGAAACGTGAAACATGTCATGGATAGCAGAAAATTGAGCCGGTAATAAAAGGCGATAAGCCATGAAACCAATATGTTCGGTGATAGGAAATGGCCCAATATATCGAGGCGCCAATTTTCCCGATCGACTGAAACGTACAACACCTTTCATAGGTGAAACACGAACGAACACAAGATCTCCCACAGAAAATTCTAACTTCCTTCTCCGGTTACCGGCATAGGATTTTTGTCTACTTTGGGCTTCTTTCATCCTATGACGAATAAGATCAATCTTTTCTGTGGAATCACGAATAAAATCTGGACCTAAAACCAGCTTCTCACCGGCCTCAAGCCGACAAGAAGGAGATCGGCATGGCCTTCCATAGAGTGCCTCGAAAGGTGCCATACCAATACTAGATTGGAAGCTATTATTATAGGAAAATTCAACAAGTGAAATATGATCTTCCCAACTTCCCCCAAAATCAAGAACACAAGCACGAAGAAGATCTTCAAGAGTTTGATTCACACGCTCGGTTTGTCCATCGGACTGAGGATGATAAGCGGTGCTAAAATTAAGCTTCGTTCCCAAAGCTTTTTGAAGACTCTTCCAAAATCCACTAGTAAACAATGGATCACGATCGCTAACAATAGAAGTAGGAACTCCATGCAATTTAACAATCTCTTTGATAAAGAGCTTGGCCAAAAGAGGAACGGTTCGGTTAGACCGAACGGGAAAAAAATGGGCGGATTTAGTAAGTCTATCAACAATCACCCATAAGCTATCATGACCCGAACGAGAACGGGGAAGGCCATCAATAAAATCCATGGAAATTTGGTCCCACTTCCAAATTGGAATTTCTAAAGGTTGCAATAACCCACCGGGCCTTTGATGTTCAGCCTTAACGAGTTGGCAAGTCATGCAACGCTTAACGAAGTTAGCGATGTCAAGTTTCATTACCTCCCAATAATAAAGTCGCTTCATATCTGCGTACATTTTACTACTTCCGGGATGAATGGTAAATTTAGAATGATGAGAATCTTCTAAAATATATTTACGAAGATCACTAATATTTGGCACAATAAGTCTACCAAATCTCCGAATGCCGCCATGGGAATCGATATCAAAGTCCTTCAAACCTTCAATATCAATCTTATCCTTAATATTTTGGCCAAGAAGAGCCAATTTGGGGTCTAGCCTTTGAGCTTCAAGAATGCGGTCTAAAAGAGAAGGATGAGCCTCAAGGCTACATAAAACAAGAGATGAACATAAATCGGTAACACGGTCTCGAATTTCACAAGTAGACAAAATCTCGAGATCTTTCCATTCAGATATCATCATAGAAACAACCGCTTGTTGCTTTCGACTAAGTGCATCAGCAACGCGATTTCCCTTTCCGGGAGTATAAAGGATATCAAGATCATATGGTGCAAGAAATTCGAGCCAACGCTGTTGACGCAAATTAAGTTCCTTTTGAGAGAATAAATACTTCAAAGACTTATGATCGGTATAAAGAACAAATTTCTCTCCTAAAAGATAATGACGCCAAATCCGAAGAGCAAAAACAATAGCCGCGAGTTCTAAATCATAAGTGGCATATCTAGTCTCGGCTGGCTTCAATTGCCTAGAAGCATAAGCAATAACACGTTCTCTTTGCATAAGAACGGCACCCAAACCAACGCGACTAGCATCGGTATAAACAACGAAATCTTGATTCCCCTCGGGAATAACAAGAATAGGAGCATCAGAAAGGAGTTCTTTTAATTTCTGAAAAGAAGCTTCACATTTGTCCGACCAAATGTATTTAACACCTTTCTTAGTCAAGCTAGTGAGAGGCACGGCAATCTTAGAAAAGTCTTTGATAAATCGGCGATAATAACCCGCCAATCCAAGAAAACTACGAATCTCCGTCACACTCTCCGGTCTTTTTCAATCTTGAATCGCTTCAATCTTTGAAGGATCCACGGAAATTCCTGATTCGGAAATAATATGACCGAGAAACTTCACACGAGATTGCCAAAAATGGCATTTAGAAAATTTTGCTTTCAGTTGATTACTCCTAAGAGTTTCCAACACAATCCGAAGATGCTTCTCATGTTCCTCTTCGGTTTTTGAATACACAAGAATATCATCAATAAAGATGAGAACAAACCGGTCGAGGAAGTCCTTGAAAACTCTATTCATAAGGTCAACGAAATAAGCCGGGGAATTTGTTAACCCAAATGGCATAACAAGCCATTCGTAAGATCC
The DNA here is from genome assembly GCA_030765085.1 of Allium cepa. Classification (NCBI taxonomy): domain Eukaryota; kingdom Viridiplantae; phylum Streptophyta; class Magnoliopsida; order Asparagales; family Amaryllidaceae; genus Allium; species Allium cepa. The sequence goes on along the minus strand of JASFAV010000025.1, from coordinate 1,810,387 downwards.
ATAACGATACGGAACGATGTCAAAGGAATGCTATCCTCTGCAATACGAAGCTGATGAAATCCAGTAGCTAAGTCTAATTGTGAAAAGACTTTAGCACCACAAAGTTGATCGAATAGATCATCAATCCGAGGTAAAGGATACTTATTTTTGATAGTAAGATCATTAAGCTTGCGGTAGTCAACGCAAAGCCTAAGTGTTCCATCGGATTTCTTCACAAAAATAGCTGAAGCTCCCCAAGGCGAGGAACTAGAGCGAATAAATTGTTTCGTCTCCAATTCGGATAATTGTTTACGCATCTCCTCGTTTTCTTTATTGGACATACGATACGGAGGACGAGTGATAGGTTGAGCTCCAGGAATAAGATTAATTCTGAACTCAATTGCTCGCTTAGGTGGTAATCCTAAAACGGGCTCAAATATGTCGAAAAATTCACAAACGACGTGAATAAGAGAAATAATATCACCCTCATCATCATCATCGTCATCACGAGGATTTAAAGAATACAAAGATGCAACCAAGCTGGAATCTGAATCTTGAAGATTAATAGAAATCTGCTTAACAGATTGAGGATGTCGAAGATGGATAGTCCGCTCAGGACATAGGATATGAGCTTCATAACGGTTAAGCCAATCCATTCCCAAAATCATTCCAAAGCCTAAATAACGCATGACATGCAAATCGGCTAGGAAAGAAAAATCACACAAAATAATCTCGACATCTTTACACAATAAACTGATTGTTGCGGATCTACCAACCGGATTCGCAATTCTTAAAGAAGTCATTAAACACAAAACATCCAAAGAAAAAGTATCAACAAGTTCTTTTGATATAAAAGAATGGGATGCACCCGTATCAAAAAGAACTCGAATAGGATGATCATGAAATAAAATAATTCCATCCAGAATAGAATGAGAAATACCTTGGCCACGAGATGTGTTGCCACGGGCTTGAGCAACATTAAGCTTTCCCTCCCTCCTATTTTGAAGTTTGGGACATACATGCATAAAATGGTCCGGGCTTTTGCAATAGCGACAAGTACGAGGCTTTGAACACTTGTTCGCAAAATGGTCTTTCGAACCACAATTATAGCATTTTCCTTGAGTAGAGGAAAAGGTCTTTTCAGCAGAAGTTGCTTGCCTCCCTTTCTTATTGGGATAAGGACCTTTGAATTTGTTTGTCCTTTTCTTGTTGTTGAAGTTTGGTTTGGAACCCACCACTTCAACATCGTTCTCCCTATCCGCCTCTTCAAGACGAAGAGCAATATCAACGAGTTGGTCGAAAGAAACTTCTAATTTTAGAAGTAATATTCAACCCCATATTTGGAAAGCGACTCGAAGGAGGCTACGTAATCAGTCACGGAGGACTTACCTTGAACAAGGTCTATAAATCGTCGAGCCAATGTCACTTTCTCTGCTTCCGGTACAAATTTCAACTCGAAGCGTTCCCGGAATTTCTCCCAGGTGAGATCCGCTTCATTAATCTCAGAAATAAGAAGCTCGTACCAATCCAATGCTCTTTCTCGGAGCATACTAGAGGCCACCTGAACTCGGTGAAGGTCAATAAGATTCATGCGAGAAAAGATTCGATCGCATGACCTTAGCCAGGCCTGTACTTCAATAACAGTTTCGGAACCTTTGAATGGCTCCCCACCCAAATTAGTGTAATCGCTACACAAGCGTGCAAATCCCGACTTCGGGTGAGTAGGTTCCGGGTTAGCTCCAGCTGCTTGAGCATTCGTTACCAAATCAAGAAGCTATTGAGCAGTTATAAAAACTCCATCTTGGGGTGGAGTGCTAGACGGTACGGCTCTGGGGCGGCCTGGTCTAGACATTTTTCTCCCTTTATAAAGAAAGAAGAAGAAGAAAAAGGTTATTCACCAAATTGAATATAAAGCAATCTTGATAGATAAACAAGGAATCATAAGGAAAATAGGATGAATCGGTATGAAGACTCGAATTAAATCCTAAAGCACGACTCCTAAGATGGACTTAGGACGATGATCCTTGTTATAATATTCCATATTGTTCCGAAGTTTGGCTCTGATACCAAGCTGTGACACCCCACCTCTATACCCACGCTAGCCAAGAACATTACTGTGAATGCTGTCAACTAGCACGGAGAATAAGGCTGTTGAGGAGCGACCATCCGTGTAATTTCTTTGCGCGAGCATCAATATGTCAGATAGTTATAATATAAGTTTTCATCTCAAGAGGAAAATCCGACGTACCGACGCAAACTCAAAGCTACAACACAGTGGCTGTAATATCTTTGGAAACAAATACAGAAATAAACATAACATAAATCAGTCACAGACAATTCATATCACAAAGGCGGAAATAGATATGAATATTACACTAGGAAGTGTACATCAGAGTAGTGGTCTAAAAAGATCCACAATATCACAAAAGAATAGTTACATGAACTTCACAAAAGAATAAGTATACATTATGGAGTCTATATCTCAAATGTATACAACAAAAACTACTAATCTAAGTAGTAAGCAAAAGGTCAGGGTAATGGATCCCTAGAGAGAAGTCAAGCAGAAGCACCTGTAACATCTCGGTCTGACCCGAGTATTATTTAATAAGAAAATAATAAACGGATCAGTCTAACTATAAATATCAGATGAAACGATATAGAGTAAGAGATATGACTAAACACATAATAATCACAATGCCAAGCTGTGATATAGATAAGCAGTTGAAAATCATCAAGGGATTATTCAATGTCACAAAATCTACACAAGAATCAAAGAAATGTCATACTCCTTATTTCGTTCATCAAACCACAATTATTGACGATTATATCAAAGTCAATCACAAAAGTCAATGACACACAAATTCACCAATGCACAAATATTGATAAAACTTATCAATGAAAATCACGAAAATTGGTGAAGCATAAATTCTAGAAATCATCTCAAGAAATCCAGTCAATGACACTCGAATTCACCTATGCACAAAATTGATAAATCATATCAATAGAAATCACAAAAATAGGTGAAGAAGAAAATTCCAGAATTCGACACACGAAATCCAGAAATCACACAAAATAGGGGGGAGGCCTATCACACGAACGGGAGCATGAAAACTCACCAACAGCTGTAACACACGAACGAGAAGCTATCTCATGGTAGCTAGCCATTAATTTGACACACGAATGGTCCGAAGACCTGACACACGAATGGTCCGAAGACCGTGGGTTGCTACCCCACCAAATTGAGTCGAAACTCCGCAAAACGGGGTTTAGTCTCCCTCGCAGACAAAGAGACATCGCACATTGCTAGTCTAAATCACAAAAAATGATCGTCATGATCATCGAGAAGTGTCAATTACAGTAAGCTAGTAAATATATAAGCTTAGCTTCATGTCCCATAACCACTAGCTTAACTTAAATATTTACGAACAAATTGTAGATCTCCACTAGAAAATTGTCACAAGAGATTCAATCGAACAAGTCCAAGAATTAACCGACGAAGTAAACGCAAGCGTTTCATACCACTTGTTTTACCAAGCCGTTTAATTAGATTTCTCATACGAGTAAGGTAAAGGTTTGTATATACTAATAGATTGGAAAACGGTTTTATAAACGAATTTGGTATTAAAATAGAATTGAAATCGTTTGAGGAAAGAGTTTTGATATTTACTACTAGTATTGAAACCTTTATATTTTTAAAGTGACAAAACACGAAAATGATTGTAGAACAATCAACCACCAAAATTCACATTCAAAGACGTGAATAAAAATCCAAAGAAATCGATCTGAATCCATCAAAATGGGTATTCCCAAAAATTCCAAGGAGAGAAGTCATTAAAGTTATAGCAACAACAAGTGGGAAATAACACGAATCGATGGAGTTTGGAAACCAAGCAAAAACATGCACAAATAGGCACAATAAGGCAAATTGGTGTAGGTCAGTCGACTGGCACAAAGGTCCAGTCGACTGAACCAGAAGCAGGGAAAAATAATTTCCTGCAGTCAGTCGACTGACCTAAAATTTCAGTCGACTGAATGCAGGAAAACAGAGGACCCGAGCCTCTGTTAGATGCCTTCGGAATGCCTATGTGCTACAGCCAGTCGACTGACCCAAAGGTCCAGTCGACTGACTGGCACCAAGGCTGTTTTCTTAGCCTATGAAATGAAGATGCAATCTTCATCAAAATGCAATCGAGCGAGCACGGTCACTAAGGGTTTATGCTACCCGGTCCAATAAGCTCTTCGATGCATCACCAAAAACAAGTTCAAACAACAAAGCTATGATTTTTGAAGATTTGAACTCAAAACACTAAAATTTGGAATGTTCACAAAACCTATCCAAATAAAAATCAAATACACATGAATATGTGTTAGGAATCATACCTAACAAACAAAGATAATCATAGACCTAGATGTGAGATTAAAAATCTCACCTTTTTACCAAAATCAAACAAGAAGAAGCTTGAAAGAAAATGGAGAATCAACCTCTCTTCAACACAACCCAAATGAGCTTGAATCTATGCTCAAAATAAAAAATTCCCAAAATTAGGTTTAGGAATTTCTAAAATTGGTAAGACAATAAGTTGGAGAAGAAGAAGAGAAGCTTACCAATGGGTTCTTCTTGAGTTTGGAGCTAGGAATTTGATATTGCAAGAGGAACTAGGGTTTTGGAGTTTTAATTTCCAATCTCTCCCATCATTATTGCCTTAGAACTGAAAAGAGGAAGAAAATGAGGGTGAATGGGGAAGAGTGGCTCAGATTTGAGTATAAGTTAAACATAGGGCTGAGCCCAAACTCAAACCCAAAGTGAAAAAGGTCAAAGTTTTGACTAACTCCAAATATATCAAAGTTTTTACTCAAAAAGGTCGCAAACGAAATTTTAAACTCAATAGGAGTGGTCCCGAGTCCTAATTCGACCGTATGCAAAAAGTAGCTTTTCGGACTAAAATCCGACCAACGATAAAATATTTAAATAAAATATTTAAATATAAAATCGATAAATATGCGGGTTGTTACACTTTAACAACCAAACGTTATTATAGCACCATGGTCATTTAAAAATAATTTTACTTCCAAAAACAACATATAATATCTATTTCAAAACCATATAAATACGATATCCATTTCAAAACAAACTCATTTGATATTATTTTTATAAAACCCAAATTAAGATAATATCATTTTATTTCAAATATATTTCTTTTCCAAAATCATATTACCTTAAAATTTATAATAATTGGAAACCAAACATTTGAATTATAACTTTCAAACATAAAACTATGAAATTTGTAGCTTTAAAAGCATAACTTCCAAAACTTAAATGGTTTGGATAGTCAACAGTATGTAAATTAGTTGATTTTAAATTACTTTATAAAGTAAATAATTTCCACGCCTTTACCATTATTCACTTCAAATTAAGTCTAAACCCATAAATTTTTGGATTCACTTCCGGTTTCAATAAAAACACTTCGATTCCAATATATTTCAAACTTTGAGTAATTAATGATTTAAAAACTAAGGTTGGAAATTTCTATTCAACAATTTATTGTCATATTATTTAGTTTGAAATATTTACGTAATGAATCCAAAATCATTAAAAATAAACTCAAATTACTAACAACTAATATTTCCTTCAATTTATTTATACTAGAAATATTCATTTAATTTATCTTGAATAAAAATCTAGTTTTAAATATCATACCTTTAAATTTCCAAATTTAAATAAGTTTACATCAACTTATGGAGTTTAATTTTTAAATAAGCTCAATTCCAAAAAAAAATTCCAATTTATCTTCCAATCTTAATTGATTTGAATCATTTAAAACTTTATATATATATACAAAATTTAAAACTATACTTAATTAAAAATATAAATTATTAAACTTCATTTTTCAACTTATTCATTTTTGTTTAACAAATTTATACATAGCTTAAATTCAAAAATTTAACTATACATGTATATATAAATAAGATTTTATATAAGATCAAAATTTAATATTTATTAAACCGTATCCTATTCAAACCATAGAAATCATTTCAAAATATTTTTATATATAGACCGTGGTGCCTGTATATAATTTTCTATCCTATGGTCAAGTGATACGGATATTTATCATTTCAATCCGTAATTAAAATAAAATTTTACGGTTATATATCATTTCAAACCGCAATCCTGAATGAAATGAAATGCATAATATCTTGCAGTTAATATAAATAAACATCCATTCATCCATCAAAATCATACATCCATTTATCACAATCATCATCCAAATTCAAACAATACATCAAGTGATAGATAACTAGTATCAATTATCAGTTTATATTAAAAAAATAAATTTAATAACTGTAAATTGGTAGTTTATATGCAAAATAAATATAAATTTAACTAGCAGTTAATATGTAATAAAATTAAATAACCATTTAATTTAAATGAATGCAATCTAATTGAAATGATGATTAAATATGTACCAAACAGCTGTAAATAAATTTCACTCATATCATAAATAAACTTAACAAACATAAGAACTTTTAAAAGTTGTGAGTGGGTTAAACACTCACCTTTTGAATTTAAATTGAATTAAAATCCAATTTAAATCCAAAAATTCAACAGCCTCAGAATCTGCCCAAACTAGCGTCAAAAAGTCATAAATCTCAATACAATCCTAACAAAAAAAATCGCGCGTAAATCGGACATTGTATGCGAAAGTTATTCAAGTTCTAAGATGACTATTGCCATAATAAAGTATATATATACAGTGATATTAAAATAAATAAAATAAATACTAAATTTCACATTTTGGCATGAGGAGACTAGGGTACGTGCTAACAAGGTGGTGGCAAGGCTTGGTTGAGGGGGAGAGGCTTTCACGCAACTCAAAGCTTCAAGAAGGATTAGGAAAAAGTGTTGCAAGCAGGTGAGGGAGAAAATGAAATAGGGTCATGTTTGCATAATGTAGTTCAGTGAGATTGGAAAATTGAAATGAGGCTAAAAGAGGATGGAACCAATGAAATGAATGCTTCAGGTAGCAAAAATGAAAATTTATACATTGCAAACAAAGAGGTGGTAACGAATAATAAATATAAAGTAACAAATGGATCAGTTGTACTAAAACTTTGAGATCCAATTTCAAAACGTCTACTCCGCTAAATTAATTTATATTAACCCTAAATATACACCTTATTAACACCCAACTAAATTTTATTAACACACATTAAATGAAATGTAACACTCCAATTAATGTCACTGGGGACTGCCGCTGCACACAATAAAAGATGAACCGAGACTGGAAATTCAAATTTAAAAATGGTGTTTTTCTCAGCGCGCAATCACGATTCAAAATATTTAATTTTCTTTAAAATATAAGATTAGCATTAAAATCACTTCTATACTGCCTCTGATTGTTATAAAATGAATGTAAAATGTTGTTTCAAAATTCAAAATTTTCCTTTTTTATAAAATTTTACTTATCTTTAAAATGAAACTTTCATTTTATTTTTCTCAAACTATTCTTTTATTTTCATTAAAAATGCTCTTTCTATTTAATCCAAAAATGTACGTTTCTTATATTAAATGCCATAAATTTCAATTAACTTCTCTTTCTTTTTAATTTAAAGATTCCACATATGGATTAGATGTTGCAAATTCCACACTTTCAAAGCTTTAACTTCTATTTCAATTGTTTATAGATTACACATTAATCTTCCAAAATTTTCAATGAAATTAGCTTTCCATTTATTTTCACCGCGTACATGGTTGTTAAAGTGGTTTTCGGAGTTGGCAGAGAGTATGACAACTTCCGATCCTGGCCTCTTTAACAACCAAACACTATTATAACACCGCGGTCATTTAAAAATAATTTTACTTCCAAAACCAACATGTAATATCTATTTCAAAACCATATAAATATGATATCCATTTCAAAACAAACTCATTTGATATTATTTTTATAAAACCCAAATTAATAAAATATCATTTTATTTCAAATATATTTCTTTTCCAAAATCATATTACTTTAAAATTTATAATAATTGGAAACCAAACATTTGAATTATAACTTTCAAACATAAAACTACGAAATTTGTAGCTTTAAAAGCATAACTTCCAAAACTTAAATGGTTTGGATAGTCAACAGTATGTAAAATAGTTGATTTTAAATTACTTTATAAAGTAAATAATTTCCATGCCTTTACCATTATTCACTTCAAATTAAGTCTAAACCCATAAATTTTTGGATTCACTTCCAGTTTCAATAAAAACACTTCGATTCCAATATATTTCAAACTTTGAGTAATTAATGATTTAAAAACTAAGGTTGGAAATTTCTATTCAACAATTTATTGTCCTATTATTTAGTTTGAAATATTTACGTAATGAATCCAAAACCATTAAAAATAAACTCAAATTACTAACAACTAATATTTCCTTCAATTTATTTATACTAGAAATATTCATTTAATTTATCTTGAATAAAAATCCAGTTATAAATATCATACCTTTAAATTTCCAAATTTAAATAAGTTTACATCAACTTATGGAGTTTAATTTTTAAATAAGCTCAATTCCAAAAAAAAATTCCAATTTATCTTCCAATCTTAATTGATTTGAATCATTTAAAACTCTATATATATATACAAAATTTAAACCTATACTTAAACAAAAATATAAATTATTAAACTTCATTTTTCAACTTATTCATTTTTGTTTAACAAATTTATACATAGCTTAAATTCAAAAATTTAACTATATATGTATATATAAATAAGATTTTATATAAGATCAAAATTTAATATTTATTAAACCGTATCCTATTCAAACCATAGAAATCATTTCAAAATATTTTTATATACAGACCATGGTGCCTGTATATAATTTTATATCCTATGGTCAAGTGATACGGATATTTATCATTTCAATCCGTAATTAAAATAAAATTTTACGGTTATATATCATTTCAAACCGCAATCCCGAATGAAATGAAATGCATAATATCTTGCAGTTAATATAAATAAACATCCATTCATCCATCAAAATCATACATCCATTTATCACAATCATCATCCAAATTCAAACAATACATCAAGTGATAGATAACTAGTATCAATTATCAGTTTATATTAAAAAAAAATTAATAACTGTAAATTGGTTATTTATATGCAAAATAAATATAAATTTAACTAGCAGTTAATATGTAATAAAATTAAATAACCATTTAATTTAAATGAATGCAATCTAATTGAAATGATGATTAAATATGTGCCAAACAACTGTAAATAAATTTCACTCATATCATAAATAAACTTAACAAACATAAGAACTTTTAAAAGTTGTGAGTGGGTTAAACACTCACCTTTTGAATTTAAATTGAATTAAAATCCAATTTAAATCCAAAAATTCAACAGCCTCAGAATCTGCCCAAACTAGCGTCAAAAAGTCATAAATCTCAATACAATCCTAACAAAAAAAATCGCGCGTAAATCGGACATTGTATGCGAAAGTTATTCAAGTTCTAAGATGACTATTGCCATAATAAAGTGTATATATATACAGTGATATTAAAATAAACAAAATAAAAACTAAATTTCACATTTTGGGATGAGGAGACTAGGGTACGTGCTAACAAGGTGGTGGCAAGGCTTGGTTGAGGTCGAGAGGCTTTCACGCAACTCAAAGCTTCAAGAAGGATTAGGAAAAAGTGTTGCAACCAGGTGAGGGAGAAAATGAAATAGGGTCATGTTTGCATAATGTAGTTCAGTGAGATTGAAAAATTGAAATGAGGCTAAAAGAGGATGGAACCAATGAAATGAATGCTTCAGGTAGCAAAAATGAAAATTTATACATTGCAAACAAAGAGGTGGTAACGAATAATAAATATAAAGTAACAAATGGACTAGTTGTACTAAAACTTTGAGATCCAATTTCAAAACGTCTACTCCGCTAAATTAATTTCTATTAACCCTAAATATACACCTTATTAACACCCAACTAAATTTTATTAACACACATTAAATGAAATGTAACACTCCAATTAATGCCACTATGGACTGCCGCTGCACACAATAAAAGATGAACCGAGACTGGAAATTCAAATTTAAAAATGGTGTTTTTCTCAGCGCGCAATCACGATTCAAAATATTTAATTTTCTTTAAAATATAAGATTAGCATTAAAATCACTTCTATACTGCCTCTGATTGTTATAAAATGAATGTAAAATGTTGTTTCAAAATTCAAAATTTTCCTTTTTTATAAAATTTTACTTATCTTTAAAATGAAACTTTCATTTTATTTTTCTCAAACTATTCTTTTATTTTCATTAAAAATGCTCTTTTTATTTAACCCAAAAATGTACGTTTCTTATATTAAATGCCATAAATTTCAATTAACTTCTCTTTCTTTTTAATTTAAAGATTCCTCATATGGATTAGATGTTGCAAATTCCACACTTTCAAAGCTTTAACTTCTATTTCAATTGTTTATAGATTACACATTAATCTTCCAAAATTTTCAATGAAATTAGCTTTCCATTTATTTTCACCGCGTACATGGTTGTTAAAGTGCTTTTCGGAGTTGGCAGAGAGTATGACAACTTCCGATCCTGGCCTCTTTAACAACCTAACACTATTATAACACCGCGGTCACTTAAAAATAATTTTACTTCCAAAACCAACATATAATATCTATTTCAAAACCATATAAATGCGATATCCATTTCATAACAAACTCATTTGATATTATTTTTATAAAACCCAAATTAATATAATATCATTTTATTTCAAATATATTTCTTTTCCAAAATCATATTACTTTAAAATTTATAATAATTGGAAACCAAACATTTGAATTATAACTTTCAAACATAAAACTACGAAATTTGTAGCTTTAAAACCATATCTTCCAAAACTTAAATGGTTTGGATATTCAACAGTATGTAAAATAGTTGATTTTAAATTACTTTATAAAGTAAATAATTTCCACGCCTTTACCATTATTCACTTCAAATTAAGGCTAAACCCATAAATTTTTGGATTCACTTCCAGTTTCAATAAAAACACTTTGATTCCAATATATTTCAAACTTTGAGTAATTAATGATTTAAAAACTAAGGTTGGAAATTTTTATTCAACAATTTATTGTCCTATTATTTAGTTTGAAATATTTACATAATGAATCCAAAAGCATTAACAACAAACTCAAATTACTAACAACTAATATTTCCTTCAATTTATTTATACTAGAAATATTCATCTAATTTACCTTGAATAAAAATCCAGTTATAAATACCATACCTTTAAATTTCCAAATTTAAATAAGTTTACATCAACTTATGGAGTTTAATTTTTAAATAAGCTCAATTCCAAAAAAAATTCCAATTTATCTTCCATTCTTAATTGGTTTGAATCATTTAAAACTCTATATATATATATATATATATATATACAAAATTTAAACCTATACTTAAACAAAAATATAAATTATTAAACTTCATTTTTCAACTTATTCATTTCTGTTTAACAAATTTATACATAGCTTAAACTCAAAAATTTAACTATATATGTATATATAAATAAGATTTTATATAAGATCAAAATTTAATATTTATTAAACCGTATCCTATCCAAACCATAGAAATCATTTCAAAATATTTTTATATATAGACCGTGTTGCCTGTATATAATTTTCTATCCTATGGTCAAGTGATACGAATATTTATCATTTCAATCCGTAGTTAAAATAAAATTTTACGATTGTATATCATTTCAAACCGCAATCCCGAATGAAATAAAATGCATAACATCTTGCAGTTAATATAAATAAACATCCATTCATCCATCAAAATCATACATCCATTTATCACAATCATCATCCAAATTCAAACAATACATCAGGTGATAGATAACTGGTATCAATTATCAGTTTTTATTATAAAAAAAAAATTAATAACTGTAAATTGGTAGTTTATATGCAAAATAAATATAAATTTAACTAGCAGTTAATATGCAATAAAATTAAATAACCATTTAATTTAAATGAATGCAATCTGACTAAAATGATGATTAAATATTTGCCAAACAGCTTTAAATAAACTTCACTCATATCATAATAAATTCAACAAGCATAAGAACTTTTAAAAGTTGTGAGTGAGTTAAACACTCGCCTTTTGAATTTAAATTGAATTAAAATCCAATTTAAACCCAAAAATTCAACAGTCTCAGAATCTGCCCAAACTACCGTCAAAATGTCATAAATCGCAATATGATCCAAACAAAAAAAATCGAGCATAAATCGGACATTGTATGCGAACGTTATTCAAGTTATAAGATGACTATTGCCATAATAAAGTGTATATATACAGTGATATTAAAATAAACAAAATAAATACTAAATTTCACGTTTTGGGATGAGGAGGCTAGGGTACCTACTAACAAGGTTGTGGCAAGGCTTGGGTAAGTGGAGAGGCTTTCACGCAACTCAAAGCTTCAAGAAGGATTACGAAAAAGTGTTGCAAGCCGGTGAGGGAGAAAATGAAATAGGGTCATGTTTGCATAATGTAGTTCAGTGAGATTGGAAAATTGAAATGAGGCTAAAGGAGGATGGAACCAATGAAATGAATGCTTCATGTAGCAAAAATGAAAATTTGTACATTGCAAATAAAGAGGTGGTAACGAATAATAAATATAAAGTCACAAATGGTCCAGTTGTACTAAAACTTTGAGATCAAATTTCAAAACGTCTACTCCGCTAAATTAATTTCTATTAACCCTAAATGTACACCTTATTAACACCCAATTAAATTTTATTAACACACATTAAATAAAATGTAACACTCCAATTAATGCCACTAGGGACCGCCGCTGCACACAATAAAAGATGAACCGAGACTGGTAATTCAAATTTAAAAACGGTGTTTTTCTTAGCGCGCAATCACGATTCAAAATATTTCATTTACTTTAAAATATATGGTTAGTATTAAAATCATGTCTATACTGCCTCTGATTGTTATAAAATGAACGTAAAATGTTGTTCCAAAATTCAAAATTTTCCTTTTTTTATAAAATTTTACTTATCTTTAAAATGAAACGTTCATTTTATTTTTCTCAAACTGTTCTTTTATTTTCATTAAAAATGCTCTTTTTATTTAACCCAAAAATGTACGTTTCTTATATTAAATGCCATAAATTTCAATTAACTTCTCTTTCCTTTAATTTAATGATTCCTTATATGGATTAGATGTTGCAAATTCCACACTTTCAAAGCTTTAACTTCTATTTCAATTGTTTATAGATTATACATTAATCTTCCAAAATTTTCAATGAATTAGCTTTCCATTTATTTTCAATAAATTCTTCTTATTGTATAATTATTTTGTTTCATATCTATTATTCAATTCACTATTCTTAAACGGATAAAAAATTTCATTGAATTTGCAAATTATTACCATAATATTCTTACATTTCATCTAACTTTCTATTAACATAATAATTAAGTGTTAAATTTCATTTATTTGCCATAAATCCAATTATTGAATTTTTCTATACTTCAATTAAATTAAAAATCTTACTTTCCATTCTTTTAAATTCAGTCAATCATTATCTTATGGGTACATTTTACATTGTTGTAAATCCAATTCCCTAATATTTTTCATTAATCAACTAAATTTATATCAACGTAGTGATTAATTACGTTTATTTAAATGGATTTAGAACTAATTCACTAAATTATATACATAGGTAAACAATTAATAGTTATAACAATAAGCCAAATCTACTCCCATTCATAACCTATTATCAATTGACAAAAATAAAATTTCTTACCTAACATTGATTATGTCAAATTACATTTTACTGCGTATTATTTCATCAATTGAATTTATTTTCCAATTTGCTGATTTCAATCAATTAAACTTTACCATCTGTTTCAATAAATTGGGTACGCACAAATTTAGCTATTCAAAATTTCAATTTACGGTACAATTATCATGGTTTATATCATATTGCATTAATATCCCTATTTTATCTTAGATTTCCTCTACATTTCCTTTAACATAAAATTTAACTGTTATATTTCATTTATACACAATAAATTCAATTATTGAATTTTTTTTCTTTTCAATTAAATAAATAAATCTAGCTTTCAATTCTTTAAATTAGCCAATTGTCATATTATAAATGAAATTGACATTATTTTCAAATATTACTTTATATTAACATTAACATCATAATTTATTTATATTTATTGCAATTATACCTTAATACACTAAATAAATGGTTAACCTAAATAATTGTTACCATTAAACATTTACTTCCATTTACAAGCTATTATTAACACAAATGTTATCATTGACTTAGCTCTAATTAAGCATATTAGATGAATGGGTAAATTTTAACAATTATCACTAAATGCCAAATTTACTCACATTCATACTTAAATATCAACTACAATTTATTAAAATTACTTACTAGCCTTGATTCAATCACATTGCAATTTATTACGTACTATTTCTCAATTAACATAACCTTTGAATTTAATTCCCAATTTATTTAATGCAATCAATTCTAACTTTTACAACTTAAATACATTCATTGGTTCGTAGTTATTTCATTAATGCATGCTTCATTCCATACTATTTAGTTATATTTGCCAAGTATGTACACTAATTACTATTTATATTCTTAATCCATTTAATTTCTTTTATACAATTTATAGCCAAACATACATTTAGATTATTTCTATAATTGGAATTTTATGCAAGTTCATAAATCATTAACCTTAAATTTGCATTGTTTCTATTAAATTTTCATTCACCTCCGTTACCCTTTTAATAATCATTGAGGTAACGTATAATTTCAACAATGACGATTTAAAATTACGTTTCTAACATTTATTGTAATTGGTTTTCATAATTTGGAATTAGCTAATTTAGTTAGCCCTAACGTTATTACATTAAATCTACATTCAGTTTCAATTAATATAGAATTTAATTCTAATTACTTACCATTTAATTCATAATCTATTGATTACCTTCAAAATTAGATAAACTTTGATTTGATTGCTACCTTCACTATGTCCATTGTTACTTAACTTCAAATTTACAATTTCACTCAAATATAACTTTACAAATTTTTCCCAATTAATAGGTATTGCACAAATATCGTTACTTATCAACTTGCATAACCTTTTCACATACATTTTCATTCAACTACTATTCAATACATTTTATTTCAGCGTTCATTTTAATATTAACTTATAAAGTTTTTTTTCTTTTTTTTCATCTAAATTTAATTACTAAATTTTAATTTAAATTAACCAACTTAATTATTAAAATTCACGGGTCGTTACAATTCTGATGATGATGATGATCGCATCATCAGTGTTCATTTTCGAGTTTCTAAGTGAAGGGTTACTATCGAAATAATTGATTTAGAGATTCTTGTTGAAAAAATACAAACTTTGTTAGAAATTCCAAGGGAATTTGTTTTGGGAATAAATCCATGTGATTTTGGAAATTTCGAAAGAAGTGGTTGTTCAACTAGAAAGAGTTTTTGTGTGTGTGTTTATATTATTTAAAAATGATTCGTAATAAATACCGGATGTTTAAAAATTAAGGAATCTTGTAGACGATGATATTTATAAGGAGGGAAGTGTGAAAAATAGAAATTGGAATAATATATAATGTGAGAAGGTTGAAATGGAATCCACTTAAGTTGAGTTAGATAAATTAAATTTTAAAATTTAATTGACTGGATTTGAATTGAATAAATATAGTGTATCAATGAAATGGAAGTCAACTGAGCAAAGTAGTTGAAATATATAGTGAAATTGAATGAATTAAAAATAAAATGGTTTGGAGTGGAATTAATTTAAGTTTGAATAACTCGAATTTTCTTTTGAAATGTTGGTTAAAAAGGAATTGAAAGTAAATAAAAAGTGAATTGGATTTGAATCATATTGAATTAAATTAAACATGTAAAAGTGAATTATAAAGTGACTATACAACTATAAGTTATAAAATTAGAATTAAATTAGAAATAATGTCGAATTGAAAAAAGATGTTGAGTCGTAGAACAATCGTATGACCATAAAGTATAAATCTTGAGTGAGATAAAATTTAAGTGAAAATCTGGAATTGTGAATAAATAAATTGGGATAGCTTATAAAAATTGAAATTAATTGAATAAAAATGCACCGGGGTTATAAATAAATATATAATCTCGAGTTAAAAATAAAATGCGAATATATTTGAGTATAAAATTTACGGAAATGGAAAAAATAAGTTGGGTAACTTACAAAATTGAAAAGTGAAATAGAAAACCAAAACAAACGTAGTTTGATATTTCGATGAAGAAATAAAAATCCAAACTTAAATTTAAAATGAATTTGAACTCAAGTAACCCGAAGTAGCGATTTTTTAGATAAAATTAGATATTAAGATATAGATTAGAAGTGAAATAATTATACGGATTAATTTAATGAATTAAATATGGGAATGGAATTTAACTTGGTTGAGTAAATTTGGATTATGAATTAAAAATGGGTTTAGGAAATGAAACTTGAGTTATAAATAAAATTTGACTTAAATTGTAAGTGAACAAAATATAATTGGAAAAGTGATCGAATAAAATGAATTTGGATTGAAATAGAAATGACTTGAGTTACAAATAAATCTAATTTGAGTAAGAATAAATGAAAAATAACCTTGAATATCATTGAAATGAATTCGAGAATGAATTTTAATATGGAATTGAAATTGAAGTGGAATAAATGAAGGAATTAATTAAATCAATTAAGTAAATGAAATGGGATTTGATTGGATAAGAATCAAACTAAATTGAAAAGGAATTTATTTCCAAAAGGAAATGAACTTAAGTTGTTTGATTGAAATGATTGAAGTAACTTGAGTTAATATTTTAATGGAAGCTTGGCTTAAATAAATTTATGGAATGGTTATTTAATAAATAGTGTGGAATGGTTCTAGGCTTAATTAAATGGATTTAAGTATAGTAAATGTGAATATTAATGGAATGTAATTGAATTGATTGTGAACAAACCTGAAATGGAATAGAATTGAATATGAATTGAATTGGAATCAATTTAAATAGTTATAAACTAAAATGGGTATTCTATTAAATAAATATCGTCAAATTTGCATGGAAATAATTACCGTTTGATGAAACGAAAGTTAATAAAATTCCTATGGATCGATGAAAGTGAATAAATTGATTTTAATCATTTTGAAATGGATATAAGTTTGTTTGGTTTAAAAATAACTTGAAGGCAGAAGAATTTGGTTGAAAATCATTCGAATTGAATGAAATAGTACATGAATGGATTGAAAGTAATTTAATTGGGGTTGGAACCTTGCTTATAAATATATGTTTGGCATGTTGCTTATGAAATCATGCGTTTAAATTGTTGAAATGTTATTAAATTTCATGCTTTTGGAACTTGCGTGTTTAAATTGAGTAAGTAAATGTATATGAAGCTGTTTTGCTTGATTTTTGTTGCACAATTGCATATGAAGCAAACTTGCTTGCTTAATAATGCTTAAAAATGCAAGTATAAGGTACATTTTTTGATTAAATACCGCAAAATTACAAAATATTGATATATATTTTGTTGCCCAATCGTGTGGCCGATGTATATATATATTTCCCTCTTGTCATATTGCAAAAGCCTCTCCGTACAAGGGAGACTGCAAAAAATTTTGGAAATTTAAGGAGTTTGAAAATTTGGAAAAAAAATTGTTAACGGAAATCGATTTCGAATTTATAATCGAAATAAAGGATTTTGGAATTAGAATTGAAAGACTAATTGTTTTGGGTGGAACTAAAAGATAAGAAAAGTGAGATATCGAGTTTTCACTAAGTGGATTTTAATAAGTTAATGGGTTTGGAGCGTTTTTGCTGCCTTAGCAATTTCGGGGACGAAATTCTTTTAAGGGTGGAGTAAAATAACGATCCAGATTTTTCGATGTTTGATTTGTAATATTTAAATGGTTTTAAATATTGAATTTGAATTATAGATTGCTTTGAATATGGAAATTTGTGTTTTTATTTATAAAAAATTCAGAATTTAAAATAGCAATTTGTTGAATAATTTAATTATTGAATTTTATAATTGAATATTGGTTAAATTATTGTATCTTTAGTTTTAAGCTCGATAAAAATAATTTAAAGGCTTGTAAAATTCATATTATTAATAATGAAGATAAAAAAGTTTTAAAATTTAATTTAAAGGTGATCTATTCAATTTAAAAAAATAATTTGAACGAACTAACATCAAAAAAATAGCCATCCGAGACACAGTCTCTGAATTCGACGAAACTAGTTCCGTTGAATCCGTAATAGTGTATTATAATTGGATTTTAAATTTCATAGCATTTAGAGTTAACATTTTTTCGTACGGGATACAAACACGTAGAATTTAATATCGAAAATTCAATATAATAATTGGGTCTAAAAAGCTATCTTCTCTATATGTTCGAATTAGGACACAGAACCTTTTCCATTGCGTTCAGAATAGGGGTATAACATTGTAAATGCCTAGAGACATGCCTCGATAGGGGTTTGATATTTTAAGCTACATAAATCGAGACATTTGAAATTAGAATAACATTTTAAATTGTTAAGTCAAAAACAGCTATATTCGTTCCTTTCAACCTTCTATAACATGCAACCTTCCTAGCATGTCTCTCCTTTCCCATCTCTCCTTTTCTTTCTTAAATCGTCAAAAGGAAGAAGAAAATGAAAGAATGAAATCGAATTCAAACGGAAGAAAAAAAAAAGTAAACACAACTCAAATCACGTTATCCTCTTCCCTTAGAAAACAAAAATAAAATCGTGGAAGCTCTTCAGTAAAAAGGAATCGAGCGGAGCAAATAATAAATAAAATATCCATGGACCAACTGACAAAGATTGGCTGCGAGCTCGCATGGTGTCGCAAGGCGGATGGAACCAATTCAAAGACTTTCTCAACTTCATCAAGTCCATAGGCGAATAGTGCTTCTAAATTTGAAGAGGGACGTGTAATCTTCTTCCTAATTGAACAACCCAAGCATTTTCCACCATAAGAGGAAGGAGTTCATCACTCGAATCATCTACGTTGAGATGCTCGGCCATGGCGCGTCGTTTTGGTTCATCTACGTCGTAAAGATGACTCACGATGATAATTTTTTGCTTAAGGGGATATGGTATTTTGGAATCGTATTGGAGCACTGGCGAGGTGTAATGACCTGCTATTTCGAACTATTCAAATTGACAATGTCAGACTTGAATTGCTCTATATAACATATTATAAATATATTTATTTGGCATAACTTAGCATATACAGTACATGAAACAATCACAGAATCATAGACACGGAGCTTACAACAAAATAGTGAAATAAAATAAACAGTAGTTCATGAATCTATAACATAGTCCGAAACAGGATACATCAGAAATCCCAATACAAAGAAGTTTCTAAAAAAACAGATGACACGTCTGAACATACAACTGGAAATAACATAAATAAACTGAAGCTGAAATAGATAAATATATAGGCTAGATCGTCCAACGAACTCTAGCTCCAAAGGATGAATCTCAAACTGTAACACTCAAGCTGACTCGAGCATAAAGCAAAACAAAATACTCGAATCAGGATTAACATTCTTATGCAGATAAATTAAGTTCAAGTGAAAATGTCAAATAAATGCAATATAACTTAAAGGGATGTTGGGATTTCCACCCTTTAATGATCCGGTAAACTATTATTATACATAGTATAATACGCTACATATATAATGTCCATTGTAAAGTAAAATACTAAAATAGCATTAAGGCGTTACCTATATCCCCCTTGACATATTTTTATATATTCTCATAGTCTATACAGTACCGTAATTCCTCCGTAAACTAGAGGGCTATCAGATGGCACTCCATAGGTATGGTACAAACCAAACTCTAGAAGGCGCGATAGGGCATGTGACAAAGCACGCAAGGCAATGCTAGGGTAGATATACCGTTTGCGTATCCGGACTAGTGGTAACGCATAGCAGCTACTACCGCCCACCTCGAGACACGCTCCAAATCATAGATGTGCACACCAAAATCAAATCACAAAAGCAATAGATGTGGTTTCGAAGAAATGTGCCCGATAGGAGGAAGGACCTCACTTGTCCCGGCGTGGCTCGTGTTTTAACCACATCAAGCTGACTCATGGGAGTCAGGGCTAAGTAAATACCATTAAGAACAGTCGCTAAACCATCCTACTTCATTCTGGAATCTCCACCACGTACATAGTTGTTAAAGTGGTTTTCGGTATGGGCAGAGAGTATGGCAATATCTGATCCCGGTCTCTTTAACAACCAAACGTTTATTTCACACCGGGGTCATTTATAAATTTCTTTATAGATATTTAAATCAAAAATACAAATTTAATTCAAAATGAATATTCAAATTTAATTCTATACAAATTATAAAGTATCCATTTACCACCTTTTATTAAAACAAGTTATAAATTGTTTTCAAAATCATTAAGTTCCGAATGAATCTTTATTCAAATTCCATTAATCATCAATTCAATTCACCAATCAAACTATAGATGCACCCTTTCACCCCTTCTATTTATTAATGTTATAAAATTTATTTAAATATAAATTAATGATCCCTTTTTGAAAATAATATTTATTAAATAAACTACTTGAAAAAGATAAATTAAACTTTTTTTCTCTATTTAAATCCTATTATTATTTTTTATATATACAAAATTTAGTAAAACTTTACAAATTTATTTTAAATTCAACTCATACCTTTATATCTCCAAAAATCAACATTTTAAGGTTTGAAATTTACAAAAATAAAATAGAATACTTATTGCATATAAAAAATCAAACCCATATATTTCCTTTCACATTTTTGGAAATCATTTTCAAAATACAGACCAACGGTGTCCATAAGAAATTTTCTATCTTAAGGTCAAGTGATATGGATATTGTTATTTCAATCTGCAATGGTTTAAATTTACGGGTTTATATTATTAAACCTACAATCCCAAAATTTCAATAATAACTGAAAATCATTTGGGTTTATCGTTTCAACCATAACGAAGTTCTCCTAATCTAAAGTCCGTTCGGGCATGTATCATTTCAACCCACAGTGATTTCTAAACTAAGCGAACTTGCAGAGTGAGAACAATAAATAGCATAACATAACAATTACTAATGTAATAAATTAACTTATAACAGTGTCAATTTTTAGAGGAGATCAAAATAACTTATCATATTTAATAATTAATAGCTAGAAATTCATTTTAACAGTACATTTAAGTTGTCATTTCCTATGGAATTAACTTAATGAGCATAAGAATGTTAATCGTGAGGTGATTGCTCATCTTTCGAGACTAGAGAACGATGGAAAGTAACTACAGACAAAGAACCATATAATGAACACTGGCATGAAGTAGGCATAACAATTCAATTAGCTACGATAGCATAAAATGGATTTAGCATGAAAATTTTAATAAAATGGATAGATATATTTATACAAATGTTATACATAAATATTCGTTTTTTAAATGTAATAAAGAACAAACATGTATAACACGTATACTGTTGTTGGCAATTGGAAGAACTTGGTATTTATAAATTCTTCATTCACTTTTTTTAGATAATCTATAAATTCAAAAGTACGTAGAATACATACAAAATATAAATTTTCCTCGCAAGCCACATATATGTAACACAAGGTCAGAGCAAAGAAGATTTCAACTCCCTAATGAAAAGCGAACACATCCACTCAATAGTGATAAACCAAACTGCAACCTGCAGTATGCAGAGGACATGTATATATATCGGCTGCTATGCATACGTGGATGAAATTTCTTATGCACACGCAGCCAACATCCCGTTACCCCCTCTTAAACAACTTCAAACACGATAGTTATGCTGTATAGACATGTGATATATAATATATATACACACACATCCTAATACGAAACGTTCCTATATATGCACATATATATCGGCAAAACAAGAGGTTTAAGCAAAAATAAAACACAAATATACCAATTCCAACAACAACACATATAACACGCTCGGAGTCTCAGGCCTATATACATGTTACGTGTATATTACCCAGTAGGCTTTCGAAATTTTAGAAATCAAATCTGCCACATGTGTGTGAATTAAAACACCCATAAGCAATTTGCCTAAACAGGGTTAAATCAAACCTATACCGTGCATATGTAAAAGGAATATATATATAAACTGCGTGACAGAGCAAAGGGGAAACTAATGCAGCCCATGTATATGCGCAGAGAAAAAAATAATGCATGGATCAATGTATTTATTCAACGCAGAGATGAGAAACTGCTCAGCTGCCACACGAAGTCTGACTCGGGTCAAGGAAGGTTCGGCTTCGGTTGATGGAAGGTGGCACGGGTCAGTTTTTATGTGGCATAGGGTATATCTGGCTAGAGAAGGCAGAAGTGTGGATGGGTGAGCGAAGGTTGTGGTGGTGGTTATGACATATGAGGTGGTGGTTGAGGCAAAGGAGGTGGTGGTTATGACAAAGGAGGAGGTGGGGCGAAATGATTCTGGCGGCGCTCAAGCCCGGCCCCTTTAGCAAAGCGATACAAGCAACCGCTTAGGGCCCCAAAATATGCAGGGCACCAAATTCACACGGAACCGAGAAAAAAAAACCTAAATCACGAACAGCCGCATAGCTACAGGGCTCCATCTACCATCTCCTCGACATTTCGGCAGAGGCGGAGCAGTAGGCTCCATCTCGATTCTCGATACTTTAACAGCTAGAGCACAGGCTACAAGCACACAGGTACAATAAGCTCCATCTCCATTCTCCTCGATGGCAGCTTTGGCACAAATCGCACAAATTCTAGAATTCAGTTGAAGGTACCGCTACTTAGTTTGGATTTTCATTTTTTTATGTTTTAAAATTTTTATTGTTGGGTTAGTTTAGTTGTTGTATTGTAATTTAATAATTCAGTACTTCGTATAATGAACAGCATCTATGTTCTACGATACAATGCAAATTCAATTTTGATCCTATTCTAATTTTTGGTTAGTTAGGTGTATATTAATTTTAGGATTTATTTGTACCTTTGTGACTCGTATAATAATCAATAAGGATTAAATCAAAATTTGTATATTCAAATTGATATTTGTCATAATTGATAATTGTATAACAATGATTTATTTGAAAAATAAATAATAAATTTTTTAATGGTTAGTTAAGGTACAATTGTCGATAAATAACTATGTTTTCATAGAAATTTATAGTTAAAGTTTTTTAATTTAATTGATTAGTTAAAAAGAATTTTAGTTTCAGATTATCGTTGAAAATATTTTTGATAAATTATAACTAGTAGATTAGGCATTCATTTTTTTTTATTATAATAATTATGAACATATAATATTATTTGATGTTACTTAATAGCGTTTTATAATGCGTAAACAAGAATCTAGACATGCTAAAAGGGTTGGAAATGGAAAGCTAGAGGAACTCACTAATTCACTGAAAGACGCTCTTAATAAAAAAATTATCAGAAATAGTCCGATAGAAACTTCGAGTTTGAATGTGGATAATACCATCCTTGATGATAATATTAATGATGATATTTTAATGTTATATCACTTGAGTTATTGTTATGAATAAAATTATTTCTTTTTTCCTCCTCTCATTATTTATTTATAAACAATGCAAATGATTTTGATGATTTAATTACCGATGATAGCATTAATTTCCATATGAGGGTCTTGGCTTAGCAATTGGCTTTAGGTATCAAAACATCTAGGACCGGCCCTGGCGGCGCTTTGGTAAGGGAGGATGGTTGTTGGGTACTGCCGGCTTGATCAGGCTGGAGGTGCTTGGTTCGGTGGGGAGGCGCTCGGTGTTGTCTTAGATCTTGTGGCTGGAGGGAAGCGGTGTGGTGGGTGGTAGAGGTATGGTCACCTGTTAGCTGATATATGTACAATTTAATTTGCAAGAGGAGAGGTGGAAAGGATCTGAGTATATCAATAAATGAGGGGAAGAAAGAAAACTACAGAGAAGAATAAAGGAGCAAAAGAAAAAAGAGAGGAAAAAGAAACGTACCAGTGAAAATGACAGTAGAGCAATGGTAAAAGGTAGAAATGAATATATACTAGAAAAGTAGCCATTGTAATAGCAACGGTCACACACTCATTTAGCTGAAAATTTAAAGCAACTAATTTTGTTTGGGCAGCACATTTAAATTTGAAACCTAAGGAAAATGTGAAGTCACAATTTATGGTACCGATACGATGCACCGTTTTATCGTTTCGATCGCATACTGGACCTCAAAATACTGAAATAAATATACTACATGGATCAGCATGTCAAGACGGATAGAAGGTACATAGATATCAGTGATCCGATCAAATTATAAAAACTCGAATTTTTGTGCTGAAAATGCTGCTAAATGGTAGAAAAATAAGATAAACGGAGCTATAGAAGTCCGAATTTGCGAAAACGAATTACAACGACTATCTCATAAAATCAATTACATTTGTATTATATAAAAATATTCGGTTTTCAAAAATATTTAAATTTCACCAATTAACTTATTAAATTTTATATTATAAATTTAACACTAAAATTGACTTAAATATTTTACAATAAAAATTTGCCAATTGCCATAGTTAAATAGACGCATTCCAAATATAAAAATTTTATTTCAAAATTTTATTATCTACATTTGAAGAAATTTTTGTTATTTACGTTATAAAAATCTTTGAAAATTCTCGCGTCGTTACACTCTCCACCACTCAAAATTTTTCGTCCCTAAAAAGGAACGAGATAGGATAATAGAAGAAACCGAAAAGATAAGAGAGGGCAAAGAATAGTACCTAAGTCAAATAATTCAGGGTTTGAAGCACGTACGGATTCCTCGGTCTTCAGGTGCAATCTCGATCATCTGTACTCCACTGTACCTTGACTAGACTGATAGATTTCCTTCGAAGCTGCTTCGTACCTCTATCGACAATACGAAGTGGCTCCCTCTCGATGGTAAGATTTGGCTCAACATCCAAATTCTCCAACAAAGCGGGCTGAACAATCAAAGATGGATCATGGAGATATCTGCAAAGGTGAGATACGTGAAACTCGTTGTGCACACCCGCTAGTTTCTCTGGAAAATCAACTCTATAAGCAAAGGACCAACTCTTTCCAAAATGCGGAAAGGGCCAATGAATCTAGGAGCAAGTTTCCTCTTCGACCAAAACGAACTACATTCTTCAACGGCGAGATCTTGAGGAAGACCTGATCCCCCACTGAAAATTCCAAATCCCTTCAACGCCTATCAGCATACTTCTTCTACTTGTCCAGAGCAATCCTCATCTTCCTTCTAATCTCCTCAACCTTCTCGGATGCTTCTAGAATCATATCAGGCCCAAAAACCAAGCGATCACCAGACTCAATCCAGCAAGATGGAGATTTGCAGGATCGTCCGTAAAGAGCGGTAAATGGAGACATCTCGATACTTGCCTAAATTCGAAGAAATAGGATTAATAGATGGATATAGCTTAAGAAGATTCAGATTCAAAGATATTGTTATACTTGATAACTGTTCTTATAGGTGAATTCGACTAGATGGAGATGATCTTCCCAAGATCCTCCATAGTCAAGGACACAAGCACGAAGAAGATCTTCTAAACTAATTCACCCTTTCCATCTGACCATCAGTCTGGGGATGATAAGCTGTACTAAGGTTCAAATAAGCACCCAAAGTTTCCCAAAAAGCTTTCCAGAACTTGCTGGTGAAGATAGGATCTCGATCACAAACAATGCTAGAAGGAACACCATGGAGGCGGTCAATCTTCCTCATATAGATCTCAACTAGGCTCAAAACGGTTCGATTTGACTTGATCGGAATAAAACGGGCCGACTTGGTCAATCGATTGACAACTACCCAAATACTCTCATTACCCCTTCTAGTCCTCGGTAGACCATCGATAAAATCCATAGAAACCTGATCCCACATCAAAATGGAAATCTCAAAGGGATGCAACAATCCAACGGTCTTCTGGTGATCAGCCTTAACCTACTAACGAGTGGAACATCTACTGACAAAAATAGAAATGTCCAGTTTCATTCCATTCCACCAGTACAACCTCTTCATATCCTGAAACATCTTCGTAATACCAGGATGGATGAAGAGTCTAGACTGGTGATTCTCTCTAAGAACTTCTTGCCACAATCCATCAACATTCGGAACACAAATCCGGCCATTAATCCTCAAAACTCCTTCGTGATCAATCAGTGCTCCTAACTACTTCTGATCATCACCTTCCCAACTACGAATGTTCTCCTTTATAAGCTTAAGCATCGCATCCTCATCCTGCTTAGCCGCAATACGATCCATAAGAGATGAGGTGATAACAATCTGATACATCAAGGCTTTCTTCCAACTAAAAGCGTCAGCCACCACATTGGCTTTCTCAGGGGTCTGGTTGATGTCCAGACCATAATATGCTAAGAACTCAAGCCATCGAACTTGCCGCTTTTTCAAATCCTTCTGGTTGAAGATATTCTTAAGAGATTGCGATCGATGAAAAGCTCAAACTTGGTTCCCAAAAGGTGGTGCCTCCACAACTTCAAAGCAAACACAACAGCTAGCAACTCTAAATCATGGGTGGCATAGTTAGCTTCCTGGGGTTTCAACTAACGTCTAGCATAAGCTATGACCTTCCCATCTTGCATCAACGCGGCACCCAATCCTTCCTTACTAGCATCGGTATAACCGATAATCCCTCCTCCCTATTCAAAACAGTGAGAACAGGAGCAGAGGCAAGCTTTTACTTCAACTCATTGAATGCGGTTTCACACTTCTCATTCAAATCAAACTTGGCCTTCTTGTGAGTCAAAGCAGTGAGAGGTGCGGCTATATGGGAAAAGTTCCCAATAAATCTCCGATAATAACCAACAAGGCCTAAAAAACTATGAATATCAGTTGGGACCTTAGGTGTCTCCCAATCCTGAAATGGATAAGGGGATAAGTTCAAAGATGGATAAGATGAATAAATTCAAAGAGACAAGGTAGATATATTACATTAATCGCGGCGACCTTAACTGGGCCAACTGAGATCCATTTTTTGAAATGACGTGTCCAAGGAATCGGACTTCATCTCTACAAAAATGGTATTTAGAAAATTTGGCTTTTAACTGATGTTTCCCAAGAGTATGAAGGACGTTGCTCAAATGTGATTCATGCTCCTTCTTCGACTTAGAGAATACAAGAATATCTCAACGAAGACTAGAACAAACTTGTTGAGGATACCATGGAAAATGCGATTCGTAAGGTCGACAAAGAAGGCAGGAGCATTGATTAATCCAAAAGGCATGACTAACCATTCATAGAAGCCATTCTCTATTCGAAAAGCAGTCTTGGGGGTGCTCTTTTCAGCTACACGAAGTTGGTGGAAACCGATAGCCAGATCTAGTTAAGAGAATACCTTAGCCCCATAGTGCTGATCAAACATATCGTTGATGCGAGGCATCGGATATCGGTTCTTGAGGGTAAGCTTGTTCATCTCTCTATAGTCAACACACATTCTCAGAGAACCATCAGATTTGGTGACAAAGACCACAGTACACCATTTAGAAAAACTCTTCCTATTCAAAACTTTAGAGAACAAATCCTCAATCTGCTTCTTCAACTCAACTTTCTCCTTGGGTGTCATCCATTTGGGAGGGAGAGCAACTAGTCAAGCACCGGGAATAAGATCAATGTGGAATTCAATTTCCTACTTGGGAGGAAGAGAAGTAACTTAACCAAAAACATCAGGATAACCCCTGATTGTCGAGGTGGAGTCCAGATCACTAGACTGAGCATCAAGAGGAAAGATAAAGCTACCTGCGACATCCTGAGGCATCCGACATTCAATAACCAAAGGTTCGCCCAATTCACTAACTAAGGAGACGGTTCGGGCCTTACAAGAAATAACAGCTCCAAAACGCTTTAACCAATCTCCTCCAAGTAAAATATCAAATGCATCAAAACCCAAAACATATAAATCTCCAGTGAATCGAAGACACTTATAAAGGAGTTTCACTCCATTACAAATCATACTAAGATTGATGGGACCGCCAATGGGATTAATCACACATCATGCTGAAGTCGCCAATTGGGGTTGCAAAATATGTTCAAAATTATCACAGAGATCAACAGATATAAAACTATGGGATGCACTAGTGTCAAATAGAAAACGAGTAGGATAATCATGCAAAGGAAAAAACTCTAAAGAGTACCTTGGTTATCACTAGCAGGTGGAGGTGCAGGAGTTGAAGAAGTCATGGCAAAGACTCCAGATGTCTTGCCTCTCTGCTGAGTGTGACAGTTATTCTTGAAATGACTAAGTTGAAGATACATGTGGCAAAGGTTGGTTCTGGTAGCCTAAGGTGGAGGGATAGCGGCGCTTGCAGGGGATGGACAGCTGTTGGCATAGTGACCCTGCTAGTTACACTTAAAACAAGTGATGGTAGAAAGGTCAAGAGATTTCTTCTTAGGAACCATCCAATACCATGTGCATTCTACAAATTCTTCTTCTACTGCTGGAAGCTGGGCTTCCTTTTCTTAGAACCACTGGAAGTACCCTAAGATGCTGAAGCTGCGTGCTTTCCCTTAGAAGTAGGGTTCTCAAATCTGGTGGCCATATCCATCAAAGAAGTGAAAGTTCCATGAACATGACTAATCAAGCGGTCATAATACTTTGAGCGAGCACCATGAATGAACTTCTCATTTTTCTTCAACTGAGTGCCAATCAAACCAGGACCAAACTTAGAAAGCTCGTTGAACTTCCTTTTATACTCAGCAAAAGTCGTATCTCCTTACTCAAGATCCATAAATGCCCTATATAACTGGGATTTCCCGACTTGGGGCATCCGTTTTTCCATAAAAGCATCCCTGGAAAGAAGGGATCCAAGACAAGACAAGATAAAGGAGATAAATTTCAAAGAAATAGATTCGATAGAAATAAGCTAGGAAAGACAACTAAAGATCTCACCTGAATTGCTGCCATATAATATTAGCCTCAACAGTCTGAGCGGTAACATATTCCCACCAGTCTTGGGCAGATTCCTATAACTGCAAAGTGGACAGATGATGCATCCGGGCATCGGTGATCTTGAGTCCAGTGAAGATCCTCTCAAGACTTTTAGCCATTGCTGGGCCTCAATAATGCTGTCTCCTTTAGTGAACTTAGTACCTCCAAGTTGAGAATACTCCTTACAAGCTGAGTGAACCTAACAAGTTGAACCGGTGTGACAATAGGAGCAACAACAGGTGGTGCAGGGGCAATTGGTGGTACATGAGCATTTCCAGGACTCCTACCATGAACATTCCTACGGTTACTCTGGAAAGACAAGAATAGACTTCAGAACAATGTTACAGTACCAAAACCTAAAAGACATCCCAATCGAAGGGAAACTTATCTACGAATCTTAAGTACGAACGAATATGATTTTGAAATTAATTCGACCCATTCAAGGGTATTACTACCCAATTTCCATTGAGTTTCACTCTATATGCTAAGTTTGCCAAAACCAGAGCTCTGATGCTAACTGTAACGACCCGCTATTTCGAACCATTCAAATTGACAATGTTAGACTTGAATTGCTCCAAGTAAAAGATTGTAAATATATTTATTATGCATAACTTAGCATATACAGTACATGAATCAATCACAGAATCACAGACACAGAGCTTACAACAAAATGACGGAATAGTATAAATTGTAGTTCATGAATCTACTACAGAAATAACATAGTCTGAAACAGGATACATCAGAAATCCCAGTACGCAGAAGTTTCTAAAAAAATAGATGACACGTTTGAACATACAACTGGAAATAACAGAAATAAAATGAAGCTGAAATAGATAAATAGATAAGCTAGATCTTCCAACGAACTTGAGCTCCAAAGGATGAATCTCAAACTGTGACACTCAAGCTGACTCGAGCATAAAGCAAAACAAAACACTCGAATCAGGATTAACAATCTTATGCAGATAAGTCAAGTTTAAGTGAAAATGTCAAGTAAATGCAATATAACTTAAAGGGATGTTGGGATTTCCATCCTTTAAGGATCTGATAAACTATTTACACACATAGTACAATATGCTACATATGTAATGTCTATGATAAAGTAAAATATTAAAACAGCGTTAAGGCGTTATTCATATTCCCACTAACACATTTTTATATATTCCCATAGTCTATATTGTATGGTAATTCCTCCGTAAACTGGAGGGCTATCAGAGGGCACTCCATAGGTATGGTACAAACCAAATTCGTAGAAGGTGCGATTGGGCATGTGACAAGGCAAGTAAGGCAATGCCAGGGCAGATATACCGTTTGCATATCCGGACAGGTGGTAACGCATAGCAGCTACTACCTCCCACCTCGAGACGCACTCCAAATCAAAGATGTGCACACCAAAACCAAATCACAAAAGTAATGGATATGGTTTTGAAGAAATGTGCCCGATAGGAGGAATGACCTCACTTGGCCCGGCATGGCTCTTGTTTTAGCCACATCAAGCGGGATCATGGGAGTCAAGGCTACGTAAATACCATATAGAATCATTACTAAACAATCATACTTCATTCTAGAATCTCCACCACGTACATACTTGTTAAAGTAGTTTTCGGTATTGGTAGAGATTATGACAATATCTGAGCCCAGTCTCCTTAACAACCAAACACTTATTTCATACCGTGGTCATTTATAAATTTCTTTATAAATATTTAAATCAAAAATACAAATTTAAATCAAAACGAATATTCAAATTTAATTCAATATAAATTCTAAAGTATCCATTTAACCACCTTTTATTAAAATAAGTTATAAATTATTTTCAAAATCATTAATTTTCGAATGAATCTTTATTTAAATTCCATTAACAACCAATTCAATTCACCAATCAAACTATAGATGCACCCTTTCACCCCTTTTATTTATTAACGTTATAAAATTTATTTAAATATAAATTAAGATCCCTTTTAGAAAATATTATTTATTAAATAGACTACTTTAAAAAGGATAAATTAAACTTTTTTCTTTATTTAAATCTTATTACTTTATTTTATTTATATATTAAAATTTTATTAAAACTTTACAAATTTCTTTTAAATTCAACTCATATCTTTAAATCTCCAAAAATCAACATTCTAAGGTTTAAGATCCACAATAATAAAATAGAATGCTTATCGCATATCAAAAGCAAACCCATATATTTCCTTTCACATATTTGGAAATCATATTCAAAATATAGACCAACAGTGTCCGTATGAAATTATCTATCCTAGGTCAAGTGATACAGATATTTTTATTTCAATCCGAAATGGTTTAAATTTACGAGTATAAATTATTAAAACCGCAAACCCAAAATTTCAGTAATTACTGAAAATCGTTTTGGTTTATCATTTCATACCACAACGAAGTTCTCTTATTCTAAAGTCCATTCGGGTATGTATCATTTCAACCTATAATGATTTCTAAACTAAGCGAACTTGTAGAGTGAGAACAATAAATAGCATAGCATAACAATTATTGACGCAATAAATTAACATATAACAGTGTAAATTTTCAAAGATGATCAAAAATAACTTATCATATTAAACAATTAATAGCTAGCAATTCATTTTTAACAGTACACTTATGTTGTCATTTCTTATTGAATCAATTTAATGAGCATTAGAATGTTAATCGTGGATGATTGCTCATCTTATGAGGCTACAGAACGATGGAAAGTAACTACGGACAAAGAATTATATAACGGACACTGGCATGAAGCAGACATGACAAATCAATTAGCTACGACAACACAAAATGGATTTAGCACGAAAATTTAAATAAAACGGAAAGATATATATAAAAAAATGTTATACAAGAACATTCATTTTTTTAAAATATAAGAAAGAACAAAGATGTATAATACATATACTTTTGTTAGCAATTGGAAGAAATTGGTATTTATAAATCCATTTCTCCTTTTTTTAGATATGTTATAAATTCAAAAGTATGTAGTATATGTACAAAATATAAATTTTCCTCGCAGGCCACATATATGTAACACAAGGTTAGAGCTAAGAATATTTCAACTCCCAAATGAAAAGCGAATACATGCACCCAATAGTGATAAACCAAACTGCAACCTACAGTATGCAGAGGACATGTATATATATTGGCTGCTATGCATACATATATGAAATTTCTTATGCATGCGCTGCCAACATGTCGTTACCCCCTCTCAAACAACTTCAAACACGATAGTAATGTTGTGCAAACACGTGATATAATATATATACACACACACATATATATACATCCCAATATGATACGTTCCATATATGCACATATAAATCGGCGAAACAAGAGGTATAGGCAAAAATAAAATACAAAATAAAGGACGTCAATACCCATTCCAACAACAATACATGTAGCATGCTAGGAGTCTCAGGCCTACATAAGTGTCATGTGTATATTACCTTGTAGGCTTTCGAAATTTTATAAATCAAGTCTACCACATATATACGAATTAAAACACCCATAAGCTATTTCCCGAAACAAGGTGGAATCAAACCTATACCATGCACATGTAAAAAGGAATACATACATACATATATATATATGGGATTTTTAGACACAGGGAAGAAATTGCAAAAAAAATTAGTCTCAGGGACAGCAAGTTTGTTTTTTAGTTTGAAAGACACTTTAGTGTAAATCACAGAGTGATAGTTGCAGCTGTCATTTTTTATTTACACTATAAAGTGTCCTTCAGACTAAAAAACAAACTTACCGTCCTTGAAACTAATTTTTTTTTTAACTTTTCCCTGTGCCTATTTTTCTGTATTTAAGTATCCTAAATGATAGAGCGAAGGGGAAACCAATGCAGCCCATATATGTGCGTAGAGAAAAAAATAAAAAAATAATGCATGGATCAATGTATTTATTCAACAAAGAGAGAAGAAACTGCTTGGCTGCAACACGAAGTCCGACTCGGGTCAAGGAAGGTTCGGTTCGATTGATGGAAGGTGGCATGGGTCGATTTTGATGTGGCATGGGATCTGTCTGACTAGAGAAGGCGGAGACATGGATGGGTGAGCGAAGGTTGTGGTGGTGGTTACGGCATATGAGGTGGTGGTTGCGGCAAAGGAGGTGGTGGTTACGGCAAAGGAGGAGGTGGGGAGAAATGGTTGTGGTGGCACTTTGGGATGGGAAGATGGTTGTTCGCTACTGGCTTGATCAGGCTGGAGGCGCTTGGGTCGGTAAGCAAGCGCTCGGTGTTGTCTTAGATCATGTGGTTGGAGGGAAGCGATGTGGTGGGTGGTAGAGGTATGGTCGCCTATTAGTTGATATATGTATAATTTCATTTGCAAGAGGAGAAGTGGAAAGGAGCTGAGTATATCAAGAAATGAGGGGAAGAAAGAAAACTACAGAGAAGAATGAAGAAGCAAAAGAAAAGGAGAGGAAATGGAAACATGCCAGAGAAGTGATAGTAGAGCAATGGTAAAAGGTAGAAATGAATATATATACTAGAAAAGGTGCAATTGTAATAGCAACGGTCACACATTGATTTAGCTAAAAATTTAAAGCAATTGATTTTGTTTGGGCAGCACGTTTAAATTTGAAACTGAAGGAAAATGTAAGGTCACAATTACAACGTACCGTTTTATCGTTTCCGTCGCGTACGGACCTCAAAATACTGAAATAAATATAGTGCATGGATCAGCACGACGAGACGGATAGAATGGTACATAGAAATCAACGCTACGACCAAATTATAAAAACTCGAATTTTTGTGTCGAAAATGCTGCTAAACTGTAGAAAAATAAGATAAACGGAGCTATAGAAGTTCGAATTCCAAAATGAATTATGACATCTTTCTCATAAAATGAATTACATTTGTATTATATAAATTATCCGGTTTTCGAAAAAATTTAAATTTCACCAATTAACTGATTAAATTTTATAATTTAAATTTCACACTAAAATTGACTTAAATATTTTTCAATAAAAATTTGCCAATTACCATAATTAAACAGACGCATTCCAATTATAAAAAATTTATTTCAAAATTTTATCATTTACATTTCAATAAATTTTTGTTATTTACGTTACAAAAATCGTTGAAAATTCTCGGGACGTTATAAGAGGCGAGTGGTGGGCGGCAAGCAATCGAAACCCAGATATAAACAAAATTCACAATGCCTAGAGATGGTCGCGATGCACTACGGTGAGATCGTGAGGAGGTCCGGTCATGTGTGTGGTAGTAGCATTCTCTTGTACGGTTGGAGATGTGGCCGAATTTCCTAAGATGGCTTCGTCGAGGCAGGGATATTCGGTTAGCAGGATTCGGGAAGAAGGTACTGTAGTTGGTTTTATTTTAAATTCAATCATATCATGAACACTAATTTAATTATTTACTTATTGGTTTAAAAAATTCAAATTTATTAACAACCCGAAATTATTCTACGAGGTCGGGGCATTTAATTCGTAGGATACGGAAGAAAAGTTTGAATAGATTGTAAATAAAATCAAGGTAAGAAATTCTCGCTCATTTGGATTCCAAATTTAAATTTTAAATAGTTGAAATCAAATTTTGGATACCTAATGAATTTATAAACTATTGTCTATTGAATGATATAATATATATATATAGTAGTAATATATATATATATATTAGTATTTAGAGTGGTATTCCCACACATTATAGCGGATGAGACCCTATGCGCCCGCATAATAGCGGATGACGCTATGTACCACGATATCCTACCTCAAAACGGGATTGTTACCGTTATGTTGTATTAACATCTGTGGATGTAGGAAAATAGGTTAGAGGGATCCAACTGGATTTCTCAAAAATGTTGATTTTAACTTATATAGTGATATATGATTGATGTAAATAGTCTGTTATATATTATTGTTGTGATTTAAATTTATTGGATGCTATTATAGCACTGACCTGAATTTTAGTATTTTAAATACCATAGATATTATTTTTGAATTCGAAGGAATTAAAAGAGAATTTGGACGTAAAAATATTTTATTGGAGTATGGATTATTTTAAAGGAAGTATAGTTGGATAAAATAGTAAATTGATTCTGGAATTTTACTTAACTAGTTACCAAATATTTAAATTGAGATTTTTAAATAAATTATATAAAGGGATTTTTAAGACTGGATTTAAAAATGATAATCGGAAAAAGAATACGGAACGAAGTTAAAAATCGATATGGAAAATAGATTTGAAAAGGATAAATGGGATTATAAGGAAATGGATTTATAAAATATAATTTTATAATAAGATTTGTTTTTTTATAAACAAGTAGATTTAGAGGAGTTATAAATTTATAAACAATGTTTATAAATTAAGGAATCGATATCAGATGATAATTAAGGATATAATTCATAGGGTGAATATGTAAACAGGGGTAAGAAAAATAATAGATTCTATTTTTGAAATGAGAATGGTGAGGAAATCGATAAATAATCGATATGTTGTGAAATCGAGAGGAAGTTATAAATTAAATTCATTATTGACATTTTAAAATATATTTTTATTTTTAGAATTTAAGTTTGTTTTTTAAAAGAAAATGAACTTAATTATTTAAACTATAAAATTTTAAGCTAGTTAGTATTGGAATGCTTCAGAAAATGGGTTTTCAGATATTTAATATTTATTGAAATAAAATTTTATTTACTACAAATCAGCTTTGTAAATTGATTTGTTTTATTTTAAAAGAGTTATTGATGGTTTACTAAAAGGGTTTAATATTTTAAATAATAGCCTAAAATATATTTTTAAATTAAAAATTAATTGCTATCCTTTAAAAATACTCATACGTATATATAGTTTGAAATGATTTGAAATTTATTTATAAAATTATCTCAAAATGTGTAACAGGTTTTTAATTTAAAAATGATATTTTATAAGAGAAATCTTATAAATGGAATGTTATAGACTTAAAAGAATTCCGATGTCTAGATGCGATAACTACTGGTAGATTTTGAATTCATTTAAAGGAGATATAAATGGTTGATTGAGATTATAAATATGTATAATCGGTTTGGAAATCGTAGGTTGAATTTATTAAAATTCCGGAGACTTATGAGATAAGTTGTGAATTATTTCCAAGTTAAATCTTAAAAATAATTTTGGAAATTATTTGTATAAATATTTTCCTATGTATTGGAAGGAAGGTTTTGGAAATACTTTTAGTGGGAAATGATTTGGAATAGAAATATTTTCTAAGTGTTATAAAATGGAGGTTGGAAATATTTCTAAGT
This sequence comes from Allium cepa, assembly GCA_030765085.1. NCBI lineage: Eukaryota > Viridiplantae > Streptophyta > Magnoliopsida > Asparagales > Amaryllidaceae > Allium > Allium cepa. Next base: position 1,774,114 of record JASFAV010000025.1, on the reverse strand, counting down.
ACTGAAATAGTGGAATATCCTGTTATAGATACAAGTGCTGAAAGTGTTTTTCATAATATGAAAATATTGAAAGAGATTGAGCATATATTTCGGTAAAGATATTTTGAACATTACAAATGAATGTCGTGAAGATGATGAAGACGGTGATTCGGTTTGTCCAGATCCAGGCAACTTGTACGAGCGAATGCTATCAGAACATCGTCATTGGAGGACAATGAGCATTCTAAGAAGAATTGTTTCTTTAAAGGTAACGCTTAGCCTTGAGTCTCATCAACCGGGAATGACTGAAACAGGGGAGATGTAGCAAGTCTAAGTGGGTCGCACCTAATTAGGGTATGTTATCACTTTTCTAGATGTCCTCGGAAACCTATTTATTGTGGATATATTGTGCATAAAGAAGGAGCGCTTGATAATAAGGGTAGGAACACATGGGGTGATAACATATTCGGTCTATCAAGGCTAGGGGTTGGCCGGTCTTGTGTAGCAGGGGATCCCAGCGTGGTCCTTGGTATATTGTTCTAGAGGTGCACTATGACAGGTTGTACCCCAGTGACCCAGTCATTCGTTGGAATCCATTCTCCAATACAGGTTTAGGGTTTTGTTTGTAGAGCCTAGTATGCTAGAATTTAATTAATGTAACAATTTTAGCTATTTGAATAAGTATTTGTATTTAGACACTATTATAATATCATGGGATTTTCTATGAAATGTTTTGGTTATCGTAAGCGAAAAACCCTTCATGTTTATGTGTGATGCGGTCTACGAGATACCTTTGTTTTCAAATGATTTTGATAACTATAATAATTCAAATTGAGTGTGTTTTCTCATGCTGATTTTCCAAATTGAGTGTGTTATAAATTCTTTTGTATGATAATCTGTTATTACATATTAATTTTTACTGTGTTGTTATGTTCCTTTTCTTCTAACTTTTTTTTCTTCACCCTAAAGATTCGTATTTTCCATTCAATTCGAGTCGGACTGATGCAAATTAGGGTCTATTCAAGGGGTACAGATTTGCGGGCCTTTAAACGTGCAATCGTCCATTTCTCCTCCATGACCAAGAAAATGACGTATAAACGCAGCACGAATGGATGTGAATTCTGACCTATCCATGATGAGATATCACATCATGATCATTGGGGTTGCAGCACTCACTGATCTCTTCAATTTTCTAGTTGGAGGATTTTCGAATTAATGGATGGATTGCGTTATAATCGAAGAGAAATATCTAAAGTTCTCGGCCGTACATTTGAAAATAGTGGCGCCGTGTAATTAGGTTTAGGGTTTGAGCCACGTAAGGTGAGTTGGGTCCTTTATATACACAACGTTTTAAAACACTATTCATGCAAAATATTTTCGAACTCCGAACGAAGCGTCCCGCCTGGCATTCCTAATGTTTTACCCATATTCCGAACACAATGAAATATGTATCGGAGGTTAATTCCATCATATATGGAAGATAAGTTTTCAAAATCGATTAAATCGAGTTCCTTAAATTAATTTCTATGCATTTCAAGCTCGCGCAGCCAAACGACAAGTGCGATCGCTATGAAACTTAAAATCCTACAATAATTCAATATTACAGATCCGACGAAATTGGTTTCATCGAAATTGAGACAGTGGCAAAAATGGCTATTTTTACTCATTAATTATAATATATATTTCCAATTTCTAATTATTCACTTTAAATCCAATTTTTAAATGTCAACAATCTTCACTCATTTTTAAATAAAATTTAAATCAATTTTCGATATCATTTCCATTCACATTAATTCAAGATTCACTTACTTAACAATTTCCACTATTAAATTTAGACAATTTAATTATTCAATGAATTACATTATTTCAAATATAAGTCTTATAACTTATAAAATTTACCTTTAAAACAAAATCAAATAACAAACAACTACTTTCCCTTGTGTTCAATATTATTATTCAATTATTGCTATTGATTATAACCACATTAAATACATAGGATTTCATTCCAATACTCGTTATCATCAAAATCATCAAAATTAGTTATTTCAAATTTTTTTTCAAGTTCCCATTAAACTACTGCACTAACAAATCATTAAAAAGATTATTTCTAACCATTTTTTTTATTCAATGATGGTTAAATTTTACATTTTAAAATAGTTAAAAATACGGGTCGTTACACCTAGTCCTTTTTTATTAAATAACACAACTTTGAAAATACTTGTTTACAGATTTAAAAACCTTTTTAAAAATGATATATATAAATATGATACAAATATATTTATGAAGCTAATATATTTAATAAAACTACAAAAACAATTTAAAACAAAATTGCTAAATAAGCCTTTTATTATTTTAAATAAATAACAACTAATTTTCTAAAATCATACATACTTAAAAAAAAATACTTTTAATATGTTTTAAACACCCATTTAAAATATTACTTAAAAATAACTACTTATAATTTATTTAAATTTTTTTTAAAGAAGAATATTTATATTTATCAAACCCTCTTTCTTCAATAATTCTTAATTAATTATTAAAAATTATTTAAACTTAAACCACTTTAAAAATACTCTAGTATATTCTACTTGCATCCCTAAAAAGATTATAGAAAATACTTTAATTAAATGCCATTTTTAACTCAATTAAAGTTCAAACAGCAATCTGTATCATTTCTTGAATACTTTCAAAATGATCCAGAGCTATTACAACAACAAACAAATGCCACTGTTAAGTTGATTAGGTATAGAGAGTAGGATTACACATATTTTTCATAAGAAAGTTTCGAACGTTTTTGACATGTTATCACTTGATTCAAGGCTTGATTTTTTTTTGTAGTAAGTAGTATATTTAGTATAATTAATAAGCAAGCAAAGAAATCCCTAAGAATGTCTTTACAAAATATTATAGAAATTGTTGAACACAAGGCATTTCTAACTTTGTTTATATCAACTATTTGTTAAAACCCACTCCATATTCAATTCCAAACCAAATACCATCACATCAAACATATATGCAAAATGTCAAGGCCATATCACATGTTATAGAAGGTCATAGAAGTGATGATATGCCATAAATAATTGTAATTTTCTTACAAAACCAAGTAAGGTCCATATATACAACATTGATTAGTTAATAACTTTACTATAATTATACAAGAAATTATATAAAACTTCATTACAATATGACAGTGAGTTAACCCATCCTTTTTTAACCTTCCTACTATGAACAAGCTCAACCTCATGACACTTCCAACCTCAACCAAAGCAAGATCCCAATGTTCCACCTTACCTTTTTATATGTCCAGTCCCCTAAACTAGAAGGCTCTAATTGTTCAAAGCCTTGAATTATTTTAGTGGGTGTGCTCCTTTTCTTTGAATTTTGGGATGCTAAATCTTGTTGCTATGTTGTGTGTAAAGAGAAGAAGACGAAGAGATTTGTTTCTGTATTTTTTGAATTAGCAAACCCATTTCCAAGAGGTCATTACCACCTCTTACCAACCATCTCTAGTCACAAGCCCTTCCCTCGTCCATATGCTTTCTTTACACCTTATTTTCTCTTTACTTAGCCCTTAAGACTTCCCAATGTTCCCCTCCTTCAAAATATCTTCATTTGACATCATCCATTGATTTAACTAGCCATAAGTAAAAATATTTTTAGTTGCTAGTTAACTAGATATTAGTATATCAAGATAGCATAACAAGTTCGAACAATTTTTACTGAGGAAAAAACTGTTTATGGATAAAACAATTTTTGTTCGTATTACTGATATTTCTTCAATATATTTATTTTTGTAAAATAAATTCAAAAAAAAGCTTACTATAGTTATTTATTAAAAAGAGTTTAGAAAGGTATTAAATCAATTTTATGGCATTGAACTATATTCCAAAAGTTCTGATATTCAAGATGAAGTTTTCAAAATTAAGGTTCACTAAATAAAGCTTGGTAATTAAGGTTTGAACATAAATTTAATGTTGTCATATTATACTCAATAGCACTTATGAATTTCGAGTCCGAACACTCTTTCATAAAGATTTCATTGTTTTGTTAACAATTCTCTAATATTTCGTAAATACTCGAGAACACACAACCATTTAGTGATCTTAATTTAGATCTGATATTTGCTTCATGCATCAAATACATAAGTAAAATACGATATTATGTACAATACAACATGTATGATAATTTCTACTATCAATACATAAGGAAATCATCTTAGAGGTCCATACTGAAAATTTTAATATGGTGTCTTTGCATGTCGTTTGGGACATTTCCAACATTCTTTGTATTTACTATAAAAGATATGATTTATAATCTAATATTTAGTAATAAACAACCAAACTATTATTGATTTTGACGTAAATGTACCGTTAACAATTAGCGATATGTTGTTTATTTATAATCCAAAAATATCTATGTATCTTTTAGTGTCCTTTCTTGTAGATATATGCTTCCTGTGCATTTAGATTCAAAATTAAACTATTTGATATTTCTATCGAAATACTTATTCAATTCTATTGCTTATAGATTGATACTTTTGCATCATTTATTAGATCATATCCAAAAACCCCAAACTCAGTATCACTCCTAAAGACTTTGAGACATTTTGGTTATTATGTTCAAATATTGTATTTTAAATTATTATTTAGAATTTTTCATTTCAATGCAAACGTACAAATCATAAAGTCATATCAAGTGATAATTTTGTGAGTAAATCCGAATTAACTTGTGCATGTTGAATATTGAATCTATTATGCATAATTTCAATATTTGAAATTCACGATTTTGTTATTGTCAATGTTGCTCATTTACTCCAACTGCATTAATCTTGCTCTTGAAGACACATTCATGACTAATGGATCATATTCTTTTGGGTACAGTTACCAAAATCATATTTTGATAATGTACTTGGAATCCATTTAGATTTGTGCATGATACCATATGGAAGATTGAATACTCAAATAATGGTTTAATTAACAACTAAGAATTATTTATTCTCGATAGTGAAAAGAAACTAATAGTTTTTTTTAAATATTTGAGAACATTTATTAGACACTCTAAAGCAATGTGTTCGTTTAGGTAAGGTTAATTTCATTTCTTCCCACTTAAATGCTTTTATCATTGGATCGTATTCAAATCCATTTTACTATAAATAATTTCTGAAAGAAATTCCTCAACTACGAAGTTGGTACTTATTAAAAACAATAAATGTTTCTCAATGCAGTGAAATAGGCATTCATAAACACTTTATAAATTGCCTTATATATAAAATTAAATTGGTTTTCGATTTACTATACTGATGATCAAAACATAAATTGGTCATCTAATGACTATCGTTCTTAAAATTCTTTTAGGGCGATTCCTTAAAGATCCCTCATGAACAATTATTACGTGCAGTCTTTTACCTCACACATCCTGCCAACTCCTCAACCTAGGATATGTTGAGGTTACTTATAAACCCTTATGTACTATGATTTTGTAAATTGTTATTTAGATGAAATTAATTTTAACCTTGTGTGCTATTCCTAAGTACGCAAACTTATAGAGAAGTTATCTCAACTTCATTCACCATTAATCATACTTTGTTCAACAAAGCTTGATCACTTCTTATCAACACATCATTTTCATAGAGAGGGGTGACTTCTAAAGTTGAATCTTTGTTCATTCTTAGGCACATTCGAAACACTTTCATTATACTCACATGTTCGATCAAATTGAATTAATTTTATTTTCTATTGCACGCTATTTTATTTACTTCCATTTTATATTCTATAAGCTTATTGTAGACATATTACATGTATATCAAATACCCATGTTCATGTTAGTGATAACTCATCGGTGAATATAATGAACTACATGGAACTGTTTTGGTATTAATAGAATTGCAATTGCATACATTTGTATGTATCAATCCGTTCAACAACTCTTATCATGCTCCCACTTAATGGGTGCTTTTCCCTTTATTATTTGAGATATAATTCACCGGTATCGTTTGATTCATAATCATATACTCAAAGAATTATTTCTTTGGATTGTGGCTTAGTCCATGATTCCAAAATAATTTTAAATAAATTTAGATACTTTTGTATTTTCTAAGCATCACAAATACCACTATCATTGTTTTATTTTATAATTTTTTATGATATCCATATTGAAATAAAATCATGTCTACGTTCCAGTTAATACTGAAAAATAATTATTATTTCATATATAATATTAGGTGTATATGACGAAAGCAATTTTCATAATTTGATGTGACCAATGAGTGTTGTATGGCATGCTCATTATTTCCGCAATTGCTATAATAACGTGTGAAATATGAAGCTTCATTCAGTCACTTAATATAGCCTATTTATTTTATTTTCTATAACTTGTTTACAGTCAAGAGTTTCCAAATCAAGCATCTTCAATTCAAAGAAATAAATATGTAACGACCCGGAATTTTCGATCCCAAAAATTCTGGATAGTTAGGAAAAGAAGGAAAGAGAAAGAAGAAGAAACAGAAACAAGTCACAGAAACCTCACATTCATAGCGGATCAAAATATAATACCAAATAATATTCTTTACACAAAGAAAACTGTATCAGTAAATTACATTTTAAATACATCAGAGCTACAACAAATATACAAACACTGGACAGATACAACTATGTCCCATATAACTACAATATATCTAAGCGGGTACACTCCATACGTTTCTGTCATCCAGCTCGCCTCCTGAGCTCCAAAACGTCCTTACCTGAAAATCTGTAATACTCAGTCTGACCCAAGCATTACATCAAAGTAACACCCGGGTCAGGCTAGAAACCAACGTGAGTAAACCCATCTAACATGGAACACAGAAGTATACAACTTATATAAATATAACCCGGGTAACTTGTATCAATTACAAGTTCACAAATTGTTATAGACGTTACTTATCAATACAAAATTCTAAGTACCAAAACTTAGACTAAATAATCCAATTTACTTAAATCATTCCATTCCAGCTTACTGATTTCACATATCAATCTATAAAGAATCGAAGTGGTTTTGGGTATTTATCAATACCTGACTCCAGTCTCTTCGAATCTCATGTCATCCAAACCCAAGTTATTCAAGTGAAATGCCATTCAAATTTTAAGTACAGGATATTACTTTTACGTAGCAATTCATTATTGATAGATAACTACATTAACCTGTCCTCCCAAACATATCATATCACAAAATATTCTATATCATAGATATCAACCAATTCAAGGCATCCAATATTATCCAATCATCCATAAGCATATCACATTAAATCATTCCATCTCTAATTAATTTAAAATAACTTAAATTAATTACTATAAATCCTGCTTACTTAACCATTAATTAATTACAAACCAATTAATTATCCTCTAAATACTCCATCTTAATTAATCATCCTTGATTAATTATTCTCTAATTACATTACATAAATTAAACCTCAATTACTATCATTAATTATATTAATTAATGATCCTCTAATTACTTCTTTAATTAATTATTGTTCAAATTTGTCACGTTCAATGATTAACCTTTAATTAATCACATTCACTAATCAACCTTGATTAATCATGCTCAGTAATTAACTATCCTTCATTACTTACCTTAAATAACTCTTACAATTAATTAAACCTTTAATTTATTTAATTACTTCCATAAAGTAATTAACCTTCTTATTAATTGCACAAAGTAATTAAACCCAAATTACTTCCATTAATTAATTGTCCTTCAGTAATTATCCACTAATTACTTTCATTAAGAAATTTTCCTTTAATTATTAATATTAATCAGTCGTCACCTATTAATTTTATTAAGTGATTTACCTTTAATTAATTTTAATAATTATTTATCTTTAATTGATCACAACCTTAATTGAATAAAGTTCAATTCTTATTTTAAATTAAATACTTAATTATATCATTATTCTTTATTTAAGAATCATTTAGGAATTAATTCCAAAATCACATCTAATATAATTACTTTTAAACAATAACTTAAAGATATACTAATCAAAGCAAATTTAAATTTTAAGAACTTGACTCACAATTAATAATGAAATTTGTTTTGAGAAAATTAACTACACTTGCTCTTTTAAATAAAACTTGTTAAAATATCAGTTTCACAATTTATACATTTACTCCTGACAACTAAATTCACTCATGCATTAAACCTTGGTACATGCTTCATTTTTGCTTCAAAACTTGTTAACACCCTGATTTAAACTTATTCAATCTTCTTTATTTAACTCCAGGTCAAGGAACCCGAGCCAAAATTCAATTCTCGAGTCAATTCATAGTTTTTCCCGAGCTAAACTCGAGTCCCCACACAATATTTAAAACTGCTATATTAAACATTTGCGCATCAACTCGTCTTTGAGACAACCCTCGTTCTACTTCGGTTCTAACCGAAAAAAACTATCCTTTCCCACAAAACAACAGCAACCCAAAAATCCACTGATACGCCGATTGTACCTGTGCATATGCACCAACGTTCAACGCCGCCGTGATCATCATCAACACCTCCTACACGTCGGCGATCCCCCCGACATCCAATTTCGACCATCGATTCAACACTACCAAACCCAAATCAAATTCGAGCCTCTTCTATCGAATTGGAAAACTCAACTTCGCCTGAAAACTTCATCGCTCCACCGACGTCGTCCACCAGAATCTCTGGAACTCCACCCTCACCTTCGTCCACAACCCTAGCACTGCTTCCCCCATTACCGGATGACTCGAATCTCCTACGACAAAGCAGCGACCCATTTCTTTGACCTCGTCTTCAAAGCTTCCTTAAACCCTAATTATATCCACCCCGTCACCATGAAGAGCTATCCCACCTCTAGACATTTTTCCCAGCCTCCCCGATCGCTATGCTAGCTTCGACAAGAACCCCGACCTCTCTCGAGTTCTCCGATCACCGGAAATGACCAAAACCTATTTTCTTATTATCCAAGAAATGCACATCCAAAACTCCACTAAAAATTATGATTTTTATTTTAAAAATCCTAATTCGAACAGGGGATTCAGGTTGTATACTTGAATTTACAAATCATTGTACTTGATTTCAACACATTTCTAAATTTCCACTGTTATTTTCCAATTTCCAGTAAATTCCAAACTTAATTCATTTAAAAAATTTAAAACTTAATTATGTTTAAACAATCAACTATGTTTGGAACTCAATTCCAAACAATGATTAGATAAGATGATTTTGAATTTAAGGTTTTTGTTTACTCTCAAAACTTAGGAAATAGAGAAGAACTGGCATATATTTAGAGATCCATACTTATGTATACACATGCAAACACAAATCTAACCCAAGAATCACATGCACAGTTTTAGATTTACTTAAGCTTTAAAAAAAATGTTTACTCACCTGCAACTTTCTTGAATAGAGAACAAGTTTGATTATTTTTTTCTTTACTTTTCTGGAACATGTTGTTAAGATGAATTGCTGCTGCTTTTGATTGAATTTGGTTTAGATCTTGCTTGTTGAACTTTAATTCTCCTGTTAGTTGAATTTGCTTGCTTTAGATCCATAGATCCTAGTAGTAGTGGTAACTTCAAGTTTCCTTCTGGTTTGAATTTGTTGAGTTGATCAGTGGTCTTTGCAGATTGATTTACAGTTTGCTGTTGAATTTACTGCTGTTGAATTTAGTGCTGTTGAATTTACTTGTTGTTTGAGATGATTACTTTGATTTTGAACAATTTTTTTGATCTGGTTTTCAGTTTTAGAAGAGAAGAAGAAAATATTTTTGAACACAAAAGATTTTTGCTAAGTTTTACTTAATACATTTATTAATAAATGTTTTCAAAATTAAACTTAAGATAATGCCACTTGTTGCTTTAAGTTGTAGATTATTTTACAAGTGTATTTGCATGATCTAATATCCTTACACATTATTACATTTCAAATATCATAATAATTACTCATTTTTTATAAATGTTTTCAAATTGATTTCTTATTTATATTGTCATGTTTTAATGTTTATTTCAAATAGCCTTTAATGTTTTCCATATACAAATTATCTTTATTAATTATAAACTATGCTTGGTTCATTGGTATATTTTTAAAATATATCTTCCAAAAATAAAATTTAAAGAAAGAAAATTTAAAAAGAAGAAGATATTGAATTAAGTCTTATTTCAAAGCCTGATACTAAAAACATTGTACTAAAATATATATACTAAATTTATTTCAAAAGCTAATTTTTAAAGAAAAAAATTAAACTATTATTATATATATTAATTTAAGCTATTATATTTTTATTAAATTTCCAAATTCATTTACACATCTAGATACCTTTTATTATCAGAATTTTATCTGTTCAATTGATTAAAACAGTTAATTACCCATTAATCAGATGCCCAAAAATCTGGGTTATCACGTTCCTCCCCCTTTGAATCTTTTCGTCCCCGAAAAGAAATGAGACCAAAATTTATTTAATACTTAAAACCAGATAAATTTTCTTTGATCATCTTTAAAACACTTTAAAAATCTATATAGTATTATAAAATAGTTTTATAAAAAATACTTTTTATAACACGATGTTTCCACAAGTCCATCTTTGTTCTCACAGAAATTCGGTCATACGTTGATCAGGCGTAGGACTGAAAATCTAAAAGTACTTGGTAAACCCGTTTTCAACACCCAGTGAAAATACTTTGAAAAAAATAATTTTATTGAAAACTTTGTAAAAATATAGAAAACATTTTGAAAATAGAGGAAATATCTTTGGTGAGAATGCTCTGGAAGTCATCACCCCCATCCATGGTCGTAGTTACATCCTGGATTACGTTGCCATCACAGCAAAATTCCATGTAACTGTAGGCACCAGCGCCCTCGATTTTCCCTGCCAAAATGAAACTTCTCCACTCCACATAGCTCGCAGTCTACTATATAAAATCAAACGCAAACTGTTGGCTCTCAGCGGCACATACGACTTTCGCTATGTTACCATAGGTCGCAGTCTACCGACATAAAATCAAATGTAGACTGTTGGCTCTCAACGGCACACACGACTATAGCTATGGTCTGCAGTAGATCGTAGTGACATCGAGTTACACTGTCGTCATAGCATAACCCAAATGCCTCTGTAGGACTCAGCGCCCTCGATTTCCGCTACACACTACACAAAATCCTTAGAAACTAGGTTTGTCCGGACTCCTCACAGGATCAACTTTAGAACCCCCCATACGGTTCGAGGCAGTACCACCCTGTGGCACTCCTGAGAAGTTCATTTCAAGGGAGTGCCTTTTTCTCCAGAGCCATTTTCAAAACACTTTATACTATATACATATAGTATCTTCCAAATCATTAACCTAGTACGAATCTCCAATAAATCTCCTTTTTCAAAAACGATTAACCCAAAATCGATAATTCTCAAACTAGGCTTTTCAAATCCAATATTGATTTTACCCAAAAATCAAAAGCCTTTCCAAATCCCAAGGTTCCAAACCTTTTCCCAAAATCCTCATAAGATCCTTTATATATATAGATATATATAACCTTGAAAAACCTTTGGATCATTTCAAACTTGTATAAAACCCTTTTTATACTACAAATAATTCCAAAAACCCTTTTCTTCTGGCTATAGATTCACAAAGGGAGATTTATCTTATATAACAAAAATATATAAATTTGTTTATTTCAAATCAAATATTCAAATTTAATTTCTCAATAAAGTCACTTACCAAATTACTTACTTCCATAAAGTAAATCTCTACCATAGAAATATCCAATTTCTATTTATTTCATCATATATTTCACAAAATATATTTTCACTTCAAAAACCATTTTACAATTCTTATCCACGAATTCCCAGTATCAATTTCATTCAAAACTGTACGATGTACACATATCATCCAAAAGCTGTACGAATCTGATCGCTCACTCGATCACACAATTTCACTTCCGAACTAGTACCATCCACTCGACTTCCTAGTGCGGACACAGATCTGGTTTCTTGATCAGAAACCGTCATTCTCCTTGTATAGCCTAGCTATAATAGAGAATGTCCAGCACCAATCCACAATCCATATCCAGGTTCGCCGTCGAAAATCGAGTGAAAAATTCCAACTCGGATCGATATAACTATCTCGAAATTCTGTGCTCGAATCTGGATCAAATCACTATGCGAATAGAATAATATACGTACATCCTACGTATATACCTTTATTGATTATTAGCCAAATCAATTCTCCTTTCTATTTACATTCACTTTAATTTCTATCCACTTACTCACATTTGCTTCAATCCCAATTGGATTATTACCTCAATTCTTATTTCAATTAGGGTATTTGATCATAAATACTTATTAGTTTGTAAAATAGCTGTAAAATAGTTAGATAATTGTAAAATAGTTGGAAAATAGTCAAATAGTTATAGAAATTTTAAATAATTGCAAAATAGTTGTAAAATAGTAATTAGTTATAAAGTAGTTGAAAAATAAAAATTAGTTTATATAACAATTGTAAAATAGTTAAATAGTTTCAAAAATAATTATAAAATAAGTATAAAATAGTTTAGGGTTTAAAAAGAAAGGTTGCATATATAATAAATAGCTTGGAAAAAAAATAGATTTGTACTAAAACAATTTATTTTGAAAATAGTCCAGAGTCAAACTGTTCAATTCCTAACCTCCATTTCCATTCAATTCAATTTAAATTTCCACTTTCATTTATATTGACTCAATTCCAATTTAAATAACTTCAATTTCCATTGAAATTTAATTAATCCCAAATTCAAGTTGAATTAATCCACAATTTCTTTTCTAAATTCAAATCAAGTTCCATTTGAATTTACTCATTCAACTTTAATCATAATTTCAATTAATTTAAATAAATTTCAAATTGAACCAATTTCAATTCATATCAATTCCAGTTTGAATTAATCCTAATTCCATTTGAAGTTGATCTCATTCCACTTCAATTTCATTTCAAATTAATCCAATTCAAATTTTTCATTTGAATTTTTAAACTTATCCATCTTCAATCATAATTCCAATTAATTCAAATCAAATTCAATTTGAACTAATTCAATTCAAATTTCAAATTTAAACTATCCAGAATTATATAAATTCGATTTAAAGTTTTAAATGTTGATTTAATCCTTTACATCAAATCAACTTATCTCTTTAAACCATTTAATTCTGAATCCAAATTCCATTTTATCTTAATAATGGATATATTACTATACCCCATTTCTTCATTTATTTAAGCAAATCCAGTTTCAGCTTAAAGATTATTAATAACAACAGGATGGTATTATCCAAATTATTTTAAAACATCCATCCATTTTCAATTTTTAGATCTCAAACCCATTTTGATCATACACGAACTCCCCATTCAAATCAACCTTTTAACTTCCCAAGTTAAATTCCAATTTCATCTTGAAATTTCCAATTCAGATTGTTTGTTCTAAACTTATTTAACTTTTTCTAAGTTAAATTCAATTTAATCCCATTAATCGCACTCCAAATTTGAATTCTCCATTTCAAATTCCAAATTTCTATCACTTAAAAGTTCAAAAACTTATCACTTTGGGTATCACATCTTATTCCAAGTTTAAAACTCAACACTTAGAGTTTATTTCAAACCATCTTTTATATTATGTATATCCACATATACATACATATTTACTTCTTGGCCCACAAAGCCAAATTTTAAAATTTAAACCACCCTTGGTTTTAATTCAAAACAAATTCATTTAAATTTTCAAACAACTCTTTTTTGAAACAGGACCCAGATTTAAAACTTCACAATTTAGATCATCTTTAATTCCAATTTATAAGTCGTACTTCCCTATATGTTTTACTTCCTTAAAAAATTTCATTTTGCTTACTCATTAATACACATTATATTACAACAATCATTTATGATAATAAACAAGATTATCATATCTAGAAACCAATTCATTATTATCTTATTCTGAAATTCATCCCCAAATTCAAGATTTAATTTCAGTTTGAATCCATTTCAAACTTATCTTTATTTAATTTTAATTTGGTTGTATTTCTTTTACCACTTAATTTAATTCCAATAATTTAACAACCAATTACCTTAACATTTATTAGAAAGATATTGCTTTATATATCAAAATATATTCTTATATAAAATCATTTAAAATCTTTATATAAGAAAATAACAAGTACGCTCTCATACACACACACACACTCAACACATTCTAGGGTACTACTTACCCTATCCTTAATGAGTATCCACACCAGAGCCAAGGTTCTCGCTTAACCTCGCTCTGATACCACATGTAACGAGGCGGAATTTTCGATCCCGGAAATTCCAGATAGTTAGGAAAAGAAGAAAAGAGAAAGAAGAAGAAACAGAAACAAGTCACAGAAACCTCACATTCGCAGCGGATCAAAATATAATATCAAATAATATTCTTTACACAAAGGAAACTGTATTAGTCAATTACAATTTAAATACATCAGAGTTACAACAAATATACAAACACTGGACAGATACAACCATGTCCCAGATAACTACAATATATCTAAGCGGATACACTCCATACGTTTCTGTCATCCAGCTCGCCTCCTGAGCTCCAGAACGTCCTTACCTGAAAATCTGTAATACTCGGTCTGACCCGAGCATTACATCAAAGTAACACCCGGGTCAGGCTAGAAACCAGCGTGAGTAAAACCATCTAACATGGAACAAAAAAGCATACAACTTATATAAATATAACCCAAGTAACTTGTATCAATTACAAGTTCACAAATTGTTATAGACATTACTTATTTCACTCACAAAATTCTAAGTACCAAAATTTAGATTAAATAATCCAATTTACTTAAATCATTCCATTCTAGCTTATTGATTCCACATATCAATCTATAAAGAATCGAAATGGTTTTGGGTATTTATCTATACCTGACTCCGGTCTCTTCGAATCTCATGTCATCCAAACCCAAGTTATTCAAGTGAAATACCATTCAAATTTTAAGTACAGGATATTACTTTTACACAGCAATTCATTATTGATAGGTAACCACATTAACCTGTCCTCCCAAACATATCATATCACAAAATATTTTATACCATAGATATCAACCAATTCAAGGCATCCAATATTATCCAATCATCCATAAGCATATCACATTAAATCATTCCATCCCTAATTAATTTAAAATAACTTAAATTAATTACTATAAATCCTGCTTACTTAACCAATAATTAATTACAAACCAATTAATTAATTATCCTCTAAATATTCCATCTTAATTAATCATCCTTGATTAATTATTCTCTAATTACATTACATAAATTAAACCTCAATTACTATCATTAATTATATTAATTAATGATCCTCTAATTACTTCTTTAATTAATTATTGTTCAAATTAGTCACATTCAATGATTAACCTTTAATTAATCACATTCACTAATCAACCTTGATTAATCACGCTCAGTAATTAACTATCCTTGATTATTTACCTTAAATAACTCTTACAATTAATTAAACCTTTAATTAATTACACTGAGTAATTAATTAAAGTAATTAACCTTCTTATTAATTGCACAAAGCAATTAAACCCAAATTACTTCCATTAATTAATTATCCTTCAGTAATTATCCATTGATCACTTTCATTAAGAAATTTTCCTTTAATTATTAATATTAATCAGTCATCACCTATTAATTTTATTAAGTGATTTACCTTTAGTTAATTTTACTAATTAATTATCTTTAATTGATCACAACTTTAATTGAATAAAGATCAATTCTTATTTTAAATTAAATACTTAATTATATCATTATTCTCTATTTAAGAATCATTTAGGAATTAATTCCATAATTACATCTAATATAATTACTTTTAAACAACAACTTAAAGATATACTAATCAAAGCAAATTTAAATTTTAAGACCACTTGACTCAAAATTTATAATGAAATTTGTTTTGAGAAAATTAACTACACTTGCTCTTTTAAATAAAACTTGTTAAAATATCAGTTTCACAATTTATACTTTTACTCCTAACAACTAAATTCACTCAAGCATTAAACCTTGGTACATGCTTCATTTTTGTTTTAAAACTTGTTAACACCCTGATTTAAACTTATTCAATCTTCTTTATTTAACTCCAGGTCAAGGAACCCAAGCCAAAATACAATTCTCGAGTCAATTCACAGTTTTTCCCGAGCTAAACTCGAGTCCCCACATAATATTTAAAACTGCTATATTAAACATTTGTGCATCAATTCGTCCTCGAGGCAACCCTCGTTCTACTTCGGTTCTAACCGAAAAGAACTACCCTTTCCCACAAAACAACAGCAACCCAAAAATCCACTGATACACCGATCGTACCCGTGCATATGCACCAACATTTAACGCCACCGTGATCATCATCAACACCTCCTACACGTTGGCGATCCCCCCTACATCCTATTCCAACCATCGATTCAACACTACCAAACCCAAATCAAAATCGAGCCTCTACTGTCGAACTGGAAAACTCAACTTCGCCTGAAAACTTCCTCGCTCCACCGACACCGTCCAACAGAATCTCTGGAACTCCACCCTCACCTTCGTCCACAACCCTAGCACCGCTTCCCCCATGACCAGCATGACTCAAATCTCCTACGACGAAGCAGCGACCCATTTCTTTGACCTCATCTTTGAAGCTTCATTAAACCCTAATTCTATCCACCACCATCGCCATGAAGAGCTATCCCTCCTCCAGACCTTTTTTCCGGCCTCCCCGATCGCCATGCTAGCTTCGATAAGAACCCCGACCTCTCTTGAGTTCTCCGATCACCGGAAATGACCAAAACCCATTTTCTGATTATCTAAGAAATGCACATCCAAAACTCCACTAAAAATTATGATTTTTATTTTAAAAATCCTAATTCGAATAGGGGATTCAGTTGTATACTTGAATTTACAAATCATTGTACTTGATTTCAACCCATTTCTAAATTTCCACTGTTATTTTCCAATTTCCAGTAAATTCGAAACTTAATTCATTTAAAAAAATTTAAAACTTATTATGTTTAAATAATCAACTATGTTTGGAACTCAAATCCAAACAATGATCAGATAAGATGATTTTGAATTTAAGGTTTTTGTTTACTTTCAAAACTTAGGAAATGGAGAAGAACTGGCATTCAAACATATACAGATCAAATACAATCATATATTTCCATACTTATGTATACACATGCAAACACAAAGCTAGCCCAAGAATCACATGCATAGTTCTAGATTTACTTAATCTTTTAAAAAAAATATGTTTACTCAGCTGCAACTTTCTTGAACAGATAACAAGTTTGATTATTTTTTTTCTTTACTTTTCTGGAACATGTTGTTGAGATGAATTGCTGCTGCTTTTGATTGAATTTGGTTTAGATCTCGCTTGCTGAACTTTAATTCTCCTGTTAGTTGAATTTGCTTGTTGTAGATCCAGAGATCCTAGCAGTAGTGGTAACTTCAAGTTTCCTTTTGGTTTGAATTTGTTGAGTTGATCAGTGATCTTTGCAGATTGATTTACAGTTTTCTGTTGAATTTACTGTTGTTGAATTTACTTGTTGTTTGAGATGGTTACTTTGATTTTGAACTCTTTTTTTTTATCTGATTTTCAGTTTTAGAAGAGAAGAAGAATATGTTTTTGAACACAAGAGATTTTTGCTAAGTTTTACTTAATACATTTATTAATAAATGTTTTCAAAATTAAACTTAAGATAGTGCCACTTGTTGCTTTAAGTTGTAGATTATTTTACAAGTGTATTTGCATGATCTAATATCCTTACACATTGTTACATTTCAAATATTATAATAATTACTCATTTTTTATAAATGTTTTAAAATTGATTTCTTATTTATATTATCATGTTTTAATGTTTATTTCAAATAGCCTTTAATGTTTTCCATATACAAATTATCTTTATTAATTATAAACTATGCTTAGTTCATTGATATATTTTTAAAATATAGATATATTTTTAAAATATATCTTCCAAAAATAAAATTTAAAGAAAGAAAATTTTAAAAAGAAGAAGATATTGAATTAAATCTTATTTCAAAGTCTGATACTAAAAACATTGTATTAAAATGTATATACTAAATTTATTTCAAAAGCTAATTTTTAAAGTAAACAAATTAAACTATTATTATATATATTATTTTAAGCTATTATATTTTTATTACATTTTCAAATTCATTTACACATCCAGATATCTTTTATGATCAGAATTTTACCTGTTCAATTGATTAAAACTGTTAATTACCTATTAATCAGATGTCCAAAAATCTGGGTTATCACAAAATATCGTAGAAATAAATTTCTATGTGTAAATATAATTTTGGAATAGAAATCATATTTCCCATTCTAATAATAATATCTCTTATTATTTACAATTCTCATTTTCAAATTTCTTTATGAAGCAGAAATGACTATTCACTCTCTTCATCCCAACTATGCTTTGGTTACATCCACTCACATGCATTCGATTTCCTTTTGTAATTGGTCGAACCATTCAAAGAAAATCCTTACTACAATATAATAACGAACTCTTCACAAAAATGCATTTGTTCATCCTTAACACTTAAGGATATCAAACAAATTGCACTTTACAAAAACTGATCAAACTGACATTTTAGTTGTCGAATTCTTAGACCTATGTTGTTGCCTTTGGTCCAGTGTTAAATTTAACACAATGAGATCATTATTTTAATCAATTATATTGAACATATGATCTCATACTATAGTTGCTTGCTTATCTCAATGAACATATTTCATCGAGGCTTCGCACACCACAAATTGTATCCGTTCGCTATATAACATGTATATGTGATTACATATGGATCAAATATCGAGATTCTTTAATTGGTTTTAGAGCTCTAAGACACTACATAATCTCGTGCATGTAAACTCAAAAGTGACTAAGTTATGAATATATTTAGTGGTTGTATAATTTGGCCCTTGCATGGGTCAACATGCAAAAATTTATTGGTAAATGTATTTTATATTTTGATTTGTCAATATTAATTCAGTTCATGTATATTATATGATAAACGTTTTATCAATTACATTACTTACACAAATTTATTAGTGTAGATTATTATAGCATTATATAGCTGATGTTACTATTCCATTTTTCTAATAAGGATCCCACTAGTCTTTTATGATATTCTGAACACTTGAATGAAACATAAAAAAAATGATTTCACTAGTGGCTATTAGGACTCGTCTATCTTGGGATACTAACACTGAGTTTGCTAAACAAGTCATGACCCCATAAATGTTGGATAATCACTTATCGTTGTATCAGGTACAACTCCTAACCCATGATTCCTTGTCCTAATCTCATTTCGACCACGAGTTTTCTCAATAAATCGAAATAAATTATTCATGCATACCTCCCATTTCACGATGGCCTATGTATAGCATATGTATCTTGAATTTGCTCGATAAATACAAATTTATCTTATCTTATCTAGTTGATATTTAGTAATGCTACACATAACACCTTTAGCTTGAGTTTGCTCAACAACCAAAGAGTATGCAAGTAATATGTTAATATATAAATGGTAGGGAATGCGCTTATATTAATGATTCATAATCCTCAATATATTTAATTGAGTGATGTCGACTTATGAACTAATGTATTTCTTATGAAATACCTTCATGATTCAAGTGTTGGACACATAAGAAATTACGGTATACTTACTTTTACGTATGCATCTACTCCTTAACTCCATTTGGGATTTCTTTAATGTTCCACCATTAGTTTATACATTAATATTATATCAATTAAATTATTATGTAAATTTTATGTTTTAGTATATAGAATATTTTATGTATAACATTATATTAGGTAAATGCTAATTTTTTTATTAAACCAATCAACACATTAATTAATTAATTATATAATATTCAATTATAACATATTATATTGAATATATATACTGTAACCTTTATATACATATTTTAATTAATTAATTAATTTAATTGGATAATTTTAATTAAATTTTATTCGTTTCGAAAATTCTTTTATACACACATACGAAATTATACTGTCTTAAACAATTCAAGTTATATAACATATATCATTATATATATTATATATGTAAATATATATGTGTGTGTGCGTGTGTATTATTCACTTAGTTTACTAATCTAATTAGTAAATAGTATTTTTGAAATTAATTCTTTTAAAACATGTTCAAACATTTTGAAAACTTATATTGTAACTTTATAATATGTGTTTTATTTTAAATTTAACTTTTAAATTTAAAATATTTTAATTTTCAAAATAATTTGAAATTTTATATTATAACATCATAATAAATTCTTATTCTAAATTTGACTTTTAAATTTAAAATAAAAATTAGTTTTAAAACAGTTTTGAAATTACTACATGCCCAATTCAAAATAGGCCTTTTCCGTTAGGGTCAACCTTTGGACTAACATAACTGTTCGAGACAAGCCAATAGCCAAGTAAGACAGCATACTTAATTACCCAACAATCCAGCTAAACACTAACTTTCTTAAACACTATATTAAATGGGTTATAAACTCAATTAGTCGGCCG
Organism: Allium cepa; assembly: GCA_030765085.1. Classification (NCBI taxonomy): domain Eukaryota; kingdom Viridiplantae; phylum Streptophyta; class Magnoliopsida; order Asparagales; family Amaryllidaceae; genus Allium; species Allium cepa. The sequence continues at coordinate 1,753,572 of JASFAV010000025.1, read as the reverse complement.
GATCATGATTAATTTAGACCGCATACGCTATTGAACTCTAATATCGTCGTTGGAACCGAGCTTGCCAACAGCAAAAGATTTTTTTACCATTTTGAATCTTTATTGGGCTTATGAAGCCTAATTCATTTAGAACCTTTCTTAAATTTGAATTTATTTTAAATAAAATCAATATTTTGTTTAATTAATAAATATAATTATATTCATTATAGTTTGTATTATACTATATAAACATGTGCAACATAACAAGTGTATACTATTTAATATGCTTGTATATAGATGTTCGGATGTACACCGCAATGGACATGTTAGCCCATCTTGCATGCTTATGTGTTGTCCAAATATATATTTATACATATACACAATATAATATAACTGAATATATATATATATATGCATGTATGTATATATGTATATAATTTAGTATATATATAAAATATTACTTATAAATCTGGTTTACATTATACGTTATACATATATAATATCTATGATGATTTGTAATATTGTTTTCAATAATATTGTACAAGGTAGTTTTGAATAAATATAAGACATATAATTAAAAAATAATTTTTTTAATTTTTACTGAAATTTAAGATAATACACACACACACTTATGAATATATTGAATTTAAATAATAATAATCATGATATTTAGGTATTTACACTCTTAAGTGTTCACGGCCAGAAAATAAAAATTTTGGATTAAAATTTGTTTAGCAAATGTTATTTTTTTGTATAGAATTTTCTTTAATAAAACTTGTATTATGATTTCCAAAAAAAATTTCGTAATATATTTTTGAATTAAAATTTTATGTTACTATTTTACATTATATATGTAAATACATGTAAGTATTTATTATTTGTACAAGTAGTTTTAAATTAAATAAAAAATTTATATAGAATATTGTATAAAAATTAAATATATATATACATGTACATAAAAAATCCTTTTTTATTTTTGAGACGTTATTTGTGTATGAATGAATATACATGTGTAAAATATAAACCATGCATTATGTAGTTTAATTTTTTTGATTTTGATTTTTAATTAAAAGGAAATCATTTATTAATATATTTAATTTTTATTTTTATTTTTAAATAAGACAGTGACCTACTAAAATGAATTCAAGTAAAAGGAATTAATTTTTTTATATACACACATACATAACCATCCAATGTGACAACATAGATATATATAGATTTGTTATATCAAAAGCTAAATAAACTAACATACGATATAATAAACATATTAAACATTGATATTTGATAATAAATAACGAATTGTACCTTTCATCAAAGCCTTGAATGTACACATTGAAATGAAGAACCCAAATCCTTGAATTTAATCCCGTATACAGAAGTTGCCAGCTTCCCGAACATAACAACCGCCCACGATCGAATCGACTTTATTTTATTTTGTAAATGCTTGAAAAGGTGGAGAGTTGAGGTAGAATTTTTGGCCAGTAAAAGGGATGAAGAGTAGGATTAAAAATCCAAAAGAAAATGAGGATTTAGAGATGGTTAAATAGAGAAGATACTAAGGAGAAAAATATTGATTTGGACCCCATTTATCTCTTATCCTTTCTCCTTCTTTTTTTTTCAAATCCAACCCCACCTTAGCCATCATTATGGTTGGCCTAGAATTGCACATTCCAGTTGAAATTTCAAGCCCCCTTATGAACCACTAATTCATTTCAAGCCCGAACAATATTGATCATAGTCACATCCAATTTAAATTCCTACTGGTATCGTATATCGATCATTATATTTATAACTATTATAAACACGCTATTTAAAATTGTTCAACACATCAAATAAAATTTTATAATTAATATTTCATAAATATTTATTAATTTAAGTAATTTAAAACAATTACAAAATAATTAAATCAGTTGTGTGATTCTTAGGTGTAAATTTGATCAAAATTAATGTCGAACAATTCAAATATTGACGTTCACACATCACTTAATAGGTGGTGTGACATTATGGCCAAATTTATCCCTTATTAAGTTTCAATAAAATCCAATTTACTTTATTAAGCGTTACCTGATTATGACAATCATTTACACCAATTCTATTGGTTTAAACTATTTCACTTTGGACTTATGGAATTTGGTAATGGTTAAAAATTCCTATACCACCCAAATTCAACTCTATAGTCCAAAAACAAAGTCCTTGGTTCAATAATAGCAAATATTAATAACCAAACTACTCTGACCAGAGACTTAGACTTTGAGTTGACCTCAGTTGACCATGACACTAACTTCATATAACCGAGGAGATGAATCCTCTCTTAAATAGTGTTTTACTTCAAATGCTTCCACTCCACCCCACTATAATTGTTCGATGGATGCCTAACCATGATTTAACTATAACAAAAGCGAAGTTTCCATGTTGAAGATCAATAGTATTCTCAAGTCAAAAGAACTATGTAATTTTGTGACCTAGATATTTTTAGTTTGACCATGGTTATATTAACCAACAGAAAACTATCAGGTGATTCATTCCATAGTTATCCAATAACTATCGGTACGTAACTCCTTAGTGCCCCCCAGCTGCCATAAGCAATAAACTACATACATTTAGAGAGCATTATGTATCACAGTCTCAACGTATGCATCGATATCCAGTCTCGATGCATTAATATTCAAAAAGTGTAGTTTATTTTGTTTATATCTCTCATGTTACAGCGCATTGTAACTACAATCACAAACATACCATTCATGGATTTTCTATTGAATATATTTGTAATTAAATTAATTATATAAAGTATGCAATAGAAAGAAAGCACCTTTTAATTCTAAACAAGATTGGTTATCGGGTTAGATATATGTAACAGGTTACATAATTGCCCCTAGGGCATACACTAACTCTATCAAGGTGCTAAGCTATTTGGTAACTCGACTCGATAAACAAGTTTGTCAATCCTCTTAATCATTAGGAATGGTCCTGCATATCTAGTGCCAATTTTTCTACCTTCCCAAAGCGCAAAATTCCTCGTATCAGAGAAAAAATTGACAAACACATAATCATATGCCATGAACACAAATTCTTTTCTTCCTTTGTATATCATAACTCTTAAGCTGTAGTTGTGCCACCATTTACAAACACATAATCACATACCATGAACACAAATTCTTTTCTTCCTTTGTCATCGTAACTTTTAAGCTGTAGTTACGCCATCCCTATGTCCAACTAACAAACTACTAACTTAGTGATCTGCATTAATGCCTCAAACAGTGGCATTTTGGTACTATACATGTAACTAGTATTATAAACAAACTCTACCAGATGAAATGATCTTCTCAAGATCCTCTAAAATCCAAAACACATATCAATAGCAAATCCTCAAGTCCACGGTTCACCCTCTTGGTTAAACCATCATTATGTCGGTGGTAAGCCGTAATCAAGTTTAGTTACGTACCCAAAGCATTCTACAAGCTTCTCTAGAACTCACTAGTGAGCAATGGGTCTCTATCATGAATAATACTATTCGGATTCCCATGTAGTCTCACTGCATTCTTTGGATGTCATCCTTGTTAACTTTACCAGGATAAAATGGGGACTCTTAGTTAGTCTGTCGATTGTCACCCAAATACTATCATTTCCCATCCTCGACCTAGGAAACCATTAACAAAATAAATAAACACTGAATTCCACTTCCAAGGGTTGAACTAAACTGCTCGGCTTTTGATGCTCAGCATTCACTTGCTGATGGGTGAAATACTTCTTTACACGTTCTCCTATTCTTCATCCCTTCACAAAGAAGACTCATTTTGTGGCCCTCGGATCAATATTAAATTTGGACCGATGACTTTCCTCCAAGACTTCATTATGAAGGTCTCCTAAATTTGGAATACACGATCTTTCTTTCTAAGCCATGTCTTCTAGTCTACCTCGAATCCTTTTAGGTCTCCTACTCCCATCTCTAATCGTCTAATACTTCCGCTATCAATGGGTCCTCCTCACACGGCAATTATATCCATAAGTGTTGGACTTACCTCCCAACTAGCTAACATGCCTAGATTCCAATATTTTGCTTATTGTGCAATTCACAAGAGGCTAAAATCTAAAATGTCTTTCATTCCTCAGATGTAGCTAACATTATATTCTACTACTTTATACTCAAAGAACCGCAACTTGATTCCATTTCCGAGCATATATTCTATCTCAAAATTATATTCCGTTAAGAATTCTTATGTAATATCCCAGAATTTATGGCAATATAAATTTAATAATCTGTGTTTAAATTTAATTTTATTTGATAATTTTTGTAGATAAATTTGAATTGATTTAATAATTTTACTTTAATAAATATTTAATTAGTGAATTTATTTTTAATAAGCTAATAAATATGTTTTCTATTTGTAAAATGTATATATATTTATATATATTTTAAATAGATGGGTTTGGTTAAAATTTAATTAGTGTAACATATTTTCTAATTTTAATATTTTAAAATTGGCAAATTGTGATTTATTTTTGAATTAAGCTTTTCAAAAAAACTATTTAATAAAATAACTAAATGATTTTAAATATATAAGATAAATGTTTTGTTTGTTAAATGTATTTTTGACTTAACTGGAATATTAAGATAAGTTACAAAAATGTTTGTTTTATTCTTTTTAAAATATTGATTTATAAAATGTGATTTGTAAATTTAATATGAAATTTAAAATACAATTTAAAATATGAATCATGTATTCATTTAATTAACAAATAAGTTATAATCTCTTTATAAATTTATTTTAAGTGATCAAAATATTATTTTCAAACAACTAATATGTATATTATTTTTATTTATAATAATACTTTGTTTTATTCTTAAAAGATTATTTATCTCTATAACTAAGTATTAAAAACTAATTAACTAAGTTAAACTTTCATTAACACATAATTAACAATATTAATTAATTAATGATACATGTGTAAACATCTTAGATTTTAATATAACAAATGTAAACTAAATATCCTTTTAAAATGAAAAGTGTAAGATTTGAGACATGTGTCATGTTTAATTTTATTTTCTTTGTTTTTAAAAGTAAATCATAATTATGGTTATTTAAGCTTGCATCTTCACCTTTCTTTTTCTTTCTTCATTTTCATTCTAAATCTAAGAATTCTTTCAGCTGAGCCATTTTTCCATCTCTTCGAAAATCAAATGCATATCAAATTCCTGAAAAAATCAAACTTTTCATCCTAAAATCTGCATTTCCCCTTTCCAAAAGTAAGTATGCATTCCATTTTCAAGTAAGCTTCCTGCATGCAAAAATAAAAGCCTGCATTTCCTTCTTCTAAATCTGGAAATCATGATTTCCTACATCTTCTTTACTGGAAGCACATGCAACATCAAATGTATAGCAAACCTGAAAATTTCTCCCTGTTCAAAATGCAAAAGTCTGCATCTTATTCAATCTGAAACAAGGGCCTGCATCTTCTTGTAAGCTCGAGCATGCATTTCTTCAAAACTGGAAAATTTGCCTTTGCATACAACAAGTTTTCTGCAAAGCATTCAAGCAGGTTGAAAAAAAAAAGATGTTCTGCATGCTTAATAAAAAGAAGAATCTGGGCTCTGTCTACATGATTCTAAAAGGTGAGTAACTTAACTTTTTTTTTTAAATTAAGTATAAAAAATGGTTGCTTGATTTATTCATGGGAATAAGAGTCTTATCTATGCTGTTAAATACATTGCTAAGTAGATTTTTGTGTATGGATGAATGCATGTTTTATTCATCTAAGTACTGACTGTTTACTGTATAAGCAAGTGATAAAAATTCTTTCTTTTCTTATGATCTGGTTGATGTTATGGCTTGTAATTGAATGAAAATTGTTTATTTTATGATAAAGTAAACTTAAAAATTTACACAAGATAAACCAAAATTAGTTTTTCCTGGAAACATAAATAACAGAGTAAAAATTTGCAGAAGTGAAAAGTTAAAACATTACAATTCAATGTTTCAGAATTTTAGATCAAATCATAATACAAAAGCATGATTTTTAAAAGTAATATTTCAATTTTTAGAGTTAAGGACAGAATATAGTTTTAATTTGACTGTATTTTACTTTTGGGTTCTAATTGATAAATCTAGGGGATCGAATGGTGTGATTTTCCTTTTGAGGTGGAGGGTAGATCACTGAGTATAGGAAATTCTTAGATTTGGGTTGTATTGCATTGTGGTGATGATAATTGTGAATTTAAGTTTAGAACCCTAGTTCTACTGGGTTTGAGAAAATTGAATACCACGGCATCTTTAATTGATCGAGTGGCTTGAGGTCTTGGTTTCTAGAAGAGGATGGGTTGCCAAAGACATCGCCGTAATTTCAAAGGTGATGGTGGCCGGAGGTGCATCAACGAGACGTTGACAGGTTGGTGATTAAAAGGGATACCACTGTTCCAGGTTTGAAATCAGTGTCTCGATCTTGATTTCGGGTATTTATGGATGTAATGGGTGTATGGATGGACTGTGGAGTAGAGTGACGACCGTGGGGAGGTCGCGTGGTTGGCCAGAGGTGGCCGGAGGTGATGTACAGGTGCACAGTACATAGGTGGATACTAGTGATGTTTGTTGGGTTACAGTTTTGGTGCCTCACATGTGTCTCGGGGAAATTGGGTTGTAGCTCGAAGCATATGGGTTACTGACCCGAAGTAAATATAGGGTTGCTCGAGTTAATGATTGTTTCAGGTTTTTCAAACTAACAGAAAACTGTTTACAGTTTTTAAAAATTTGAAGTAAAAGTTTAAATGCTGACTAAAATCTGAACTAAGTTTTAGACCTGAAATTCAAATACGAATTCAATAGTTTAAATCTTAGGTTTTGAAATAATTTGATTTTTTAAATTTTAGTTTGGATTTAAAATAAAAGCAGGAAATCTATTACTGTTTTTAAATTAAAAGAAAGTATAAAATGCAAACAGGAATTTAAACTGAGTTTTGAAAATCTAATATTGAATATGAATTCAAATTTATTTGAATCTGAGATTTGAAAAAATTTAAGTTTTAAAAATTTAAATTTGGGTTTAAAACTTATAAGTGTAAAAGCATATGTGTTTTGCACTTGAATTGGAAGTTTAAAATTGTAACGTATGAAATTTAAAATGAGTTTCAATTCTAGTTTTTTAAAATCTGGAATTAAATTTAAACTTCAGTTTTTAAAATAAAATTTAAATTGTTTAATTACATTGAAAAGGTTAAATTGAATTGAATTTTTAAAAGGAAGTTGTAAAATGTAAATAAGTTTTTAAAATTTAAGTTTGAATCTGGGATAAAGATTTAAGCTGAATTTCAAATTTGAAATTAAAAGTAAATTTTTAAATTTGATTTAAATAACCTGGAATGTTTAGGTGTGTTTTAAAATTGAGTTGAATTTAAATTGGGATTTAAATTCTTTTAAACTTATTTATAAAGTAGATGTTTTTTTAAGCATATGAGATAAAGGTTTGAATTGTTTTTAAAACCTTGTTAAAGTTAAAATTTGTATTCATTTTTAAATGTTAACTTTAAAATGAAGTTCAAAATGGAATCTAAAGTAGATTTAAAATAATTTGTTTCTAAATGTTTAAATAAGAAGGAATGTTTATCTTCAAGATAAATAATTTTTTAATGATTTGTGTTCATTTAAAATTATTAAGCTAATTTAACATGAATAATTAATTATTTAATTAATTAATAATGTGGATGATTAATTAAATAACTAAGAATTTTTAATTGGATTAATTAAGATTTAAGTTTAATTAATAAGGTTAATTAATCTATAATTAAGGATTGTTAATTAAATTTTAATTAGTGATTAAGATTTATTAATCAAGTGATTAAAGATCAATTAAGATTGTAATTAACATTTAATTAATTTATAATTAGAGATTAATTAAGTTGTAATTAAATATTAATTAATTTGTAATCAATAATGGTTAATCTGGATTAATTTCTTAATTAAGTAATTAAGAAATGTTAATGAAGGTCATTAACTTAGGATCATCTAAACAATTAATTAATGTGATTAATTTTGATAATTAATTAGATTAATTAATTAATAATAATCATTTGTTTAAGTTTAATTATTTAATGGAAGTAATTTATGAATTAATTACTTAATGTAATTAATTTGGTTTAATGAGATTAGTTTATATTAATTAATTAAGTTTAATTAATTTAAACACTTGAGGTTTGATTAATAATTACTTTATGTAATTAATGGAATTGTAATTACTTAGGGAAGTAATTAATTGATAATTACTGGATGTAATTAAGGTGTTAATGATGGAAGTAATTTAGATTGAATTACTTTGAAATTAATCAAGGGATTAGTGGAGGTAACTAATTAAGAGTAATTAATTTATGAGATGAGTAATGAAGGGTAGTTAATTACTGGATTATTATTAATCAAGGGTGCTTAATATATATGTGGTTTAATTGCAGATTAATTACTTAAGGTAATTAATTTATATAGAGAGATTGATTAAATGTAATTAGAAATCATTAATTAATTAATTAATTAATGATGTAATTTAAGACTGATTAATTAAGAAATAATCAATAAATGAGGTAATTAATTAATAAAGGATTAATGTAATTAACTTTAATTAATTAATTTATTAAGTAATTACAAGTTAATTATTAAATATAATTAACTTGTATAATTAATATTAAGGGCTAATTACTTATTGTAATTAGAGATGGTTAATCAGTAATGATTAATTGAAATGAATAATGAGATGATGATTTACTAATTGATTTGTAATCAATTGATGGTTAAGATAAGCAGGATTATAATGATGAAGTAATTAATTTAATTCATTTTAAATTAATTATAAATGGAGTTATCATTAGATCATTGCTTATGTATGAATAATTGATATTGGTTGCCTTGTATGGTTTGTAATCTCTACTATGAGATGAGTAATGTTATATGATATGGATGCATTGGTGGCATTATGATGATGATATGGATTATCTGTTGATGATGAAATGTTGATTTATCTATTGTGATGTGAATTATCTATCTGTGTGTATATAGATAATGAATTGAATTGTTTTAAACTCTAAAACAATTTGCCTTAAAAGACACGTTTTGGATTTCGATGAGACCGGGATCGGGTTTCCATATTTGGATATCCGAAAACCACATCGATCCAAATTAACGTTTAGGTCGTGAATCTGAAGTGAAGATGAAGATTCAGAGTACAAGGGTTATCGTCGTTAACTCTAAGGGTGATTCCAAAATGTGTGTAATGAGATAATGCCTTCGGTTTCGCTCGAACCCGAAACGAACTTGTACAGATTGAATGCTTTTAGAACATCGTCAGGTGGCGTTGAGCATTCTAAGTGATATGTCCTACAAAGGTAATCGTAGCCTCAAGCCTCATCAACCGGGAATGGCTAAAACAGGGGAGGTGCATCAAGGCTAAGTGGGTCATGCCCAAGTAGGATGAGATTTACCCCTGTCTAGATGTCCATTTATTTCGGCTTAATGGTGCGGTTGCTGATCACAACTGCGGGGTGGTCATGTTTGGAACTGTTCGGTAAGAATTGGTTTCGGCTTTGTGTTGCAGGGGAGCGGGCGTACTCCTCGGTACAGTGATCTAGGCCACATACTGTGACGGGCGGTACCCCAGTAGCCCAGTCATTATATGGAATCCAAAATCCAATAAGTGCCAACGGTTTTGATTGTATTGCCCACTTTCGTGGCTAGTTGCTAGAATTTAATCATGTAAAAATTTCGGCTATTTTCTATTTACTTGAAAACCCTAGACCTATTATAATATCACTGGATTTCCTATCAAATGTTTTGGTTAGCGTAAAGTAAAAACTTTTTCATGTTTATGTTTGGGAAGTCTTACGTGATACCTTTTGTTTTCAAAGATTTTTCAAAGTTAAGCAACTTTAACCTGTTGCTCACACCAGACCCATGTCTGACCCGGAGTTTATTTGTGTTTTCTTAAAATCTTGTGTACTCAAATTTTTACGAGTAGCCAAGGGATTCAGGTTAGCTTTGACGAATTATGGAGGAGCAATGGAGCAGGAGGCTTCTGCATGTAGATATATAGTTTTCCGTTGTGTTGGTATCTCTGAGTGTTTTGTGTATTATGTATTCAGTTGTAATAACTAGACAGGTGTTTATAACCGTCTAGTATGTGTTGTATTTTCTGTATAACTCTTATAATTGTTGTATACTATGTAATACTTATGTTAATGATATAATTTATTCGTTTCGCTGTTGAGATTCTTGTGTTGTTTCTTCTTTCTCTTCTTTCTTTTATCTTTTCTATCCCTTTCTTTCTTAAAGATGATATGACTTTTTGTGGAGAAAAAGTCGGGTCGTCTCAAATGGTATCAGAGCGCTAAATTGAGCGAATACCTAGTCTCTGGAGTGGAGTCTATCTTAAGAGAGCGTATTTGTGTATATATGTATGTGTGTGTATATATATATATATATATATATATAATTGTTTCTACCTATCTGTTGGGTTACCTGTTCGGGTTTTCCAATATAAGTTATAAAGGTAGATAAGGTAGGGGTGTGTGAACACGACTACTACCATTGGTTGGAATATAATGAGGTTGGAAGTGTATCTGTCGAGACTGTAGACCTAATACCGTCTCGAGTGAGTTTTGCTGTGGTGAAGGACTTCATCGATCTCTGAAGGAAACCTGTTAAGGTTCGGAGTTCATCTTTGAAGTGCAGAGTTGGATGAGTTGAGTTTGGATCCGTCGGTAGGCCGAAGAAAGTGAGTGATGGTATCTTGATACCTCAGGAAGTAGTAGCTACAGTGACTATGGATATTTCCAAAGATGTTTATTTGGAACAAGTGTAAGGAGGCGTGTCTGCTTGATGATGTGGCTAAGTCCAGCTGGGTGTTTCTGTTTGTTTTGAGGTCCGAGTTTCTCGAAGAGCTTTGGATTGGGAATTCTTTGGTTTTGGGTGTTAGCGGTGCAGCTCGGAGTGTTCTGTGTTGGCAGGAAGTCTTCTAGCTAAGTAGTTTTTCTGAAGTGGAGTTCAGAAATAGCAGTGTGTATCCTTTTCTTTGATGAACTGGCTAAGTCAGGATAAGCTGTTCTGATTGATTGAGAGAGAGCAGTTTCTTTGGAATTAGGCTGGGTGATCGCAAAAGTGAATTGCGATAGTTGAGGGTTCTCTTGAGTTGTTGGAGATTATCTGGATATCTTCAGGGAAGTCAGAGTTTGTCCGCATCTGGAGACCGAGTTTTCTTATCGATTTGGATTCCAGGATTTCGGGTGGTCCAGTTAGTAGATGGATGGTTCCTTGAGATAGAAGTGGGTGAAGCAGCTCAGGTTTTGGAATCTGATTTTTCTTTATGGATCTGTGGAACCATATTTCTGTGCTGTGTTGTCCAGTCTGTGCTCGTGATCTTCATCATTATTTTCCTCTGCTTCGGATAAGAGTTGCGCAGCGGAAGCAGTTTGAGAGTGTTTCTGTTTATCCTTTCCCGGATAAGGAGAAGTTTGTTCTGTCTTCTGTTGTTGAGGAGTAAAGTTTGTGTTCTTGGTTTTGGATTGATCTTGAGGAGATCATGGTGTTGGGTTGTTTTGATCTAGTTTGTTTCTAGAGGCATCAGCAAGAGTTGAGCTGATCGGGAGGGATGTTGGTAGTCCATGATCGTCCGAAGATTTTTTATGGATAAGAGGCAGAGGAATTTGAATTTCGGAATCGAAGATTTGGTTTTGGATAATTTTTTCTCCGATCCAAGGAGCTATAAGATTTGGGAAGTCTGTGAAGCTAGCTCAGAAGTGTTTTGGGTTTCTTCTGTGTTTGGTAAGGTGAGTGTTTTGTCTTCAGAGTTTAATTGTTAGTTTGGATAACTGGGATTCAGTGTGTTTCACGTATCTCTGAGGGAGTACGTGTTTGATATTTCTGGTTGTAGAACCAGCAGTTCTGGAGGTTTGGTTGATGAGTCGGACTCATCTGTAGTCTAATATTCTGTTATGAGTTGTTGATAGGAGCTATATAGCTTAGTAGTATTGATTGTTTGGATTCTATAAAGCGAGTATCCTGATATTTATACCGGGGAAACTCGTGAAAGTTCTATTCAGAATTTTTTTCTGGATGGTTAGATTTGTTCTGATTGTGTGAATTGATTGCTTTGGATGTCAGCATATGATTAACATATGCTTTATTTTAAAATTAAATCTTTAAATAGATTATTAAATTACCTTTGTTTTAAATTTCGGGGACGAAATTCTTTTGAGGGGGAAGGATTGTAATATCCCGGAATTTATGGCAATTTAAGTTTAATAATCTGTGTTTAAATTTAATTTAATTTGATAATTTTTGTAGATAAATTTGAATTGATTTAATAATTTTAATTTAATAAATATTTAATTAGTGAATTTATTTTTAATAAGCTAATAAATCTGTTTTCTATTTATAAAATGTATATATATTTATATATATTTTAAATAGATGGGTTTGGTTTAAATTTTAATTAGTGTAGCATGTCTTCTAATTTTAATATTTTAAAATTGGGAAATTGTGATTTATTTTTGAATTAAGCTTTTCAAAAAAACTATTTAATAAAATAACTAACTGATTTTAAATATATAAGTTAAATGTTTTGTTTGTTAAATGTATTTTTGACTTAAGTTGAATATTAAAATAAGTTACAAAAATGTTTGTTTTATTCTTTTTAAAATATTGATTTATAAAATTTGATTTGTAAATTTAATATGAAATTTAAAATACAATTTAAAATATGAATCATGTATTCATTTAATTAACAAATAAGTTATAATCACTTTATAAATTTATTTTAAGTGATCAAAGCATTATTTTCAAATAACTGATTTGTATATTATTTTTATTTATAAAAATACTTTGTTTTATCCTTAAAGATTATTTTCTCTAAAACTAAGTATTCAAAACTAATTAACTAAGTTAAACTTTCATTAACACATAATTAACAATATCAATTAATTAATATACATGTGTAAACATCTTAGATTTTAATATAACAAATGTAAACTAAATATCCTTTTAAAATGACAAGTGTAAAATTTGAGACATGTGTCATGTTTAATTTTATTTTCTTTGTTTTTAAAAATAAATCATAAGTATGGTTATTTAAGCTTGCATCTTCACCTTTCTTTTTCTTTCTTCATTTTCATTCTAAATCAAAGAATTCTTTCAGCTGAGCCATTTTTCCATCTCCTAGAAAATCAAATGCATATCAAATTCCTGAAAAAATCAAACTTTTCATCCTAAAATCTGCATTTCCCTCTTCCAAAAGAAAATATGCATTCCATTTTCAAGTAAGCTACCTGCATGCAAAAATAAAAGCCTGCCTTTCCTTCTTCTTAATCTGGAAATCATGATTTCCTGCATCTTCTTTACTGGAAGCACATGCAACATCAAATGCATAGCAAACCTAGAAATTTCTCCCTGTTCAAAATGCAAAAGTCTGCATCTTATTCAATCTGAAACAAGGGTCTGCATCTTCTTGTAAGTTGGAGCATGCATTTCTTCAAAACTGGAAAATTTGCCTTTGCATACAACAAATTTTCTACAAGCATTCAAGCAAGTTGAAAAAAAAAAGATGTTCTGCATGCTTAATAAAAAGAATAATCTGGGCTCCATCTGCATGATTTTAAAAGGTGTGTAACTTAACTTTTTTTTTAAATTAAGTATAAAAAATGGTTGCTTGATTTATTCATGGGAATAAGAGTCTTATCTATGTTGTTAAATACAATGCTGAGTAGATTTTTGTGTATGGATGAATGCATGTTTTATTCATCTAAGAACTAACTGTTTACTGTATAAGAAAGTGATAAAAATTCTTTCTTTTCTTATGATTTGGTTGATGTTATGGCTTGTAATTGAATGAAAATTGTTTATTTTATGATAAAGTAAACTTAAAAATTTATACAAGATAAATCAATATTAGTATTTCCTGGAAACATAAATAACAGAGTAAAAATTTGTAGAAGTGAAAAATTAAAACATTACAATTAGATCAAATCATAATACAAAAGCATGATTTTTAAAAGTAATATTTCAATTTTTAGAGTTAAGGACATAATACAGTTTTAATTTGACTGTATTTTACTTTAGGGTTCTAATTGATAAATCTAGGGGATCGAATGCTGTGATTTTCCTCCTGGAGGTGGAGGGTAGATCACTAAGTATAGGAAATTCTTAGATTTGAGTTGTATTGCATTGTGGTGATGATAGTTGTGAATTTAAGTTTAGAACCCTAGTTCTACTGGGTTTGAGAAAATTGAATACCACGGCATCTTTAATTAATCGAGTGGCTTGGGGTCTTGGTTTCTGGAAGAGGATGGGTTGCCGAAGACATCGCCGTAATTTCAAAGGTGATGGTGGCCGGAGGTGCATCAACGAGACGTTGACAGGTTGGTGATTAAAAGGGATACCACCGTTCCAGGTTTGAAATCAGTGTCTCGATCTTGATTTCGGGTATATATGGATGTAATGGGTGTATGGATGGACTGTGGAGTAGACTGAAAACCGTGGGGAGGTCGCGTGGTTGGCCAAAGGTGGCCGGAGGTGATGTATAGGTGCACAGTACATAGGTGGATACTGGTGATGTTTGTTGGGTTATAGTTTTGGTGCCTCGCATGTGTCTCGGGGAAATTGGGTTGTAGCTCGAAGCATATGGGTTACTGACCCGAAGTAAATATAGGATTGCTCGAGTTAATGATTGTTTCAGGTTTTTCATACCAACAGAAACCTGTTTCCAGTTTTTAAAAATTTGAAGTAAAACTTTAAATGTTAACTAAAATCTGAACTAAGTTTTAGACCTGAAATTCAAATATGAATTCAATGGTTCAAATCTTGGGTTTTAAAATAATTTGACATGCCCAAGGGATTGTAGATCATGCTAGAGGTGTTTTCTCATTCCCAAGTAGGATGAGATTTACCCCTGTCTAGATGTCCCTTTATTTCGGCTTAGTGGTGCGGTTTCTGATCACAACTGCGGGGTGGTCTTGTTCAGAACTGTTCGGTAAGGAATGGTTCTGGCTTTGTGTTGTAGGGGAGCGGGCGTGCTCCTCGGTACGGTGATCTAGGCCACGTACTATGACGGGTGGTACCCCAGTAGCCCAGCCATTATATGGAATACAAAATCCAATAAGTGCCAACGGTTTTGATTGTATTACCCACTTTTGTGGCAAGTATCTGGAATTTAATCATGTAACAATTTCGGCTATTTTCTATTTACTTGAAAACCCTAGACCTATTATAATATCACTGGATTTCCTATCAAATGTTTTGGTTAGCGTAAGGTAAAAACTTTTCCATGTTTATGTGTGGGAAGTCTTACGTGATATCTTTTGTTTTCAAAGTTTTTCAAAGTTGAGCAACTTTAACTTGTTACTCACACCAGACCCATGTCTGACCCAGAGTTTATTTGTGTTTTCTTAAACTCTTGGGTACTCAAATTTTTACGAGTAGCCAAGGGATTCAGGTTAGCTTTGACGAATTGTGGAGGAGCAATGGAGCAGGAGGCTTCTACCTGTAGATATATAGTTTTCCGCTGTGTTGGTATCTCTGAGTGTTTTGTGTATTATGTATTGAGTTGTAATAACTAGACAGGTATTTATAACTGTCTAGTATGTGTTGTATTTTCTGTGTAACTCTGATAATTGTTGTATACTATGTAATACTTATGTTATTAATATAATTTATTCGTTCCGCTGTTGAGATTCTTTTCTTTCTCTTCTTTCTTTTCTCTTTTCTATCACTTTCTTTCTTAAAGATGATACGACTTTTTGTGGAGAAAAAGTCGAGTCGTCTCATCTTACCGTCTATGTTGCCTCATATTCAACTACTTCTGAGAGAATAAGTACCTGAGGGACTTATGGCATACATACAATTTGAACTGCTCTCCCAAAAGATAATGTCTCTAAATGTTCGACACAAACACCACTGCTGCCAATTCTAAGTCAAGAGTTGGATATCTAACCTCATGCAGCCTCAATAGCCTTGCCGTGTAAGCTATCACTTTGCCCTTTTTGCATCAATATTGTTCCTAAACTTGTTACACACACATAAGTTTACAATACCAACACCTAATTTCCTTCAGACATGATTATGACTAGAGCATTCGTCAATAACTCCTAAAATTACCCTTTGTGCTTATTGGTCCTGTAACAACCCGTATTTGACGTATCGGAGGATTGTAAAATATTTTTTATCTTAGTCATATTAGATCGTATGATTCTGTAATTTTGGGATATGACTCTTACGGCCATTTAACACACCTATGATATTTTTCTGAATTTCTATGAGACGATTTTAATCCTAAAAATCTTTTTTGGACTATTACTTTGATAGGAGTTGAATTAGGATCTTAAACTGATTTCATTACTTTAAGATGATGATTTTCCATTCCGTAGAGTGGTCATAAAAAAATAGAATTATAGTTATGAAGTTATGCCTGTTTTATGTTATAACAACTACTGGTTAGAATTAATGTGTAATTAATTAAGCCCATTAGTAAGTCCATTAGTCCAATTTGAGAATAACTTTAAATATAGTGCTAGAGAGTAAAATTAAAACAATATTCTCTCTCTCTTAAATCGGATCTAAACCACCGTTAACCCTAGATTCGTCCAAATTAGCACAAATTACTCTCTAAATCAAACCAAATTAAAGCTTAATGAATAGATTATTGATTAAAAGATTAGAGATCACCGATTTGGTTGATTCGTATTGCTTTTCATTGTTGTCCATTCTGGATCGAGACTCAAATTGGTTAGATTCGGTAATTGGCAAATAGTTTGTGTCTTCTCATTATCTTATGCATGTTTATATGGTAGAATTAAATATTTTAAGCTGATTTTTTGATCTAAAATTATTTTCTAATTTTAATCACATGGTAACATATGTTTATGACCTAAATTGATGTATTCTAATATGATATATAGAATTGGCTTTGAAATTAACTTCATACTCATATATTCATTGCTTGTTTAGATTTGGATTAGAATTTATTTGATTGCTGTAATTCTATAAATTGCTTAATATTGGATGTAATTGCATGTTATTATATGATTGTAGGTCGTGCTTTGATGTTGTTTGCTAGTGTTTTGAATGTTAGGAAGATAGGTTGGTGAATTTGGCAATTATGAGGTAAGTTTGGTCAGAATTGGATGAAACTTGGAGGATAGGCTCTAAAGCATGAGTGGAGGCTATAAAATAATTCGCACCTCCAAAATCTTTACTGAGTCATTTTTATGGGTCTGGTAGGTCGATGGCTGGCATGGTTGGATAGAGCATGGCTAGAGAAGCTTAACTACGGCAAGGCATTGTAAATTGGCTAGCTGGCTGAGTTGATGCGAACTTGTTTCTAGAATTTGGAGTTGAATGATTTAGATTGGGGTTCGAGTCATTTTAATGGATGGGTTGGGGTTTAAAACAACTAGGGATGGAGTTCTAGAAGCACAGGAGTTAACTTAGTCGAAATTGACAAACTATATGACCTGATTTTGAGTCATTTTGATTTAGTACCACTTGATTTTTATGCATGGGTTTGAGCTATACGATGGGCTCAAAATGGTACTAAATCATAAAGAAAGCCATACGAGTCATCATATATTCATAGAACAGGGATGAGTGATAGTGAGTATTACTTGATGGATTCCATGGTTACTTTAGTTACTTTCTTTAGTGGGCTATCACTCGTAGATATCATTGGTAGTTGGTACTGAAGATAGGGATATTTAGACATCCATACATAGTGTTATTGTGTTATGTGCTAATTCTTTGGTTTTAAGGATAGGTTAGGTGTGGCCTGACCTATGGTTCATGTACTCTTTTTCCTTATAGTACCTACCTATATAGTATTTTGGGATTCATTTTCCGCTTATACTGGACTGTTGTCTGACCTAAAGTTTCATGCTTTTCTTCTTGTTTCATGGATACTCTTAGACTAGTAGGCTAGATAATAGGTCTAGGTGATGTCGTAGATATTCGGAAGATGAACTAGATGGATCTATCTCGTATTACATATATATATATATATATATATATAACTCTATGCTTTTCCATTAAGCGGCATTATGGAGCCCATGGTAATGCTGCTTATTTTTATTTGTTGAGACATTTTATTTGAGTTGATCATGTTGCATACTCTATGGTATTTGATGTACAACTCCATGGATATTCTACTTTGAAGATTGGTTCACATTGTTATTACTATCTCTTCTATTGTATATGTGATATATTACTTCATCCATGTCTTGTGAGATATATGACAAGTTATATGCTGCATTTATTTATTTTAAACAATGATGATCGTTGTATTTCAGTCGGTAGGACTGTATTGCACCATTTAATTATTATTTTTGCCGGTGGTATAGGCGGCCGTTCATTTGGTATCAGAGCTTTGGTCACATGATTAACTGGAGTTGATACCGTGATCCAATAGAGATAGGTAAGGTGTTACCATCTTAGACTAGATCGAGAATGTACTTATACAAGAAAGTGCGTATTTTTATATACCTTGGTTTTCAAAACATATCATATAGAAAAAGTCGCATGCACATAAGCAATATAGACATAGTTTTCTTTATGAGAAATCGATCATACTTGTTACAGATAGGAATGAGCCATCATACAATGAATACTAAGGGATCTGCTTTAGGAGTTAAAGAAGGAGCATGTTCACAAGCTGATACACTTGATTTCATGTTATGTTCAATGCTATAATAGCAACGATGATGAGAAATGCTCCTGGTATGGTTGTTGGTCGAGGTACTCCCATGCAAGTTCCTAGAGTTGATTTCGCTAAGTTGAGAAAGATTTCTCTACTTTAGCAAGAAAGCCATTTTGTCAAATGGAATCAGCAATAGAGTGCAAGATTGGATTGATACTTATGAGCGCATGTTTAGTGATATGGAAGTGGATGATGCTATAAAGAGAAAGTTAACTTCTAGATAACTCCAACGGCGGGCCAAGAATGGAATGCCATGACAATTGCTACTCTTAAAGATCAGTTCGGTTGGGAATAGTTTAAGATAAGGTTCGAGGAAAAGTTCATACCAACAGCCAAGAAGTTGGTACTGTTTAAGAAATTTTCTTATCTTAGGCAAGGAGATGTCAGATTCTGAGTATGTTGCAGAGGTTGACACTTCGTCAAAGTATGGGATGTCATTCATCGATACTCCATTGGGAAAGAAAGAGAAGTTCATCATTGGCTTAGACAACTATCTTGGAGAGAAACCGACAGAACATATTAATGAACTATTTGAGAAGCTTATGGAGAAAGCACTTCGTCATGAAAAACTGTATCTTAAGGCTAGAACAGCTATGGTTGTTTCCACTGAGAAGGAAGAGCCAAAACCATAGCCAAATGGTGGAGGCATGAAGAAATGGAATGGAAAGAGGAAGCAGTATCATGGAAAGAAAAGTCGAAAAAGGGTAGATGGGAACCTACTTACTATGGGTGCAAGGAGAAAGGCCATTTGATCAGGGAATGCAAAATGAGTGAGAAGAAGAAATGCCACAATTATGATAGGCCTGAGCAATTAAAGAAGGATTGTCCAGATTCGATGAAGGATAAACAAGTAGCGAAAGTGTATGCTTTCGACATAGTCCCGACTTCGTTGAGTTCTCCCCTAGAGAAGGGGAAGGGAAAGGGGTCATCATTCAAGGTATGCTTCCAATTGGTGATGTTCATATTTAAGTTTTGTTTGATACTGAGGCTTCAAATTCATTCATATGCCATGACCTAGTGTACCATCCCTAATTTTTGATAACATTATTCAGAAGATTTAATTAGATAAATTAAATATAATAGTGGTGATAAGGGGATTGAGATTTGAATAAATTGAATAATTGTCCATGCTTAATAATGGGCTTTAAATTGGTTTATATGATAATTAAATTACACATAGGCATATTAGCAAATTAGCCAATCTATTGTACACAGCTATACATTCTCACTATTTCCCATTCACATTTCATTTTCGTCTTTCCACAAACGCAAATCAAAACCCTAAGATAGTTGGACATTAACAAAGAGGAAAAAAGGAGAATTTCAATCTAAAGCTAAGGATCAAAGTAATAAAGGATTAATGAACAACATATCTCAAATTCCTTATCATGTTTAAGATGAATAATAATTCACTCCATCTCTTTTTGTTTCTATAATCCTATGATTTCAGATTTAAGAGTTTATTTCATTTCTAAGAAATGTTGGATGATGATATGCTTAATTTATGAATTTTTGATTTAAAAATTTTAATGGTACATGAAATTCATACGGTTTTAGGGGCAAAACCATGGGATATTGATTGTGAATTGTCATGGAAAATTTTTATGTCAAGTAAAACATGATTTTAGAGATGATTTTTAATTTTTAGAATTTTCCAAAATATGAAAATTTTATTATGAATTTTCGTTGATAAATATGTTGTAATTTGGTTTAAAAATTTATTTTGAGTATTTCAGGAACCAATTGGGTCAAAAATTTTAATATGTTTGATTAAATGATGAAATTAATTCTGTGATTTTTGGGGATTTTTCCCAATTGATTTATTTGGGAAAATAAATTATTTTAAAAGAGGGACTTTTTTGCAAATATTACTTCTGTTATATAGAAGGGCTTAAACATTACTTTTCTATGGTTTAAATCTAATTATTGCGACTGTTTTAATGGTAAAGTATTTGAATTTTTTAAAAATATCCAATCAAAGCCTTACAAATGGAAGGTTAGTTATAAAGCAATTTACCATGATTATCTATAAATCTGCATTTTATAAAAAGATGGTTCCACCTATTTCGGAGGCACCTTTCGACTCCTCTACCTCCGCACCATCTCCATCGAAACCATCTCTGTCGAAACCCACATAGTTGGAACCATGACACATGGTATTAATAGAAACAGTACGAAGTGAATTGGTAAGTAGCGGAAGGAAGGGTGTCGAAAGCTATGCTTTCGTCAGAGTCGAAACCAAGATTCTATTTTAAAAGATAAACGTCTGCCTAGTTTTTGAAGGGTTTCAACTGAGTTGATGCCCTATAGAGTTGAAACTTTAGTTTGTTTTCTAAAGCTAAATCCCTGCCTTGTTTTACATAAATTTTTGAACATAGTCGAAAGCCTTGCTTTCGAAAGGGACTTTATATATAGCTTTCGAAGGGCAACTTTTTTATTTAAATAAGAAGCTTTCGAAAGAGTTGGTTCCGACCTAGTCGAACCTAGTCGCTGTCTACCTTTCAAATATTGAAGTCATCAATACCTTCGCAAGGTTATCGTTGTTTTTACCTAGGTTAAGCCACATCCTAATTGCTTTCGAAAGGGGTTGAGGGTTTCGAAGGTGATGGAGTTGAAAGAGGGTTTCGACTCTGTCCATCGAAGTCTTGATTTTAAAGGTCTTTACTTTCGAACTAGATGGTTCCAACACCATTAACTTTTCCACAAATTTATTTTTGTTGGTTTCGAAAGGGATACTTTCGTATAAAACCATTTTGACCCAAATGATGTTTTTAAAGAGTAAACACAATGCTTTTGAAAGGATACTTTATTTGTTTCAAAGCTACGTTTTAAGAATGCTTTCTTTATACCATCAAAAGGTATCTTTGGTTTCGAAAGGTACATACTTAGAGTTTCGGAAAGAGATTTTTTTATGCTTTCAAAGGAGGTCATCCAGTGGTTTCGAAAGTGATGTTTTAAAGTTTCAAAATAAATAACCCATTCTCATTTTAAAGGAAAAACCATGGCATAAATAAAGATTTTGAAAATGTTCTTCACTTGTTACTAACCCATAATTGTATTTTGGGGAAAGAGAATAACCAATTAGGTTGATCCAGCAGTGAATATAACTTAATGAATGTTAAATCTTAATTAAATATATTGGCAGGGGCCAATAGGTTTACACTAAGCCTATGAAAATTGTATCATATTGGTAGGGGCCAATAGGTTCATAGTCAGTCCATGAAAACTATGATTTGATACTGGAAGGGGCAAGTAGGTTTGTGGTTAGCCCATGAAAACTATACTCGAATTAAGATATTAACAGTCAGTCAATAGGTTCCTATTTAGCCCATGAAAACAAGGATAAGAAATAAGATATTGAGTTACCAATAGGTTCTTAGTGATCCCATGAAAACTAATTAATTGGACAGATAGTCCATAAACAATTAATATGTTAATAGTAACCCCAGAAACTATAATTGAGACAGGTAGTCAGAATGAATAGGGATGGGTAATCCAAAATTGATTTATTTGTTTTGCATATCATCATAATGATTTGAAACACAGTTTTAACCATTGTGGATGCAGAAGCGCATATATGGTTTTATAAATGTTTTAGGATCCTAGTGAGGGGAAAACCTGTTCTGCTATGTGGCATGGTCTGACTAGATATCTAAATTATTTGAGATGGTAAATTATTATTCATACAAGGCCTTATGTCTCGAAGATTTTGTTTTCCTCTTAAACTCTCGAGGACTTAATTGATTTTGAGTAGGTTGAGAATTAAGGTTTTCAGGTGATCTTTTAGACGAATAAAGCTTCTAAAGACGTGCAATAGGCAAGCTTGTTATCAGAGCTATTTTATTTTCGTTGTGTGTTTGGTTGTAAAGGAAAATTTTTTAATGCCTTATTATATATACTCTGATCAACCAAAGGGGCATCTTTATTTATCGCTCTTGGCGTATTTTGTAATTATTGTATGTTACCTGAACATGATTAGCGAACTGGGATTTTTTAATCAATTTGAAATATTTTGAAATGGAATATGGAGTTTATTAGCTGTTAAATTTTTTCCATAATCTTTTGTTTCTGCGTATCAATGCATCTAGTATAGCCGTATTTAGTCACCGAGGATTAATAACTACGGATAACTGTAGCACCTATAGCTGTTAGTTTGGGCCTCCAAGTAAGGGGATGTTACACCTAGTATACAAATTGGGATTGAGACCTGGACAATAGGCCGACCCCTAATTGTGACGAACTATGTTGGAGGTTATACTAGCCTTTGCATGGTTTTTCATGGCCTAGTGATATCGAGTCACAAATGGCCTTTTGCTTGTGATTGTTTTGTTTTGAATTTAATTGGGTTCGGGATTATCTTAGGAATGGACTGGCTAAAGAGGTATGCGGCGAAAGTGGATTGCGAGAAGCTATTGGTAACAATCAGAGATGTGGAGGGGAAAATGGTAGTGATTAGCTTCCTACTAGAGAATGGGGTGATGGTTAACTTCCTATATTTGCTAGAGAAACCACAGGAGGGTTGTTCATCTCCACCAATTGCTAGACAATATCCAATTGTCTTTGAGGAAGTGACCAGATTTCCACTGCATAGAGAGATTGAGTTTCAGATAGACATGGTGAAGGAAGCCGGACATATAGTTATGCCTTTAAGGCATATGACACCCAAGGAGCAGAAAGAATCAGAGGTGCAATTAAATGACCAATTAAGGAGAGGGTTCATTTGATGGAGTAAATCTGAATGGGGTGCACCTGTAGTATTCGTGGCTAAGGTGGATGGCTCTTTGAAGAATTGTGTGGATTATCGTAAGTTG
Organism: Allium cepa; assembly: GCA_030765085.1. Lineage (NCBI taxonomy): Eukaryota > Viridiplantae > Streptophyta > Magnoliopsida > Asparagales > Amaryllidaceae > Allium > Allium cepa. The sequence continues at coordinate 1,730,077 of JASFAV010000025.1, read as the reverse complement.
AATAAGGTGACGAAGAAGAATAAGTATCCACTCCCACGAATTGATGACTTATTTGATCAACTTCATAGTGCGAAGGTGTTCTGTAACGACCTACCTTTTTGGACGGTTTAAATCGACAATAGACCACAATTGTCAACTCAAACCATTCAAAAGGGAGGATTATTATAGGGTAAACAAGAAAAAACAGAGAAAGGAAAAAATAAGATACAAAATCTCACAATGGAGTGACAAAAACTAAATGCAGTGGAACAACATGATGCAGTGGAAATTATAAAATAAATAATAATAGTACTAAATCTTTGTCTTCATCCTCTAGAAAAGCAGTCTTTATACACTGAAAAGCACAGACTGGCCCGAGCGAATTGAAAAGACAAAACACATGAGTCAGAACTAAAAGACCTTATGCAAGTTAAATCGACAGTAAATAAATATGAGCGTAATAGCATCGGAGATGTTTACGGGGTTTCAAACCTCCTATCCAGTGTCTAACGTGAGTGCAAAACTTAAGAGATGTTCAGGATTTCCATCTCCTAAGGTCCATTAAACTATCTACATACATAGTACAATACGCTATTATAATGTAACGATCCGTAAAATTTTGATAATTTTTAATGGTTTTATTTAGCATATTTAATTTGATTTTTGAGAAATTTTAAATAATAATATTTTGAAATAAAATTTTACATTTGGATTACGTATAGTTAAATGTGGCAAATGATAAATTTTCATCAAAAATTAAGAAAGTATATTTTAGGGTGTGATTCTATTCAATTTAAGTCAGTAATAATTGATGTTCATAAAATAATTTATTTTGGGAAATTCAAAACACAGCTGTTTTATTTGTCATCATTTCTTTTATTTATTTTCAAACGGTTCATTTTGCCTTTGTAACATGTCCTTCAATATTTATTCTTGCTGTCCAATCAAGCTATTAATTGCTTTGATTGTTTCTAAAACAGTGTGTAGCTGTTACTTTTTCTACCGTTAAAATTTCAATTGCTTAATAATTTTTCCAATTCACAGATAGACTTCCCCATTCCTAGCCATTAATAAACTTTGATATCATCGTCCTTGCCTTTCGTTATTCCCTGTTTAATAATAATAATTGAAATTTATAGCCGTTTCAGTATATAACTTTTACACGTTTTATACTCATTTAATTTTAGCAGTCCATTGCCTTTAATTTTTAAACTGTTCCATTTTCTTCCCAGGCAACAGCTCACATTCCATTTCGCTTATAAATCAGTTTCCACTTTTACTCACCTGCTCGCCTTTTCTTCCATCTATCCGTTCAATAGTTATATATAAGTTATAATACGTTTCCCTGATTCATCTCCTTTCCTTTTCCATTGACATATTAATTCTGGGAATGATTAATTTAAAAAACCCATCTTCCCCTCATTTCTTCAAACTTTCAGCTAAATTTTAGCTTGTGACCGTTGCTGTACATTTCATTAAAGAGGTACGTTACCTTATTAATCTCCGGAATTTAAGGGTGAAAAATTTATTTTTCTAACATTTCCTTTCCTACGCTTCCTGTTTTCACTTCTTTCATTACGACTGTTCATTATATATATATACACTACAGCTAGAAAGTTATAAACGTATAAACTTAGATACGTTTTGTATTTATTAAAAATTTAAAGCAGCCCTTAAATTGGGCAAAGCGTTTTTCCTCTGCCTTTATAACTTTGGGTTTATACCTACTATTGCTTCCTCTTCCTCCCTGAAGCCTATTTTCTTTCTTTCCTAAGTTGTTATAGCGCCTCTTCAAGGCCATAACCGCATACCCACGCCACATCTCACCACGTGCTTCCAGTCCAGGCGACAGCCGCAATGATGGTCGAGCACAGTGCTTCCTTCTCTCCTGTTCCATTTTGCCTTCCCTAGGCACAGCCGATACCCCTATCGCCATCACCCATCAGACACTCGTCACCACTAGCTTGCATACGTTTGCATATATTAGGTATAGTACTTTTGTCTGTTAGCATATATATATATATATATATATATATATATATATATATATATATATCAGTGAATTTGTTACATGGGTTATATTATCTTGGGTTTCCCTGTTTCCAGTTTAATAATATATTATACAAATTTTGCAACGTCTATTATATGGTTTATATATATATATGTGTGTGTGTGTGTGTGTGTGTGTGTGTGTGTCAAAGTTATTCTTTTATATGTATAAATGTATTTGTGTATATATGTATATATGTTGTTATATTAGTTTATAAAATAAAATTTTCCTTTTTCGGCTGCTGTATGTAAAGATGCTTTTTGATCTAATTTGACTAAGCTTAGTATTTTGTTTTTTTATATAATATTTTAAACGTGCATTTGACTTAAGTGAAGCTTTTCGTATCATGTTATTAAATGAAATAATATAAGGTGATTTAAAAATATATATACTTTTTTGTTGTTTTTGAATCTTTTTTGGGTTTTGTTGGTTTTGTTATATATTACTCTTTCTTAATGCAATGTACTGGAAACAACAAAATAGGTGAGTGAGAAAAAGAAAGAAAACCATATATATATATATATATATATATATATATATATATATATCTAAGCATTCGAGTTTATACATTTGGTCGGTAAGTATATGGTATTTATAACAGTTTTGAAAGTAAATTTTAAGCATGTCTAAGCGGTTTATGTCGTAATGGTTATATTATTATTTAAATATAAGTATCACATGCGTAGGTTTTAAGTGTATATAGTATATTTATAATATAAAGTTTATTAAGTTATAAAAGTTTATACGGTTTATATTTTATAAGATAAAGTTTAAAAGTTATATACGCGGCGGTTGATATGTTGCAATGAACATACATTATATGTAAGTTTTTATTTTAATAAGTATTATTTCAACATATATATTGCATATATGTTTGATTTTTTTTTTGTATATGTGTTTGGTTTAAAAACAATGATTCGAAATGTACGTATATTAAATTTAGAATATGTTTTATATATGTAAATAGTTATATATAATTATATATATAATTGTAAGTTCACTTATATCATTCATCTTCATCGATCTAGTTCTAATTTGAATTCGATTTTTTCCCTTCCATTTATCAGCTTTGTTCGTCGTGCCTGTTTTCTTCGTCGAATCGTGTCTATCTAACGTTGCTTGGAATTCGTAACTAAACTTCATTGTCTATTCTCTTTAGCCTTGAAAGGTGAGCAATCACTCACGATTAACGTTCTTATATTTATTAAATTTGATTTCAATTGAAACAACAATTGAAGTATGTTGCTGTAGTTATTTAAATTGTTATATTTATGCTATTATCTATAACTGTTCACTTATGAGATATGACACCATATCCTATTGTTTATATTATACTGTTATTGATGATATATGCATGTTGTTATATTATTATCATATGTGTTATCACTCTGCAAGTGCCCTGTTAGGATAGTACTCACTATGGGTAGAAATGATACATACCCGAACGGACTTTAGGATAGGAGAAAATCATTATGGGTTGAAATGATAAACCCAAGCGATTTTCATTTAATTGAATTTGGGATTACGGGTTAAAATGATATCCACCCGTATATATTTAGTGGATGGATTGAAATAATAAATATCCGTAGCACTTGACCATATGATAGAAAATATATACAGACACCGTTGGTCCATATATAAATATTTTGAAATAATTTCTATGATTTTGGAAAGAAATATATGGTTTAATAAATATTGATTCTTAAGATGGAAATAGATTTAGTAGTAATATTTGATTTAAATTAGAATTGATTTAATACACATAATATGGTTAAGTATTTATGTAAAGCTATATTTCAAAAAGATTTTCTTGTAATAAATTGAATAATTAAGATTGGGAGATAAATTTGGATTTATTAAAAATGGCATTTAAATAAGGATTTATTTAATTAAATCGATTTGAAATTATTAAATGGGAAATCTAAAGGTATGATTTTTATAACTCGATTTTTGATTTAAGTGATTTAATGAATATTTCACGTTTAAATAAATTAAAATAAAATATTGAGTAAAATGTAATCTAAGATTACTTAAATGATATTGAATCAAATGAGGGAGCACTTAAAGACCAAAATAATAATGAGGTTAATCGAGATCTTTATGAAACTGTTAAATTGAACATTTAAATATTAAAGCTTTGAACTATATTGGAATTTAAATGGGTTATTTTGAGATTTAGATCTGTACTTGAAATCAATATAGTTGAATTGTTATTTAGAAACTAAATTGAATAAAAATGAAAATTTAGGTTGAACTAAAATTTGAAATTATTCTTTAGAAAACTAAATTGAATAAAATTTAGTTTGAAACGTTGAATACTTAAAGTTTGAAATATATTGAAATATAAAGGGGTATTTTGTGATTACAAATCCGAATTTTGAGATCAATAAAATTTAAGTGGTTATTTAGGAATTGAGTTGAATTTTAAATTGATAAATTGAGATTTGACTAGATTGAATTTTTCATTGGAGTGGATTTGAATCGTAACTGTGAAAGTGATCAAATTTGAAAACAAATATATTTAAAGTGAAATGATATTTTGTTTTTGAATAATAAATAAAATTGAGATGACCACGGTGACATAGTGCATATTTCTATCCTATAGGTAGTTCCAGGGATCCTTAGAGGATGGTTATCCCAAACATCCTCTAAGTTAATTTTATTTCAGTTTATATTTCACTTGAGTTGGATTTATTGATATAAGAATGTTAATCCTGACTCGAGTGTTTTGTGTTTTGCTTTACGTTCGGGTCAGACTGAGTGATACAGCATTGAGACTCACCTTTGGAGTTTGGAGCTTCACTTGGAGATCCAACTATCGCTCAGCTTTCAGCACTTCGAGTTGATTCTTTAAGAGAAGTCATCTGTTGCATTGGAGACTTCACTGTATCTGGGATATGCTGATGCATTTTATTTCTAACTTTGTTATATAGTAGCTTCATGAACTACTATTCATTTATTCCGCTGCGTATTATTGTACTACTCTGTATCTGTGATTCTGTGATTGATTTATTTATTGTACATGTTTTTGCCAAATTTAAATTAACAGTTCGGTATTTTGAATTATTCAAGTCGTACATGTATAGTATTATTGTCGATTTGAATGGTCCAAAATAGCGAGTTGTTACAGTTGGTATCAGAGCTTTGGCTCTAGGCAAAACTTTGCATATATGGTAAATTTATTTATAGAATCACTTTCGTTCGAGTTGAATCTCTTCCTTTTTGACTCGATTTCCTTTGAATTTTGGAATGTCCCTCGGTTCCGAAATTCATTCTTGTCTCTTCTATTTATATTCGTTTGATTCAGGAGTATTCCATAACTCCACTGAATGTTTTGTAAAGGGGGTGAAAACTCCTTTACAATCGGCATTGATTCACCGAAGATTTATATATCCTCGATTTAGATGCTGCTATCTCTGGTTATGTCGAGTTCTATAACTGGCAATCGAATGTCGATTTGCCATGGAATTCCGCATCGATCATATTCACGAAGTCACGGTTGACCCGGTTAAGGTCTCCCGCGATTTATATCCATAATCTATTTTGTAATTCAATTATCTCATCTTCGATCGAGTCTATCTTCGAATCAGGGTTCTATTGATTAGAGTTCCTCTAATTTAGATCTCTATCTTTGTTTGGAAATCCATTCTTGAATCATCCTTTGTAAATCGGGTTTTGTTTGTATTTTGAAATTGTTTTATATACCGAAATTTTTATTTGGGTAAGTATGAGTTTATTCTATATATAAAAGTGAAATATTTTCGATAAGAATTATATTTTTTTTTAAAAACGAAAGTTTGAAATTTTGAAAATGTGAAATTTTGAAAATTTATAAGAAATGGATTTATATAAAAATAATTTATAACCGAAGGGTTTTGAATTTGAATTTCGAGAAATTAAACTCCGGTATTTTGAAATGTGGTTTTGAGATTTCAAAAATATATAAAAATAATACGATTTAAAAGTATTTTTTAGATAAGAAATATTTCAAAAGAGTTAAAATAAATTCCAACGATTTAGAAGAAATCTCAACGAAGTTTAAAGAAATTAGAAGCCAGAACTCATTTTGTTGCTGGGAAATAATTTGGGTGATGAGCGCACGCATCATCGACATTGATTTTCGAGTTTCAGAGTGGAGAAGAGGCCACTTTAATAGCTTCGCTATGCGAGTGATTTTGTAAAACCATTGTTGATTTCAAATTCCGATGTATAATTTGATATTTTCGAAAGATGTATGTATATATTTGAAACAATTTAAAGTGAGACCGGTGTTCAGTCCTCGAGTTTCGGATTTAATTTGGTATAATCCTACCTATTGAAATTGATTTATTGATTTATTGTTAATTTTCAACTCTTAAATTGGAAATTTGATTTCCCTAAGTATTTTGAATGTTCGAACACTTCCAAATCGAGGTTAAATTTTCAAAGCTAAGAAATTTCGAAGAGGATAAAATATTTGATAAAGCATATAAGTTTAGTTTTGTATGTTTAAGTTTGAAACCTTTTGTTAAGTAAATGAATATGAATATTTTGAATTATACTAATATGGAATTTAGTTTTGAAATGTTTTGAAAAAAAAAATTAGTTTTAAATAATGGTTTTCAGAAAGGTAAATTGAATATTTCAAATAGAAATAAATAGTTTAAGGGTTTTAAAGGGATAATTATGAATTTGGAAACCATTTTGAGTATAATACATGGAGGTGGTGTGGAGGTGATCACAGAGAACACATAGTCAGAATCGTAGTGATAATACTAAATACACAAAGTATATCTAATATACATCACATGAATATATATATATATGCAAAAGACAATACAATACAATACAATACAAGATGATAACAACTATATTGAAAACTGACCTCCTCTATGCCCAAAACACAAGCGAGTCTCACCGTCCTTGAATCTAAAATGTCTTGGACTAACCTGAGTATTATATAAACAACATGCTGATCAAACTATGTCTAAAATATTGATGTCGTGATATAATAACAACTAGCATGATATAACAACCTATTTAATTTCATACACATATCATCACCCAAATAAACATATGCAAAATATGTGTCATGTAAATAGTGTCTCGTGATTGAAACATTCTAATATACAAACTTCTTCAATACATGAATAATCATCAAGTATAACCCTTAGAAAATAATGAGATTGACTTTCCTAGGTCTGTCATATTCATAAAATGGAATAAATAGCAAACATAAATCCAAGCATACAACTCACGACATACGCCAAGGAAAAGTAGTTGACAATACATGCCACTAAACAGTAGTTGGCGACACAAGCCAATGAAAGATAATTGGCAATGCACGCCAAAGAAAGATAATAAGCGACACACGCCAAAAAAAGATATGTGGATTGACCGTACACTGGACACAGTCTCAGGTATAATCACAAATATAAGTAATACATGGCTATCTATTACACACATCAAAACCAGACGGAAGATTGACAGACACACTTGCTTCAGGAGACCACACACGACTTTGGTGAATATGACACACATGTTTTTTCAACACGGCCTCTACAATCTTGGTTATCTCGACGATCATCGTGATTTATCCATCAATGTGATAACCCGAATTTTTGAGCATCTGCTAATTTGAAATTAACAGGATTAGATTTGTTAAAATACTCATTTGTAGTTTGAACAAATGAATTCTATATCTGGAAATTGTATATAGATGGATTTGAACTATAATAAATGCTAAATTTTTTTTAAATATTTGGGTAGATATGTATTTGATAATCTCCTGATAATTATTAAATTTGACTATATTAGTTTAATGTTTTTCTTTTATAAATACTTATTTTGGCTAAATTTATCTTTTCAAAGGACAATAATATTTAATTTGTAAACTTTATCTTTCGAGCAAATAATAGTGTGATGAATTCTTTTATACATTATTTAAAATAAGCTAAATTATTATTTTCAAACAAATTTAAATTGTTTAAATATATATGTGAGTTAATATTTGAAATTAAAAGAATAAACATTTTAAAATAAATTGGATTTAAAAGTGTGTGTATATATATATAACTAGTATATTGTACAACTATTTATAAATGTATAATTGAAATTTTATATCATTTACTTTTAAAATTTTATATAGATAAATAGGAGATAAAGTTAAAATATAAACACATAAGACATTAATTAAAGCAAAATGAAAATTTATAATATAAATATATAAGGTTAAAATATAAATGTATAAAGGTATTATATAGATTTAAGAAAATTAATAAATACATAAAACAAATTAAGTACATTATAATTACAAATGTAAGCAATCTATAAAACAATAATGACAAGTTTAAATCTTATAATTACAAGTGTTAGTTGATTTATTAAAAGAAATACATGTGGCAACCTCATTTCTTTAGGAAAAATCAAATTAAAAATAAATAAATAAAAAACCAAGTTTTTACTCCTTCATCTCCAAAATTAGAAACCAGGAAAAATAGCTAAACCCTGTAAACACTTTAACAAAGATCAAAAGCCTGTAAATATTATTCATCAAACTGTAAACGGTTTCAATCAAAACATAGCAAGAATCCTGAAGCAAATAATAAGTTCAGTAAAGCAAGCTTTCAAACGTCTTCTTCGGCATTTCCAGATTTCAAAATTTGAGCTCTAGAACAGGTGAGTAAACTTAAGTTTAAAACAGTTTAAATTTGATGCATGTGGAAATATTTGAAATAGGACTTTGGTAAAATGCTTACAGAGATGTTTACATGATGGTTTTATGATAAATACCTGAATATAAGTATATAGATATCTGTGAGTAAATCTTTCCTCCTTAAACAATTTGAAATCGGTAGCAGTTTCAGATCTAAAAGATTATCTTTGTTTTGCAAATATTGTGAGTAAATTTTTTTTCAATTAAAAGCTTAACCAAACTATAGCTTGTTGCATGTGAAAAAATTCTGTGATAATTAATGCTAGCTTGAGGAATTTTGGGTGATTTTCTGTATGAAAGTTGAAGTGTAGGATTTAGCTATACGAATGTTCTGTGCTACCCTGTTCCTGATAAAAGATTTAAAATTTTGAAACAAAATTTCAATTCTTTTATCTGATCTTTGACAAACTTGGTTTTCATGCAAATCAGTTAAGCTTTTAACTTGATGTAAGATTTAAAGATATGTATCAATGTTTTAAAATTTAAAATATGCTAAAGTCTGGGAATACAGTAGTAAATCATAATATTTTGATAAAGCCAAATGATAAAATTTAAGGATTCAAGTTTATATCTTGAATCATCACTGGAAATCGGGATTTTTAAAAACAAAATCAAGTTTTTTTGCAATTGGGTGGATGAGGATTTCAGTGTTAACTGGAATGTGAGTTTTTGGGATTCTCTGGTGATCGGCCGTCACTGAGGGGTTGAGATTTTGTCTAGAGTAGGAAGGATGTACGACGTGGCTAAGAAAAATGGTAGGAGACGGTAATGATGGCCGTGGTGTCGGCGGTGAAGTAGTCTAGTCCATAACCCTAAAATTGGTCGAAATGGAAGATTTGATCATCGCTCTCTCTCTCTCTCTCTGGAGCATCGAGTGTTACGGGGCCTTGGGAATGGGTTCATGGAAGATAGGAGAAGATGTGTCTGGAGTTACAACAACTCTGGTCGTCGGAGGAAGATGATCGAGGTATTTCTGTTGAGGTTGTGGGTTTTCAGTTTTCAACTGCCTAGCTCGATTTTGATTTGAGATGTGTGAATAATTTTGGGTGATCGGACATTGGTGCTAGGGTAAGGTTCGATGTGTCGAAGTTATCTGTGGAGATCACCGACGTCGAAGTTCACTGTGCAGGTGCACAAGGTGGTGGAACATCTAATGTTTGGTATAGGGTTTTACTCGAAGCACTGCTCGAGTATTTGGGAAGAAAACTCGAGAGTATACTCGAGTAAAATTGGGTAGTAAGAGCTACAGGTTTTTAAAACATAAAATTAGGCTAAGTTATTAAAATGGTAGGAAAGTGGATTGACTCGGGGATAGGTCCGAGTGGGCTTCGGGAAAAACCATAAGCAGTTGTTTGATCAATTTTTAAAATCAAATTGTTTTTGAACTTTAAAGTTAAAATTGGATTAAACTTTTATATAAACTTACTTTATATATATACTAATTATTTATTAAATAATTGGTTATGGAGTTTTAAGGGTTGTCCAAATTAAATTTTGTTAAACAAAATTTAAAGTGATTTTAACATTAATTTAAATGAAGTTTAGGATTTTATAGAAGTAAGTTTAAAATACAAATTGAAATTAGTTTTAACTTCTACTTGTTAAAAAATTTAAGTGAGTTAAGGAAGTTAAAGATTTGTTTGCCAGTTAAATGGTTATTCTATTTCAAATCTTATTTAAAGGATAAATCAATATTAATTCCGTTTAATCAACTGGTGATTAAGGATTAATTAATTTGTAATTAAGGTTATTAATTAATAATTAAGTTTTTATTAATTAATTATTAAGAGATAATTGATTTATTAATTATTGATTTATTTGTTAATATAAGAATAATTATAGATTAATTAGTTTGTATTAAGAGGTATTGATTAATAATTAAGGTTATTAATCAATAGTTGATGGTTAATTAAACATTTAGTTAGAGATTAATTAATTGGTTATAAAGTAATTAAGGATTGATTACCTTGTATTAAGGAGATTAATTAATAATTGAGATTTATTAATTGATAATCAAAGGATAATCAATCTATGATTAGAGATTAATTGATTGATTGATAAGGTAATCAAGGGGTGATGAATTAATTAAATGATTGTGGTTAATTAATGGTTGATTAAGCAGGACTAGATGATTAATTATGACATGAATTGATAAAGCTTGCTTATGGATGATTGTTTGTTGAATGTCTGAATTGAATAATATCTATTGGATGACATGCTGTGACATTCTATTGATATGATATTGGTTATATCAATGATAAATGGGTGATGTTTATCTGTGTGATTAATGTGTAAAAGTGACATTCGGTATTTGAATTTAATCACTTAAATAACTGGTTTAAGATGACATTGGAATCGGAGAGACCAGAGTCGGGTGTTAGTTAATACCCGAAACCACTTCGATTCTTATAGATTGATATGTAAAATCAATAAGCTGGTTTGGAATGATTTAAGTAAATTGGACCAGTTAATCTAAGTTTGGCACTTACAAATTGATGTATGAAATAAGTAGTGTCTATAACAGCTTGTGAAGTTGCAATTGATATAAGTTACCCGGGTTATATAAGTTGTATGTTTTTGTTTCTTTGTTAGATGGGTTTACTCACGCTGGTTTCTGGCCTGACCCGGGTGTTACTTTGATGTAATGCTCGGGTCAGACCGAGTATTGCAGATTTTCAGGTAAGGACGTTCTGGAGCTCAGGAGGCGAGTTGGATGGCTGGAACGTATGGAGCGTATCCGCTGTGATACATAGTTGTATATCTAGGACATGTTGTTTTAGAATTGTCTTGTGTTGTGTAGATGTTGTAACTCTGATATATAAAAATGTAAATGTACTGATACAGTTCTTTTTGTAAACTGTTATTATGTGATATTATATTTTTATCCGCTGCGAATGTGAGTTTGTGTGTTTCTTTTTTGTTCTTCTTCTTTTATCTCTTTTCTTCTTTTCTCTAACTATCTGGAATTTTCGGGATCGAAATTTCTGGGTCGTTACAATCAATGTGCTCATCAATGCGAGGACTCGGTCACGACCCTACACATGCCCCTAAATGGTAACAGACTGCTGCTTAGGTGACACAAAGGGATGATACATTACTGACACATGACTTTATACATTGCCGACACATTGCTATAAGAATAAGGTGCCATAGATTCGTGATGTCACCACCACAATCAGACCGCTGGGATGGATATTAGGCAATCCATTCCACACTATAAAGGGAATCGTACAGTGATAGACAAACAGACGCAACATATATATATATATATATATATATATATATATATATATATATATATATATATATGCTAACACACAACCAAATACACATGACGACACACAACACTATGCATACGCTTACACACAGCTGAATTCATATACCAACACACGGGTAAATACATGACTCGGCACAGTGAGCCCTATCATACATAACAAATACCGATATGAGTGTCATGCACAAGCAAAGAATAACTGAATAAATAACACAACAACTTTCCAAACACCGCATGTTACTAGTTTGTTTATTTAGTACTTACATATCACACCCACTCCTTTAATATTCTATAGAATGAGTCCAAAGAATAACTTGAAAAATATTATCGTAAGTCCCATATCAAATGGTATTATAATTCTGTTTATTTAGATTTCTCATCACACAGAATGAAATACTACAAAATCAAACCAAAGGACGTCATCACTATATAAAATCACATCAAAAGAAATTAATCAGATCAGTATTAAATAGCTAATCAATCTTAACAAGCAAAATCAATATGGAAGAAATAAGTAATCAAAAAATGTAGTAAAGCTTCATTAAACAAATACATAGAAAAAATTACATATTTTCAAAATTATACAAACTTTTAATAATTATGTCAAACCAATTATCGATTTCCTTCCAATAAATTAATAATTTTGAATAAAACTTTTCTTTAGTAAATTTCATATTCAAAAACTAATAAATTCTTGTAAAACATTTATATATCAAATAATTTTACCTTGTTTATGAAATTACCAAAAACGAATATTTAAACACTATTATTTACTTTTAAATCCTTGGTTATATACATATAAAATATTCAAAATCATTTAACGAATCAAATATAATTTATAGAGTTTACTATATAATTTTCTATAATCAAATTCTACTATGAAATAATTTATAACTTCTAACATAATTCTACTTTTATTTCACCCCAATAAACATAATTCAAATCCATCAATTTACATACAAAATAGGGGAATTTCACTAGAAGGACAAACTTTGCAGTCCAATTAGTTTCTGAGACACATCCACAGAAATTAATTTCAAGGTCAAAGTTGGTAGAATAATTACTTTTAAGGACAAAGTCGGTAGTCTAATTACTTTCAAGGATATAATTTCATAGGTTTTTAGGCCTTAGAAATTAATTATTTTTCATTTTGTCCTTAAAAGTAATAATTTTAGTTGTGTGTCCTACAAACTAATTGTATTTGCTAAAGAGGCCATTGTGGCTAATTTCCACTACAAAATATTTGTAGCTTATAACATAAAATAATTTTAAGACATTCAAACATGAATTAGGAAGTGATTATATTCATACAGATAAAATAAAACATCTTAAATCGACTTTATATTCTGGAAACAATAAGAACCTTTAACATAAGTATTATATGTTCAATAACACATTCACTTTACATATATAATTCCAAAATAAAGATTTAAATACAAAATTTTACTTTTAAACCTTTACTTGTGTATTTCAAAACAGCAAAGACCACTTTATAAACCAGATATCCACTATAGAAATCTTTCCATAATTATCTATAATTTGTTACTATTTTTACATTAATACATAAACTTCAAAATAATTTATTTTTTTCAAACCATAGATTACAATTCAAAATCTTCACTTCATATTGAAATTAATTAGAAGTAAAACGTTTTCCTTTTTAATTATACCAGATTTGAAATTATTAGATTTTTATTCATTCAAACCATATCCAAAACCTTATTTATTTCTAAAAAAAGAAAACTTTGTTTTCAAAAGATTGAAAACTCATTCGAAAATATTTATATAACATTTATAATCATAAGACTCGAAATAAGATATTTTTCTTTGTTAATACAATTTTATAAAATAATAACAATATATTTTAATATTTCCCTTAATAAATAAATAAATTTTTGTTTAACACTAGAATTAAATAAAACTTTACTAAATTATTTATAAAATACTTGTAATACGATTTTCAAATATTAAATTAATTTATCAAAACTTTTCAAAAGTCCTCTTAAAATAAGTAAAATAAGTAAAGTAAATAAAATATCCATAGAAGCACTCACGTCAATGTTCAAATAAAAATATATTGTTCAATTCACAAACTGACATATTTCCTCTCGTAAACTGACACTTTCAACCAATACAACAATCAACCATCTCAAAACCTACTAAGTCTCAAACCAATATATATATCAAACAACCTATTTCAACCAACAATTCATTACTAAACAACAATGGATGTATAATTAAATAAACGAACATATAGTTGTGAGTTAAGAAAATAACTCACCAAATCGAAGCTTGAAATTCCAAAATCAAAAGCTGAATTGTTTCGGCCCTTTGTATAATTGCCTTCCCACATCATCATTAAAGCCTCCAACCACACACGCAAAACCCTAGCAGCAGCACTCACGAACATATGCGCACCTCAACCTTTCGCCTGCGCATCAATCACCATCAAATTGTCGTCTTCACCATCGTCGTCAACGTCCTCGAGTCGTGCATGTCTATAGCTCGACCTCCTCCTCTTATTTGCACACGCACTCTATCATCCATCTCACACAATCCCCTCGGCTCTTTCGCCTTCACTCGTCAGTCACGTTCAAGTCGTTGTGCGTCTTCTAGCGCCGGTCTCCTTCTCCTCAGACGTCTTCACCGATGGAATCGCGCTCGTCTTATTTCTCTAAATCGCATTTCGCGATATTCTAATTTCATGAATTTAGGCTAGAGAGAGGAAATGGGAATGGGCTTTATTTGGTGGATGTTGGGCTAAGTAAAGGGAGAAAAGAAAGGGTCCTTTTGGAACAAAGGAGAGAGTGGAAAATGAGACTTGCTTTTTTTTTTTCCCTTCCAATCAGCCCTTTACAAATAAGATCTTCATTTCTTTTTTATTTACATTTAAGTAATTCTATCGTTGAATTATAAATACATTTTCAATTTAAATAGCACTACATATTTTACTAGGTAAATTTCAATTCATTTTACAAAATATTTAAACTTAACAGCCATTCACTTTCATTGATTTATTCACTAACTACTATCGAATAATATATATTTTCAACAATTTCGGTTATACAACAATTATTTGCAAAATAACAATATTTTATATTCATGTAAATATTTTATTCGAGTTTAATATATTATTATTACTATATTATGAAACCAATTTATTCAATAGTTCAATTCATTAAAACAAACCCCTTCTATAACATAAACTTTAACTAAAAATTTACTTTTCAACAATTATAATTATCAAAATCGAATTCGCACACGTTTATTTCAATTAAATTTACATATTATTACGACGTTAACAGTATGGTCATTATGGATGACCACGTATTTCGAACTTTGAAGGATGTGTCACAAAAGTTTCATTTTTATAGTAAGTTTCCAACGATGCATAAAACTGAAATAAGTTTTTGTCTTAAGGCTAATTTGTTTATTTGATATTGTTGTATACTCTCAAGATGTGAAAGAATTACATTTAATGTAATCGCTTTATTAACCCATCAAAAACATATCACATGACAAAATGGACATGTAGTTTCCAAACTGAATAACTAAGTTTAGCAAACTTAATAAGAGATGTATTAGTTTTTATTTTAAGTTTTGTGTGTTATGCATACAACAGTCATTACAAATATAAAGAAAACGGATGAGAAAATTTAAAATTCCTAGTTATTAGAATAATTAGGAAACGATGAACAAAGAATTGACGAAGACGATGGAAAAAAAACAGAGAGAACGAATTGTTTTCTGCAATTTTTTTATTTCTCGTAACACAGAAAACAAAATAAATTTTCTATATTATTGTGCGTTAATTTCATTTTTCAGGTTGGATTTTTTTAAAATTACAAGCGTTGTACGTATTTTATTTAAGCGGAAACACAAAACTAAAAAGACAAATTAAACAATCTCTTAATTTGGCAAATAGCGTTTGCAAATTTAGCTGCTGATAGAGTTTGCAATTCAGCTGCTGAAACTAACGAAGCAAAAGTTTGGCAAAACCGAAGTTGCAAACTCAAATCCAAAAACTGAGGTCGCAAGTCAATTTTGTAATTGCAACCGGGTTAAACTCAGTTTTGCAAACCGTGTTGCAAACTCACGTTTGAAATTGTAACCGAGTTACATACGTAACTTCTTTCCTCGAAACAAAAGCATATTTGAATGACCAAAGAGGCATCGATCTTGAAAATCATATATTTGACAAATAATAGAATATTGTATGATGTTGGATCATTCATTTTCCTCATCTTTTTCTTGTTATATTCCTCTATAAATAAATCTTATAAAACTCACACTAATACGTTCAAATACTTTACAAATTTATATTCAAAATCGGCTAGCATGTATTTTTTATTCGAAACATCGTTGTTTGAAAATGACGTGGAAGAACATTGAACAAACAGAGGCTGTGACAATTTTTCATCACGGGTGGTTAAATAGTTTATTATTGACTTTGACATACAAGATTTTCTTTAAAATCAGTAGAGATGAATTGAAAATGAACAAATTGATATGTACTTGAGACTTGGGATCTTTATATGATAAAACAACGACCACATATTCTTTCTGACTGCATAAATCATAGACCCCAAAATAGTCAATAGGTAGAAGGACCGCTATATGGGTGCCTTTTGGTACGCTCGAACTGACAAGTTAAAATCTTTGATGGGTGCGACAGGCGCGTTGGAAATTGAAACCGACCGGCCAAGCTAATTGCACCGCGCTTAGAATTGGACTGCTGGGACTTGAAAATTTCAAGCCATTTTTATCATTTTTCAAACTAAAATTGAGGTAATTTCAATCTTTATTTTACATTTGTACACGATGTATAATGTCAACTACCTCTACCGATTTTTCAATCAAAACTGCTGTCGATTAGAACATTGAGCCAGCTTTAGCTTACACACATCTATATATGTGTTCATCCGTAATAGATACTCGCGTTGGATGAGTTTGCAGCTAAGTCCATGATGTTGCGAATGAGCTCAACCAGTGCTTAGGCACTACTCTCATGGCCACCTATTTTCACCACCATCCTTATGGAAAACAAATGGTATAATATGGAACGTATTTGATCATCGTAGAACGATCTATTACGAGCACTGTGGAGTGTTTGGTCGGTCAAACAAGATTGCACTTATAATATTACTCCATCACCTCCAGCTTAGTTCAACACCTAGCTATACTCTGATATTCTTGATGGAATAGCGAATAAGTTGTTTTCTAGTCTATCATCGCTACTCCTCGTTGGACAGTCAATGCCGCTTCATCATTTCGGGATGCCGAGGAAGACTCTCTATTTTGAGAGATGACGATCTGAATTCCAACGTGTTCAAACAAACTATTAAACATTACCTGAATTGAATCACTGTTCGAAGGTTATGATGAGTGTGAGTTTGTATTATTATTTGTGGATAAACCAAAATATTACGGTTCATTGGTTCTATGTTGAATATGGACAATAAACTTAAAGAAAGTTGAATAAATTTGTGTAGGATTTCAA
Source organism: Allium cepa (assembly GCA_030765085.1). Classification (NCBI taxonomy): domain Eukaryota; kingdom Viridiplantae; phylum Streptophyta; class Magnoliopsida; order Asparagales; family Amaryllidaceae; genus Allium; species Allium cepa. Next base: position 1,712,580 of record JASFAV010000025.1, on the reverse strand, counting down.
ATTGAAATAGATGTAATATATCATTATTTTCAAATGTATGTTCTTTAATGAATTCTACCGTTATTTTTCATTACCGTGTATGGTTTTTCCTCTCCCTTGCCTTTTGTACATAATTTATAATTTAATACCAATTATTAAAATTGATTTCATCCGATGAGCGTTAGGGCACATGCTTCACGCGTGATAATGACATGCATCATCGCATGAATTATTTTTTTATACATTATATATGATAAACACGTTCAAGAAAAAATGGTTTGCATAAATATTTAGCTATGTTTTTATGTTGAAATAATGTGTAGTTATTTTAAGCTTTAAATTCTAAGTTGCAACATCAAATTTTTATTAATAGTTTCAATTTTATTTGTATTATTAATTAATAAACAATGAATTTGTAGTTAATTAAAGAAAAAATGTTTATTGGTTGGATTCTATCTTTAAGTGTAGATGGACGTTTTGAAGTTGTAAAGAAATTTAACTGTCAGGTTCTATTTTAGGGGATATTAAGATTTGTTAATATCTGTCAAGTTTAATGGTTAGATCCTATTTTTAAAGACTATTAAGATTTGCTAATACTATAGAGGGGTATATTTGGCAGTTCACGCTGACATCAAAAAAGTGTGACACCAAAGGTGTTACAACTGTTGTTAAAAATTTAGCATGACGTCATATGAACTTGCATCTCTATTGCAATTCTCAGACTTGCGCCCAATAATTAAACAATGCGATGTCCACAGTCATAGAAGTGGTTTCATACCACATGTTTGCAGTCGATTACAGTGTAAGTCTTTTCCAGGAAATAATACGTTTTAAACTTGGTCAATTTATGAAATAATTATGGTCCATTTAATTAGGGAACTTACCAATGATCAAGGTAAGTAACCGTATTACTCTCTCCAAGTTTTGGTAACCACCCACGTTTTTCTCAACGTTCTGCATTTGTTCTTTGATGGAAAGAACAACATATAAAGAGGAATTTGAGTCAGTTTTTCGAATGTAGAGGTCACTAAAACCTGCGCTCAAAAGTAATACACACCATCGAGAAAGAGTGCCAAGGTTTGGAACCTAGATCTGAAAATAGCAGTAAATTTTGCACCTCTGAAAATCTGATACTTCAGGATTTTGATAGCAATGGCTGGAGGTATGTAAACCGACCTTATTTTATGCTTCCGCTTTTAGAATATATGTTCATATAAAAGTGTAGAGAACATGTTTTAGCAAGAATAATGATAAAATTTGGTATCAGAGCCAGTTTTTCTCCTCTGCCTTGCCTTAGATCTGATTTCGTTTTCCTCCTGCTGTAAAGTTTTGCTTATGAATCTTCATACTTGTTTCATAAATGTTTGCTTTTGGATCTTCATGCTTGATTCATAATTGATGATCTGTTCCTTAAGTAGATTAAAGATTGTTAAAGTTACATTTATGGTGATTTTAAAACATTGAATATAATATTGAGTTAAAATTTGCTGCATTAATGTTAAATGGATTGTGTATGTTAATAAACATAAAGGTTTAGTCCCACATCGTAGAAATAAGTGAAGAGAATGCATATAAATATAAAGCTATACTTGCTCTCTTAAATTAGAAAGACAGAGAGATTAAGGAAATAGCACTACCATGTCACACACGTGCGGAAAGCATTTAGCACTTAGCGCGTGTGCGAGAATACACAAGTACAGGCTGCTATGTATACAAATTTTTTTTCTTTCTTTTTGTCTTTCTCGTTCCTTTTCACTTTATGGCCTGAGGTGGTAATATTGACTGGCGTGAAACTTCATTCGTTAGGGATTGGCCACAGCATCTCTAGCTGCTGTAGTTTCAAATCGCAAGTGTACTGCATATTAATTGTGATTGATTGTTGTAATACGATGATACTTACCCACAGGACTTTCGTTGTATTTATATAGTTGATAAGGATGAAATATTAGAATTGCGATTCTTGATGTACCCATAGGAATTAAGAGTCAAATCTGGTTTGATAGTTTCATCGTTTAGTTATTGTGAATCTAATCGAGTAGGACTTTAGCCCACAGGCAAGTTTTATGTCACTAGATTCATATAATTTCAGTATGATTTACATTGGTAAACCATGATAATTTTTTCTTTTTAAAGTCTCAAAAATTCTGTTAATAGGCATGTATTTATCTTTATTTGCAGTAGTTTTACCTGCGAGTTCTTCTGATGTGAAGAATGACATTCCTGAATTAAAGGGTGATAACTATAAAGTCTGGAAAGAAAGAGTGCTGCTGCAATTAGGATGGATGGATATCGATTATGCTATCAAGAAAGACGAACCACCTAACATTACTGAGACTAGTACACCAACTGAAGTTAGTCTTTATGAAAAGTGAGAGAGATCTAACCGTCTCTCCATTATGTTCATAAAGACCAAAATTTGTGCTAGTATTCGTGGTTCCGTCGATCAGCATACTAAAGTTAGAGATCTCCTTAAGTCCATTGATGAGCAGTTTGCAACTTCTGACAAAGCTCTTGCTAGCACCTTAATAATGCAGTTTTCATCCATGAGGCTCACTGAAATTAAAGGGGTGCGTGACTACATCATGCGCATGAGGGACATTGCGGCTCAGCTAAAGAACTTAGAAGTTACCATGTCCGACTCTTTCCTAGTGCATTTCATTTTATGCACTCTTCCTCATCAATATGGCCATTTTAAAGTATCTTGCAACACACACAAGGATAAGTAGTCAATTAATGAACTTATGACCATGTGTGTTCAAGAGGAGGGAAGATTGATGATGGAAGAAGGTGAAAAGGTGAACCTTACTGCTTTTGATAATAAGAAGAAGGATCACACTAAGGACACTAAGGATAAGGGAAAGCTGTCGGCTAAGAAAGTCATTAAGAAGGATGGGTGTTTCTTCTGTAAGAAGAAGGGACACATAAAGAAAGACTGTGCTAAGTCCAAAATCTGGCTCGCGAAGAAAGGTAATTTTCGTGCGTTTATGTGTTATGAATCTAATATGGTTAATGCTAATCACAATACTTGGTGGATTGATTCTGGTACTACAATACATGTTTCAAATATCTTGCAGGGTATGACAAACCTAAGGAAACCGGTGGGCAGTGAACATTACATCTATTCTGGTAGCCAGATAAGTTCACATGTGGAAGCCGTTGGGACTTGCAGTTTATCCTTAATAGTGGTTTCGTTTTGCATTTAGATAAAACGTTTTATGTACCAAATTTCGCTAGAAATTTGATTTCAGTTTCAAGACTTGTACCTTTGGGATTTTCCTTTAATTTTTCAGATTCTGGTTTTAGTTTATCTAAAAATTCTGAAATAATTGCTTATGGTATTTTGTCTGATGGATTATATCGTCTTGAATTGCAAAATGATATTGCTCATAGTTCATTGCATGTTAATACTAATTTAAAGAGAAGTATTATGAATGAGGAATCCTCAATGTTGTGGCATCGGAGATTGGGACACATCTCCATTGAGAGAGTTAAAAGATTAGTAAAGGACGGAGAACTTTCTACTCTAGACTTTATTGATTTTGAGACTTGTATTAGTTGCATTAAGGGCAAGCAAACTAACATACATAAGAAAGGTGCAAAGAGGAGTTCTGACCTATTGGAAATCATACATACGGATATTTGTTGTCCGGACATGAACGCTAATGATCTAAAATACTTCATCACCTTTATAGACGATTATTCACGATATATGTATCTCTATTTACTTCGTACCAAAGACGAAGCTTTAGAAGCCTTCAAATTGTTTAAGGCTGAAGTAGAGAATCAATGTGGTAAGCACATTAAAATTGTGAGATCAGATAGAGGTGGTAAGTACTATGAGAGATACACTGAGAACGGACAAGCATGTGGTCCATTTGCGAAATTTCTTCTAGAGCATGAGATTGTTGCCCAATACACTATGCCTGGTTCTCCAGACCAGAATGGTGTGGCAGAAAGAAGAAATCGAACATTAATGGACATGGTGAGAAGCATGAGGAGTAATGTTAAACTTCCACCATTTTTGTGGATTGAAGCTCTTAAGACGGCAGCATACATATTAAACCGAGTTCCTTCCAAGGCCATCTCCAAGACGCCTTTTGAGTTATTCAAAGGTTGGAAACCGAGTTTGCGACATGTACGCATTTGGGGATGCCCGTCGGAAGTGAGAATTTACAATCCACAAGAAAAGAAGCTTGACCCGAGGACTATTAGTGGGTATTTCATTGGATATGCTGAAAAGTCTAAAGGTTATAGATTCTATTGTCCTTCTCATAACACCAGAATTGTGGAATCAAGAAACGCAAAATTTCTTGAGAATGACTTGATCGGTGGGAGTGATCAACTTCGGGACGTTGTTTCTGAAAAGGATCATCATGAAGTTCCACCCTCTGATTCAAGTGACAGACTAGTTGTCGTTCACGCCCCTCAGGTTCAATCGGACGTTAGGCAACCATTACCAGAAAATCCACAAATTGGTGATGATGATCCAATAGATCATGTTGTAAACGAGGAACAGAATGAACAAGTTCCTTTGAGGAGATCTATTAGAATGAGAAGATCAGCAGTTTCTGATGATTATGTTACGTATCTGCAAGAAACGGATTATAATATTGGAGCCGACAATGATCCAGCTACGTTTTCACAAGCCACAAGTTCTAAGGATTCTGACTTGTGGATGAGTGCCATGAAAGATGAAATGGACTCTATGGCGTCTAATCGAGTTTGGGATCTCGTCAAGTTTCCCGATGGTGTAAAATCCATTGGATGCAAATGGGTCTTTAAGACAAAGAAAGACTCACTAGGCAACATCGAGAGACATAAGGCCAGACTCGTTGCCAAAGGGTTCACTCAAATGGAAGGAATCGACTACACGGAGACTTTCTCTCCTGTATCAAAGAAAGATTCTTTCCGAGTGGTCATGGCATTAGTAGCCCATTTTGATTTCGAGCTACATCAAATGGATGTGAAAATGGCCTTTCTCAATGGTGATTTAAAGGAAGAGGTCTTTATGAGACAACCTGAGGGATTCTCCTCTAAAGAAGGTGAGAATTTAGTCTGTAAGCTTAATAAATCTATATACGGTTTGAAACAAGCTTCTCGCCAATGGTATATGAAGTTCCATAAAGTGGTAACTTCATTCGGTTTCGAAGAAAATGTCATGGATCAATGTGTATACCATAAGGTTAGTGGGAGTAAAGTTTGTTTCCATGTATTATATGTGGATGATATTTTGCTTGCAACCAATGATAAAGGGTTTCTATATGAGGTGAAACAATTTCTTTCAAGTAAATTTGACATGAAGGATATGGGTGTGGCATCTTATGTCATTGGCATTAAGATCCTTAGAGATAGATCTCGAGGCATTTTAGATTTGTCTCAAGAGGCCTATATCAATAAAATACTTGAAAGATTCCGTATGAAATATTGTTCACCAAGTGTAGCACCCATAGTGAAAGGTGACCGGTTCAGTTTGGACCAGTGCCCTTGAAAAGGAACAAATGAAAAATGTTCCTTATGCTTTAGCTATTGGAAGTATTATGCATGCTCAGGTTTGTACCAGACCTGACATTGCATATGCTGTAGGAGTATTGGGAAGATATCAGAGTAACCCAGGGCTTGTTCACTGGAAGGCGGCAAAGAAAGTATTAAGGTATCTTCAAGGTACTAAGGATTACATGCTTATGTATAGACGGACAGATAGCATTGAAGTGGTAGGCTACTCCGACTCTGACTACGGTGGCTGCATTGGTTCATGAAAATCCACTTCAGGATATGTGTTTATGCTAGCTGAAGGTGCCGTTTCACGGAGGAGTGCGAAGCAAACCTTAACGGCCACTTCTACTATGGAGGCCGAGTTCGTTTCTTGTTTTGAGGCTACCTCACATGGTGTATGGATGAAAAGTTTCATATCTGGGTTGCGAGTCGTAGACTCTATTTGTCGCCCGATAAAAATGTATTGTGATAATTCGGCTGCTGTTTTCATGGCTAAGAACAACAAGAGTGGAAGTCGAAGAAAACATATCGACATAAAGTTTCGAGCCATAAAGGAACGTGTTCAGGAAAATAAAGTGATCATTGAACACATCAACACTGAACTTATGATTGCTGATCCCTTGACTAAAGGCACGCAAATTAAGAGTTTCAAGGGTCACGTAGTGAGTATGGGACTTGGTTCCATCATGTGATACATTTATTTCTGTTGTATTGAAAGTTTTCATTCAGTTTGGATATTTCTCATTTGAACTTATGTACGTACATATATGTATTTTTTTATCATTGTTGAGAATATTATTATGTTTGGACCTAGAGTAAACATAAGGTTACTCATTAAGTTATAGCGTGAGTGGTGAGAGACCGAGTATAATGTGATGCATGGAAGATTAATTCTCGCTCTAAGAGGATTAGTCGCTATGATTCATATACGAAGTCTCTCTAATTAAATGGACCAAGTGGGAGAATGTAAGTCTTTTCCAGGAAATAATACGTTTTAAACTTGGTCAATTTATGAAATAATTATGGTCCATTTAATTAGGGAACTTACCAATGATCAAGGTAAGTAACCGTATTACTCTCTCCACGTTTTGGTAACCACCCACATTTTTCTCAACGTTCTGCATTTGTTCTTTGATGGAAAGAACAACATATAAAGAGGAACTTGAGTCGGTTTTTCGAGATGTAGAGGTCACTAAAACCTGCGCTCAAAAGTAATACACACCATCGAGAAAGAGTGCCAAGGTTTGGAACCTAGATCTGAAAATAGCAGTAAATTTTGCACCTCTGAAAATCTGATACTTCAGGATTTTAATAGCAATGGCTGGAGGTATGTAAACCGACCTTATTTTATGCTTCCGCCTTTAGAATACATGTTCATATAAAAGTGTAGAGAACATGTTTTAGCAAGAATAATGATAAAATACAGAAGACGGGAAAAAAAATTAGAAAAGTATGTTGTAAAAAAGTTCAAAATCCAAGAGGTCAGAAGTTGTTCCAAAAAGTAAAGTAAGCTCTCACTTAATTGAATATGAAACTGAGATCTAAGCCAGGGAAGCCATTCACGTTCAAAATGGATTTAACCTCAGCATGCATCCTCTCCAACTTACTACGGGAAGGGAGGTCTGACACATAGTTTTCATCAACATGTATATCACTTTTCAAAGAGTTCGCAGGTGCGGCGCGGTGAAAAGAAGGTTTGGGTTCTGATAAAAAACTGAGGTTTCGATTCCCAAAACGTGTTTGCCTATATAAATTTAACAAAGAGTATGAAGCTTGGATTAGCGGGCGACTTTACTATATTCTCCTCAGGAGTTTTCATTCGGTTCTCCTAGCTATACCTCATTAGAAATTATGACTTCAGCTCATTATAAATTAGTCACGTAAATGGCAATACACTGATAAAGAATACGTTAGTTAGATATTGATAAGGAATACATTGATATCAAAAAACATATGACTTTACCTTATTAGAAATTATGAAAGGTAAATAACTATTGCCTTTGCCACTGAGTGCATTGACATCCATGATTTTACATTCGATATAAAGTTAACCTAATCTGATAATCCTTCTTTGGAAATGTTTCAAAGCATTCGGTGAATGAGGTTACAAAAATTCACTAGTGGAGTAGCTATCCAAATGTAAAATCAATGAAGAAACCTTGACTATGGTCCTAACCACCATGTGCAGAATACTCCCCATTATTAAGATTGATATCAGGTCTTTTGAAGTACTGAATTGATGTGGAAAACAAACAACACTAGTACTTGATAAAATTGGCAGTGCTCATCTTATTTTTGTCATTTATCTGTGCATTTAATCATGACCACAAAAGGGTAATCTTGGGGAAATTTTATTAAAAACACGGTTAGTTATAGCTTACAGTATCTCCTGGTGGGTGTTTTAACCATCTAAGGTTTGCAAGTGAAAATTTAGGAGGCATCTCAGCTCCAAGTAGAATGTAACGCTCCGCTATCCCAGTGTCTAAATTCAACGTAAAAGGTTGTTCATACATCAAATTTAAGTGTTAGATTCAATGGTTCGTTAAAATAGTTATTTAAAAGTAACTAATTTTGAACATCAATATATGTGTGTAGATATGTGCATGTGTATGTGCATATGTATATGAATATGTGCATATGTGTGTATGTGTGTGTATACAAGGAGGGTTCAATGATATCTCAAACAGTACAGCAGCCTTATAGCCTTTTGATTTCTACCACACAATCCGAATAAAATAAAATTACTAATGGAATGAGAGAGAAAGCCACGTACTTTATTTAATTCAGATTGTACGATGAAAATTAGAAGACTGCAGGGTTACTGCACTGTTTGAGGTATCATTGAACGTATCTCATATATACACACGCGCACACATGTATACATGTGTGTATATATATACATCCATATATGTATGCATGCACGTATGTATATGAGCAAGCATCGACTATATCTCAATTTGGTTGCATCTCTAATCCTTCACAATTTCTAATTTAAATGTTAATACCTCCTCTCTCTCTCTTTCCATTACACTATAGAAAGTATTATAATTTAAATTGAAACTTACGGCATAAATCATGGGAAAAATGAGGTGTATGCGATCCTTCCCTATTGGTATACACATACACATATACTACGTATATGTATATGGATATATCAGTGTATGTATATCAATATAACAGTATGTTGAACATATTGATAATCAATACAAATGACACTTTAAAAGGTTTACATATATGCATATTTGCTCAGTCGATATTATGATATATGGTAATAAACTATAATAGTAGTAAGTCGCATTAAAGTATATCAAGTGGGCAACTGTCTACCGTTATCAAAGATTATTCACAAGCGATAGTTCAATAATAGTGGACTTCGAAATGATAATGGAATGGATACTAGATTCATGGACGACTGAATACAAGGAGATACAAATGATAATGAAGAGAAACAGACAAAGTACATCGATCGGTACAAATCGACGCATGGTCGGTACATATCCATTAGGTTAGATATTCTCAATGATTCTTATTGTAATCCACCTTTGAAGAATGACACAAGGTTGAAGCAAGAGCAGTAAAGGATTGATGGACAAAACAAAACAAGGCCGGAAAAATCTCACAAGTCTATCGATAGTACCACTTAGGTAAAGGAAATACAGTCTTAACGTTTCTTCAACTTGGATCTAGAATAAAAATATTTTTAATGGATTTTCAGAATGAAGAACTCAACTTCAAACCTCCAATTGACATCTCTATGTCTATTAATACAAGAATATGTTCACCTAGAAATTGGGTGACTGAATTTTTAGGCAACCTCGGAATTATAGCTTGACGATGGATATTAGAGAAGGTAACTCACCAATATTGTGTTAAAGAAATGAAAAATAAAGAGATTATGAGATATAATGCAAGCAAAGTAAAATGACACAAGATTTAGAGTTGTTCGATCTTGATGAAGATCTATGTCTATTATAACTAATGGTTGTATTGCTTGTATTCGGTTACAAGAACTTGATTACAAGAGAAAATATTGTATGCAAGAAATAAAAATTCAATCCTTATAATATATGTAAAACTTTACTTGTAACAGCTAAAATTTGGTTTGAACGGTATAGATTAAAGCACTGGGCCCATAGATTCCTCATCGCCATCAATGAAGCTGTATAGCTCAAATGCGGGTCAACTAGGAGCAAGATGGACGGCTTGGAAGGTGTGGCTGGCTGGCGGGCTGTAATAAGGCGTGCTTGTGTCAAAAAGACGACATGAGGACAAAATATTATTGTTGAACACCAACATCGCCTGTCATATGGAAAGTGAAAGACAAATGGTGATTGTTGCTGATGCTTTTATTATATAAACGATGTTGTTTTTGAAAGAAATGCGGATTACGGATCTTAAGGCTAGGATTAACACTAGAGGGGGATGAATAGTGTTTATAAAGAATTACTAAATCTTTTTGAGTTTATGTTAATTTAGACACAGATGTATGCAATCTACAGATATAGGGATAATCACAGAAACAAACACAAGTGCAGAAATAAAATAAAAGCAGTACAGGAAAGAACATACCGGATTTTATACTAGTTCGGAGTTACCCTACATCCATTCCCGCAACACAAGTGTGGATTTCCTTTCAAAAGCAATTGTACAATTACACCCTCGATTTCAAGACTACGAGGTACACCCTCTAGAATTTCAATCCTTTGGGTAGAGATACTTGATTTCCAGGCCACAAGTTTATCCAATTGATTTATCAAGGCTACAGTCACACCTTTTCTTGCTTGATTGATTTTCAAGGCCACAATCACGCCTTTTCTCGCTTAATAGATTACAAAGAAGTCTATAACTCTGAATAGCACTGAGAACCTTGTTGAGATAGTGATAGAGAATCAAACTAGAAGTAATCGATTATGATTCAATATTGATTTCGGCAGAGTAATGGTAAGAGTATGTATTAAGAAATGTGGAAAAAGAAGCGGAGTGAAAAACCAGAAAATCTAATATAAAATTCGTTGAAACTAACCCCTATTTATAGAAGAACAACAGCCATGTCCATTCATGAAGAGTTATGGACACTTCTTTTGAAATTTAAATTTTGAACTCAACTGACACCATGTCGACATGGTCACCATAGGCATGTCGGCATCCCAAAGCAATTTTTAATGATTTGATTTACTTTGAAAATAACCTTTATCTTATATTAAAACTATTTTAAACTTTTCTAATATACTTGACTATAGTTAAAATTCATAAGTCACTACTACAAAACAGGTCATTTGCATCGGTTGTTTACCCCCCCCCCCCCCCCCCGCCTTGCACCAGTTCAGCAACCGATGCATATACAACCGATGCAACAGGTTTAACACTTTTGCATCAGTTCTGAAACCGATGCAAAAAGATCCTTTTTGCATCGGTTGTTACTAACAACTGATGCAAAATATCATGGTTGGTTGCTTAGACACAGCCCCATGTTGCATCAGTTGTAATGAAAATCGATGCAACAAAGGAACTTGTTGCATAGGTTGTTGTTGAAAACCGATGCAAACTAATCCCTCTATTGCATCAGTTTTTTATAACAACCGATGCAAACTAATCCCTCTATTGCATCAGCTATTTATGCCTGATGCAAAAAAGCCATTCTCAGAAACCATTATTATAGTACTCAAATAGACTATATATATTATTGATTATAACAAACAATTATTGTATGCAATATTACAATCATTCAAAATTAAATTTGATGGCAAATACAAACTGAATAACATGATACCAAAATAAACATATATCATCAATTATAGTGTTAATATCTATACAAAATAATGGTTCATACATTCATTTTAGCAGCATAATTCAAATCTTTATTACAACAGCTGCCACTTCTACAACTCCTACCACACTGCACTATTTTGACCACCATCCTCTGCCAATATTCGATCACAACTGCTCTTACCATATCCACCTACTGCTGCCCTGTACCTCATCACACACTATCAAGCTTCTCCACAAACCAAAATTCACCACTTATATTACCAATTAGATCATCAACTCCACTGCAGCAGTTCATCAACCAATACAGCAGTTCATCACAATCACAATACCACTACTACTTTAGTTCAACTTCAAAACCACAACATCCACAGCAGCATCCTCCACCGCCAGAACCACCATCTTCAATTCACAGCAGAACTATCTCCAATAAAACATCACCACAACCACAATTTCATCCCCCATCTACTGCTACAACGGTTCTGTCAACTCCATCCAATCATCGGCCATCAGACTGCTAAACTTCCTCAACTTAAAGGGGCACACCTTTCAGATATAATAACAATTGGCATCTATCAAGTAGCTATTTAGATCAAGTAGTTACAATTTTATCAGAATTCACATGGGGTTCACCAATTCAGTAATTTATGATAAAGCTCATAAGAATTAAACAAAACTTAAAACTGTGGAATAAGACTAGACATAAAGACAGAGAAAACTTGGTAGACTTCTAAACAAGTTTCAATCAGAAGTTAGTTGATGCAGATAATGACCCATAAAATCCTCTACTTTATGAGGCAATGATGAATGCAGGATGTATACTGAAGCAAAAAATGTTTGGAAAATATGTAGAGGTCAAGCAGAAATCTAAAATTACATGGCTACATGAAGCTGATTCAAATGCTAAGTTCTTTTAAGCTAAAATGAACATAAGAAAATATAGAAACAATATCAAAGCACTATACAACAATGATGATGAACATTTATTAAAGGTACCTGAGAAAGGTTTATATGATTAGCAGTCAGTTTTGTCCTGTAGAATGATCATTTTCGTTGCTAGTATTGTAAACAAAAATTATAAAAGACTTACTTCAAGTTGTTCTTGTAGCTTCTTTTGCACCTCTATTTGATATTTCAAAGTCTTTGATGGTGGCAGTTCATTGAAAAGTAATAGAAAACGGTATGTATTTTCACTCTCATGGTAAATACTAAATATTTTGATCATATAATCCATTCATAAGGAAACCTACCCAACACAGTTAACTCGAGAAACACTTGCGGTAATGGCAGATGTATATCCACTGGAACTCCCTGTATTTTAAAAATCAAACAGATTGGTACAAGAGTTATAGGAATCTGTACTTGTGATGCAGATTTCTTATTTACATTATAGTCTTTTTGATAATTTATAAATTGCATGTACCACTGGTACATATTTCTCTTCTATTTGAAAACTGTGATAATAACTAGTTACCTTTTCTACTAGGTTCAGGTCATGTATCTTTAGGTGATTGCTTTCCAAGTCTATATTTCTGCAGTAAAAAAGGAACCCCAAAAAAGGTTATAGCTCAAAATTAGTATAATTATAAAGTAAAAGAAAGTAGAAGATAATGTGAAAATTGGAAAGGGAAAATCACCTGAAGATGACTCTTGAGATGGTAGAGTGTCAACCCTTTAGTGCCCATCATTCTCAGCACTGATTTTGGCGTCGCCCCTGAAGTTACCAATTTTGTGGCAGATATTTTATGGTTATACACATATGTTAAAAAGGTTTACAATATTCCAAAAGTGACATGTTACTTGCATGATTAAAGTATTACCAAATCAACATGGATTCCTTGAACTACATTTAGTAGCTAGCTCATCTAATTTTGTTGAAGTTATTTTTTAGAACTGACATGTTAGTTTGACAAGGTTTTTGTTCACTATTGCAAGCATGTTTTCTTGCTTTGGATTATGATGGCTGTGAGAGAAGAGTGAAGAATGCTGCTCGATCTATTAAAGGTACTTATCTATTACAAGAAAAAAATAAAAAGAGTATAAAATAGGTAGATTCCTCTTTTGGAATATATCTATATTTGCATTCTAGCGTTACTAATTTCTCTCTTAATCCAAGAATCTAGAAGGCCTATGAATGATCATCTTTGGCCTTGCACTAGTCGTTGGTCGAGTGCTTTCTTCATGATCTACTTGAGTGGAGATATGCGTACCAAGACTATTGTGTACTATATATACACCCACTGTTTGTGTATTCAACCATTGTATGGTTACTCTCTTTTCTACTTTATTTTTTATCCGGTTACTGTATTTTTGCATCATACACAGTTGGAAGAAATTTCAGAGTTTAACCTGGCATGCTTGCTGCCTTTCTTGCTTCTTAGATTTTATAGATTTTTAATGATTTATTCTATTTGAACCTAGAAAATCACCAAGTAGCTCCAAAAACCAATAGAATTGCTGCATCCTCTTTTTGCTGAGTATCCATGTAACGTCCCACCTTTTCACACGGTTCAAATTGACACACGTGCCAATTCATACCATAAGGAAGGGCGGATTGTTATGGGGTAAATAAGAAAAACAAGAAAGAAAAAAAAATAGAATCTCACAGCGGAAGGATAAAATATATAATACATATACAGTTCATAAAACTGTTCACAAAACATTTGATTCTTTTTTATACAATAAATATCAGAGTTCACAAACCAATAATATTAATGCAGCGGAATTAAATAGTGTAGTGGAATAATATAGTAGATAGTAATACAAATCTTCGTCTTCGTCCTCCAGAGCTAAAACTTCAAATCCTGAAAATGCTCGGACTGACCTGAGAGAATTGAAGAACAAAACACTCGAGTCAGAACTAAAAGATTTTATGTAAGTTAAATCAACAGAAATAAACATGAGTGCAGTAACTCAAGAGATGCTCGGGATTTACATCTCCTAAGGATCCGTTAAACTATTTACTATGTGGTATATTGCGCTATTATAATAGTGTCTAATTGTAAAATAAACTTACTTTTTTCTTAGCATTAAGGGGTTACCCATATAGCCCTTAACACGTAATAGTCCCAGTAGTCCATCCAATATCATAGTCCCTCCTGATCGGGAAACCACCAGAGGATACCACACGGGCTACGGGAGAAATCCAAACTCGTACAAGGCACGATAGGGTAGGTGACATGGCACAACTAGGCAATGCCAGGGTAGATATACCAATTGCTATCCGGGCTGGTGGAAACGCGCAGCGCGCAGCTACCGCCCACCTCGAACAACACCCCCAAATCAAAAATCAAAAGTGGCTATCGAATCAATCCAAAAGTCAGAGTATAATAACAAAAGAGCGCGTTCGATCAGAGGAATGACCTCACTGGCCCGAGAATCGCTCTTGTTTTAGCCACCTTATGCCAACTCATAGGAGTCGGGTCCATGTATTTACCTCATAGGAAACACCGCCACCAACATACTTCATTCTGGAATCTCCACCACGTACATGGTTGTTAAAGTGGTTTTCGGAGTTGGCATAGAGTATGACAACTTCCGATCCCGGTCTCTTTAACAACCAAACGTTATTATAACACCGCGGTCATTTAGAAATAATTATACTTTCAAAACCAGAATATAATTATCCGTTTCAAAACCCATAAATACGATATCATTTCTATTTGAAACCCAAATAAATATGATATCATTTTATTTCAAATATATTTCTTTTCCAAAAATCATGCCACTTTTAAGATTTATAATACCTCGAAACCAAATATTTGAAATTTAACTTTCAACATAATACTTCGAAATCCATAGTTTTAAAACCATAACTTTCAAAACTTAAATGGTTTGGATATTCAACAGTATATAAAATAAAATATTTGAATTTAAAATTTCTTTAAAAGTAAATAATTTCCACGCCTTCACAATTTTTATTCATATTAAATTCGGTCTAAACCCATAACTTTTAGATTCACTTTCAGTTTGAAATAAACACTTCGATTTCAACAAACTTTGAGTATTTAATGAATTTCAAAACTAAGGTTGGGAATTTCTATTCAACAATTCATTTTCCTATTATTTAGTTTTGAAAGGTTTACATGATAAATCCCTAACCATTTAAAATAAAACTCAATTTATTGTCCTATTATTTAGTTTTGAAATATTCATAAAATAAATCCATAAAATAAAACTCAAAATTTCTAATAATTAAATATTTCCTTCAATTTATTTATACTAGAAATATTCATTTAATTTATCTTGAAAAAAATCAAGTTATAAATATCATACCTTTAAAATTTCCAAGTTTAAATAAGTTACATCACTTATAGAGTTTAATTCTTAAATACGCTCAATTCTAATTAATTTTTAATTTACCTTCCAATCTAGATTGATTTAAATCATTAGAACTCCATTATTCAACTTATTTAGTTTATTTAACAAATTTATATATAGCTTAAATTCAATAATTTAACTATATATGTACATAAAATAAGATTTTAAATAAGGTCAAAAATTAACATTTATTAAACCGTATCCTATCCAAACCATAAAATCATTTCAAAATAATTATATATGTATACCGCGGTGCCTATATGTAATTTTCTATCCTATGGTCAAGTGATACAGATATTTATCATTTCAATCCGTAATTTAAAAATAAAAATGCGGTTGTATATCATTTCAAACCGCAATACCGAATAAAATGAAATGCATGATAACTTGCAGATTTTAAAATATAGTACACATCATCCATTCACCAAACATCAATCATCAACCATTAATTATAATCATCATCCAATTTAAACAAACATCAATATATAGCATATAAAATATAACAGGTAATAAATAACAGTTATTAACTAACATTTTATATTCAAGGACAAATTTATTAACTGTTTAACTATTAGTTTATATGCAAATAAATAAATTTTTAACTGTCAATTTATATGCACTAATAAAATTAATTAACAGTTAAATTAAAAAAATGCGATTTAATAAAGATGATGAATAAAACATGCCAAACAGTCATAGATAAATTTCTACTCATATCTTAAGTCAATTTAACAGACATAGGAAATTTTAGAAGTTGTGAGTGGGTTAAAACACCCACTTTTTGAATTTAAATTGAATTTAAATCCGATTTAAACCCGAAAATTCGACGGTCTCCAAATCTATCCAAACTAGCGTTTAAGCGTCCGGAATTTTATTACGATCCTAACAAAAAAAACCGCGCATGAAACGGAGTTTGTATGTGAAAAATATAGCGAAAATTGCGCTTGAATTTCAAAAATAAAATAGCAAAAAAAAAAGAACACAATTCACCTTGCGACATGCCACGTCAACCTCACTCCCCTCTTTCATAAACGCACGCACAACAAGTGGAACCCAACACACCTCCGTTTGACAGATCTTTGACCACGCCTAGCCACAAATTCGACCGTCAATTCGCCGCAAAACTTTGCCGATGAACAACGCGCTAGCCCCTCTTCATAACCCAGAAGGGATTTTTCGATCAGACGCACCAGTCAAAAACGCCCAAATCAATTTTGACCGTGATTTCTGGTCAAACGATGCATCGAATTGAAAAATGAATTACACAATTGAATTACGCTCGTCGAGAGCTTCAACATATATTATTTTGAGATTTTTCTGACGACTTTGACTTTTTGACTCTGATTTTGAAATGGATCTGGATCTAAAATTTTGTCTGCCATTGAGGAGGAGAAGGAGCTGAAGAAATTTTACGTGCAGACAAATGAGAGTAGGCGGAGGCTAGGGTTTAGCAGGTTATTTATAGATGAAGTTGGAATATACAGATGGATCCGAATTTAAATGAATTCACAATTTGTCTATTTAAATTCCAAAAATCCATTTATTTGATTTTTTGATCTTATTATGAATAAATGGTCAACTTACCATTTCTATCTTTTCTGATTGTAATTAGCTTCAAATTTATTAACCAAACCTCCATATCAAATAAGGACTTATTGCAAAAAATTTAGTGTTTACCTTTAATTAAAGTAAATTTAATAAATTATAAAATCTTATTTCAATGAAATTTTATACCATTCGTATTCAATTCTCTTTATTAAATCAACAATCATCATCTTATGTATATATTTAACATTAGTATATATCCAATTACCCCAATTTCTTTACAATTATCAACTAAATTCATATTAACGTAGGTTTTTTAATTACATTTAATTGCAAAACATAAAATTTCAATTGCTACAAAAATTATATTTATTATAAATTGAATCCCAATCAATTTCAACCTTACAATTTAAATTAAATGGTATTGCACTAACCTTATTAAATCACAACCAGTTTCAATTAGTATAGAATTTGATCCTAATTACTTACCATCAAATTCATAAATTATCGATTACCTTCCAATTAAATAAAATTTTATTACAAATTGATTTACAGCCTAATATAACATTTACATTAAACCCATTTCATTCCACCCATTAATTACTAACCTTAAATTAGCCTATCTTCATATTATAAATAATCCTTTCTTTTTAATGATCTGATTGGATCTAAACATAAGTTTAAATTTAGGTATAAACATATATGCAATAAACTAGCATTATATTTTGAAACGTGAACTGATTTAATTGGAAATAAATCACCCAATCCAAATTTATTTTTAATAAGTTTCCAATTAAACTGATTAGATTCAATTCCAACCCTTCAATTGAGCCTATCATTACTTTGTAACGCAGTTAACACTTGTCTCACATTTCATTCCATATATATTCAAATTTCCAGCTTCCCTTTGTATAAATTATTATTTCCAAATATATTGAAGTTGTTATTCCAAATTATTATTCCAACCCAACTATATACATGTGCTAAAATTAGAAACTCAATTAATTCATTAAATAGGTTTCATTCTTTTATATTAACTTATGAAATAAATATGCATTTCCGTTGCTCATCACCTTTATACCTTTCAATTACAGTTCTCACCCACATAAATGAGACAATTAATTTCATCTAAATGTAATCGTTTTCCAATACGTTAATAACTTTATTTCCAAGTCTTATATTACAACAAATTATCCAATACGAAAACTCTTAACATTGTTACAAATACTACTTTAATTAACATTAACGCAATACTTAATTAAAATTATTGTAACTGATTTCAAAATTGTAAATTAACAAGTTACCAAAATATGCAACATACAATAATCGTTACTCTAACCTTTAGTCACTTTAATACGCTTTAATTTCTCAAAATCAAAGTTCCCATTTGTTTCTTACATTTCAAACTCAAAGTCAATTATAACAAATTTCAATAATTCCCCAGACCTTTCCTTAACATTTATCCATTTATCAAATTTACATTAATAAATCTTTTCTTCCATTCCTCAAATTCAACAACTAGTTCTATTATGAATACCGTTAACGTTATTTCCAAATATCCCTTAATTAATATTATCGTAAAATTTTATTTATTTTTATCCAATTGATTAAAAATTCAATTTCTAAGTCTTAATATACTCTAAATTAACAATTTCTAAACATGGTATTACTTCTCATATTAATGTAACTTTTATTTATTGTATTAACATTTATTTCAAGTTCCAATTCTATCAACCAATTAAACAGTTAACTTATAATATATGCTTACAATCCAAATATTACACCCATTTGTCATATTCTGAATGGAGTTAGCATTTAATTCCAAAATTTATCTAAATTTTACATTAAGATAATATTAAGTTACCTTTAATGAAATTAAATTCCCAATTTATTTAATGCAACCAATTTTTGACCTTTCAGTTATTTCAATAAATTTGGGGTTGCGCAAGATTAATTATTTATTAACATACATTAACATAATTGCATTAATTTACATTCAGTAACAAATAAATCAATATATTATTCCACACAATAATACACTGATTGCATTTGTTTATACTATGCTCCATTTAAAACTAAGTCATAACAATTGAATGATTGTATTACATTGGAAATGTTCGTTGATTATTAACTTGCAAAAACGTATTTCCTAAATTTACATCCAATTATTGTTAACCATGTTTTAGTACATTAATCTTTTCAATACTTACCTCTAATTTCACATATTCGCTTTATATCCAGGTATAAACCCTTATATCCCATTATAACTTAATGCATACAATTTACAACTTCCATTTTTATATTAATTTGAATTCCATTCTAATTAAAAAAAATTCATTCACTAATTCAACATTCCCCTTTGTTTCCTATATTAAACTTAAAGCCAAGTATAACAATTTACGTTACTTCAATAAATTGCCATATAAAATTTAAATTGTTAATTTTAATTACAATTTCTACTGCTCTAATATAAATTATAAATTTTTTATTTTATTCTCTAAATTTAAATTACAAAAGCTTAATTAAATTAACAAATTTATTTACCAAAATTTACAGGTCGTTACACTCTCCCCTGCTCAAAACTTTTCGTCCCCGAAAAGGAAAAGAAGGAAAAAGAAAGAATTAAATAGACAATATATCTTGTTCAAAATATCAACTTTTAAACAATAATTTACCAAATTAATTAATTAAAATAAAATATAACAATTTATACCTATTAAATCCTTTTATACTCAAATTTAATAAAGTTTGGAAACATTTTAAAAATATTTTCTAGGTCCAAAATTTACGGAAACTTTTGGCAGAGTCTCCTTTGTACGTAGAGGCTCGGGAGAAAATATAACATCAAATATAATAATATATAACATATATTTTCCAAAATAATATATATCCTAACACGGGAAACCAATATAATGGCGCTATAAACCGTAATCCGAAAACGTACCTATTTGTCGGGCAATTAAGGCTTATTTATGGAACCAAAAGCAGTAGCAATTGCTTGCATAACCTGCATTTCACTAATATAATCTAAAAGGGTTAAAAATTTATATAAGATGAAATATTTAAGGTTGTTTCAACCACAACAACAATCAATACAACAAACACTTGCGACAAGGCATACAACCATAAAATCAATCATTCATTCATATCAAACAAACAATAGTTGTACGGGTTCAAACTTTAAATTGTACAGAATGGAAAATAAACTATTTAGCGCACCTTTTACTCAACAGTCTTTGATGAAACTAAATAGATTATTTATTCATCCAACCAACTTTAAGGTATCCTTACCCAATAACCACAAAACAAACGAAACAAAACGAAACAAACAATAATTTCAATCAATAAATTAAGTTCATTCTTATTAATTTCATATCATACATTATTGTTTGATTTCCCTTTTTACTCATATAATGATTTCTTTTAATTCTCATTTATTTCTTTATTTGCGTTACATACATTCATTTCTCAATTTCATTTACTAGATTTTATTTTTTCATTTATTAATATGTTTAATTTTAGTTACTTGGCATAACAGTTATACAAATTTTTCTCAATTCCTCTAATTGATTAATGGTTCAATATTTACATTATTTGTTTCATAGGTTACAATTCCAAGTTTCTTTTAAATTTCATTTATACCCTTGCATTTAATCACTTATTTTTAGTAAAAGTTCCAATTATAAATTAGTAATATTCCAATTTACTATACTTAATTGAAACTATTAATTAACGGAACTTAAGAATTAAATACCGGGTTAAATTTTAAATCATTTTAAAATAATAGATAAATATATGCTTAAAATTTATATATCCAATTATATATAAAACAATTTAAAATTATTTATTTGTCTATCAAAATAATCTTGTAGTAAAACTACTACAGTGACCTTCCCATTTTGAAACTCGAAAATGAATGTCGATGATGCGACCGCCATCACCGAAATTATTTTCCAACGACAGAGAGGAGAGTACAACTTATTTATTTTAAAACATTTCTTTCAAATTCTAATGAAATATTTATATCAGAAAATACTTCTAACAATATTATTATTATATTCCAAAATCCATTAAAAGAAATCTTCAAAAACCCCGGAACTTAAGTTCTAAGTTTCCACTTTTCATTTATTTTATTTTCAACTTAGTTTCAACTATTATTTATATTTTCATTACCTAACACCCAATCTATAGCAACAAAATATATGTCTTTATAAAATATTCTATATATAGAAAATATAATAGGCAAAGTTATTTCATTCACTTATGTTAAAAACAAATATTATGTCGGTCTATCCTATTAAGTGTTTAGAAATTCCTATTGTCACAGCGTCCCATGCACCAACCAGAATTTATAAATATAAAACGGAACAGACTAACACAATATTAAAACCTTTTTATAACACTAACAAATACGCTTTCTCATATATACACTCAGCGACTCCCATAGGGTATTACTACCCTATTAGTAAAGAGTCAAACCCCACAAAGCTAAGGTTTATCGCTAAACCAAAGCTCAGATACCAGCTGTTACGTCCCGCCTTTTCACACGGTTCAAATCGACACACGTGCCAATTCAAACCATACGGAAGGGCGGATTGTTATGGGGTAAATAATAAAAACGAAAAAGAAATAAAACAAAACAGAATCTCACAGCGGAAGGATAAAATATAATAATAAATATACAGTTCATAAAACTGTTCACAAAACATTTGATTCTTCTTTATACAATAAATATCAGAGTTCACATACCAATAATATCAATGCAGCGGAATTAAATAGTGTAGTGGAATAATATAGTAGATAGTAATACAAATCTTCGTCTTCGTCCTCCAGAGCTAAAACTTCAAATCCTGAAAATGCTCGGACTGACCCGAGCGAATTGAAGAACAAAACACTCGAGTCAAAACTAAAAGATCTTATGTAAGTTAAATCAACAGAAATAAATATGAGTGGAGTAACTCAAGAGATGCTCGGGATTTACATCTCCTAAGGATCCGTTAAACTATTTACTATGTAGTATATTACGCAATTATAATAGTGTCTAATTGTAAAATAAAGTTACTTTTTTCTTAGCATTAAAGGGGTTACCCATATAGCCCTTAACACGTAATAGTCCCAGTAATCCATCCAATATCATGTCCCTCCTGATCGGGAAGCCACCAGAGGATACCACACGGGCTATGGGAGAAATCCAAACTCGTACAAGGCGCGATAGGGTATGTGACACGTCACAACTAGGCAATGCCAGGGTAGATATACCAATTGCTATCCGGGCTGGTGGAAACGCGCAGCGCGCAGCTACCGCCCACCTCGAACAACGCCCCCAAATCAAAAATCAAAAGTGGCCACCGAATCAATCCAAAAGTCAGAGTATAATAACGAAGGAGAGCGTTCGATCAGAGGAATGACCTCATTGGACCGAGAATCTCTCCTGTTTTAGCCACCTTATGCCAACTCACGGGAGTCGGGTCCACGTATTTACCTCATAGGAAACACCGCCACCAACCTACTTCATTCTGAAATCTCCACCGCGTACACGGTTGTTAGAGTGGTTTTCGGAGTTGGCAGAGAGTATGACAACTTCCGATCCCGGTCTCTTTAACAACCAAACGTTATTATAACACCGCGGTCATTTAAAAATAATTATACTTTCAAAACCAGAATATAATTATCCATTTCAAAACCCATAAATACGATATCATTTCCTTTTAAAACCCAAATAAATACGATATCATTTTATTTCAAATATATTTCTTTTTCAAAAATCATGCCACTTTTAAGATTTATAATACCTCGAAACCAAATATTTGAAATTTAACTTTCAACATAATACTTCGAAATCCATAGTTTTAAAACCATAACTTTCAAAACTTAAATGGTTTGGATATTCAACAGTATATAAAATAAAATAGTTGAATTTAAAATTTCTTTAAAAGTAAATAATTTCCACGCCTTCACAATTTTTATTCATATTAAATTTAGTCTAAACCCATAACTTTTAGATTCACTTTCAGTTTGAAATAAACACTTCGATTTCAATATTTTCAAACTTTGAGTATTTAATGAATTTCAAAATTAAGGTTGGGAATTTCTATTCAACAATTCATTTTCCTATTGTTTAGTTTTGAAAGGTTTACATGATAAATCCCTAACCATTTAAAATAAAACTCAATTTATTGTCCTATTATTTAGTTTTGAAATATTCATAAAATAAATCCATAAAATAAAACTCAAAATTTCTAACAATTAAATATTTCCTTCAATTTATTTATACTAGAAATATTCATTTAATTTATCTTGAAAAAATCCAGTTATAAATATCATACCTTTAAAATTTCCAAGTTTAAATAAGTTACATCACTTATAGAGTTTAATTCTTAAATACGCTCAATTCCAATTAAAATTTTAATTTACCTTCCAATCTAGATTGATTTAAATCATTAGAACTCCATTATTCAACTTATTTAGTTTATTTAACAAATTTATACATAGCTTAAATTCAATAATTTAACTATATATGTACATAGAATAAGATTTTATATAAGGTCAAAATTTAATATTTATTAAAACGTATCCTATCCAAACCATAAAATCATTTCAAAATAATTCTATATACACATATACAAACACCGAGGTACCTATATATAATTTTCTATCCTATGGTCAAGTGATACAGATATTTATCATTTCAATCCACAATTTAAAAATAAAAATGCCGTTGTATATCATTTCAAACCGCAATCCCGAATAAAATGAAATGCATGATAACTTGCTGATTTTAAAATATAGTACACATCATCCATTCACCAAACATCAACCATCAACCATTAATTATAATCATCATCCAATTTAAACAAACATCAATATATAGCATATAAAATATAACAGGTAATAAATAACAGTTATTAACTAACAGTTTATATTCAAGGATAAATTTATTAACTGTTTAACTATCAGTTTATATGCAAATAAATAAATTTTTAACTGTCAATTTATATGCACTAATAAAACTAATTAACAGTTAAATTAAATAAATGCGCTTTAACAAAGATGATGAATAAAACATGCCAAACAGTCATAGATAAATTTCTACTCATATCTTAAGTCAATTTAACAGACATAGGAAATTTTAGAAGTTGTGAGTGGGTTAAAACACCCACATTTTGAATTTAAATCCGATTTAAACCCGAAAATTCGACGGTCTCCAAATCTATCCAAACTAGCGTTTAAGCGTCCGGAATTTTATTACGATCCTAACAAAAAAAACCGCGCATGAAACGGAGTTCGTATGTGAAAAATATAGCGAAAATTGCGCTTGAATTTCAAAAATAAAATAGCAAAAAAAAAAGAACACAATTCACCTTTCAACATGCCACGTCAACCTCACTCCCCTCTTTCATAAACGCACGCACATCAAGTGGAACCCAACACACCTCCGTTTGACAAATCTTTGACCACGCCTAGCCACCAATTCGATCGTCAATTCGCCGCAAAACTTCGCCGATGAACAACGCGCTACCCCCTCTACATAACCCAGAAGGGATTTTCCGATCAGACGCACCAGTCAAAAACGCCCAAATCAATTTTGACCGTGATTTCTGGTCAAACGATGCATCGAATCGAAAAATGAATTACACCATTGAATTACGCTCGTCGAGAGCTTCAACATATATTATTTTGAGATTTTTCTAACGACTTTGACTTTTTGACTCTGATTTTGAAATGGATCTGGATCTGAAATTTTGTCTGCCATTGAGGAGGAGAAGGAGCTGAAGAAATTTTACGTGCAGACAAATGAGAGTAGGCGGGGGCTAGAGTTTAGCAGGTTATTTATAGATGAAGTTGGAATATACAGATGGATCCGAATTTAAATGAATTCACAATTTGTCTATTTAAATTCCAAAAATCCATTTATTTGATTTTTTGATCTTATTATGAATAAATGGCCAACTTACCATTTCTATCATTTCTGATTGTAATTAGCTTAAAATTTATTAACCAAACCTCCATATCAAATAAGGATTTATTGCAAAAAAATTAGTGTTTACCTTTAATTAAAGTCAATTCAATAAATTATAAAATCTTATTTCAATGAAATTTTATACCATTCGTATTCAATTCTCTTTATTAAATCAACAGTCATCATCTTATGTATATATTTAACATTAGTATATATCCAATTACCCCAATTTCTTTACAGTTATCAACTAAATTCATATTAACGTAGGTTTTTTAATTACATTTAATTGCAAAACATAAAATTTCAATTGCTACAAAAATTATATTTATTATAAATTGAATCCCAATCAATTTCAACCTTACAATTTAAATTAAATGGTATTGCACTAACCTTATTAAATCACAACCAGTTTCAATTAGTATAGAATTTGATCCTAATTACTTACCATAAAATTCATAAATTATCGATTACCTTCCAATTAAATAAAAATTTATTACAAATTGATTTACAGCCTAATATAACATTTACATTAAACCCATTTCATTCCACCCATTAATTACTAACCTTAAATTAGCCTATCTTCATATTATAAATAATCCTTTCTTTTTAATGATCTGATTGGATCTAAACAGAAGTTTAAATTTAGGTATAAACATATATGCAATAAACTAGCATTATATTTTGAAACGTGAACTGATTTAATTGGAAATAAATCACCCAATCCAAATTTATTTTAATAAGTTTCCAATTAAACTGATTAGATTCAATTCCAACCATTCAATTGAGCCTATCATTACTTTGTAACGCAGTTAACACTTGTCTCACATTTCATTCCATATATATTCAAATTTCTAGCTTCCCTTTGTATAAATTATTATTTCCAAGTATATTGAAGTTGTTATTCCAAATTATTATTCCAACCCAACTATATACATGCGCTAAAATTAGAAACTCAATTAATTCATTAAATAGGTTTCATTCTTTTATATTAACTTATGAAATAAATATGCATTTCCGTTGCTCATCACCTTTATACCTTTCAATTACAGTTCTCACCCACATAAATGAGACAATTAATTTCATCTAAATGTAATCGTTTTCCAATACGTTAATAACTTTATTTCCAAGTCTTATATTACAACAAACTATCCAATACGAAAAGTCTTAACATTGTTACAAATACTACTTTAATTAACATTAACGCAATACTTAATTAAAATTATTGTAACTGATTTCAAAATTGTAAATTAACAAGTTACCAAAATAGGCAACATACAATAATCGTTACTCTAACCTTTAGTCACATTAATACGCTTTAATTTCTCAAAATCAAAGTTCCCATTTGTTTCTTACATTTCAAACTCAAAATCAATTATAACAAATTTCAATAATTCCCATACCTTTCCTCTCCATTTATCCATTTATCAAGTTTACATTAATAAATCTTTTCTTCCATTCCTCAAATTCAACAACTAGTTCTATTATGAATACCGTTAACGTTATTTCCAAATATCCCTTAATTAATTTATCGTAAAATTTTATTTATTTTTATTCCAATTGATTAAAAATTCAACTTCTAAGTCTTAATATACTCTAAATTTACAACTTCTAAACATGGTATTACTTCTCATATTAATGTAACTTTTATTTATTGTATTAACATTTATTTCATGTTCCAATTCTATCAACCAATTAAACAGTTAACTTATAATATATGCTTACAATCAAAATATTACACCCATTTGTCATATTCTGAATGGAGTTAGCATTTAATTCCAAAATTTATCTAAATTTTACATTAAGATAATATTAAATTACCTTTAATGAAATTAAATTCCCAATTTATTTAATGCAACCAATTTTTGACCTTTCAGTTATTTCAATAAATTTGGGGTTGCGCAAGATTAATTATTTATTAACGTACATTAACATAATTGCATTAATTTACATTCAGTAACAAATAAATCAATATATTATTCCACACAATAATACACTGATTGCATTTGTTTATACTATGCTCCATTTAAAACTAAGTCATAACAATTGAATGATTGTATTACATTGGAAATGTTCGTTGATTATTAACTTGCAAAAACGTATTTCCTAAATTTACATCCAATTATTCTTAACCATGTTTTAGTACATTAATCTTTTCAATACTTACCTCTAATTTCACATATTCGCTTTATATCCAGGTATAAACCCTTATATCCCATTATAACTTAATGCATACAATTTACAGCTTCTATTTTTATATTAATTTGAATTCCATTCTAGTTAAAAAAAAAATCATTCACTAATTCAACATTCCCCTTTGTTTCCTATATTAAACTTAAAGCCAAGTATAACAATTTACGTTACTTCAATAAATTGCCATATAAAATTTAAATTGTTAATTTTAATTGCAATTTCTACTGCTCTAATATAAATTATAAAATTTTATTTTATTCTCTAAATTTAAATTACAAAATCTTAATTAAATTAAAAAATTTATTTACCAAAATTTACAGGTCGTTACACTCTCCCCTGCTCAAAACTTTTCGTCCCCGAAAAGGAAAAGAAGGAAAAAGAAAGAATTAAATAGACAATATATCTTGTTCAAAATATCAACTTTTAAACAATAATTTACCAAATTAATTAATTAAAATAAAATATAACAATTTATACCTATTAAATCCTTTTATACTCAAATTTAATAAAGTTTGGAAACATTTTAAAAATATTTTCTAGGTCCAAAATTTACGGAAACTTTTGGCAGAGTCTCCTTTGTACGTAGAGGCTCGGGAGAAAATATAACATCAAATATAATAATATATAATATATATTTTCCAAAATAATATATATCCTAACACGGGAAACCAATATAATGGCGCTATAAACCGTAATCCGAAAACGTACCTATTTGTCGGGCAATTAACGCTTATTTATGGAACCAAAAGCAATAGCAGTTGCTTCCATAACCTGCATTTCACTAATATAATCTAAAAGGGTTAACAATTTATATAAGATGAAATATTTAAGGTTGTTTCAACCACAACAACAATCAATACAACAAATACTTGCGACAAGGCATACAACCATAAAATCATTCATTCATTCATATCAAACAAACAATAGTTGTACGGGTTCAAATTTTAAATTGTACAGAATGGAAAATAAACTATTTAGCGCACCTTTTACTCAACAGTCTTTAATGAAACTAAATAGATTATTTATTCATCCAATTAACTTTAAGGTATCCTTACCCAATAACCACAAAACAAATCAAACAAAACGAAACAAACAACAATTTCAATCAATAAATTAAGTTCATTCTTATTAATTTCATATCATACATTATTGTTTGATTTCCCTTTTTACTCATATAATGATTTCTTTTAATTCTCATTTATTTCTTATTTGCGTTACATTCATTCATTTCTCAATTTCATTTACTAGATTTTATTTTTTCATTTATTAATATGTTTAATTTTAGTTACTTGGCATAACAGTTATACAAATTTTTCTCAATTCCTCTAATTGATTAATGGTTCAATATTTACATTATTTGTTTCATAGGTTACAATTCCAAGTTTCTTTTAAATTTCATTTATACCCTTGCATTTAATCACTTATTTTTATTAAAAGTTCCAATTATAAATTAGTAATATTCCAATTTACTATACTTAATTGAAACTATTAATTAACGGAACTTAAGAATTAAATACCGGGTTAAATTTTAAATCATTTTAAAATAATAGATAAATATATGCTTAAAATTTATATATCCAATTATATATAAAACAATTTAAAATTATTTATTTGTCTATCAAAATAATCTTGTAGTAAAACTACTACAGTGACCTTCCCATTTTGAAACTCGAAAATGAATGTCGATGATGCGACCGCCATCACCGAAATTATTTTCCAGCGACAGAGAGGAGAGTACAACTTATTTATTTTAAAACATTTCTTTCAAATTCTAATGAAATATTTATATCAGAAAATACTTCTAACAATATTAATATTATATTCCAAAATCCATTAAAAGAAATCTTCAAAAACACCGGAACTTAAGTTCAAAGTTTCCACTTTTCATTTATTTTATTTTCAACTTAGTTTCAACTATTGTTTATATTTTCATTACCTAACACCCAATCTATAGCAACAAAATATATGTCTTTATAAAATATTTCTATATATAGAAAATATAATAGGCAAAGTTATTTCATTCACTTATATTAAAAACAAATATTATGTCGGTATGTCCTATTAAGTGTTTAGAAATTCCTATTGTCACAGCGTCTCATGCACCAACCAGAATTTATAAATATAAAACGGAACAGACTAACACAATATTAAAACCTTTTTATAACACTAACAAATACGCTCTCTCATATATACATTCAGCGACTCCCATAGGGTATTACTACCCTATTAGTAAAGAGTCAAACCCCACAAAGCTAAGGTTTATCGCTAAACCAAAGCTCAGATACCAACTGTAACGTCCCGCCTTTTCACACGGTTCAAATCGACACACGTGCCAATTCAAACCATACGGAAGGGCGGATTGTTATGGGGTAAATAATAAAAACGAGAAAGAAATAAAACAAAACAAAATCTCACAGCGGAAGGATAAAATATAATAATAAATATACAGTTCATAAAACTTTTTGCAAAACATTTGATTCTTCTTTATACAATAAATATCATAGTTCACATACCAATATATCAATGCAGCAGAATTAAATAGTGTAGTGGAATAATATAGTAGATAGTAATACAAATCTTCGTCTTCGTCCTCCAGAGCTAAAACTTCAAATCCTGAAAATGGTCGGACTGACCCGAGCGAATTGAAGAACAAAACACTCGAGTCAGAACTAAAAGATCTTATGTAAGTTAAATCAACAGAAATAAATATGAGTGGAGTAACTCAAGAGATGCTCGGGATTTACATCTCCTAAGGATCCGTTAAATATTTACTATGTAGTATATTACGCTATTATAATAGCGTCTAATTGTAAAATAAACTTACTTTTTTCTTAGCATTAAGGGGTTACCCATATAGCCCTTAACACGTAATAGTCCCAGTAATCCATCCAATATCATAGTCCCTCCTGATCGGGAAGCCACCAGAGGATACCACACGGGCTATGGGAGAAATCCAAACTCGTAGAAGGCGCGATAGGGTATGTGACACGGCACAACTAGGCAATGTCAGGGTAGATATACCAATTGCTATCCGGGCTGGTGGAAACGCGCAGCGCGTAGCTACCGCCCACCTCGAACAATGCCCCCAAATCAAAAATCAAAAGTGGCCACCGAATCAATCCAAAAGTCAGAGTATAATAACGAAGGAGTGCGTTGGATCAGAGGAATGACCTCATTGGCCCGAGAATCGCTCCTGTTTTAGCCACCTTATGCCAACTCACGGGAGTCGGGTCCACGTATTTACCTCATAGAAAACACCGCCACCAACCTACTTCGGTCTGGAATTTCCACTGCGTACACGGTTGTTAGAGTGGTTTTCGGAGTTGGCAGAGAGTATGAAAACTTCCGATCCCGGTCTCTTTAACAACCAAACGTTATTATAACACCGCGGTCATTTAAAAATAATTATACTTTCAAAACCAGAATATAATCATCCATTTCAAAACCCATAAATACGATATCATTTCCTTTTAAAACCCAAATAAATACGATATCATTTTATTTCAAATATATTTCTTTTTCAAAAATCATGCCACTTTTAAGATTTATAATACCTCGAAATCAAATATTTGAAATTTAACTTTCAACATAATACTTCGAAATCCATAGATTTAAAACCATAACTTTCAAAACTTAAATGGTTTGGATATTCAACAGTATATAAAATAAAATAGTTGAATTTTAAATTTCTTTAAAAGTAAATAATTTCCACGCCTTCACAATTTTTATTCATATTAAATTTAGTCTAAACCCACAACTTTTAGATTCACTTTCAGTTTGAAATAAACACTTCGATTTCAATATTTTCAAACTTTGAGTATTTAATGAATTTCAAAATTAAGGTTGGGAATTTCTATTCAACAATTCATTTTCCTATTGTTTAGTTTTGAAAGGTTTACATGATAAATCCCTAACCATTTAAAATAAAACTTAATTTATTGTCCTATTATTTAGTTTTGAAACATTCATAAAATAAATCCATAAAATAAAACTCAAAATTTCTAACAAGTAAATATTTCCTTCAATTTATTTATACTAGAAATATTCATTTAATTTATCTTGAAAAAATCCAGTTATAAATATCATACCTTTAAAATTTCCAAGTTTAAATAAGTTACATCACTTATAGAGTTTAATTCTTAAATACGCTCAATTCCAATTAAAATTTTAATTTACCTTCCAATCTAGATTGATTTAAATCATTAGAACTCCATTATTCAACTTATTTAGTTTATTTAACAAATTTATACATAGCTTAAATTCAATAATTTAACTATATATGTACATAGAATAAGATTTTATATAAGGTCAAAAATTAATATTTATTAAACCGTATCCTATCCAAACCATAAAATCATTTCAAAATATTTATATATATATATACACACACACCGCGGTACCTATATATAATTTTCTATCCTATAGTCAAGTGATACAGATATTTATCATTTCAATCCACAATTTAAAAATAAAAATGCGGTTGTATATCATTTCAAACCGCAATCCCGAATAAAATGAAATGCATGATAACTTGTTGATTTTAAAATATAGTACACATCATCCATTCACCAAACATCAACCATCAACCATTAATTATAATCATCATCCAATTTAAACAAACATCAATATATAACATATAAAATATAACAGGTAATAAATAACAGTTATTAACTAACAGTTTATATTCAAGGATAAATTTATTAACTGTTTAACTATCAGTTATATGCAAATAAATAAATTTTTAACTGTCAATTTATATGCATTAATAAAATTAATTAACAGTTAAATTAAATATATGCGATTTAACAGAGATGATGAATAAAACATGCCAAACAGTCATAAATAAATTTCTACTCATATCTTAAGTCAATTTAACAGACAAAGGAAATTTTAGAAGTTGTGAATGGGTTAAAACACTCACCTTTTGAATTTAAATCGAATTTAAATCCGATTTAAACCCGAAAATTCGACGGTCTCCAAATCTGTCCAAACCTGCGTCAAAGTGTCCGGAATTTTATTACGATCCTAACAAAAAAACCGCACATGAAACGGAGTTCGTATGTGAAAAATATAACGAAAATTGCGCTTGAATTTCAAAAATAAAATAACAAAAAAAAAAAGAACACAATTCACCTTGCAACATGCCACGACAACCTCACTCCCCTCTTTCATAAACGCGTGCACAACAAGTGTAACCCAACACACCTCCGTTTGACCGATCTTTGACCATGCCTAGCCACCAATTCGACCACTAATTCGCCGCAAAACTTCGCCGATGAACAACGTGCTAGCCCCTCTATGTAACCCAGAAGGGATTTTCCGATCAGACGCACCAGTCAAAAACGCCCAAATCAATTTTGACCGCGATTTCTGGTCAAACGATGCATCGAATTGAAAAATGAATTACACCAGTGAATTACGCTCGTCGAGAGCTTCAACATATATTATTTTGATATTTTTCTGACGACTTTGACTTTTTGACTCTGATTTTGAAATGGATCTGGATCTGAAATTTTGTCTGCCATTGAGGAGGAGAATGAGCTGAAGAAATTTTACGCGCAGACAAATGAGAGTAGGCGGAGGCTAGGATTTAGTGGGGTATTTATAGATGAAGTTGGAATAGGCAGATGGATCTGAATTTAAATGAATTCACAATTTGTCAATTTAAATTCCAAAAATCCATTTATTTGATTTTTAGATCTTATTATGAATAAATGGTCAACTTACCATTTCTATCATTTCTGATTGCTATTAGCTTCAAATTTATTAACCAAACCTCCATATCAAATAAGGATTTATTACAAAAATTTTAGTGTTTACCTTTAATTAAAGTAAATTCAATAAATTATAAAATCTTATTTCAATGAAATTTTATACCATTCGTATTCAATTCTCTTTATTAAATCAACAATCATCATCTTATGTATATATTTAACATTAGTATATACCCAATTACCCCAATTTCTTTACAGTTATCAACTAAATTCATATTAACGTAGTTTTTTTTAATTACGTTTAATTACAAAACATAAAATTTCAATTGCTACAAAAATTATATTTATTATAAATTGAATCCCAATCAATTTCAACCTTACAATTTAAATTAAATGGTATTGCACTAACCTTATTAAATCACATCCAGTTTCAATTAGTATAGAATTTGATCCTAATTACTTACCATCAAATTCATAAATTATCGATTACCTTCCAATTAAATAAAATTTCATTACAAATTGATTTACAGCCTAATATAACATTTACATTAAACCCATTTCATTCCACCCATTAATTACTAACCTTAAATTAGCCTATCTTCATATTATAAATAATCCTTTCTTTTCAATGATCTGATTGGATCTAAACGTAAGTTTAAATTTAGGTATAAACATATATGCAATAAACTAGCATTATATTTTGAAACGTGAACTGATTTAATTGGAAATAAATCACCCAATCCAAATTTATTTTAATAAGTTTCCAATTAAACTGAATAGATTCAATTCCAACCCTTTAATTGAGCCTATCATTACTTTATAACGCAGTTAACACTTGTCTCACATTTCATTCCATATATATTCAAATTTCCAGCTTCCTTTTGTATGAATTATTATTTCCAAATATATTGAAGTTGTTATTCCAAATTATTATTCCAACCCAACTATATACATGTGCTAAAATTAGAAACTCACTTAATTCATTAAATAGGTTTCATTCTTTTATATTAACTTATGAAATAAATATGCATTTCCGTTGCTCATCACCTTTATACCTTTCAATTACAGTTCTCACCCACATAAATGAGACAATTAATTTCATCTAAATATAATCGTTTTCCAATACGTTAATAACTTTATTTCCAAGTCTTATATTACAACAAACTATCCAATACGAAAATCTTAACATTGTTACAAATACTACTTTAATTAACATTAACGCAAAACTTAATTAAAATTATTGTAACTGATTTCAAAATTGTAAATTAACAAGTTACCAAAATAGGCAACATACAATAATCGTTACTCTAACCTTTAGTCACATTAATACGCTTTAATTTCTCAAAATCAAAGTTCCCATTTGTTTCTTACATTTCAAACTCAAAATCAATTATAACAAATTTCAATAATTCCCATACCTTTCCTTTCCATTTATCCATTTATCAAATTTACATTAATAAATCTTTTCTTCCATTCCTCAAATTCAACAACTACTTCTATTATGAATACCGTTAACGTTATTTCCAAATATCCCTTTATTAATTTATCGTAAAATTTTATTTATTTTTATTCCAATTGATTAAAAATTCAACTTCTAAGTCTTAATATACTCTAAATTTACAACTTCTAAACATGGTATTACTTCTCATATTAATGTAACTTTTATTTATTGTATTAACATTTATTTCAAGTTCTAATTCTATCAACCAATTAAACAGTTAACTTATAATATATGCTTACAATCCAAATCTACTCCCATTTGTCATATTCTGAATGGAGTTAGCATTTAATTCCAAAATTTACTAAATTTTATATTAAGATAATATTAAATTACCTTTAATGAAATTAAATTCCCAATTTATTTAATGCAATCAGTTTTTGAGCTTTCAAATATTTCAATAAATTTGGGGTTGCGAAAGATTTATTATTTATTAACATACACTAACATAATTGCATTAATTTACATTCAGTAACAAATAAATCAATATATTATTCCACACAATAATACACTGATTGCATTTGTTTATACTATGCTCCATTTAAAATTAAGTCATAACAATTGAATGATTGTATTACATTGGAAATGTTCATTAATTATTAACTTTCAAAAACGTAGTTCCTAAATTTACATCCAATTATTGTTAACCATGTTTTAGTACATTAATCTTTTCAATACTTACCTATAGTTTCACATATTCGCTTTATATCCAGGTATAAACCCTTATATCCCATTATAACTTAATGCGTACAATTTACAACTTCCATTTTTATATTAATTTGAATTCCATTCTAGTTAAAAAAAAATCATTCACTAATTCAACATTCCCCTTTGTTTCGTATATTAAACTTAAAGCCAAGTATGTCAATTTAAGTTACTTCGATAAATTGCCATATAAAATTTAAATTGTTAATTTTAATTACAATTTCTACTGCTCTAATATAAATTATAAAAATTTTATTTTCTTCTCTAAATTTAAATTACAAAATCTTAATTAAATTAACAAATTTATTTACCAAAATTTACGGGTCGTTAAAATCCAAATAAAATATGTTTCCCTTTGACTTCTACGACAGAACAAAGATTTAAATCGAATTAAAATGTAAGAGTAAAAAAAATAATGGGTTCGTTTTCTCCAATTTTCTGGAACATTTGATCATTCTCATAAAAATCCATTAAGTTGAAAAAGAAATTGGATTTATTTTGCTAAAATAAAAAATATAGTTTGTGAAAATAAGTGAACTAGAGTAAAAGATGTCTCATGTACTTACTATGAGACTGATTAAAGAAGGGTAAAATGGGGCATCTTCGTCCAATAAATTTTTTAAAATTAATATGGGGCTATGAAATAATTTTGTGAGTCTGAATAGAATTAACCTTTTTTAATAGATAATTATTTGACCACATCATTGACTTTGAATTGCTTTAATTTTGCTTTCATTGCCTTGGAAGATGATTCTAAGGCTAACTGAAAGAGATATATGTTTATGTTTATATTTATATCCGACTACATTTCACTGTAGATTTTAGGATTTGACTTATTTACTTGTTTATAAAAAGTTAAAAGGAATTATATCACCCCGACGACATATATTTTCAAAGGCGGATTTTATATTTGCTATTACCCAACCATGCTTTTGGCCTTAAATACTATTTTAAGCATTAGTTCATCATGTTCAGGGTTCGTATTAAAATTTAAGTAGACAGACAAATCGAGCACTAAACATAACTGAATCTGACCTTGATCTTCCTTTCAACAATCTTGCACATAGTAAAATTAACTAGTAAAAGTTAAATTCAAACTGAAAATAGTGTTCATATTCTAAATTTAAGTGTAATTTTCGTAAAAATTCATAATTTGGTGACTACTTATTAGATTGCATTATTTGTTTTAAGCTATCGTCATTATAATTGCTTGTTTATTGTTTAGACGATAATTTTGAACTGTTATATATTTTTTTATTTGTCCTAAAATAAACAAAAGCCTAAAAAATAGATAAGTTACCAATTAATTAAAAAAAATTACATAATGCATTCAAATACATATACGTCTTTAAAAATTTGTATCTATACAACAGTCATTACTACCGCTAGACAAAGAATACACTGAATTACTGAATTTATCCAACCATGTAAACATTTTTTTATTTACACAACGTGAAAACAAAATCAAAGAATTGGTAAATTGGTAGTACTGATACGTAATTTTCATCACACAATCAAAAAAAATAGGAATATATTTTTGAAAGAAAATAAAGAATATAAATAGCATGTTAAATATCAACAATTTTTTTCTCAATATTCAAGCGCATACTCAGATTATTATCATTGCACAATATCAAGTGTGCAACTAGCAGTAAACAAATCATGGTACAAACGGTACCAACTAAATAGAAATGCAAGACTAAACACGAAAACAATTCAAGATTTCAACATAGAATAACAAAAGACATCTGTCCATTTTTCTAAAGAAATTCATATCCCTGTTTCTCTTTGAAATTCATAGTAACCAAACAAAAATGCTACCTCCTATTACCAAAAACCACGAAACCAATCGACTCACCTCAATCGCATATTCGAATTTTGGAATTACCTCACCTCGACGAACACTAGACTTCAATCACTTTACCAGCTCACTGCCTACTATCCCTCGTCACTGCAGTTTTATCGCCTCCAC
Organism: Allium cepa; assembly: GCA_030765085.1. Lineage (NCBI taxonomy): Eukaryota > Viridiplantae > Streptophyta > Magnoliopsida > Asparagales > Amaryllidaceae > Allium > Allium cepa. Next base: position 1,675,438 of record JASFAV010000025.1, on the reverse strand, counting down.
CAACAATGATTTCCAAATCGCGAGTTGCTAATTCACTGAGACCAACTACACGTGACCAACCCTCCAGCGACTGAAATCCCCAAATCAAATTCAATGCATCGAATCTCCTCGAATCCACAACTGAATTTGAGAATTGCTTACGAGAGCCGATTTTGATTTGGCTCTGAGATTTGCTTTTGAATTCGAATCGAGACATGAGTTTATAAATTGACATTAGATTTCATTTGATTTGAAGTCGTTCAATTGAACGAATATAAAGTTGCTTTTGTTTTCTTCTTAACGAGTTACAAGGGAAGTGGAGGGATAAATGAAAGCTAAGCGGGAAATGAAAACTTAAGGTGAGGGAAAATGAAAGTTGGAGTAGCAAATCGATGGAAAATGAATGCAAACTAATGTAGCAACATCGGTTGAATTTAAAACCGATGCAACTAAAACTATTTGCACGTACCAATTGCGTCGGTTGTGTTGGTGACAACTGATGCAAATTTGATTTTTTATTACCTATTGCTTCTCACGTACCAATTGCTTCGGTTATCAAGATAGAACTGATGCATCAGTTTTTACTTCAACTAATGCAAATGAGGCGAAGCAATATGCACTTTTTGTACTAGTGAGTAAATATAAAGAATAATATATATATATAATTTAATTATAATTTTATATTTAAATCTTAGGTATAAATATTTAAAAGTTAAATATATTATTTTAAAAGATAGTTTAAAATCAGGAGTAATTTTGACTTTGAAATTAAAGATAATTTTGAGGCTAAATTTATTTAAAATTAGGATAGAGGTTTTTGATGCGTTTAAAAGGAAGGTTTTGAAAACATTTTGAAAACATGATATAATTTTGAAAGGGATATTTCACCAGAAGGACAAACTTTGCAGTCCAACTAGTTTCTAGGACACACATTCAAAGAAATTACTTTCAAGGCCAAAGTCAGCAGAATAATTATTTTCAAGGACAAAGTCAGCAGTCCAATTACTTTCAAGGACATAATTTCATAGGTTTTTATGCCCTACAAACTAATTATTTTGTGTTTTGTCCATGAAAATAATTATTTCAGTTGTGTGTCCTAGAAACTAATTCCACTTGCTAAAGAGGCCCTCGTGGCTAATTTCCACATTTTGAAAAATCATTTTGAATAAAAAGTTAGCGGATACAAAACAATGTTCCACTATATTTTTCGTAGGTTCCATCCTAGTTAGGGTTACATCCCTTTAACAGGCTCGAAGAGGATTCCATTCCACGAATAAATTGGATGTTAAGATGCCAGTGCTTTTCTACGAGTTTTAACAAAATTTCTAAATAAAGAATAAATTACTTCAATTATTGAACTCTTCATATTCTTGATACTCATGAGTCTTCAATCTTGATATCTTGAATCTCTATACTGTACAGTTTCCATTCTGGCTACCTGCATGGTTAAAACCTGCATATACGTATATCTAAACTTATAATGTTAGTATTTATATTTTATAATCTATTCTAAGGTTGTTGTCATCAAAACCATCATCTCACGGACAAACAATCTCCCCCTTTTTGATGATGACAAACTTTATTTATAAAATATTACTTCTATCCTAATAACTCCCCCTTAATCTATAACCCTCCCTTAATTTATGCCTAACTAATATTTCTCCCCCTTTGTCATAAACAAAAACAAACTCTAAACTTTATAACTACAAACTATATAACTCTCCCCAATTACAATATACTATTTGATTATAATAATAGTGTTATCATAAATAATCAACACTTAGATCTAATAATAAATCTAACCCTAAACTACTAACTATCATAAGCATATAATAACCGTATAGTTATATGCATTAATAAGAAGAACACAATTAATTTATTAATCATATAGTTGAATGTACATTTTTCGTTGTAAGCTAAGAAGGAATAAACAACAATGGTAAAGAAAGAGAAGAAACTAATGTGTGTTTTTAAACATAGGATATCTATGAATCAAACAGTTTGGATAATGGAAACAGAAATTTCCACGTTGTTCGACAAGATTCCCATTCTTGTCAAAACACACTTCTCCAACACACACGACTTGGTCATCATCCTTCGCGTGCGCTTCTTCCATGTGTTCTTCTTCTTCTTCGCTGGCCTCTTGATTGACTGAAGAATCTTCATCAATCAAGATAGGCTTGGCTTGATTATCCATTACAATTTTTTTCAAATTCCTAAGAATCTTGCCTTGCTTATCTTGTTCCTTTGCTATACAGAGTTTAATCACTTGAATTTTAGTCATCATCTGAAGTGCATCCTTCAGAGAGTCTTCTTTTTTAGTCACACGAGCGAGAGTAGTACGTTGAAATGGACCAGACGTGGGAGAGGGAACAAAAAGGTTGATTTTATGTTTGATTTCGAAGAGGAGGCCATTGATTATTTGATTTAGATAGAAGAACCGAAAGATAACAGAAATGATGAATAGAATTTCGAAAATGTGAAGAATATATAACCAATTATTTTGAGTTTTGGTGGGAAAAGAATTTAAAAAAGAAAAGCGTTGCATGTAGACATGGGTATATGGGGGATGTCGACATGGTCCTTTTTATTTTTACTATTTGATTTATTTTAATGTTAATTATTAATTATACTTGGTATTTATATTTTATATTTCACTTATAGAACAAATACCTAGTTCTCTTCTAAATTTAGTAAATATTGATTCATTTAAGGGTTTTGTTAAGATATCAGCAATTTGAATCTCAGAATTGATATAATCGAGAGTAACTACTTCCTTACTTATATTATCTCTGAGAAAATAAAGTCTGATATCAATATGTTTAGATTGAGCATGTTGAGTAGTATTTTTGGATAAATTTATCGCATTCGTATTGTCACAATAAATCGGTGATTTTGAAAATTTTAAACCAAAATCTTTTAAAGTTTGTTGCATATATAATACATGAGAACAAGCCAAAGCAGCAGAAATATACTCTGCTTCAGTTGTTGATAAAGAAACTGTGTTTTTCTTTTTGCTAAGCCAAGAAACCAGAGAATGCCCCAAAAAGTGACAAGTCCCACTTGTACATTTTCGGTTTGATTTACATCCAGCATAGTCAGCATTACAGTAAGATATTAAGTCAAAAGAATCATTTTTAGGGTAAAATAAACCATAATCAGATGTGTGTTTAACATATCTTAAGATTCGTTTTACGGCTTTTAAGGGGATCTCTTTAGGTTGGGATTGATATCTGGCACAGAGACAAACACTATGCATGATATCAGGCCTACTGGCAGTAATATAGAGTAGTGATCCAATCATTCCTCTATATAATTTTTGATCTACATCTTTCGAGAGATTTTATTTACTAAGGTACTCATTGGTTGCCATGGGAGTGGAATATTTTCCACTCACATTATTCAAACCAAATTTACTAATTAGGTATTTAGCATATTTTTTTTGACTAATAAAGATACCATTATCTAATTGTTTTATTTGTAATACTAAAAAGAAATTTAATTCACCCATATGACTCATCTCAAACTCTTTTGTCATTATTTAAGAAAATTCTTTTTTCATTTCAAAATTAGTTGATCCAAAAATGATATCATCTACGTAAACCTGTACTAGTTGAATATCATTTTCATGTCTTCTAAAAAAAAGAGTATTATCTACTTTATCAATTTCAAAATTAGATTGCAATAAATAAGATCTTAGTCTATCATAATAGGCTCTAGGAGCTTGTTTTAGACCATATAAAGCTTTCTTAAGTTTGTAAACATGATTTGGTAATTTATCATTTTCAATGAGTGGTGGTTGTTCAACATATACTTCTTCTTTTACAAATCCATTTAAACAGGCACTTTTAACATCCATTTGAAATAATTTGAAATTATTATGATTTAAGAAAGCAAGTAGAATCCTAATGACTTCCAATCTTGCTACGGGAGCAAAGGTTTCATCAAAATCTATTCCTTCTTCTTGACAATAACCTTGAGCGACTAATCGAGCTTTATTTCTAACTACCTCTCCTTGTTCATTCATTTTATTTTTATAAACCCATTTAGTTCCAATTATATTTTTATTTTCAGGTCTAGGAACAAGTTCCCAAACATCATTTCTAGTAAATTGATTTAATTCTTCTTGCATAGCCAAAATCCATGAATCATCAGTTGATGCTTCTTTTGGATTTTTGGGTTCAATAGTTGATATAAAAGCTACATTACTCATTTGACTTAGTTGATTTCTAGTTTTAACAAAGGATTGCATATCTCCCAGTATATTTTCTATAGGATGATCTTTTAAAAGTTTTGTTGTTTTATTAGGATGATTAATTTCATTATTAGTTTCATTGATTCTTGATTTTGAGTGATTAAATTCTCTTCATCATTTGTATCTTCAAATTTTTTGAAATTCTCATCAAATGAAACATGCATTGTTTCTTCAATGGTGTTAGTTTTTAAATTAAACAGTCTGTATGCTTTACTTCTATTAGAGTATCCGATAAAGATTCCTTTGTCGGATTTAGGATCAAAATTATCTAAATTATCTTTTGTATTTAAAATAAAGCATTTACTTCCAAAAATTCTAAAATAAGATACCTTAGGTTTCTTTGAATAAAGAAGTTCTTAAGATGTCTTATCAGTTAGAGGTCTAATTAAAATTCTATTTAAAATATAACAGGCGATAACAACTGCTTCTGCCCACGGTAAATTACCATTTTAAAGCATAGTTCTCACACACTCTTGAATCGTTCTATTTTTGCGTTCTACTACTCCGTTCTGTTGTGGAGTTCTCGGAAATGAAAAATTGTGAGTTATTCCCTTTTTAGTGTAGAATTCCTCAAACTTTTCATTTTCAAATTCACCGTCGTGATCACTTCGAATAGTTATAATTTTTGGAGAAAATTGATTTTGAATTCTTTTTTAAAAGGTCATAAAACATTCAAAAGTATCACTTTTATGTCTCAATAATATTGTCCATGTAAATCTAGAATAATCATCTACAACTACAAAAACATATTTACTATGATTTACTGACAAAATTTGAGATGGACCAAATAAATCAAGATGAAGTATTTTAAGAGGTTTTGAAGTTGAAATCATATCTTTTAATTTAAAGGAACTTTTTCTAAGTTTTCCTAATTGACACGCATTACATAAACTATCTACTTTAAAATTCATTTTAGGGAGACCTCTTACTAGATCATGTTTTGACAGTTTAGATAAGAGTTTGAAATTCAAATGCCTAAATCTCTTATGCCAAATCCAAGGGTCACTTGTATTTGCCAACAGACACAGGTTATCATTTGAAACTTTCATACTAAGAATATAAATATTCTTTTTCCTGACTCCCTCAAATATTATGGTTGAATTATTATCCTCGATGTAACATTTATCTTTTTCAAATTTAATTTTATATCCTTTATCGCAGAGTTGACTTTTACTTAGCAGATTATTATTTAGATTCTTAACTAGAAAAACATTAGCAATAGTAGGAGTTTCAGAATTACCGACTTTGCCGATGCCTACCACATATCCTTTTGAATTGTCTCCAAAGTTAACCTGTCCTCCGTCTTTGTATATAATATCATTCAGTATTTCTGGATTGCCAGTCATGTGTCTAGAACACCCACTATCAAGTATCCATTTGTTCTTTCCGATCTGCACAATTTGTCCGTTGTGGATTGATTCCTCAACTGCCATAAAGCATGATTCCGGATTTTATACTGGTTCAGAGTTACCCTGCATCCAGTCCTGCAACACAAGTACGGATTTCCTTTCAAAAGCAATTGTACAATTACACCCTCGATTTCAAGGCTACGAGATACACCCTCCAGAATTTCAATCCTCTGGGTAGAGATACTTGATTTTCGGGCCACAAGTTTACCCAATTGATTTATATGGCTACAATCACACCTTTTCTCGCTTATTGATTTTCAATGCCATAATCACACCTTTTCTCGCTTTATAGATTACAAAGAAGTCTATAACTCTGAATAGCATTGAGAATCTTGTTGAGATAGTGATAGAGAATCAAACTAGAAGTAATCGAGTATATTTCAATATTGATTTCGGCAGAGTAATGGTAAGAGTATGTATTAAGAAATGTGGAAGAAGAAGAGGAGTAAAAAAACCAGAAAATCTGATATTAAATTCGTTGAAACTAACTCCTATTTATAGAAGGACAACAACCATGTCCATTCATGAAGAGTTATGGCGAATAGACACTTCTTTTGAAATTTAAATTTTGAATTCAACTAATATCATGTCGACATGGTCACCATAGGCATGTCGACATCCAAAGCAATTTTAATGATTTGATTTACTTTGAAAATAACCTTTATCTTATGTTAAAACTATTTTAAACTTTTCTAATATACTTGACTTAAAATTCATAAGTAAATATAGAGAATCATATATATAAAATTTAATTACAATTTTATATTTAAATCTTAAGTATAAATATTCAAAAGTTAAATATACTATTTTAAAAGATAGTTTCAAATCAGGAGTAATTTTGACTTTGAAATTAAAGATAATTTTGAGGCTAAAATTATTTAAAATCGGGATAGAGGTTTTTGATGCTTTTAAAAGGAAGGTTTTGAAAACATTTTGAAAATAGGATATAATTTTGAAAAATCATTTTGAATTAAAAGTTAGCGGATACAAAACAATGTTCCACTAGATTTTTCGTAGGTTCCATCCTACTTAGGGTTTCATCCCTTTAACGGGCTCGAAGTGGATTCCATTCCACGAATAAATTGGATTTTAAGATGTCAGTGCTTTTCTATGAGTTTTAACAAATTTCTAATTAAAGAATAAATTACTTCAATTCTTCAACTCTTCAGATTCTGGGTACTTATGAGTCTTCAATCTTGAGATCTTGAATCTCTATCCTATACAGTCTTCATTCTTGGTACCTGCATGGTTAAAACCTGCATATACATATATCTAAACTTATAACGTTAGTATTTATATTTTATAATCTATTCTAAGGTTGTTATCATCAAAACCATCATCTCACGGACTAACAATCTCCCCCTTTTTGATGATGACAACCTTTGTTTATAAAATATTAATTCTATCCTAATAACTCCCCCTTAATCTATAACTCCCCCTTAATTTATGCCTAACTAAATTATTTTATATTTCTCCCCCTTTGTCATAAACAAAAACAAACTCTAAACTTTATAACTCCAAACTATATAACTCTCCCTAATTCTAATATACTATGTGATTATAATAATAGTGTTATCATAAATAATTAACACTTAGATCTAATGATAAATCTAACCCTAAACTGCTAACTATCTCAAGTATATAAAAACCGTTAGTTATATGTATTAATAAGAAGAACACATGTAAGAACACAATTAATTTATTAATCATACAGTTGAACGTATATTTTTCATTGTAAACGTAAGAAGGAATATACAACAATGGTAAAGAAAGAGAAGAAACTAATGTGTGTTTTTAAACATAGGATATCTATGAATCGAACAGTTTGGATAGTGGAAACAAAAATTTCCACGTTGTTCGACAAGATTCCCATTCTTGCCAAAACACACTTCTCCAACACACACTACTTGGTCACCATCCTCCGCGTGCGCTTCTTCCATGGGTTCTTCTTCTTCTTCGCTGGCCTCTTGATTGAGTGAAGAATCTTCATCAATCAAGATAGGGTTGGCTTGATTATCCATTTTAAATTTTTGCAAATTCCTAAGAATCTTGCCTTGCTTCTCTTATTCCTTTTCCATACGGAGTTGAATCACTTGAATTTCAGTCATCATCTGAAGTGCATCCTTCAGAGAGTCCTCTTTTTTAGTCACACGAGCGAGAGTAGTACGTTGAAATGGACTAGACGTAGGAGAGGGAACGAAAAGGTTGATTTTGTGTTTGATTTGGAAGAGGATGAAAGTGGTGATACGGATCGTGCTATAAGGAATTATAATATAATAGTGCAGAAATAAAAAAAAAGTTATTGTAGCACAGTAAATAAGAAAAAATAAAACAAGCACACTAGGAATTTTTATACCGGTTCGAACTTCCCGTTCTACGTCCAGTCCCAGACTCCTTCTGGAATTTCACTAACAACAATCCTCACTTAACCCGGAGGAACAGGTTTTCAACAACCCTTGAACAACCGAACAAGGGACCTGAGTAGCAGAACAGGATTTCGCCTCAACGGCTGAAGAGGACTTCACTTGCCTAAACGGCAGAACAGGACTACAATTTATACATAAAGTATATGACACAGTGTGTTCTCAATAACACGAATTTGTCTCTTGATAGTACAATCTTCCTATAATCTTCTCCTTTTGATATACATGTGTGTATGTGAAGAATATGGAAGTAAATGAATGATTATGTAGAAATTTGAATGCTCAAAATGTTGGAATCAGTGTAGTATATAAATAGAAATCTTTTGATAAATTCGGTGAATTAAACAAATGATTCTAGTATGTTATATAGAGTATAAAGAGTTGTAATTATTCATAAAAATTATCATGAAAGAGTATGGATGCATCTCTTAGTAAAAGGTTGTAAGTCTTCATGAAAATGAAATATCTTTTCAAAAAATATAGCAGTTGAAGAAGTTCAGCCGTCTGAAAATAAATTTCAGACTTCTGAAATTTGAAACGTGCAAACCAGAAAAGAAGTAGGCTATTTTTGTCTAGATTCAGACGTCTGAAATGACCTATTCAGACGTCTGAATATTGTTAAAATTTTAAATTTCATTACAGATTCAGACGTCTGAAAAGATCATTTCAGACGTCTGAATTTGACCTGCTGTTTCAGTTTTAGCTTTGTGCATGTGTGATTGGTTAGGTGTGAATATATATATATATATATATATATATATATATATATATCCAAGGAGATATTTTCACAATATTTCAATTCTAAACAATGACTCAAAACAACATATATGCAGCACGAATATTATATGATTCCAGAAGATATCCCTGCACAAGTATGTTAGTATTGAAAAATAACATTTACAACATTTCAATTCTAAACAATGACTCAAAACAACATATATGCAGCACGAAGATTATATGATTCCAGAAGATATCCCTGCACAAGTATGTTAGTATTGAAAAGTAACATATATAGTTGTCGTAGTCAAAAATACATATGAAACATCGTAAATGAGATTTCAACATTCTCCCCTTTTTTGACGATGACAACTATGTACTAAACTCCCCCTGTCAAAAAGCATCAATCATAAATATTTTTCTCCCCCTTTGTCATTGCAAAAAGGTAATCAATAATTTAGAAGCTAAAACAAAGTAGACTTAAATTAAAATAGATTACAAACTAGTAAGATAATAAGGAGTTCATGACAAATAACAAACATCATAATAGTTCAAAAATAAACATGAATAAAAAGAAATCAGAATCTAGGACTAGAGTCACTTCCAACATCATCATCATCATCATTATCACCATTGTTATTCCTCGAGCTTGATGACCATTGAAATGGAGTGGGGTTGAAAACTTTGGTAGATGACGAGGTTGAACAACCAATTCGTTCCCAAATTTTGTTTAGAAAGCCACGAATGGAATTAAATCGTTTTTCATATTTCTTTTCAAGTTTTACCATTCGGTTATGAAGCTTTGCTTGATTTTGGGAAAGTGTAACTAAGACATTCCTTGAGCTTGTGTCAGGAGAAAGAATCACAATATCATTATTGTCTTCTTCTTCCGATGGAGGAACACTTGGTTGAGCATAAGGTGCGTGATGACGAGGTTGTGGCCGGTTTTGATCACGGTTGGCAATCCATTCTTGAAGAGAGATATATGCCAAATTCCCGGTTGTTTTGCTAACCCCATAAGACCCAATGTTTTAGACCCATGTTCTTTGATTGAAGAAAATTCGGATTCAGGAAGCGGAATGTTGAAATTTTGAAGAATTTTCATAATGTAAGCACCATAGTGGAAAGTCTTATATCATCTCCGACGTCTTACATCCATGAATTCTTGTAAAATTACTTGAGCCCAATTTATAGGTTGACCGGAGTATATAGCATATAGGGCTTGGAAATTTCTTTTATTAATAATCTCATAACTTCCCGTCCATGGAATAACATATCGAATTAATGCCCTATGTAGAATGCGAACTTGAGGACGAGGTTGAATGGAAGTGAGTCGAGTAATGTCATCATTCAAGAATTGATGTGAGTCTTCATCTCTATCATCCAAGTTTAAAGACACATCAATCTCATCTAAATCGTTCCTAGTTGATGGAAATTGTAGTATTTCACCAAGTCTTGCAATTGGTAGATATATTTTAACACCACATACCAAAGTCCAAATACAATCATTGTGATTGTGAAGAGTATGATGGTCTAGATTCATATTTGCATAAAATAATTTTACTAAAAGATGATTAATCTTGATATTGTTGGCACAAAAGAAACTGGAGACTCTAACCCATTAGCTCTTACAATTTGATGAATACGATAAGCGCTGAATTCCTCAAATTTGATGAAAGCTCCAGGAAAAAAGTTAGATCTACTCATTTGAGCAAATCGTTGCCTAGCTTATTCATTCCATAGCCACTGATCAATGTTTGGTGTAGATGAAGAAGATGATGGTCTCGATCTCTTTGATTTTGGTGCCATTTGATTGTATGAGAAGAAAGGTATAAGTTTTGATGGAGGAAGAAAAACTGAAACGAGAAATGAAGTATGAGAATAAAGCAAAGGACAGGTTGAATAAAGGGGTAGGTGTCTTGAAATTCGTGCAAAAGAGATTCAAAATTTGAAAAGTCACCAGATTTAAGACGTCTGAATTTATTTTTTAGACGTATGAATAGAAGAAAATTGAAACAAAAAGAAATTAGTGTAATTTTGCCTATTTTCAGACGTCTGAAATTGTTGTTTCCGACATCTGAATCTGAAGAAAAAATATTCTTCTATAATATTCAGACGTCTGAAACAATGACTTCAGACGTCTGAAATTTGAATTTCAGACATATGCACAAATCTTTTTATTTAAAATGAAAGAAAAAAATTATATTATTATTTGAAAGAATTACAAGATATAAATATGTTCATTTTAACAATATTTATATACAATAAATTATTTGTCCGCATGAAGGACGAGGTTTATCATGTTCATGTGGTGTTGGAGTTGCCAAAATTTCAATAGAAGACGTAGAATAACTCGAAGGAGTATTGTCCGAGTTGGAGTTGGTGTTGTAAACCATTGAGAGAAGAAGATAAAATTTTTGAAATCCATTGCAATAACCTTTTTGTTTGATAATGAGAGAACAGAAACTATTTGGTAAGAAAAGAGATAAGTTTGAACGTATAAGTAGAGGAGAACAGGTTATATATAGAATTTGTTGTTAAGAAATGTGTGGCTGAAAGATGTAAGTTAATAATATCCATACGTTTGTTGAAAAAATTAAAAGGTGGGGAAAAAAGTTTAAATTAAGTACAGATATGTTAGAAACATAGGTATGTGCTTTTATTGGAATAAACAAATATGTTAGGAATAGACAGAAGATGATTTCTATGAAACTAACTAGATTTCAACCAGGAAAAACAAAAAATGAGCTAAGGAACAAATATTAATACTAGTCAAATTAAATGTTATGGAATTTTAGTAATAGTTAACTGTTAGCAAGAGATTATGAAGCAAAGTTACAAATCTTAATATCTTATAAAAATTATAAATTTTTAAGAGAGACAATACCAAGCTCTCATCTTAGTTTGATAAAAATATTTTCTAAAAGTGGTTTCGTAAAAATATCAGCAAACTGATTTTCAGAAGAAACAAAATCTGGATTGATTGTTCCTTTTTCAACATTGTCACGAATAAAATGATGACGTATGTCAATATGTTTTGTTCGTGAATGATTGATGGGATTTTTAGAAAAATTAATAGCACTTGAGTTGTCACAAAATATAGTTGAGTTTAATAAACTTATATTGAAATCTTTAAGTGTTTGTTGCATCTAAATTACTTGAGTATACGCCAAAGCAGCAGAAATATATTCTGCTTCATATGTAGAAAGAGAAACACAGTTTTGTTTCTTACTAAACCAAGATACGAGTGATTTTCCAATAAAATGGCACGTACCACTTGTACTTTTTCGATCTATTCGAGAACCACCGAAATTAGCATCACTATATGAAACTAATTCGAATGGACATTCTTTAGGATAGAACAGACCAAAATCCTTTGTGTTTGTAAGATAACGTAATATCCGTTTTACTGCTCTTAAATATGATTCTTTTGGATTGGCTTGAAATCTAGCACACAGATAAACACTCATCAATATGTCAGGACGACTTGCAGTTAAATATAGTAATGATCCAATCATACTTCGGTATAGTTTTTAGTCAACACTTTTTCCATTGTCATCTTTTTCAAGATGCGTTGTTGTACTCATTGGAGTTGGTTTGGTAGAAGTATTTTCCATTTCGAATCGTTTTATTAAATTATTACAATATTTTTCTTGATTAATGAAAATACCATTTTGAAGTTGTTTAATTTGTAAACCAGGAAAATATTTTAGTTCTCCCATATGAGACATTTCAAATTCTTTGGTCATTATTTTGGAGAAGTCCTGACACAATTTGTCAAAGTAGAACCAAAAATGATATCATCAACATAAATTTGAACTATTAAAATATCATTTTCGAATATTTAATAAAAAAAATTTGATCAACTTTCCCAATTAGAAATCCCGAAGAAATTAGATAAGTCTTTAATCGATCATACCAAGCACGTGGTGCTTGTTTTAAACCGTAAAGAGCTTTCTTAAGTTTATAAATGTGATTAGGAAATTTCTCGTGAATAAATAAGGGAGGTTGTTCAACATATGCTTTTTCGTTTATATAACCATTCAAAAAAGCACTTTTAACATCCATTTGATAAAGTTTGAAATTGTGAAAACATGCATAGGCCAATAAGATTTGTATTGCTTCTAGTCTTGCAACCGGAGCAAATGTTTCTTCGTAGTCAATCCCTTCTTCTTGATTTTATCCTTGTGCAACTAGCCTTGCTTTATTTATAGTGATGTTACCTTGTTCATCTGCTTTATTTTTGTAGACCCATTTCGTTCCAATAACAGTTTGATAACTTGGTCGAGGAACTAATTCCCAAACTTCATTGCGTTCAAACTGGTTTAGCTCTTCTTGCATTGCAATTATCCAATATTCATCTGTGGAAGCTTCTTTGGGATTCTTTCGTTCAATATTAGAAAGGAATGCTACGTGGTCCATTTGATTTAGTTGACTTCTAGTTCGAACATTTGAATTAATTTCTCCAATAATATTTTGAACAGGATGATCCTGTAATATTTTTGGTGAAGATTTTAATTCATCATTATTGTCAACAATGTTTTCATCATTTTCAAGGGTTATAGTTTCCGTATTTGTAATGTTATCTGCAAAATCTTCATCATCTTTTATACTTGGTTTTTGTAGAACATTTTCATCGAAAGATACATGTAACGTTTCTTCAACAGTATTTGATCTTTTATTAAATACACGATAAGCTTTGCTACGATATGAATATCCTAGAAAGATTCCTTCGTCGGATTTCGCATCGAATTTTCCAAGCTGATCTTTTGTATTTAATATAAAACATTTTGAACCAAACACTTTAAAACAAGAAATCTTTGGTTTTCTTCGAGTAAAAAGTTCATAAGAAGTGTTTTTCGTTAGAGATCGAATAGAAACACGATTCAAAACATAACAAGCAGTTACAACAACTTCTGCCTAGAAATGTTTTGGAAGAGTGCTTCCATTTAACAAAGTTCATGTACATTCTTGTAGAGTTCTATTTTTACGTTCTACAACCCCTTTTTGTTGTGAAGTTCTAGGAAACGAAAAATTATGAAAAATTCCTTTCTTTTTACAAAAATGATCAAAAACTTCGTTTTTAAATTCTCCTCCATGATCACTTCTTATATTCTTTATTTTCAAACCTGTTAAATCTTGAATTTGTTTGACAAAAATTTTAAACTGCTCAAACATATCACTTTTGTTTTTCATAAAAATGGTCCAAGTATATCTAGAAAAATCAACTTCTATTACAAACACATATGTATTATGGTTTATGGATTGAACTTGAGTTGGTCCAAATAGATCCATGTGTAGTAATTTAAGTGGTTGTAAAGTAGAAATAACTTTCTTAGATTTAAAAGATGATTTAGTTAATTTTCCTAATTGACATCCATCACAAATATTATTGACCTTGAAGTTCATTTTTCGTAATACTCTGACTAAATCATTTTTAGAAAGTTTGTTTATAGTTTTAAAGTTGATATGACATAATCTTTTGTGTCACAGCCAGGGATCGTTTTCATTAGCTATTAAACACATATCTGAATTATGATTGATTTTCATATGCAGAACATAGATATTTCTATCTCTATTTCCTTCAAATATAAGATTTTGATTTTTATCAAAAATGCTACACTTATTTTCAAAAAAAGATATTTTGAAATCTTTGTCACATAACTGGCTGATACTTAAAAGATTGTGTCTTAAATTTTTGACTAATAAAACATTAGAAATAAGAGGTAAATCAGATGTACCGACATTGCTGACGTCGCCTTTTCCAATGATATATCCTTTGGAATTGTTTTCAAAAGTGACACAGCCTCCATTTGAGTAAGTAATTTTTGATAGCATATTTTTGTCTCCAGTCATATGTTTTGAGCAACCACTGTCGATTATCCATTTTCCTCTCTCTAGTGGGTTCTATAAAAAATAATAATGACATTGGTACCCACTTTGTGATAGGGTCCTAAGAGTTAGGTCTTACGAAACCAAACCCAAGTAGGTTCAATATCCCCTTAAAAATATAATGTTGATTTTTATGAACAGTTTCCAAAAAGGTATTTATACATTTATTCCTAATCAAACTATTGTTTATTTAGGAACCCATATTTTTATGATTTAAGAATTATTTTCCTTTTTGGATAAGTATTAGTATAAGAAATATTTCTCCTAATTTCCTTTTTAGGTGGAGATTTTAATTTCTTATAGTATCCTAGTCCCTTCTTATTGGAAATGGATTGCGAATTTTTAATAATATTGGATAGATTTTCTCTACCTTTATTAAAGTTAGAAACATTTCTAGTAATATTATCTAACTTGGTTTTGAGACAAGTATTATCTAATTCTATCATTTTGATCTTAGTTTTTAGCTCATGATTTTCAGAGACAAGAGAATCATTCTTTTCTTTTTGAGTTTCAATTTATTGACTCAATAAAGTAAGTTGAGAGTTATAATTAGAGAAGTTATCTTGATGTTTTCCAAGTTCTTCTTCTAATATTTTCTTTTCATCGTTAAGCATATCTCTCTCAAATTCTGCTTTCTTTTGATTTTCTAGAGCTTTTTTATATTTTCTTTTGATGCTTTTTAAATTATCAAGAAGTTCTAAATTAATTTCAATCATATCATCAAAAGTAAGATCATTTACCTCATTTTCTGTAGCCATAAAATAAACATTTGCTTGTTCTTTCTCACTGTCACTGCTGCTTTCTGAAGAAGAAGAATCTGAGTCATCCCATGTTATTGAAAATGCTTTTCTTTTAGACTTGTCCTTTCGATTTTTAGTGTGATATATCTTCTTTTTTTTGGACAATCCTTTTGCATGTGTCCTTTCTTGTGACAGTTAAAGCATTCTAGTATAGATGAAGATGGCTTATTTGAATTGTTGTTGAGGTTCCTTTTCCCGTTGTTTCGATTTCCTTTTCTGTACTTCAAAAACTTTTTAAAGTTTTTTAGCAATGAATGCTAAGTCTTCTTCATCCGAATCTGATTCTTCTTTTTCAGCATGGAATGCCATAATCTTTTTATCTTGTGCTTGTACTCTTGTAGCCTGCAAATTCACTTCATAGGACATTAGATTTCCTATCAACTCTTCTGATTTCATGGTAGAAAGATCATTAGCTTCTTCAATAGCTAAAACTTTTCTTTCCCATTCATCCGTTAAAGAATAAAGGATTTTTGAAACAATATCAAAATTAGAATACTTTTCTCCAAGTCCTAGTAAAGAATGATATATTTCTTGAAATCTAGAGTACATACCATTTATAGATTCATCCTGCTTCATTCTAAAATTTTGAAATTGACTTTTGAGCATGGATATTTTGCTTTGTTTAACCTTGTTAGTTCCTTCATGAGTAACTTTAAGTGTTCTCCATATTTCATAAGCAGTTGTACACATGCTAACAGGGTTAAACTTATTTCTATCTAAAGCACAAAATAACATATTCATAGCTTTGGCATTAGCAGTAGCATCTAGTTTTTGTGTGTTTGACCATTTAGAATATTCTATTGTAGGAATGTTATATTCAGTTTGAGTAATATTCCATGAGTCAAAACCACTCGCTTGCATATAAATACGCATTCGAGTTGCCTAATAATTGTAATTCATACCATTAAATAGTGGAGGTCGTGCAGTAGATTGACCTTCAATAAAACTAGTGTTAATGATATGTTAACAGTGCTGGTGTTGTTTTCCATCTTAGCAAAATATTAGATAACTGTGTAACGGTTATAAGAAACCAGGCTCTGATACCAAATGAAAGTGGTGGTGTGGATCGTGCTATAAGGAATTATAATATACTAGTGCGGAAATAAAACAAAATTACTGTAGCAGAGTAAATAAGGAAAAATAAAACAAGCACACCAGGAATTTTTATACTGGTTCGAACTTCCCGTTCTACGTTCAGTCCCAGACTCCTTCTTAAATTTCACTAACAACAATCCTCACTTAACCCGGAGGAACAGGTATACAACAACCCTTGAACGACCGAACAAGGGACCTGAGCAGCAGAACAGGATTTCGCCTCAATAGCCGAAGAGGATTTCACTTGCCTGAACGGCAGAACAGGACTTCAATTTATACAGAAAGTACATGACACGGTGTGTTCTCAATAACACGAATTTGTCTTTTGATAGTACAATCTTCCTATAATCTTCTCCTTTTGATATATATGTGTATATGTGAAGAATATGGAAGTAAATGAATGATTATGTAGAAATTTGAATGCTCAAAATGTTAGAATCGGTGTATTATATAAATAGAAAGCTTTTGATCAATTCGGTGAATTAAACAAATGATTCTAATATGTTTATATAGAGTTGTAATTATTCGTGAAAAGTTATCATGAAAGAGTATGGATGCATCTCTTAGTAAAAGGTTGTAACTCTTCATGAAAATGAAATGTCTTTTTCAAAAAATATAGCAGTTGAAGAAGTCCAGCCGTCTGAAAATAAATTTCAGACTTCTGAAATTTGAAACGTGCAAACCAGAAAAGAAGTAGGTTATTTTTGCCTAGATTCAGATGTCTGAAATGACCTATTCAGACGTCTGAATATTGTTAAAATTTTAAATTTCATTACAGATTCAGAGTTTGAATAGGTCATTTCAGACGTCTGAATTTGACCTCAAATTTCAGTTTTAGCTTTGTGCAAGAGTGATTGATTAGGTGTGAATATATATATATATATATATATATATATATATATATATATCCAAGGAGATATTTTCACAATATTTCAATTCTAAACAATGACTCAAAACAACATATATGCAGCACGAAGATTATACGATTCCAGAAGATATCCCTGCACAAGTATGTTAGTATTGAAAAATAACATATACAATATTTCAATTCTAAACAATGACTCAAAACAACATATATGCAGCACGAAGATTATATAATTCCATAAGATATCCCTGCACAAGTATGTTAGTATTGAAAAATAACATACATAGTTGTCGTAGTCAAAAATACATATGAAACATCGCAAACGAGGTTTCAACAGAGGAGGCCATTGATTATTTGATTTCAGAGAGAAGAACAGAAAGATAACAGAAATGATGAATAGAATTTCGAAAATATGAAGAATATATAACCAATTATTTTGAATTTTGGTGGGAAAAGAATTTAAAAAAGAAAAACGTTGCATGTCGACATGGGTATATGGGGGATGTCGACATGGTCCTTTTTATTTTTACTATTTGATTTATTTTAATGTTAATTATTAATTATTATTTATATTTTATACTTCAGTTATAGGACAAATACCTAATTCTCTTCTAAATTTAGTAAATATTGATTCGTTTAAGGGTTTTGTTAAGATATCAGCAATTTGAATCTCAGAACTGATATAATCGAGAGTAACTACTTCCTTACTTATATTATCTCTAATAAAATGATGTCTGATATCAATATGTTTAGTTCGAGCATGTTGAGTAGTATTTTTGGATAAACTTATCTTACTCGTATTGTCACAAGAAATTGGTGATTTTGAAAAATTTAAACCAAAATATTTTAAAGTTTGTTGCATATATATTACTTGAGAACAAGCCAAAGCAGCAGAAATATACTCTACTTCAGTTGTTGATAAAGAAACTGTGTTTTGCTTTTTTACTAAGCCAAGAAACCAGAGAATGCCCAAAAAAGTGACAAGTCCCACTTGTACCTTTTCGGTCTGGTTTACAACCAGCATAGTCAGCGTCACATTAAGATATTAAGTCAAAAGAATCATTTTTAGGGTAAAATAAACCATAATCAAATGTGTATTTAACATATCTTATGATTCGTTTTACGGCTTTTAAGGGGATCTCTTTAGGTTGGGATTGATATCTGGCACAGAGACAAACACTATGCACGATATTAGGTCTACTGGCAGTAATATAGAGTAGTGATCCAATCATTCCCCTATATAATTTTTGATCTACATCTTTCGAGAGATCTTCTTTACTAAGGTACTCATTGGTCGCCATGGGAGTGGGTTTTCCACTCGCAGTAGTCAAACCAAATTTACTAATTTGGTCTTTAGCATATTTTTTTTGACTAATAAAGATACCATTATCTAATTGTTTTATTTGTAATCCTAAAAAGAAATTTAATTCACCCATATGACTCATCTCAAACTCTTGTGTCATTATTTCAGAAAATTCTTTTTTCATTTCAAAATTAGTTGATCCAAAAATGATATCATCTATGTAAACTTGTACTGGTTGAATATCATTTTCATGTCTTTTAATAAAAAGAGTATTATCTACTTTACCAATTTCAAAATTAGATTGCAATAAATAAGATCTTAGTCTATCATACCAGGCTCTAGGAGCTTGTTTTAGACCATATAAAGCTTTCTTAAGTTTGTAAACATGATTTGGTAATTTATCATTTTCAAAGAGTGGTGGTTGTTCAACATATACTTCTTCTTTTACAAATCCATTTAAAAAGGCATTTTTAACATCCATTTGAAATAATTTGAAATTATTATGATTTGCGAAAGCAAGTAGAATCCTAATGGCTTCCAATCTTGCTACGGGAGCAAAAGTTTCATAAAAATCTATTTCTTCTTCTTGACAATAACCTTAAGCGACTAATTGAGCTTTATTTCTAAGTACCTCTTCTTGTTTATTCATTTTATTTTTATAAATCATTTAGTTCCAATTATAGTTTTATTTTCAGGTCTAGGAACAAGTTTCCAAACATCATTTCTAGTAAATTGATTTAATTCTTCTTACATAGCCAAAATCCATGAATATCAGTTGATGCTTCTTTTGGATTTTTGGGTTCAATAGTTGATATAAAAGCTACATTACTCATTTGACTTATTTCTTGTTTTAATAAAGGATTGCATATCTCCTAGTATATTTTCTGTAGGATGATCTTTTAAAATTTTTGACGTCTTATTAGGATGATTAATTTTATTATTAGTTTCAATTGATTCTTGATTTTGAGTGATTAAATCCTCTTCATCATTTGTATCTTCAAAATTTTGAAATTTTCATCAAATGGAACATGCATTGTTTCTTCGATGGTGTTAGTTTTTAAATTAAGCACTCCGTATGCTTTACTTCTATTAGAGTATCCGATAAAGATTCCTTTGTCGGATTTAGGATCAAATTTATCTAAATTATCTTTTGTATTCAAAATAAAGCATTTACTTCCAAAAATTCTGAAATAAGATACCTTAGGTTTCTTTGAATAAAGAAGTTCGTAAGATGTCTTATCGATTAGAGGTCTAATTAAAATTCTATTTAAAATATAATAGGCGGTAGCAACTTCTTCTGCCCAAAAATTCTTTGGTAAATTACCATCTGAAAGCATAGTTCTCACACATTCTTGAATCGTTCTATTTTTACGTTCTACTTCTCCTTTTTGTTGTGGAGTTCTCGGAAATGAAAAATTGTGAGTTATTCACTTTTTATTGCAGAATTCCTCAAACTTTTCATTTTCAAATTCAACACCATGATCACTTCGAATTGTTATAATTTTTAGAGAAAATTGATTTTGAATTCTTTTTGAAAAGGTCTTAAAACATTCAAAAGTATCACTTTTATGTTTCAAAAATATTGTCCATGTAAATCTAGAATAATCATCTGCAATTACAAAAACATATTTACTATGATTTATTGACAAAATTGGAGATGGACCAAATAAATCGAGATGAAGTAGTTCAAGAGGTTTTGAAGTTGAAATCATATCTTTTAATTTAAATGAACTTTTTTTAAGTTTTCCTAATTGACATGCATCACATAAACTATCTACTTTAAAATTCATTTTAGCGAGACCTCTTACTAGATCATGTTTTGACAGTCTAGATAAGAGTTTGAAATTCAAATGCCCAAATCTCTTATGCCAAATCCAAGGGTCACTTGTATTTGCCAACAGACACAGGTTTTCACTTGAAACCTTCATACTAAGAATATAAATATTCTTTTTCCTGACTCCCTTAAATATTATGGTTGAATTATTATCTTCGATGTAACGTTTATCTTTTTCAAATTTAATTTTATATCCTTTATCGCAGAGTTGACTTATACTTAGCGGATTATGTTTTAGATTCTTAACTAGCAAAACATTAGCAATAGTAGGAGTTTCAGAATTACTGACTTTGCCGATGCCTATCACATATCCTTTTGAATTGTCTCCAAAGTTAACCAGTCCTCCGTCTTTGTATATAATATCATTCAGTATTTTTGGATTGCCAGTCATGTGTCTAGAACACCCACTATCAAGTATCCATTTTTTCTTTCTGATCTGCACAATTTGTCCGTTGTGGATTGATTTCTCAACAACCATAAAGCATGATTCCAGATTTTATACTGGTTCGGAGTTACCCGACATTCAGTCCCACAACATAAGTATGAATTTCCTTTCAAAAGCAATTGTACAATTACACCCTCGATTTCAAGGCCACGGGGTACACCCTCCAGAATTTCAATCCTCTGGGTATAGATACTTGATTTTCGGGCCACAAGTTTACCCAATTGATTTACCAAGGCTACAATCACACCTTTTCTCGCTTGATTGATTTTCAAGGTCACAATCACACCTTTTCTCGCTTAATAGATTACAAAGAAGTCTATAACTCTTAATAGCACTGAGAAACTTGTTGAGATAGTGATAGACAATTAAACTAGAAGTAATCGGGTATGATTCAATATTTATTTTTGCACAGTAATGGTAAGAGTATCTATTAAGAAATGTGGAAGGAGAAGAGGAGTGAAAAACCAGAAAATCTGATATAAAATTCGTTGAAACTAACCCCTATTTATAGAAGAACAACAGCCATGTCCATTCATGAAGAGTTATGGCGAATAGACACTTCTTTTGAAATTTAAATTTTGAACTCAACTGACACCATGTCGACATGGTCACCATAGGCATGTCGGCATCCCAAATCAATTTTTAATGATTTGATTTACTTTGAAAATAATCTTTATCTTATAGTAAAACTATTTTAAACTTTTCTAATATACTTGACTATAGTTAAAATTCATAAGTAAATATAGAGACTAATATATATATATATATATAATTTAATTATAATTTTATATTTAAATCTTAAGTACAAATATTTAAAATTTAAATATATTATTTTAAAAGATAGTTTAAAATCAGGAGTAATTTTGACTTTGAAATTAATGATAATTTTGAGGCTAAAATTATTTAAAATCAGGATAGAGGTTTTTGATGCTTTTAAAAGGAAGGTTTTGAAAACATTTTGAAAACAGGATATAATTTTGAAAAATCATTTTGAATAAAAAGTTAGCGGATACAAAACAACGTTTCACTAGATTTTTCGTAGGTTCCATCCCTTTAAGAGGCTCGAAGTGGATTCCATTCCACGAATAAATTGAATTTTAAGACGCCAGTGTTTTTCTACGAGTTTTAACAAAATTTCTAATTAAAGATTAAATTACTTCAATTCTTTAACTCTTGATATTCTTGATACTCATGAGTCTTCAATCTTGATATCTTGAATCTCTATACTATACAGTCTTCATTATTAGTACCTGCATGGTTAAAACCTGCATATACATATATCTAAACTTATAATGTTAGTCTTTATATTTTATAATCTATTTTAAGGTTGTTGTCATCATAACCATCATCTCACGAACTAACAGTTTTATGTTGATCTTTTAAGGCCTTCAAGGGAGATGCGAGCGAGGAGGATCGTGTGGTTTGGAAAGGCATGCGAGGGTGAGTCCTTTATGTTGCAGACGTGTTTCCTATTGTCGTGATGAGTCGACGTTGTGTATGATGCCCAAGACCTACTATTTATGGTGATAACTACTTGGGGCGCTGTTCGGACCGACCAAGTGATGGGGTGCCAAAGCTTTTCGAGGGCCGATGTATGATGCATTTACATAAGTGCTGGCCGGACTAGAGTTTGTCGAGTAATATGATGTAAAGTAAGAATGTTGGATGCTTAGCTGGCCGGCCCAATACCTCTTGCTAGAAAATCGAGCAATATATTGCCTGTAAGATAACTTCTACGAGCAAAGACGAACTTGTCTTTCTGTGCTTCCGATGTGAATGACACATATCGCTTGTTCAGTGGTTAGGGCATTTCATTATTTGAGACGGTTTAGGGATATAACTATTTATATGATGAGGTAGTCGACTAAACTTAGACGACCAAGATCATGTCCTTCCTGTTTAGCCTAACGACTTAGATTAGAACTCGATTCTATATAAAGCTCCGCTCCTCATTCTTCTTCTCTTTACCAAGCTTTTAAGAAACCGCCATTAAAAGAAATTCAAGCTTTCAACATCTTCACCAACTTTTGAAAATTTATTACAGCCAGTTACCTTTTTCCTTTTACTTCTAATGCCATTTTATGATGCATTCATATGTCGTTTGTTTGTTAAGAAACACCTATTTTAATTTTGCTTTTTGTCCTTATTTCTTTGTACTTGCGTTGGGATTTATCGAGAGTTTGAGCAGCCTAATATGAAAGAGTAATCCTTAAGAGAGACAATGATCGGTCGTTGTTGAGAATTCGACACTAGTCGATTAACATCGAACCATTTCCATCTTATAAGAACTCAAAAATGTATAAGTCAAATAAATGAACCCTACCTTGATTGGTAAAGAGACACCTAAGTAGTGCTATTGCATACATTTTTAAAATGAGGAAAGTTTAAGTTTATACGCCACATAGCCCCATTATTGGGGTATGTCGCATGGGTAAATGCTTTAATGTGGCGGTTGACCCTGTGTGGGGTTTCTAGTTCCTCGATTATGGTATAACCTTTAGTTTCAACCGAGGCATTTCAGTAACTAGGTTGCTTTTACTATTTAAGATGGCCAAAGGAAAGAAGAAAATCGATGGTGCATCTGGAAACGGTCGACCATTAGAGGTTGGTTCGTCTAAAGTTAGGTAGGACATGGATAATCTCTCTAAGTGCTTTCCCGTCATGGAGTGCTTGGATCCGAGCCGCTTTATCCTCTTCTCACGGAGAGACCTCTTCAACCAATTGCTTCACTTGGTCAATGCCGTACAAGAAGTGCAGGTTGACCCTTCTGGTCTATCTATGCTTCATCTGCTTCTTGAATGTGCACCAGATGGCACCCACCCAACTGGAAGTTGAATGTTACAACCTTATGGTGGGCTCTACATTGTCTCATATGATATAGCCTCCCAGAATACACTCCTCACTGCATCTGCTTCATTATCAAGTTGTTCCAGGAAACCAACGTGCCAAATGATTGGTAATACTACCACTACAAGGGGAAAGCCATTTTTCGACGGCTGAAAATCGTCGACGGTCGTCGGAAGCCGTCGGTAGCCGACGAAAAAAGCCATCGGAAAGTACGGTGTCGTGGAGCAATGCTTCCGACGGCTTCCGATGAACCTCGCCGTCCGTATTTCCGACGGCTTTCGACCGTTTTCAACAGATTCCGATGGATTTCGGCTGTTGTCGGAAGCCATCGAAATCCGTTGGGAAAAATGACCCGAAAGCCGTCGGAAACCGTCTGAAATATAAGACCTGAAAGCCGTCGGAAGCCGTCGAAAATATTCTGAATTTTTTTTGTATTTCTGCTGCAATACAACCTTCCATCCCCATTTCTCATACAAACACTATTCCACCAATACTGCAGAATTCAATACATAATATTCCAATCAAATATCAAAAAATTAAACTATACACAAACCACCAAACAAAAAAATACACAAAATTAAGTCAATACACATCATCATCACCCAAACTAATGTACAATACATAATAATATCCACAACACAAAATGTTCTATCAATACATACATCCACAACATCTCCAACATCCATATAATTTTAAGTGTATCATAACATAGTACACAAAGCCAACAAGTACCTCTACCATCTATCAAATCGTACAAAACAGTAAAAAACTTACCGATCAAAGCAATCAATCAATCTCCTCCAGAACTTGAGCCAGCAGAGGAAGGGAAGCGGCCACCATACTATTGTATGTACTCGACGATATGCTGGTCTAGCAACTGTGTAGTCTCTATAGCCTGCCAACGGTTCTGCTCCTCCAGCTGCGCCACTCTAGCCCGCAATTCTTCGATCTCTGCTAGATCGATCTGAGCTCTAATCTGCATACCCCATCTCTGAATGCTGGCCTGTAATAAATATTTAATTTAGCTGTGTGATCTCTATAAGTATATGTACAGGTATGTGAATGATTAGCAGTGTGATAATGTTATTTAATTTAGTTTATGATGTTTATGTAAGTGTATGTGCATGTTGATAATATTTTAGATTGCGGTAACACCAAATAACTATAGTGACAAGATTGTTGATTTATATTTTGAATTACTATAGCTTTGGAACATTTTACCGTAAGTAAAGTAACTATAGGGAAGGATGAGAGCAATAAGTTTGAAATTACTCCTTGATTGCCAATATATTATTTACTTACCACTTGATTGCCAAATCCATATCGTCTGCTATGCTCCGATGGATCCATAACTGACTCAAAAATAACATCCTCCTCATCCATCGTCAGCTGATCTCGACCTGTATCAGCAAGGAGTTTCTGGTGCTGCTCCATAAACTTTTCCTACATTAATACATTAATATCATCATATCCTATTTCATTATATTTAAGTAGAACAAATACTAATACTGCATAAAATGAAATATGCTTACATGGCTCTTGCTGGATTTATCGTCGTGCCATGTATACGAAACTGTCCCGTCCGGATTTACATGCTCGAAAGAATGCGTACGAGTAAACACGTCCATATAGCCCACGGGACCATGCGCCTCAGCTTCCTGAAATTGATTTTTACAAACAATTATTGTACATTTAAAATTATATAGTACAAACTATTTACAATTTGCATTCATTAAATTTACCAACTCCTGCCGATACTGCTGAAATGACTTCGACCCTCCGCGATGAGTGTCGGGATTTTTATTTGTGTTTGCAGAGTTTCTTTCCGACTCTGCCTGTACATTCAAAAGTTGATACATTATCTATCGATCATGAATTTTTTGATTTTTACTACCAGTTAAATAATTTAAAAAAATTAGTATACTTGCCTTCGCTGTGTCAGTTTCCCAGTATCCCAACCATGCTTTCCATACGCTCTCCCCCATCCAATGTGGTTTCTTACCTGAATTCTTGATTTCGGATATCAAGTCCCTATAGTTTTTACTCATTTTCCATCCAATATTCTCGTGCCAACTGCATATCGTCCGTTTGAATGTCTATCTCAACCTGTGTTTCACGATAAAAAGAAAAAAGAATATTAAACTGTAAACGATAAACAGTAAAAAAAATGACAAAAATGAGTTAAAAATGAAAAACAGAAAAATATACTTACTAGGACATCCTGCCAAATACACTCTACTATGTGGGGAGGGATGTTATCCCACTTCGGCCAATAAGCACTTATCCTACTCCGGTAAGAAGCTCTAGAAACATCCAACATAACCTTCGAGGGAAGTAGGTCGAAACCTCTGTTTTTAAATATAATACAGATAAGTACGTACGTATATCAAAAAAAATAAGATGCTGAATAAAATTTAATTCTTACCCCTCTGCTCTAGGTACTAAAGAAACGACAGGACGCTGTGATGCTTGCGATGGACCATTGCCATCGCCTTCTGATCGGGAAGAGCTCCCACCTCTAGATGACATTACAATAAATTTTTTATATATATACACATCATTTCAAAAGAGAATAATAACATGATAATGAAATATATTTTATACGTAAATGAATATATCAACGGTATAAACTGCTAAATTAATGACTGAAATGGAAATAGAAATGGAAGTATGTTATACCTGATTCATAGTGGGTCTCATGTTTCGACGATAAGCAGATTACATTGCATTTTTAATAATAACTGCTAAATAAATGATAAATGGAAATGACATAAAACATGTAAAAAACGGTAAACGTACAGATTTAGTTTCATAGTTATATCAATTTCATAATACATCAAGAATTCAACATAGTAACATCAATTGCAAAAAAATCAGATTCGGATTTTTATCAATCATCATCGTCTTATGATTTAGATTCACTCTCGTTTTCTACGATATTTTCATCTGCAGTGTCAAACGCTTCTATCAAAATATTTTATTCATCGATCAAAGGACCAAAATTTGTATGATTATTTGTAATTATTATTTCGTTATTTTCCTCAAGGTCTGCCTGATAAGCTTATTCGTCTGGAATATTCTTCCCATCAAATGTAAATCTAGCCTTCTTTTAAAAACTACATACCAATCTGCTTTATCTGTTTTCAGAGATAGATAAGGAGCGTAATACACTTGCAATGGTTGTTTGGCTAGTACAAAAGAATCGTACTTGTGATAATGCGATGTATGCTTTATTTTAATAAGATTATAATTTTTGTGCACATTAATTTCAGAACCTGGAACATTGCTAAACCAATTGCATCTAAATAGAAACACCTCCTCCGCGTGTCGTGAGGAATATGTCAGTTGCAAATTTGTGTTAGAACGCCATAAAAATCATTTATGTGATTTTCTGGATCGTCGCTACATTTAACAAATACACCAGTATTATTCGTTAATTTTTCTGCACCGTATTCTTTGCTGTTAAATTTATATCCATTGATGAAATATATTGGATATGACTTGACCGCTCTTTTTGGTCCCATCGCAAGATTTTTCAACCCTTCGTCAACAACACAATTTCTTGGCTCGTAAATGTAATTTGAAAACCAACCAGAAAATTCTTTACTGAGATCTCCGTTCGGATGTTCACGTTCATAAACACAGTATATATAAACAAATCATTACATTAGGTTATACACGTACATGCATTATAGAAAAGAATAAAAGACGAATTATTATTTTAGATTACCTAACAAACGGTGCAACATCGGCACAATTTAGAAGAATATAAGTCTGCTACATAAAGATCTCTATCGTCTAGCCATATTTCTGCACATTTTCCAGAAGGCCGACCATGTTGTCTAAAAATAGATAACATTGCTTGGGAGGAATCTTGTTTGTCGCCTTCGTCATTACGAGGAACACTTTCAAATAATATATTCACATGGTCACTGAAATAGTGAGAGAAAAAGAACTAAGCTCCTTCTTCGACGTAAGATTTACATATTGAACCCTCAACTTGTGCTTTTTGCCTCACTTTTTTCTTCAGATGATTTCGATATCTGTGCAAGATTAGTTTACATTAACTTCATCTTTCAAATGCAATTAAATTACATGATAACATATTACATACCTCTCAAATGGATATATCCATCAATATTTGACAAGATCTCGAAGTCGCGCTTCAGATGGGAGATGAACAGGTAAATGTTCCATTACATTAAATAAACTTGGCGGAAATATTTTCTCTAATTTGAAGAGCGATATAGGAATATCTACTTCAATTTTACTTAAAGTTGCACTTTTAAAGTAGTCGAACAAAGCTCTTTGTAAAACATACTAAGCTCCGTTACTACCTTCCAAACTTTTAACGGCAGTAGTTCTTGAACATAACGGGTAATAAATTTATCATCATTATGTGATAGTCATCGCTTTTCATTCCGCTCAATCTACCATTATCAAAGTCAACACATCTACGAAGATTTGATGATATCCCATCAGGAAATCTTAACCCTTCCACCCATTTTAATGCAACTTTAACTTAATTATTATCTAATTTGTAACATGCTTTGGATTTTTTACTGTCATCTGGTTTCATATGAAGCTCATGACGTTTGCATAATTCTTCTATATCGCGTCTTGATTTCAAATCATCCTCCGTCTTCCCTTTCACAGTCAAAATTATGTTAAAAACATTATCAAATACATTTTTCTCATTGTGCATCACGTCTATATTATGATAAAGCAGAAGATGTTTCCAATATGGCAACTCCCAAAAAATAGTTTGTTTGCACAGTTATGAACAATCGATTTGCCTTCAATTTCTGTTTGCACTCTAGTTTCATATATCTTGGGATAGTCACTAACAAGTTCATATATGTTTTTGCTTGACCATATCGTTGGTGGTTGTCTGGTTTCTACTCTATTAGCTAAAAAGTTTTTCTTGTCTCCTCTGAAGGGATGAATTTACATGGAGAAAATATCGATGACAGTCAAACCATGAAATTTTCTTACCATGAGGTAAAGAAAACGCTCGTGTTTCATCCATGCAATATGGACATGTTAGACGACCGGCGGTACTCCATCCTGAAAGCATTGCATAGGTAGGAAAATCACTTATAGTCCACAACAAAGAAGCAAACATACGAAAAAATTTCTTAATGAACACATAGTATGTTTCCACTCCTTCGTTCCACAGTATTTTTAACTCCTCAATCAACGGTTGTAATTACACATCGATTTCTTGTGTTGGATCGTCGGTGCCAAGAACGACAATAGTAAGAAACATAGATTATGTTTGCATACACATCCATGGATGTAAATTATATGGTGTGACGATAATGAGGCAGGATGAATATTTAGAACCAAATTGAGAAAATGGCGGGAAACCATCCGTACATAATCCTAATATAACATTTCGACTCTCCATTGCAAAATTTGGATACGTTTTATCGAATTGGTTCCATGTTTTTCCATCGGTCGGATGTGTTAACGTACCATCTTCCTTCATTCTCACACTATGTCATTTCATATTAGATGCAGTTACTGAAGATGCATATAATCTTTGAAGCCTTGGAGTAATCGATAAGTAATGCATACGCTTGTACGAAACTTCATTCCCCTTCTTTTTTCTAGGTTTGTATCTCTCCTGATTACAAATTTTACAATTTATAAGGTTTGCGTCTTCTTTCAGCATGCAGCCTTTAAACATGTATCTATTTTTTGATAAGGTAAACCAAAAGCCGACATAAGTTTTTTAACTTCATAGTGATTTTCACACATTAGATTATCGGGCGGCATATGTTAAACCCAGCTTCAGTGATGTTGTATTTTGACTTCATCGCAATGTATTCTGCGATTACTGACAATTGAGTGCCGGTTTTTACAACCATCCCAAATAGGATTCTTAGTAGCATCTAGTAAATCATAAAAATATTTGCTGACATATTTGGTTCTTCAACATTTCCATCATTGTCGTCAATTTCAACCATAGGAAACATTGATCGTGCTGCATTTTCGACCATATTTTCTATATGGGTTGTCATAACTACTTCGTGAACGACACTTTCAGACTCCACATAAGTATTTTCTACAGCTTCTCCTTGTCTATCCCAAACATAATACTCGGAAACAAAACCGTTTTGCACAAATGAACTTTCACAAAATCTGGTAACAAATACTTCAAATGTCTTCATCTACTACATGGACAACGAATTTCTGGATCGTTTTCCTTATTACTTAAGGCAATTCAACAAATACATTTATACCATTATAAAAATCTTCTTTTATTGAGCCTCTAGTCCTTTTCTTTGGTACATCCATCTCCTCCGGTCAACAAAATAACCAATCATTTTTCCTATTTGACAAAATGAGTCACAAGTTCAAAATTTAATATTTATTTTTAAGAATACGAATTTGAAAAAGATTATTTTCATGGTCGTATAATATTTGAATTTAAAGAACTATTTCACAAATTAAAAAAATATTTTCAAATATGACACATTTTATTTTTTAACACATTGATACAAAATTTTGTACAAAAAGATATTTTTTTTCCAATGGTCAGACATCCTACTTCCCATTACAAACACAGTAAGCATTTACATTTCGTATATTACTTCGTCTCAAACGATTCAACAAAATTTCGGCAGCCCTTTCCTTTTGTTCCCTGCATTGTACACAAATGCGTGTATGCAGAAACAAAAAAGAAGAGTTGGACCGAAATTTTATGAACCGTTTGAGACAAAATAGTATACAAAATGTAAATGCTTATTGTGTTCATAACTTGTCTAATACATGGACAAATCCAATAAACATTGTACCAGTTGAGTAGAAATGGTCGTTTTTTGAAAAAACGATAATTTATATAACGATCATGTACAACACTCGTCAGACGGGACCAAAAACCCTCTAAGGGAAATTAAATGTGCACGTTTTACGAAAAAATACAGTTTTGCTAACGGTTCACATTTACAAAAATATATTTTAATTTAACACATTTATTCGACGTATTACATCAACTTAAGGCTGGTGTAACATTTTTGTCATTTTTAAATACACACAATTATAATTTAGACTCATGCATTTTTTGTTGCGTTAGTCAATACGTGCACAATATAATATTCCTAGCTCGTTCATTCATTTTATCTTATTCCAACTAACACAATACAATGATAGCAGCACAACACACATATACAATCGTAGAATCAAGGCATACACAACGATTTACAAATACACGAACAACCATAAATTATACTTGTTTTTCAAAATTTCACGATAAAGGATGAATTAGATATATTATGGAATGCTAGAAACTATTATCATACTATTGTAAACAATTTCAATCACCATTTACCCTTTTATCATCTTATGCAAATCTAGAAATAGGGTAAAAATTGAATTTTTCGCGAAAGTAAGAGATTATACCTGAGCTAGAAAGCAAGAGAGGTTGAATTCGTAGTCGGGGGAGGATGTAAAAACACGAAATTAGTGATTGGAGGCTTGGAGAGTGAATTTGAGATTTTAGAAATCAAAATTAGGTTTTGCTAAAATGAGGAATAAAGGCTTGGCTGGAGCCTGTAACTCGTGATTTTCCGACGGCTTCCGACGACCGCCGACGGCCCGTCGGGAACCGTCGGAAAATAGCCATCGGGAGTCGTCGTCCTTCCCTGTCGCTTTTTAAGCATTTTCTAGTAGTGTACCTACAGAGTCGGTCCGTGAAGGCTTCCTCCTTTGATCTTCCAAACAAGATTTCCGAATACCAGGATTGGTACTTCTATGTGCTAGTGGCCGTCAACTCCACCTCTAAGAGCAGGGGTTAAGGGATCCAGTACTCTGATTTTGTCAATTTCTTTTTTGAGTCATACTGATTACTTAGCTTTTTCCAACCTTATCCTTTTCTAGTGCGGTATCCTTAACGGAAAAAGAGGAGGCCAGTTTCCTTTATTGAATGGACGGAGCAATTATGCAAGACTGATGTGAACTAGTGCAATTGGGGCTTGCTTTTAATGGATGACAACATGCATCGGGATGGACTACTGGGCCTCGACCAAACAATGTTGAAGGAGGGGGAGGAGGGTCTAGGCGTAGGAGGATTCGAAGGATGGTGGCAATAGTAAGGGTGGTGATTGGGAGCGCCCCCCACCGGCAAAGGGGCATGCGGGGACCATAGAGGCCGACCAAGAGTTGAAGGCCAGTTGTGGCCAGTAGGAAGATAGGGTGTAACAACCCGTATCTATGGACATACCAATTTAAAGTCTAAAATAGCGTTTGAATCGTGGAGCGCTAAGAAATTCCAAAAATACGAATCTTTAAGTTCTTGATGATTTACACGATATATAGATAAATATAAATTTTGAACATTCTAAACTTTTAGATGTTACATTGGAATGTGTGAAATTTAAATACCGAAGATGTTTTATTGTTCCAAAATACAACAAGACTCTATTTGAATTGTGATAATTTTTCATCATGGACGACTAAATGGCTTATTATTGACTTTGATGTGCAGGATTTTCTTTAAAATTAGTAGAGATGAATTAAAAATGAAGCAAATTGATATGTACCCAAGACTTGGGATCTTATATGATAAAACAATCAACATATATTCTCTGACTACTTAATTATAGATGTAACTTACCATTATTTTTAGTCTTTTCTTAATGAACTGCACTGTTGTTTTTCTTTATACTGTACAGTTTTTCCTTGCCTTTCACGCAAAATTTATATTTTTATACCAATTATTAATTTTTACTCAAAATAATTAAAACAATTAAATAGGCAATAAATACAAACAGTCATGTACCCCCTTTCATCGAACTTTTCTTGTTCAGATGCCTGTTTTAGTTGAAAAGAAATCGCAGCCTATGTCTAGTTGGTATATAGAATTGTCGTTCAGTTTTACACATTATTGGGCCTTCTTTTTACCCGTTTCAATTTTTTTATTTTTTAATAATTGTGATTTAGTCATATGAGCTTTCACCTCAAATCCCAGACTTGTACCCAATAATTAGACATTGAAATGTCCACATTCCGAGAAGTGGTTTTGATGTAGCGCAATCTACCAACTCACGACCTAGTGAAGGTCGCTCAAGAACCTTAGGTCACTCACGACCTAGTGGCGTTCAATTGGTTCACGACCGAGCGCAATCACTAGATTTGAGTCGTCCAAGCGACCAAAAAAGCCGGGAAAAACGACCTAACGAGCTAGATTTAGGTCGGCCGTGACCTAGTGTGATGATAGGTCGTCCAAGCGACCTAATGAGTTAACCAGTCAACTTGAGATGCATTGGAACCTTAGGTCGCGCATTCATTTAAGTCGCTTAGATGCTTTTGTCGCTCACTTTAAGTCGTTCCCATGTTTCTTTAAGCCGCTTCTTTAGGTTGCTCAAGCTTCTTATGTCGTGCTTTTGTTAAGTCGTAGATCGTGTGATGTAACTCATGTTGTAACCTGTGTTGTACATAGGTCGTATGTTGTAATTAGGTCGTAAGTCGTTTGTATTTTAAGTCGTTACATTCACTGAGTTGTATTTGTGTTTTCTTAAGTCGTGTTGGTTAGGTCGTAGGTCGCGACCTATGTTTGGTCGGTTGAGTTCAGTGTTGAGTTGTAAACTGCCTATAAATATGGGGGTTGTGTCATTTGTAAGGTAGGTTGATTTTGAATAAAAACTTTGTTTGAGTGCTTTGTGCCTCTTTTGAAAATTGAAAGTTGAGTGTGATCTCCTTTCTCCATTTTCGATTATTCGAGTGCGCTCGAATCAACGGATTTGAAGCTGATTCATGGAATCTCGTGCGTGAGATCAACTTAGACGAGTCGTAGATCTTTTAACACGGTATCGTGCGCGATCAACGTGTTGGAGATAGCTAGAATTCGGTATCTCTCGAGATCAACGAATTTGGGTGTTCGGTATTTTTCAATCCATCGATTTATCTTGTTTCATCTAATCATTTCATCGGTTAGTTTGACACGAAATCTTCATTTCGTCGTCATCCGTTATATCCGCTGCGTCAATTTGGTATCAGAGCAAGACTTAGCCAATCATAGCTAAGCCGAGTCTTTGGAGCCAAGGAGAAGAGTTAGAAGAGCCAAGGCCATGAGCTAGTTGAAGTTGAAGCCGAGCTTGTTCAGGTTTGTGGGAGATTTGTTCAAGCTGAGAGTGGAAGTTCTGATCCGAGCAAAGTTGATCAAGGTCGAAAGTCGGTTTAGTTGAAGAAGTTAAAGGCGAGTTTGTTGAAGATTGTTGTTAAAGATAGTCATGCCGCCGAGAAGAGCTAATCGTCATCAAAATATCGAAGCGTTGTATAAAAGAGAAGAAGCTGAGCAAATGGAACAACGCATCAATGAAAAGTTCGATGAAGGAATTGGGAAGTTAGAGAAATTGATGATTGATATGATCAAGGTCAAAGGAGAAGGTCGCCAGTCTCGAACCATGGAGGAAACAGAGTTTCACCATCGGTTACGGAAGCGAGGAGGGTGTCGCCGCAATCTTATCAAGAAAGAAGAGAATCATCAGTTTCATTGAGACGAGAACACCATGAGTATAGAAATGAAGAGAAAAGAACTCCACGTGAGTTTGGAGATGAGCCATATCATGATGCTGAAAGACATAGTAGAAGAGATATGCGTGATCATAGAGATGTTGATGGTCGAGATTGATATCGAAGCACATTTGATTATGATGAAGATGGTGATAGATATATTGTTCACTATCGAGATCGAGACCAAGTATGAAATCACTATCGGGAGGTAGAAGATGATCGTAAATGGGAGTCGGGGATGAAAACAGAAATTCTAGAATTCAAAGGAGGAATGATTGCTGAAGAATTTTTGGATTGGTTATCTAATGTTGAGGAAATTTTTGACTTCAAGGAAGTCCCTGAGCATCGTAGAGTTAAGTTGGTTGCTACTCGTTTAAGAGGTAGAGCTATGGCATGGTGGCAGCAAACTAAACTTACATGGGAAAGAATGGGAAAATCGAAGATTGTCTCATGGGAGAAGATGAAAAAGTTGATGAAAGCTACTTTCTTACCTTATAATTATCAGTCTCTTTTGTATCAGTGATTGCAGAACTTGAGACAGGGAACGAAGTTGGTGAATGATTATGCAGATGAATTTTATCAACTTATTGCCAGAAACGATATCAAGGAGACGGAAGAGCAGTTGACAGCTAGATTTGTTGGAGGATTGAGAATGCAGATCCAAGATATGGTGAACATGTTTGATCCGAGATCTGTTGCAGAAGCACATCAGAAGGCGTTAGCTTGGGAGAAGCAAGGTAGGAGAGGAGGTGGAGTGTTTACAAATTCCAACAATCAAGTGAAAGGGGCTAGTAGCAATGCAAATGTTTCCAAGGCTGTTGCGAAACCAGTTGTCAATGAAGTTGCTAAGACCAAGGTCAATAGTGGTATCAAATGCTTTAATTGTCAGGAGTTTGGTCACAAGAGCAATGAATGTCTGAAGCCTAAGAAGCGAGCGATGATTGATGAGGTGGAAGATGAGGATGCTGAAGTAGAATAATCCAATTCACCACATGTTGAGGAGGAAGAAGAATTGTCGGGAGATGAGGGTTGTAATTTAATGATGCGGAGGTCGTGTTTGACTCCAAAGCAAGAGGATGATTCAAGTTGGTTGAGGAGTAATATTTTTCAGTCAACGTGCACTATTCTGGGAAAGGTTTGCAAGTTTGTTATCGATGCTGGAAGTTGCGATAACGTTATCTCTTCAGAAGCTGTAAAGAAGTTGGCATTAAAGACTGAGAAGCATCCAAAACCCTACAAGTTAGCTTGGTTAAGGAAAGGTAGGGAGATGAAGGTTAGTAGAGGAGCTTGTGTAACTTTTTCAGTTGAGAAGAAATACAAAGATTGTAACGCCCCACCCCGAGACCCACCTTAGTAAAGAGAATTAATGAGTAATTCTGTCTACTAAAGCGGAGAATAGGGCTGGTTAAGGGCGACCATCTATAAACTTTGTCTTAAACATCTACTGAATACGTCGATAAATGCACTATGATTTTTCTTTTCTATCTCAATGGATCGACATACACAGTAAATGCTTAATCCAAAACTATAGGTGGCTAACGGATCTATCAGAACAAAATACTATAACTAAATGTAAAGCACATCACAGAACAGTAATCAACATCATATATATACATATACACTGATACATGTTTAGTACAATACAATATGAATACAATAAAGGTGGTATTCGACCACACTATATACATGGAATCGAATAAAAATACATCAGAGTCAAGCGGAAAGAAATATAAACCACAAAAGTGCTAGGATGATATCCAAGCAGATGCATCAAAGTAAAGTCCCGTAACTGATAGCTAACCTGAAACAACTCGGTCTGACCCGAGTGATAAACACACGGGTCAGGCAACTGAATCTTATCGTTAGAAAGGAATACGATAAGGTAAAGAGAAGAGCTTCGCAACAGGATAACATAAGTAGGTATGAACATCTAGGGTTGACATCAAGTAACTTCACTATGTCTCTATGGTGGTTTGCATATACATATACTTGGGTTAATCTGAAGGAATTCATGTATATGGTATAAGGGAAAACATTCAAACATTATCCATGAATAAATAAATCTCTCAAGTCGTACATAAACCCCAAGTATAAATCCATAAAATTCGAAACCACCAAAATCCTCAAAGAAATCATATTTGCCTTATTTACATCTACAAGGCCAGGTAAACACATCAAAAATGGTGAAATTGAAATCATCCTAACTCATAAAAGAATCTCATATTGGCCAATTATTACATGCAAAAGCATGTTGCACGTGCTATTTACCAGTACTGTTCACCATCATGGTACCATATCCATCTCTCGACCGGAATCCTCATCTCGAATTAATCTGGTCTATGACGTCATCTATATTCTCCCCGAACACCCGCCATTAAAAGTGATTGCAGCACCTCACTCCAATCTGTGTCCGTTGAGTCCCTGCCAACAAAAGTGATCGAGTCAGATATTACTTAACCCGATCGGGACTCTAAGTACTGGTAGTTCTCTCAGAATGTGTCAACAACTCTCGGATAGTAACCCGGAAAGTGGTAACGTATGTCCCATACCATACGCTCTCACTTAGCGGTTTTCTAGCCGCTAGTTCGTGCCACACTAAGAAATCATCAACATCATCAAAAGAATCGCCTCATGTCATCGGCATATGGTATAAGATGCTAAACCCGTCTCATCTCATCGACGAGTAGAAACTCCATAAAAACATCAAACTCATCAAATTCCATCAAAATCTTGCCTCATATCATTGGCAAGTATATCTCCATCAATATAGTCGTAATCTCGTATATACTATCG
Source organism: Allium cepa (assembly GCA_030765085.1). Lineage (NCBI taxonomy): Eukaryota > Viridiplantae > Streptophyta > Magnoliopsida > Asparagales > Amaryllidaceae > Allium > Allium cepa. The sequence goes on along the minus strand of JASFAV010000025.1, from coordinate 1,638,263 downwards.
AATAGGAGATCTCGGACTATACGTATTAGCCAAATGGACTAATATAATTTCAAACTCATACCACAATGTGGTTAACATCAAGGAGGAAATCAAATGATTCCTCAAAATCGTTTCGGTAGTACAAGTTCGAAATTAACCGATAAAGTAAATACTCAAGTCCCATACCTCGCGGATTTACTAAATCGCTTAATTTATTTCCTTATACGTCCGTAAAAGTATCAAAGTAATTAAAGTAAATAAAATTAATTATAATATATTTTACTAGAGAAAACGGGATTTTAAACCAATTTATAGAAATTTATCTAAAGGATTTTGAGTGAAAACCCATCATTTAAAGAATTTTAATGATTTTTGAAAGCCTAGAAAATAAAGAATAATTGTTTAAAAACCTTTAAAAATGTATAAAAACATTTATTGCTCAAACCATGATTTTAGAAGATTTTATGCAATTTATTCGGATTTTTAAAACTCAGAAAACATCAATTTGCAATTTAATCGGCAAAAACCGATATTCAAATTTTAAATCGAATTTAAAACCAATTTAAATTCAAGTCACATTCTAAATTTACTAGTCCATTGCTGGACAAAAGAACCAAATATTAGCATCAAATTTCGTAGTAAAATTCTTGCTAAAGCATGCAAATGAAATCATCAAAGTCGAACAATTACATCAATATTGGGGCAGTTCATAACAGACCAACATTGCAAAACATCAATTTTCCACCATGCAAACTTCGAAATTCTACAAAACACAAAATACAAAAATTGTATCCAACAGTCTCAGGTTTCCAAAACTTCATAAATTTTGATATTCCGATCAGTAACGAAGAAGTTATGATAGAAATACTACTAAGAAAGAAATTATTTGCGCCGCCTGTCAACACAGGACAGCGATGAAAATGCCAATTTTCCACTATGTAGAATTTTAAATCAGTCAAAACCGAAAACATGAAAGTTTTGTCATATTTCACAAGGATTTCAGATCATCCAAAAAATAAAAATTCCGATAAGTAACACAAAAGTTATGGCGAAAACACTAACTAGCCACTAGAATATTCTGGGCTTAATCCCTCTCGGATTTTCATTTTTGACAGCAACTAAGAAGGTCCAAACGGACTCAAAACCCAATGAAAGTTATCAGGAACAAACTATAATAATTCCTCTACAATCTGAAAAAAGAGTGGCATCAATCCGACATCGGACGAGCCAGATATAAGCAAAACAAGGCAGGGCATTTTCAACATCAATCAATATAGAACAGAGGTAAATTCAACATATTTAACCAAATATTTCAAGCAAGAGATTATTTGCTGCTGAAATTTGTTCACTTACAGTTGCTATAAGCCTTAGCTTACTTATTAGCAGCAAAAAGATGATGATTTAGGCTTGAAGATGGAAGTTTTCAACTCGAATTCGCCTTTGCCGGACCTATGATTGCTGAAAATAGGCATACAAGAGAAGATAAATTACAAAACAAGAATTATAATAAACAAATATGGATTTCTCCATAAATTCAAGATAGAGAAGGATGGAGATTACCTTCTTGTTGAATTAGATCCGAATTTCTATTGATTTAGCAAAGAATTTTATTAATTATGGCTAGGGTTTGAGAAGGCATCCATTGTTTCTAATTTTTGAACTTCAGCTGAAGGAGGAAGAAGTGTACGTACTTCTTTCCTGGCTCCAGAAGTTTCTCTAGTGGATATTGGGTTTGGGCTTAACCCAATGACCCATATTAATTTTACTTAGGCAAAAATTTGTTTAAGTTTATTTACACTTATACAATGCTTAAATCTTCATAACTTCTACATTTTTAATCCGTTTTTAATGATTTTGGATGCGTTGGATTCGTTATGTCATCTAGTTTTTAATAAAATTATCAAAACACAAGTTTTAACAATTTTTTTATTAAATTTTCATTTATTACTCAATTTATCCAATTTTCCCATAATTGCAAAATAAATTGCAAATTTAACACAATTGGTTAAATAAAAAGATGTTATGTACCCAAAACAAAACAAATACAGGTTTAGACATTATTAAATTATTTCTCACATTTTTAATCATAGTTATCATGATTAATTATTTTATTAACTCATTCTTATATATATAATTAATTAATAAAATGACAATATTGGCAAACAAGCACAATATTGTACAAATTATCAATTTAATCAAATGTAGTCAATTAACTACATTCAAATTCATGAAACAAAGTAGAAACTTTATTTTACTCATGTCCATCATTTTTTATACTCAAAGAAGATTATTTTTTTCTTCTTATTCCCCACATTTTATTTTACAATAAAATGTATTATTGGTTTTAAAATTACCAATATGATTTCCCCAACCCAAACAAAATTCCATTAATTATTCCAAACCACTCCAACCATCGAAATGGAGTGATTAATTTATTTTGTTACAATTCATTAGCCCAAAAATTCAAATTCATTATGCATATGATGATTAAGCAATTATTTAACAAATTTCTTTGTATTTAACAAAGAAAAGATGCAATTTGACAATAAATTACATTATCGCCAAATCGTACATGTTAATTGAATATAGTTGCATCTTTATATTCAAAATTCATGAAATAAAGGAACAACTTTATCTCACACATATGTTTATTACTATTAATACAATAAAATCTTTCTACTTTTATTTTCCCTTTTATTTTACAATAAAAGGAGAATATTGGAATAAATTGCCAATATTCCTTTAATGCTCCTACTAAATTTCACCAATGACAATTTCCAACTCAAATATCACAATTAAGTTGTTTACTTCATCTTTCCTTCATCTTAAATTTGCTTCAATCATTTAATTTGAAATAAACCTTATTTTATATTGTTCTCAAAAAATTTATTCATATTATATTGTTTATTCCAAATAAACAATATAACTCATCATTTTCTTCCAATTAATTCAATTAATTCCAATATTAAATTATAATATTCATTATAATTTAATATTTACGGTAATCTCCAACCAGGGTTGTTACAAACTCCCCCTCTTATAAAAATTGCGTCCTCGCAATTTCTAGAGGAAATCTGTATTCAACACAATTTATTCAATCGACAAAGGATAAAAGAGAAGCTCGAAACTCAAACCATTCATATTCTCAACATAGAATGGTAGAGAGAAACAAGGAAAAACTTCCTTGGTTAATCCAATGGCCCATCAAATGCTTATATAGCGATTAGCAAACCATCGAATTTTCCAAGTAACTTGAAAGAATTTCGAAGATATCCCATCTTCGAAAAAAAACTCAATAAGATGCTCAACAATTAATCAATCAAAAATGATTGATTTCACAAAACTCTACGAATAGAGTCGGGACCAAACTCACTTAAACCCAAACTCTAAGCAATAAAGAATATCATCAATAAGATTTTCTGCATAATAATGCGGAAAGAACATCCTCACAACAAGATAAACACAATAGACAAGATGAATAAATCACGGAATGACTTCTTGCAAGGTCATCAAACTCGAACGACCGCGATAAGGCATGTCCTTGATATTAACTCAAGGATAGAATATACTCAAGAAATAAGGATATAAGCTCAAATTACTTTACAATCCAAGATATTTAGAATTTTTAAATCCCAACATCTTTTAAATTTTAAATTTCAATTTTTAACATTTAAAAATTTCAAACTCCTTACTATACTACTTAGTAAGTAATTTAAAACTCAAATTAAAAGTCTAAATTTCTTCTCTTACTTCAAAATTAATTTCCAAAGAGATTTGTAAACCCATAATAATATCCCTCAAAATAAATTAAGGGTTTAAATTCTCTTTACTCTTTTTATTAAACCGCCTAAATAGTTCAAAAACAATCTTCACGTTCTCTTATAACTCTTCTCTTAAAACATCCAATGTATATAATATAGATTCTAAAATCTCAAAATATACTTTTAATAAAGTATAGCTCAAGAATATTCTCACTTATTCTCATCTTTTTAATTTCAAAATAAATAAATAAATGGCATTGCCTCTCCATTGAATCTCTAATAAATAGATATATTTGTTGGCTGCAGAGTCGATCAAATGATCAAAACTGCCTCGCCACTCTGTTACTCGTCTCTAAAATCAATGGCTGCAATTACCATTCAAAAATAAATTTAATATATAAACCCAAAATATAATTTTCAAATTTTTTTTTAAAACACAAACCTTCGTGTCTAATTGCCTCATCATAGCATTTAGGAGATTCCTATCGATAACGTTGATCAGGCGTACCGACCAGAACTCTTAACTACTCGATGGACAACCCAACACTCTCAAATTATTTCTATAAAAGAAATACTACTCATCTAAATTTATTCTCAAAATATTCTTTGATTTTTTTTAAAAAAAACATCTCAAAGCTCAAATTTCTCTTTAAAACTCGTATTTATGTAGCTTCAAAACTCAAACCAAAGAACATTAAGAGAATGCATAGGGATATTCCCAGAATATTCGATTCTCGAAAACAACAGAAGGAGATAGGGCGTTCGTCAATCTTACGTGTCACGAGCCACTCCCAAAAATCATCAAGATATAAGACAAGCAAGATATTCTTCTTGAACGAGATGAAGCAAACAAACAATAAATCATTACTTCAAACAAAGTAATGCTACAGAGAATAACATCGATTGAGTATATGAAAAGGTAACTCAAAAAAAACTGAATGATAAACTCAATCAAACTCGAACAATCTAGAAACTCACCTCATTACTTAGTGGATATCCTCTTGGAAGGATAACCAAAGAGCTAAGAGCCAGGAATAAGGTTACCTCAACACTCGATTGCTCGATTGGATGTTAGATCCAAAAGGACTCACAAAACTCAACAAAGTCACCTTGACTGGAATTCGAGATATATCATCAACATCTCGATACTCAAGAGTGAATTCAGAAACTTCAGAATCATCATTAACATTCCAAAGTGATAGAAATAATAAACCAATCAAAATAGGAAACCTAAATATACAATAGGATCCTAAACAAAACAAAGGATTGGACTTAATTCAAATAAGTCAATCCATCTCAAATCAAATGCACCTCAAGATCGTGAGTAACAAACAAATACTCACTAAAGCAGCAACAAGTAGAAAACTCAAAATGCTTAGAACAAGCCAATCGTTGTGAATCCCCCTAATAGGATTCACAACACTCAAAGGAATGCAACAAGAATGCTCATAGAAATCAATCATCTCCATCGATACGAACTCACTCGTATCGAAAAAAAAATTGAAAATAGAATAATCCCAAATAAGATTATTCATAAGACAAGATAACATCAAACTCAATTATGGAATACTACGGAATACAATATATATTTTCCTAGACATATTCCATCCCGATAATCCCAAAACTCGAAAACGAATCAAGGCTCGATTTGAAAACAAGATCGAATAAAGGACAATGATTCACTCGTATTGTACTTCGATATATCATGATATACATACTGTTCTGTGTTTATTATACTTTGTTCTGACCGCAGCTCTGATGCCATGTTGTAACGCCCCACCCCGAGACCCACCTTAGTAAAGAGAATTAATGAGTAATTCTGTCTACTAAAGCGGAGAATAGGGCTGGTTAAGGGCGACCATCTATAAACTTTGTCTTAAACATCTACTGAATACGTCGATAAATGCACTATGATTTTTCTTTTCTATCTCAATGGATCGACATACACAGTAAATGCTGAATCCAAAACTATAGGTGGCTAACGGATCTATCAGAACAAAATACTATAACTAAATGTAAAGCACATCACAGAACAGTAATCAACATCATATATATACATATACACTGATACATGTTCAGTACAATACAATATGAATACAATAAAGGTGGTATTCGACCACACTATATACATGGAATCGAGTCAAGTGGAAAGAAATATAAACCACAAAAGTTCTAGGATGATATCCAAGCAGATGCATCAAAGCAAAGTCCCCGTAACTGATAGCTAACCTGAAACAACTCGGTCTGACCCGAGTGATAAACACACGGGTCAGGCAACTGAATCTTATCGTTAGAAAGGAATACGATAAGGTAAAGAGAAGAGCTTCACAACGGGATAAAATAAGTAGGTATTAACATCTAGGGTTGATATCAAGTAACTTCACTATGTCTCTATGGTGGTTTGCATATACATATACTTGGGTTAATCTAAAGGAATGCATGTATATGGTATAAGGGAAAACATTCAAACATTATCCATGAATAAATAAATCTCTCAAGTCGTACATAAACCCCAAATATAAATCCATAAAATTCGAAATCACCAAAATCCTCAAAGAAATCATATTTGCCTTATTTACATCTATAAGGCCAGGTAAACACATCAAAAATGGTGAAATTGAAATCATCATAACTCATAAAAGAAATCTCATATTGGCCAATTATTACATGCAAAAGCATGTTGCACGTGCTATTTACCAGTACTGTTCACCATCATGGTACCATATCCATCTCTCGACCGGAATCCTCATCTCGAATTAATCCGGTCTATGACGTCATCTATATTCTCCCCGAACACCCGCCATCAAAAGTGATTGGAGCACCTCACTCCAATCGGTGTCCGCTGAGTCTGTGCCATCAAAAGTGATCGAGTCAAGTATTACTTAACCCGATCGGGACTCTAAGTACTGGTAGTTCTCCCAGAATGTGTCAACAACTCTCGGATAGTAACCCTGAAAGTGGTAACGTATGTCCCATACCATACGCTCTCACTTAGCGGTTTTCTAGCCGCTAGTTCGTGCCACACTAAGAAATCATCAACATCATCAAAAGAATCGCCTCATGTCATCGGCATATGGTATAAGATGCTAAACCCGTCTCATCTCATCGACGAGTAGAAACTCCATAAAAACATCAAACTCATCAAATTCCATCAAAATCTTGCCTCATATCATTGGCAAGTACATCTCCATCAATATAGTCGTAATCTCGTATATACTCCCGAATAGGAGATCTCGGACTATACGTATTAGCCAAATGGACTAATATAATCTCAAACTCATACCACAATGTGGTTAACGTCAAGGAGGAAATCAAATGATTCCTCAAAATTGTTTCGGTAGTACAAGTCCGAAATTAACCGATAAAGTAAATACTCAAGTCTCATACCTCGCGGATTTACTAAATCGTTTAATTTATTTCCTTATACGTTCGAAAAAGCATCAAAGTAATTAAAGTAAATAAAATTAATTATAATATATTTTACTAGAGAAAACGGGATTTTAAACCAATTTATAGAAATTTATCTAAAGGATTTTGAGTGAAAACCCATCATTTAAAGAATTTAAATGATTTTTGAAAGCCTAGAAAATAAAGAATAATTGTTTAAAAACCTTTAAAAATGTATAAAAACATTTATTGCTCAAACCATGATTTTAGAAGATTTTATGCAATTTATTCGGATTTTTAAAACTCAGAAAACATCAATTTGCAATTTAATCGACAAAAACCGATATTCAAATTTTAAATCGAATTTAAAACCAATTTAAATTCAAGTCACATTCTAAATTTACTAGTCCATTGCTGGACAAAAGAACCAAATATTGGCATCAAATTTCGTAGTAAAATTCTTGCAAAAGCATGCAAATGAAATCATCAAAGTCGAACAATTACATCAATACTGGGGCAGTTCATAACAGACCAACATTGCAAAACATCAATTTTCCACCATGCAAACTTCGAAATTCTACAAAACACAAAATACAAAAATTGTAGCCAATAGCCTCAGGTTTCAAAAAATTTATAAATTTTGATATTCCGATCAGTAACGAAGAAGTTATGATAAAAATACTACTAAGAAAGAAATTATTGCGCTGTCTGTCAACACAGGACAGCGATGAAAATGCCAATTTTCCACTATGTAGACTTCCAAATCAGTCAAAACCGAAAACATGAAAGTTTTGTCATATTTCACAAGGATTTCAGATCATCCAAAAAATCAAAATTCCGATAAGTAACACAAAAGTTATGGCAAAAAAACTAACTAGCCACTAGAATATTCTGGGCTTAATCCCTCTCGGATTTTTATTTTTGACAGCAACTGAGAAGGTCCATACGGACTCAAAACCCAATGAAAGTTAACATGAAGAAACTATAATCAGTCCTCTACAATCTAAAATAAGAGTGACATCAATCCGACATCGGACGAGCCAGATATAAGCAAAACAAGACAGGGCATTTTCAGCATCAATCAATATAGAACAGAGGTAAATTCAACATATTTTACCAAATATTTCAAGCAAGAAATTATTTGCTGCTGAAATTTGTTCACTTAGAGTTACTATAAGCCTTAGCTAACCTATTAGCAGCAAGAAGATGATGATTTAGGCTTGAAGATGGAAGTTTTCAACTCGAATTCGCCTTTGCCGGACCTATGATTGCTGAAAATAGGCATGCAAGAGAAGATAAATTACAAAACAAGAATTGCAATAAACAAATATAGATTTCTAGTCAAATTCAGGATAGAGAAGGATAGAGATTACCTTCTTGTTGAATTAGATCCGAATTTCTATTGATTTAGCAAAGAATTCTATTAGTTATGGCTAGGGTTTGAGAAGGCAGCCATTGTTTCTAATTTTTGAACTTCTACCGTTCCTTTTCTCAAATGAGCTGAAGGAGGAAGAAGTGTACGTACTTCTTTCCTGGCTCCAGAAGTTTCTCTGGTGGATATTGGGTTTGGGCTTAACCCAATGACCCATATTAATTTTACTTAGGCAAAAATTTGTTTAAGTTTATTTACACTTATACAATGCTTAAATCTTCATAACTTCTACATTTTTAATCCGTTTTTAATGATTTTGGATGCGTTGGATTCGTTATGTCATCTAGTTTTTAATAAAATTATCAAAACATAAGTTTTAACAATTTTGTTATTAAATTTTCATTTATTACTCAATTTATCCAATTTTCCCATAATTGCAAAATATATTGCAAATTTAATACAATTGGTTAAATAAAAAGATGTTTTGTACCCAAAACAAAACAAATATAGGTTTAGACATTATTAAATTATTACTCACATTTTTAATCATAGTTATCATGAATAATTATTTTATTAACTCATTCTTATATATATAATTAATTAATAAAATGACAATATTAGCAAACAAGCACAATATTGTACAAATTATCAATTTAATCAAATTTAGTCAATTAACTACATTCAAATTCATGAAACAAAGTAGAAACTTTATTTTACTCATGTCCATCATTTTTTATACTCAAAGAAGATTATTTTTTTCTTCTTATTCCCCACATTTTATTTTACAATAAAATGTATTATTGGTTTTAAAATTACCAATATGATTTCCCCAACCCAAACAAAATTCCATTAATTATTCCAAACCACTCCAACCATCGAAATGGAGTGATTAATTTATTTTATTACAATTCATTAACCCAAAAATTCAAATTCATTATGCATATGATGATTAAACAATTATTTAACAATTTTCTTTGTATTTAACAAAGAAAAGATGCAATTTGACAATAAATTACATTATCGCCAAATCGTACATGTTAATTGAATATAGTTGCATCTCTATATTCAAAATTCATGAAATAAAGGAACAACTTTATCTCACACATATGTTTACTACTATTAATACAATAAAATCTTTCTACTTTTATTTTCCCTTTTATTTTACAATAAAAGGAGAATATTGGAATAAATTGCCAATATTCCTTTAATGCTCCTACTAAATTCCATCAATGACAATTTCCAACTCAAATATCACAATTAAGTTGTTTAATTCATCTTTCCTTCATCTTAAATTTGCTTCAATCATTTAATTTGAAATAAACCTTATTTTATATTGTTCTCCCAAAATTTATTCATATTATATTGTTTATTCCAAATAAACAATATAATTCATCATTTTCTTCCAATTAATTCAATTAATTCAATTAATTCCAATATTAAATTATAATATTCATTATAATTTAATATTTACGGTAATCTCCAACCAGGGTTGTTACAAAGATGAAATTTGGTGTGATGTGGTTGATATGAATGTATGTCATCTGTTGTTAGGAAGACCGTGACAATATGATAGAGCTGTGCAACATGATGGTCGTACCAACAGCTACAGTTTCATGTTCGAGGGCACTAAAATCACTTTGGTTCCTACGAAGCGACAGCAAGAAGAAAGCAAGTTGGAGGAGATTGATGAGCTGAAGGCTTTGTTATCTTTGAAGGAGTTTGTCAAAGAAGTGGAGGACGAGTCTGAAGTATTTTTATTGATCGGACGTGAAAGTAGTGAGGAGACTGAAATTCCAGAGGAAGTCAAACCAGTATTGGAAGAATTTGAAGATGTATTTCCTGAAGAATTGCCAAAGGAGTTACCGCCGTTGAGGGACATACAACACCAAATAGATCTTGTTCCAGGAGCTGTGTTACCACATAGACCACATTACAGGATGAGCCCAAAGAAACACGAGGAGTTGAGAAGGAAGGTGAAAGAGTTGCTTGAACAAGGACGCATACAAGAGAGCTTAAGTCCTTGTGCAGTACCAGCTTTGTTAGTACCGAAGAATGATGGAACTTGGAGAATGTGTACTGATAGTCGGGCACTGAACAAGATTACTGTGAGGTACCGATTTCCATTGCCTAGATTGGATGATTTGTTAGACCGGTTGAATGGAGCTGCTATATTTTCCAAGATTGATCTGAAGAGCGGATATCATCAAATTCGAGTTCGACCAAGGGATGAATTGAAGACAACATTCAAGACTAGAGAAGGGTTGTATGAATGGCTGGTTATGCCATTTGGTCTTTCGAATGCACCTAGTACGTTTATGCGGGTAATGAATCAGATATTTAGACCATTTATTGGGAAGTTCATGGTGGTGTATTTTGATGATTTACTGATATACAGTGGAAACCCAGAAGAACACTTGCATCATTTGAGAGAAGTGTTGACGATACTTCGACAAGAGCAATTCTATGCTGCAACGAAGAAATGCGTGTTCATGACGCATAGTTTTTTATTTTTGGGATATGTTGTATTTGGAGGAGGTATTCAGGTGGATCAAAATAAAGTTGAAGCAATCAAAAATTGGCTACAACCCAGGACGATAACAGAAGTTAGAAGTTTTCATGGTTTGGCATCATTCTACCGAAGATTTATTCCACATTTCAGTAGCGTGATGGCACCAGTTACTGATTGTATGAAGGGGAAGAAATTTTCATGGTCAGAGGAAGCAGGGTTTGCTTTTGAGCGAATCAAGGAACTTTTGACGACAGCACTAATTCTAGTTTTGCCGGATTTTCAGTTGTTGTTTGAATTACATACTGGTGCATCTAAAGTTGGAATTGGAGGAGTGTTGAGTCAGAAGGGACGACCAATTGCATATTTCAGTGAGAAACTTTCGGGAGCCAAGATGAGATATACTACCTATGATGTAGAATTTTATGCTGTTGTGCAAGCCGTGAAGCATTGGAGACACTATTTGTTCCATAAAGAATTTGTTTTATATACTGATTATGAAGCGTTGAAGCATTTGCAATGGCAGGACAAGATTGCAGCTAGGCATGCCTCGTGGATTTCATACTTACAAAAGTTTACATTTGTTGTGAAACACAAATTGGGAGTTAGAAATCGAGTGGCAGATGCATTGAGTAAGAGAAATCATTTATTGACTACGATGAAGGTTGAAGTGACGGGGTTTGATATACTTCCAGAATTGTTTGTTGAAGATTCTTACTTTGCGAAGTTTGTAGACGAAGTCAATAAAGGGAGGACGGATGAGTTTGTGTTAGTGGATGGTTTTCTTTTCAAAGGAAATCGATTATGCATTCCAGATTGTAGTTTGCGAATGAAGATTGTGAAGGAGTTACATGAAGAAGGTCATGTGGGTAGAGATCGTACTTTGCAGTTGATTTCTCAATCATATTTTTGGCCTTCCATGAGGAAAGAAGTCGAAAGATTTATGGAGAGATGTCATATATGTCAAGTTTCCAAAGGGACAGCTACGAATGCAGGGTTGTATATGCCATTGCCCGTGCCTACTCGACCATGGGTTGATATTAGCATGGACTTTGTTTTGGGACTACCAAGAACACAACGGGGGAATGAATCTATATATGTTGTGGTGGATAAATTTTCGAAAATGGCACATTTCATAGCTTGTAAGAAGACAACTGATGCAGTCCGTGTTGCTCAATTATTCTTTAAAAAGGTTTATCGACTACATGGGCTACCTGAAACCATTGTGTCAGACCGGGATGATCGATTCCTAATCCATTTTTGGTTGAGTCTATGGAAGATGGTTGGAACGAAGTTGAATTTTAGTAGCGTCTATCATCCACAAACAGATGGGCAAACGAAGGTGGTAAACAGATCGTTGGGAAACTTGTTGAGATGTCTTGTGAAAGATAATTTGAAGAGCTGGGATATGAAGTTATATCAGGCGGAATTTGCACATAACCATGCTGTTAATCGAAGTACTGGATTCAGTCTGTTTCAAGTTGTATATTCAGCAATGCCGAAGGGACCGTTGGATTTATCAATAATTCCATTTCAGGAAAGGGTTGTTAAACGAGCTTGTGATTTTGTGAATGAGTTGCAGGAGTGTCACAGAACTGTTCATGAATGATTGCTTACATCAAATGATAAGTATAAACAACTGGCGGATAAGAAGCGAAGGAGTGTGAACTTCAAAGAAGGTGATTTGGTTTACGCCGTTTTGACGAAAGAACGTTTTCCAGTTGGAACTTACAACAAGTTGAAAGCTCAAAAAATTGGTTCAGTGGAAATCTTGAAGAAGATAAATGATAATGCATATCAGTTAAGGTTGCCAGATCATATTCACACTACAGACGTTTGTAACGTCAAATACTTGATTCCGTTTCATGGGAATGAATCTGTCGAGGAAGGTGCAAATTTGAGGTCGAATTCTTTTCAAACAGGAGAGGATGATGCAACGCAATCTACCAACTCACGACCTAGTGAAGGTCGCTCAAGGACCTTAGGTCACTCACGACCTAGTGGCGTTCAATTGGTTCACGACCGAGCGCAATCACTGGATTTGAGTCGTCCAAGCGACCAAACAAGTCGGGAAAAATGACCTAACGAGCTAGATTTAGGTCGGCCGTGACCTAGTGTGATGATAGGTCGTCCAAGCGACCTAATGAGTTAACCAGTCAACTTGAGCTGCATTAGAACCTTAGGTCGCGCATTCATTTAAGTGGCTCAGATGCTTTTGTCGCTCACTTTAAGTCGTTGCCATGTTTCTTTAAGCTGCTGCCATGTTTCTTTAAGCCGCTTCTTTAGGTCGCTCAAGCTTCCTGTGTCGTGCTTTTGTTAAGTCATAGATCGCGTGATGTAACTCGTGTTGTAACCCGTGTTGTACATAGGTCGTATGTTGTAATTAGGTCGTAAGCCGTTTGTATTTTAAGTCGTTACATTCACTGAGTTGTATTTGTGTTTTCTTAAGTCGTGTTGGTTAGGTCGTAGGTCGCGACCTATGTTAGGTCGCGACCTATGTTAGGTCACTGAGTTCAGTATTGAGTTGTAAACTGCCTATAAATATGGGGTTGTGTCATTTGTAAGGTATGTTGATTTTGAACAAAAACTTTATTTGAGTGTTTTGTGCCTCTTTTGAAAATTGGAAGTTGAGTGTGATCTCCTTTCTCCATTTTCGGTTATTCGAGTGCGCTCGAATCAACGGATTTGAAGCCGATTCACGGAATTTCGTGCGCGAGATCAACGTAGAAGAGTCGTAGATCTTTTAACACGGTATCGTGCGCGATCAACGTATTGGAGATAGCTAGAATTCGGTATCTCTCGAGATCAACGAATTTGGACGTTCGGTATTTTTCAATCCATCGATTTATCTTGTTTCATCTAATCGTTTCATCGGTTAGTTTGACACGGAATCTTCAGTTCGTCGTCATCCGTTATATCCGCTGCGTCAGGTTTCATACCACATATTTGCAGTGATTGCAGAAGTCAAGAAAAGAAATGTAGAAACGTATATCGTAAAAAAGTTCCTAAGGATAATTGACACAATCCAAGAGATCAGAAGTTGTACCAAAAGTAAAGTGAGCTCTCGCTCAATTGAATTTGAAACCGAGATCAAAGCTAGCGAAGTCCTTCACGTTCAAGATTGATTTAACCTCAGCATGCATGCTCTCCGACTTATTACATGAAAGGAGGTCTGACGCATATAGTTTTCATCAACATGTATGCTACTCTTCAAAGAGATGTATCCAGCAAAATATAGATATAAACCACACTTGATAACTGTTATTTAATTGCAACTTAGATTCCATTTGTTACCACTGATTGTATAAGCACTTCTATAATATATTGGTTTTATGGGTTTTCTTTTCTTATATATGTCATTTTAGAACTGCCTACACATTTCGTCCACCAAATAGAGTTACTGCGACTTTATCAATGAACATACGACTTTACCTCATTGGAAATTGTGAAAGGTAAATAACTATTGCCTTTGCCACTGAGTGTATTGACATCCATGATTTTACATTCGATATAAAGTTAACCTAATCTGATAATCCTTCTTTGGAAATGTCAATACACTCAGTGAATGAGGTTAACAAAATTCACTAGTGGAGGAGCTATTCAAATGTAAAATCAACGAAGAAACCTTGACTATGGTCTTTATCACAATGTGCATAATACTCACCATTATCAAGATTGATATCTGATCTTTTAAAAGTGCTGAATTGTGCTGGAAAACAAATAATTCTAGCACTTAATCAAATTGGCAGTGCTCATCTTATTTTTGTCATTTATCTATGCATTTAATCATGACTACAACAGGGTAAGCAAGGAGAAATTTTATTACAAACACAGTTAGTTTTAGCTTACAGCGTCTCCTGGTGGATGATTTCAACTATCTAAGCTCTGCAACTGAAAACTTAGGTGGCAGCTCAGTTTCAAATAGCATGCAATTTCCACTATCAACAATGCCTAAAGTTAACGTAAAAGGTTGTTCACTAACTAACATAAATTGAAGAGATGATGATTTTATTGATTTTTGTATTCAATGCTTTTGATACAAAATTGATAATACTCGGCCCTCAGTGCAAATTGCATTTATAATGAAAAGTAATGCTATTTGGGCTGAGCAATGGCCCAAGACCTGTAACCCACTAGTAACTGATGCTTGCTTCTGAGCAAATCGACTGTTAAGATTTGTCTGGTCAAAATGAATTCGTCATAGATGCAAAAATCTAATGGTTTGCAATTTTTAGTTTTGGACTTTGAACTATACAAAAATGCGCATGATGTATGTATATTGTCGAAACAGAGTAATTTAGAAAACGAAATTAACACATAAAATAATTTTTTTTTCCGTGTTTTAACAAATAATAAAAACACGAGAAACAATCCACCATTCCGTCGTTCTTCCGTCCCATCCGTCATCCCTCCATTTTCATTCCATCACATCGGTCATCACTTCACTCATTTCATATTTGACGTACATATTTGAAAATAGAAAACTCAAAACCCGTTTTTAAACCAGACGCCATATAACATTCTTCGTGTAAAACAACACCCCTCTTCCTTCTCGTCTCCCCAGGTTTCTCTTCTTCTTTATTTTTCCTTCTCTTTGCCGGATTCACATCTCGTTCAAATATATCCGTTCATTTCTCCTTTATTGTGACTAATTCATGTATCCTTGCTCCTCGCTGTTACATTCCCAATTTCATCAGAAATAATTTCAACTTATGGCCTCAAAAAATGTCTCGATCCTTTCAAATTCTCGATGCTTCCGATATTTTTTTCGTCCTTTTTCCAAAAACTAGTTCCTAAACCTAAATCCGCTACCCGACTTTCCTTACTAGCACTTTAATCACCAATATCGCACGTTGATCTTTGATTTTTCCTCCACCATCAATTATAAAAGGTATTTGATGTTTTTTGTATCTGCTTTATTTTTAAATTATAGTCGAACATTTTTCATTTAGTATGATTTTACTTATTCCGAATTAGAATTGAAAGTGCATAATGTTAGATTTCAAAATTTTACAATTCGGCTTATTAAGATTAAGTTCAAAGGCCTGATTTAAATTTATCGGCATCATTCCCATATATTCATGCTATATTGATTGGTGCATTCAAATGTTAACTGAAATATATTTGTATTAATCAGAGAGTAAAGAATATGGCTGATTAGATGATGTTTATATCCAATATAAGGGCAGAAATGTAATTTGATATGTACAGCTGTATATGGACTCGGTCAAGCTAAGCTGGGCTACTTTGCATTATAAATACGAAACCATGTTGTATTATGTAATAATGTAAATCAGTAATAAAGATATTCTTCAGCAATTAAATCTCTCATGCTCTTAAATTTCTAAATTGGTATCGGAGCAACCATTAGCCTTATGGCAACACCATGCCAAGTCCAGATCATCAGAACTATTATCACCATCTTAACTAAACATAGGGTATGTTTTCTGAATTCTTCTCATCAGAAAGATCATCGTCATCTGGTGAAGAGGCCAAGATCAAGAAGTATCTGTTCATATCAGTTTCAACATCTTCACATATCAGATCACATTCCTTTCATTTAGAAGTAAGTGTCTCACCACAAGATCCATCAAAAAATAATCATCAGACCCTTGGCTGCACATACCCCATTTTAGAAATTCATCACTAACCAAGTTCTTGCATCCAAGAATCTTGAAGTTCAATCGTGGTAGAAAAAAATGATAGCACTGGTATCAATACACCTGCCAATTCAAACCACAACTCATCCACAACATCTCCATCAAGAAGAAAAGATCAACAATATCAAAGGATATGACCTATAGATGATTTAATCAGAACAATCATAAGTCCACAAAGTCAGTTAATCACAGCACAGTTAGATGAGGGCAATTACTTGCTATGGAAATTTCAGGTTGAAATAGCATTAAAAGGACATTGTTTGGAGGAATATATACTTCGAACAAGTCTTACACCATCCAAATTTATAGAAAATGATGAAGGAAAACTAGACAATAATAAAGAATACATAGCACATCAGAGATAAGATCATATACTGAGTTCTTGGATCTTATCATCTATTAGTAAAGAAATTCTGCCTCAAATCATTGGACGTAAAACATCCAATGAAATCTAGACAACTATTGAACAAGTTTTTAATTCACAATCAGCAATCATGCATTACAAAAGACAGATGCAGAATCTAAGGAAAGACAACATAGCAATGAGGGATTATCTAGCTAAATCAAGAATTACTATGATCTTTTAGAGGCAGCCGGTCATAAAGTGTCTGACACTTAATAGATACTAACTATCATGAATGAGTTAGATAGTGAGTATGAAGCTGTTGTGTCAGTCATTTCCTCCAAAGAAATTATTCCATCAATCCAGTTTGTATATTCTACTTTACTTACTCATGAGGGTAGAATTAAGCATAAAAAACATTTGATTTTGATTTATCAATCAACTATGTAGCCAACACAAGAAACAAAAACCAGGACAAAAATAATAATGCAAAGAATACTCCAGGAACAAGAAGTGATCAGAACTATCAAAGAAATCAGCCAGGAAGGTTTAAAGAAAGAGGAGGTAGATGGAATGGCAATAGCAAACCAAAGTGTCAGATATGTGGAAAATTAGGACATACTGCCAACAAGTGCTATTTTAGGTTTGACACAACTACAATTCATCACAAAATTCTACTAATCAAAGAAGCTATGCTATGAATGCAAATCTAGCAAGCATGTAGCAAGATACAAGAAACGTGTCAGAGGATTAGAAAATACATAACCCGAGTATATCAGAATCTAGAAGGTCAGAAGATATCTGTAATGAATGCTGGTACCCTGTCTTAGGAGAAACATAATGTTAACCTAAACACTGGCAACAAGGAATACAAAGGTATTCAATCAATTTGCATGGGTAATGGTTCTTGTATTAATATTACACACACTGGTAATGCATGGATTAAGGGTCAAAGAATACTGCATCTTAACAACTTATTAAGAGTTCCCAAAATAAAGAAAAACTTTATTAGTGTGTCACAATTTGCACAAGATAATGGTGTATATTTTGAGTTTTATCCCAAACTATCTAGTTGGAGATATTTAAATTTTGAAAAAAATTATTGCAGGGTAAAACTCATAATGGATTGTACGTATTCAACTTTTCAAACTCAAATGACAATTGTTCAAACAATTCAAGAAAATGATGCAACTTAGCTAAATCAGAGTCAAGTCAGTCTATCAAAAGTGTGTTTGATATTTGGCATTATAAGTTGGGATATCCTAGTATCAAAATTGTAAAGAAAGTATTATTGGTAATAATATATAAGTTAAACATATACCTTCTTTCTATGTTTGCACTTACTGTCAGATGGGAAAGAGCAATATACTAGCTTTTCCAAAATCACAATTTGAGTTTGATTAACCATTGCAGCTTGTTGCAACTAATTATAGGAACTGGCTCCTATGAACTCAGATTATGATTTCAAATATTATATATCTTTCATGGATGCTTATTCCAAGTACACCTAGATTTACTTTCTGAAATCAAATCAGAGACACAAAATGTAGTTATATACTATATAAAACAAGTGGAAAGGCATACAAATCAACAAGTAAATGTAACACAAACTGATGGAGGTACTAAGTACAAGTCACTCAAAGAACATTTTCAAATAAAAGGAATTATACACAGAATGATTTATCCTTATACATCTGAATAAAATGGATTAGTTGAGAGAAAACATAGTCAAATAGTAGAAAATAGTCTTACTTTATTAGCTCAAGCTTCACTTCCATTGAAAATTTTTCCATATGCATTTACAACTGCAGTCTATCTAATTAATAGACTGCCTACTAAAGTAAAGTAGGAAAAAACACCAATGGAAGTATTATTTAATCAAAGACCGGATTAACAAATTTTAAGAACCTTTGGGTGTTTATGTTTTCCACATCTAAGACCACAATTCACATAAATTGAATTTCAGATCTACACTATGCACCTTTTTAGGCTATGGTGTAAATCATAAAGGTTGTAAATGATTGCTATCAATGGAAAGCTAGTCATATCAAGGCATGTTGTGTTCAGTGAACATATATTTCCATTTGCAATACAAAGTGTAAAGACTACAAAAAAATTGCATAGTCCAAAGAAATCTATGCCACCCATACCAGTGCATATCAACAATCAAAGGTCATCTTACATGGAGGAAAGAAAGAACAGTTCAGACATTCAAAACACATTGTTCAATAGTGAACTAGGTCAAGAAGAATATGAATAGGTACAACATGAAATTTGTACTCCAACAAACGCAAGCCGTCAACAAACAAATAGGGGAGACAACAATCAAGAACAAAACACATAACAATAAGCTAGCATACATTGGGAACCAAAATTCAGAGGTCATCCAATGATAACAAGGAACAAGAGTGGCATCTTTAAACCAAAGTTGTATACAACATGTACTACAAGTGAAGAACCAGAAATTCTTGAACAAGCTCTCAACAACGAAAAATAGAAAAAGATAATGGATAAGGAATGCAACGCATTAGTGAAAAACAAAATATCGAGTCTTGTATCACCACCAAAGCACAAATGCATAATTGGATGCAAATGGACTTACAAATTAAAGAAAAATCCAGATGGAACAGTACAAAGATATAATGCAAGGTTAGTTGCAAAAGGCTATACTCAACAATGTGGTTTTGACTTCAACGAGACTTTTTCACCAGTGGTAAAACCAACAACCATAAGAGTAATCTTAACCATAGCATTATATAAAGGATGGGATGTTAGGAAATTGGATGTAAATAATGCATTCTTAAACGGAAACCTTCAGGAAGAAGTTTATATGGAGAAACCACCAGGATTCAATTAGCCAAGAAGAGCTACATTTGTATGCATTAAATAAATCTATATATGGTTTAAAACAGGCTCCAAGAGTATGGTTTGATAAGCTTAAGGAAACTTTTATAGGACTAGATTACTAATAAGAAAAATTAGATACCTCATTTTTTATCAAGCTCAACAGAAATGAAACAACATACATTTTATGTTGGGATCCCTCCTTACTTTGAGAGTTTCTATAAAATTCTAGATCTTTCTAGAGAAGTACAGAATTTTCTAGAATGTTCAGGAGAACTCTCTAGAAGCTAGTGGAAGAGTGTAGAACCCTCTGGAATATTCTGGAGATGTGTGGAACCTTTTGGAACCTTACGAAAGAGTATGGAAGGATGCAGAAGAGAATGAAAGAGTGTTGAGATTCCAAGAGAGTGTGGAGCATTCTAGAGACTCAAAACCCTTGGATACAAGTAATCTCCATCATTCATTATGGAGGTTGAGTAGTATAAATGGGGTAGGTGCCTTTATTCTTAATCAATCAATAAAAAAATATCCAAGAATTATAAAAGAGAGCCTTTTTGTGAGAAAAAGAGAGATGGCTTGAGAAGTCTCTATCCTCAAGCTTGAGTGAGCCACCGAGTGTGAGTTGCTTTTGTAATCATACTCTTGTAATCCTACTATTCTTTGGAATAGTGAAAGAGTCTCCATATTAAAGAATTATAAACTGTTGTGCTCCCATTACTACTTTCAATCTTAAAGTGCCTATCTTAACTTCACGAAGTGGGAAAGCCTTAGATTTTCCAACAGTGGTATCAAAGCGAGGTACATCTGTAGCCGTAATCAAGCTCGTGTAAGTTCAAGATGGAGGATAATGTCGCTCATGATGGAGACATGTTCAAGCTCACAGCCAACAACTGAAAGTGCGGTGTGTATACTAATGCACGTACTAATATAGTACACACGGATCGTGTAATATGGACTATAATATAAATGCGGAAAATAGATGATAGTAGCAAAGCGAAAATAAAAATAGAAAAATCACACCAGAGATTTTTATACTGGTTCGGAGCACCGTCCTACGTCCAGTCCCAGACTCCTATCTGGATTTTCACTATTAACTACCTCGCTTCACCCGGAGGAACAGGTTTACAATACCCGAACAGCCGAACGGGATTTCACGCCTCTAATACACTGAGGACTTCAACACTTGCCTCTTACAACACCGAGAACTTCAACACTTGCCTCTTACAACACGAGGACTTCAACAAAAACAAATACAATTGTTGTTGACAACTTGTGTTCTTGAAAACACGGATTTGTCACTAGTAGTACACCCTTCCTATAATCTTATCCTCAAAGAATATGAATGATGTTTTGTAAAGATTAAAGAAGGTATTTACTTATTGAATCAAAAGATATGAAATAATTTCAATGATTCAATAAGCTAAATTAATTTTTAGAATGCAGGAGTGTTAGAGATTAGATTAGAGAGCATATATGATCGTGTAAAAACTTGTGTTTGAATCAATGATTTAGATGAGTATATATAGAGAAAAATAGTTGTAACTCTTTGTGAACAGTTGCCATTAAGAGTTATGATCATTGATGAAAGATAGGAGATGCAACCTTTGGAGAAGAGAAGTGTCTTTTGGAAAAGTTGCTTTCTGTTTAAAAACGGTCGACAGGTCAAAAATGGACCGGTAGACAGGAATTCAAATATATATACGTTATGTGCATGTGTGCATGTTATCTGTGCATTCTGGGCAAAAACGGTCGACCACCTTATTTTCAACCGGTCGACCGGTTTAGTCCAATTTGCACAGTTAATGTGCATATGTATATATATTGAAAGATTGAAGTTATATGATTATTTGAGGATAGATTTTAACATAAATTACTAACATACCAAATAATCAACCTCTAATATATGGAGCTCTTTGTGTTTCTTAAATGAATAACTTCTTTTTGTCGATCACGGCTTATTCCTTTGTCAGAAATCAAAACTCTATAAAAATCTTGACTCAACATTCTCCCCCTTTTTGATTGATGACAACATATATCTGAAGTTCTGAATCTCCCCCTGAATATGTGATCTCCCCCTGAGATTTTGTCTATATATATATATTCCTGCAAATAATTGTTAGCACTTTCTCCCCCTTTGTCATCGACAAAAAGGAATAATAGATAATGGAATAATATAGGAGTATATCAACCAGAATATCCATTTTCCTCTTTTCTTAAGTAGGACCTGCAAAAAATAGAATTAAGTCCATGGTACCCACTTTTTATAGGGTCCTAAGAGTTAGGTCTTAGGAGTCCAAACCCATACGGGTCTGGCATCCCCTTTATATACGTAATTAGTATTATGATGCACAGTATTCATAAAATTCTGAATATATTTGTTCCTAATCAAATTGTTATTTGTTTTAGGAACCCATATTTTGATAGTCTTCTTTTGAAATTTCACAACTGGTTTTGGTTTGGAATATAATAAACTAAGGTTTTTCTTAGCTTCAGTTTTTTGTACTTTCTTTTTCCTTTTATTTCCAAGATGTTTCTTGGTTTCTTGTTTGTTATATCCCAATCCTTGTTTGTCTGAAATAGATTGTGAACTTTCAATGATTTTTGTCAAGTTTTCTCGACCTTTGTTAAAGTTAGAAACATTTTGAGTAATGTCATCAAACTTTGTTTGTAAGCTAGCTTTTTCTAGATCTAGAATTTTGACTTTTGCTTTAAGCTCATGATTTTCAGTAGTGAGAGCATTATTTTTCTCTTTTTGAGTTTCTATTTCTTGACTCAAAAGAGATATTTGAGAGTCAACATTAGATGATGATTCTTGAATATTTTCAAGTTCTTCTTCTAATATTTTCTTCTCATCTTTTAACATATCTCGTTCAAACTCTGCTCTACTTAAATCTGCTTTGACTATTTTTAGTTGACGTTTTAAGTCTTTATATTTGACTATCAATTCAGCATTAATATCAAGTAATTCATCAAATGTAGGAATTTGTACCTCATCTTCTGTTGCCATAAAACAAACATTAGCTTGTTCATTCTCTGAATCACTTTCACTTTCTGATGAAGATGACTCTGAATCATCCCATGTTACTGAGAAAGCTCGTTTCTTAGATTTGTCCTTCTTATATTTGAATTTGTCATTTTCTGACTTCTTCTTTTGTTCTGGACAATCCTTCTGCATGTGTCCCTTTTTGTGGCAATTGAAACATTCTATAGCAGATGAAGATGGTTTGTTTGATTCATGTTTCCTTTTATTGTAACGACTGGCTTTTCGATATTTTAGGAATTTTTTGAATCCTTTCGCAATGAATGCCAAATCTTCATCTTCAGAATCTGATTCATTTTTATCTTTCTCAACATGAAATGCTACATTTTTCTTTTCTTCTTTCTGTTCTTTTCTAGCCTGCAAATTTGCTTCATAGGACATTAAATTTCCTATCAATTCATCTGGCTTCATGACGGAAAGATCATTAGCTTCTTCGATTGCTAATACTTTTCCTTCCCATTCACTAGTCAGAGAATGTAGGACTGTTGAAACAACATCGAAATCAGAATACTTTTGTCCTAAGCCAATAAGTGCATGGTGAATAGTTTGAAACCGTGAATACATGTCATTGATTGTCTCATTTGGTTTCATTTTGAAATTTTGAAATTGACTTTTTAGCATGGCTATTTTGGCTTGTTTAACCTTGTTAGTACCTTCATGAGTGATTTTTAGCGTTTGCCAAATTTGATATGCAGTAGTGCAGATACTAACACGGTTATATTCATTTTGGTCTAATGCACAGAACAACATATTTATTGCTCTTGCATTTACGGCTGCTGCCGTTTTCTCAGCCACAGTCCATTCTGAATAATCAGTTGTTGGATTCACTATTTCCCTTTGAGTAGCATTCCAAGCATCATAGCTACTTGATTGCATAAAGAATGACATACGTGTTGCCCAATAACTATAGTTAAGACCATTGAAAAATGGAGGTCTTTGTGTCGATTGCCCTTCTGTGTAAGTGGTGTTTTGAGTGCTAGTACTTGCGTTATTTGCCATATTACAAGAATATATCAAATAACTGTGTTACGGTTATATGATGACCGTGCTCTGATACCAAATGAAAGGTCGCTATGCTTTGATACCAATTGAAAGTGCGGTGTGTATACTAATGCACGTACTAATATAGTACACACGGATCGTGTAATATGGACTATAATATAAATGCGGAAAATAGATGATAGTAGCAAAGCGAAAATAAAAATAGAAAAATCACACCAGAGATTTTTATACTGGTTCGGATCACCGTCCAACGTCCAGTCCCAGACTCCTATCTGGATTTTCACTATTAACTACCTCGCTTCACCCGGAGGAACAGGTTTACAATACCCGAACAGCCGAACGGGATTTCACGCCTCTAATACACTGAGGACTTCAACACTTGCCTCTTACAACACCGAGGACTTCAACACTTGCCTCTTACAACACGAGGACTTCAACAAAAACAAATACAATTGTTGTTGACAACTTGTGTTCTTGAAAACACGGATTTGTCACTAGTAGTACACCCTTCCTATAATCTTATCCTCAAAGAATATGAATGATGTTTTGTAAAGATTAAAGAAGGTATTTACTTATTGAATCAAAAGATATGAAATAATTTCAATGATTCAATAAGCTAAATTAATTTTTAGAATGCAGGAGTGTTAGAGATTAGATTAGAGAGCATATATGATCGTGTAAAAACTTGTGTTTGAATAAATGATTTAGATGAGTATATATAGAGAAAAATAGTTGTAACTCTTTGTGAACAGTTGCCATTAAGAGTTATGATCATTGATGAAAGATAGGAGATGCAACCTTTGGAGAAGAGAAGTGTCTTTTGGAAAAGTTGCTTTCTGTTTAAAAACGGTCGACAGGTCAAAAATGGACCGGTAGACAGGAATTCAAATATATATACGTTATGTGCATGTGTGCATGTTATCTGTGCATTCTGGGCAAAAACGGTCGACCACCTTATTTTCAACCGGTCGACCGGTTTAGTCCAATTTGCACAGTTAATGTGCATATGTATATATATTGAAAGATTGAAGTTATATGATTATTTGAGGATAGATTTTAACATAAATTACTAACATACCAAATAATCAACCTCTAATATATGGAGCTCTTTGTGTTTCTTAAATGAATAACTTATTTTTGTCGATCACGGCTTATTCCTTTGTCAGAAATTAAAACTCTATAAAAATCTTGACTCAACAACAACTACTCCTATTGGAAGCCGATGTTGGAGGACCACTTGTATTGTAAGGATTTGCATGAGCCCATCATCTACAAAGACAAGGTAGAAGGAAAGAACGATGCTCAGTGGGAACTATTGAACCGGAAGGATGTTGCTATGATCCGTAAGTACATTGACAAAACTCTCTTCGAGCATGTTTCTACTTATACAAATGCCTATGAATTATGGACAAAACCTTAGTCCATGATTTAGAAGGAACCGCCTCGTAACAAGGCTAATTTAGTTCGACGGTTGGTGAAGTTGGAGTATAAGGATGGTCATAGTATGATTGAGCACTTGAATAATTTCAAGGGGCTCGTAAATCAACTAACAAAAATTGATATGAAGATTGATGATGAGTTACAAGCCATTCGACTCCTTTGTTCCTTATCGAAAAGCTAGGACACACTTGTAGTTAAACTTAGTAACTCAGCTTCGAAAGGAAAGCTAACCATGGATACCGTCAGTGATAGTCTTCTTGGTAAAGAAGCAAGGAGAATGGAACGAGGTGAGTCTATCCATCCAAAAGAAAATGCTGTTGAGAATCTGGATAGGAATGAAACTCATGGACGTAGTAAGAGCCGAGATCCACATCAATCTCATAGTAGATCCAAGTTACACTTGAAGATTTCATGCTATTACTATGGAAGGATGGGTCACAAGAAAATGGAACGTCGATCCTTTAAGAAAGACCAAAAGGACGGTAATGTTTGGCTACCAAATAAGATAAAGAAGAAGCAGGAAGAGAAGAGTACTACTGCTATAACATTAAAAGAAGATATGTTATATCTTGTTGGTGAAGGTAACATTCTAAATATTACTTATGATGAGAGTTCTTGGATTGTTGATTCTGGTGCTTCCTTCCATGTTACTCCACATAAAAGCTTCTTCTCATCCTACCAAAGCGGTGACTTTGGTACGGTGCAAACGGGAAATCAAGATAGGACTAAGATCATTGGGATAGGAGACATCATTCTAACAACAAGCACCAGGTGCAAGCTTGTTTTGAAAGATGTGAGGGATGTCCCATTCATGCGCCTCAATCTTATCTTTACCGAAAAGCTAGATGATTATGGTCTGATGACTTACTTTGGTGAAGGAAAATGGAAGCTCACCAAAGGAAGTTTAATAATGGCTCGAGGAAAGAAGGTAGGATCATTGCACATAATGCAAGCTAAGCTCTGCAAAGGAGAGGTAAACATCACCACTGATGATATGGCACATGGCATAAATAACTTGGGCACATCAATGAGAAGGGTCTTCACATACTCGCTCGAAAACAACTCCTCCATAACGTGAAAGGTAAACCACTTGATCCTTGTGCTCATTGTTTAGCTAGAAATTGACACATAGTTGCTTTCCAAAGATCTTCTCAACCCACAAGGAGAAAGAACATTCTAGACCTCATGGATACTGACGTGTGTTCAATGTCGGAGAGATCCATTGGTAGTGCTTTACATATTGTCACCTTCATTGATGATCATTCGAAGAAAGTGTGGTTGCACCTGTCAAAATCAAAGGATCAAGTGCTTGATGCCTTCAAAGAATTCCATGCTTTAGTGGAGCGTGAGACTGGATGAAAGATCAAGTGTGTAAATCAGATAATGGAGGTGAGTATGGAGGTCCTTTTGAATCCTATTGCAAGAAATATGGCATTAGGCTAGAGAAGACTCCACCTAAGACACCACAATTGAATGGGCTAGCTGAGAGAATGAACCATACCATTGAAGAAAGAGTTTATTGTGTGCTCTTTTATGCTAAGTTACCCAACCATTTTGGGGAGAAGCTATAATGACTGTGGTTGACAATGTCAACCTCACACCATCAGTTCCTTTAGATGAGGTCATCCTAGAGGAAGCTTGGAGGGGCAAGAGGGCTTCATAAAATCATCTCAAGGTGTTTGGGTGCAGGGCATTTGTTCACATCCCCAAAGATGAGAGAGCTAAGCTTGATGCAAATACAAATGAGTGTTGGGTACGGGCTTTGGGATCCAACTAACAAGAAGATTGTTCGCAGTAGAGACGTTGTATTCTTCGAAGATCAAACAATTTAAGATATCAAGAATTTAGAGAGGCCAAGATTGAGAAGCAGTAAGAACACCGAACCTACTCTAGTTTGACATAAAGATAATAACACACAAGAAAGTATTGATGCTGAAGATCATGAAATTCATGATGAACCCGCTCAGGAAGAACCTCAATCTAGCACTCCAACCGCACCAGAGCCGAGACGATCCTCGAGTGACAGAAGACCACCCACCCAATACAACACAGAGGAATACGTTATGCTCACTGATGAGGGGGAGCCTCAAAGCTATAAAGAAGCAATGAGTGATTGTCACAAAGAAGAATGGAGAATAGCCATGCAAGAAGAAATGAAATCCTTGCATGAGAATAACATATATGAACTAGTGGAGCTATCAAAAGGGAGAAGAGATTTAAAGAATAAGTGAGTGTATAGAATCAAGATCGAAGAGAACTATTCAAAGGCTCTCTACAAAGCTTGGTTAGTCGTCAAAAGATTCGGACAATAAAAAAGTATCGATTTTGAAGAGATATTCTCTCCCGTGGTAAAGATGTCATCCATCCGAGTTGTCCTTAGCCTAGCAGCCGTGCAAGATTTGGAGATTTAATAACTCGATGTCAAGACGACATTTGTTCATGGTGACCCAGAGGAAGAGATCTGTATAGAGCAGCCTGAGGGATTAAAAGTTCCAGGAAAATAAAATTTAGTGTGCCGCCTCACGAAGAGTCTATACGGGAATAAGCAAGCATCAAGGAAATGGTACAAGAAGTTCGACGCATTCATGGAAGAATATGATTTCAAAAAGATGGAAAGCGATCATTATGTTTTCACAAAGAGGTATGTAAGTGGTGACTTTCTCATACTTCTGCTCTATGTTGATGATATGTTAATTATTGGTCAAGATCGCATAAAGATAGCTGCTCTAAAGAAAGATCTAAGCAAGAGCTTCACCTGAAAGATTTGGGATTAGCTAAACAAATCCTTGGGATGAGAATAACTCATGATAGATCAGAAAGACTGTTATGACTATCCCAAGAAAGGTACATTGAGAAAGTGTTGGAAAGGTTCAACATGAACAAATTAAAGCCGATTAACACTCCACTTGCTGGACACTTCAAGCTAAGTTCGAAGCAAAGTCTGACAAGTGAAAGACATGGAGGAAATGAAGAAGATACCATACTCATCTTTAGTAGGCAGTCTCATGTATGCAATGATATGCACAAGACCAGATATCACCTATGCAGTTGGTGTTGTCAGTCGCTTCTTGGCTAACCCAAGGAATGAACATTGGGTTGCAGTCAAATGGATCCTCCGACATCTACGTGAAACTTGCAAAAGATGTTTATGCTTTGGAAAAGGAAAGCCTGTATTAGAAGGATACACAGATGCAGGCTTGGCCGGTGACATTGATTCAAGGTAATCAACATCGGGATACTTAACTACTTTTGTAGGGGGAGCTATTTCGTCGGAATCAAAGCTGCAAAAGTGTGTTGCATTATCCACTACAAAGGCTGAGTATATCGCAACTACCGAAGCATGCAAGGAGATGTTGTGGGTAAAGAACTTATTGCACGAGTTAGGAATAGATCAAGAAAAGTATGCCTTGAAGTGTGACAATCAAAGTGTAATTTACTTGGCAAAGAATTCAACATTTCATACCCGCACAAAGCACATTGATACAAGATATCATTGGATCTGAGAAGTCCTCGAGGAAAAGCAAATACATCTTAACTTGGCTCATAGAGATAAGAACTGGCCTGACATGATGACCAAAGTAACACCAACAAAGAAGTTTGAAGATTGCTGTCAAAGTGCCGGTTTGCTACTACCCCCAATTAAGTCGAAAGGGGGAGATTTGTTGGGATCACTCCTTAATTTGAGAGTTTGTAGAAAATTCTAGATCTTTCTAGAGAAATATAGAATTTTCTAGAACGTTCTGAAGGACTCTCTAAAAACTTGTGGAAGAGTGTAGAACCCTCTGAAATATTCCGGAGATATGTGGAACCTTCTAAAACCTTACGGAAGATTATGGAAGCATATAGAATGGAATGAAAGAGTGTAGAGATTTCTAGGGAGTGTGGAGTATTCTAGAGAATCAATCTCTGCCCTTGGACAAGTAATCTCTACCATTCATTGTGGAGGTTGTGTAGTATAAATAGGGGCAGAAGCCTTCATTCTTAATCAATCAATAAAAAAAATCCAAGAATTATAAAAGAGAGCCTCTTTGAGAGAAAAAAAGAGATAGCTTAGGAAGTCTCTATCCTTAAGCTTGAGTGAGGCACCGAGTGTGAGTTGCTTTTGTAATCATATTTTTGTAATCCAACTATTCTTTGGTATAGTAGAAGAATCTCCATATTAGAGAATTATAAACTCTTATGCTCACATTACTACTTTCAATCTTAAAGTGCCTATCTTAACTTCACGAAGTGGAAAAGCCTGAGATTTTCCAACATTTTAGTCTATGTGGATGATTTTATAATTACAGGTGATAATGAACAAGAAATTAATCATGTTATTCAACATCTAGATAGATAATTCTCCATCAAAGATTTAGGTGAACTCGGTTATTTTTTAGGAATAGAAGTCAATAGAATATCAGGGTCATAGATGAATCTATGTCAAATGAAATATATCAAGGAATTACTCATCAAAGCCAAAATGCATGAAGCAAAATCATTGCCAACTCCGATAACCAATTTGCATTTATCAAAGCACAAGGGTGAAGCAATAACTAATGCTAAGGAATACATAAGCATTATTGGAGCACTACAGTATGCTACAATTACTAGACCAGATATATCATAGAGTGTTGATAAAGTATGTCGGTTTATGCACCAGCCTTTGGATGAACATTGGAAGGACGTAAAAAGAATATTGAGATACTTAAGTGGCACATTAAATCTGGAAAGCAATTAACTATCACTGGTTTCACTGATGTAGATTGGGTATCAGACCCTGATGATCGAAGGTCAACATCAGGGTACTGTATTTATCTAGGTGAAAAACCTGTATCATGATATTCAAAGAATCAACCTACAATATCCAGATCAAGCACTGAGTTTTAATACCGAAGTCTAGCTAGTGCAACAGCGGAAGTAATATGGGTGGAATCACTTCTCAATGAAGTGCAAATATATACAAGCAAAAAGGCAGTAATTTGGCGTGATAACCTAAGTGTTATCTGCCAATCCAATATTGCATACAAGAACAAAGCACATGGAGCTCGATTTATACTTTGTAAGAGAACAGGTAAACAACAACAAAATTGAAATAAACCATATATCTGCATCTTACCAAAGGGAAGATATACTCATGAAGGTACTGTCAGCTCGATAACTTCTGCCGATTCAGAGATGATTTAAAAGCCGAAAGCATAAATAGCAGATCTAATGACAGTACTTCAAGTTCGAAGCAAAATCAATCTGTTGCATCGAATAATCTTAAAGACCAATAAAAGATCCATCAGTAACTCAACTTAAAAAAATTAACTGACTGATTCACTCGAAGAATCATGGATCTCGACTTAATTAATCAAAGATCTATGAAGGTCCAGAGACAGTTCGAAGATTGACAACCTTTTCTATCAAATTTTTTATTATTTTTGAAGGTGATGTGAGATTTGGGCAGCGAATTTTTTTTGGAAATAAGGGTGAAAACCCTAGCTTATTTTAAGGAAGAGAATTGGAGAGTAAAGAATACGGCTGATTAAATGATGTTTTATATCCAATATGAGGGCAGAAATATAATTTGATTTGTACAGCTGTACATGGACTCGGTCAAGCCAAGCTGTAACATTCCTGAAATTCATTAAGTTTAAATTGGCCATTAAATTATTTTTTTGAAATAAATTGTGATTTAATTAGAAAATTTTCTAGAATGAATAAATAAATAAATAAAAGGAAAATGTATGAATATATGTATATAAATAGATATAAATAAATTTAATTCAAGTAAATTGGGGATTTGAACCTACATTTGAGATAAATGTTTTTAAAATAAACATTTGGCCTTTAAAATCATTAAGGTGAAATTTAGGTATTTTTAAAATGGAACTTTTAATTGAAAATTCAATAATTTATATTTTTATCAAATTAGTTGGATTTAAAAGTTGTATTTTGAATTGGATACAAATGATTTTCAAAACAATTGTTTAAAACTAAATACTATTTTATATGGGTTTATTTATTAAAAACATAATTAGTTTAAAATTCATTTCCTTTCTTTAAATTAGAATAAGTAGGAATAATGGACAAAATGGTTATAAAATAAGAAATAAAAATCTGAAATAATATAAACATAGATAATTATTTATTTAAATGGTATACTAGTCTTAATTCAAAAATAAAATAAACTAAGAAATGTATATATATGTGTGTGATTTGTTTGTGAGTGTACAAATTGTTTTAAATTCCTTTCTTTTTAAAAATTTGTAAAAGTAAAATAAATACATATGTTAGTATCTCAAGTTTAAAATGAGTGTTTTAAAAAAATGAGTAGCATTTAAAAATTTGTTAAGATACAATATATGTATATATATACAGACATAAATGAAATTCTACTCAAGTGAATTCGAATTTGAAAATTAAATTTAAGACAAATGTTTTAATTATAAGTAGCATTAAAAAAAAAAAAAAAGAATTAAGTTGTAAGTATATATGCACATACAAATGAAAGAAAAGGTGTAAACATGTACAAACAAATGCTAACATACTTTAAAGGATCTTACCTATATGCATATATATCCAATAGCATCATCACCCTTTATTTTAAATAATCAAGTTAAGAATGCAATCAAACCATATCTCACAAAATCTGAAACAAACAGTAAAAAGGAGATTTGGCCTCACCTATTTCAATACATAAAGCTGTTCAAAGCACATATATCAAAAAGGAAACAACTCAGAAACCAAAAGAAAAAAAATATCAAGGCAAAGGTAAAAAGAAAGGAAGCTGCCAATCTTTCTTTCTTCAATCCAAAAATTTGAATCTGAAAAACATCTTAAAATAAACCAATTTCAAATCTGGGAAAATCAGAGGCAAGTTTTAAAGTCTGGAAAAAATTTGCAAACATTTCAAGCCTGGAAATTCGAATTCTTCAACCTGGAAGCAAAGCAAAACTGAAATGCAAATCAGAAGCAAAGCAAACCTGGGAACAAGAATCAAATGTAGATTCAAACTAATTCCAGGTTCAACAAATCAAAAACAAAGAACCTGGGAATATTAAGATAAAAAAAAAAACAATCCTCAAGCTTTGTTTCCATTCTCAGAAAATTTGCAGATGTATAAAATACAGAGCTGCAGTTTTTCCAGTGGGCAGTGATTCTCTAGAGAAAAAAAATAAAGGCAAGTGAAGTTTTTATTTTTGTTTTTTTGAATTTGAAATTGTGAATTAGTGATAAAGCAGGAATTTAAACAACTTTATTTAATAAGTTGCAGGAGGAAATTAGATTCAAAAAGATTAAACTCATTCCTGAATTTCAAGTTGCAAAGAAAAAAAAA
Organism: Allium cepa; assembly: GCA_030765085.1. Taxonomy (NCBI): domain Eukaryota; kingdom Viridiplantae; phylum Streptophyta; class Magnoliopsida; order Asparagales; family Amaryllidaceae; genus Allium; species Allium cepa. The sequence goes on along the minus strand of JASFAV010000025.1, from coordinate 1,605,626 downwards.
AGAGAAATTCTCTGTCAATCCAAACTGTAAGTATCAAAGAAAAAAAATCAAAATTTTTGTTGAAATAAGTAAGTTAATACAATAGGGGATAAAGGAAAGTTCTTTTACAAACTTTGCAGATAAAAGCCTCAAAGATTTAAAGAAGGAACAAAAGAAAAAAAAAAATCAAAATTCCAGATGTTTAAAGATAAGTTGTTCCCTGCCTTCCTCTGTTCTCTGCCCTCTGAACCATTCAAGGTGAGCAAACTCACTTTTCCCTGATCCTATCTTGATGATTCATGAAGTATGATAATGAGATGTGTTTGAATGATGTGTATCTTGGCTTGCATGTTTGTATATTTGTGGATGATTGAGTGCATTTATCTGTATATATAGAAAAGTAGATCTGTTCTAGTTCATATCTTAGTTACAGGGTTCCAATCTAAGCTTTAAAATCAAATTCACTTTGTATAATGAATATTAAGCTTAGAACCTTGAAAAGAAAATGTTTATAACAGCATATACTTATTTTTAAAAATAATTACAAGTTTTAAAAATAGATAATTTATTATAAATCATTGAATTTGCAGTAAAAATAAATTTGGGTCAAATTTTTATGATTTCGATTTTTAGTTTTGATTTCATAATTGAATTGCAAATAGTAGACCATGATTTTTGAAACTTGTATCATGATTTTTAGATCAGTAATTAAAGAGAATTTTCAAATTTTCTGTTTTGGGCATGTTGGTCAATTCACGGCGAACTACGGCGAGATGAGCGGTGCCGTTGAACGTGAAGGTCGTGGGGGAGACAAGGGTCATGGGAAAAATACTTTGGGATTTTATTATCAATCGTGTTCACCAGTAATGATCGAGTTAGGGTTTATCACCCTGCGTTTTGACGTCGAAGTTTTTTTGGGTTTCGTGGCGTCGAGTCGTAACCGGGGGCGATCGCGGTGGGTTCTGGTGATGCTGGGGAGTGAGGCGGAGCTACGGCTAAGGTGGCGAGGTCTCTCGATTTTGGTGTTGCCGTGGAGGGGTGGTTTTTGGGGTGACGGTGGTTTCGAACAGCATGGGTTCGATACCCATATTTTGATTCGCGATCGTATGGGGTATTTTGGGTTTTGCAAAGCGCTGTGGTGGTCGAGAGCGACTTGTTGAGGCCGGGGCGATGGTCGTTGGTGGATGGTGGGACGGTGCATGGTGCACGCGGGGAGGCCGTGTATCAGGGAATGTTGAAGTTGGGGGAGATGAAGACTTCTGGAAGTTCACTCATGAAGGTGTGATTATAATAGCTTGAGGGAATTGAACTGTATGCCTAAGTTTGGGTTTGTTAAATTTGTTATTAAGTTAAAGGGTTATAAATTATTTCCAAATTGTTAAGTTAAAAATGTTTTAAAATTCATATAATCTTGGGTTTTGAAAGTTTATATATAAGAAAAAAAAAACTTTGAAATTCAAAATTGAAAATAGTTTTTAAAACTATAAATCGATAAATAGTTAAGTTATTTAAGATTATGCTTGATAACTTTAAATTTAAAAAAAAAAAAAAGAGAGATGAATGATTACTTATATTAAAGCTTAATAAATTATTTAACTAAGATAATTTCAAAGATTAACAGGTAATTATGTAAATGTTAATAAGGATATTAACAAGATAATGTTTTATCTTAATTTAGGTCTTAATATCTTAATTTTGATTAAGTAAATTTAAAGGAAATAAAATTTAATTAATTCATTTAATTGTAAAGGTTTGATTAAGAAATTGGATAAGGAAAATAATTTACTTGATTAATAAATGGTTGAGGATGAAAGGTTAATTAATTTAAGATTAATTAAATTGTAATTAAAAGATTATTAACTAGATTTTTAATTAAAGATTAGGGACTAATTTAGAGGTTGTTAAGTGGTAATCAATAAATTTGTCAATGGTGATTAAGAATTAACCTAATGGTAAATAGGTATTGATTAACTTGAGATTATTAATCAATTGTTAAAGAATAATTAATTTATGAAACAAAGGTTAATTAAATGATAATGAGGTCAATCAAGAAGTGATTAATTAATTAAATAATTGTGATTAATTGATTTTTGGTTGGTTAAGCAAGGTAAGTTGATTTATTCTTAAGTAATTAATTTAATTTGAATTAATTAGAGACATGTTTGCTTATGAATGATTGTATTGCCTTGCATTGATTGTTATCTTGGACTATAATATTCTGTGATGTGAGATATGCTGTGCATTGATCTATGATATCCGTGATATGTTTTCGGTATAAATACCCTTGGCCGTGAAACGACATTGAAATTCGATGCGACAGGGAGTCGGATTCCAGTTGGTTATCCGAAACCCACATCGAATCATATTAGTTAATCTTTATGATTGATATTTTACTTTATCTATGAATCTGTGAATATAGGTAAGCGTTATGGGTTATACCGCTTATCGATATGATTAAATCTGTGATGACGATGTTGTGCACAATTGTGTTGAACCCCTGGACCACACATATACACACACAAATATGGATTGCACGTGGAAATTAGTTAAGTCACAGATTTTGAAATTGTTTTAAAATTTGAATTTTTGAATCCAAAATAGTTTTGGAATTAGAATTGAAGTTTTTGAAAAAATGAATTTCAAAAATAAAAGTTATTTTGAATAACTCGAATGAGTTTTGAAATTTTAAATAATTTGAGTTAAATTTGAATTCAATAATTGAATTGAATTCTATGATTTGGAAACTAGGGTTTTAAAAAAAAAAAAAAAGTTATTCAACTTATAAATGAATTTATATGGGTTTTTAAACCAATTTAAAAGTGATGTTTTAGAATTTAAGATTAGCCCAAGATTCCAACTTGTATAAATCGGATTTTTCTGAAACGAAAACTGTTGTTTTCAAATAATAGAAGCTTTCATATAAGAAATGGATTTCCAATGTATGTTAAAAGGAATTCAAGTTTTGAAATGAAAATGGTATTCCAAGTTATAAATAAATCTTTGGAACGTGTTTTGAAAGCTATAGATTAAATCTTAAATTTATCGAGTTAATCCAATTGGAATGGAAGTTGTTTTGAATCTATGAATAGATCTTTGTGAAACTAGGTGAAACTTGGTGAAATAAATCTTTTTGTTTAAAGATTTAAAATGGTAATTTGCTTAACCATTTGAAAGAAAAGTTTTGGATTTTATAAGTTGTGACTTAACTAAAATCCCATATCCATATGTTTTAAAATATGGCGCTCATTATTCGGTTTAGCCGGGAGAGGACCTAGTGTCATATAGCCCATTCCGAATAGTGATACGACGTTAGGGATAGCAATTGAAGACCGGTGGTGAAGACCGGATATTTCCGAAAACAAAAGGGTAACTCATCGATTGTCTCTGCACTGGCTGATCCCCGGTATAGAGATCTTCATATGTGATGGGAAGTCCGGACGTGATTAGGGATTATCCGGATTTGCAAGGGCTTCTTCGGAAGTGCCTTCGGTTCTGTTCGAACCCGGGACAGACTTGTATGGTTGTATGTCCGACATTACACTTTGAGATGTTAACTGATTTCTATCAAATACATTTCTGCTTGGTGGCGGAGAATTTATTCTCTTAGCTTAACACCCTTCTCTGAGACGTACGAGCTCAGAGGTTATGTAGTTGATATTTATCAGTGATATTCCCAATTTGGTAATGTGGCATGCTGAGTGCTGCTGTGTGATGATCATTGGTTGATCATTTGTGATATGATCATTTGTTTGATCATTTATCTTTGTGATCATTGCTTTGGTCATCTGTTGACCCAAAGCATGGCTTTGTGCCAAAGCGTAGCTTTGTGGACGAGACTGCATCAGGACCTCACTCCCCGGAAATGGTCGAAACAGGAAAGATGCGGCAAGGTTATGAGGGTCGCTCCCTTTAGGGTGTGTCATTCCCTTCTGGTAAAGGGTGGTATCAGGTATGGAGCCCTGGTATTTAACCTATGTGGTTGCTCCAATCTCATTTACTGTGTGGTTGTTGCTTTGAGGCGCCTCGGATAAAGGTCCCAAAGGACCGGGGAATGACATATTCGTGTAGTAGTTACCTAGTTACAGAGGTAACCCGGCCTTGTGTTGGCAGAGATCTAACCGTAACGTTAGTTTCTCGGGACGTCCCGCCAGAGGCGATCCCATAGACAGTAGGAAGTTCCTTAGCCTGACCATTTGTTGGAAATCCAATCAAAACAATACGCGCCCTGTACGGTTTTAGTTGTATAACCTGCCATGGAATGTGGCGGTAACCTGCTATTGAACATGGTAGCTATAGTAGGCATACGACGAAATGTCGTATGCTGGCTAGGATTTATATTATATTTTCGAAATGGTTTTCCACACTTTGCACTTATAGTAATAATATCAAAGAAATTTCTCGTATTAAGCATATTTGACTATCATAAGGAGAAATCTCCTCCAATTCTGCGTTTGCATTGTGTGTGTGGCGGGAGGCCTTATGGTAGTTTCATTTTTAAAAAAGCATTGCGGATTTCAAATTTAAATTCTTTTGTTGTTTTAAAAGACCAAATGTTTTTGTTTGCTCATACCAGTCCCATGACTGACCTGGAGTTTATTGTTCCTTTCCTAAACTCTGGGTGCCCACTATTTTCCCACACGGGCAGTCTAGAGTTGGGATTTTCAGATAATCTATAGTAGGTGTAGATCCGATAGCTTTCAGCCTTAGGATTTGGCTCTCTAGAGTTGCTTCTGTTCATTTTGATTGGGAGTACAAGCTATTTCTGGATTGGTGCTTTGGAGATGTAGATTGCTGATGCCGGAGTTCTTTCTTGAAGACTATTTTGGAGATTTTGTTCCGCTGCTAGTGTTATCTTTTATTTCCGCTGCTATTTCTTGTATCTCTGATGTATATTGATGTTCATTGTATCATTCTGTTGTATCAGATATTGTATCAAATGTTGTACATTGATATATATTATTCATTTCTTCCGCTGTGTTATTTACTTAATGTGTTATAAGCTCCGGCGACTCGAATTTGAACGATCGAATCTGCGACATTCGAGTACAATGTGAAGTATGGATGTCGATTTTCGAACGCGAAAAATTCGAATCGTTACATTTGGTATCAGAGCTGAAGGTTAAAACTTTAGCTCAGGAGTATAACACATTAAGTAACTCATTAGAGATAGGGTGAAGTAAACCCTAGAATGAGTATATTCCTGAGATATCCGTTCAAATGCCTCAGTAAATTCTCTTACTATCCATTGATAGTGAGTATGAGTGCGAGAAGAGAACGAGATAGGGGACAGGGGAGTACCACTACAAATGGTCAATACCCTGCAACAGTGGGAATATCTTTTCTCTATCAATCTCCTTTGATCCGATTTCGAATTCTTTTGATTGCTTCGCGACTGCTCCAGAAAGAAGTTTCGGTGTGATGATGGCCATACGTATTGTTGTAGGAAATTCTTACTTCGTATCTTCATCGGTTTCTTATCAGCTTTTCGATCTAAACTCTAATGAATTTGAAATTGAAAATATTAAATAAATTGGAAATTTTAAATTAGTAAATTGGTTAACTAATATGAAGATTTGATCCATCTATCTATTCTCTGGGATCCGATATATTCTACGAACGATTAGTTATCTCTTCGAACTAGTCAATGCCTTTGCATATTCGTAGACCGATGGACCCAAATATCTTGTGTAATATTATATGAGACTGTTCTCATATCTATTGTTGATATTCTTATTTGGTAAGCCAAATACAGAATTTATATCCAGTTCGATTTGGAAAGGAATTTCTCTATCTTTCATCTTTTCTTTCTCGTCCTTGCAATTTCGAGGACGAAATTCTTTTAAGGGGGGAAATCTGTAACATTCCTGAAATTCATTAAGTTTAAATTGGCCATTAAATTATTTTTTTGAAATAAATTGTGATTTAATTAGAAAATTTTCTAGAATGAATAAATAAATAAATAAAAGGAAAATGTATGAATATATGTATATAAATAGATATAAATAAATTTAATTCAAGTAAATTGGGGATTTGAACCTACATTTGAGATAAATGTTTTTAAAATAAACATTTGGCCTTTAAAATCATTAAGGTGAAATTTAGGTATTTTTAAAATGGAACTTTTAATTGAAAATTCAATAATTTATATTTTTATCAAATTAGTTGGATTTAAAAGTTGTATTTTGAATTGGATACAAATGATTTTCAAAACAATTGTTTAAAACTAAATACTATTTTATATGGGTTTATTTATTAAAAACATAATTAGTTTAAAATTCATTTCCTTTCTTTAAATTAGAATAAGTAGGAATAATGGACAAAATGGTTATAAAATAAGAAATAAAAATCTGAAATAATATAAACATAGATAATTATTTATTTAAATGGTATACTAGTCTTAATTCAAAAATAAAATAAACTAAGAAATGTATATATGTGTGTGTGATTTGTTTGTGAGTGTACAAATTGTTTTAAATTCCTTTCTTTTTAAAAATTTGTAAAAGTAAAATAAATACATATGTTAGTATCTCAAGTTTAAAATGAGTGTTTTAAAAAAATGAGTAGCATTTAAAAATTTGTTAAGATACAATATATGTATATATATACAGACATAAATGAAATTCTACTCAAGTGAATTCGAATTTGAAAATTAAATTTAAGACAAATGTTTTAATTATAAGTAGCATTAAAAAAAAAAGAAGAATTAAGTTGTAAGTATATATGCACATACAAATGAAAGAAAAGGTGTAAACATGTACAAACAAATGCTAACATACTTTAAAGGATCTTACCTATATGCATATATATCCAATAGCATCATCACCCTTTATTTTAAATAATCAAGTTAAGAATGCAATCAAACCATATCTCACAAAATCTGAAACAAACAGTAAAAAGGAGATTTGGCCTCACCTATTTCAATACATAAAGCTGTTCAAAGCACATATATCAAAAAGGAAACAACTCAGAAACCAAAAGAAAAAAAATATCAAGGCAAAGGTAAAAAGAAAGGAAGCTGCCAATCTTTCTTTCTTCAATCCAAAAATTTGAATCTGAAAAACATCTTAAAATAAACCAATTTCAAATCTGGGAAAATCAGAGGCAAGTTTTAAAGTCTGGAAACAAATTTGCAAACATTTCAAGCCTGGAAATTCGAATTCTTCAACCTGGAAGCAAAGCAAAACTGAAATGCAAATCAGAAGCAAAGCAAACCTGGGAACAAGAATCAAATGTAGATTCAAACTAATTCCAGGTTCAACAAATCAAAAACAAAGAACCTGGGAATATTAAGATAAAAAAAAAACAATCCTCAAGCTTTGTTTCCATTCTCAGAAAATTTGCAGATGTATAAAATACAGAGCTGCAGTTTTTCCAGTGGGCAGTGATTCTCTAGAGAAAAAAAATAAAGGCAAGTGAAGTTTTTATTTTTGTTTTTTTGAATTTGAAATTGTGAATTAGTGATAAAGCAGGAATTTAAACAACTTTATTTAATAAGTTGCAGGAGGAAATTAGATTCAAAAAGATTAAACTCATTCCTGAATTTCAAGTTGCAAAGAAAAAAAAAAGAGAAATTCTCTGTCAATCCAAACTGTAAGTATCAAAGAAAAAAAATCAAAATTTTTGTTGAAATAAGTAAGTTAATACAATAGGGGATAAAGGAAAGTTCTTTTACAAACTTTGCAGATAAAAGCCTCAAAGATTTAAAGAAGGAACAAAAGAAAAAAAAAAAATCAAAATTCCAGATGTTTAAAGATAAGTTGTTCCCTGCCTTCCTCTGTTCTCTGCCCTCTGAACCATTCAAGGTGAGCAAACTCACTTTTCCCTGATCCTATCTTGATGATTCATGAAGTATGATAATGAGATGTGTTTGAATGATGTGTATCTTGGCTTGCATGTTTGTATATTTGTGGATGATTGAGTGCATTTATCTGTATATATAGAAAAGTAGATCTGTTCTAGTTCATATCTTAGTTACAGGGTTCCAATCTAAGCTTTAAAATCAAATTCACTTTGTATAATGAATATTAAGCTTAGAACCTTGAAAAGAAAATGTTTATAACAGCATATACTTATTTTTAAAAATAATTACAAGTTTTAAAAATAGATAATTTATTATAAATCATTGAATTTGCAGTAAAAATAAATTTGGGTCAAATTTTTATGATTTCGATTTTTAGTTTTGATTTCATAATTGAATTGCAAATAGTAGACCATGATTTTTGAAACTTGTATCATGATTTTTAGATCAGTAATTAAAGAGAATTTTCAAATTTTCTGTTTTGGGCATGTTGGTCAATTCACGGCGAACTACGGCGAGATGAGCGGTGCCGTTGAACGTGAAGGTCGTGGGGGAGACAAGGGTCATGGGAAAAATACTTTGGGATTTTATTATCAATCGTGTTCACCAGTAATGATCGAGTTAGGGTTTATCACCCTGCGTTTTGACGTCGAAGTTTTTTTGGGTTTCGTGGCGTCGAGTCGTAACCGGGGGCGATCGCGGTGGGTTCTGGTGATGCTGGGGAGTGAGGCGGAGCTACGGCTAAGGTGGCGAGGTCTCTCGATTTTGGTGTTGCCGTGGAGGGGTGGTTTTTGGGGTGACGGTGGTTTCGAACAGCATGGGTTCGATACCCATATTTTGATTCGCGATCGTATGGGGTATTTTGGGTTTTGCAAAGCGCTGTGGTGGTCGAGAGCGACTTGTTGAGGCCGGGGCGATGGTCGTTGGTGGATGGTGGGACGGTGCATGGTGCACGCGGTGCACGCGGGGAGGCCGTGTATCAGGGAATGTTGAAGTTGGGGGAGATGAAGACTTCTGGAAGTTCACTCATGAAGGTGTGATTATAATAGCTTGAGGGAATTGAACTGTATGCCTAAGTTTGGGTTTGTTAAATTTGTTATTAAGTTAAAGGGTTATAAATTATTTCCAAATTGTTAAGTTAAAAATGTTTTAAAATTCATATAATCTTGGGTTTTGAAAGTTTATATATAAGAAAAAAAAAACTTTGAAATTCAAAATTGAAAATAGTTTTTAAAACTATAAATCGATAAATAGTTAAGTTATTTAAGATTATGCTTGATAACTTTAAATTTAAAAAAAAAAAAGAGAGATGAATGATTACTTATATTAAAGCTTAATAAATTATTTAACTAAGATAATTTCAAAGATTAACAGGTAATTATGTAAATGTTAATAAGGATATTAACAAGATAATGTTTTATCTTAATTTAGGTCTTAATATCTTAATTTTGATTAAGTAAATTTAAAGGAAATAAAATTTAATTAATTCATTTAATTGTAAAGGTTTGATTAAGAAATTGGATAAGGAAAATAATTTACTTGATTAATAAATGGTTGAGGATGAAAGGTTAATTAATTTAAGATTAATTAAATTGTAATTAAAAGATTATTAACTAGATTTTTAATTAAAGATTAGGGACTAATTTAGAGGTTGTTAAGTGGTAATCAATAAATTTGTCAATGGTGATTAAGAATTAACCTAATGGTAAATAGGTATTGATTAACTTGAGATTATTAATCAATTGTTAAAGAATAATTAATTTATGAAACAAAGGTTAATTAAATGATAATGAGGTCAATCAAGAAGTGATTAATTAATTAAATAATTGTGATTAATTGATTTTTGGTTGGTTAAGCAAGGTAAGTTGATTTATTCTTAAGTAATTAATTTAATTTGAATTAATTAGAGACATGTTTGCTTATGAATGATTGTATTGCCTTGCATTGATTGTTATCTTGGACTATAATATTCTGTGATGTGAGATATGCTGTGCATTGATCTATGATATCCGTGATATGTTTTCGGTATAAATACCCTTGGCCGTGAAACGACATTGAAATTCGATGCGACAGGGAGTCGGATTCCAGTTGGTTATCCGAAACCCACATCGAATCATATTAGTTAATCTTTATGATTGATATTTTACTTTATCTATGAATCTGTGAATATAGGTAAGCGTTATGGGTTATACCGCTTATCGATATGATTAAATCTGTGATGACGATGTTGTGCACAATTGTGTTGAACCCCTGGACCACACATATACACACACAAATATGGATTGCACGTGGAAATTAGTTAAGTCACAGATTTTGAAATTGTTTTAAAATTTGAATTTTTGAATCCAAAATAGTTTTGGAATTAGAATTGAAGTTTTTGAAAAAATGAATTTCAAAAATAAAAGTTATTTTGAATAACTCGAATGAGTTTTGAAATTTTAAATAATTTGAGTTAAATTTGAATTCAATAATTGAATTGAATTCTATGATTTGGAAACTAGGGTTTAAAAAAAAAAAAAAAGTTATTCAACTTATAAATGAATTTATATGGGTTTTTAAACCAATTTAAAAGTGATGTTTTAGAATTTAAGATTAGCCCAAGATTCCAACTTGTATAAATCGGATTTTTCTGAAACGAAAACTGTTGTTTTCAAATAATAGAAGCTTTCATATAAGAAATGGATTTCCAATGTATGTTAAAAGGAATTCAAGTTTTGAAATGAAAATGGTATTCCAAGTTATAAATAAATCTTTGGAACGTGTTTTGAAAGCTATAGATTAAATCTTAAATTTATCGAGTTAATCCAATTGGAATGGAAGTTGTTTTGAATCTATGAATAGATCTTTGTGAAACTAGGTGAAACTTGGTGAAATAAATCTTTTTGTTTAAAGATTTAAAATGGTAATTTGCTTAACCATTTGAAAGAAAAGTTTTGGATTTTATAAGTTGTGACTTAACTAAAATCCCATATCCATATGTTTTAAAATATGGCGCTCATTATTCGGTTTAGCCGGGAGAGGACCTAGTGTCATATAGCCCATTCCGAATAGTGATACGACGTTAGGGATAGCAATTGAAGACCGGTGGTGAAGACCGGATATTTCCGAAAACAAAAGGGTAACTCATCGATTGTCTCTGCACTGGCTGATCCCCGGTATAGAGATCTTCATATGTGATGGGAAGTCCGGACGTGATTAGGGATTATCCGGATTTGCAAGGGCTTCTTCGGAAGTGCCTTCGGTTCTGTTCGAACCCGGGACAGACTTGTATGGTTGTATGTCCGACATTACACTTTGAGATGTTAACTGATTTCTATCAAATACATTTCTGCTTGGTGGCGGAGAATTTATTCTCTTAGCTTAACACCCTTCTCTGAGACGTACGAGCTCAGAGGTTATGTAGTTGATATTTATCAGTGATATTCCCAATTTGGTAATGTGGCATGCTGAGTGCTGCTGTGTGATGATCATTGGTTGATCATTTGTGATATGATCATTTGTTTGATCATTTATCTTTGTGATCATTGCTTTGGTCATCTGTTGACCCAAAGCATGGCTTTGTGCCAAAGCGTAGCTTTGTGGACGAGACTGCATCAGGACCTCACTCCCCGGAAATGGTCGAAACAGGAAAGATGCGGCAAGGTTATGAGGGTCGCTCCCTTTAGGGTGTGTCATTCCCTTCTGGTAAAGGGTGGTATCAGGTATGGAGCCCTGGTATTTAACCTATGTGGTTGCTCCAATCTCATTTACTGTGTGGTTGTTGCTTTGAGGCGCCTCGGATAAAGGTCCCAAAGGACCGGGGAATGACATATTCGTGTAGTAGTTACCTAGTTACAGAGGTAACCCGGCCTTGTGTTGGCAGAGATCTAACCGTAACGTTAGTTTCTCGGGACGTCCCGCCAGAGGCGATCCCATAGACAGTAGGAAGTTCCTTAGCCTGACCATTTGTTGGAAATCCAATCAAAACAATACGCGCCCTGTACGGTTTTAGTTGTATAACCTGCCATGGAATGTGGCGGTAACCTGCTATTGAACATGGTAGCTATAGTAGGCATACGACGAAATGTCGTATGCTGGCTAGGATTTATATTATATTTTCGAAATGGTTTTCCACACTTTGCACTTATAGTAATAATATCAAAGAAATTTCTCGTATTAAGCATATTTGACTATCATAAGGAGAAATCTCCTCCAATTCTGCGTTTGCATTGTGTGTGTGGCGGGAGGCCTTATGGTAGTTTCATTTTTAAAAAAGCATTGCGGATTTCAAATTTAAATTCTTTTGTTGTTTTAAAAGACCAAATGTTTTTGTTTGCTCATACCAGTCCCATGACTGACCTGGAGTTTATTGTTCCTTTCCTAAACTCTGGGTGCCCACTATTTTCCCACACGGGCAGTCTAGAGTTGGGATTTTCAGATAATCTATAGTAGGTGTAGATCCGATAGCTTTCAGCCTTAGGATTTGGCTCTCTAGAGTTGCTTCTGTTCATTTTGATTGGGAGTACAAGCTATTTCTGGATTGGTGCTTTGGAGATGTAGATTGCTGATGCCGGAGTTCTTTCTTGAAGACTATTTTGGAGATTTTGTTCCGCTGCTAGTGTTATCTTTTATTTCCGCTGTTATTTCTTGTATCTCTGATGTATATTGATGTTCATTGTATCATTCTGTTGTATCAGATATTGTATCAAATGTTGTACATTGATATATATTATTCATTTCTTCCGCTGTGTTATTTACTTAATGTGTTATAAGCTCCGGCGACTCGAATTTGAACGATCGAATCTGCGACATTCGAGTACAATGTGAAGTATGGATGTCGATTTTCGAACGCGAAAAATTCGAATCGTTACACAAGCTGAGCTACTTTGCATTATAAATACGAAACAATATTGTACATATAATAATGTAATTCAGTAATAAAGATATTCTTCACGCATTAAATCTCTCATTCTTTTAAATTTCTAACTGTATATAAAAGTATAATCTTAATTTAAGTTTAAAACATTGTTTTTGGGTTTTGTTTCTTTTAGATTCAATTGTTGGTTTTGTTAGAGCTTTTGCTGCATTGAATTTTGATAAGTTTGTTTGATTCATTTAGAGAAAAAATGATTTAATCAAAGAAATTTCGATCACGTTCTGTTAAGTACTTGAAAAAAAAATTCAATCAATAGTTACAGACTTGAAAGCATAAGTGTAAAATACTCACATATAGAACAATGAATATGTATTCCAAAGCATAATAAAGCATCATTAATGAATATGTTTACATCCTTATAAACACACTTTGGGAGTGCTTACTTCAAAAGGTTGATAGCTTACTTAAACCCTTGATGTCAAATGTTTCTAAGAGTTATTTTGCAATTGTATATCTATAGAAAAGAATAATAAGTTTTATATGAATTATGGAATACGAAACATTATTATGATTTCAAACATTGAACTGATGCATTTCAAATATTGAAATTATCTATAAATGAGTGCATTTCAATCCGGTGTATTTGTATTATCCATGGGAAAACATTTTCAATACACTTATTGTATATTTCAAAGTAATTTCAAAGTTCATACATTTTGATTTTACTTTTTAATATTTTTATAAAGTTTAAATTTTTTACTAAGTTTCAAGATTAATTCTCCATTGTAGAATTTATTTCTCTATCCTATAATTTATTTTTGATAAAGTTTAAAAAATAGAAATAAAAAGTCAAAAGCTTGTTCTTCTTCAACTAATCAAATGGCTTCTCAATGGTGGACAACCTCCCTTCTTCTGCTCTTCGCAAATACAATTCAACTGTTGGCTGCTCTCTTTTTCAATCATGGATGGACTCTTGTTTGAAGCAGTTTTGATTTCTCTTCATTTTAGCAATGTTTGTTTTGATCTCCAATCATTATTCTTCCTTATTCAATTTTAATTTAAAGACTTGTCTAGAGGGAGTTTTGGATGGCCTTTGATTAGTTAAACTTTAAATTTTTAAGCCCATATACCTGTAGATTATCATGTTCTAAAAATAACCAAATTGCATCGTTCATTTTATACTGTAGTTATTTAGACGCAAATCATTAACAGCTTTTTACTACACATGATTCTCACTGGATTTAATATCTGTCAATCTATTCTATCGACTAAGAAGTAAGAACCCAACTAACGGTTTTCTGATAAATTATGCATGTAACATTGAAGTTGATTTCAGGCATAATAACAGGTAAGAAATAGCTGGAAGGTTTTTCCTTCATTTTTTTCTTGAGACTTCTACTATTAAAGATATGCGATATTTCTGTGTGTGTATTATTGAAGCTAAATTTTTTGATGTGTGTACTGTTGAAGCCGATGATCGTTTTATTCCTACAGTTTATTTTGCCTCTTTCGTATTACTAGTATAATGAAAAGGAACACTAATATAAATTTGAAATGTTTGGTTTACATGATCCATATTGGTAGTGGTGTCGTTGATTCTGATATGGAGTTTGTTCATAACCTGCCTAGTTTTCTAACAATACCACTAAATGGTATACGGGAACTATTTGGTGAAAAACTAATCGATAGGGTGCATTCTAACCTTATGCCATACATTTAAAGGCCTATCTCACACAATTCTTTTCTTTCTATTTTCTTTTAATTTTACAATTTAAATATTCTATTCTCCTTGATTTAATATATTTTTAGGAAGTCACAATTGAATCCTTCTAATCTCACTTTATATTCTAAAAGTAACTCAATCTTATCTTATACTACACACCTTAAAGTCTTACCTTACATGGTTCTTTTTGTATTTTCTTCTAATTTTAAAATTTAAATACTCTACTCTCCTTGATTTAGTATACTTTCACGAAATGACAAGTTCGAATCCTGTTAAATGTGACGCCCCACCTCTATACTCACACTAGCCAAGGACACTACGGGGTAACGCCGTCGACTAGCATGAAGAATAAGGCTTTTGAGGAGCAAACATTTGTATTTGCTTTGTGCGAGTACCGATATGTCAGATAGTATTATATGCATTTCGTTTCAAGAGGAAATCTGACACATCAATTACAAACTCAAAACTACTATACAATGGCTGTGTGATCTTCGAAAACAAATATAAAATAAGCATAACATAAATCAGTCTTAGATATTCATATCACTAAGGCATAAACAGATATGAATATAACATATAGAAGAGCACATCAAAGTAGTGGTCATACAAGATTCACTACATCACAAATGAATAGGTACAAGTGCTAGACAAAAGAATATATATACATCAAGCAGTCTCTATCTCGAATGTAAAAAGCAAAAACTACTACGCTAAGTAGTTAGCCAAAAGTCAGATGATGGACCTTGATAAGAAGTCAAGCAGAAGCACCTAAAATAGCTCGGTCTGACCCGAGTATTATTTAAGAAGAAAATAATAAATATATCATTCTAGCTATAAATATCATATAAAATGAGATACGATAAGGGATATGACAAAAGTGTATGATAACAATGATCTCATACCGTGACAAGTATAAATTAGATAACAACAAAAATCATACAATATTTCAAAATTTCTCATAAACCAAAAGGAATGTCATATTCTTTACTTTATTCACTAAACCTCAAATATTGATAAAGATTATCAATAAAAATCATGAAAATTGGTGAAACGCAAATTCTAAAAATCATCAATTATAAATCCAGAAATCACAAAGGGGGATGCCTATCAAAAACGGGAGCATGAAAATTCACCAACACATGTGTCACAAACTGAACGCTCTCCTATGGTCGTTAACCATAGAGCTGGTGCAACGACGTAGTATAGCATTATGCCCGATGAACCTGATACTCAAATAATCTGGAACAATGATGTAGTATAGTGTTAAGCCCAATTAACTTGAAACTCCAATAATCCGGAACAACGACGTAGTACAGCGTTACGCCCAATGAACCTGAAACTCAAGTAATACGAAAAAAGGACGTAGTAAAGCGTTACGCTCGAAGAACCTGAAACTCCAACAATGCAGAACAATGACATAGTGCATTGTTACGCCCGATGAACCTGATAAGCTGGAACAACGGCGTAGTACATCGTTATGCCTAATGAACCAGATAAGCTGGAACATCGACGTAGTACATCGGTGCGCCCGATGAACCGAACACCATAAAAGAACATGGGTCGCTAGCCCATAAAATCAGACGAAGCTCAATAAAACGAGGTAAAGTCTCCCATGTGGACAAAGAGACATCGCATATCGCTAGTCTAAACCATAAAATGATCATCATTGATCAAATAGAAGTGTGAATTACACTAAGCTAGTAAATAAATGAGTTTAGCTTCATATCCCATAACCACTAGCTTAACTTAAATGTTTACGAACAGATTGTAGATTTCCACTCGAAAATTGTCACAAGGTTTCAATCGAACAATTCCAGGAATTAACCGACAAAGAAAACGTAAGCGTTTCATACCACATGTTTTGCTAAGTCATTTAATTAGATTTCTCATACGAATGAGATAAAGTTTTATATATACTAATAGATTGGAAAATGATTTTAAAAACGAGCTTTGTAATAAGAGTAAATTTGAAATCATTTTTGTGAAAGAGTTTGAGTATTTAATACTAGTATAGAAACCTTTGTATTTTAAAGTGACAAATAATAGAAATGATTGTAAAAACAATCAATCACCAAAAATTCACATACGAAAGCATGAATCAAAACCATAGAACTCAATATCAAATCTATCAAATGGATATTCCCAAAAATACAGAAAGAAGTCATCAAAGTCGATAATAAGTGACGACGACCAATCGGATCAACCAAAAATCGATATAAATGGAAAGCCACATAGAAATAGGCAATTTCGCTGAATTTAACAGTGTCAGACTGTCACGACCTGATTTTTCTGTACCGATTTAAACCGACTTTAAACCACTCTTGTCAGCTGAACCATTCAGAAAGACGGATAATGAAAGAAAGAAGGTAGAAATAGAAAGAAGATAGAAGAAAAGAGAACAAATCAGAATCTCACAGCTGATCGACTAAATTATAATATAATCAAATCTTTACATGAAACCAAAATTGTTACTTTACATAACATATACAGGTTTTACATCAGAGTTACAACCATATAATTCGGACAGTTATATCAACCCTGTCCTTACAACCATAACCACACGATCAAATAGGCTGAATATAATCATTTACGAGAATATGTTACTGATCCAGCTTCTTCCCTGAACAGCTTCCACTCTTCCAGTTAAACCTGGAATACATATGCTCGGTCTGACCCGAGCATATAGGAAAAACACCAAGCCCGGGTCAGTCTGGTAAACCAGCGTGAGAAACACACTCAACTTGCTTACTAAAGTTAGAAAATCCTTTGAAACAAAAGCATCTCGTAAGACCACGCCATAAATAAACATGCCAGTTATTACCTTACGATAGCTGAAACATTTTTATTAAAATTCTCTGATATTATAATAGGGTATATTTACAAATACGTATTAAATAGCCAAAATTGTTACATAATTAAATTCCAGCTACTAGCTATAGGGTGGGTAATACAAACAAAACTCGTAAAAGACGCGTAGGGAGAATGGATTTCCAACTAAAGACTAGGCATTGGGGTACCACCTGTCACGGTACGTGGTCTAGATCACTGTACCGAGGATCACTCCCGACCCCCTACAACACAAGACCGGGACAACCCCTTACTGGATAATCCCGAGTAAGATCACCCCACGGTAGGGATCGGTAACCGCACCACTAAGCCGAAATAAAAGGGACATCTAGACAGGGATGACCTCACCCTGAAATGGGTGAAACCCACCTAGCCTTGCTACATAACCCATGATTTTCAGTTATTCCCGGTTGATGAGGCTTGAAGTTAAGCGTTACCTTTTTAGCATATATCCCTTAGATAGCCCATCGTCCACCTGAAGATGTTCCGTAAGCGTTTATCCATACAAGTCCGTCCCGGGTTCGAACGGAACCAAAGACACTATTCCTACTACATCCATTTTGGAAACATCCTCAGGATTAGTAGCGACTAGCCCTTGCACTTCACTGCTCCATCTTCGACTCCGAACTCGTCTTCCTCACGAAAATGTACAAAGCGGATCGAAGAGGTTTTCGAGAAATTAATCTCGATCCCGATCTCTTCGAAACGATTATCGTATTGTCCAATATTGATAGTCGGTTATTTAACTATCAAATAACCAACCAATACAACCAAGTTATTTCCCATTGCAACCATTAACCCTTGTTCAAATCCAAACGGATTAAAATTTACTAAGAAAGCTTATTCCATTCGATATGTATAAAACCATTTCTTTCCAAATCATACTTATGAAGTTTCCAAATATTATTTACAAGTTTAATAAATAAAATACTCTTTATAAAACTATTTAATTAAACAACATTTATATGAAATAGATGTATATTGAAGAAAATATACTTGAATATTATTTAAAAAAATAATCCTTTAAAGAATCATTACAAAATAGTTTAATACTTGAAATAATTTAAATAATACATAGTTATAAATATTATAAGTTTTAAAACGATTTTCGCAATAATGTATAAACTACATTTGATATTTCAAAATATTTATTAATTCTTTTAATACATTATAAATAATATTTATCTTTTTTTAAAACAAAACAAGGTTCAAAATCAATCAAAACAGAATAAGGCTTATCAGTCTCAACGGTACTTATCAATTCACCATTCACACTTCACAGTTTTCAAATATCCAATCAATCAGCTTCCATAGATCGATATTATATTCTCATATATAGTTAACAAGGAAATACAGGTATATGTATGAATAACATATCATAATTTAGCAATGCTAGTAACAACTACATAGATAATATCAGATAGATGGCTTATACAATTCACAAGAGTAAAATTTTTACTATCCAGTGGAATGGTGTCAGTTTCCGCTGTCTGGGTGTCAAACAGTTTGAATAAACTACTATTAACACATATATTCAGTTTGGGAGCATCTTGACAGACAAGCCGTGTAAAATTCCACAAAGACACTTATCTTCAAACGGTTTTTTAATTCTGCCTGTAAAGTCTGTAAATTTTCTTATTTAATCTACACAATAACAATAGGTCGAACAACGGCGTAACATCCAGTGATACGAACAATCTTCTTAATAACACTTTATTTTATGGGAAATTAAATAATTATTATAAGATTACTCAAGAATTTTTGTTAATTAAAAGTATAACATTTATTTATTTTCCCTTAATTATTTTCAATCTATACTTCACTTTATTCAACACTCAAGTATAATAAATAAATTACTATTTTAAAAGCTTGACTAGTTTGAAATAAATTTTTTTTAACTACCTTAAATATACTTAAAGTAGACACACTTATTATCTTTAAAATAAATTCTCTTTTTATAATAAAACTTAAGTAACCCCTTTTTGTTTCTTTACAGATGATTGATTCAACCCATATACCTTAATAACTTGCATGCTACATGCTTTGGAACAATTCGTTACAAATTCCCTTGCGTTATAACCATACCCTTATATTTTTAAAACTAGCCTCAAAATTAACTCAAACATATCGGCCCAAGTCCAAATCCCCAACTAAAAAAAGTAACAACCGAAACTTATAACACTCCACTCAAACATGCCGTAGCCCAAAAAACTGCTCCTCCTCAAAACCTTCTTCTTCCCATCACCTGATCCTATCTCCAATATTGGTAACACAGCCAAACAACCAACACGAAGCAACAACTCAAGCTTGATAAATTCAAGCATCACCCCGTGATAGCTCGACACCATCACCGATCAAACGAAACATCAAACACGGAGATGCATCACCTTAACCACCTGTGCACGGTAATGTACGTGCACGTGCATATCCTCGTCAACGACCATCACAACGCAGCGACGTCCAAACCTAATGACATCTCAATTCTAGATTCCATTCGATATCTTACCGTAGTCCCTCGTCCCTCTGATCGAAAACTCGATCATCAGCCCACTTCCAGGAAACAGGCACATCCAACATACACCCACATTTTCACCCACCGCGCCAACCACCAGCCACTACTTGGCACGCCGCCTATCACAAACGAGAGCCCATCCATTACTCCTACTCCCTACCCAAAATCAAAGAACTCGGTCGCCACATCACTTTCAAAATCAACACCGTTTCCACCATTTCCCAAAACCTCACTAAGACCTAAATTTGATTCGAACGACGGAACCAAACCCAAAATCAACAAACGGCTACGGTAGATGCCTCCACCATGATCACCTACTCCTATCAGAACAGGCCACATCACCCCTCTTCGACGAAAAAATATTTTTGAGTGAAAACCGATCATCTTTCCATTTCTCAAAATATCCATCACTAAAAATTATAATTTAACTACTAAAATTCATGTTTTTTATAAGAATCGAGATTACATACTTAAATCCTAGAAATAAAAACATTAAATTTCAACCAAAATTGGGTTTCTACTATAAAACAGTACCCTATCGAGCTACACAACCTATTTCTACACAAATTTATTTTTTCCACAAACTATAATCGAAAGTAAACAAACTCCTAGTTTGCATCAACATGAAATATAGACTAGGTGAAAAGATTAAAATTTTTGAAGGCTAAATGAACATTATATTTACAGTAATAGAGTAAATTTAAATTTCCAGGTTTTGAAAACTTAGTTTCTCACCTTCCACATTGATTCCAGATGCTTCAAAACTTGAAGTTGAAATCTTGACTAAAAGTTGAAATCTGAAATTTGAACTGCTTCTTTAAAATTCCTGTGTTTTGAATTTGAACAGCAAACACACCAAAGTGTTTCTTCTTGATAAACAGAACACTGTTTTTCTTCTTCTCACCCTAAAAAATTTGATCTTTAATTGCTTAAGAAATTTAACAGAGTTTTGTTTTTCTCAAATTATAGGCTTACAATCTCCAATGACTCGAACCTGAGATGGTTCAGATATATACATGTAGTTGCAATCAAGGATAGTGAACAGAGTTGACAATTTGTTTGCTGGAGTTGCCATTTTGTTGGTCTACAGTTGAATTTTTTCATTTTGTTGAAGAGATTGTGAAAAGAATATGGATTTTGTTAGATATTTCCTCCTTTGGTCAGATAAAATTACTGCCATATGTACTTGTTTTCTAGATACTTACATTAACCAGTTTCCTTTCCTTTTTACTTAAAGTAATGGGTTTTGCTAACTTCCTATCTATGTTGCAGTTTCTTGTTTACAAAGATGTTTGTATTTAGGTTTGAAAAAAGACAAATATATGTATGTATTATATCTAAGTGTAAGACAAATATATGTATGTATTATATTTAAGTGTAAGACAAATATATGTATGTATTATATTTAAGTAATGGATGGAAATAATCCCTTGGTTGTTGAAATAAATGTTTGCCTTTTTAGGGTGAAATGAAAAATTGAAAAGTAATTGAATTAGTATTTTGGTTCTTTCCAGCTTACTCGACTTAGATTAATATTTATTATTATTATTATTATTATTATTATTATTTCTTGTTTCTTTTAATAAGATAAATAATTGCTACTTGTTATTGTTTTCTGGTTTCTTACTTACAGTAAATAATTTACAGCCTTCCTCTTATCATATATTTATGATAATGTAAATCATACACTATTAAAAGCGTATTCACATATATTCAAGATTTAAACAGCTCCTAATTCACATTATTTGATAAAGTAATATTTGTATTGTTTCTATACGTTTAAAAATAAAAATAAGAAACTATATTGAAATAACACTTCTTAATTAATTTATCTTATATATATATGCGTTAATTTAAACAAAGACTACAAAATAGCTAAAATCTTATCTTTGCTTTTGACTTAGTTGAAATTGCATTCGTCATTCATATAATGAAATAAAGGTGAAAACTTAGTAAATTAAAATAACCTCTTGTCTCATTTGTTTTATAAAAAAAATAGGGTTTTTAAACAGAACGTAACATTCTATGTTAAATACCCCATATACATATGTTAAAAATAGAATGTCTTTCAATATTAAATACTCGATGTGTTATAAAACTTCATAGTGGTATAAAATTACTTTTAAATCCTTCTTATTAATATAACCATATCCAAAATTTCATTTATAATATAGACATATATTATCTACAAATATTTTAAATCATTTGTTATCTATGTGTATATAGTTTCTCAATTATATACACCCCTCTTATTATACTTAAGCGGTCGTTATACATCTAAATTTATTTATAACGACTTATCAATTAAGTAGTATAAAATACCTTATTCAACGTGTATATATTTTTTTCCCATTATTTATTTGATTAATATACACATCTATTTATTTATAACATTCCATCAATTTAAATATTTAAATTTTCTTTTCAACCTATCATGACACATTCACACTTTTCTAATTCATTATCTATCATTATTTTAGAAATCTTAATACTTCTATTTAGTTAATATAGACAACATTGTTTATATATATATACCGGAATCAAAAAATTTATTTTTACTTCATTACGAATTTTATCCAAATTTTATATACATCTCAGTTTAATGAATTCCTATTCTCGTTATGTGTAAATTTATTGTTTCTGATATATATGACTATTTGATTTTAATAAATTTAAATACTCTAATATAGTTTATCTTATAGAAGAAAATATACACATTAAATCTTTAAACAAAATGCATATATGTTTCCAAAACAATCTACACATATTTTTTTTCCAAAACAAAATATGTATGTATGTAAGAAATTCCATTTAAACCAATCTATAATTTAATATAGACTTGAAAATTCAAATTATGTTGATTTAGAAAATTGCATAAGATTATCAACCATTAATTTATGGAAATATTGTATGTAAAATACAATATTATTGAATATTATGAATTAATATTCACAACTCGGGATGTCCAAAATCCCGTTTCGTTACATCCATCCCCTCTTAAATGAATTTCGTCCCTTAAATTCCATAATTAATTTAGTAAAATTATCTACACAGATTAGAACAGATCAATAACAAGCCAAACCAGTAAATACATAGATTCAAAATGCTTATCAAAACATACATTACATTAGTTACCATCTAGAATATTCCTACATCTATTACCATCATCCATTTAACCCTACACACACACACACACACACACACACACACACACACACACACACACACACACACATATATATATATATATATATATATTACCCTACCAAACATCTAATGTCAAACAACCATGACGTCCATGGGTCATAAACACCTACAAAAAGCACATCCTACTAAGAGAAAACAACCCAACTAACTATGGACTCTCACTATCAGAGTCCTCTCTTTCCGGTCCCGATAATTCCCTGACCTCTGCATCACTATCTGGTACCCGAGCATCCTCTGGATCAGGCTCTCCAGGAATGAAACCTACACCATCTGACTCCTCAACAGCATTATCTAGATCCCAAATAACTGCGTCCTCATTTTCTGATTCGACAAATTCCTCATATTCGAACTCTTCCTCGTCATCGAACTCTTCCTCTTCCTTATCGACCTCAAATTCCTCTTCATTGTCGAATAATTCCTCAGGTTCTTCCTCGTCCTCTAACTCCTCTTCTGGTTCTTCTTCAGTTTCCACCCTGGGCTCTTCTTCTCGGGGTTGTGGCTGCTCGATAGGTTCCATTGGCATTTCCACAGACATTGACGGCTCACCCGGATCCTCCTGAGACCTCCCAGCCAAACCATAATTGCCATCCCTTCTGGCCTTTGAGATTGCTCTACCCCGGTTAATGCTACGGGTTCTCTACAATCAAAACCAAAACCCAAATATGAGATCCTAAGGTTTTAGAATTCTATAGGCTAAGGAATACATCAAGTGTTACATTTCAAAATTTATTCCATCTTTTAAATTCCTATTATCCTAGATTTTTATAAAATCATCCTTTCAAAATAATTTAAATATACATATTTGAAAAGTGATTATCGGATGGAGAAAATACATTTATATATAGTTAGTTTTATAAAAAACTTATTTCTTCAATTCATAAATCCATATATATATATATATATATATATATATATAACAAATAAATTGTTATAGGGCTTTTAAATTTCAACATACTTCTTCTTGTTTTTTTTTTGAAAACCCATTATTCTAAAATTATCTTTAAAGTGAAAAAAAAATCCCAAAAATTTACTAGTTTAAAACTCAAAAAAAAATATAGTAAACAAACTCGGTAAATTCTTCTTTCCAAAGATTTGAATTCTAAAGAGTTCTATTTCTAAGGGTATGTTCAAGTCAAGAAGGACAACCAATGAAAATACACAAGGTTGACAACTAAGACAGCTAAATCCTAGATGATAAATTATTATCATCACAACTGTAACGACCCAAAATTTGCGATCCCGAAAATTCCAGATAGTTAGGGAAAAGAAGAAAGAGATAGAAGAAGAACAGAAAAGAAACACACAATCTCACATTCATAGCGGATAAAATATAATATCAATAATAATAGTTATACCAAAGAAAACTGTATCTATCAATTTACATCGAATATCAGAGTTACAACGATTTTATAGAACATTGGACAGATACAATTTAACATGTCTCAGATATATACAATAATATAACACAGCGGTAAACGCTCCATACGTTCCAGCCATCCAGCTCGCCTCCTGAGCTCCATAACGTCCCTACCTGATAATCTGTAATACTCGGTCTGACCCGAGCATTACATCAAAGTAACATCCGGGTCAGGCTGGAAACCAACGTGAGTAAACCCATCAAACATGAAAATACCAATGAAATAAACTTATTTAAAACCCGGGTAACTCATAACAATTTTACAAATCCACAGGTTTGGTATAGACAACACTTATTATACTCATCCATTTCTAAGTGTCAGGACTTAGATTTTATGGTCCAATTCACTTAAATCATTCCATATCAGTTTATTGATTTCACAAATCAGTTTATAAAGAATCGAAGTGGGTTCGGGAATTTACTAATACCTGACTCCGGTCTCTTCGAAACCAAAATTATCTTAACTTAAATTATTCAAGTGTAGTACAACTCGATACAGGATGTCCCATAATTCACCAACAATAGATAACCACATCATCACAATTTAAATCAAACATATCTTATCACATAGCATCACAAACCACATATCAGGAATAACAATCAATCAAAGACTTCCAATATCGTTATATTTATCCTTTAATTACATTTAAGTAATTAACCCTCAATTCGTTTCACAAATTAATTATCCTTTACTCAATACGGTAACTAACCTTAAATTGTTTCATTAATTAATTGCTAACCATAATTATTAATCACCCTTGATTAATAACATCAGTAATTAACTACTCTTAATTATTTCATCAAATAAATTAATTACTCCTTAATTAATTATCTCTAATTAATCCCCTTATTAATTGTACAAGGTAATTTATCCAAATCACTTCCATTAATAAATCACCTATTCAATTAATTACATCCAGTAATTATCCATTAATTAATTCCCTAAGTAATTATACTAATTACATCTTAATTAATTAATATTACACCTTAATTAATTAATTAATTATCCATACTATTAATTAATTAGATAATTAATTACCCATTTAAATTAACTTAATGATTTAAAATGAATCATAATTCGTAAGTTCTAACTTAATTTAAGAAAACTTTTCTTACTTATTTAAAGTATTTTTAAAAAACTTTGTTTTCAAATTTACTTTAAATTTCATTTTAAACTTAAAATGCAAATTTAACTTAAACAAAGTTTTAAAACAATTCAAACCTTATTATCTCATATGTTAAAAGAAACATCCAATTTATAAAATAATTTTAAAAGAATTTAAATCCCTATTCACTTTAAATTCAAATCAATTCAAAAACACACTTAACATTAGGTTTTTAAATTTAATTTAAAATTTTACTTTTAATTTCAAATCTGAAATACAGCTTGAATCTTCATTCCAGATTCAAACTTAAATTTAAAAAAAAACTTTACTTACATTCTACATCTTCATTTTAAAATTCAAAATTATTTAACCATTTAAAGTATTTAAACAATTTAAATTTAAACTCATTTTATTTTAAAAACTGAACTTTAAATTTAATTCCAGATTTAAAAACCCAAATTTAAACTCATTTTAAATTTCTAATTTAAAATTTTAAACTTCCAATTCAAATCCAAAACACACGTATGCTTTTACACATATAAGTTTTAAAATCAAATTTGAATTTAAAAACATAAATTACTTCAAATCTCAACAATCTAATTTGAATTCATATTCAATTTCAGATTTTCAAAACTCATTTTAAATCCCAATTTGCATTTTATACTTTCCTTTAATTTTAGAAACAGAAAATAGGTTTCTGTTTTCATTTAAAACCAAACTTAATTTTTTTTTTTTGAATTCAATTTTATTTCAAAAACCAAGGTTTAAACTAATTGAATTCATATTTAAATTCAGTTTTTAAACTTAGTTCAAATTCTAATTTACATTTAAACTTTACTTTAAAATTTAAAATAACATAACATGTTTTCTGTTTTATCCTAAAACCTGTAACCAATATAACAATCGAGCCATTTTAATTTAACTTCGAGTCAGAAACTCCCTTGCTTCGAGTTAAAACTCATTTCCCCCGAGACAATCACGAGGCCACCAACCTGTAACCCAACATCCACCAGCATCAACACACTGTTCTGTGTACATGCACAAACGACGCAGCCTTCACCGATCAACTCTGATGATCTCCAAAAGTCGCCGATTAACTTCTCAGATCATCCAAACACCAATCCCTCTGATCCATATTCGAAAACAAATTCGAGAACCCTGAAGCAGACCTGGAACAAACTACACTTCGTCAACCCAAAACCTGGAAAACTCCTCGCCTTCGCCACCTCGACCATATATAAACAATCATTATTATTTGTTTGAAAAAATAACAACTTATTCAATTTAAAAAAATAACAACAATTCTATCCCTATAAAATCTATTTATATTTATATATATAAACAATCAATATTATTTGTTTGAAAACATCAATTTTGCCAATTTAATTAATTATACTAGAAAGATTATCAAACTAACACTTATTCAGTATATACTTTCATTATCAGAATTATTTATTTAACTTATAAATCAGTATTTCCATTAATTAAATTCAGTTAATCTATAAATTACAGGTATTCTAAAGTCCCGGTTATCACATTCCTTCCCCCTTAGAATCTTTTCGTCCTCGAAAAGGAACGAAGCCAGAATTTATTAAATATTTTAAAACCAGTTAAAATATTCTTCGATCATTTTAAAATACTCTTAAAATCTGTAATACTGTCAAAATAGTTTTATAAAAATACTTCTATAACTCGATGTTTTAACCAGTCCATCCTTGTTCTCACAGAAATTCGGTCGTACGTTGATTAAGCATACGACTGAAAATCTATAAGCACTTAGCAGACCCATTTTCAACATCCAGTGAAAATACTTGGAAAATAATTTTATTGAAAATATAGAAAACAGTTTTTGAAAATAGAGGATATATCTTTGGTGAGAATGCTCTCGGAATCATCACCCCCATCCATGGTCGCAGTTACATTCCAGGGTTACGTTGCCATCACAGCAAAAGTTCATGTAACTGCAGGCTCTCCGCGGCCCCTCGATTACGCCATGGAACCCACAACAGATCACAGTTACATTGCAGGGTTTTGTTGCCGTCGCAGCAAAAGTCCATGTAGCTGCAGGCTCTCAGCGGCCTTTGATTTTCGCTGTCGAAATGAAACCTCTCGACTCCTACATAGGTCGCAGTCTACCGATATAAAATCAAACGCAGACTTTTGGCTCTCAGCGGCACACACGACTTTCGCTATGTTATACCATAGGTTGCAGTCTGTCGATATAAAATCAAATGCAGACTGTTGGCTCTCAGCGGCACACACGACTTTCGCTATGGTATACTCTACTCATAATCCCCAGGAACTAGTTTTGTCCGGACTCCTCACAGGATCAACTTTAGAACCCCCCTTGGGGCTCAAGGCAGCACCACCCGGTGGTACTCCTGAGAAGTTCATTTCAAGGGAGCGCCTTTTTCCCTAGAACCATCATCAAAACACTTTATACTATATACATATAGTATCTTCAAATCATACACCTAGTATAATCTCATACAAAGCTCCTTTACACAAAATCGATTACCCCAAAATCGATAATTCTCTAACTAGGCTTTGCAGATTTCAATATTGATTTTACCCAAAAATCAAAAGCCTTTCCAAATCTAAAGGTCCCTAAAACCTTTTCTAAAATCCTCATAAGATCCTTTATATATATATACAGATATATATATAATTTTCAATACTTTGGATCATTTCAAACTTGTATAAAATTCCTTTTATAGTTCAAACATTTACAAAAACCCTTTTCTTCTGGCAAAAGATTCAACAAGGGAAGTTTCATTTTATAAAACAAAGATATTTAACTTTGTTAACTCAAAATCAAATATTCAAATTTGATTACTCTTTTTAAAATCATTTTCATTCAAATCCGTACGATGTATACATATCATCTGTACGCCATACCAATCTGGTCGCTCACTCGATCACACAATTTCACTTCCGAACTAGTATCGTTCACCCGACTTCCTAGTGCGGACACAGATCTGGTTTCTTGATCAGATACCATCGTTCTCCTTGCATAGTCATAACTATGATAGAGAATATCCAGAACCAATCAACAATCCATATCCAGGTTAGCCGTCGAAAATCGAGTGAAAAATCCCACTCGGATCCATATATCTATCTCGAAATTCTATGCTCGAATCTGGATCAAATCACTATGCGAATAGAATAACATACGTACATCCTACGTATTTATCTTTATTGGTTATTAGACAAATCAATTACATTTATATTCATAATTACTTTGATTTCATTCACTTACGCCCAATTGCTTCAATCCATTTGGATTATCACCTCTATTCTTATCTCGATTGGGTATTTAACCAATAACAGTTTGAACGTCGACCAGTTTATTTAGAAAATAGCTTGAAAAAATTAAAAATAGATAAGTAGTTGGAAAATAATTACTAGTTTTTAAAATAGTGTAAAATAATTAGAAAATAGTTAAAATAATTATAGAAATTTTAGATAATTGCAAAATAATAACAAGATAGTAATTAGTTTATAAAACAGTTGGAAAATTGTTAAACATTTCAAAAATAATTGTAAAACAAGTACAAGATAGTCTGGCTTTTTAAAAAAAAAGGTTGTGTATATAATAAATAGCTTGGAAAAATAGGTTTATATTAAAACAATTTATATAAAAAAATAGTGCAGAGTCAAACTGTTCAATTCCCAATCTCTATTCCCAATCAATTCAATTTAAATTCCACTTTCATTTAAATTGACTTAACTCCAATTTAAATAACTTCAATTTTCATTGAAATTGATTCAACCCCAATTCAAGTTGAATTAATCTAAGTTTCTTTCCAAATTTAACTTTATTCAACCTTGATCTCAAATTCTACTAACTACTTCCAGTTTTCAATTCATTTCAACTCCAGTTTGAATTAATCCCAATTTCAAACTCCGTTTCCACATCAAGCTGAATTATTCTTGATTTCCTCCCAAATTCAATTCAAATTCCATTGAATTTACAACTATTAAACTTTAATTACAATTCCAAATTATTCAAATCAATCCAATTCAAATTTTCCATTTGATTCTTATACTCATACTTCTTCAATCACCATTTCAATTAATTCAAATCAAATTCAATTTGAACTAATTCAAATTTCAAATTTAAACCATCTAAGATTATATAAATTCGAGTTAATACTTCAAATGTGGATTTAATTCCTTTAAATCAATTTACCATTAAAGTTTTAAACAATTTAATTTCTTAGCTCAAATTTCTAGAATTTTCATTTTAAATCAACCATTTAACTTTTCCCCAAGTTAAACTCAATTCACTTAATCCAGTCAACCTTATCCAATTGTGAACTTCCATTTCAAATTTTGAAATTCTCATAAATAATCTTCCCACTTATTAAGTTCAAAAACTTATCACTTTTGGGTATCACAACTCATTCCCAATTTAAAACTCAATATTTAGAGTTTATCTCAAACCATCTTTGATATTATGTATATCTCATATATACATATTTATTCCTTGGCCCACCCAGCCATGCTTTAAAATTTTAAACCACCTTTGGTTTTAAATTCAAGTCCAATCTTTAAACAACCCATTGTCTTTTAATCCAAACAAATTCCTTTAAATTATTAAACAGCTCTTGTTTGCATCAAACTCTCTTATTCAAACAATATTATTTATTATTTCTTCTAATAATTTGAAAAAAAAATTCAAATGTTTTTAAGTCTTAAGATTCAAACTTCACAATTTAGATCAACTTCTATTTCAATTTATAACCCATACTTACCTATATGGTTTACTTTCCTTAAAACATTTCATTATTAAATACAACAACCATTTATGATTATAACCAAGGTTACCTTCTCTGAAAACCAATTCATTATCATCTTATTCTGAAATTCTTTCCAAATTTCACGATTTAAAATTTCAGTTTGAATTTATTTCAAACTTATCTTTATTTACTTTCAATTTGGTTGTATTTCTATAACTTCTTAATTTAATAATTTAACAACCAATTCCCTTACTATTTGTTAGAAATAAATATTGCTTCATATATCAAAATATATTTTTAAATAAAATCATTTAAAATTCTTATATAAGAAAATAACAAATACGCTCTCATATATATATATATATATATATATATATATATATATCAACTCATCCAAGGGTACCACTTACCCTATCTTTAATGAGTAATCCCACAAGAACCAAGGTTCTCGCTTAACCTTCGGCTCTGTTACCAAATGTAACGATCCAAAATTTTCGATCTCGAAAACTCCAGATAGTTAGGGAAAAGAAGAAAGAGATAGAAGAAGAACAGAAAAGAAACACACAATCACACATTCACAGCGGATAAAATATAATATCAATAATAATAGTTATACCAAAGAAAATTGTATCTATCAATTTACATGGATATATCAGAGTTACAACGATTTTATACAACATTGGACAGATACAATTTAACATGTCTCAGATATATACAACAATATAACACAGCGGTAAACACTCCATACGTTCCAGCCATCCAGCTCGCGTCCTAAGCTCCAGAACGTCCCTACCTGAAAATCTGTAATACTCGGTCTGACCCGAGCATTACATCAAAGTAACAACCGGGTCAGGCTGGAAACCAGCGTGAGTAAACCCATCAAACATGAAAATACTAATGAAATAAACTTATTTAAAACCCGGGTAACTCATAACAATTTTACAAATCCACAGGTTTGGTATAGATAACACTTATTATACTCATCCATTTCTAAGTGTCAGGACTTAGATTTTATGGTCCAATTCACTTAAATCATTCCATATCAGCTTATTGATTTCACAAATCAGTTTATAAAGAATCGAAGTGGGTTCCGGAATTTACTAATACCCGACTCCGGTCTCTTCGAAACCAAAATTATCTGAACTTAAATTATTCAAGTGTAGTACAACTCGATACAGGATGTCCCATAATTCACCAACAATAGATAACCACATCATCATAATTTAAATCAAACATATCTTATCACATACCATCACAAACCACATATCAGGAATAATAATTAATCAAAGACTTCCAATATCGTTCTATTTATCCTTTAATTAATTAACCCTTAATTCGTTTCACAAATTAATTATCCTTCACTCAATACGATAATTAACCTTAAATTGTTTCATTAATTAATTTCTAACCATAATTATTAATCACCCTTGATTAATAACATCAGTAATTAACTACCCTTAATTGCTTCATCAAATAAATTAATTACTCCTTAATTAATTATATCTAATTAATCACTTGATTTATTATACAATATAATTTAATCCAAATCACTTCCATTAATAAATCACATATTCAATTAATTACATCCAGTAATTATCCATTAATTAATTCCCTAAGTAATTATACTAATTACATCTTAATTAATTAATATTACACCTTAATTAATTAATTTAAAAATTCTTAATTACTTAATTAATTATCCATATTATTAATTAATTAGATAATTAATTACCCATTTAAATTAACTTAATGATTTAAAATGAATCCAAATTCTTAAGTTCTAACTTAATTTAAGAAAACATTTCTTACTTATTTAAAGTATTTTTAAAAAACTTTATTTTCAAATTTACTTTAAATTTCATTTTAAACTTAAAATACAAATTTAACTTAAACAAAGTTTTAAAACAATTAAACCTTATTATCTCATATGTTAAAAGAAACATCCACTTTATAAAATAAGTTTAAAAGAATTTAAATCCCTATTCAATTTAAATTCAAATCAATTCAAAAACACACTTAACATTCCAGGTTTTTAAATTAAATTTAAAAATTTACTTTTAATTTCAAATCCGAAATACAGCTTGAATCTTCATTCCAAATTCAAACTTAAATTTTAAAAAAAACTTTACTTACATTCTACATCTTCATTTTAAAATTCAAAATTATTTAACCATTTCAAGTATTTATACAATTTAAATTTAAACTCCATTTATTTTAAAAACTGAATTTTAAATTTAATTCCAGATTTAAAAACCCAGGTTTAAACTCATTTTAAATTTCTAATTTTAAATTTTAAACTTCCAATTCAAATCCAAAACACACATATGCTTTTACACATATAAGTTTTAAAATCAAATTTAAATTTAAAAACATAAATTACTTCAAATCTCAGACAATCTAATTTGAATTCATGTTCAATTTCAGATTTTCAAAACTCGGTTTAAATCCCAATTTGCATTTTATACTTTCCTTTAATTTTAGAAAAAGAAAACAGGTTTCTGTTTTCATTTAAAACCAAACTTAATTTTTTTTTGAATTCAATTTTATTTCGAAAACCAAGGTTTAAACTAATTGAATTCATATTTAAATTCATTTTTTAAACATAGTTCAAATTCTAATTTACATTTAAACTTTACTTTAAAATTTAAAATAACAGAACAGGTTTTCTATTTTATCCTAAAACCTGTAACCAATATAACACTCGAGCCATTTTAATTTAACTTCGAGTCAGAAACTCCCTTGCTTCGAGTTGAAACTCATTTCCCCCAAGACAATCACGAGGCCACCAACCTGTAACCCAACATCCACCAGCATCAACACACTGTTCTGTGTACATGCACCCACGACGCACGCTTCACCGATCAACTCTGATGATCTCCACAAGTCGCCGATCAACTTCTCAGATCATCCAAACACCAATCCCTCTGATCCATATTCGAAAACAAATTTGAGATCCCTGGAACAAACTACACTTCCTCAACCCAAAACCTGGAAAACTCCTCGCCTTCGCAACCTCGACCATCAGAAGGTCTGAAACTCCGGCTACCTCTTCATCAACGCTCCAGTTAACATCACTCACAATCGCGTTGAACTCGATCACTCCTACAAGACGGAGTGATCGATTCACTTTACCTAGTTAAAACTAGGGTTCCAACCTTCAATCCACAACCATCACCTCCACAGTGGAATACACCATCACCAGATAATTTTCCTATCAACTACGATCCCTTCACTATCATCCCTGAAAATCTTGGCCTCTCCGATCATTTGGATCAACAGAGGTAACCAAAAAAAACAATCCAAGCACTCAAGAATTTCCCCCAAAGTATAACACTGGAATTTATAATTTTTCTTTTAAAAATCATAATTTTGTATGATTATTTGATTTATAACCCTGAAACTTCGAACCAATATACTAGAAATTTCACTAATTAATGATTGTTCACCTGTTTGTAATTCCATAGCCATTTCCATATATTTTTTAACTTAAATACAATTTTAATCTGAAGTTATAATGAAGCAAACATATTTTGTTTGAGTCTTAAACTCAAATGAAGATTAAATCAAGAGACAATAGGTTTTAAATCTAACTGAAGCTTGAAATCATAGGAATAGAGATGGTTCAGATAAACAATCATGCACACACATAAATATATTCATAGATACATTCATAGCCAATTTATAATATATTTTCATGTCTAAATAAAAGCATGCAATCAACTTTTACCTACTTAAAATTTTAAAAAGTTGAGTTACTCACATTTTTTTTAAAGATGCAGAGGCTCAAATGCTAGAAGTTGCAAACTGGAAGATTTGGAAACTTTGTTTGTTGACGTAGATACTTTGATGCTGAGATGATCTAGCTTGAAAACAAATATGAATTGCCTTTGCTTGAAAATATAGTTACATGCAGAAAATTCCAGGTTTGCTCATTTGATCAGATTTGCTAATGTTTGAAAATGTGCAGGTTTGCATGCAATATCAATTTCCAGATTGCAATTTGAAGTGAATTACAGGTTACAGGAATTTGCTTTGCAATTTTGAAGAGGGTTTCATATTTGAAAAGGTTACAGGGAAAATGATTTGCATTTTGGAATTAAGAGGATTCCTAATTTGTTTTGAAAAGTTGTTTACAGATTTTGGTTTTGAAGAGTTTGCCTACTTTATTTGTTTCAGATTTTGTTAACTAAGCTTTCGAAAAGAAAAGAAAAAAAAATGAAGGAAAGAGATTTTATATAAGCTGAAATTATTTGTAAATAAAAATAAAAGAAAAACTAAATTTCAAATGCCACTTGTCCTATATACTTACATTTGTCATTTTAGTATGTTAATCTCATAACACATGTCTTTTAAGGTTAATTAGTATTTAGTTAAATGTTCAATGAAAGATTAATACAAGATCAAGCTTAATGGATTAGTTAATTAGTAAATAATATATATATATATATATGTATAGATAATTTCAAAAGAAATAAACTAATTATACTTATAAATAAAAGCTTATGCATATAATTAGAAATCCAAAGCAATTTAAAATCTATACTTTGGATTTCAAATTTTTTTAATTCAAATTCAAATCAAATTCTAAAAATCTAATTTACATATCAAGTTATACATATATGCATATATAAGTACTTATTCAATTTAAAAAAAATAACAATTCTATCCCTATAAAATCCATTTATATTTATGTATATATAAACAATCATTATTATTTGTTTGAAAACATCAATTTTACCAGTTTAATTAATTATACTAGAAAGATTATCAAACCAACACTTATTCAGATATATACTTTCATTATCAGAATTATTTATTTAATTTATAAATCAGTATTTCCATTAATTAAATTCAGTTAATCTATAAATTACAGGTATTCTAAAGTCTAGGTTATCACAACAACCAAACTTTTTAAATTCCGTACATATTTAGAAAAACATATCCTTTTATATAGAAAATATATTTTGGGTAAAATTATTTCATTTATCCCTTTAAAACAATATTGTGTCTGTTGGCCTGGTTAGAGTGTTTAGAAATTCCTATCAATAACGTTAGCTACTCGTATTGACCAGAATCCATATGCCACTTAACCGATCAATTAACATAATATAAAACCATTTTTATATTATTAACAAGTACGCGCTCTCGTATGTGTGTATATGTATACACTCAGACTTAACAAGCTGCTACAAACCCTATTCCTTATGGAGCAACTCGCTCGAACCTAGGTATTCACTCAACCTAGGCTCTGATTTAAACCGACTTTAAACCACTCTTGTCAACTGAACCGTTCGAAAAGACGGATAATGAAAGAAAGAAGGTAGAAATAGAAAGAAGATAGAAGAAAAGAGAACAAATTAGAATCTCACAGCGGATCGACTAAATTATAATATAATCAAATCTTTACACGAAACCAAAATTGTTACTTTACACAACATATACAGGTTTTACATCAGAGTTACAACCATACAATTCAGACAGTTATATCAACCTTGTCCTTACAACCATAACCACACGACCAAACAAATTGAATATAATCATTTACGAGAATATGTTACTGATCCAGCTCCTTCCCTGAACAGCTTCCACTCTTCCAGTTAAACCTGGAATACATATGCTCGGTCTGACCTGAGCATACAGGAAAAACACCAAGCCCGGGTTAGTATGGTAAACCAGCGTGAGAAACACACTCAACTTGATTATCAAAGTTAGAAAATCCTTTGAAACAAAAGCATCTCTTAAGGCCACGCCACAAATAAACATGTCGGGTTTTTACCTTACGATAGCTAAAACATTTTTATTAAAATTCTCTGATATTATAATAAGGTCTATTTATAAATACTTATTAAATAGCCGAAATTGTTACATTATTAAATTCCAGCTACTAGCCACAGAGTGGGTAATACAAACAAAATTCGTAAAAGACGCGTAGGGAGAATGGATTTCGAACTAATGACTAGGCACTGGGGTACCACTTGTCACGGTACGTGGCCTAGATCACTGTACCGAGGATCACTCCCGACCCACTGCAACACAAGACCGGGACTACCCCTTACTGGATAATCTCGAGTAAGATCACCACATGGTTGGGATCAACAACCGCACCACTAAGCCGAAATAAAAGGGATATCTAGACAGGGATTACCTCACCCTGAAATTGGTGCTACCCACCTAGCCTTGCTACATAACCCCTGATTTTCAGTCATTCCCGGTTGATGAGGCTTGAGGCTAAGCATTACCTTTTTAGCACATATCCCTTAGAATGCCCATCGTCCACCTGACGATGTTCCATAAGCATTTATCCATACAAGTCCGTCACGGGTTCGAACGGAACCGAAGGCACTATTCCTACAACATCCATTTTGGAAACATCCTCAGGATCAGTAGCCACTAGCCCTTGCATTTCACCGCTCCATCTTCGACTCTGAACTCGTCTTCCTCACGAAAATGTACAAACCGAAACGAAGTGGTTTTCGAGAAATTAATCTTGATCCCGATCTCTTCGAAACGATTATCGTATTGTCCCATATTGATAGTCTATTATTTAACTATCAAATAACCAACCAATACAACCAAGTTATTTCCCATTGCAACCATTAAGCCTTGTTCGCATCCAAACGGATTAAAATTTACTAAGAAAGCTTATTCCACTCGATATGTATAAAATCATTTCTTTCTAAATTATACTTATGAAGTTTCCAAATATTATTTAAAAGTTTAATAAATAAAATACTCTTTATAAAACTATTTAATTAAACAACATTTATATAAAATAGATGTATATTGAAGAAAATATACTGGAATATTTTTTTAAAATAATCCTTTAAAGAATCATTACAAAATAGTTTAATACTTGAAATAATTTAAATAATACATACTTATAAAAATTATACCTTTTAAAACGATTTGCACAATAATATATAAACAACATTTGATATTTCAAAATATTTATTAATTCTTTTAATACATTCTAAACAATATTTATCTTTTTTAAAACAAAACTAGGTTCAAAATCAATCAAAACAGAATAAGGCTTATCGGTCTCAACGGTACTTATCAATTCACCATTCACACTTCACAGTTTTCAAATATCCAATCAATCAGCTTCCATAGATCGATATTATATTCCCAGATATAGTTCACAAAGGAAATACAGGTACATGTATGAATAACAGATCATAATTTAGCAATGCTAGTAAAAACTACACAGATAATATAAGATAGATGGCTTATACAATTCACAAGAGTAAAATTTTTACTATTCAGCGGAATGGTGTCAGTTTCCGCTGTTTGGGTGTCAAACAGTTTGAATAATCTACTATTAACACATATATTCAGTTTGGGAACACCTTGACAAACAAGCCGTGTAAAATTAAACAACGGCACTTATCTTCAAACGGTATTTTATTTCGCCTGTAAAGTCTGTGAATTTTCTTATTTAATCTACACAATAACAATAGGTCGAACAATGGTGTAACATCCAATGATACGAACAATCTTCTTAATAACACTTTATTTTATGGGAATTAAATAATTATTATAAGATTACTCAAGAATTTTTGTTAATTAAAAGTATAACATTTATTTGTTTTCCCTTAATTATTTTCAATCTATACTTCACTTTATTCAACACTCAAGTATAATAAATAAATTACTATTTTAAAAGCTTGACTAGCTTGAAATAAAATATATTTTTTTAACTACCTTAAATACATTTAAAGTAGACACACTTATTATCTTTAAAATAAATTCTCTGTTTATAATAAAACTTAAGTAACCCCTTTTTGTTTCTTTACAGATAATTGATTCAACCCATATACCCTAATCGCTTGCATGCTACATGCTTTGGAAGAATTCGTTACAAATTCCCTTGCGTTATAACCATACCCTTATATTTTTAAAACCAGCTTTAAAATTAACTCAAACATCTCGGCCCAAGCCCAAATCCCCAACTAAAAAAAAGTAACAACCGAAACTTATAACACTCCACTCAAACGGGCCGTAGCCCGAAAAACCGCTCCTCCTCAGAACCTTCTTCTTCCCATCACCTGATCCTATCTCCAATATTGGTAACACAACCAAACGACCAACATGAAGCAACCACTCAAGCTTGATAAATTCAATCATCACCCCGTAGATAGCTCGGCACCATCAACGATCGAACGCAACATCAAACATGGAGACACCTCACCTTAACGACCTGTGCACGGTAATGTACGTGCACGCGCATATCCTCGTCAACGACCATCACACCACAGCGACGTCCAAGCCTAATCACATCTCAATTCCAGATACCATTCGATATCTCACCGAAATTCCTCGTCCCTCTGATCGAAAACTCAATCAATAGCCCACTTCCACGAAACAGGCACATCCAACATACACCCACATTTTGACCCACCGCGCCAACTTCCAGCCACTACTTGGCACGCTGCTTATCACAAACGAGAGCCCATCCATTACTCCTACTCCCTACCCAAATCAAAGAACTCGGTCACCACATCACTTCCAAAATCAACACAGTTTCCACCATTTCCCAAAACCTCACTAAACCCTAAATTTGATTTGAATGACCGAACCAAACCCAAAATCAACAAACGGCCATGGTAGATGCCTCCACCATGATAACCTTCTCCTATCAGAATAGGCCACATCACCCCTCTTTGACGAAATCGTCGGAAAAATATTTTTGAGTGAAAACCGATCATCTTTCCATTTCTCAAAATATCCATCACTAAAAATTATAATTTAACCACTAAAATTCATATTTTCATATAAGAATCGAGATTACATACTTAAATCCTAGAAATAAAAACATCAAATTTTGACCAAAATTGGGTTTCCACTGTAAAACAGTACCCTATCGAGCTACACAACCTATTTCTACACAAATTATTTTTTCCACAATCTATAATCGAAAGTAAACAAACTCCTTGTTTGCATCAACATGAAATATAGACTAAGTGAAAAGTTTAAGATTTTTGAAGGCTAAATGAACATTATATTCACAGTAACAGAGTAAATTTAAATTTCCAGGTTTTGAAAACTTAGTTTCTCGCCTTCCACATTGATTCCAGATGCTTCAAAACTTGAAGTTGAAATCTTGACTAAAAGTTGAAATCTGAAATTTGAACTGCTTCTTTAAAATTTCTGTGTTTTGAATTTGAATAGAAAACACACCAAAGTGTTTCTTCCTGATAAACAGAACACTGTTTTTCTTCCTCTCACCCTTAAAACTTTGATCTTTAATTGCTTAAGAAATTTAACAGAGTTTTGTTTTTCTCAAATTATAGGCCTACAATCTCCAATAACTCGAACCTGAGATGGTTCGGATATATACATGTAGCCTCAATCAAGGACAGTGAACACAGTTGACAATTTGTTTGCTGGAGTTGCCATTTTGTTGGTCTATAATTGATTTTTTCCTTTTGTTGAAAAGATTGGGAAAAGAATATGGATTTTGTTAGATATTTCCTCCTTTGGTCAGACAAAATTACTGTCGTATGTATTTGTTTTCCAGATACTTACATTAACCAGTTTCCTTTCCTTTTTTACTTACAGTAATGGGTTTTGCTAACTTCCTATCTATGTTGCAGTTTCTTGTTTACAAAGATGTTTGTATTTAGGTTTGAACAAAGACAAATATATGTATGTTTATATTTAAGTATAAGACAAATATATTTATGTATTATATTTAAGTGTAAGAAAAATATATGTATGTATTATATTTAAGTAATGGATGGAAATAATCATGGTTGTTGAAATAAATGTTTGCCTTTTTAGGGTGAAATGAAAAATTGAAAAGTAATTGAATTAGTACTTTAGTTCTTTCCTGCTTACTCGACTTAGATTAATATTTATTTATTATTATTATTATTATTTTCTTGTTTCTTTTGATAAGATAAATAATTGCTACTTGTTGTTGTTTTCTATTTTCTTACTTATAGTAAATAATTTACAGCCTTCCTCTTATCATATATTTATAACAATGTAAATCATACACTATTAAAAGCGCATGCACATATATTCAAGATTTAAACAGCTCCTAATTCACATTATTTGATAAAGTAATATTTGTATTGTTTCTATACGTTTAAAAATAAAAATAAAACTAGGAAACTATATTGACATAACACTTCTTAATTAATTTATCTAATGAATATATACATATATATATGCGTTAATTTAAACAAAGACTACAAAATAGCTAAAATCTTATCTTTGCTTTTGACTTAGTTGAAATTGCATTCGTCATTCATATAATGAAATAAAGGTGAAAACTCAGTAAATAAAATAACCTCTTGTCTCATTTGTTTTATAAAAAAACATAGGGTTTTTAAACAGAACGTAACATTCTATGTTAAATACCCCCTATACATATGTTAAAAATAGAATATCTTTCAATATTAAATACTCGATGTGTTATAAAACTTCATAGTGGTATAAAATTACTTTTAAATCCTTCTTATAAATATAACCATATCCAAAATTTCATTTATAATATAGACATATATTATCTACAAATATTTTAAATCATTTGTTATCTATGTGTATATAGTTTCTCAATTATATACACCCCTCTTATTATACTTAAGTGCTCGTTATACATCTAAATTTATTTATAACGTCTTATCAATTAAGTAGAATAAAATTCCTTATTTAACGTGTATATTTTTTTTTCCAATTATTTATTTGATTCATATACACATCAATTAAGTAACCCCTTTTTGTTTCTTTACAGATGATTGATTCAACCCATATACCTTAATCACTTGCATGCTACATGCTTTGGAACAATTCGTTACAAATTCCCTTGCGTTATAACCATACCCTTATATTTTTAAAACCAGCTTCAAAATTAACTCAAACATATCAACCCAAGCCCAAATCCCTAACTAAAAAAAGTAACAACCGAAACTTATAACACTCCACTCAAACGTGCCGTAGCCCAAAAAACTGCTCCTCCTCAAAACCTTCTTCTTCCCATCACCTGATCCTATC
Source organism: Allium cepa (assembly GCA_030765085.1). Taxonomy (NCBI): domain Eukaryota; kingdom Viridiplantae; phylum Streptophyta; class Magnoliopsida; order Asparagales; family Amaryllidaceae; genus Allium; species Allium cepa. The sequence continues at coordinate 1,564,439 of JASFAV010000025.1, read as the reverse complement.
TCCAATATTGGTAACATAGCCAAACAACCAACACGAAGCAACAACTCAAGCTTGATAAATTAAAGCATCACCCCGTGATAGCTCGACACCATCACCGATCAAACGAAACATCAAACACAGAGACGCTACACCTTAACCACCCGTGCACGGTAATGTACGTGCACGTGCATATCCTAGTCAACGACCATCACACCGCAGTGACGTCCAAACCTAATGACATCTCAATTCTAGATTCCATTCGATATCTTACCGTAGTCCCTCGTCCCTCTGATCGAAAACTCGATCAATAGCCCACTTCCAGGAAACAGGGACATCCAACATACACCCACATTTTCACCCACCGCGCCAACCACCAGCCACTACTTGGCACGCTTCCTATCACAAACGAGAGCCCATCCATTACTCCTACTCCCTACCCAAAATCAAAGAACTCGGTCGCCACATCACTTCCAAAATCAACACCGTTTCCACCATTTCCCAAAACCTCACTACGACCTAAATTTGATTCGAACGACCGAACCAAACCCAAAATCAACAAACAGCTACGGTAGATGCCTCCACCTTGATCACCTACTCCTATCAGAACAGGCCACATCACCCCTCTTCGACGAAATCGTCAGAAAAATATTTTTGAGTGAAAACCGATCATCTTTCCATTTCTCAAAATATCCATCACTAAAAATTATAATTTAACCACTAAAATTCATGTTTCTTATAAGAATCGAGATTACATACTTAAATCCTAGAAATAAAAACATTAAATTTCAACCAAAATTGGGTTTCTACTGTAAAACAGTACCCTATCGAGCTACACAACTTATTTCTACACAAGTTTATTTTTTCCACAAACTATAATCGAAAGTAAACAAACTCCTATTTTGCATCAACATGAAATATAGACTAGGTGAAAAGATTAAAATTTTTGAAGGCTAAATGAACATTATATTTACAGTAATAGAGTAAATTTAATTTTCCAGGTTTTGAAAACTTAGTTTCTCACCTTCCACATTGATTCCAGATGCTTCAAAACTTGAAGTTGAAATCTTGACTAAAAGTTGAAATTTGTAATTTGAACCGCTTCTTTAAAATTCCTGTGTTTTAAATTTGAACAGCAAACACACCAAAGTATTTCTTCTTGATAAACAGAACACTATTTTTCTTCTTCTCACCCTCAAAAATTTGATCTTTAATTGCTTAAGAAATTTAACAGAGTTTTGTTTTTCTCAAATTATAGGCTTACAATCTCCAATGACTCGAACCTGAGATGGTTCAGATATATACATGTAGTTGCAATCAAGGATAGTGAACAGAGTTGACAATTTGTTTGCTGGAGTTGCCATTTTGTTGGTCTGTAGTTGATTTTTTTCATTTTGTTGAAGAGATTGTGAAAAGAATATGTATTTTGTTAGATATTTCCTCCTTTGGTCATATAAAATTACTGCTATATGTATTTGTTTTCTAGATACTTACATTAACCAGTTTCCTTTCCTTTTTACTTAAAGTAATGGGTTTTGCTAACTTCCTATCTATGTTGCAGTTTCTTGTTTACAAAGATGTTTGTATTTAGGTTTGAACAAAGACAAATATATGTATGTATTATATCTAAGTGTAAGCCAAATATATGTATTTATTATATTTAAGTGTAAGACAAATATATGTATGTATTATATTTAAGTAATGGATGGAAATAATCCCTTGGTTGTTGAAATAAATGTTTGCCTTTTTAGGGTGAAATGAAAAATTGAAAAGTAATTGAATTAATATTTTGGTTCTTTCCAGCTTACTCGACTTAGATTAATATTTATTATTATTATTATTTTCTTGTTTCTTTTAATAAGATAAATAACTGCTACTTGTTATTGTTTTCTGGTTTCTTACTTGCAGTAAATAATTTACAGCCTTCCTCTTATCATATATTTACAATAATGTAAATCATACACTATCAAAAGCGTATGCACATATATTCAGTATTTAAACAGCTCCTAATTCACATTATTTGATAAAGTAATATTTTTATTGTTTATATACGTTTTAAAATAAAACTAAAAATAAGAAACTATATTGAAATAACACTTCTTAATTAATTTATCATATAAGTATATATATATGTGTTAATTTAAACAAAGACTACAAAATAGCTAAAATCTTATCTTTGCTTTTGACTTAGTTGAAATTGCATTCGTCATTCATACAACAAAATAAAGGTGAAAACTCAGTAAAATAAAATAACCTCTTCTCTTATTTGTTTTATAAAAAAACATAGGGTTTTAAAACAAAACGTAACATTCTATGTTAAATACCCCATATACATATGTTAAAAATAGAATGACTTTCAATATGAAATACTCGATGTGTTATAAAACTTCATAGTGGTATAAAATTACCTTAAAATCTTCTTATAAATATAACCATATCCAAAATTTCATTAATAATATAGACATATTTTATCTACAAATATTTTAAATCATTTGTTATCTATGTGTATATAGTTTCCCAATTATATACACCCCTCTTATTATACTTAATTGGTTGTTATACATCTAAATTTATTTATAACGTCTTATCAATTAAGCATTATAAAATTCCTTATTCAATGTGTATATAGTTTTTTTTCCAATTATTTATTTGATTAATATACACATCTATTTATTTATAACATTGTCAATTTAAATATTTAAATTTTATTTTCAAGTTATCATTACACATTCACACTTTTCTAATTCAATATATATCATTATTGTAGAAATCTTAATACTTCTATTTAGTTAATATAGACAACATTGTTTATATATATATATATATATATATATATATATACTGGAATCAAAATTTTTACTTTTACTTCATTATGAATTTTATCCAAATTTTATATACATCTCAATTTAATGAATTCCTATTCTCATTATGTGTAAATTTATTGTTTCAGATATATATATGACTATTTGATTTAATAAATTTAAATAGAGTATAGTTTATCTTATAGAATAAAATATACACATTAAATCTTTAAACAAAATGCATATATGTTTCCAAAACAATCTACACATATTTTTTTATCCAAAACAAAATATGTATATATGTAAGAAATTCCATTTAAGCCAATCAATAATTTAATATAAACTTGAAAATTCAAATTATGTTGATTTGGAAAATTGCATAAGATTACTAACCATTAATTTATGGGAATATTGTATATAAAATACGATATTATTGAATATTATGAATTAATATTCATAACTCGGGATGTCCAAAATCCCGGGTCGTTACACAACGTCTGGTGGTTATCCCAGACATCTGAGCTAAAAGACTGGAATTTTCATTCCAGATCGCCCAAAAGTCTGGGAAGTCTGCTCAGACATCTGAGCTGTAAAAATGGAATTTTTATTCCAATGGCCCAAACGTCTGAGTATTATACCATACGTTTGAGCTGAAGCCCAAGCAAAAAAATCAGCCTAGGCCAGTGATGGCCAAATCTTATCGGAAACGATCAGACGAGGGACGATGGCTAGGGATTTATGCCAAGCGACAACCCAGCCCTATAGACTCACCAATACACTCCAAGCAATATGTCCAATCATCCATATAAGGATTTTCGTAGATTTTGACTTCAAAATACCAAAAACTAGAAAATTCACCAAACTAATTCAATTTAAAAGCAAATTGACATGAAATAGATGTTAGGAATTCATACCTAACAACTATCAAAGGTATAGACATAGATGTGAGTTTAAGAACTCACCTTTAAGCCCAAAAACAATAAATGAGAAGCTTTAAAATAAAGGAAAGATCAATCGCTCTTCACTTCAACTCTAGAAGCTCCAATCTAAGCTCATAAGTAAATATTTCCTAAGTTAAGTTATATGAAACTTTCTGAAAATTGAAGAGGAATTGAGATGGAGAAGATGAAGAGGATGCTTACCTAAGCTTCTCCTTGATTTCTAGAGCATGAATTTTAATTTTCTAATAAAACTAGGGTTTAGGAATTTTAATTTTCCATGTTTTTCCTCATTTCCCTTTATTTGAGAGTGTTAGGAAATTAGAATGAATGAATGAAGAGGGGGTGGAGTTAGGGTATTTTGTTGGGTTAATGGGATGAAACCTAAACGCAAAGCCCAATAGAAAAATTCGAATCAACTCCAAACATATCGATGTTTATACTCAAAAAGGTCGCAAACGCCGTTTTGAACTCAATGGAAATTGTCTCGAGTCCTAATTCAATTGTTTACACAAATTAGCACTTCAGACTTTAATCTGACTAACGATGCTATATTCAAATTTCAACATTTAAATATACGATCGTAAAATATACGAGTTGTTACAGACTCCTCTCCTTAAAGACATTGCGTCCTCATAATACTTAAGAAGGAAACAAAAAAAGTAACAAGCACACTAAGGCATAACAACACAAAATAAAATTTTTAAATGAGAAGTTCGCCTAAAGGAGCATGAGAGAGTAAGTCTGGATGTGTTCGCTCAATGTATTCTCTTGATTCCCAAGAGAAATCCATAAGATTTGAGAACCATTAAACTTTTACAAGTAGGACATCTTTATTTCAAAGGCGTTTAAGCTCCGTATCAATGATACGAATGGGATGTTGCTTATAAGTCAAATTAGGCGAAACTTCAATTTCTTCAATAATACCTGGCTCAAAAATAGAATCGGAATCTCTAAGGCATTTACGAAGTTGAGAGACATGGAATACGTCATGAATAGAAGAAAATTGAGCCATTAATAAAAGGCAATAAGCCACGAAACCAATGCGTTCGGCGATGGAAAATGGGACAATATATCGAGGTGCTAATTTTTTTCCGATCGACTGAAACGCACAACACCCGTCATAGGTGAAACACGAATGAACACCAAATTCTAATAGTGGAAACAATCGTCACGAGCACTAGATCATGAGTGGCATATCCAGTGTCGATAGGTTTTAATTGTATAGAAGTATAAGCGATAACACGTTCCCTTTTCAAATTCACCTTGAACAAGGTCAAAAAAGCATCGAGCCAAAGTTACTTTTTCAGCTTCTGGCACAAACTTTAACTTAAACCTTTCTTGAAATTGATCCCAAGTAAGATCCGCTTCAACAATTTTCGAGATCAAATGCTTATATCAATCTAATGCTCTCTCCTGGAGCATGCTAGAAGCCATTTGGACTCGATGTAGATTCACTAGATTCATGCAAGAAATGATGCGATCGCATGTTCTAAGCCAAGCTTGAATTTCTATAATGCTCTCGAAACCCTTGAATGGCCTTCCACCAAATCGGTATAATCTTTGCACAAGCGTGCAACCCCGGATATAGGGTGAGTAGGCTCTGGAATGGATCTGGTGGCTTGAGCATTCTTTACAAGATCCAAAAGCTGTTGGGAAGACATAAATACACCATCCTGAGGAGTAGCACTGCATTGACCGGCGGTGGGACGGCCTGATCTAACCATATCTCTTCTTTAAGAAAGGAAGAAAGAAGAGGAAAATGGTTATTCTCAAAATGAATATCAAATAAACTTGATTGATAAAATAAGGCATCACAAAAGAAAATAGGATAGAATAGGTCCAATGACTCGAATTAAATCCTAAGGCACGATTCCTAGGAAAGTCTTAGGGCAGTGATCCTTGCTAGATTATTCTACATTGTTCCGAAGTTTGGTTCTGATACCATGCTATGACGCCCCACCTCCATACTCGCACTAGCCAAGGACACTGCAGGGTAACACCATCGACTAGCATGAATAATAAGGCTGGTGAGGAGCGACCATCTGTGTAATTGCTTTGTGCGAGTACCAATATGTCAGACAGTATTATATGCATTTCGTTTCAAGTGGAAATCTGACACATCAATTACAAACTCAAAACTACTATGCAGTGGTTGTGTGATCTTCGGAAACAAATATAAAATAAGCATAACATAAATCAGTCTTAGATATTCATATCACTAAGGCGGAAACAGATATGAATATAACATATAGAAGTGCATATCAATGTAGTGGTCATATAAGATGCAACACATCACAAAAGAATAGGTATAAGTGCTAGACAAAAGAATATGTATACATCAAGGAGTCTCTATCTCGAATGCATTAAAGCAAAAACTACTAAGATAAGTAGTTAGTCAACAGTCATATGACGGACCCTGATAAGAAGTCAAGCAGAAGCACCTAAAATACCTCGGTCTGACCCGAGTATTATTTAAGAAGAAAATAATAAACGAATCAGTCTAGATATAAATATCATATAAAATGAGATAGGATAAGAGATATGACAAAAATGTATGATAAAATAATGCCATACTGTGACAATTATACATTAGATAACAACAAAAATCATATAATACCTCAAATTTTCTCATAAACCAAAAGGAATGTTATATTCTTTATTTTATTCATCAAACCATAAATATTGATAAAGCTTATCGATAAAAATCACAAAAATTGGTGAAACAAAAATTCTAGAAAACATCAATTAGGAATCTAGAAATCACAAAGGGGAGGCCTATCAAAAACGGGAGCATGAAAACTCACCAACACGTGTGTCACAAACAGGACTCTATCCCATGGTCGCTAACCATAGAGCCTGTGCAACGACGTAGTACATCGTTACGCCCGATGACCTGAAACTCAAATAATTTGGAGCAATGACGTAGTACAACATTACGCCCTATGAACCTAAAACTCCAATAATCCAAAACAACGACGTAGTACAGTTTATTCCCAATGAACCTGAAACTCAAATAATCCGGAACAACGACGTAGTACAACGTTACACCCGATGAACCTCAAAACTCAAATAATCCGGAACAATGACGTAGTACGGTGTTACACCCGATGAACTTGAAACTCCAATGATTCGGAACAATGACGTAGTATAGCGTTGTGTCCGATGAACCTGATAAGCCGGAATAATGATGTAGTACAATGTTACGCCCAATGAACCTGATAAGTTGGAACAACGATGTTGTACATTGTTACACCCGATGAACCTGTTAAGCTGGAACAACGACGTTGTACATCGGTATGCTCGATGAACCGAACTCTATAAAAGATTATCGGTCGCTAGCCCATAAAAGAAATGAGACGAAGCTCAATAAAACAAGGTACAGTCCCCCATATCGACGAAGAGACATCGCATACCGCTAGTCTAAACCATAAAATGATCATCATTGATCAAATAGAAGTGCGAATTACACTATGCTAGTTGATAAATGAGTTTAGCTTCATGTCCCATAACTACTGGCTTAACTTAAATATTTACGAACAGACTGTAGATTTCCACTCAAAAGCTGTCACAAGATTTTAGTCGAACAAGTCCAAGAATTAACCGACAAAGAAAACACAAGCATTTCATACCTCTTGTTTTGCTAAATCGTTTAATTAGATTTCTCATACGAACGAGGTAAAGGTTTGTATATACTAATAGATTGGAAAACGGTTTTAAAAATGAGCTTTGTGTTAAAAGTAACTTTGAAATCATTTTTGTGAAAGAGTTTGAGTATTTACTACTAGTATAGAAACCTTTGTATTTTAAAGTGACAAATAATAGAAATGGTTGTAAAAATAATCAATCACCGAAAATTCACATACGAAAGCGTGAATCAAAACCATAAAAATCGATATCAAATCCATCAAATGGATATTCCCGAAAATGCAGAAAGAAGTCATCAAAGTCGATAATAAGTGACGACGACCAATGGGATCAACCAAAAATCGATAGAAATGGAAAGCCACGTAGAAATAGGAAGTTTTAATGAATTTAGCAATGTTAGACGTATGGTGGTTATCTGTAACGACCTGGAATTTTGGACAATTTAAATTGGAATATTTAATTGATTTTAAATATTTAAATGTTAATTTTTTTAACTTGAATTCAAATATCACTATTTATTTGATAATTAAATTATTGAATTAAATAATTTAAAGTTGGGTAAAATATTGAATCTCTAGTTTTACGCATGTTAAAATATAATTTAAAGGCTTGTAAAATTTATGTCGATAGTACTGAAGATAGTAAAGGTGTTAAAATTTAATTCGGGAGTGTTTTGTTAAGTTTTGAAACTATGTCGTTTAAATCGATATTTAAAATAGCCTTCCAAGGCACAGTCTCAGAATTTGACGACACCAGTTCCATTGGATCCATAATATTCTATTATTATTGGATTTCAATTTTCATAGTGATTGGAGTTGTTGTGTGAGCATATGACATATAATCGCGCTGAAATTTATATCGAAAATTCAATGTTTAACTGCTTCAAAAAGCTATCTTCTCCATACGATTGAATTAGGACTCAAAATCCTTTTCCATTGCATTCGGAATAGGGTTATAACATTATAAACGCCTAGCGGTACGCCTCGATTGGAGATCGAGATTTCGAATTTCATAATTGTGACAATTTCAATTTAAATTTGAATTAAAAAAGATATATAGATATATTCAATATAATACTATTTCAAAAGATAAATTACATGTTTTATTTGTTTCAACACTTGGCAGAAATTTTTACTCACGTCTTCCTTCTTCTGGAAGCCAAAGCCAAGCATAAGAAACTAAAAATAAAAAGTCTTCGTTCAGAAGAAAAAACCCATCTTTGTTTGTTCGATTTCATGGTAATGGCCGATCTAAAATCACTCACCTCCTCTCCTTCGTTTTCAAATTCAACCGAAAGCCTATTCTTTAAAAAAAAGAGTCAACGCGATGGAATCACGTAACTCGATCTCGAGCACGATGACAAGGGGAGTCGTTCGCTCGAATTAGAGCTAGGGTTTGTTCGTAAGTGGACTCGAAGCCGTTGGAAGGAGGGGATTCATGAGGCATGGTGGCGTGCAATGCTGCGACAGTGGAGAAGCCGAGGAGTGGTCGCGATGGAAATTGAGGGTTATTGGTGGCTTGGATGGCGTTCGGGCAGTGGACGGTTGCGGTGATGAGCTTGTTGAGGCACGAGGGGTTAGTCGATCTGGTGTTCGGCTACGTGGAGACAAGGCGGTGAAATGGATGACCTCGGGTAGGGTTTCGTTCGATTTCAACTTGGCTATGAAGGTATTTGTTTTTTTCTTTTTTTTTTCTTAAATTTAAAAACACTTATATACGATTATATGCAGAAAAAGATGTACAGTAAAGAAAAAAAAGAAAAAGAGAAGAGCTTTAAACCCATATAGGTTATTTTTAAACAAAGTAATTATACGTATTTTAATTTACTAGTTTTTTTAGGGTATTTTAGGATTAATTTATGCAATTAACTTATATAATTTATCATAGTTATTAAAAGATTTTTAAAAAGGGACTTTTTAGTTAAATTAAATTATTAGTAAATTAAATTTTGTTAATGGTAATAATATATGTAGTTAATTAAATTAACAAATGGAAATTTAATGGTTCAATTGACTCGAATATTAATAAAACATCTAATGACTATACAAGGTCTGAAAATCGTGGAAAACAAGTCGAGATGGGATGGAATGCAAACAAACCAAAGGTGAGTTAATCTCACTCATCTGGTTGCTATTTAAATTCAAATGGTTAAATTTAAAATATTTGGTTGATTGGTTGAATTTATTGGATGTGGTATATTATATAGTATGTATATGAAGTACATCTTGGAATGATTGATTTCCCGCATTATATAGCGGATGAGACCCTATGCGCTGCAAAATAGTGGATGATTTTATATTTAAAACTCATATATCGCGATATTCCACCTCGAAATGGAATTGGTATTTTATGTTGCTAACGTCTGTGGATGCAGGGGAACGGGTTGGAGGGATCCAATTGGATTCCTCAAAATTATTTGTATTGTTTAATATCCTCTGTTATGAATATTCGATATTTTGTGATGAATATTATTGATAATTGGAATATTGAATGCTATAATTTACTTGAATATATTTTGGTACACTGAGTTATCAAAATATATAGAATTGGATTTTTGAAAATAAAAGGAAGAGAATTTGTAAGTGAAATAATTATAGAAAATTTAAATAAATTAAGAATGAACTGGATAAGAATATTAGTGGTTTAAAATTCTAATAAATAAACTCCATATATAAAAAGGGGATTTTGAATAAACAGGAAGATAATGAATTTTGAAACTTTAGTGTTAGTATTTAAAAGAATAAAGCATTTACTTTAAATTTAAGATTTAAATTATCGAAAAGAAAAAAGAAGAAATTTGGAACATCTGAAATTGGTATGTTTCAGTTAAAAGATTTAAAATCAAAACGAATGAAAAATAATAATAAAGTCTATAATTAATGGATTTTGAAATGAATTGAGTAAGTAAAGGAATTTATTTTAAATGGAGTAAATTGGAAATCAATTTGGAAATTGATTTAAATATTTGAAATTGGAAATTTAAAGGTGAATGTGACTATGAAGTTTATAAACTGTGTTTGTAAAAGTAAAGCAATATACCAGTGGATATTTGAAAGGATAAACTCACGGTGAGAATTTATTAAAGGAATGGGAAATTTGTTTAAAAATAAATAGCGATTTATTTTTAAAGATGGAAAGAGAAGAGTATTTGCCTGGATAGCCAAGTACGTTTTCAATGTAAAATTTTAAAATATAAGTTATCTTGTTTTAAAAAGCATGTTTTAAAAAAATTTATTATTTCTAAATATTTAAATTCTAAAGTAAGTATTTTTTTAAATTTATTTAGAGTAGTAATTATTTAAAGGTGGCTTGGTATTTTGTTTTAAAAGAGAAAATCTAGTTTAATATTATACAAAGTAACCTCATTTTCAAATATTCCTACAGTATGTATTTTTAATGAAGTATCGAAGTAGTTTCATTTTGAATATTATTAAAGTATATATTTTGAATAAGTATTAAAGTAATTTTTATTTTAAATGATTCAAAGGATATTTTATAATAAGGAGTTTTAAATTATTTTTAAAAAAATCTTAAGTTTTGTGCTTGGTGGTTTTCAGTGGAAATAAATATTTGAAAATTTATCTTATGAGAAAAGTATGGTTTGAAACTGTTTTCAAAAGGGTTGAAAATAGAAATATATCTTGCGAAGACATTTTGAGATAAATAAATAATTTGGGAAATTATTTATTTTGCGATGGATGTTTGTGAATGTTAATTGATAGTTAAATCACCGACTATCAATATTGGCCAATGCGTTGATCGTTTCGAAGAGACCGGGATCAGGATTAATTTCTCGAAAACCACTTCGATTCGGTTTGTACGTTCTCGTGGAAAAAACGAGTTCGGAGTCGAAATGGAGCAATGAAGTGCAAGGGCTAGTCGCTACTAATCCTGAGGATGTTTCCAAAATGGATGTAGTAAGAATAGTGCCTTCGGTTCCGTTCGTACCCGAGACGGACTTGTATGGATGATGCTTTCAGAACATCGTTAGGTGGACGATGGACATTCTAAGTGAAACGATCTAAAAAGTAACGCTTAGCCTCAAGCCTCATCAACCGGGAATGACAGAAAATCAGGGGTTATGAAGCAAGGCTTGGTGGGTAGCACCCATTTCCGGTGAGGTCATCCCTGTTTAGATGTCCCTTTTATTTCGGCTTAGTGGTGCGGTTGTTGATCACAACCGTAGGGTGATCTTACTCAGGATTATCCAGTAAGGGGGGGTCCCGGTCTTGTGTTGCAGGGGGTCGGGAGTGATCCTCGGTATGCTGATTTAGACTAGGTACCGTGATAGGTGGTACCCCAGTGCCTAGTCATTAGCTGGAAATCCATTCTCCCTACGCGCCTTCTTCGAGTTTTGTTTGTATTACCCACTTTGTGTCTAGTAGCTGGAATTTAATAGATGTAACAATTTCGGCTATTTTAATAAGTATTTGTAAATAGACCCTATTATAATATCAGAAGATTTTAGTAAAAAGTGTTTTATCTATCGTAAAGTAAAAACACGACATGTTTATTTGTGGCGTGGTCTTACGATATGTTTTTGATTTTCAAATTATTTTTGAAACTTTAATAATCAATTTGGGCGTGGTTTTCTCACGCTGGTATTCCAGACCAACTCGGATGTTATTTAACTATAATTCTCGGGTCAGATCGAGTATTATAGAATCCAGGATATGTTGTTGTAGAGCTCAGGAGACGAGCTGGATGGTGATACGTACTTCCATACTTGATTTATATTCCGCCGTGTATTCAACTATGTGAGGACATGTTATGATTACTGTCCAATTGTGTGTTATGTATTTGATGTACTCTGATGATATAATGTATAAACATATATATTTGTTTTTGCGTAAAGATCATTTATTATCTATCATATTTTATTCCACTACGATGGTTAGATTCTGATGTTGTTTTCTATTTTCTTCTTCTACCTCTTCTACTTTAACCCTTATGGTTCGTATTTCCGTTCATCTTGAGTTGATTGATGTAGAATAGTGATGACTCAAGAAGTACGGATTTGCAGGCTGTTACAGTTGGTATCAGAGCTGAAAGGATTAAGCGAGAACCTTGGCTTTGATGGGAATTACTCATTGAAAATAGAGTCCGTAGTACTCTAGAATGAGTTTGAGTGTATTAATAGATATAAGCGCGTATTTGTTAGTGGATATAAAAATGGTTTTGTATTGTGTTGATTGATTTATTGAGTGGCATATGAACCTTCGTCGGCACAGTCTGGACAACTGTATAGAAGGGGTTTCTAAACACTTGAATAGAACAATTCGACACAATATTGTTTTCGAAAGAGGGTGAATGAAATAATTTTGCCCCAAAATTATATTTTGGTATAAAAGAAATATTTTCTTAAATTGTTATATAACTTGGATGTTTGGATAATAATATTTTAAACAAATAAGATTATAAAAATTGGAATGACTGTATAATCAAATGCAAAGTTTGTTATGAGCATAAATTATACAAATGAATCATAGTTAAAATTTGATTTAAACCAAATCTGTAAATTTAAAATCCCGGAGATTTTGGAAGTGTTTTTCGAAGTGTTTTGAAGATAAATAGTAGCATTATTATTTTGGAGGTATTTCTGAAAGGAAAATTGTATTAAATGGATTTTGAAAGTGATATAGCATTGAAATCATTTGGATTATTGGGAAATAACTCTGATGATGACGGCCGTATCATCAGTATTCATTTTCTAGTTTCTAAGTGATGGATTACTATCGTGGTCATTGTTTAAAATGTTTTGGGAAAAAACAAGTTTGTTTTTGAAAATTCCGAAGGAAATTTATTGGGGATAAAATCCAGGATTTGTTTAAAATTTTGAGAAGTGTGATTTTGAGATAATGGTGATTTCAAAATGATTTGAAACCAAAAGCCGGGTGTTCAAAAATCCTGAAATCCTTATTTAAATAATTTAGAGATCATCAGGAGATAAGTTATAAACTTATAAATGGTGAATGATTTTGATGAGGGATATGGGGATTGGATTTTGGAGTTAAAATTAAAGGTGACAGTTAAAAATGATAATTTAACTTTGATTAAGATTACACTTGGAAATTTAACTAATGATTGGAAGAAATAAATTAGTAAATCTTGAATGTGATTGGAATGGGAAGATAGAAATTAAATTTGGATTGGAAGACTAATTGGATTTAAATTAATAGAAATATTTGAATGAAGTTGGAACGAAATTGAATTTAATAGAAGGGAATTTAAATTGGAAATAGAGATGAACTTAAGTTGTTAACTTAAGTAAATTCATAAATGATTATTGTCGAGATTTATGAAATGGTTTTGAATGAGACTGGTTTGGTTAATAAAGTGAAAATGCTTAAACAAAATATGGTGGGCTACGAATAAATGTATAATTCCGGCCTAAATGAAATATGAATCTATTCGAGTCTAGACTGAATGAAAATGTGGAAGATCAATAAGGGTGTGACTTATAAAAAATCTAAGGTGTTGTAATAAGCCGAATAAATTGTTGTTGTTTTGAAAATTTAAAAGGAAGTCCAAGTTTAATGGTAAATTGGAAGTGAGCTAATCTAATTTTTAATATGAAAATGAGAATGCGTTAAATTATAAATGAATGGACATATGAACATATAGGCGTGTGACCTATGAGAATTTGAATAGTGAGATAAGGACCAAAATAAATTTGTTTGGTATTCCAGAATGAAATAAAAATCCAAACATGAATGGTAAAATAAATTAAACTCGAGAAAATTAACTAAAGTGATTTTCGAAGGTAAAAATCAAATTTCGAATTGGTTAAATAAAGGTTGAATTTTGAGTTAGTAATGAAGTTGGAAACGAACTTAAGTTAAAAAAATAGAGTTGGATCGAAATGGTGATAGTTTGAGTTACAAATAAAATTCAAGTGAATAATAATAGGAATGATTTGAGTTGCAAACAAAACCCAGGTGAGTAGAAATAAATTGAGAATGGTTTTGTATTAATAAAATAAATTTGAAAATGAACTTAAGTTATGAGGCATATTAATTTGAAATAAAATTACTTAAGTCAATAATGCTTGGTTTTGAGTAAGAATGGAGGACCATTAAATAAAAGATTGGGCTAAATTTATTTGGAAAATGGATATTAATATAAGCATCGAATGTTGTCAAACTCAATGAAATAGTTTTAAAATGAAACCAATGCGAAGATGAAACGAAATGAATTGTATGATTGGTGAATAAATTAGAAATGGAATGGAATTAAATACAGGATGAGTTGAAATTAATTTGAAGTAGTTATAAACTAAAATGGATACTCCATTAAGTGAATATTGAAAATTTTGCATAATAAAATAATTGGCTCTTAATGTTACAAGCTTAAATAAAATTCTATAAATGGATAGAAGCAAATAAAACTGATTTTGGAATCAATTGAAATAAATGTGAGTTGTTGGGTTAAACATGAATTGAATATAAGGAACTGAATTGTAAACCGTTAAAATTGATTGAAATGACATGTGAATTGGTTGCAAGCAATTGAACTAGTTTTGAAATCATATAAATTGCTCATGGAAAGTGTTTGATGTATGTTGCTTATAAAATGCATGTGTTTAGCTATTGAAAGTAAGTGAAATGTTAATAAATTTCTTATATTTAATACTTACATGTTTGAATTGAGTAAGTACAGGTACCGGCAAGCCGTTTGGCTAGATTTGATCGTGCAAAATGCTAAAATAATAAGCCGCTTGCTTAAAAATGCTAAATAAAGGTACGGCTACGCAATAAAAATAGAAAATATGAACTGTTTTTGTTTTTCCGACCGGGTGGGTCGATGTATATATATATTTATATCTTTTGTCAAATTGCAAAAGCTCCTCCATACAAAGGAAACTCTGCCAAAATTTTCCGAAAATTTTGGGAGTTAGAAAATTTTTGTTAGCGACAAACGATTTCAAATTGGAAATTGAAGTAAATTAGTGAATGGAACTAATTTAAAATAATAATATAAATCAGTTATAAATGGAAGATAAAATTCAATATTCAGAGTTGAAGATAAATTAAATTCATATGGAAGTGGGAAAATTAAATTGAATAGAAGTAGATATAAACTAAAGTGGTAAAGTGAAAATAAATATAAGAAGCGTATAAAATACTTATACTGAACTTAAGAAGAAATGATAAGATTTTTTAGTAATATGGGTGTCAGGAAAATGTATTGAAAAAGCATTGAAGTGAAGATTTAATAAAATGTTTTTGAAAACTATGATTGGATATTATTGCTAGGTGGGATATGCAGGTATTATTAAAGGAAAGGGAAAACTGGTTTTGATTTCAGAAGATAAATTTGAATTGCTCGACAAAAAGGTATGTGTTTAAACTTCTGTATGAAATTTGATTGGGTTTTTGATCTAGCCACTTGGCTTTTGTTTTCTTTTGGAATTGGGGAGCCCGTAGAGGTATTTTGTAGTTGTACCGAGCTAGCCGCGCAAAGAGGACGCTGGCAAAAAAATTCGAAAATTTAGAGAGTTAGAAAATTTTTGAGAAAATTTTGATAATTAAAATTTTGGTTTTAATTTGAAACTTGAATGATTGGGCAAATAGTATTATTTGAAATTTGGGAGAGTTGAGAAGTTAGTAAGAATGATAATGGGTCTTTTATAAAAAGTTAGTTGGTAAGATGTTGAATTGTTTGGTTTTATGGATAAGTAAACGGGTATTGGACCATTCTTTCTAACTAGTAATTTCGGGGACGAAATTCTTTTAAGGGGGGAGGAATGTGACGACCCGGAATTTTGGACAATTTAAATTGGAATATTTAATTGATTTTAAATATTTAAAGGTTAATTTTTTTTAACTTGAATTCAAATATCACTATTTATTTGATAATTAAATTATTGAATTAAATAATTTGAAGTTGGGTAAAATATTGAATCTCCAGTTTTAAGCCTATTAAAATATAATTTAAAGGCTTGTAAAATTTCTATCGATAGTACTGAAGATAGTAAAAGTGCTAAAATTTAATTCGGGAGTGTTTTGTTAAGTTTTGGAATTACGCAGTTTAAATCGATATTTAAAATAGCCTTCCAAGACACAATCTCGGAATTTGACAAAACCAATTCCATTGGATCCATAATATTTTATTATTATCAGATTTCAATTTTCATAGTGATTGGAGTTGTTGTGTGAGCGTACGACATATAAACGCGCTGAAATTTATATCGAAAATTCAATATTTAACTGCTTCAAAAAGCTATCTTCTCCGTACGATCAAAGTAGGACTCGAAACCCTTTTCCATTGCGTTCGGAATAGGGGTATAACATTATAAACGCCTAGCGATACGCCTCGATTGGAGATCGAGATTTTGAATTTCGTAATTGTGACAATTTCAATTTAAATTTGAATTTAAAAAGATATATAGATGTATTTAATATAATACTGTTTTCAAAAGATAAATTACATGTTTTATTTGTTTCAACACTTGGCCGAAATTTTTATTCGCGTCTTCCTTCTTTTGGAAGCCAAAGCCAAGCATAAGAAACTAAAAATAAAAAGTCTTCGTTCAAAAAAAAAGACCCCTCTTTCTTCGTTCGATTTCATGGCGATGGCCGATCTAAAATCACTCACCTCCTCTCCTTCGTTTTCGAATTCAACCGAAAGCCTATTCTTAAAAAGAAGAGTCAACGCGATGGAATCACGTAACTCGATCTCGAGCACGATGACAAGGGGTGTCGTGCGCTCGAATTGGAGCTAGGGTTTGTTCGTGGGTGGACTCGAAGCCGCTGGGAGGAGGGGATTCACGAGGCATGGTGGCGTGCGGTGCTGCGAGAGTGGCGAAGCCGAGGAGTGAGTCGTGATGGAAGTTGAGGGTTATTGGTGGCTTGGATGGCGTTCGGGCAATGGATGGTCACGGTGATGAGCTTGTCGAGGCGCGAGGGGTTAGTCGATCTAGTGTTCGGCTACGTGGAGATGAGGCGGCGAAATGGATTAGCTCGGCTAGGGTTTCATTCGATTTCAACTTGGCTATGAAGGTATTTTTTTTGCCTTTTTTTTCTTAAATTTAACAACACTTATATATGATTATATGCAGAAGAAGATGTACAGTAAAAGAAAAAAAGAAAAGGAGAAGAGCTTTAAACCTATATAGGTTATTTTTAAATAAAGTAATTATACGTATTTTAATTTACTAGTTTTTTTTTTTTTACTTTTTAGGGTATTTTGGGATTAATTTATGCAATTAACTTATATAATTTATCATAGTTATTAAAAGAATTTTAAAAAGGGGCTTTTTAGTTAAATTAAATTTTTTTTAATGGTAATAATATATGTTGTTAATTAAATTATCAAATAAAAATTTAATGGTTCAATTGACTCGAATATTAATAAAACATCTAATGATTATACAAGGTCTGAAAATCGTGGAAAACAAGTCGAGATGGGATGGACTGCAAACAAACCAAAGGTCGGTTAATCTCACTCATCTAGTTGCTATTTAAATTCAAATGGTTAAATTTAAAATATTTGGTTGATTGGTTGAATTTATTGGATGTGGTATATTATATATTATGTATATATAGTATATCTTGGAATGATTGATTTCCCGCATTATATGGTGGATGAGACCCTATGCGCCGCATAATAACGGATGATTTTATATTTAAAACCCATATACCATGATATTCCACATCGAAGTGGAACTGGTATTTTATGTTGTGCTAACGTCTGTGGATGCAGGGAAATAGGTTGTACGGATCCAACTGGATTCCTCGAAATTATTTATATTGTTTAATATTCTCTGTTATGAATATTTGATATTTTGTGATGAATATTATTGATAACAGGAATATTGAATGCTATAATTTACTTGAATATATTTCGATACACTGAGTTATCAAAATATATAGAATTGGGTTTTTGAAAATAAAAGGAAAAGAATTTGTAAGTGAAATAATTATAAAAAATTTAAATAAATTAAGAATGAACTGGATAAGAATATTAGTGGTTTAAAATTCTAATAAATAAATTCCGTATATAAAAAGGGGATTTTGAATAAACAGGAAGATAATGAATTTTAAAACTTTAGTGTTAGTATTTAAAAGAATAAAGCATTTATTTTAAATTTAATAAATTATCGAAAGGAATAAAGAAGAAATTAGGAACATCTGAAATTTGTATGTTTCAGTTAAAAGATTTAAAATCAAAACGAAAGAAAAATAATAAAAGTCTATAATTAATGGATTTTGAAATGAATTGAGTAAGTAAAGAAATTTATTTTAAATGGAGTAAATTGGAAATCAATTTGGAAATTGATTTAAATATTTTAAATTGGAAATTGGAAATTTAAAGGTGAATGTGACTATGAAGTTTATAAACTGTGTTTGTAAAAGTAAAGCAATATATCAGTGGATATTTGAAAGGATAAGTCCACGATGAGAATTTATTAAAGGAATGGGAAATTTGTTTAAAAATAAATAGTGATTTATTTTTAAAGATGGAAAGAGAAGAGTATTTCCCTGGATAGCCAAGTACTTTTCAATGTAAAATTTTAAAATATAAGTTATGTTATTTTAAAAAGCATGTTTTAAAAAAATTTATCATTTCTAAATATTTAAATTCTAAAGTAAGAATTTTTTTTTAAATTTATTTAGAGTAGTAATTATTTAAAGGTGGCTTGGTATTTTGTTTTAAAGGAGAAAATCTAGTCTAAATATTTTATAAAGTAACCTCATTTTCAAATATTCCTATAATATGTATTTTTAATGAAGTATCGAAGTAGTTTCATTTTGAATATTATTAAAGTATATATTTTGAATAAGTATTAAAGTAATTTTTATTTTAAATGATTCAAAGGATATTTTATAATAAGGAGTTTAAATTATTTTAAAAAAAATCTTAAGTTTTGTGCTTGGTGGTTTTCAGTGGAAATAAATATTTGGAAATTTATCTTATGAGAAAAGTATGGTTTGAAACTGTTTTCAAAAGGGTTGAAAATAGAAATATATCCTGCGAAGACATTTTGAGATAAATAAATTATTTAGGAAATTATTTATTTTGTGATGGATGTTTGTGAATGTTAATTGGTAGTTAAATCACCGACTATCAATATTGGCCAATGCGCTGGTCGTTTCAAAGAGACTGGGATCGGGATTAATTTCTCGAAACCACTTCAATCCGGTTTGTACGTTCTCGTGGGAAAAACGAGTTTGGAGTCGAATATGGAGCAATGAAGTGCAAGGGCTAGTCGCTACTAATCCTAAGGATGTTTCCAAAATGGATGTAGTAGGAATAGTGCCTTCGATTCCGTTCGTACCCGAGACGGACTTGTAAGGTTGAATGCTTTTAGAACACCGTCAGGTAGACGATGGGCATTCTAAGTGAAAAGATCTAAAATGTAATGCTTAGCCTTAAGCCTCATCAATCGGAAATGACTGAAAATCAGAGGTTATGCAACAAGGCTTGGTGGGTAGCACCCATTTCCGGTGAGGTCATCCCTGTCTAGATGTCCCTTTCATTTAGGCTTAGTGGTGCGGTTGCTGATCACAACCGTTGGGTGATCTTACTCGGGATTATCCAGTAAGGGATAGTCCCGGTCTTGTGTTGTAGGGGGTCGTGAGTGATACTCGGTATGCTGATCTAGACTAGGTATCGTGACAGGTGGTACCCCGGTGCCTAGTCATTAGCTGAAAATCCATTCTCCCTACGCGTCTTTTTCGAGTTTTGTTTGTATTACCCACTTTGTGGCTAGTAGCTGGAATTTAATAGATGTAACAATTTCGGCTATTTTAATAAGTATTTGTAAATAGACCCTATTATAATATCAGAGGATTTTAATAAAAAAAGTGTTTTAGCTATCGTAAGGTAAAAACCGACATGTTTATTTGTGGCGTGGTCTTACGAGATGCTTTTGATTTTCAAAGGATTTTTGAAAATTTAATAATCAATTTGGGTGTGGTTTTCTCACGCTATTATTCCAGACTGACTCGGGTGTTATTTAACTATAATTCTCGGGTCAGACCGAGTATTATAGAATTCAGGATATGTTGCTGCGGAGCTCAAAAGACGAGCTAGATGGCGATACGTACTTCCGTACTTGATTTATATTCCGCTGTGTATTCAACTGTGTGAGACGGGTTATGATTACTGTCCAATTGTGTGTTATGTGATTGATGTACTCTGATGATGTAATGTATAAATAGATATATTTGCTTTTGTGTAAAGATCATTTATTATCTATTACATTTTATTCCGCTGCGATGGTTAGATTCTGATGTTGTTTTCTATTTTCTTCTTCTACCTCTTCTTCTTTAATCCTTATGGTTCGTATTTCCGTTCATCTTGAATTGATTGATGTAGAATAGTGTTGACTTGGGTTACGGATTTGCGGGCTGTTACATTGTCCCAGCCGTCTGAGCTATACATATGGAAATTTTATTCTGATGGCCCAAACGTTTGAGTATTATACCAGAGTCTGAGCTGAAGCTCAAGCAAAAAAAATCAGCCTAGGCCAATAATTGCCAAGTCATATCGAAAACGATCGGACGAGGGACGATAGCTAGGGATTTATGCCCAACGACAACCAAGCCCTATAGACTCACTAATACGCTCCAAACAACATGTCCAAACATCCATAAAACGATTTTCATAGATTTTGACTTCAAAATACCAAAATTTAGAAAATTCGCCAAACTAATTCAATTCAAAAGCAAATAGACATGAAATAGATGTTAGGAATTCATACCTAACAATTATCAATGGTATAGACATAGATGTGAGTTCAAGAACTCACCTTTAAACCCAAAAATAATGAATGAAAAGCTCTAAAACAAAGGAAAGATCAACCACTCTTCACTTCAACCCTAGAAGCTCCAATCTAAGCTCATAAGAAGATATTTCCTAAGTTAGGTTATAGGAAACTTTCTGAAAATTGAAGAGGAATTGAGATGGAGAAGATGAAGAGGATGCTTACCTAAGCTTCTCCTTGATTTCTAGAGCTTGAGTTTGAATTTCTTAATAAAACTAGGGTTGAGGAATTTTAATTTCCTATCTTTTTCCCTATTAGCTTGAAAGTGTTAGGAAATTAGAATGAATGAAGATGGGGTGAATTAGCATAAATTGTTGGGTTAGTGGGCCGAAACCCAAATGCAAAGCCCAATAGAAAATTTGCAAAATTTGAATCATCTCCAAATATATCGATGTTTATACTCAAAAAGGTCGCAAACGTCGTTTTGAACTAATGGAAGTTGTCTCGAGTCCTAATTTAACTGTTTACAAAAAGTAGCATTTCAGACTTTAATCCGACTAACGATGCTATATTTAAATTTCAACATTTGAATATACGATCGTAAAATTTACGGGTTGTTATAGATTGCCCTCCTTAAAGACATTGTGTCCTCGTAATACTTAAGAAGGAAACAAAAAAAGTAACAATCACACTAAGGTATAACAACACAAAAGAGAGTTTTAAAACGAGAAGTTCACCTTAAGGAGCACGAGAGAGTAAGTCCGGATGTGTTCGCTCAATGTATTCTCTTGATTCCCAAGAGCAATCCTTAGGATTTGAGGACCATTGAACTTTCACAAGTGGGACATCTTTATTTCGAAGGCTTTTAAGCTCCGTATCACTGATACGAATAGGATGTTGCTCATAAGTCAAATTAGGAAAAACTTTAATTTCTTCAATAACATCGAGCTCAAAAATAGAATCGGAATCTCTAAGGTATTTTCGAAGTTAAGAGACATGGAGTGCGTCATGAGTAGCAGAAAATTGTGCGGTAATAAAAGACAATAAGCCACGGAACCAATGCATTCGGTGATGGGAAATGGGCCAATATATCGAGGTGCTAATTTTTTTCCAATCAACCGGAATACACCACACCCATCATAGGTGAAACACAAATGAATACCAAATTCTAATAGTAGAAACAATAGCCGCGAGCACTAGATCATGAGCGGCATATCCAGTCTTGGTAGGCTTTAATTGTATAGAAGTATAAGCGATAACATGTTCCCTTTTCAAATTCACCTTGAACAAGGTCAATAAAGCGTCGAGCCAAAGTTACTTTTTTAGCTTCCGGCACAAACTTTAACTTGAACATTTCCCGAAATTTCTCCCAAGTAAGATCCGCTTCAACAATTTCCGATATCAAATGCTCATACCTATCTAATGCTTTTTCCTGAGGCATGCTATAAGCCACTTGGCTGGACGTAGATTCACAAGATTCATGCGAGAAAAATATGCGATCGCATGTTCTAAGCCAAGCTTTGATTTCTATAACGCTTTAGGAACCCTTGAATGAACTTCCACCCAAATCGATACAATCTCTGCACAAGCGTGCAAACTCAGATTTACAGTGACTAGGCTTTGGAATGGGTCTGATGGCTTGAGCATTCTTTACAAGATCCAAAAGCCGTTGGGAAGGCATAAATACACCATCCTGATGAGTAGCACTGGATTGACCGGTGCTGGGACGTCTTGGTCCAACCATTTCTCTTCCTTAAGAAAGAAAGAAAGAAGAGGAAAATGGTTATTTGAATGAATATCAAACAAACTTAATTGATAAAACAAGTTATCGCAAAAGAAAATAGGATAGAACGAGTCCAATGACTCGAATTAAATCCTAAGGCATGATTCCTAAGAAAGACTAGGACAAGGTTTCTTGCTAGATTATTCTACATTGTTACGAAGTTTGATTCTGATACCATGTTGTGACGACCCACTTCTATACTCACACTAGCCAAAGACACTATGGGATAATGCCGTCGACTAGCATGAAGGATAAGGCTGTTGAGGAGCGACCACCTGTGTAATTGCTTTGTGTGAGTACTGATATGTCAGATAGTATTATATGCATTATGTTTCAAGAGGAAATCTAACACATCAATTACAAACTCAAAACTACTACACAGTGGTTGTGCGATCTACAGAAACAAATATAAAATAAGCATAACATAAATCAGTCTTAGATATTCATATCATTAAGGCGGAAATCGATATGAATATAACACATAGAAGTTCAAATCAAAGTAGTGGTCATATAAAATCCATTACATTACAAAATAATAGGTACAAGTGCTAGACAAAAGAATATGTATACATCAAGGAGTTTTATCTCGAATGTATAAAAGTAAAAACTACTAAGCTAAGTAGTTAGTCAAAGTCAGATGACGGTTAAACGGGTGATTCTTTCATGTTTGTGGTAACTTATTTCTAACATTACAAATTAAAAATAATTTTATCTATTTAGCAATATTTGTTGTAAAAAATACTTGATCAGAGTCCGTTAAACTGGTACCAAGTTTTCAGGATTAATTTAATGTTTTTTCGAATATACATTTCTGTTAGAATCATAGGAATAAATAACTGTAATATCATAACTTATGCGATCTTTTAAGTAGCACTTTCATTATAAATATTATTTGATAGGTCTTCTTGAGTTTATTATATGAACTACCACTAGCTCACTAACATTTATAAATTCTAAAACTATTTGTCCTATGAGGATGGTGTAAATTGCGTATGTAAAACTTTTTTTTTCAAGTATGTTTTAAGAAGTAATCAACACATTTGTTTTTTTTAACTCATTGTCATAAAAATTGTGTATGTATGTACATATCATTATTAGATATTATTACTATAGGATAGAGGATATGTTTCTACTCTTTACTTCTTTGAAGGTAATATCGAGCAACATCATGCTGCATTATAATATCAGGGTAAAATAAATAAATTTATATCCTATTTGTTAATTTATCAAATGACAACATATTGCATCTTCTTACATGCATGTACACACATATACATAGTAAGAGGGATCGTAGTCCCTTTATTATCAACCCCTTTGCACCTCCTTCAAATTTGGCGTTGGATTTAGAAAATGAGATGATAGATTTGATGTAGTTCTTTCTCATAATTTATCACTTGTCTCTTTTTTATATCTTATCAAAGTCATCCACTAAATTCCAAATACAACGATTGCAATAAAATTGATACAAAGGGGGTAACGGGGTAAAGGATCCCTCTTACCTATAATATGCATGTGTAACAGCCCTCTATTTTAGACCATTAGCATCCGCACATGTCGGACTTGAATAGTTAAAAATACTGAATTGTTAATTTAAATTTGAAAATAACTCAGAATATATAGTAAATAAATCAATCACAGATCACAGAAACAGAGTATAAAATGCAATGGAGGAAAAGGGATAGTAGTTCATGAAGCTACTATATAAATATACATCAAAGTTAAACAAGATACAACAAAAGTTTCAATATGATAAACAAGCACAAAGCTGAATACATACCTGGAATCAACTGAATAACTGAAAGCAAAATAGATAGTTGGATCTTCAAGAAAAGCTCCAACTCTAAAGGTGAGTCTCGAATGTTTTATCACTCAGTCTGACCCGAGCGTAAAGCAAAACACAAAACCTTGAGTCAGGACATACATACTTATACGATGTAAACCAACTCAAGTGAACTGTAATATAAGGTACAAGTAACTTAAAGGATGCTTGGGACCGCCCGTCCTTTAAGGATCCGTTAAACTATTTACTATGTAGTAATATTTCGCTATTATAATAATGTCTATTGGTAAAATAAACTTACTTTACAATAGCGTTAAGGTTTTACATTTTCCACCTTAACACGTAATTGTGCTAATAATCTATACAGTACCTGCGTACCTCCTGATCCAGAGGCTACTAGAAGATACTCCATAGGTACGACACAATTCAAACTCATACAAGGCTCGCTAGGGTAGATGACACGTCACAACTAGGCAATGCTAGGGTAGATATACCAATTACTATCCGGATTGGTGGTGACGCAAAGCACGCAGCTACCGCCCACCTCGAGCCACACCCCTAAAATAAAAAAAGGCCCCAATCAATCACAAAGTAATAGAATGGTATCGAAGGAGTGTGTCTGATAAGAGGAGCTACCTCATTGGCCCGGAATCTCTCCTGTTTTAGCCACCTTATGCCAACTCATGGGAGTCGGGTCCGCGTATATACCTCAAAGGAACGCCGCCGCCATCCTACTTCATTTTGGAATCTCCACCGTGTACACGATTGTTAAAGTGGTTTTCAGAATTGAAAGAGAGTATGAGAACTTCTGATCCCGATCTCTTTAACAAACAAACATTATTATTACCCATGGATATTTATTTAAAATCATTTTTATTCCAAAACCATTTAAAATCGCGTACTATTACTTTCCAAAATAATATCCATTTTCAAAATTGGTAATATTTCCAAATCCATATACTTTCTAAAATAATATCCATTTTATTTCCAAAATAATATCCGTTCCAAAAATGGTAATAATATGTCATTTAAATTCCAAACCAAAACAATATATCCTTTAAATAAAACCCTAATTTCCACATCGTTGAATATTTCCTTCCATTTATTAACTTGAAATATCATCTTAATCCAAACCACTTTATAAAGTCATATTCTTATATCTTCAATTTCAATAAGTTTCAAATTTATATGTTTAAAGACAATTTCTAATTAAATACAATTTCCAATAATTTCATTTCCAAAGCCATATTACTTTAAGTTATAACAACTCTGAAACCAAACATTTTGAAACATATTTATTTAGACCATCTAAACTCAATGTCAATAACTTCCAAACGAGATTCATTTAACCATTTAAATTCAATGTCAAATAATATTCATTTCGAAGTTGTAGCATTTATAAGTTTATTCATACAATTATAAACTTTCCAAAAACATTGTATATTTAAGCTACATTAAAATTTCAATTTTTAGCCAATTTAACTTAGAAAAATCACATTTCGCACTTCAAAATATCCATTTGGATATCGTTTAACTTATGATTTAATAAAAATTTATCAATAAATATCCAAATTAAACTATAATTCATTTATTAAGTCAAAAAAACATTCTTTACTTCTTTTATTTCAGTAAATAAGTTGCCACTTTGTTTTAAAATACCCACTTCATAAATAAGACTAAATTCACATTTATTTACTTAACTTAAAAATGTCAATTAAAACCAAATTTCCAATTGTCAAGTTAAGTCATATTTTGAAAATACACTTTTCCACTTAAATCATAATTATTCAATTTCCAAACATTTCCATTTCATAAATAAAGTAATTTATCATAGTAAATATAACGATCAATTTCTTTGCAAATTTATTCATATAGGCATCAATTAAACTATGATTTCAGGCTAAATACATTTATTACAAAATGTACAATTAAAACTATTTCATTTTATCAATTCAAAGGACATCACTTATTATACGAACATATTTATTTCATAAGATAAAAATTGACAGCAATTACCAGGCTGGACTTTAAAATTCCATATTAATTATCTTTAATTATTAAGTTATTTATCATAATCAAAGCACTTTAAATTACCTTTAAAACCAAATAAAGATTTTTAAATTATAATCTAAATCATACATCAACTTATAAATTTTAACATGTTGAAAGCCAATATCTCTTTATATTTTAAATCATTAAATCAAATTTCAAGGTAAAATTTCATATTTTCTAAATATTCAAAATATTTAATAAATTTTTAGGAAAATATTAGCTTAAAAATATTAACCATAGGCCTGTATAATATTTTCTTACCTAGGTCAAGAGATACGGATATATATCATTTCAATCCGTAATTTAAAAGAAAATCCGGGTTCTATCATTTCAAACCCGCAATCCCAAGTAAAATAAATACAATAAAAGTCAATAAAATCACTCGTGCATATTGTTTCAGCCTATAATGATTTTCCCATATTCTACAGTTCGTTCGGGTATGTATCATTTCAACCCATAGTGAAGGAGACTTGCAGTGTGATAACATGAAATAAAATAACAGTATAGCAAATAATATCATATCAGATGATGAAAAAATATATATAAACAGGATTTAACATCTTGTAATCACATCACAGGCATATATGAATAACATATCATGTAACAACCCGCCGCCCTGACCGCCTCTAGTCGGTAATTAAACCAACTAGAAACGTTCAAAATGACGGATTGTTAGTCAGTTTATAGAGTTTAAACAGAATCAGCCACAGAATCACAGAATAATCATAATATTATTCATAAATGAATTTTTCTTTTATATACAGAGTTTGTACAATGCATTAATTTTTTATACAGCGGAATATATCTTTTATTAAATACAAGAAAAATCTCTTTAAAACTTTAGTGAATGCCGAAATCCCCTCTCTCTAACTTCGCGGCCTGAAAATCTTCAAGCTGTAAAAATACTCGGTCTGACCCGAGCGTTAATTGCAAAACACAAAACACTCGAGTCAGGATTAATCTTAACTCAAGTAAATAAATTTGTAATGAACTGAATAAAATGGTAACAGAGATGACGAATCACATAAATCAATTTAAAATCTATTATGGATTTTTATATTAACAACTTCAAATTTTTATTCTCTGTCAATCCCGTGTGGCTGCAGTACACACGTATACTTTGCACACATGTGCACTGCCTCGCCAACACGTGTGCAAGCGCAATTCAGACAAATCACTGCAAAGAAATGCTCAAGGCAAAACTAGTGCCAACTTGAACAAAACAGTAAGCAAACAAACATGCAGCAGCAACATGCAATCCAGATTGTGTACAGGCAGTGAAGCCTGTATAATTTACAGTGAAACAAATGCATGGAGCAGCAGACACAACAAACACAGAGGCAACAGCGATAAATCGCAGAGCCAAACAAGTACAGGGAAACAGGTGATACAAGCTACAGTTAAGCATGTCATGGATAAACAGTACAATGCCACTGCAGATATAAGGTCAAAGACCAGATCACATCGAAGTGCAACAGAGCTTACGGCAATAACTTCAAGATACAATATAACAAGCTACAACTGATGATCAAACAAAGGGATGCAGGCCAAACTACAGTGCAACCGAGAAGCACACAACTGTGTGTATACAAATGATCAGTGAGATGTAACTACTTCCAGAAAACAGTTCATCCAATTCAAAAGCAAGGATCAACTGATCTTGATCAAAAATGTAAAATACAGTAAATTGAAACTGCACTTTAT
This sequence comes from Allium cepa, assembly GCA_030765085.1. Taxonomy (NCBI): domain Eukaryota; kingdom Viridiplantae; phylum Streptophyta; class Magnoliopsida; order Asparagales; family Amaryllidaceae; genus Allium; species Allium cepa. The sequence goes on along the minus strand of JASFAV010000025.1, from coordinate 1,536,046 downwards.
TAAAATACTGTAAATTTTTAACTTTTGATCTAAAAATGCTTGAATTTAATTACTGATTCTATTGGTAAGCCCTGAAACATTAACTTATAACATATGAATTTTTATTCTAGGCAAATTTGATTTTGTGTAACTTTATTTTTTCAAGCTACAGGCAAACATATGTAGTTCATGAACTTTTAGAGCTACACCATTCTAGGCAAACATAATTTATTCAAACATTTAAGTTCAATTCGGTAAACAAGTTAAAAGAGAGTTCAGAAGTCAAACATAAGTTTGAAGTTTTGAAGATCACACATGCACAATCATGTTACTGTTCTCAAACACATACTTTGCAGGCACTTTCATATATATCTATTTACAATTTATAAGCATGCATAGTTTACCTATAAAAATTTGTATTAAACAACATATTTTGATTTCACAACAAATCCTAACAGAGTACTAAGTCCAGGGAAGCGAGTTTTATATTGACAATCTTAGTTAGTTTTAGTTTTGCAGATTCCAGGCAATAACAACATACATACACATTTATATATGTTCACACAAAAACATTCATCAACAAACAATCATACAACATACTTATTCCTATATATTCACATGCACAGCTAACAAACTTAAACATTTTGAGGTTAAACAAAGAGCACAGAGCAGTTTCTTATTTATGTATTAGAACTTGTTGACTGCTGTACTTGTTCAAAGGCTACAGATTTTTTTTATTTCTATAACAAATCCAACCTGATATCAACTAGTTTATGATGGATTTCTTTTTAAAAACTCAGTTCAAGGCCAAGAACAGATGTATAAAATCCTGAATCACATATATATACATTAATATATATATATACACAGAATCACCATGTGGTCATACAAACATGATTAACTATATCAATAAGCAATGCAACAGATGGCTCAAGCTTTTGCATATGAGAGGTTAATTACTTAAAAGAAGACAGAGTTTTCTTCTTCTGTAACATCCCGCCTTTTCGCACACTTTAAAACGACACACGTGCCAATTCAAAGCATACGCAAGGGCGGATTGTTATGGGGTAAATAAGAAAAACAGAGAAGAATTAAAACAAAACAGAATCTCACAGCGGAAGGATAAAATATAATAACAAATATACAGTTAATAAACAGTTTACAAAAGCTTGATTTTACTTATACAATGAATATCAGAGTTACACATACCAAATACGACAATGCAGCGGAATATAAAGAGTGTGGTGCAATACTATATATAGAATAATACTGATTCTTCGTCTTCGTCCTCCAAAGCTAAAACCTGTTATCCTGAAACGCTCGGACTGACCCGAGCGAATTTGAAAAGACAAAAACACTCGAGTCAGACTAGAATATCTTATGTGAGTTAAATAAACAGAAATAAATATGAGTGCAGTAACTCAAGAGATGCTCGGGATTTACATCTCCTAAGGATCCGTTAAACTATTTACTATGTAGTATATTGCGCTATTATAATAGTGTCTATTTATAAAATAAACTTACTTTTTAATAGCGTTAAGGGGTTACCCATATAGCCCTTAACACGTAATAGTCCCAGTAGTCCGTCCAATATCATAGTCCCTCCTGATCGGGAAGCCACCAGAGGATACCACACGGGCTACGGGAGAAAACCAAACTCGTACAAGGCGCGATAGGGTAGGTGACACGGCACAACTAGGCAATGCCAGGGTAGATATACCAATTGCTATCCAGGCTGATGGTAATGCGCAGCGCGCAGCTGCCGCCCACCTCGAACTAACTCCCCCAAAAATCAAAATATAGAAGTGGCCACTGAATCAATCCAAGTCAAAGTATAATATCGAAGAGGAGCGTCCGATCAGAGGAATGACCTCATTGGCCTGAGAATCGCTCCTGTTTTAGCCACCTTATGCCAACTCACGGGAGTTGGGTCCACGTATTTACCTTACAGGAAACGTCGCCACCACCTACTTCATTCTGGAATCTCCACCGCGTACACGGTTAGTCAAAGTGGTTTTCGGTATCGACAGAGAGTATGTCCATATCCGATCCCGGTCTCTTTGCCAACCAATCGTTATTATAACACCGCGGTTATTTAAAAACAGTTTATACTTTAAACAAGAATATAATCCCTTTCAAAACCATAATATTACGATATCATTTCTTCTTTAAAAACACAACAATTTATTTTCATATTGTTTTATAAAAGCCCGAATCAATGATATCGTTCCCCAAATAAAATTTTCCTTTCCAAAATTATGTCACTTTTTATTATTTAATATCCCATGTAACCAATATTTTGTTTGTAACTTTCAACATAATTCTTCGAAAATCCATAGTATTTTAAAACCATTATTTTCAAAACTAAATGGTTTGGATATTCAACGGTATGCGAATTAAAAAGGTTTAACTTTACTGTTGCTTTATAAAGAAATAAATTACATGGCTTTCCAAATATTTCTTCTTTTAAAGTTAAACCAAAATCCAAAATATTACTTCAAGTCCCAAAACCATTTCAATTTCTATATATATGAATCCATTGGAGTATTAATATTCAAAACTAAAGCTGGAATTCATTCTTTCAACAAATTAAATGTTTTATTATTTAGTTTTGAATATTCACATAAACCCATAAATAACTAAAACTCCAATTTCTAGTAATTTAATATATATAATTTTTTTCAATTTCAATTATACTAGAATATTCATTTCAATTTATCTTGGAAAAATCCAATTATAAATATCATATCTTAAATTTCCAACTTAACATTTAAACATATGATATAAATTTATCAAACTCCATTTTCCAAATTTTCTTCCATTTAAATAAAGGAATTTATATGCCTTTTAATTTCAAAATTTTCAACTTCATATGTATATAAATATGGAAGAAAAATATTTATACAGTATAAAATTTAAGATTATTATAAACCGTATTCCATCCAAACCATAGAAATCACATTTTAAAATAATTATATATATACCGCGGTGCCTGTATATAATTTTCTATCCTATGGTCAAGTGATACGGATATTTATCATTTCAATCCGCAAATTAAAATAAAACTTTGCGGTTTTATCATTTCAAACCACAATCCCGAATAATGAAATATGCATGATAAATTTTGCAATTTAATGATATGCAATAAACATTCACTCATTAACAACATCCATCATCCAATCGCAACCATCAACCAATCTCAATCAATAACAAAATATATATATGAACATATACAACAGGTGATAACTGTCAGTTTTATTCCAATTAAATTTATCAACTATTAATCTAATAGTTTTATATTCAGTAAAAATTTATATAACTGTTAACTAGCAGTTTATATGCAAACGATAATTTCTAACAGTCAATTACTACGCAATAAATCAATCAAATTAACAGTTTAATTCAATAAATTGCAATTCAACAGATATGAATGAAATAACATGCCAAAAGCTCATAAATAAATTTCTATTCATTTCTAAAATTTATTTAACAAACATAAAAGCTTCTAGTAATTGTGAGTGGGTTAAAACACTCACCTTTGGAATTTAAATCGAATTTAAACTCGATTTAAATTCAAAAATTCGCCCGTCTCAGAATTCGTCCAAACCAGCGTCATCGAGTCCGGAATTAAATTACGATCCTAACAAAAAAAGTTTCGTGTGAATCCGACTTCGTATGAGAAAGTTATGCCGAAAAATGATAGTTGAATTCAAATTTGAAAAAAATAAAAGTGGTCCATATTCACCCCTTACAACATATGTGCCACGTCATCCCCTTATTCACGCGTATCATCTTCCTGATGCTGAGCACGCACGCGAAAATCAATTGACCAGAGCCCTAAATCTCGAACGCAGCCGCCCTACAGGGTATCAAACCCTAGTCCAACGATCCGCCTCTCCTCACCGCATCGCACGGCCTGACCGCCTTCGCCTCCTCCACCAGGGACGCCTCCAACAGCGTCCAGATGACATAGCCGCCACGAATAAACCCCCCAGGCCGAAACCCTAGGTCGAAAAATCTCCCAATCTAACCGTTGATTCGCCCCAAAAATTATATAGATGTGATCTCCATCGTCCACTCTACAATACCCAGAAACCGTTTGACGATCTGACGAACTTTTGCGCGATGATGATGGACGGTTTTGGGGCTGTTTGAATTTATTCTGGATGAACGACAGCTCCAATCGAAAAACGAATTTCACCAGTAGATTACGCGTATCGAATACTTCAACATATATTTTTTTGAGAATTTTCTGAGGTGTTTGAATTTTCACTGAATTTTGGATTGAAGCAGATCTAGATTTTTGCAACCATTGAGGAGAAGGAGGAGATGAAGAAATATGTACGTATATCCAACTGACAATAGAAAGGAGGCTAGGGTTTATCACGCTATACTTATAGTTAGGGTTGGGTTGGAGCGTATAGGCTAGAAGGATGAACGTACGCAACAAACTATGGCCCAAAAAGCCCGCTACGCCTCCGGAACCGAATTTGTTAAAACTATATATCCAAATAGGTGTTTTAAAATATTCTGAACGCGATGGAAAAAGTTTCGCGACCAAATTCGATCGTATGAAGAAGTTATGCTGAAAACAAGATTTCCAAATTGATTTCAAATTGATTTTTAATAAAATTGATTTCAAGGTGTTTCGCGTCCGTACGATCAAACGACAAGTCCGATCGATACGAAACTTGAAACCCTATAACAATTCACCGATACGGATCCGATGAAACTGGTTTCGTCGAAATCCGAGTCCGTGACAAAAATGACCATTTTAATATTTATTAAATAAATCAAATAAATTAAAAATCCAATTTTTATATTTCAACTTCTAATATAGGCCCCATTTCATTATTTATATACTTCAATCAATTCTAAATTATTTACCAAGCTTGGATGTGAATTAAAATCTATCGGTATATAAATTTGCAGCTAAATATCTGCACTTCCTTATTATTTAGAGATTATAAATTTTATTCTAAACCCAATTATTAAATCTTATACCTTTATACTCACCTCTTAAATCAAATTAAATAAATACTTGATTTCCATTCCAACTCATCTTTGGATTGCAATTAACCTTTTTACCATAATTAAATTCCAAATTATTAATAACCCTTATTTTTCTTAACTATTTATTAATTCCAATCCAATTGAATTCAACACTATAAATTTGATTAATTTATTATATTCACTTCCTTTCTATTATTCAAAGTTATTGTTGTAAATACGACGAATACTAACATTAGTTTAAGATTTCACTCAATGTTTACAAATTCCATTTCAAGTTAATAACGTAATATTTTACGTTCAATTCTATTTTTTTTGTCGTAAATACCACTTGTTGAATTAAATACTCAAATCATAAATAAATCTTGCTTCTAAAGTTATAACAACAATGGTCCAGTTAAAATTTGAATTAGCTTTAGCTTTATTTTATGGAATTAACTTATTGCAATAAATCCAAATTAATAAATACGCCTTGATTCCTATATTAACTTCTTTGGTTTCAATTAACCTTTTATGGTGAGTATGAATTCCAATGTATAATTGAAACCTTTATATCCATTTTATTTCACTATTCCATTTTTTATTATTAAATCCATTATAGCCAAATGCATGAAATTAACATACATAAATATATTTTATAAGTCTGCACTTAATTATTACCTTACAATATGTTTTTACGTTACTATAAATTTATACACTCTTCCGTTTCTACATTAATAATTATTACGGTAACGTTTCTCTTAATTAAAACTTTCTTCATAATTGAATGAACTTTATATTTAATACATACTACAGAATTACAATCACCTATGTTCTATCCAACATACATTAAAAGTTCACTACCATAAATTTACCATACATTTATCCAATGGTTACATCCTCAAATTAACAATTTAATCCCATTATACAATTGCAATTCACACTATTTATTGTTACATTAATACTATTTCGAATTTTAATCTTTTAGTATTAATTTAACAATCGTATTAAATTAAGAGGTTATGATGATTTTCACTATATATATATACACTACATTTAAAACCCAACAGTCGTTTCAACTCCTTTGTATTGTATTATATTGGTTATCCATCACTGCCTTTTATTTTACTACCTAGATTCACATATAGTTACAATATTACCATTATATATATATATATATATAAACACATAGGAAATCTAAATTCTTGTCATAAATTCTTAAATTTATATTATATTAATGAAACCCCCTTTTGTTAATATTTTTATTAACATCTTCAATTACAACATTTATTGGTTTCTTAAAATAAATCCTTTAACCAAATGCGACAAATTTCACTACCCAAATCTATTGTCATAAAATCTTGTTATTAAATTCCAATTACTATAACAAATCACTACGTTTTCTAAAATAAATATCTAAACTTTTATTTTATTCTCAATTAGATTAGAAATTATATTAAGTTAATCCATTTAATATTATCCAAATTTACGGGTCGTTACAATCTCCCCCACTCAAAACTTTTCGTCCCCGAAAAGGAAAAGAAGGGAGGAGGAAGAATAACAGTACATCTTATTTCAGATATTAACTTATAAACAATATTTTACTGGATTAATTTCTTTTAATGAAATATACTTCTTTTTATAATCATCATATTCTTTAATACTTGAATTATTAAAGTTGGAAAAATATTTTCACAAAATTCTAAGTCCAAAATTTTCTGAAAATTTTGGCAGAGTCTCCTTTGTACGGAGGGACTCTGGAGAAAATATAATATCCAAGTATACAAATGTATTACACATATTATCCAAAATAAAATATCCCAACACGGGAAAAATATATAAAATAGCGCTTTATACGTAATCCGGAAACGTACCTATTTGTCGGACCCTATACGTTTTTATTTTGGAACCAAAAGCAGTAGCAGTTGCTTCCATCACCTGTATTCACTTATATAATCTAAAAGGTTAAATATTTATTTTACAGTGAAATGTTTGGGTAGATTCAATCATTCATATCCAATCAAATGCAATAACCATACATTTTTAACAAACAGCACATCACAAACAAACAATCATTCAATCAAACAAATCATTAGTTGTTCGGGTTCAAATTTTGAAATTGTACGAAATGAAAAATAATTATCAAGTGCATCCTATACTCAACAGTCTTGGATGGAACAAAGATAGATTATTTGTTCATCCAACAACTCCAAAATTCCTTACCCAGCAAACATACATCAACCAAACAATTTAAACCAACACCAAAATAGCTTATTATACATTTATTTCATAATTCAGTGGTTTGATTTTCTTTCCTTCATTTATGAGGAATTTCTTTGTTTCTTACAAGTTTTATTTTCCAATTATCTCACAATTCATTATATTTGTATTTCCTTTTTATTACTTAAGTTTCCTTTTATTACTTAAGTCTATAAAATAAATTCTCATTAATAACAACAAATATTTTGAATATCTTCATTTCCTTACTCTTCACTTGTAAGATTTCCCTTAAATTCTTAATCTGCTAACATTCATTCTTATAAGTGGGTTTTTATTTTATTTTATTTATCCATTAACTATGGATTACAGTCATTTCAATTCTTCCTTCTTTCTATTATATTAGAATAGGGGAGACTTAAGACTTACATAAACTAATAATCCTACAATCAATTCTTATTTAGAATTTCATTTTATTTGCTTTAAGTTCATATCACCTATTAATAATTCTTAACTTATTTTTAATAAAACTTCAATTATAACTTAAGTTTGTACCATTAAATTTTTATTTATAACAGTAATTTATTGAATACTTCATTTTTCTAAATTCCTACTTGTAAAATATTCAATTCTAGTTTCTTACTTAACATTTCAACTTTTATATATGGGTAAGTTATTTATGTTAAAGAAAATGCAATTGAACTTATACAAGTTAAGTCTCCATTCTTTAATTTAATTTAATGTTCATCCATATTACTCTTTGTCTCATATGTATTCAAATTCCTCTAATAACTTTGCAATTATTCTCTTTTTTTTCAATTAGAGGTTTCAATTCATTCATTACTCAACTTTTATTTCATTAACAAATTTTAAACAATTAATTAATGGAAAAATTAGAATTTAAATACCGGGTCAAATTTCAATTTATTTCAAAATAATAGATAAATAAGTTCTTACAACTCAATATCTCTAATTATATTTAGAACAATAAAAGAAAATTTTTAGAAAATTTCAAAATAGATCTGCAGTAGCATTTACTACAGTGGCCTTCCCCCTTCGAAACTCGAAAATGAAAATCGATGATGTGGCCGTCATCACCGAATTTATTTTCCAGCGACAGAGAGGAAAGTACAGAATTTAATTTTTTTCCAAAACCTTCTTTAAAACAATTCTTCCAAATTATACGAAATATTTATATAAGAAAATACTTATAAACCAAATCCTTATATTTCATAAATTCCTTGAGAGCAAATTTTCAAAAATCCCGGACTTAAGTTCTAAAATATCCAAATTTGGTTTATTATGGTTTCTCTTAGCTTCAATTTATTACAAATATTCTTATGGCCTAACACCCAATCTATAGCAACCAAATATATATATATATATATATATATATCCTTAAAAAAAAATTTTATATATAGAAAATATAATAGGCAAAATTATTTCATTCACCTATATTAAAAACGGATATTATGTCGGTCTGTCCTATTAAGTGTTTAGAAATCCTTATTGATGGCATAGCGTCCCATGCATCAACCAGAAGTTATAAATACAAAGCGGAACAGATTAACACAATATTAAAATCTTTTATTAATACTAACAAGTACGCTCTCTCATATATATACACTCAGCGACTCCCATAGGATATTACTACCCTATTAATAAAGAGTCAAACCCCACAAAGCCAAGGTTTATCGCTAAACCAAAGCTCTGATACCAACTGTAACATCCCGCCTTTTCGCACACTTTAAAACGACACACGTGCCAATTCAAAGCATACGCAAGGGCGGATTGTTATGGGGTAAATAAGAAAAACAGAGAAGAATTAAAACAAAACAGAATCTCACAGCGGAAGGATAAAATATAATAACAAATATACAGTTAATAAACAGTTTACAAAAGCTTGATTTTACTTATACAATGAATATCAGAGTTACACATACCAAATACGACAATGCAGCGGAATATAAAGAGTGTGGTGCAATACTATATATAGAATAATACTGATTCTTCGTCTTCGTCCTCCAAAGCTAAAACCTGTTATCCTGAAACGCTCGGACTGACCCGAGCGAATTTGAAAAGACAAAAACACTCGAGTCAGACTAGAATATCTTATGTGAGTTAAATAAACAGAAATAAATATGAGTGCAGTAACTCAAGAGATGCTCGGGATTTACATCTCCTAAGGATCCGTTAAACTATTTACTATGTAGTATATTGCGCTATTATAATAGTGTCTATTTATAAAATAAACTTACTTTTTAATAGCGTTAAGGGGTTACCCATATAGCCCTTAACACGTAATAGTCCCAGTAGTCCGTCCAATATCATAGTCCCTCCTGATCGGGAAGCCACCAGAGGATACCACACGGGCTACGGGAGAAAACCAAACTCGTACAAGGCGCGATAGGGTAGGTGACACGGCACAACTAGGCAATGCCAGGGTAGATATACCAATTGCTATCCAGGCTGATGGTAACGCGCAGCGCGCAGCTGCCGCCCACCTCGAACTAACTCCCCCAAAAATCAAAATATAGAAGTGGCCACTGAATCAATCCAAGTCAAAGTATAATATCGAAGAGGAGCGTCCGATCAGAGGAATGACCTCATTGGCCTGAGAATCGCTCCTGTTTTAGCCACCTTATGCCAACTCACGGGAGTTGGGTCCACGTATTTACCTTACAGGAAACGTCGCCACCACCTACTTCATTCTGGAATCTCCACCGCGTACACGGTTAGTCAAAGTGGTTTTCGGTATCGACAGAGAGTATGTCCATATCCGATCCCGGTCTCTTTGCCAACCAATCGTTATTATAACACCGCGGTTATTTAAAAACAGTTTATACTTTAAACAAGAATATAATCCCTTTCAAAACCATAATATTACGATATCATTTCTTCTTTAAAAACACAACAATTTATTTTCATATTATTTTATAAAAGCCCGAATCAATGATATCGTTCCCCAAATAAAATTTTCCTTTCCAAAATTATGTCACTTTTTATTATTTAATATCCCATGTAACCAATATTTTGTTTGTAACTTTCAACATAATTCTTCGAAAATCCATAGTATTTTAAAACCATTATTTTCAAAACTAAATGGTTTGGATATTCAACGGTATGCGAATTAAAAAGGTTTAACTTTACTGTTGCTTTATAAAGAAATAAATTACATGGCTTTCCAAATATTTCTTCTTTTAAAGTTAAACCAAAATCCAAAATATTACTTCAAGTCCCAAAACCATTTCAATTTCTATATATATGAATCCATTGGAGTATTAATATTCAAAACTAAAGCTGGAATTCATTCTTTCAACAAATTAAATGTTTTATTATTTAGTTTTGAATATTCACATAAACCCATAAATAACTAAAACTCCAATTTCTAGTAATTTAATATATATAATTTTTTTCAATTTCAATTATACTAGAATATTCATTTCAATTTATCTTGGAAAAATCCAATTATAAATATCATATCTTAAATTTCCAACTTAACATTTAAACATATGATATAAATTTATCAAACTCCATTTTCCAAATTTTCTTCCATTTAAATAAAGGAATTTATATGCCTTTTAATTTCAAAATTTTCAACTTCATATGTATATAAATATGGAAGAAAAATATTTATACAGTATAAAATTTAAGATTATTATAAACCGTATTCCATCCAAACCATAGAAATCACATTTTAAAATAATTATATATATACCGCGGTGCCTGTATATAATTTTCTATCCTATGGTCAAGTGATACGGATATTTATCATTTCAATCCGCAAATTAAAATAAAACTTTGCGGTTTTATCATTTCAAACCACAATCCCGAATAATGAAATATGCATGATAAATTTTGCAATTTAATGATATGCAATAAACATTCACTCATCAACAACATCCATCATCCAATCGCAACCATCAACCAATCTCAATCAATAACAAAATATATATATGAACATATACAACAGGTGATAACTGTCAGTTTTATTCCAATTAAATTTATCAACTATTAATCTAATAGTTTTATATTCAGTAAAAATTTATATAACTGTTAACTAGCAGTTTATATGCAAACGATAATTTCTAACAGTCAATTACTACGCAATAAATCAATCAAATTAACAGTTTAATTCAATAAATTGCAATTCAACAGATATGAATGAAATAACATGCCAAAAGCTCATAAATAAATTTCTATTCATTTCTAAAATTTATTTAACAAACATAAAAGCTTCTAGTAATTGTGAGTGGGTTAAAACACTCACCTTTGGAATTTAAATCGAATTTAAACTCGATTTAAATTCAAAAATTCGCCCGTCTCAGAATTCGTCCAAACCAGCGTCATCGAGTCCGGAATTAAATTACGATCCTAACAAAAAAAGTTTCGTGTGAATCCGACTTCGTATGAGAAAGTTATGCCGAAAAATGATAGTTGAATTCAAATTTGAAAAAAATAAAAGTGGTCCATATTCACCCCTTACAACATATGTGCCACGTCATCCCCTTATTCACGCGTATCATCTTCCTGATGCTGAGCACGCACGCGAAAATCAATTGACCAGAGCCCTAAATCTCGAACGCAGCCGCCCTACAGGGTATCAAACCCTAGTCCAACGAGCCGCCTCTCCTCACCGCATCGCACGGCCTGACCGCCTTCGCCTCCTCCACCAGGGACGCCTCCAACAGCGTCCAGATGACATAGCCGCCACGAATAAACCCCCCAGGCCGAAACCCTAGGTCGAAAAATCTCCCAATCTAACCGTTGATTCGCCCCAAAAATTATATAGATGTGATCTCCATCGTCCACTTTACAATACCCAGAAACCGTTTGACGATCTGACGAACTTTTGCGCGATGATGATGGACGGTTTTGGGGCTGTTTGAATTTATTCTGGATGAACGACAGCTCCAATCGAAAAACGAATTTCACCAGTAGATTACGCGTATCGAATACTTCAACATATATTTTTTTGAGAATTTTCTGAGGTGTTTGAATTTTCACTGAATTTTGGATTGAAGCAGATCTAGATTTTTGCAACCATTGAGGAGAAGGAGGAGATGAAGAAATATGTACGTATATCCAACTGACAATAGAAAGGAGGCTAGGGTTTATCACGCTATACTTATAGTTAGGGTTGGGTTGGAGCGTATAGGCTAGAAGGATGAACGTACGCAACAAACTATGGCCCAAAAAGCCCGCTACGCCTCCGGAACCGAATTTGTTAAAACTATATATCCAAATAGGTGTTTTAAAATATTCTGAACGCGATGGAAAAAGTTTCGCGACCAAATTCGATCGTATGAAGAAGTTATGCTGAAAACAAGATTTCCAAATTGATTTCAAATTGATTTTTAATAAAATTGATTTCAAGGTGTTTCGCGTCCGTACGATCAAACGACAAGTCCGATCGATACGAAACTTGAAACCCTATAACAATTCACCGATACGGATCCGATGAAACTGGTTTCGTCGAAATCCGAGTCCGTGACAAAAATGACCATTTTAATATTTATTAAATAAATCAAATAAATTAAAAATCCAATTTTTATATTTCAACTTCTAATATAGGCCCCATTTCATTATTTATATACTTCAATCAATTCTAAATTATTTACCAAGCTTGGATGTGAATTAAAATCTATCGGTATATAAATTTGCAGCTAAATATCTGCACTTCCTTATTATTTAGAGATTATAAATTTTATTCTAAACCCAATTATTAAATCTTATACCTTTATACTCACCTCTTAAATCAAATTAAATAAATACTTGATTTCCATTCCAACTCATCTTTGGATTGCAATTAACCTTTTTACCATAATTAAATTCCAAATTATTAATAACCCTTATTTTTCTTAACTATTTATTAATTCCAATCCAATTGAATTCAACACTATAAATTTGATTAATTTATTATATTCACTTCCTTTCTATTATTCAAAGTTATTGTTGTAAATACGACGAATACTAACATTAGTTTAAGATTTCACTCAATGTTTACAAATTCCATTTCAAGTTAATAACGTAATATTTTACGTTCAATTCTATTTTTTTTGTCGTAAATACCACTTGTTGAATTAAATACTCAAATCATAAATAAATCTTGCTTCTAAAGTTATAACAACAATGGTCCAGTTAAAATTTGAATTAGCTTTAGCTTTATTTTATGGAATTAACTTATTGCAATAAATCCAAATTAATAAATACGCCTTGATTCCTATATTAACTTCTTTGGTTTCAATTAACCTTTTATGGTGAGTATGAATTCCAATGTATAATTGAAACCTTTATATCCATTTTATTTCACTATTCCATTTTTTATTATTAAATCCATTATAGCCAAATGCATGAAATTAACATACATAAATATATTTTATAAGTCTGCACTTAATTATTACCTTACAATATGTTTTTACGTTACTATAAATTTATACACTCTTCCGTTTCTACATTAATAATTATTACGGTAACGTTTCTCTTAATTAAAACTTTCTTCATAATTGAATGAACTTTATATTTAATACATACTACAGAATTACAATCACCTATGTTCTATCCAACATACATTAAAAGTTCACTACCATAAATTTACCATACATTTATCCAATGGTTACATCCTCAAATTAACAATTTAATCCCATTATACAATTGCAATTCACACTATTTATTGTTACATTAATACTATTTCGAATTTTAATCTTTTAGTATTAATTTAACAATCGTATTAAATTAAGAGGTTATGATGATTTTCACTATATATATATACACTACATTTAAAACCCAACAGTCGTTTCAACTCCTTTGTATTGTATTATATTGGTTATCCATCACTGCCTTTTATTTTACTACCTAGATTCACATATAGTTACAATGTTACCATTATATATATATATATAAACACATAGGAAATCTAAATTCTTGTCATAAATTCTTAAATTTATATTATATTAATGAAACCCCCTTTTGTTAATATTTTTATTAACATCTTCAATTACAACATTTATTGGTTTCTTAAAATAAATCCTTTAACCAAATGCGACAAATTTCACTACCCAAATCTATTGTCATAAAATCTTGTTATTAAATTCCAATTACTATAACAAATCACTACGTTTTCTAAAATAAATATCTAAACTTTTATTTTATTCTCAATTAGATTAGAAATTATATTAAGTTAATCCATTTAATATTATCCAAATTTACGGGTCGTTACATCTTCTCTTTTTTTTTTTTTTTTTTTATCAGCAGCAGTTAAATTGATTTCTGTTTATATGTAACAGTTTGTTTTAAAACTTGAGTTCAATAAGTTAGCTCTGATTTTTACAAGGAAACTGATTTTAAACATATAAGTTCACTCACATGCAATGCTTATTCATCTCAACATAAAGTCATGCAACCAAAATTTTAGATTTAAAGCTTAAGTTAAGAACATCAACAATTACTGATGCTAACAGTGTATACATACTTATATAAGTACATACTAATTTCCAGAAACTCATATACATACAAACAGATTACTTCAATATTATCTTGCATCTGTTCTTATTAGCTCAAAACCCAATAAATAGCATCTATTCCTCATCAGTTTAAATTAGACTTAAATTGCATTGGTTCTTAACAGTTTTAAAATAAATCCCAAATAGCATCTGTTCTTATTAGTAAAAAGAAACAAATTACACAGAGTATTTGTTCTTAACAGTTTAAAACAGAACATGAAATAGCATCTGCTCTTATCAGTTTAAACTTAAAACAATAGCATCTGCTCTTATCAGTTTAAATTAAACTCCAAATAGTGTCTGTTCTTATCAATTTTAAAACAAAACAAATAGCATTTGTTCTTAACAGTTTAAAACAAAACATGAAATAGCATCTGCTCTTATCAGTTTAAACTTAAAACAATAGCATCTGCTCTTATCAGTTTAAATTAAACTCCAAATAGTGTCTGTTCTTATCAATTTTAAAACAAAACAAATAGCATTTGTTCTTAACAGTTTAAAACAAAACATGAAATAGCATCTGCTCTTATCAGTTTAAACGCAAATCCACAAAGCAACTGTTCTTGTTAGTTCAGATTCAAGTAACCGCGTAAGTGATAGCAGATAGCACCAAATCATAGCATGCAAATTAACCGAGCAAATGGAAGCCAGAAAAAAATACCAATTCATAGCATGCTACCAAGCAACCGATTCAACAAATTTAAACACTTGAATACTGATTAATCGTGAGAGAACTCACCTTAGCCTGAAGCGGTCGCGTGCGAGTTGGAATTGAAGCGGAGACGAGCGCGAAGAATCGATCGATCGAACAAATTGAAGCCGAAGCCCTAGCTATGGAAGGAAGACGAAGACGCCATTTTTATTTCTTCGGTTTGAAATTGTTTAGGGTTCGAATGAATTGGGGGAAAGGGTGTCGTGTTTTTAAGGAGAAGAGAACGTGATTTAGGGTATGGTTTACGGCATGGAACACGGCGTAGTTGAAGGCATGTTTACAGCCGATCAAAGTAAGGTAATGTATACTTCTTAATTTATTTATTTATTTTATTTATCTTTTCTTATTTATTTTTTTCTTTCTTATTTTAAATCCAATTATTTTGTTTAAAATTATGTTGTTAAATTTTCTCAAATGTAATTACATTATATTTTTCAAAGTTTTATAAATATGTTGTTTGAATTTTTACTATGTATATTTATTTATTGATTTTATATTGATTTAAAATCTTATTCTATTTTATTTAAATAAATGAAAAATGTTATTGAAACTAACTACAAATTTATTAATTTTCTTCTAAGCCGTTAGTTCGAATTTCAATTACAAATTCAATATTCAATTTCAACTTCAAGGTTAAATTCAAATTTCTATTCAACTTTAAATAGATTAAATTCAAAAATTTAATCGTCAAATTTCGTAGTTTAATTGGAATTCAATTTAAAAAAATTTCAAATATTTAAAAATTAATTAAATATCTTCATTTTTAAATTGTTAAAAATTCAGGATCGTTACAATCTCCCCTACTTAAAAGAATTTCGTCCCGAAATTATAAGTTAGGAAAAACGATTGCTAAAATCTCACCGATATTTATATCCTACACAATTTTACCAAGTTTCAAACTCATAAATAAATATAGGATTCATTCCACTTATTTCATTTCACTAGTTTTGTTCATCAATTTCAATAACCAAGACACAAAAGTCTTTTACCAAATTTTTTTGACTTATAAAACTCAGATTTTTAAACTTTAAATCTTTCATGCTAAATATTTGCATAATATATCTTATCCAAAGCTGTGGACTTTCAAGATATTCAAAAAGATCTTCTTCCTTAGTTCATTAAGTTAGAATTATGTAATTCTAATTTCAGATTATTGATTTTCTGTTCAAAGTTTGAAAATACTTGATAACTCAAAGTTTAACAAGTCCATCGTCGTTCTCACGGACTTTTAGGCATACGCTGGCCAGGCGCAAGACTAAAAATCTCCAAGTACTAAACATACTTGCTTAAAAATCTTTTTAAAAATGGATATGGAAAGTCCGTTCCCCCATGGATCACAGTTTACCCGGCGGTTTCGCTACTATCTCAGTAGAATCGCTTGTAATCTCAGATTTCTCATCACTCCTGAATTTCGCCATGGTTATCGCCTTAGATCGCGGTCCACACGGCGGTTACGCTACTATCTCAGTAGAATCGCTCGTAGCCTTAGGCATCACGCCCCTCGAATTACGCTTCGGTTTCCAGATCGCAGTTTACTCGGCGGTTGCGCCACTATCTCGGTGGAATCGCTTGTAACTGTAGGCATCACGCCCCACGAATTACGCCAGCATCAATCACATAATCCCAAACACGATGATCCATCGTGGGGGATATCATATCAGTCCCATTGGACATTCCACTAATGGAATTCTACGTAGCTACGATTTACAATGGACACTCCACCGAGTTCCAATCACCTTCACACATAATAATTGGAAGGTACATTTCCATATCCTCAGTTTTTAGAAAACATATGTCATATACATATAGTACTTCATTTCACATTTCGTACTTATCATACCTATGTAAACTTACACAGGACTTTCATAATAATGACTTTCTAAACTGATAGTTTTCGATTATATTCACATATATAAGTTACGAAAACTCAATTCACATTCACAACAAATAGAGGATTCCAAATTTTCCATCACGTTTAAAATTTTCCTCTAAATCGATTTGAAAATTTAAGGTTATCTCAAACCTAATTCACATTCACAATCCAATTCATTATCGACTTCACATTCGATTTGGATTTCACGTTACATCGTCAATTCTCAACTCATAATTGATGTCTATCGATATATAACCTCTAAGCTCGTACGTCTCAGAGAAGGGTGTTAAGCTAAAAGAATAAATTTTCCGCCACCTCAGATATATATTTAATAGAGATCAAATGATATGTCATCAATTCACAATGTTAGACATACAATCCCAATCGACTATCCAAAATTCAAAGCTGAACTTATATTATTTTTGGTGTCAAAGTTAAACTCAATTTAACTCAAAATTCAATTCTTTGAAAAATTTCCAAGTTGAACTAATTGTTCACATTTCTCAAAATAATATCTTTACAAGATATATAATTTTCACACTTAGCCATTTGAAACTAATTTCAAATATTCATTTCTCAATTTATCTTTAAAAGATAAAATTTCAAACCTTTCATTTCATATTGGAAAATATTCCCATACTTATTCAATAATAAGTAATTCACAAATTCATTCACTTTCAACACTTTGAAAATATTCGATATACTTGAATCAAAATTAAGTATATATTTCTTTCTTTAAGGAAATCATTCTTTTAAACACATTTATTTGAGTTAAAACGAATGTTGCGTAAAACATCGTTACGACAACTCAAAATCACTAGTATAGGGATTCGGATTTAAGATAGATATATAAATCCCAATACTATAAACAACATTTCCTTCCGGAAACCATTTACTATAACAATAGTGTTATAGTCTACCATTTCCTTAATTTTTCTCGAAAACGTCTATTTCAACAATTGAATATTGAAATCTATGTATTCGATAGTTAATGCATTTTAAAACATCTTTAAAACTATTAACTTTTTCAACTTCAACTTAATTCATAGTTTGAATTCTTTATACTTTTCACAATATCAGTTTTAAACCGATTTCAACTTTTCAATATTAAGTTTTTCACTTAATTTAATTTTTTCCGCACGTTTAAATTCAAATTCATCACTGAGTCTATTTAAACCTATAATGGATTATCATGTTGACAACTTCAAATTTGAAATTTAAATTCTATTTGAACTTTACATTTACTCTCTATTTCAAAAAATAGTCAACTAGTTCTTTAGTAAATTATTCATCAATTTAGTTCCATTAAATTCATATTTCCACGTTAACTATTTTAGACATTAGTCTAAACTTGAAATATAAACTTCACATCAAAATTAGTTTGATTCATACAGTTAAATCAACAATTAAACTTCATTTCCAAGATGCTATTTCATTATATCACTTCTCTAAAACATATCCGTTTTATTCAATAATATATTCACTATCCAAAATCGTGAATATACTTTGTCAACCAATCTCATCATTTCTACAACTTATTTTCATTTTTAAAGGATTACCCACTGTCCAAAACCGTGGATAAAATTCCCAACCAACATTTACTATAACAATATTTAACTTAAAGGATAATTCGCTGTCCAAAATCACGAATATATCTCCTTTAATAACTTCTATTTTTCATTTATCAAATTCAATTGGTTTCGAATTTATAAACAATCTTCACAAATTCCATTTCTATTTATAAAACTTTGATTTATAAATCTTCTTTGTTAATTCAATTCAATTCAATTTATATAACTCAGTTATATACCAAAAGTCCATTTATAAGTTAAATACTTATAATTCATTTATTTACTAATTCGTTCTTAACAACATTTGAAATTAATTTCCAAAAGAATTTAGAATCAAATTCCCAAGTTATAGTTCAATAATCCACTTGATTATAAGCAAATTAACATGTCATTTTATTTCACAATTATTACTCGAAATATTCAAGTTATTTGATTTAAACCAATTTTAAACCAATTCATTAATTCACTTAACTCATATTTCATTTTTCATAAATCTCAATAATTCGATAATGAGTTTCCGAACGATCGAAACTCAAATCTAATGAGACCTCACCGAATATAAACTATCGCACACTCACATTTAGAGAGGGGAAATTTCAAAATAATTCTAACTTTCAAAATACCTTTTTAAAAGAAACAATTTCATACTTCTTTAAATTTGAAAAGCACTTTCTTTATAGTGGTTCTAGTAATTATTCATATTAAACATCATAAACTGAGCTTTGAGTAAACCAAAGCTCTGATACCACTTTTTGTAACGACCCGCCGCCCTGACCGCCTCTAGTCGGTAATTAAACCAACTAGAAACGTTCAAAATGACGGATTGTTAGTCAGTTTATAGAGTTTAAACAGAATCAGCCACAGAATCACAGAATAATCATAATATTATTCATAAATGAATTTTTCTTTTATATACAGAGTTTGTACAATGCATTAATTTTTTATACAGCGGAATATATCTTTTATTAAATACAAGAAAAATCTCTTTAAAACTTTAGTGAATGCCGAAATCCCCTCTCTCTAACTTCGCGGCCTGAAAATCTTCAAGCTGTAGAAATACTCGGTCTGACCCGAGCGTTAATTGCAAAACACAAAACACTCGAGTCAGGATTAATCTTAACTCAAGTAAATAAATTTGTAATGAACTGAATAAAATGGTAACAGAGATGACGAATCACATAAATCAATTTAAAATCTATTATGGATTTTTATATTAACAACTTCAAATTTTTATTCTCTGTCAATCCCGTGTGGCTGCAGTACACACGTATACTTTGCACACATGTGCACTGCCTCGCCAACACGTGTGCAAGCGCAATTCAGACAAATCACTGCAAAGAAATGCTCAAGGCAAAACTAGTGCCAACTTGAACAAAACAGTAAGCAAACAAACATGCAGCAGCAACATGCAATCCAGATTGTGTACAGGCAGTGAAGCCTGTATAATTTACAGTGAAACAAATGCATGGAGCAGCAGACACAACAAACACAGAGGCAACAGCGATAAATCGCAGAGCCAAACAAGTACAGGGAAATAGGTGATACAAGCTACAGTTAAGCATGTCATGGATAAACAGTACAATGCCACTGCAGATATAAGGTCAAAGACCAGATCACATCGAAGTGCAACAGAGCTTACGGCAATAACTTCAAGATACAATATAACAAGCTACAACTGATGATCAAACAAAGGGATGCAGGCCAAACTACAGTGCAACCGAGAAGCACACAACTGTGTGTATACAAATGATCAGTGAGATGTAACTACTTCCAGAAAACAGTTCATCCAATTCAAAAGCAAGGATCAACTGATCTTGATCAAAAATGTAAAATACAGTAAATTGAAACTGCACTTTATTAAAATACTGTAAATTTTTAACTTTTGATCTAAAAATGCTTGAATTTAATTACTGATTCTATTGGTAAGCCCTGAAACATTAACTTATAACATATGAATTTTTATTCTAGGCAAATTTGATTTTGTGTAACTTTATTTTTTCAAGCTACAGGCAAACATATGTAGTTCATGAACTTTTAGAGTTACACCATTCTAGGCAAACATAATTTATTCAAACATTTAAGTTCAATTCGGTAAACAAGTTAAAAGAGAGTTCAGAAGTCAAACATAAGTTTGAAGTTTTGAAGATCACACATGCACAATCATGTTACTGTTCTCAAACACATACTTTGCAGGCACTTTCATATATATCTATTTACAATTTATAAGCATGCATAGTTTACCTATAAAAATTTGTATTAAACAACATATTTTGATTTCACAACAAATCCTAACAGAGTACTAAGTCCAGGGAAGTGAGTTTTATATTGACAATCTTAGTTAGTTTTAGTTTTGCAGATTCCAGGCAATAACAACATACATACACATTTATATATGTTCATACAAAAACATTCATCAACAAACAATCATACAACATACTTATTCCTATATATTCACATGCACAGCTAGCAAACTTAAACATTTTGAGGTTAAACAAAGAGCATAGAGTAGTTTCTTATTTATATATTAGAACTTGTTGACTCCTGTACTTGTTCAAAGGCTACAGATTTTTTTAATTTCTATAACAAATCCAACCTGATATCAACTAGTTTATGATGGATTTCTTTTTAAAAACTCAGTTCAAGGCCAAGAACAGATGTATAAAATCCTGAATCACATATATATACATTAATATATATATACACAGAATCACCATGTGGTCATACAAACATGATTAACTATATCAATAAGCAATGCAACAGATGGCTCAAGCTTTTGCATATGAGAGGCTAATTACTTAAAAGAAGACAGAGTTTTCTTCTTCTCTCTCTTTTTTTTTTATCAGCAGCAGTTAAATTGATTTTTGTTTATATGTAACAGTTTGTTTTAAAACTTGAGTTCAATAAGTTAGCTCTGATTTTTACAAGGAAACTGATTTTAAACATATAAGTTCACTCACATGCAATGCTTATTCATCTCAACATAAAATCATGCAACCAAAATTTTAGATTTAAAGCTTAAGTTAAGAACATCAACAATTACTGATGCTAACAGTGTATACATACTTATATAAGTACATACTAATTTCCAGAAACTCATATACATACAAACAGATTACTTCAATATTATCTTGCATCTGTTCTTATTAGCTCAAAACCCAATAAATAGCATCTATTCCTCATCAGTTTAAATTAGACTTAAATAGCATTGGTTCTTAACAGTTTTAAAATAAATCCCAAATAGCATCTGTTCTTATTAGTAAAAAGAAACAAATTACACAGAGTATTTGTTCTTAACAGTTTAAAACAGAACATGAAATAGCATCTGCTCTTATCAGTTTAAACTTAAAACAATAGCATCTGCTCTTATCAGTTTAAATTAAACTCCAAATAGTGTCTGTTCTTATCAATTTTAAAACAAAACAAATAGCATTTGTTCTTAACAGTTTAAAACAAAACATGAAATAGCATCTGCTCTTATCAGTTTAAACTTAAAACAATAGCATCTGCTCTTATCAGTTTAAATTAAACTCCAAATAGTGTCTGTTCTTATCAATTTTAAAACAAAACAAATAGCATTTGTTCTTAACAGTTTAAAACAAAACATGAAATAGCATCTGCTCTTATCAGTTTAAACGCAAATCCACAAAGCAACTGTTCTTGTTAGTTCAGATTCAAGTAACCGCGTAAGTGATAGCAGATAGCACCAAATCATAGCATGCAAATTAACCGAGCAAATGGAAGCCAGAAAAAAATACCAATTCATAGCATGCTACCAAGCAACCGATTCAACAAATTTAAACACTTGAATACTGATTAATCGTGAGAGAACTCACCTTAGCCTGAAGCGGTCGCGTGCGAGTTGGAATTGAAGCGGAGACGAGCGCGAAGAATCGATCGATCGAACAAATTGAAGCCGAAGCCCTAGCTATGGAAGGAAGACGAAGACGCCATTTTTATTTCTTCGGTTTGAAATTATTTAGGGTTCGAATGAATTGGGGGAAAGGGTGTCGTGTTTTTAAGGAGAAGAGAACGTGATTTAGGGTATGGTTTACGGCATGGAACACGGCGTAGTTGAAGGCATGTTTACAGCCGATCAAAGTAAGGTAATGTATACTTCTTAATTTATTTATTTATTTTATTTATCTTTTCTTATTTATTTTTTTCTTTCTTATTTTAAATCCAATTATTTTGTTTAAAATTATGTTGTTAAATTTTCTCAAATGTAATTACATTATATTTTTCAAAGTTTTATAAATATGTTGTTTGAATTTTTACTATGTATATTTATTTATTGATTTTATATTGATTTAAAATCTTATTCTATTTTATTTAAATAAATGAAAAATGTTATTGAAACTAACTACAAATTTATTAATTTTCTTCTAAGCCATTAGTTCGAATTTCAATTACAAATTCAATATTCAATTTCAACTTCAAGGTTAAATTCAAATTTCTATTCAACTTTAAATAGATTAAATTCAAAAATTTAATCGTCAAATTTCGTAGTTTAATTGGAATTCAATTTAAAATTATTTCAAATATTTAAAAATTAATTAAATATCTTCATTTTTAAATTGTTAAAAATTCAGGATCGTTACATATCAATTTATATAGATTCACTTGTCATCATTTTACAATTATATAAGTTCGTAATGTTTAGAGTGAATAACTCTCCTTTTTGAAAGCTAGAATCAAAATCAAATAAACATCCAAACTCTGCAAAGCACGAAAAGGCGCGACAAAGCACGACCATATTTTTCAGTGGATGAAGTGTCCGATCTAAACTTGTAAACAACACAATACATACATATATAAGTAATGATTCAATACAAAAGAATATAGATAAAAATAATGAAAAGATAGGAAATAAAATGACATAACCTTTGATAAATCAAAGCAAGGTGATCAATACATTGCTTGGTTAGGGTTTGTTATCAAACTTTGATGATGTATGCTTCCATGGTGGTCATGACTAGGCTTTGGTGGTGAGGAGGAGGTGGTGTGATCGGCAATAGGGTGAGGCCGAGCTAGGCATGAAGGAAACAAAAGAAAAACAAGAATAGAAAAGAGGAAAAGAAGGAGGAAGCCATGGATTTAGATCTAGTATTTTTTTCTCTCATGCCAATAAGAAATGAGGAGAAGCTTTTCACGTGGAAAAAAATAGACAGCGGCTAGGTTTTAGGAAATACACATCCAAAAGAAAGAAACGATAAGAAATAAAGAGGTTAGGCAATAAAATGCAGGAGTTTGAATGGTTTAGGAAATAAAAAGGCAACAAATAACATGATGTATTTATTAATTTTTTTCCCCTTTGTTTGCATGCAGTGAAAAGAGGAGTTTGAGGAACAATATGTACATGAATTGTGAGAAGAATTCACGGCTATGAATGTGGGAACTAATTGGCTATGAAAATGGAAAGACAAGGGAAAAGAAAAATGCAACAAATAAACAAAACAAGTAACCTATATCTCTTGAAATTTCTATGCTATTATTAAAAATAAAATCAATCAAATATCAAATAAATATATTCAAAGTTTATACAAATAAAATAGAAAATAAAAATTAGAGAAACAAACAAAAGGAAATAAAATATAGAAAGTCATTGCGTGTAAACACTGTATTTTATCTAATTTAAAAAGTGTAAGTTTAAATCCCCAATAAATCCATATATTTGATTTCTCAATTTTGTTATTGAATCAACTATTAACTTATCCTCTTATGGATAATATTAACATTGGTTTATATACTAATGCATTAACAACTTCTCAATTCATCCAAATTTCAATCTACATAGTATTTAATTTTATTTACCTACAATAAATCCATTTATTACGTATTGAATTCCAATTAATTAATTTCAAATAACTGCCTTGCTTCAATTCTACTCTTTTCATTAAATCTATTATCACTCTATAAACCTAGTTGTTATTTGTTTATCTTTACATTACGTAAATATATATTCGAATTTTTATCTTTCTTTCGTAATAACTGTTATTTTCAATTATATTGAATTTACCAAATATATACATTTATTATAATTGAAACCTTAATCAATTTTCAACTTGGTTTCATTCCTTTATATCTTCTTATGAATAAAATATACATTTCCATTTATGTCATTACATTCACACTTTACAGTACAGTTCTATCTCACTTTAATGAACCTTTACCTATATTTAAATGTAATTGATTTCCTACTCTGAATTTAGCAGCCTAAATAAAAAGGTGACTTGCATAAATGTTATCGCTAACTTTATATTACACTCAAATTTATTATTTCCACTAATTATCAGAATTGCTTATATATGTTGAATTCATTCAATTACCATACATGTATTTACTTATATTCAATTTTATACCCAAATGCAATAGTTACAACTACATTAATAGACCCATTAAAAAGCAACTTACAACCGTTACTATAACCTATGATTTATATTTTAATTTTTTCAGTTACTTCATTATAAATTATATAGTTTTTTTCCTTTCTTTTTTTCCTTTTATTTTTTATATTTTTATTTTTTTATTTTTTTTCTAAATTTAATTTCAAAATCTTATTAAGTTAATCAGTTTAATCATCGAAATTTACGGGTCGTTACACTCTCCCCCACTCAAAACTTTTTGTTCTCGAAAAGGAAGGAGGTAGGAGAATAGAAACAAGCAGAAAGAAAATAGATTAGAATGCAAATAAAACAATCACTTTTAAACCATATAAATTTTAATTTAAATAAATTTATATTCAATATATGATTTTAAATTCAAGGTATTTCATTAAGTTGATTTTATTTCAATTTATAAATTCCTTCAAAGCAACATTTATTTTATTTATCTCATTTATTATTCAATTAACTTGTTATTCAAATTATCTCAATTAATACTTTATAATCAAATTTTAAGTGTATATCATGTATTATAACCACTCAAATTTTATTTGTAAAATTCTTTTTATATTGTATATTATCCAGTTACATATTCAACTTCTAATAATTAAGGTAAGTTATATTGGAATGCAATTTGGTATTATACAAATAAAATTTTCTAATCCAATTATTTAACTTCAATATTTATTCATGATTTTGATTTCATTTTATGGTTGACATTATCCTTTTAAGACAAAGTTTAAGAAATAGGTTTTCGATTAACTTCAAACTATTTTAGAGATAAATAATTATATATACATAATATATATCAAACCAAATTTTAAAACATATGTCATATTTTTATAAATCAAGTCATATTTTAGAAAATCCACATCAATTTAATTTTCAAAGCAAAGCTGTAGAAAATCTACAGAATGGTCTCTTCACTTCGAAACTCGAAAATGAAAGTCGATGATGCTATAGTCATCACCGAATTATTTTCCAATGACAAAGAAAAGAGCACTGATTTAAAAATTTAAAATTCTTTGAAATAATTTCTACTCGAAATATTTTAAATAATACACCCTTTAAACTTTAAACACAAAGTTGGAAACCATCAAAAACTGAGTTCTAAGTTTCTTGTTTTAAATTCATTTAAATTTCCAAATTAATTTATAGCTATGTTTAATAGTTCAATTATTTATATATGAAACAAAAGCTAATGGTTACAAGCTATATACAAAGTCAAATATTATTTCTCAATATCCAATTCAATTAACTATCAAAAATTTAGGAAATTATACTTGTGTATAATATAATTATACAAAATTTATTTCATTTACTAAATTTGAAAACTATATTGTGTTGGTTTGCTCTGTTCACGTGTTTTGAAGATCCTATCGATAACGTTGATCAGACGAACCGATCGAAAACCCAGATCAATATCAACAACTC
The DNA here is from genome assembly GCA_030765085.1 of Allium cepa. Classification (NCBI taxonomy): domain Eukaryota; kingdom Viridiplantae; phylum Streptophyta; class Magnoliopsida; order Asparagales; family Amaryllidaceae; genus Allium; species Allium cepa. The sequence continues at coordinate 1,509,389 of JASFAV010000025.1, read as the reverse complement.
AAATAACACAATATATAAAACATTTTAAGTATAGCTTTACAAAGCAAGAATAGGGATTTAAATTTGATTAATTCAAAACAAAGAAAATTTTGATTTGAGGACAAGTTGGAACAAAAGATAAGATGATTAACTAACCGAATAAGAAAAATGGATAGGCTTATATAAATCACAGGCAACCTTAACCGGGTCAACCGTGACTTCAAGAATTTGATCGGTGTAGAATTCCAAGGCAAATCTATGTTCGATCTCAAGAGGTAGAGTTCGGGACAATAAGAGATACCAGCATCTAACCGAGGATATATAGAAATCTCCGGTGAATCGATGCCAATTGTAAAGAAGTTCCAACCCATTTACAAGTCCTTCAGTGGAGCTATGGTATGCTCCAAAATTCAAAAGAATATGAATAGTGAGGGACAAGAATGAATTTCGAAACCGAGGGGACGTTCCAAAATTTGAAGGAAACGGAGTCAAAGAGAAAGAGATTCGAGCTCAAATGAAAATGATTATGTACACAAATTTACCATATATGCTAAGTTTTTCCTAGAACCAAAGCTCTGACACCAACTGTAACAGCCCGCTATTTTGGGCCATTCGCATCCGCACATGTCGAACTTGAATATTTAAAAATACCGAATTGTTAATTTAAATTTGGAAAAACTCAGAATATACAGTAAATAAATCAATCGCAGATCACAAACACAGAGTAATAAAATGCAGGGGAAGAATAGAGATAGTTGTTCATGAAGCTACTATATAAATATATATCAGAGTTAAAAAAGATACAACAAAAGTTTCAATACGATAAACAAGCACAAAGTTGAATACATCCCTAGAATCAACTGATTAACTGAAATCAAAATATATAGCTGGATCTTCAAGCAAAGCTCCAACTCTAAAGGTGAGTCTCGAATGCTGCATCACTCAGTCTGACCCGAGCGTAAAGCAAAACACAAAAAACTCGAGTCAGGACATACATACTTATACAATGTAAACCAACTCAAGTGAACTGTAATATAAGGTACAAGTAACTTAAAGGATGTTTGAGACCGCCCATCCTCTAAGGATCCGTTAAACTATTTACTATGTAATAATATTTCGCTATTATAATAATATCTATTAGTAAAAGAAACTTACTTTAAAATAGCATTAAGGCTTTACATTTTCCATCTTAACACCTAATAGTGCCATACAGTAACTGCGTACCTCCTGATCGGGAGGCTACGAGAAGATACTCCATAGGTACGAAAAAAATCAAACTCGTATAAGACTCGCTAGGGTAGGAGACACGGCACAACTAGGCAATACCAGGGTAGATATACCAATTACTATCCGGACTGGTGGTGATGCATAGCGTGCAACTATTGCCTACCTCGAGCCACACCGCTAAAATAAAAAAGGGCCCCGATCAGTCACAAAGTAATAGAATGATATCGAAGGAGTGTATCCGATAAGAGGAGCTACCTCACTGATCTGGAATTGCTCCTGTTTTAGCCACCTTATGCCATCTCGTGAGAGTCGGGTCCACATGTATAGCTCAAAGGAATGCTGCTGCCATCCTACTTCATTCTGGAATCTCCACCGCGTAGACGGTTGTTAAAGTGGTTTTCGGAGTTGGCAGAGAGTATGACAACTTCCGATCCCAGTCTCTTTAACAACCAAATGTTATTATTACCCATGGATATTTATTTAAAATCATTTCTATTCCAAAACTATTTAAAATCGCATATTATTACTTTCCAAAATAGTATCCATTTTCAAAATTGGTAATATTTCCAAATCCATATACTTTCTAAAATAATATCCATTTTCTTTCCAAAATAATATCCGTTCCAAAAATGGTAATAATATATCATTTAAATTCCAAACACATCAATATATCCTTTAAATAAAACCCAAATTTCCACATCGCTGAATATTTTCTTCCATTTATTAACTTGAAATATCATCTTAACCGAAACCACTTTATAAAGTCATATTCTTAAATCTTCAATTTCAATAAGTTTCGAATTTATATATTTAAATACAATTCTTAATTAAATACAATTTCCAATAATTTCATTTCCAAAGCCATGTTACTTTCAAGTTATAACAACTTTGAAACCAAACATTTTGAAACATATTTATTTAGACCATCTAAATTCAATGTCAATATCTACCAAACAAAATTCATTTAACCATTTAAATTCAATGTCAAATAATATTCATTTCAAAGTTGTAGCATTTATTAGTTTATTCATTCAATTATAAACTTTCCAAAAACATTGTATATTTCAGCTACATTAAAATTTCAATTTTTAGCCAATGTTACTTATAAAAATCACATTTCCCACCTTAAAATATTCATTTGGATATCTTTTAACTTATGATTTAATAAAGTAAAATTTTATCAATAAATATCCAAATTAAACTATAATTCATTTATTAAGTCAAAAACACATTCTTTTACTTCTTTTATTTCAACAAATAACTTACCATTTTATTTTAAAATACCCACTTCATAAATAAGAATAAATTCCCATTTATTTAGTTAACTTAACAATGTATATTAAAACCAAATTTCCAATTATCGAGTTAAGTCATATTTTGAAAATACATTTTTCCACTTAAATCATAATTATTCAATTTCCAAACATTTCCATTTCATAAATAAAGTTATTTATCATAGTAAATATAACGATCAATTTCTTTGCAAATTTATTCGTTTAGGCATCAATTAAACTGTGATTTCAGGCTAAATACATTTATTACAAAATGTACAACTAAAACTATATTTCATTTTATCAATTCAAAAGACATCATTTATTATACAAACATCTTCATTTCATAAAATAAAAATTGACTGCAATTACCTGGCTAGACTTTTAAATTCCATATTAATTAACTTTAATTATTAAGTTATTTATCACAACCAAAGCTCTTTAAATTACCATTAAAACCAAATAAAGATTGTTAAATTACAATCTAAACCAATCATTAACTTATAAAATTTTAACTTGCTAAAAGCTAATATCTCTTTATATTTTAAGTCATTAAATCAAATTTTAAGGTAAAATTTCATATTTTCTAAATATTCAAAATTATTAAATTTTTAGGAAAATATTACCTTAAAAATATTAACTATGGGCCTGTATAATATTTTCTAGCCTAGGTTAAGTGATACGGATGTGTATCATTTCAATTCATAATTTAAAAGAAAATCCGGATTCTATCATTTCAAACCCACAATCCCAAGTAAAATAAATACAATAAAAATAAATAAAATCACTTGAGCCTATCGTTTCAGCCCATAACGATTTTTTCTTATTCTACAGTTTGTTCGGGTATGTATCATTTCAATCCATAGTGAAGGGAAATTTGCAGTGTGATAGTAGGAAATAAAATAACAGTATAGCAAATAATATCATATTAGATGATGAACAAATATATGTAAACATGATTTAACATCATGCAATCACATCACAGGCACATATGAATAACATATCAATTTATACAGATTCACTTGTCATCATTTTAGAATTATATAAGTACCTAATGTCTAGAGTGAATAACTCACCTTTTTGAAAGCTAGAAATAAAATCAAACACACATCCAAACTCCGCAAAACACGAAAATGCACGACAAAGCACGGCTATATTTTTGAGTGGATGAATAGTCAGATCCAAACTTGTAAACAACACAATGTATACATATATAAGTAATGATTCAATACAAAATAATATAGATAAAAACAATGAAAAGGTAGGAAATAAAATGACATAATCTTGATAAATCAAAGCAAGGTGATCAATACACGTCTTGGCTAGGGTTTGTTATCAAACTTTGGTGATATATGCTTCCATGGTGGTCACGGCTAGGCTTTGGTGGTGAGGAGGAGGTGATGTGGTCGGCAATAGGTTGAGGCCGAGCTAGGCATGAAGGAAACAAAAGAAAAACAAAAAAAGAAAAGGGGAAAAGTAGGAGGAAGCCGTGGATTTAGATCCAGTATTTTTTTCTCACGCAAATAAGAAATGAAGAGAAACTTTTCTCGTGAAAAAAATAGATGGCGGCTAGGTTTTAGGAAATACACGTCCAAAAGAAAGAAACAGCAAGAAATAAAGAGGTTAGGCAATAAAAAGCAGCAGTTTGAATGGTTTGGGAAATAAAAAGGCAACAAATAACTTGATGTATTTATTAATTTTTTTCCTTTGTTTGCATGCAATGAAAATAGGAGTCTGAAGAACAAAATGTACGTGAATTATGAGAAGAATTCACAGCTATGAATGTGGGAAGTAATTGGCTATGTAAATGGAAAGGCAAGGGAAAAGAAAATGGCAACAAATGAACAAAACAAGTAACCTATATCTATTGAAATTTCTAAGCTATTATTAAAAATAAAATCAATCAAATATCAAATAAATATATTCAAAGTTTATACAAATAAAATAGAAAATAAAAATTAGAGAAACAAACATAGAGAAATAAAATATAGAAAGTCATTGCGTGTAAACACTGTATTTTATCTAATTTAAAAAGTATAAGTTTAAATCTCTAGTAAATCCATATATTTGATTTCTCAATTTTGTTACTGAATCAACTATTAACTTATCCTCTTATGGGTAATATTAACATTAGTTTATATATTAATACATCAATAACTTCTCAATTCATCCAAATTTCAATTTACATAGTAATTAAGACACGTATTCGTATTCTTTCGAATTCTTTCAAATATTTTATAATTCAGTATATACATCATGCTCTTCAAAATGTTTATGACAATTGCTTGATTGGTTAATTGAGTACAGATTCATAAAATGCTTATATTTCAACACATACCGATAAATCTAATATCATTGATAGAAATTCTATCAAAAAACATAAGATGCGATGTAAATCCGTCCATATCCGTTCGAGTCCGTGATTAAAAACATCTGTTCGTGTCCGTCCGATTTTATTTAGAACATGAATTAGTACAGCAAAATTTGTACGAGCATAAATCTCGTCCAGTCCATGTCCAATTCGATTTCATTTAGCACAGAAACTGAACACACCTCCGTCCGGTCTGTTCCGACCGATTTACACCTCTGTACCGAAGTTATAAAAATCATAAAAATTTGATTTTTAGTCTTTAATCTAGAAAATAATGATTGGATTTCTTAATCACTGACCGGTTTTTCATTAAAAACAAAAAAATAAAAAACTTTTGCGTTAATTTTCAGACTCGGACTATTTAAAATTATTTTGTAAAGTTAACGTCCGAACTACAAATGAAATAATATCCAGTATCTCGTGGGTAATTAATTAGTAGACAATTTTGAGTCAGATTTTCCAATAATAGATAAGATCATAAATTCTTTCACGATGAATATGATAATCAATCCTACTCGACTGATACTACCATACTCTTTTTGACCCTCATTGCCGCCAGTTAGTGTACTATGGCTAGTTTCAAAGAAGGAATATAAATCTACCCACGCCATATATACTATGGCTAGTTTCACAAATTTATGTGCGATACTCTTCAACAGCTCTTCCATATTTTTTCTACGTACACGATTGTTACAATAGTATATGGATTTTTTAAACTTCTATATAATAGTTTGTGGCGTTAGACTGGCAACATACTAAAGGGATAAGATCTTACGTACAAACTAAGGATGGCTTCCATTACATTGATTTTTGGAGTTCTTCTAGCCTTTCTAACTCTTGGTACGTTCCTCTGTACCCACTAAATCATAGGTGGGATGTCATTTTGATATTTGCATTAAAAAAAGAAGAAGAAGAAGAAAGCATCCAACCGTTTGTACCTAAAATTATATTTAAAATTTGCAGGTTACTGATTTATTTACGTAATCTCTTTATAATATTTCATGCACGTACCTACAGGAGCAGACGGATACACAAAATTAAGGGTGGACCTCAAACAAGATCAAAAAAAGACTTATCTTGTGTATGATGGATATGGACAGACAGTACTGTACCTAGTAAAACTTTCATGGAATAAAGCAATTCTTACAGATATTAATAGCACCAGTTTGTCTACAATCGAGAAATCGGTGCAGTTTTATATCCTTTGTATCGTATATTTGATTAATATCATGCAGAAAACACTCTGGACGTTGTGCATTACTTAAGTTTACTTTATTTGATACTTCAGGTTATAAGTTTAGACTACAGCTGGAAAATTTACATTGGACGTGAAAGTAAGCCTAGGTTTTTTGCTAGAAGAGTACCGAATTCCAAGCCTAACAAGGTTCATGTTCAAATAAAGCGTGCTCCAAAAGACACACCATATGTTGCATTTGAAATTCGAGGAAGATACAGTGATCATAAACTTTGTGACATAAATAGGATCGGCGGTAACGGCACCAAAAGAATTGCTGTGAAGATTCATCAAGATCTTGTGCTTAGCAATGATGTGTTTATTGTAGATGTTTTAGCAAATATTGCTCCTGAATTGGCTATGGCAATGGTGAATCTTCTACAAAAGATGTATTGATCAATTACTCACCAAGATTATTCATGAATGTCATAAAAAAATAAAATAAAAATAAAGATTAATTATATAATTAGGTTTTGGAAAATTCTAATTTAAACTCTGAAATATGCTTAGTTCCCCCAACAAAATAAAATGGAAAAAAAAAAACAAAGATATCACATGTTTTATTGAGTTTCCCTCATCTTTCCACTTTTACCCCTTTCTCTTTTAAGAAAAGATACCAAATTTATGTCCCTCTTTTACTTACCAACCACTCAAGCATTAAAAACAGAAACCCTGAAACAAGCACCGATTGAACCTTCAAAATTTTGGAAGAACTTGTATTTTGAAATAGGCCGCAATGAGCCGCTCACGTTCTTTAATAGGCGGCGACTTCACGATGAACCATTTTTTTTTTGATCGTCAATTTTTTTTTTTTTTGCTGAACAATTACTATACAGTAGATCTGCATTGTAAGACTGCAAATCACATAGTACACATTTGCAATCTTACCACGCAAATCTACTGCATGGTAATCTATACAACCATGCAGTGTATCTGCGTGGTTGTACAGGAAGACCACCCGGTAGATCTGCATGGTAAACATTCTGAGCCAAAAAAATACCAACTGCTTTTCAGACCTTTGCATCTTCTTGCTCAACGTATAATCTTTAATGATATTGAATGGAATTTGTTTATAGGAATTTTTAAGATCAAATCAAAGATTGATATGAATTATTATTAGAAATTTAACTACTTAGAAATTTCTAAAAATGCCTAACTTCTTAGAAATGTAGACGGTTAATTATCATCTTAGAAATTTCTAAAATTGTAGTAGGTTTTTAACATAAGCTTATAATGTACATGTTTAAATAGAGTTTGCCTTAGGTTTTTATTTCATCTTTATGACATTTTGTATTAATGAAACCGTTGCAATTTCTTTTTATTCTAAAATAGGTCATTAGATTTTATATTGCCACAAAAAATGTTACATCTTAGATGCAAAGCTGCAAATAACAGAACTATATACGAAAGACAGCTATAAGGCACTTAAACCCACGTTCTGTTTGACTTTCCCAATTTACTTCTGCTGTTTATCCATATCCGAAACTTTATTACGTCTCACAGCATAGTAATGGCGGTAGTCGAATCTATTCAGCTCCAAATGTAAATCCTTCTAGATCTGTTGTTGCCATCAATTTCTACTCTAGGTACATCTGTCTTCGTCTCAACCCATGCTACAGAAGGTATCTGTGCCATTTCAGGTAGAATCTTGGGGTTTATTTTTTATGTCGAAAGGTATTTCCCACAACTCTGCTACTTCTCTGTAGGTCTGACAAGTAGATGGATTTTTCTTTGATTTTATCATTAAAATTTCGAAGTAGAAATCCACTTGCTTGTTGATTTCAAATTTGGATCAAGATAAGCTGTTAAACACCCTATTATTTCGTCCCTGCCATATAACCTAGACTGTGATAGACAGAGCGAGTCTAATCAAATCTCTACATCTGTCTTTGTTAGTGTAATTTGTTAAAATACGTTGAATTTCAGTTTCTAGGTCATAATGACTAGATTGTTGTAATCTTAATTTCAATCTGCACCTGCTCCAACATATGAAGTGTATTTGCGATTGAAATACAAATGAGATGTAGTTTCTATTCCATTATTACATAGAACACAGTTTTCATTCTCCAACACCATGCATCTCTGTCTCAGTCTTTGTTTAGTTGATAACCTATTAGTTATGGCTTTGAATAAACACATCGCCATTTTTGGACTATGAATCTTATCCCAGATTAATTTATCCAGTTAACTTCAGGGACATTGGAGTAGTAACAATTGAAAATAGATTTGAGTGTAAACTCACCATGCATGTCATGTTTCCAGAACCATAAATCTTTATCTCCTTGATATAATGTAATGTTGTTAATTTCATCTGCTAAGGAGATAGTATGCTGTATTTTTCTAGGATGCCATTGTCCTTTTTCAATAATAGCATTAGCTGTAAGATTAGCCCCTCCTAAAATTTCTAGGCTATTATAAATTAGTTTTTTCAGTAGATTGGATCCCAGAATCTAAGAATCAAACCATAAACTTATTGTTTTCTCATCCACTATTCTTCTTTCCAAATGTTACACTGCTTTATTTCTTAATCCAAGCATCCACTTCCAAGTCCCTGAATGAAAATCTCTGGCTTTATTATCCTAGAAAGACTCTTGATTAAGATATTTTGCCTTTAACCAGCTTGATCATAAACACTCTTTTTGTAAAATATTCCAGATGAGTTTAAGGCCACATGCCTCATTCATATGTTTAATATTGTAAATACCCAATCCCCCTCTTTCCTTTGTTACACATATTTCATCCCACTGTATTTTTTGGAATTTGCCTTTCCACATGAAAGCATATTTTCATCACTTTAGTTATGGTAACTACTGGAATTTTAAAGCTTTGGCACCAAAATAAGACCAAGGGAATAATAGTTGATCTGATCAATTCAATTCTACCCGCAGAACTAAGCATTTTACTTTCTCATCCTTCAACTCTTTTTCTGATACTATCAGTTAAGCTGTCACAGTATTTATCGTTGATGTATACAATGGACAGTGGTAATACAAGATGTCTAACTGGAAGTTCACCCTCTTGACGTTGAAGAATGTTACAGATTTCTTCCTTGTTTCTGCAATTTTTACTAAAGAAGATCTTTGTTTTATTATTATTCATATTAAGTCTAGCAAATTTGTTCAGATTGTCAAAGATTTTCTTTATAGCATGTGCATTCCTAACATCAGCTTTGGTGAATATAAGAATATCATCTGCGTATATCAAATGAGTTATGCTGGTATCATTTCTGATACGTGGTTTTATTTTACCACTACATTCTTTAAGCTCCATAAGTAAAGTGAAGTATCCCATAATTATGGTGAAAAAGTAGGGTGAGAGGGGGTCACCTTGTCTAATCCCATTATGTCTCTCAAAATATCCCTTTGGAATACCTTTATATAAAATTGAGGATTTTGGGTTATTAATCATTTCTGTGATAATATTTATCCATCTAGTTGGAAACTCCATTGCATGCGCCATATAAATAAGGAATTTTCTATTTACTGGAACATAGGCCTTCTTCCACTTTTATGCACATTCTATCAGTCCCAACTGTGTTGAACCCTCTTATTTGTTCATGAGCTAACATTATCCCCTCTGAAATATTTCTATTTGGAATGAATGCATGCTGATTAGAGGAAATTAAGAACTCCAAGACAGATTTTAACCTATTGCAAAATATTTTAGCTAGAATTTTGTAGATGTAGTTGCAACAAGCAATTGGTCTGTAGTCATTCATAGAGGAGGGAGGATTTTTCTTAGGAACCAGGTTAGGAATGTGTGATTAATCTCTCTGATGATTTTTCCACTTTATAAAACAGCTTTGCATTGCCTTATGAATATTAACCTTCAGTTTGCCCCCGTGGATTTTGAAAAATCCTGAGTTGAAACCATCAGGACCTGGAGATTTATCTATACCAATGGAAAAAAAATGTATTTTTCACTTCCTCCATAGTGATGTCTTCATTTAAGAGTATTTTCCCAGTATCAGAGATTTTTTTTTCTTGCATATCACTTCAGGAAAAACGGTACTTTGAGAATTACAATTGTAGATTTGTTCAAAGTACTTGACTAGCTCGGAGCACATTTCTGAATCAGAGATAGAGTTGTTACATGTTCATTAATAATGTTGCTCAGAGAATTTAAGTGGTTCCTTTTAGCTATCTTAGCATAGAAAAACCTTGTTGCCTCATCTGCTTGAGTGATCCATTCACATTTTGCTTTCCGTTGCAGAGAGATAGCTAGCTTTTTTAGATTATCGTGATATTCAGTTTTAGCAGCATAAAAGGCCAAAGTATTCTCTTCAGTATGTTGTGCATCCAGTACCTGTTGTAAGTGTTCACATTTAACTCTGTTTTGATCAATGGTGAACTGTTTGTTGTTTTTATCCCTGCCCCATAATCTGAGTTTAGCTTTAACATTCTTTTGCATTTTGAGTATGTGGTGTAATTGGTTCCCAAAAGGGGGGATATTTAAGAATTCCTCCACCACTGCTCTATAATCTTCAAACTGCATCCAGTGGTTACTGTATTTAAAAGGTCTTATCCCCTCAATTTTCTGATCTGTAGTGATAGACAGAGGTAAAGGTGAATGATCACTGGAATAATTATGAAGGCCTATTGCATTAGAATTGGGGAAAATTTGTAACCATTCATAATTCGCTAAAATTGTGTCTAATTTACATCCAATATCTCTAAGAGGGCCGATCTCCAAGTATATTTAACCCCCTTGACATCATGCTCCAATGAAGAGCATTTAATTATGCAGTCATTTAATTCTGAAGTTTTGCAGAAAGGTAAAGGATTACCACCACTTATCTCATTCATCAATCTAAGACAGTTAATATCTCCCTTCAGGACCCATGGGATGTTATGTTTGCTTCTTTTTTTATTATGTCCCATAATGGTTTTCTTTCCACATCATGGTTAGCAGCATATATTACTATACAAATTAATTCACCACCTGCTTTGTTATATAGAATGACACTGATGCTGCTTGCTCATCGAGATGACATGACCATCCCATACTTCACCGTATAAATAGATCAGAATTCTGCATTTATGGTATTGGCAGGGATTATCAATCCTACGCCATTTTTCATGCCAATATTTATCGAATGATGTTAAATTATTCTTTTGTATCTTTGTTTCTAATAAAACAACGATTGAGCATTTATATTTATTCACCAAATTGGTTATGTCTAATCTTCTCTCAGGGTGTTAGAACCCCTTGTATTCCAGCAGAGGATGGACATGAAATTATCTAGATGAGAGTCTATCACTCCTAGGTAAAGGAGTTATAGAAACACACTGTATATCCAACGTTTTGTTCTTATTTTTCTTTGCCTCTCTCAAAGCATCCCATAATTTTTTCCCTCTACTTTTTCGTATCTATATCAGGTTTCAGGGAGAGTGGTGTAGCATGAGTTGAAGATTCAGATCTAGTACCCAAAGTATCCATCTCCAGCTCGGCATTTGCTAGTGAATCCACATTTGGAGCCTGCAAAAATTCAGATTCATTAGATACATTATGTTGTTGAGTAGGTTTAATTAAAGTAGTGTTCCATTTTGCTGTCTGCTACTCGATGATGATAATGGTGCAGAATGATTGTCTACTTCCCTTATTGGCATATCATTCACTGTGATTACGTCTGAAATAGTATTCTGATCCAATGATGACGAATTAGTTGCAGCCGGGGAAAATGGCATGGCAGTTGCAGCCAAGACATTTGGCATGGCATTTACAGCCATAGAATCTAGGGAGGCACTGATTACATCTGTTGTAACGGTATTGACATGGTGAATTTCAGAATAATCAGCACCATAAACTGAGAGTTCCTCCACATTTGTCTTATTTAATACATTATCAGTATTGAGTTTATTATTATTAACCTCATCATCTCTTGTATTGACCACCTCTGCTATAATATAAGTTCAACACCAGTGTTTATCCTGTTGCTACAACTCGTGTTCGCTTTGTCCATTGTCAAATTTGTGTTGTTACCATGAAGTTGTACAGAATTATCTCTCAATTATGTCTTGCGCGTTCTGTTTCTTATTCTGTTAATCCTTGTGCACTGTACCGTTGTCACAATCATTGTCAAGATGTAAACCTGTATTATCCTTGTCAGAATTAACAATCATAAGATGATTGTCTTGTCTCAATCCCGAAATATCCCCATCTTTCTCCACCCTTTCCTCATCATTATATTCGATCCCTTCCACTTCATACAGTCCCTGTTATTACTAACATTCTTTTCTTTAATATTCTTCTCACCTGAATCCTTTTCCCCTTCATTTGTCTTGTCATTTTCATTATCATTTGTTCTTTTCTCCACCCATTTCTTTTTATATGGGCATTGAGACTTGAAGTGGCTAAAGCAATCGCAATTGTCACATTCGTAAATAACCGATTGGTAGAATACATCCCTGTCATATAGAGCAACAGCGATCTCACTAGGAAATTCCGCATCAGCTTTCATCCACCTCGCAAAATTGATTCTTTTCCTATTTGCAGTTGAGTAATCAGTTTCTATCGGTTCATTCAAAATGCTACAAATAGCGCTAAGTGCTTCCTCATTGAATAGACTCAAATTGATATCTGGTAGCTTGAGCCAGATAGGAATAGTAGATGACATATCCCTATCTGTTTTAAGTGACGCTTTCCATTTTTCAAAATCAGGAGTCTCCCATTAAAGAAATACGGACCACCTTCTAAAACGTTTTTACAATCTAAGTCCGATGTAAATCTAATCATATAGAATCCATTTTCTATAGAAAAAAGATCAAATTCACCCTTAGGTTTAAAGTTTCTACTCAGGAAAGCTTTGAAATGAACATAGTAAGGTATGAGACCCAAAACATACGCCACGATAGTGTTATTCCATTCATCACTTCCTTTCTCAAATGCTTCCTTTTTAATAGTTGCGTATCTAATCTCCCTGATTTTCTCAGGTTGGATAAAGAAAGTGGTTTCCTATTTTTTCAATATATGCATGTTCCTTTCGTTGCTTCACTCCAAGACGCCTTCTCCTTTCGTTCAAAATTGATCTCAAATGTTCACCCTTCTTCCGCCTTTCCCTCCTGAAAAGTTAGTATCTTTACCCTTCCCTCTATCCTTCTGCCCATAAGTTTTCATCGACAATCCCATGTTTCCTTGTTCGCCTCCTGTCCCCTTTGAGATCATCCCCTTGTCACCGATCTGGGCGACGCTCGCTTCGCCAGATGAAACCCTATCTGACGGGGCAAATCTGACCTTCCTTTTGCCTTTGCTTTTATAGATCGTCCAACTCTCATCTCCTACGTCGATCGATTCCACATCCGGAGGTCTGGAGTTTGAAGTATTGGATTTATTAATATTAGGATTAGGGAAATTAGGGTTTAGCAACGTAGGATTAGAGTCCGCCATTAAGTATTGGAAATACTGAGAATATACCGTTTCAATTTCTAAAATATGTATTTATCTTACCATTCATCTGTTGAAAAGAGAGATAAGAGAAAACTTAATAAATTACTGTATTTTTTTTAATCATTTCTTCAATCTCTTCTTAAAAAAACTTTCTTCGTATTTTTTTTTTCTCTACAAAATTTTCTAAATCCTATTAATATAAGTATTTTGAGCAATAATTTGTGCTATTCTCTAAATCTGGCAACCTTGAGTGTACATGTTTGTATGAAATTTGGTATTAACTTTGAGAAGCGGACGATAGTTAGCGATTGCGTCATGGTCGCATCCAATTTCGTCATTAAGGAAGTTGCCCGTCCTTGACACAAAAAACGTTCTATTAGTCTCTCCGGTGATCATTCAACAATTTCCAACAACTTATATGACTTGCTTTTAATTTTCGATCCTTCAACTCTAATAATTTTAAAGTGAAATTGATCCAATTCCATTGAAAGTTCAGATATTTGGATTCTCGAATTAGGTTTGAACTTTCAACTTTTGTAGCATTTTGGTGATTGAGGCCTTTGGAAAAGATCTGAAATCTATCTAATAGATTCACTTTTACGCAAGTAATTTTAATGATTTATTTGAATTACTTTATCAAAAATCATGATGTAGTATTTTGTTTTAAAAACTTTTGCATGATTTGAATCATAATATATGTAATGACCCCACGGGTATATGATATTATTAAAGAACATTACAAGTAATATCATCTAAAAATACAGAGTATACAGCTGGTTAAGGGCGATCGAATGTGAATATATCTTTGTACTAACACTAACACGTCTTTATTACTTTTTGAGGATCTGAATTGAAAATTTTAACGCATACAGCATTAATACAAAGTAATTAATAAACACACCGATTAAAAATATTCAGAATAGTATATATTATAGATAAATTAGAATCAGAGTCACAGATCGCAGCGGAATAATATACGTCATACATCATAATAAGATGCGAGTCTACAAAATATCAACACTAGACCCACATGTATATATACCTTACATTCAAAAGACTATATCGAGTACAAAATGATATTAAATAATATACATGACATATCATACTAAATGTCAACATATACATTAATGAAGTAAACTAAAACAGTCAAAACAGTCTACTCCGTAACTAACGCGAAATCCAAAAGTCAGCGAGCCCCCGTACCTGTAGAGTCTCGGCCTAACCCGACTACTATAAAAATAAATGGTCAGACTATATAAAGGTGACATACTAATGTTATAAATATATGACTTAACAATAAATAAGTCATAATAAAAATATGCTAGAACAAATGATTATAATAAGGCATATCAAATAAAATCACTATTTCATAAATCCATTTATGACTTAACCATAAAATAAGTAATCTCAAAATGCCTAAAACCAGTTAACCATAATATGGAATATCAAACCAAATATCCATTTCACAAACCCATATCAAGTCTTAAATGAACTATCATAAAAAATATGGTGATAAAAATTCAAAATTCTTCAGAGCAAAAAGATACTAAATATCCATTCTAGAATCTCTAAAGAAAAATAATCAATAATGAAATAATAATGGTAGTCAACTATCAGTTTAAAAACAACGACACAGAGCCTAACAACAAATAGACTGATATCATTGTAAAAACCAAATAGACCCCGCCATATAGTGTAATAGTCTAACCCTACAAAAAAACTACTATGCGAATTTACGTAAACCAACAAAATAAGCAAACATCATTACCGTACACCAAATAAACCGATAGGTATTAGTCATCCAGTATAGAGACTAATCATACCTATAACACCTGTACAAGAAACGAAAGAGTAGTCATTGTTAGTCCGCGAGATGATGGTTTTGATGACAACAACCTTAGAATAGATTATAAAATATAAATACTAACATTATAAGTTTAGATATATATGTGTAACCATGCATGTACTAAGAATGAAGACTGTACAGTATAGAGATTCAAGATATCAAGATAAAATATCAAGATAGAAGACTCATGGGTATCGAGACTATCAAGAGTTCAAGATTTCAAGGATAAGTATTTTTTATTATTAGGAATTTTTGTTAAAACTCGTAGAAAAGCACTGGCATATTAAAATCCAATTTATTCGTGGAATGAAATCCACTTCGAGCCCGTTAAAGGGATGGAACCCTAAGTAGGATGGAACCTACGAAAATGTAGTGGAACATTGTTTTGTATCCACTAATTTCAATTCAAAAGATTTTACAAAATTATCTTGTTTTCAAAATGATTTCAAAACTTTCCTTTTAAAAGATTCAAAACCCTCGATCCTGATTTTAAATAATTTTAGCTTCAAAAACACCTTTATTTTCAAAGTCAAATTACTCCTGATTCTAAACTATCTTTTTTAATAATATATATATATTTAACTTTTAAATATTTATACTTATATTTAAATATAAAATTATGGTTAAATTCTATATATATTATTCTTATGGATTTCAACTATAGTCAAGTATATTTATAAAGTTTAAATTAGTTTTTATATAAGATAAAAGTTATTTTCAAAGAAATTCAAAACATCATAAAATGCTATGGGATGTCGACATGCTTATGGGTACCATGTCGACATGGTGACGGTTTGATTCAAAAATTCAAATTTCAAAAGTAGTGACTATTCGCCATAACTCTTCATGAATCGACATGGCTGTTGTTCTTCTATAAATAGGGGTCAGTTTCAACGAATTTTTAAATCACTTTTTTCTGGTTTTCACTCCTCCTCTTCTTCCTCTTTTCTTAATAAACATTCTTATCATTACTCTGCCGAAATCAACATTGAATCATACTCGATTACTTCTAGTTTGATTCTCTATCACTATCTCTACAAGATTCTCAGTGCTATTCAGAGTTATAGACTTCTTTGTAATCTATTAATCGAGAAAAGGTATGATTGTTGCCTTGGAAATCAATCAAAAGGAAAAGGTGTAATTGTAGTCTTGGTAAATCAATTGGGTAAACTTGTGGCCCGGAAATCAAGCATCTTTACCCAGAGGATCGAAATTCTAGAGGGTGTACCTCGTAGCCTTGAAACCGAGGGTGTAATTGTACGATTTCCATTGAAAGGAAATCCGTACTTGTGTTGCGGGACTGGATGTGGGGTAACTCCGAACCAGTATAAAATCCGGTGTGTTCTTTCCTTTACTTATTTTATTTTATTTCTGCATCTGTGATTGTTTCTGTGATCATATCTGTGTCTGTATATTGCATACTTTTGTGTCTAAATTAACATAAATTAAAAAGATTTAGTAATTCTTTATTAACACTATTCACTCCCTCCTCTAGTGCTAATCTTATCCTTAAGATTCGTAATCCGCATTTCTCACAATTGGTATCAGAGCAAGGTTTTCAAAAGTTTCATAATCTGATTTATGAAAAGTTTTCAAAATGGCTACCAACACTGGTACTGTTATTAACACTAATATCCTTGTCACTAGTTCATTTGTAGAGGGTCAGTCTACTGTCAGATCACCACTTTTTAATGGCAGTAACTATGCATATTGGGCATGTACGATGAAAATATATTTACAATCTATAGGGTTAGACACTTGGAATATCACACAAACTGAATATTCTGAACCCACAATTGATTTTGCACAGTGGACTGCTGAGCAAAAGACTGTTGCACAAAATAATTCTAAGGTAATGAATATTCTGTTTTGTTCACTAGATAGAAATGAATGCAATAGAGTGTCAGTTTGTAAGTCTGCATATGAAATCTGAAAAACCTTGCAAGTTACTCACGAAGGAACAAGCAAGGTTAAACAGACCAAAATTTCCATGCCCACAAATCAATTTCAATTATTTAAAATGAATGCTAATGAGTTTATTTCAGATATGCATAGTAGATTTCAGGATATTGTGCATTCTCTAATATCTTTGAGAAATGAATTTTCTGAAGAAGATCAAGTCAGAAAATTTTTAAATTCTCTAACTCGAGAATGAGATCAAAAGACACTTGCAATCGAAGAGGTAAATGACATCAGTATTTTGAAGATAGAAGAATTAATTGGAAATCTAATGTCGTATAAAGTTCAAATGATCGGGAGAAGAGAAAGTAAAGCATCTGAAAAGAAATCAATGGCATTCAATGCATTGACCGATGAATCAGACTCAAATAACGATAATGATGAAGAGATAACATTTATGACTAGAAATTTTAGGAGATTCCTGAAATACAGAAAAATGAATAATCTAAAGAGAAACAACTATAAAAATTTTAAAAATCAGAATATAGTGCCAAATAATGACAAGTGTTACAACTGTGATAAACAAGGCCACTTCAAAAGAGACTGTATGTATCTAGAAAGGCAGAATCCTCCTACGAACAATGAACCAGCAAAGAAGCGGAAGCGTGCATTTACTGCTACTCTAGATGACTCAGACTCGTCCTCAAGTGATGATGATCAGAAGACGGATAATTCGAATTTGTGCTTCGCAGCTGTTCACGACTCCGACGAATTTAGAGAAATGGACTCAGAAAACGGTACACGTTTACAATATAATTGGTTGAAATTGATTGCTTAGAGATAGTTGCTTGATTGTTTGATTGATTGTTTTTTGATTTGGTGCGTTGTTTGAATTTTAAATTTTATTTTCTATTTTTTGTTATTTTTATTATTTTTAATACTTTCTGGAACATATTATAAGTATAATAATATTTCAGAAATATATAGTAGACATTTATAATAATAATATATACATTAGAAATCTTAGGAAAAATCAATTCATGAAAATTCTAAAGCACATGTCGACATGGCCTCTACCATGATGTCGACATGGCCACCTGAATTTGAATTTCAAATGTTTGAATTTCCCTCCACCTTTTCACTTCATTCAATTCTCTGAAAAGATACCTTTTGACCAGAGAATATGTCCTTTGAGAATCTATTTATTCACTATCTTTTATCATATCTTTTCACTTTCATTTTCAAATTCAAACTCTCTCTTCATAACTTCAAGCTCTCTTCTCTCTACTCTAATGGCTTCTTCAAGCAACCCCTCAACCATGATAATTTCTAGAAAACTCAAAGAGCAATTATTCAATGATCCGGAGGCAATTAAAGCATACATCAATTATGCTAACTTTGCCAAAGTCCATCCTGGAAAATTTGCTATTTTTCAAGATTTTTCTTCTTATGAAATTGATTCTCTTTTTGCAAACAATGGTGTTCTTAGTCTTATTGATGCTTCTCAAAATGATTTTGTTTGCTATCCTAATCTTGTCAAAATTTTCTATGCGAATTTAAATCGCGGATTTTATGTTGGAAATGAAGATGAAATTTGGAGTAGTGTCAAAGGCACTTAAATTGTTTTGAATTGTGATATTTTGGGTACCATTCTCAATTGCAAGAGTTCGAGAATAGATCTTTCTAACTTTAAAATCGATGAACATGATCGTGAGACATTTCATCACATTTTCGAAAGAGATGATGATTTTGATTTTAAAAATAGAAATTTTCGATCAAAAGCAAGAATTGTTAATCTTCTTTTGCAACATACTTTGACCCCAAAATCGAGAAATTTTAACAATCCTAATTCAAAAGTATGCAAAGCTCTTTTTGCTATTTTCGGAAACTATGACGTAAATTGGGCGCAAGTTATTTTGGATGAACTTCGTCCTAAAAATCTTGAAATGGTTGAGAATATTTTATACCATGGAATTTATCTCACTCGGATTTTTAACTATTTTGGAGTGGATTTCAAAGGCGAAGAATTTGTTTCTAGAAAAGTTTTCAATCATTCCAACATTTCGCTTATGAAAATTCCATTTGTTTTTCAACCTTATGAGACACTTACCGAAAAGGAAGAGCGGTTGGCTCATGAGGAAATGGAAGAAGAGGAAGTTGAAGACGAAGAAGAAGGGTATGAAATGAAAATTGAAGAAGAAGAAGGTGAAACGTCTTTGGAAAGTATTGAATATCCTTCCAATCCATCCAACAAAACCCTTCTCAAAAACCAAAAGATAATTGTGGAGAATCAACGGATTCTTAAACGATCCGTTAGTAAAAAGTTGGATAACATTTCTTCGAAGATGAACAAGTTCTTTTCAAAAGTCAGCAAGAAACTTGGACTATCTTCATCATCTTCATCCTCTAACTACTTTTATCTTTTCGTATCTTTTTTTATTTTTTTTAGTTTGATTTATTTCAAATGATCATGTAGTTTGTTGTATGCTTAATCATTGTATTATCGTAGTGTGCAATGAAATGAAATTTTCTTTCTGTTATTTACCTTATCTTATCTCTAGAATGAATGTTAGTATATTATATATATACACACACACACAATTATTCACAAAATCAAAATTAGTTATAACATTTCACTAACCCATGTCGACATCCCCTATGTGACCATGTCGACATGTACTGGTCAGAAATGACAATTGATTTTGAATTTGAAATTTGAATAACTACCACATGTCTATTCAATTCAAACGAATTTCTACACCTATATATACCTATTTCTTCCAGAATTCTTCACTGAAAATTATTTCTTATCATCTATATCCTCCATTTCTTTCACAAATTCAACTATGGCTAATCCTATTCACAATTTATCCGAAAATTTTGAAGAAACTCTTAATTCGTTCAAGAATATTCTCTCATTTATTCTACGAAACCAGCGTCATTTAGAATTTAGTCAAATGCAAATGATAAAGGAACAAGAAAGGCACTTCGATGCGATACGATGGATGATCTCCTCTCTACACAAGGATGATAACGAAGCACATCCTCCTGTCTCTCTCACCAATGACAATGATAACTGGGATGATACTAAGGCAGACCCAACCTTTGGAGAAGAAGGATGGGTGGAAGTTCCACGTAACGTTTGATTTCTTATTTACTTTTTTGATTTGTTTGAATGGATTTGGTTTGAATTGATACTTTGTGTGGATTGATTTCTTATTGATTTGAAGATTGGTGTGTAAAACATATATATATATATATATATATATATATATGCACATTGAATTAATTATCATGCTTAGAAGTTGTAACGACCCGTATTTTTACGGATCTAAGGATCGTAGACTTGTTGTTATTAGGTTGATAGTGTTGTTAAGTCGTTTAGAATTTAAGTTGTTTGGAGCTTAAGTCATCCAGAGATGAGTCATCCAGGGTTGGGTCGTGTTGTAGCATGAGTCGATGGAGCGACTTAGAGGATGGTACGACTTAAGGAAGGTGACCGACTTATAGAGTAAGCGACTTAAGAGATTGGCCGGTTTAAAATAGTGAATGACCTATAGGATTTGACCGACTTAAGGTTTGAGACCGACCTAAGGGAACCAACGACTTAGGAGTTAGCGAGTTAATGGGTTAGGACCAACCTAAGGGATAGTGGTATAGGAGATGAGTCTGTCGAACGAGTTACGACCTAAGGGAGATAAGTCGGTGAGGCGACTTAAGGTAGTTAGCGGCTGGGTTTAGTTTAGGTCGTAAGTCGCTAGGTCGTTAGGCCGGCAAGGGTTAGGTCAGCATCTAGTTAAGTCGTAGGTCGTTGCAATGTGTCAGGTCGGCCTTGAGGTTAGGTCGTTAAGGGGTTTAGTTGGTAGGACGTGCCCAGTTAGGTCGCATGCATGCTTTGCCGTGTGAGTCGATGAGTCGTAAGTCGTTGAGTCGTAAGTCGTTGAGTCGTCCAAACGACTTAGGACTTAGGAAGAAATGCGGCAGTGTGTTAGGTCGTAAGTCGTATGGGCTTGAGTCGTTAGGTCATGTCTAAGTTAAGTCGCGCACATGTGTTAAGTCGCGCATATGCTTGAGTCGTAGGTCGTGGGCTTTGATGAGTCGTGAACGACTCATAGGGGCGAACGACTTAAGGATTTAGCCTATAAATAGAAGTGCATATCTTCATTTTGGGATCCAGATTTTGAAGCGATGAAGTGCTGCTATTTTGAGGGCTCGACTACAACACTTCTTCACTTCTTTTCTCCACTTTAATCTTGTGCTTCCATCCATCTAAATCGAAGATCAAATCGAAGATCCAAGAGCTTAGATTGAAGATCTCCATCCATTGAAGAGAGATTTCATCGTTTGAAGCGGAGTTTTGGTGGATCGAGCTAGTTCCTTTGCTGTCCAGATCTGAAGTTAGTTGCTTTTGAAGTGTTTAGGTGATTCGGTGAGTGGTGGTTATCTCTCACACGGACCCAAAGAAGTATATTGGATCGGTGGCTTGTTTGTGTGTTAAAGATAGTGATTTCATGCATTTTTCTTAAGTCTGCATGTAGATCCATCATTCATAAAGTTTTGATATCCACTTTACTACATGATAACCTATGCTAGTTCATTCATCAAGATATTACTTAGAATTCATGCTTGTTAGATTTAGACTCTTTATTTACGAAATTGCCATTATTGTTATAACTGTTTATTTAGACCTTGTTTGAATGATTGATTACTTGGATTAATGATTGATATGATTGATTGTTATAAATTAGTTGATTGATGATTTGATTTGGACAAGTTGGTCGAAGATGATTCAAAAGCTAAGTGGAAAGGCTCTTGAATAAGGAAAGCTGCTCGTGGCATATGAAGCGGATGATAAAGCTCATATGGATAGATTTGATGATGATGTTGAGATGGGACTTTGCTATGATGCGATGAAGCAAAGCATGATATGAGATAGCCTTGGTTTAATCCAGACGGGATCATCCCAAACATGTTGATAACTCGGTGATATGGTTCGAGTTTGTTGATAATGGTTGGCTTGAGAGGCGCTTAAGCTAGTATGGAAATAGTCGTCGAGGAGGATGACTAGGAGGCTGAGATCTCATCGTTGTTGAAGGTTCTAGCATGCTCAAAGCAAGAGTACGCTGGGCAGATTCGATAGTCCCAAGACTAATAGTTAATGGTCTAGTACTCTGGGCAGATTCGATAGTCCTAGGCACGGGTCACGATGACGTGCGGAGTTATGTCTAGAACCGGGGTTACCATTAGCCCTTGACGGACGGATGAAATAATGAGCCGGTCATTCAATTAACGGTGATATCGAGGCAATGATAACAGTGATAGCCAGAGTCATGGATGTTTGGATGTTGGTTGTATCGTCACTCGGTTTCAAGAGCGATGTTTTGTGGGTGCTTATCTGATCTTGGTTTAGGCCTTGGGGGTTTGTACTTGGAAAACATCGACCTTGACTCGAGTGATAATTGCTTTACTTTAATTGTCTGCTTTGCTATGTTTGTTTCTGCTTAGTGTGTCTAGGGGCTATCACTGTAGAAAGAGGTGGAGTGGGATGGTTGGGTTCTTATTCCTTTTTACCCTTTATGCTCTTTTGGTATGTTTGATAGTTGATTTACTGATCACTAGGACTTTTGTCTGACTCAAGGTTTTATGTTCAATTCTTATTACCTCGGGCTGTTCATCCGTTTTGGGATGGGCAGACTTGGTAGCAGGTGACAGGTGTTGTTCTTAGTGACCAACGCTATTGATGACGAAGACGAGCTGGAGGCTTTTGCATATTGTTTTCTTACTATATGTACTGGATGTTCCGCTGTTTGTATGATTCTCTGAGTGATATGTAGTGAGGCTTGCTGTATTGACTTTTCAGATTGTTGTACCAAACTACTATGAGTTTATATGATGAGATTCTGTTCTGTGAAGCTTCACTATGTGTACTTTTCTATTGTATTTTATCCATGCGCTGTGAGTAATACGATAGAGTTTATTGTTTTACCTTACCTTGATGATCGTCCATGGCGGCCTGGCACACTTTACAGCGCACTATTTCCTTGTTTAGTGCAGGAGTCATGGGCGGTCGTCACATTTGGTATCAGAGCTTTGGTTAATCGATTTTAGCCAACGCTCGCTGACGTAACTACGTATAAGAGACGTAATTGTAATTTTGATGGATGATTACTATATATAATATAGTAGATTAGAAGGATTAGAACCTCTTATGCAGTTGTTTATCAAAGTGTACTAATCATTTTCTTATAGGTATTAAGAATGAGTCGAAGAGAGAGACCAGCTGCTAGGGAAGGCCGTGATTCTTAGGGGCTGCTGATTATGCTGCTATGTTCGAGGCCATGATGACTTCGATCATGAGAAGGATACCAGCTCCAGGGCCATCAGTAGATGTTGGAGTTCAGGTTCAAGCTCCAAAACCAGTGGATTTTGCTAAGTTGTGTAAAGACTATACTGCTCTTGGAGGAAAGGTTTTCTTGGGAACAGAATCAACCATAGAAGTCCAGAGATGGATAGATGCTTGTAGAAGGGTCTTTGGTGACTTGGGAATTGAGGATGCAACTAAGAGGAAGCTTGCATCAAGACAGCTTCAAGGAAGAGCTTCTGATTGGTGGAACTCTATCACCATTAATACTCCAGAGGAAGAAATTACTTGGGAGCAATTCCAAGTCAGATTTGAGGCTAAGTTCATTTCTACAACTCAGAAATCTGCTCTGTTTAAGAGATTTGTGGAACTCAAGCAAGGTGGAAGACCAGTTCTTGAGTATGTTTCTGAGTTTGAAGCTTTGTCCAAGTATGCTCGGTCATATATTGAATCTCCCTATCAGAAGAATGAGAAGTTTGTGACAAGTTTGGACACTTATCTTGGGAGACAGTTGGTGGATCATCTGGACGATCCATTTGAGAAGCTTGTGGAGAAAGCTCTCAGGCATGAGAATCTGTTTCCTAAAGGAGGATCTGTTGTTGCTGTGACCAAGGAGGAATCTAAACCACAGCAAGGTGGGAACAAGAAGAGGAAGCAGCAGCAGCAGAAGGTTAAGAATGGCCAGAAGAAGCCAAAGGGTGAAGTGACCTGCTACAACTGTCAGCAGAAGGGTCATCTCTCCAGAGATTGTAAGAATCCGAGAGTGCCGGTGAAGTGCCACAACTGTGACAAACTGGGGCATATCAGGAGGAATTGTCCAGAACCGAGGAAGGACAAACAGATTGTGCAAGCTTATGCTTTGGGGGCTGTGCCATCGTCTTCGAAAGCTCCTACTGCCGAAGAAAAAGGAAAGAGTGTGGTGGTTCAAGGTACTCTTTCCATTTGTGATGTTCCAGTTAGAGTGTTGTTTGATACTGGGGCGTCGCACTCCTTTGTTTGTAGTGAACTTGTAGGCCGGTTGGGTTTAGAACCGGATATTGTTGAT
The DNA here is from genome assembly GCA_030765085.1 of Allium cepa. Classification (NCBI taxonomy): domain Eukaryota; kingdom Viridiplantae; phylum Streptophyta; class Magnoliopsida; order Asparagales; family Amaryllidaceae; genus Allium; species Allium cepa. The sequence goes on along the minus strand of JASFAV010000025.1, from coordinate 1,484,770 downwards.
AGACCATTGGTTGTGACTAATCCAGTTGGGGGTTCGTTTGTGTATGGTATGCCGTGGTCTGGTTGTATCGAGTCATGATTTCTCTTTTGTTTATGATTGTTTTGTTCTGAACTTTGCGAGGTTCGGAATTATTTTGGGTATAGACTGGCTTAGGAAGTATGCGGCAAGGGTTGATTGTAAGAGGCTGGAGGTGACAGTCGAGAATGTGGAGGGGCGAAAGGTTGTGATACGATGTGAGCATGAGGAAGGCGTCTTCATGAGCTTCATGAGCTTCGCTGGTTGTTCCACGGGATGGACTGCCATCGGTGCCTATAATGAATGGATTTGAGGATGTCTTTGACGAGATCAAAGGGTTACCGCCGCATAGAGAGATCGAGCTTCGTATCGATCTAGTTGAAGGAGCCAGACCTGTTGTGATGCCTCTTAGGCGAATGGCACCTAGGGAACAGCAAGAGTTGAAGGTGCAAGTTGATGACCTTTTACAGAAAGGATTCATTCGGCGTAGTGTGTTCGAATGGGGTGCACCAGTTGTGTTTGCAACCAAAGCGGATGGATCGTTGAGGTTGTGTGTGGATTATCGTGAGCTGAATAAAGTAACTAAGAAGATCAAGTATCCATTGCCGAGAATAGATGACTTGTTTGATCAGCTTCACGAAGCTAAGGTGTTTTCTCAGATGGATTTGGCAACGGGATTTCACCAGTTGAGAGTGGCAAAGGATAGTGTGTCGAAGACTGCTTTCAGGACACCATCCGGTTTCTATGAGTGGCTGGTAATGCCGTTTGGATTGACCAATGCACCAGCATATTTTGTGGATCTTATGAATAGAGTGTTCAGGGATCTGTTGAACAAGTTCGTACTTGTGTTCGTGGATGATATTTTGATTTATTCCAAAACTGAAGAAGAGCACAAGACGCACTTGCAGATTGTTTTGGAAATCTTGCGGAAACAACAGCTGAGAGCTAAGTTTTCGAAGTGTCACTTCTGGAAGAGCGAAGTGAGGTTCATAGGCCATGTTATCTCTGGAAGTGAAATAGCGGTTGATCCCGCCAAGGTGGCAGCGATCCAGGATTGGGTTAGACCTAAGAATGCATCTGATGTGAGGAGTTTTCTTGGATTAGCAGAATACTATCGTCGTTTTATCAAGGATTTTTCCAAGATAGCTGCACCATTAATAGGATTGACGAAAAAGAACCAAGTGTTCAGATGGGATGCTAAGTGTGAGCAAGCTTTCGGAATCCTGAAAGAGCGACTAACAAGTGCTCCTGTTTTGACTATTCCAAGTGGAAATGATGAGATGGTAGTTTACACCGATGCATGTGGTACTGGATTTGGAGCAGTGTTAATGCAGAAGGATAAAGTTGTTGCATATGCAAGTCGACAACTGAAGCCGCATGAAAGGAATTATCTGACTCATGATTTGGAGTTAGCGGCGATTGTATTTGCTCTGAAGATGTGGAGACATTACCTCTTGGGAGTTCGGTTCAAGTTGTTTACAGATCATAAGTCATTGAAGTATCTTTTCTCCCAAAAGGATTTGAATCTTCGACAGCAACGATGGCTAGAGTTTTTAGCATCATATGATTTTTGTATAGCCTATACTCCGGGAAAGGGTAACGCAGTGGTAGATGCGTTAAGTCGAAGACATGCAGGATTGAGAGACATGTTTTAAGAATGGAAGAGTCTTGAGTATTTGCCTGGATTTGACTTCAGGCCTAGATGTGAATTGGAACCTGAGATGTTGGCAAACTTATCGATAAGACCTACTCTTGTGAAAAGGATTGGCGAGGGCCAAAAGCGAGACGATAAGCTTGTCAAGATTATCCGTGATTTGGAATCTGGATTGGACCCAGAAAAGGATGAAGGATTCGAGGTCGATCGAGAGGGTTGGCTTCGGAAGCAAGGACGACTAGTTGTTCCCGATATAGATGAATTGAGAGATGAAGTTCTAAAGGAGAGTCATCACTCGAAGTTAACAATTCATCCAGGTGGAAATAAGATGTATCGGGATATGAAGAGAACCTATTATTGGGAAGGTATGAAGAAGGATGTTGGAAATTTTATTTCCAAATGTATGAACTGCCAGTCGGTAAAAGCCGAACAGAAGAAGCCAAGTGGATTACTTCAGCCATTAGAAGTTCCTACATGGAAGTGGGAGCAAGTATCGATGGATTTTATCGATGGGTTACCTAGAACCAGAGCAGAAAATGAAGGGATTTTGGTCATCGTAGATCGTTTGACTAAGAGTGCAAGATTCATGCCTGTTCGATCAACTAGGACTGCATCGAAATTGGCTGAGCTATATGTTAAGTGGATAGTTCGATTCCATGGTATTCCGAAAAGCATAGTGAGCGATCGAAACCCATTGTTCACTAGTGGATTTTGGAAGAGCTTCCAGGAAGTTTTGGGAACCGAGTCGTGTTTGAGTACAGCTTATCATCCCCAAACAGATGGTCAGACCGAGAGAGTCAACCGAGTTTTGGAAGATCTCCTCAGAGCATGTGTTTTGGACTTCGGAGGATCATGGGAAGATTATCTTCATTTGGTGGAATTCTCGTATAATAACAATTACCAGTCAAGTATTGGTATGGCACCATATGAAGCATTGTATGGAAGACCGTGTAACTCTCCGACATGTGGGTTGGAAACAGGAGAAAAGTTGATACTTGGGCCAGAAATGATTCGACAGACTTCTGATTGTATAGAGATCATTCGGCGACGAATGAAGGCAGCCCAAGACCGTTAGAAAAGCTATGCCGATAAGCGTCGTAAGGATTTGGAATTCGACATAGGTGATATGGTTTTTGTAAAGATTTCTCCTCTAAAGAATGTTATTCGATTCGGGAAGAAAGGGAAATTAACTCCGAGATTTGTTGGACCATTCCCGATCATCGAGCGAATTGGAAAGCTCACGTATAAATTGGAATTACCGGAAAAGATGTCGGGTGTGCACAATGTTTTTCATGTATCATATCTACGGAGGTATGTGCACGACTCGAATACAGTGGTTTCTGTTGATAGCTATGAGGATTTAGAAGTTGATCCAGTTGTTAGAAGACCTCGTAAGCCGCTTCGTGTTGTGGAAACTGACACGAAACAGCTTAGGAGGAAGGTAGTCAAGTTGCTCAAGGTACAATGGAGTGATGATGTTAACGACTGTACATGGGAGGAGGAAGAGAGGATGAAGGCAGCTCATCCTGAACTCTTCGAGGTATGGCCCTAAGGTGTCGTGACATCTCATGAATTTGTAACTTGTTCTAGTCTTAGAATTCTACATGCTAGGCTAGTAATTGGATGCATGGTTTGTTGATTGCTATGGATGGTAGGCATGCAGAATAGTTTTGGTTGCTCTTGTTTGTTTGGAATTTCGGGGGCGAAAATTCCTAAGGGGGAGAGAATGTAACGACCCGTATTTTACGGATCGAAGGATCGTAGAATTGTTGTTATTAGGTTGATAGTGTTGTTAAGTCGTTTAGAATTTAAGTTGTTTGGAGCTTAAGTCGTACAGAGATGAGTCATCCAGGGTTGGGTCGTGTTGTAGCATGAGTCGATGGAGCGACTTAGAGGATGGAACGACTTAAGGAAGGTGACCGACTTATAGAGTAAGCGACTTAAGAGATTGGCCGGTTTAAAATAGTGAATGACCTATAGGATTTGACCGACTTAAGGTTTGAGACCGACCTAAGGGAACCAACGACTTAGGAGTTAGCGAGTTAATGGGTTAGGACCAACCTGAGGGATAGTGGTATAGGAGATGAGTCGGTCGAATGAGTTACGACCTAAGGGAGATAAGTCGGTGAAGCGGCTTAAGGTAGTTAGTGGCTGGGTTTAGTTTAGGTCGTAAGTCGCTAGGTCGGCAAGGGTTAGGTCGGCATCCAGCTAAGTCGTAGGTCGTTGCAATGTGTCAGGTCGGCCTTGAGGTTAGGTCGTTAAGGGGTTTAGTTGGTAGGAAGTGCCCAGTTAGGTCGTGTGCATGTTTTGTCGTGTGAGTCGATGAGTCATAAGTCGTTGAGTCGTAAGTCGTTGAGTCGTCCAAACGACTTAGGACTTAGGAAGAAAAGCGGCAGTGTGTTAGGTCGTAAGTCATATGGGCTTGAGTCGTTAGGTTGTGTCTAAGTTATGTCGCGCGCATGTGTAAAGTCGCGCATATGCTTGAGTCGTAGGTCGTGGGCTTTGATGAGTCGTGAACGACTCATAGGGGTGAACGACTTAAGGATTTAGCCTATAAATAGAAGTGCCTATCTTCATTTTGGTATTCGGATTTTGAAGCGACGAAGTGCTGCTATTTTGAGGGCTCGACTACAACACTTCTTCACTTCTTTTCTCCACTTTAATCTTGTGCTTCCATCCATCTAAATCGAAGATCAAATCGAAGATCCAAGAGCTTAGATTGAAGATCTCCATCCATTGAAGAGAGATTTCATCGTTTGAAGCGGAGTTTTGGCAGATCGAGCTAGATCCTTTGCTGTCCAGATCTGAAGTTAGTTGCTTTTGAAGTGTTTAGGTGATTCGGTGAGTGGTGGTTATCTCTCACACGGACCCAAAGGAGTATATTGGATCGGTGGCTTGTTTGTGTGTTAAAGATAGTGATTTCATGCATTTTTCTTAAGTCTGCATGTAGATCCATCATTCATAAAGTTTTGATATCCACTTTACTACATGATAACCTATGCTAGTTCATTCATCAAGATATTACTTAGAATTCATGCTTGTTAGATTTGGACTCTTTATTTACGAAATTGCCATTATTGTTATAACTATTTATTTAGACCTTGTTTGAATGATTGATTACTTGGATTAATGATTGATATGATTGATTGTTATAAATTAGTTGATTGATGATTTGATTTGGACAAGTTGGTCGAAGATGATTCAAAAGCTAAGTGGAAAGGCTCTTGAATAAGGAAAGCTGCTCGTGGCATATGAAGCGGATGATAAAGCTCATATGGATAGATTTGATGATGATGTTGAGATGGGACTTTGCTATGATGCGATGAAGCAAAGCATGATATGAGATAGCCTTGGTTTAATCCAGACGGGATCATCCCATGCATGTTGATAACTCGGTGATATGGTTCGAGTTTGTTGATAATGGTTGGCTTGAGAGGCGCTTGAGCTAGTATGGAAATAGTCGTCGAGGAGGATGACTAGGAGGCTGAGATCTCATCGTTGTTGAAGGTTCTAGCATGCTCAAAGAAAGAGTACGCTGGGCAGATTCGATAGTCCCAAGACTAATAGTTAATGGTCTAGTACTCTGGGCAGATTCGATAGTCCTAGGCACGGGTCACGATGACGTGCGGAGTTATGTCTAGAACCGGGGTTACCATTAGCCCTTGACGGAGGGATGAAATAATGAGCCGGTCATTCAATTAACGGTGATATCGAGGCAATGATAACAGTGATAGCCAGAGTCATGGATGTTTGGATGTTGGTTGTATCGTCACTCGGTTTCAAGAGTGATGTTTTGTGGGTGCTTATCTGATCTTGGTTAAGGCCTTAGGGGTTTGTACTTGGAAAACATCGACCTTGACTCGAGTGATAATTGCTTTACTTTAATTGTCTGCTTTGCTATGTTTGTTTCTGCTTAGTGTGTCGGGGGGCTATCACTGTAGAAAGAGGTGGAGTGGAATGGTTGGGTTCCTATTCCTTTTTACCCTTTATGCTCTTTTGGTATGTTTGATAGTTGATTTACTGCTCACTAGGACTTTTGTCTGACTCAAGTTTTTATGTTCAATTCTTATTACCTTGGGTTGTTCATCCGTTTTGGGATGGGCAGACTAGGTAGCAGGTGACAGGTGCTGTTCTTAGTGACCAACGCTGTTGATGACGAAGACGAGCTGGAGGCTTTTGCATATTGTTTTCTTACTATATGTACTGGATGTTCCGCAGTTTGTATGATTCTCTGAGTGATATGTAGTGAGGCTTGCTGTATTGACTTTTCAGATTGTTGTACCAAACTACTATGAGTTTATATGATGAGATTTGTTCTGTGGAGCTTAACTATGTATACTTTTCTATTGTATTTTATCCATGCGCTGTGAGTAATACGATAGAGTTTATTGTTTTACCTTACCTTGATGATCGTCCATGGCGGCCTGGCACACTTTACAGCGCATTATTTCCTTGTTTAGTGCAGGAGTCATGGACGGTCGCCACATTTGGTATCAGAGCTTTGGTTAATCGATTTTAGCCAACGCTCGCTGACGTAACTACGTATAAGAGACGTAATTGTAATTTTGATGGATGATTACTATATATAATATAGTAGCTTAGAAGGATTAGAACCTCTTATGCAGTTGTTTATCAAAGTGTACTAATCATTTTCTTATAGATATTAAGAATGAGTCGAAGAGAGAGACCAACTGCTAGGGAAGGCCTTGATTCTTAGGGGCTGCTGATTATGCTGCTATGTTCGAGGCCATGATGACTTCGATCATGAGAAGGATACCATCTCCAGGGCCATCAGTAGATGTTGGAGTTCAGGTTCAAGCTCCAAAACCAGTGGATTTTGCTAAGTTGTTAGTTTTAGGGGTAGTTAGGTATAGATTAAGGGGGAGTTGTTAGTTTTAGGGGGAGTTATTAGAATAGAAATAATATTTTATAAACAAAGGTTGTCATCATCAAAAAGGGAGAGATTGTTAGTCCGTGAAATGATGGTTTTGATGACAACAACTTTAGAATAGATTATGAAATATAAATACTAACATTATAAGTTTAGATATATATGTATATGCAGGATTTAACCATGCAGGTACTAAGAATAAAGACTGTACACTATAGAGATTCAAGATATCAAGATAGAAGACTCATGAGTATCGAGAATATCAAGAGTTCAAGATTTCAAGGATAAGTTTTTTTTATTATTAGGAATTTTTGTTAAAACTCGTAGAAAAGCACTGGCATCTTAAAATCCAATTTATTCGTGGAATGGAATCCACTTTGAGCCCGTTTAAAGGGATGTAACCCTAAGTAGGATGGAACCTACGAAAATCTAGTGGGACATTGTTTTGTATCCACTAATTTTAATTCAAAAGATTTTACAAAATTATCTTGTTTTCAAAATGATTTCAAAACTTTCCTTTTAAAAGATTCAAAACCCTCGATCCTGATTTTAAATAATTTTAGCTTCAAAAACATCTTTATTTTCAATGTCAAATTACTCCTGATTCTAAACTATCTTTTTTAATAATATATATATTTAACTTCTAAATATTTATACAGATTTAAATATAAAATTATGGTTAAATTCTATATATATTATTCTTATGAATTTCAACTATAGTTACGTATATTTATAAAGTTTAAATTAGTTTTTATATAAGATAAAGGTTATTTTCAAAGAAATTCAAAACATCATAAAATGCTTTGGGATGTCGACATGCCTATGGGTACCATGTCGACATGGTGACAGTTTGATTCAAAAATTCAAATTTCAAAAGAAGTGTATATTCGCCATAACTCTTCATGAATGGACATGGCTGTTGTTTTTCTATAAATAGGGGTCAGTTTCAACGAATTTTTAATCACTTTTTTCTGGTTTTCACTCCTCTTCTTCTTCCTCTTTTCTTAATACATATTCTTATCATTACTCTGCCGAAATCAACATTGAATCATACTCGATTACTTCTAGTTTGATTCTCTATCACTATCTCTACAAGATTCTCAGTGCTATTCAGAGTTATAGACTCTTTGTAATCTATTAAGCGAGAAAAGGTGTGATTGTAGCCTTGGAAATCAACCAAAAGGGAAAAGGTGTGATCGTAGCCTTGATAAATCAATTGGGTAAACTCGTGGCCCAGAAATCAATTATCTCTACCCAGAGGATCGAAATTATGGAGGGTGTACCTCGTAGCCTTGAAACCGAGGGTGTAATTGTATGATTGCCGTTGAAAGGAAATCCGTACTGTTGTTGCGGGACTGGATGTGGGGTAACTCCGAAACAGTATAAAATTCGATGTGTTCTTTCCTTTACTGCTTTTGTTTTATATCCGCATCTGTGATTGTTTCTGTGATCATATCTGTGTCTGTATATTGCATACTTTTGTGTCTAAATTAACATAAATTAAAAAGATTTAGTAATTCTTTATTAACACTATTCACCCCCCTCTAGTGTTAATCTTAGCCTTAAGATCCATAATCCGCATTTCTCACAATTGGTATCAGAGCGAGGTTTTCAAAAGTTTCATAATCTGATTTTTGAAATTTTTTCGAAATGGCTACCAACACTGGTACTGTTATTAACACTAGTATCCCTGTCACAGTTTATTTGTAGAGGGTCAGTCTACATTCAGACCACCACTTTTTAATGGAAGTAACTATGCATATTGGGCATGTATGATGAAAATATATTTACAATCTATAGGATTAGACACTTAGAATATTACACAAACTGAATATTCTGAACCCACAATTGATTTTGCACAGTGGACTGCTGGGCAAAAGACTGTTGCACAAAATAATTCTAAGCCAATGAATATTCTGTTTTTTTCACTAGATAGAAATGAATTCAATAGAGTGTTAGTTTGTAAGTCTGCATATGAAATCTAGAAAACTTTGCAAGTTACTCACGAAGGAACAAGAAAAGTTAAACAGACCAAAATTTCCATGCTCACAAATCAGTTCCAATTTTTTAAAATGAATGCTAATAAGTCTATTTTAGATATGTATAGTAGATTCAAGGATATTGTGCATTCTCTAATATCTTTGGGAAAGTAATTTTCTAAAGAAGATCAAGTCAGAAAAATATTAAATTCTCTTACTCCAGAATGGGATCAAAAGACACTTGCGATCGAAGAGGCAAATGACATCAGTATTTTGAAGATAGAAGAATTAGTTGGAAATCTAATGTCGTATGAAGTTCAAATGATTGGGAGAAGAGAAAGTAAAGCTGTGAAAAGAAATCAATGGCATTCAATGCATTGACCGATGAATCAGACTCAAACAGCGATAATGATAAAGAGATAACATTTATGACCAGAAATTTTAGGAGATTCCTGAAATACAGATAGATGAATAATCTCAAGAGAAACAACTATAAGAATTCTGGAAATCAGAATATAGTGCCAAATAATGACAAGTGTTACAACTGTGATAAACCAGGCCAGTTCAAAAGAGACTGTCCATATCCAGAAAGGCAGAATCCTCCTATGAACAATGAACCAGCAAAGAAGCGGAAGCGTGCATTTACTGCTACTCTAGATGACTCAGACTCATCCTCAAGTAATGATGATTAGAAGACGGATAATTCGAATTTGTGTTCCACAGCTGTTCACGACTCCGACGAATTTAGAGAAACAGACTCAGAAAAAGGTACACGCTTACAATACATTGGTTGAAATTGATTGCTTATAATTAGTTGCTTGATTGTTTGATTGATTGTTTTTTGATTTGGTGTGTTGTTTGAATTTTAAAATTTATTTTCTATTTTTTATCATTTTTATTATTATTACTTTTTGAAATATATTATAAGTAAAATGATATTTCAGAAATATATAATAGACATTTATAATAATAATATATGCATTAGAAATCTTAGGAAAAATCAATTCATGAAAATTCAAAAGCACATGTTGACATGGTCCCTACCATGATGTCGACATGGCCACCTAAATTTGAATTTAAATTTTTGAATTTAAATGTTTGAATTTCCCTCCACCTTTTCACTTCATTTAGTTCTCCGAAAAGATACCTTTTGTCCAGAGAATATATCTTTTGAGAATCTATTTATTCACTATCTTTTATCACATCTTTTCACTTTCATTTGCAAATCCAAACCCTCTCTTCATAATTTCCAGCTCTCTTCTCTCTACTCTAATGGCTTCTTCAAGCAACCCTTCAACCATGAGAATTTCTAGAAAAATCAAAGAGCAATTATTCAATGGTCCGGAGGCAATTAAAGCATACATCAATTATGCTAACTATGCCAAAGTCCATCCCGGAAAATTTGATATTTTTTTAAGATTTTTCTTCTTATGAAATTGATCCTCTTTTTGCAAACAATGGTGTTCTTAATCTTATTGATGCTTCTCAAAATGATTTTGTTTGCTATCCTAATCTTGTCAAAATATGCGAATTTAAATCGCGGATTTTGTGTTGGAAATGAAGATGAAATTTGGAGTAGTGTCAAAGGCACTCAAATTGTTTTGAATTGTGATCTTTTGGGTACCATTCTCAATTGCAAGAGTTCGAGAATGGATCTTTCTAACTTTAAAATCGATGAACATGATCGTGAGACATTTCATCACATTTTCGAAAGAGATGATGATTTTGATTTTAAAAATAGAAATTTTCGACCAAAAGCAAGAATTGTTAATCTTCTTTTGCAACATACTTTGACCCCAAGATCGGGAAATTTTAACAATCATACTTCAAACGTTTGCAAAGCTCTTTTTGCTATTTTCGAAAACTGTGACATAAATTGGGCGCAAGTTATTTTGGATGAACTTCGTCCTAAAAAACTTGAAATGGGTGAGAATACTTTATACCATGGAATTTATCTCACTCGGATTTTTAACTATTTTGGAGTGGATTTCAAAGGCGAAGAATTTGTTTCTAGAAAAGTTTTAAATCACTCCAACATTTCGCTTATGAAATTTCCATTTGTTTTTCAACCTTATGAGACACTTACCGAAAAGGAAGAGCGGTTGGCTCATGAGGAAATGGAAGAAGAGGAAGTTGAAGAAGACGAAGGGGATGAAATAGAAATTGAAGAAGAAGAAGAAGGTGAAACGTCTTTGGAAAGTATTGAATATCCTTCCAATCCATCCAACAAAACCCTTCTCAAAAACCAAAAGATAATTGTGGAGAATCAACGGATTCTAAAACGATCCGTTAGTAAAAAGTTGGATAACATTTCTTCGAAGATGAACAAGTTCTTTTCAAAAGTCAGCAAGAAACTTGGACTATCTTCATCATCTTCATCCTCTAACTACTTTTATCATTTCGTATCTTGTTGTATTTGTTTTAGTTTGCTTTATTTCAAATGATCATGTAGTTTGTTGTGTGCTTAATCATTGTATTATTGTAGTACGCAATGAAATGAAATTTTCTTTCTGTTATCTACCTTATCTTATCTCTAGAATAAATGTTAGTATATTATACACACACACATACAATTATTCATAAAATCAAAATTAGTCATAGCATTTCACTAACCCATGTCGACATCCCCTATGTGACCATGTCGACATGTACTGGTCAGAAATGGCAATTGATTTTGAATTTGAAATTTGAATAACTACCACATGTCTATTCAATTCAAACGAATTTCTACACCTATATATACCTGTTTCTTCTAGAATTCTTCACTGAAATTTATTTCTTATCATCCATATCCTCCATTTCTTTCACAAATTCAACTATGGCTAATCCCATTCATAATTTATCCGAAAATCTTGAACAAACTCTTAATTCGTTCAAGAATATTCTCTCATTTATTCTACGAAACCAGCGTCATTTAGAATTAAGTCAAATGCAGATGATAAAGGAACAACATAGGCAGTTCGATGCGATACGATGGATGATCTCCTCTCTGCACAAGGATGATAACGAAGCACATCCTCCTGTCTCTCTCACCACTGACAATGATAATTGGGATGCTATTAAGGCAGACCCAATCTTTGAAGAAGAAGGATGGGTGGAAGTTCCACGTAACGTTTGATTTTTTATTTACTTTTTTTATTTGTTTGAATGGATTTGGTTTGAATTGTTACTTTGTGTGGATTGATTTCTTATTGATTTGAAGATTGGTGTGTAAAACATATATATATGTATATACATTGAATTAGTTACCATGCTTAGAAGTATAATTATTTCCTACTCTATACATATTCCGTTGTATAGTTTATCAATGCAGGTACTGCAGTCCAAGAATGAGGGGGAGTAAGTTTTTGTTGATGACAAAGGGGGAGAAATATAAAATAGGGTAGTTAGGTATAGATTAAGAGGGAGTTGTTAGTTTTAGGGGAGTTATTAGAATAGAAATAATATTTTATAAACAAAGGTTGTCATCATTAAAAAGGGGGAGGTTGTTAGTCCGTGAGATGATGGTTTTGATGACAACAACCGTAGAATAGATTATGAAATATAAATACAAACATTATAAGTTTAGATATATATGTATATGCAGGATTTAACCATGCAGGTACTAAGAATGAAGACTGTACAGTATGGAGATTCAAGATATCAAGATAGAAGACTCATGAGTATCGAGACTATCAAGAGTTCAAGATTTCAAGGATAAGTATTTTTTATTATTAGGAATTTTTGTTAAAACTCGTAGAAAAGCACTGGCATCATAAAATCCAATTTATTCGTGAAATGGAATCCACTTCGAGCCCGTTAAAGGGATGGAACCCTAAGTAGGATGGAACCTACGAAAATCTAGTGGGACATTGTTTTGTATCCACTAATTTTAATTCAAAATATTTTACAAAATTTTCTTGTTTTCAAAATGATTTCAAAACTTTCCTTTTAAAAGATTCAAAACCCTCGATCCTGATTTTAGATAATTTTAGCTTCAAAAACATCTTTATTTTCAAAGTCAAATTACTCCTAATTCTAAACTATCTTTTTTAATAATATATATTTAACTTTTAAATATTTATACTTAGATTTATATATAAAATTATGGTTAAATTCTATATATATTATTCTTATGAATTTCAACTATAGTCAAGTATATTTATAAAGTTTAAATTAGTTTTTATATAAGATAAAGGTTATTTTCAAAGAAATTCAAAACATCATAAAAAGCTTTGGGATGTCGACATGCCTATAGGTACCATGTCGACATGGTGACAGTTTGATTCAAAAATTCAAATTTCAAAAGAAGTGTCTATTCTCCATAACTCTTCATGAATGGACATGGCTGTTGTTCTTCTATAAATAGGGGTCCGTTTCAACGAATTTTTAATCAATTTTTTCTGGTTTTCACTCCTCTTCTTCTTCCTCTTTTATTAATACATATTCTTATCATTACTCTGCCGAAATCAACATTGAATCATACTCAATTACTTTTAGTTTGATTCTCTATCACTCTCTCTACAAGATTCTCAGTGCTATTCAGAGTTATAGACTTCTTTGTAATCTATTAAGCGAGAAAAGGTGTGATTGTAGCCTTGGAAATCAATCAAAAGGGAAAAGGTATGATTGTAGCCTTGGTAAATCAATTGGGTAAACTTGTGGTCTGGAAACATGTATCTCTACCCAGAGGATCAAAATTCTAGAGGGTGTACCTCGTAGCCTTGAAACCGAGGATGTAATTGTACGATTGCTGTTGGAAGGAAATCCGTACTTATGTTGCGGGACTGGATGTAGGGTAACTCTGAACCAGTATAAAATCCGGTGTCTTCTTTCCTTTACTGCTTTTATTTTATTTCTGCATCTGTGATTGTTTCTGTGATCATATCTGTGTCTTTATATTGCATACTTTTGTGTCTGAATTAACATAAATTAAAAAGATTTAGTAATTCTTTATTAACACTATTCACCCCCCCTTTAGTGTTAATCTTAGCCTTAAGATCTGTAATCCACATTTCTCACAGTCATGTTACACCATAACAAACCTAAACCTCCAAAATAGGTCTGCCTACCCAAATTTAAGATTGTATAGACTCTTAGGTCGATGAAAAATGAGTTGTCGTCTCTTAGGGATCTATCGGCCTAAAAATGAAATTCGAACACTCTAAGGTAATAGAACTCTAAAATGTGGATCACTTTCACTTTAGTAATCATTAGAATTTAACTAATTATCCCATACCAGAAAGTAAATTCAAGTATTTACTAAAAGCTAGTAATTTCCACTCAAACTCTATTTAACAAATTATAATAATAAGCGAAAGAATTGTATGAAATGTTACACACCAATTTGACAATTCAATCGTTTATTAAAATTATTTCATAGAAAATCATAAATTCTAATAAAATAAATCAAGCTTGTTCACTTATGTTTTGAAAGATTGGAGTTAAAAGATTTCTATTTAAAAATTGAATTTCTTTACTAAAATCAGAAATCAAACCAATATTTTTTCATAAATAATAACTTTCTTATTTTAAAATCTAGTTAGATATATATATATATATAATTACTTATAAAATTTATATAAGTGTGTGTGTGTTTATGTTTTTTTTCATAAAATATTATCAACCTTAAAACTTTATTCTCCATTCGTTTTAAAACAAAACTCTTTATATACGTAAGAAGATATGCATTTTCTTTAAACCAAATTATCAAAAGGATATTGAAATTTCAACAATCAATTGCTATTAATAACCAGAAGGTAGAATAATTCAAAACAAGCTCAAAGATTCAAAAAACAAAACAATTGAGCATAAAAACGAATTTTACCAAAAACTAAGTTTAATACCTAGAAATAGGCTCACCAATCGATGCGATTTCCAGGGCACTATTTGCCCAGGTGATCGTCGGTTATGGTCTGGCGATCAATTTTCTTGGATTCACGCAAGTGCAAACCAAACTAGAGATGATATCAGGTTCAACTAGTCATTCAACACAACCAATATCCTATTATGTGCATAAAACGAGTGTTTCTGCTCAAACATAAAATTACATTATTCAGTTTTCTCAAACCTTGATTGTACCGATTCTTGTTTAACCAAACAATTTATTTACTCAGATATAAATATAAACCAATAATCATTTCAAACATCAAGGCTTCTAGATATAGTTGTGTGAGATAAAAAATCTCACATTTGTATCCAAAAGCCCCAAAATTACAAGCATCGATTCACTGAAATTTCCTGCATTTTCGTCCTTAGTGCAGCAGTGATTTAACATAACAAAGCTCAATATTTTCCTATGAAATTTCTACAGAAAGTAGATACATGAGTTATGAAAAACATAATCAAATTTAAGATTTTATTTTTTATTTTTAAGCATTTAGTTATGATTTTTATACTGACCTGTGTTTTCTGCCCTGATTTCACTTTTCCCCTTTGCAAATCAACTAACTATAAACTCCAACCTTGGCCAAAACTCTAGCTCTTTAGAAAAAATGGATGGAGAATGTTGTAATAAGCTAGGATTTGAGTTTTAGAATTTTTAGTAATTCATTCGAATTGAATTTTATTTTTGAAGGCTCAGTGTTTTGAAATGGAAGAGCTAGGTTTCTTCTTTTGCAAAGTTTTAAGAGATAAGCTTTGAACGTAGTTTTTATTTTCTGAAATAACGAGAAGGTGAGGTGTTGGGTAAGGGGAGCTAAGGGATTATTACAAGGCTAAAATTTGGCTAAGTGTTTAAGGAGAGAATTTTATCATCTTTAATTCACTAACGCACCTATTAGTAATAATAAAGCTCAAACTCTAATTTCCTTAATATTTACTCTAGAAAATCACTAAAGCCTAAATCAAAATTATCATACTAAATTTCAATACTAGAGTTATTTAACTCAAATAAATATCTATTAAACTCCAAAATAATCCTTTCTTCAAAATGTAGATTTAAGTGAACTAAATGTTTTGTTTTCAACTTAAATTTCTAAATTCTTCAATTTAAGCATTTTAAAATATTTCATTCATTTCCTATAACATAGAAAATCTCTAATTTAATTAAACTTGAGAATAAAAAGAAATAAAATTCCAAATTTTATTTAAAAATCAAGATAAATTTATTTTATTTTAAATTTCAAATACATCACAAACCATGGTTGTTACAATATATAACTAGGAAGTGACCCGTGCTAATACACATGGACAATTGCAAAGTTTATATATGTGGATTGTCATATACGCTGCAATGTTTTTAGTTTTATTTTTGTTCTTACCTCCTTCTATTGACTATGTACATGAAGTATAATTTTTTTTATATTTTGTAATGCAACAAGATTTTGAGGGAATTTAGTCTCATATTAATAATTTTTGACATTTTCATGTCCCTATCTTTTATTTTCACTATATCCAACCTTTTATTCTAACACTCATGTTAATAAACACACCTTATTTTGTTTCGATTATTTGATATGCAATAACTTTTCTTAGAAATGTAAACTTGATAAACCATTATGACCATTAATTCAAAAACTATTCTAATGTTGCCTTAACACTGCTACTACATTGCTTAAGAACCTAAAACCTTCAACTGCTTTTATTGAAGAAAGTTACAGTCATAATGTTTCAAAACCATATATAAACCTTCAATTAATGATTCTTTATAATCATATTAAAAAAATTTGAACTAGTTGTTACAATTTCAAATTTCTTGGATTCGGTGTTGAATGCAACTAGAAATAAAGACTTCAAATAATTTATCAAAAGTCATTTAACAAGGTTGAAAAGGTAAAAAAAAGAATATGCAATTAAAATTCTATTACATATCTATACTTAGAACCAAAGTTCATTTAAATATGCTTTCAATAATGTCACGTCTTCATCTTTTAAACACGTACATTGCAATCCTTTAAAATTTTATATAAGTGAGAATTCATAATTGAGTTTTCTTGAAAATCAGTTCTATTTGCTTGATTCGATTATAGCTTCACAGTTGATTAGAAGATAAAATATAATATGACTGACAATGCACCTTATAGCTAATACACTGAATTCTTATTATGTTAGATTTAGTATTATTATTCATACTTTATTTATCTAATTTGTAATCCTTTTAATAATGGGCTTGTTACTAAGCAATAGTTAGTTTTAAAGAAATCTTGTTTATCGAAGACAACATAAAAAAGTTTAAATATTAACTGTCTTTAGAAAAGCCTATTAGAATTTAATCAACGTCCTAGAAAAGTTTCACTATGTTTGAGGAATGAAACTAAAATTTAATAGTAGTCTCATGTCATGAATTGAAAAGGGAAACATGTATATCCTTTGACAAAAATAGTAATTTTCTAAATCCGAATTTCGTCCGTACCCGTATCCGAAAAGCGGATAAATATCCCTTATTCAGAAAAGCGGATACCACCAAGAGAAAATGACCCTATTATAGCTAGTTATTTACAACATTTGCAAAAAGACAGTTGAATTAAACAATTTTTAATAACTAGTTTTTCCTGATAGTTGTAATAAATGGTTTTTAACAACTGGTTTATCTTGACAGTTGAAATAAACGTATTTTTAACCATTGGTTTTTCCTAACATTTGTAATAAATGTATTTTTAACAACTATTTGTTTTATCCAGTTGTAATAGAGATCTATAATAACTTATCAGTTTTGACCGTTGTAAATATTAATACTTTCCTAAAGTTTTAAAAAAAATTGAAAAATTGATATTACTAGTTAACTGGTTGAAACTTTTCCTTAAAAACAATCATTTTCATTAAAAACAAGCAAGAAATTTATTATATTTTTAGTAAAATTTTAATTTTTTTGTCTTAAGCGAAAAATTGGACATGAAATAATTGTTAAATATTTGTTAGACTATAGTTCCAGTGAAAGATATTAACAATTGTTTGTATTTTGTAATTGTAATAAAGGTCCTTAACAACTTTCTCCTTTTGACTGCTGTAAATATAAAGTTATAACAACATTTATTTATAGTAAATCTTACAATAATTAATTATTAGTAATTTTCAGTTAATAACTGATAATTGATAGTTCATAAGTTATAGTAATAATGTATAAATGATAACTGGTATAGTTATGTAACACCCGTAAAAATTATTAAGAAATAAATAAAATAGATAAATTAAATAAGATAAGGCTAAAAATAAATATTTTGCAAAGTCAGAGTTTGGCCATTGAAGTTATGCCATTGTAATCTTAGTGAAATGGCGATCAATTTTCATGTATAATTTTATGAAAATGGAGCTCAAATGAAAAAGTTATAGACATTTAAAGTTTTAAGATTTAAAATAATTTAAATAGAATTCAAATTCAATTAATTAAATAATTCATAAATTTGAAAGTAAACAGTAATTAAACTTGGGAGTTAGGTAAGCATCTAACGTTTAATTGCAATTTAGAAAGAAAATAAATATACAATAACGACACAAATCCTTCCCAAAACAATAGAACCGGTCGACTGCCTTGTGAATAACGGTGGTAGCTAGGGCTTTGCACCAACGAAAGTTTTGGATTTTGAACTTTCTATTACATCCAACTAGTTAAAGCCAAACTACTCGGCGAAAATAGATTTAGTTCCTAATAGCTAGATTGCCTCCTGCACGTCTCCGGAAGCTTGATTATTTAACTGGAACCTGAAATCCCTTACTCTCGAACTACACAAATGAGTACCCGAGAATTTAAAAGGAAAAACAAAAACTTTGGATCAAATAATAGTCTGATGTGAATAATAACCTACCATTCCGAACCAAATTGATATATCCAGTGAAACCACGTCGTTGAGCGGAACGGGGTTTCTCCTCACTAGTATCTTAACCAAAACATAACAACCATATACCGTGCTTTTGAAACCACGATGGTTACAATATAGAAAATATAATTTATAATCATGCAATGTATATTGAATTAGCCATCCTAGTTCATTAGATTATCCTCTTAATTTCAAATGACTACGCATCAAAATTTAAACTGACTACCCATTTATAATTATGTGGACTACCCATCTAATATATAACTATATTTAGAATAATGTGGACTATCCATCTCACATGTAATTATTACTTGGATTACCCATCTCCTACCACGTTGACTACCCGTCACATATGGTTTAATTATTTAGAATTATGTGGACTATCCATTACTCATATTCCATTTAACTTAAATGATGTGGACTATCCATCACACATCCCAAAGTTTTCCTACGTTGACTATGAAATCCTCATAGAGACTATCCATCTACAGCATGATGTGGGCTATCCATCTCACATCCCATAATTTACCTAGGATAACTATGAACCCATCATTTAAAAATTTAATTCATGTTACCCACATGCTTCAGTTAATTCATGTTACCCACATGCATCCCTTTATAGTTAACTTTTCAAAGTCACATACATTGGTGTACCCAATTAATCCATGTGGAACTTATTAAAAACAAACAATGGTATCCTAAAGGTTTAAAGTCGAAGTCAGTAACAATTTAGTTTTTTGAAACCTACCTTCTTTGGTATCCCTAGTTATGATGTCGACATCTATAATTAAAATACCAATGGTATCCCCAATGTTTAGAGTTGAAGTCATAAAACAATAGGCTCGCCGCCCTTATTAAGTTAATATAGATCAATGTTGAAGTTTATCTACATTGGTGTCCCCAGTGATAGTGTCGAAGTTTACAAACTTTAAAACGACATTGGTATCCCTAATGACTATGTTGAAGTAAAAGCATAAGGCTCTTCGCATTTAATGAAATAAAACATAACACATGCGTTATTAAATCAACGTCGACCTCTATCCAAGGTCGAGGACGAAACTTAAATTTTTTTATGCTTAAGAAAAACTCATGTCGAAAATTCATGTTGTCGACGTTTAATTACTATAGGCTATCCACCTATTAAAACAAAACTTAAAACCTTTATAAGTTACTTGGCAAACTACCGAAGACATAGGGTCATCGACCGTTGAAAACATAGGCCTCTTCGGCCCCGTTTTAAAATAGTTTTGATTAACTTCGAAAACAAACCTCTTCAGTATTAAAGAGATAAAGTGTGAAGTCATGGCCAAGAGGCATCGACACTCAAGCATAAGATCGCAGACCTTGATGCACATCGATCCTAAGACCCTCGATGACGTTATAAAGCATTTACAATCAAGGCAGCATCACTACATTAGTCTTGATAACAAACGAAGTGATTGAGCACGACATCATTTTAAAATAGTAGTGAAGACATGCGACGCCATCAACGTCGACATTAAAGCTTTCAAAACATATAAGGAATCACGAAGTGCCATTGCCACCTATAATATGTTGTCGATGATGTCGACTTCGACCACCTTAGAACCATTGCATAGCTACCAAGGTAACCATCCTATGTTTCCTTTAACTATGACATCGACGATCATGTATGTGGCCATGTCTTAGGCTCGAAGATGATAGAGTGGCATGACATTGTCGCAACTCTTATATAAACTGTTTTATTACTTTTAAAGTAATTTTTTTTCACCAAATCACAATTCTTGTCCAATTTCTATTAGATAATACGATCTGTTACAAATCCTTTTTAGAAATTTATGCGCCCCTGTAATTTCAAGTTCGAAAATATTATTATAACAACTAATTAATATCCTTAGTTAATTTTCCTTTTTGTATGCTTATCTAGCATAATAAATTCACCATAAATTGAAATAACTTGGGAAAAATTCCAAAAATTCATAGAAATTAAAGAATATGCTTCTCTTTAATGTATAAAAGTTTTGAAGCCAAAAACCAAAATTAATTTTCAAATAATTAAAACTCAAAATAATAATATTTTCTCCTTAGGAAATTCATAAAATATCATCTATAATTTGGAAAACTATGAAATTAAAAACCCATCTATAAAATATAATTTACATAACATATAAAAAATTCACACTATTTAGTGAATAAAAACTTAGGTTTTACCTTTAAAACCTATTCAAATAATTTCATAAAAATTCCATAATTCATTATTCTATCCAAACAATGAACAAACAACCGTATCTTGGAAAAACAACAATTATTCAGGTGCTATCCTTAAAAACAAGAAAATAAAGATGGTTCTTGTATTATTCACCTTAGATTAATTGTTGAAGTTAAGATTCGTTGTTGCTTTATTGTCCCTAAGCTTCTTTTTCCCTTTGAATCCTCTTGGTTTCGTTCCATTTAATATTATATATTCATGACCATCTAAAAGAATCAACATGAACTTTGTCTTTATCATTACCCCTTCCAATCCCATTTCCCAATGCCACTGCCTTACGAGCCTTGCCTTAGGACAGAGCCTGATTTATATATATATATATATATATGTATGTATGTATGTATGTATGTATATATGAAATTGGTGGATATGTCACAACGGGTATCGTTACAAGAATATAGCAATTTACCAACGCCAATATAGTATCGGTCTGATGTCGTAAATATTTTGTCGATGTCATATATGCCTTTAGTGAAATGCTTGTCAAAAATTTATTCATTGACGAGCTACAAATCCCACGTAAGGGAAAAACTACTGACACTATACCGATGCCATCAATGGATTTTAAGATGTCATGCTGAAGTCTTTTCAAATTTCCAAATCCGAATTCAATAATGTTTGGACAACGTCAGCCTATGCCTTTTTTCGACACCAGGAAGACTCCATTTCCAAGTGACAAATCCAAATTTAGTATTTCCATCCTGATGCTATTGTTGAGACTTTTTTGCTGCATTTCTATAACATTTATTAGGCCCGGTGTTTTTAGCATATGTTGTTTACTGATAAAGCACACAAGCACGTTTATTCTATCATATGTAAAAAAATATTAGGCTCTTTGTATTTATCTCTCATTCACTACCTATGTGAATTCTCTTTTCTCATCAACTGGAGTGGAAAAGTTCAATTAGCCCTTTAAAATTATACATGTTCATTCAAATATAAATTTATTCCTTCTATTATATTCAAGGCTTACTCTAGCGAATTTTTAGCCCTAACCTACTTCGAGAAAAAATGCTCATAAAAATTTAATTTATCGACTGAAATTGAACTCTGATTACTTATTGCATTGAGTATTAAACAATCCACTTGGCATACGGAAAAATTACTATATAAATTCCACTTTAATATTATATATTCATGACTACTTAAAAGAATCAACATGAACTTTGTCTTCATCATTACCCCCTCCAACCCCATTTCCCAAGGCAACTGCCTTGGAAACCTTGTACTAGGTCAAGGCCTGATTGGTGGATATGTCACTAGTGGTATCACTATAAGAATATGAAAATTTACCTATGCTAATATAGCATCAGCCTGATGTTAGTAAAGGCTTTATCGATGTCACTATATACCTTTAGTGAAATGCTTGTGAAAAATGTATTTATTGATGAGCTACCAACCTCATGCATAGAAAAACTATCGACACCATATGTGGATTTTAAGACACCATGCTGAACTCTTTTCAAATTTTGGAATCTGAATTCAACGATATCTAGCAAATGTCAGGCCAATGCCCTTTTCGACATCGTGAAGATGCTATTTCAAAGTGCCAAATCCAAATTCACCATTGCTATGCTAATGCCTTTGTTGAGACGTTTTTGCTATATTTTTGCAGCATTTATTAGGCCTAGTATTTTTAGTATAGGTTGTTAAACGGTCAAGCACAAAAATGTATCTATTTTATTATAAATAAAGAGAATATTGGACTCTTTTCTCATCAATTTGAGTGGAAAAGATTCACATAGCCCTATAAAATAATAAATGTTCATTTAAAACCAAATCTATTATATATATGTATATTATATGATACTAGTATGCATCCCATTTATATGCATCTAATGCTAGAAATGTTTTTTTAATAAAATTTAATAGACGAATGTGTGCTATAAGTGCAAAAACTTTGTTGGTCATAACATTTCTATTTCAAGCGGTTTTATAGGTGGTATCAGTTGCAAATTGATAGTGAAATTTCGTTGATGGGTGGCTAGAAATGGAATAGGTGGAGGTTGCAAACCGATGGTGAGATTCCGTTGATGAGTGTAGTGTATTTTTGGAATTTCAAACGAATAAGGCGGAAATCTTATTCATTAAATTCTCTTTATTAATAATAGAGATATAAAAATGGTTGGATATGTGATTGGTGTATTCACCACAAGAATAAAGTAATTTGCTGACGCCAATATGGTGTTGGTAAACAATTTACCAATGCCATATATGGCATTGGTAAAATTATCATTGAAAATTTATTTTTTGATGAGTGATCAACGCAATGCGCGGGGCAATCTACCGATGACATCCATGGATTTACCAATGGCCTTTAAAATTTCCAAATCCAAATTTATCTATGCTTCCTCGTTGCTAGGCCGACACCAGGCCAACGTCATTCCGACATCATTTCAATATGCCAACTTCGGATTTACTAATGCCACATCGATGTTACCATTGAAACATTTTTACTACATTATACAACATTTATGTGATGTAGTGTTTGTAATATAGGTTATTTAATGGTAAAGCATAGAAACATATCTATTATATTATATATAAAAGAGAATATTTGACTCTCTATATTTTTCTCTCCTTCACTCTCTATTAGAGCACTCTTTTCTCATTAATTTAAGTGGAAAGAAATTAATTAGGCCTATAAAATTATACATGTTCATTCAAACTCAAATCCATTCTAGCAGTTATATTATATGTGAAATTTTGTTAGACATGTGATCGATGCTATCATTAAAAGAATACAGAGATTTTTTGACATTAATATGATGTTGGCAAACATTTTAACACCCAAGCTCATGCCATATATGGCATCATATAATGCTTGTCAACTAAGCATTTTTCGACTAGCTATTGAGGCCATGTGTGAGAAAAACTACTTATACCGTACTAACGCCATCCATGAATTTTGCTAACATCTTGACGGTGCCTTTTTAAAGTGCCAAATTATTTTTCTATGCCATGTGAACGTTATTTAATGACACCAAGCAACTCTAGGCCAACGCAATTTCAAAGTGCCAATCCGTAGTTACCAACGCCATGTCGGCGTCAACGCTAAAACATTTTTGCTGTATTCTGTAGCTTTTTTGGTGCCTGGTGTTTCTAGCAAAGCTTATTTAAAGCTTAGGACACAGATATATATGCTCTATTAAATATAAAAGAGAATCTTGGAATTATATTTATCTCTCATTCACTCTTTATTAGAATATTATTTTCTCATCAATTTGAGTGGAAAAAAATTCAATTTAGTCCCATAAAATTATACATGTTCATTCAAGCCCGAATCAGTTATATCTACTATATTGTGAAAATGGTTGGAAATGTGGCCAGTGTATCACTATAAGAATACAATGATTTACCAATGCCAATATTGCATTGACCTGGAGCCAATAAGCACTTTAATGATGCCAAGTTGATGCCATTTATGGCATTGGTATAATGCTTTCGATGGGATACTAGTGTCATGCATGGGAGAATCTGCCGATGTCTTATTAAGGCTACATTGATGCATTTTTATAGTTCTAAATCCAAATTTATTGATTCTTGGCCAACTTCAACCCAACGCCTTTTACTGATGCCATGCCAAATCTAGGACGATGCCATTTCAAAGTGCAAAATCCAAATTCACCGATGCTAGGTTGATGCCATGAAAATGCAGTTGTTGAAACATTTTGTTACATTTCTACACCATTTATGGAGCTTGGTGTTTTAAATGTAAGTTGTTTATTGGTAAAGGACATAGATATATAAAAGAGAATATTGGACATTTTTGTATTTATCTCTCATTCACTCTCTATAAGAATACACCTTTCTCATCAATTTGAGTGGAAAATATTCACATAGCCCTACAAAATAATACATGTTCATTTAAACCCAAATCTATTCTATCTATTATATTATATATCAACTTTTTGGATATATGATTAATGGTATCACCCCAAGAAGATAACAATTAATCGATGCTAATATGGCGTCAGCTTAGCATCGGTAAAAAATTTCCAATAGTAAGATGAAGCTACATATAACACTAATAAAATGCTAATTGAAAATGTATATTTCGACATGCTGCTGACACCAGACAAGAGACAAACAACGAAAGCAGTATCGAAGCCCTTTATGGATTTTACCAATGTCATGCCTATGGCTTTTCATAGTGTCATATTTAAATTTACCAACGTACATTGAACATCAGATCGAAGGCATTTACCGATGCTAGGCTAAAGCTGGGAAGATGCCATTTCAAAGAGCAAAATCCAAATTTACCAATGCCAAATCTAACACCATGCCAATGCTATTGCTGAAACATTTTTGCAGCACTTATGGGGCTTGAAATTTTTTGTATAGGTGGTTTAAAGACAAAGCATATGGACATATCTATTTTATTATGTATAAAGAGAATATTGGAACCTTTGTATTTATCTCCCATTCACTCTCTACCAGAATACCCTTTTCTCATCAATTTAAGTGGGAAAATTTTCACTTAACCTCATAAAATTATAGATGTTCATTTAGACCTCATCTGTTCTACCTATTACATTATATATGAAACTGGTTGGGTATGTGACTGGTGGTATCAGTACAAGAATACAATGATTTATGCTAATATGGTGTCGACCTAGCATCAGTAAACACTTTACCAATGCCAAGTGAGTGCCGTCTATGGTGTTAATAAAATGCTCATCAAAAAAGCATTTTTTTATAACCAACCTACGCCATGCCTAGGACAAACTACTGACGTCGTCTATGGATTTTATTGATGTTATGCCGACATCTTTTCAAAGTGCCAAATCAAAATGTATCGACGCCTTGCCAATGCCTCTTACCGAGGCCTGGTTGACACTATTCTAAAGTGCCAAATTCAACGCCTTTTACCAAGGCCAGGTTCACACTATTCTAAAGTGCCAAATTCGAATTTATTGATGTTAGGCCAACGCCATTACTAAAACTTTTTTGTAGCATTTTTATAGCATTAGCCATGAAATCCACCAAGGCTTGACCTTGGATTGCTCTCCAAGGGTGATATGTTATATTGTATTGGCTTAAATCAATGTTCTGTTTGAACAGCCTTCCAGAAGTCTCCAGACGCTGTAAGACTTGTCGCAAAGGCTGTGCGGTAATAACTTTGATCGGATGGGCCTGGAAATAAAGGCAGAGATATCTCTAAGCGATCAAAAGGCAGTATGCGAGCTTCTCTATCTTTGGATAGCTAAGCTCTACACATGTCAGTCACCTAATGGTCGTCAGATACGAGATTCGTCACACACAAGTGCGGCGCTCAAAGCATGCATCAACACCGTTAAGTATATAAACAAGTCCTTGTCATCCACCGGCTTCAAAAGGATGGGGGATCTTTCCATGTGATCCACCGAAGCTTAGAATGTGCCTTTACACTTGCAATTCCATTTGAAGTTCCATTTTCCCTTCTTAATCAACTCGAAGAAAGGGATGCATTTATCAGTGGCTCTAGAAATGAACTGACTCAAGGTGATGACCTTCCTATTTAGGCTTTGGATTTCCTTGATTGACTTTGGGGCTTAGATTTTTCTCAATGCCTCGATCTTCTCTAGGTTGGATTCAATCCCATGGGAGTTTACAACGAAACCCAAGAATTTCCCTGATGTAACATCGAAAGAACATTTCAAGGGATTGAGCTTCATTCCATGCTTTCGAAGGACAGCAGACATCTCTACCAAATCATCAACATGGTTTCCTGAATATTGTGACTTCACGAGCATGTCATCCACGTAGACTTCCATCGATCGTCCAATCTGGACTATGAGCATTTAGTTAACAAGCCTTTGGTAAGTTTCTCCTATGTTCTTCAATCCAAAAGGAATGACCAAATAGCAATACAGTCCAAGGTTGTTTATGAAGCTGGTGGATTCCTGATCCAGGACATGCATTGGGATTTGGTTGCATCCCAAGTTGCATCCATGAATAAAAGTAGCTAATATCCAACTGTCGAATCCACCAACTGATAGATCCTCGGGAGTGGAAATCTGTTTTTTGGGCATGCCTTATTCAAATCCGAATAGTCAATGCAAGTCCTCTACTTTCCATTTTCTTTCCCCACCAAGACAGGTTTAGATACCCAATCCGGGTGTAAGGCGTCACAACTGAAACCGTTGTCCTTCAGCTTATCATTCTCTTCTTTGAGTGCATCAGCTCTCTACGGACCCAGGATGCATCGTTTTTGTTTACCAAAAATGCATTTGGAATTTATATTTAATGCATGGCTCGCTATCTCCAGCAAGATCCCACACATATCCGAGTATGTCCAGGCAAGCACATCCAGGTTTGCTTGGAGAAAACCAGACAACTCCTTCATCACTCTTGCGTCAAACTGCGATCCGTCCTTTAGGATCCGATTCAGATCATTCTGGTCGACCGAATCAATGATCGTCAATTCGACGGGAGCTGCTCTTCCACCTTCTGGCCCTTTACGTCAGTTTGTATGTAATGATCCAAATTTTGGCCTTTTGATTTCAAAATATTTAGTTCAGTTAAATATTAAATTATTGATTTAAAAGCTAAATAACTCAAATTCTCAAATATAGGGAGTTAACTGAAGTTAGTAATTTGAATTCAATTACAAAGATTATTTAAAATATTTGAATTAGAGAATTTATATTGAATAGTTTCAAATAATTGGATTTTAAATCGAATATTAAGTTAGGTAATTTAATAGACTTGTTAACTATTTTAGATAAATGAACAGTAAGGAGAATTCTATGCTAAATTCAATTGCAGTAATAATGGTACAAATAAATAATCGAAACAAAAATTGCTATATATTTTACGATTTGAATTATATTATGTATCTTTAATCTATTTTATCTTATTTTCTCCAAATTTTTAATTTTAAAAATATTTGAATAATTTGTTGATGTTTTATCATCAAATAGCATTGTTTTGTGATTTTACAGAATCCAATAACTAGTGTATATTACTATTGTATCGAAATCACATAGTTATTCTAAGTGCGACCATATTTTTATTTTGTAGATCAGAGTCCATATGCAAAAAAAGAAAACAACGATATATACACACACATATACATATGTACATACATACATACATAAATACATACATACATACATACATACATACATATATATCTTATCTAACCAACGCATATCTACTTTTTCTCCTTTCACTTCTCTTGTGCTATTCTATTTCAAATATCAAATAAAAAAAATAAAAAACATCTTTCTTAGTAGTAAAAAAAGCATGGCCAATCTTATAAAAATTCAAACAAATTCAAGAAAATTGCAAAAAAATATAATGCAAATGTTTTTGAGTCTAGAGTGATGAGATTTTCATGTAGATGGATTTTTAGGGGTTGCGACAGCCTTTGGGAATGATCGACAATGGCTAGGGCTAGCACTTGGGGTTGAAAGAGAAGGAGTTACGTAGTGAGGTGGGCTTCTTTGCACTTTTAGAAGTGAGGAGCAGCTATGTTGACAGAATGGTGGAGTGCGGTGAAGCTCGGGGTGGCCCGACATATTCGCAAGGCCGAAGTTTAGTGTACGGTCTCTTTTTGGTTGGTGATATGATATGTGTTCTGTTTGTGTTAGTGGCGAGGAGGAGGTGTAGACAAGTTGATCAAAGGTAGTGTTACATTATTTCTTGAAGATTTGATCATGGGAGAGGAAGAGAAGGGATTGGAAATGGTGAGGGAAGGCTTCAGGACGAAGAGGCAGGAAGAAGTAACGAGGAAGAAGGGTTAGGAGTAAAAATGGTAATTAAGAAATTTAAAATTGTAATTAAGGTTTTTAATTAGTTTAAAATTTAGAAAACTTATAAAATTCATAATTTGTTCACACAAGGTCCAATCAAGACATGGATTTTTGTTTTTCGCTCGTGATGACGAAAGCTTCGCAACGAAACAGGTTTGGACGAATTTGGAGGCCACTGAAATTTAGGCTAAAACCAAATGTCGGTCGATTTTAGTTTCAAATCGGAGCGCCTCAATGACAGTATAAATTTCGCTGAGTTAAACTCACCTTTTTGGTTTACTAGTATGTTACATAGTTGATAAAAATTATTGATTGGATGTGTGGATGATTTACTATTTTATCAATTGCTTTAGGTTTTTATTCTCACCTATAGAGCGGATGACATTTTTATATACCCGCCTAGTAGCGGATGACCTGTATTTATGATTGTATACTATTTGTGATGTAGGGGGATTGGTTGGAGGGATCCAACATATTTCCTTGCCATTGTTGATTTCAATTTCAATTATATTCCTATCATATGAGTTATTGGATATTAAACCCGATTGCTGGCTCTATTGATTATGACATTGTTATATGTTCAAAACTTAAACCCTATAGTGATAGAAAATCAATATATATATTTGGTTAATTGTAGGGTAGCTATTGGCCTTAAATTTATATATTAAATATGCTATAAATATCCATTTGAGTTGGTTTTTGAGATAGGAAATGATTTTAGATCTGAAATTGGGTTTCAGAAATATTTTTTTTAAAGGATTTAGCTTCTATTTTACTACAACCTTTTTATCTGTCTTTTCCAAGTATTTACTTGTATTTAATATTTTTTTAAAGATTATTTGTATTTCCATATTCATTTAAAGATTATTTATTTATATTTAATGTTGTATTAAATTTATCTATCAATATTTTAATATTTTGAAAAGTAGATCATTTAAATAATTAATATGGCTTGAAACTAATAATAATGATTTATTATTAATGTTTAGGAAATTAATTATTACTATATATATTAATGGTAAAGATTAATTATTTTTATGTAACGACCCCGAATTTTGGGCAATAACAATTTAATAATCTGTGTTAATAATTTAACTGGTTTGATAATTTTCTTTATAATTTTAATTTAAAATTGGTTAATTTGATCTTTTAAAGGTTAATAAATATTTAATCTGATAATTGGAATTAATGTCTTTTTAGAAATTTAAAATGTTGATAAGAATTGTTTTTTTTCAAAGCTAATGAAATTTTTATTCTATTTATAATATATACATTTGATATATATTGTGAATAGAATATCTGCTGTTTTAATTAAAGATTGAATTTTCAAATTGTAACATATATGTATGTATATGTTATAGTTTGATATTGATTTGAAAATTGAATTTTTATCCATTTATAATTTGTATATGAATGAATTGTAACCTGAAGCTTTGTTTTAAAATTTAATACTTTTCAAAAAGTTAATTTAAAGTTTAATTCAATTTGTTTTCAAGTATAAGATGGATATTTATTTTAATATGATAGTTTCTAAAGAAATTTATCAATGTTTCATCTTTGTTTTCTTTTAAAGTGTTTAAATTAAATGGTTATAAATATATATAAAGTTATAAATAAGCTTTCTTTTTAAATATCTCTTGAACTAAGAATTTTTGTAAAACATAAGCTATTTATAGGATAAAAGTTTATAAAGATTTTATACTTGTATAACTAATTAAAAATTCAAAGGGGCTTCTTATAAAATCATTTCACTAATGCATATGAATATTTCATAAATGCATATAATACTTTATGAATACATATATAATTTAAATGATTTAATAAAAATGGAGTAACACTTGTAAAACGTTTTAAAATATATTAAAGACATTTGTAAAGCAATTAAACATTAATGTGACAAATGTAAGTTTAAGGGACAAGTGGCCTTCATATTTCTTTTATTTGAAATATATTCATACAAAGAAATTTGGGTCTTCTTTAAGGGAAAAAGAAAATTTTAAATTCTACAAAGCAAAAATTAAATCAGCGACTACAAATCTGAAAATATCAAAACCTAAAAAGTTAGAACCTGTAATTCAATTCAATCTGCAACTCCAAGTTCTCTGGAAATTCAATGAAATCTGCAATATCTACTTCAACCTGAAATGGCAACCTGCAAACTTCAATTTCTTCTGCAACTAAAATAAAGAATCAAGGGCAAAGAAACTAGTAAACAACAAAAAGTGACAAGCATGCAGGGGGTTTCAAACAGTTTTCAAATTTAAAAAGTTCAAACCCGGGCATCAAAATCTGCTCTGCACATTCTAGAAAGGTGAGTAAATACTTTTAAAAACAGTTTTAAATAATATCTGCAGTTGAATTCCATATGCATGTGATGAATGTTGCTGTGATTATGTATATTTGTTTACTTGAAAATTTTTATGTATACCAGTTAGAAGTATGAATTATCAGAGAATACAGTGCATGTGTAAATTATGTACTCTGCTTATTTACTGGGTTTGATTTTTCTTAAGGAAAATTTAAATCTCTCAATCAAACTAATATTAGGCATTGTTACATAAATGAAATTTGTTTGTTCATATGTACTGAAGGTTTTAAAAATTTGAATTCTGGAAATTTGAAACTAAATAACAATTTTTAATCAAGAATAACAGTAAGAAATAAAAATGGCCAGAAATAAAACATCTTAGTTTCTAAATTTGATTATATACTCAGATTGGTGTTAGAAAATCATGAATTTAGACATGCATTTCAAAAAATTTAGATGGGTAACTCTTGAGAATTTTGGTTTTGTTCGAAATAGGGGATTTTGGCAATTGTCGTTGATTGGCAAGATGATTGTAGCTAGAATTTTGAGCAAAGGTTGTTTATATGTTATGGATAATGGGAAAAATACAATTGAAATTTTTAAATGATAGAATTTCTTGAATTGATTCGAAGTAGGGTTTGATATGGGTTTTTTTTTGGCTGGGTAGCCGAGGGATTTGCGACGTGAGTGGTGGATCGAGTTCGATCGCGACGTGGTGATGACGAAGCTTGTGGTCAGTATTCTCAATAATGGAGTTGGTAGGGTTCATCGGCGATTGATGGTCGTTGACGATGTGAATTTGGGTTCGTGTTGTTCTACAGTTTCGAGTTGTATGGTCATATTTCGACTCGGTTACATTTTGTTGGATCTGGGCTTGAATTCGAATTCGCGCATGATAATGTGGTCGACGACGATGGTCGCGACGATCAGTAATGGCCGGAGGTGAAGGGAGACGTGCACGCGTGTATACGCTGTGCACTGGATTTGGGAATTTTGGAGAAGGCAAGTTGGGCTCGGGTAATCATTCGCGTGAGTCTCGGGGATGACTCGAAGGAAGTGGAGTGGGTACTGCTTCGGGGTAGGCACGAGGACGTGGGGTGTTTGTATCGGGTTAGGTTGGAGGGTGGTTTCTTGTTAGGCACTGTAATGATTCAAGTGCAGTTTAATCTGGGAGTAAGTAAAGAACAAGTTTGAAACTTGTTTGTTTTTAAGATAATCCAACTTTAAATTATAAATTGAATTTACTTTCAAATTTAAATGGTTGTGATGATTTCTTTGAAAGTAAATTTACTTAATTAAAGTTTGAATTTTTGTAAAAAGGAATATTTGAATTTAGTTATTAAATCAAAGTTTAAGTAAAGTTTAAAATCCAAGTTTTCAAATTATATGGAAAACAAATAAGTTTAAATTTGATGATTGGATTGTTTCAAATTTCAAATTGATTTCTAAATACTGTATTTTCAAATAAAAATTAGAGTTATAATTTTGTAAACCAAATAGAAATAATTTGTTTTTAAGTTATATAAAAATTTGATTAATTCAAATAATTCATTTATGAAGATTAACAAGGTTAAATTATTTTGATAAACTTGAGAATACTTAATTAACTATGACTTATTTATAAGTAAAAGATTAATTAAGATTTATGGTTTTCTTAATTAATTAAAGATTTTGAAATGTAATAAGTTAGTTAATTAATTGTTTAATTAATTTTAAATAATTAGTTAATTATTTATTTAATTTTTTAATAATCACTTAATTATGGATTAATTAAGTGTAATTACTTAATGAGTAATTAATGGTTAATAAGTGGATGTAATTAAGAATGATAATTACTTATGGAAGTAATTAATGGCAATTACTCATGGAGTAATTAGTAGAAGTGATTATTGGTTAATCACTTAATGATATTGATCAAGAATTAATTAAGAGATTAATTAAGGTTTATTAATGAAAGTAATTACTTATGTAAGTAATTAAGAGTTAATTAATTAATTAATTAATAAATGTGATTAATTAATTAATGAATGAGATTAAATTGAGATTAATTACTATGGATAATTAATTAAAATTGTAATTAATTAATAAAGTGATTAATTAAGGATTTATTTATTAATTTAATTGTTTAATAATTACTAAATGAAGTAATTAAGGATTAATTAATTGAATTAATAAATCAAGCATTAATATAATTAAATTAGAAATTAATTAATAAGTTAATTAATTTAGTTAAGTAATTACAAATTGTTAATTACTAATTAGGATTAATTAGATGATTAATTATAAGTTAATTATTTAATTAATTAAAGTAATTATTAATTAATAAGGATCATTAATTAATATAATTAATGATGTTAGTCAAGGTTGATTAATAAAATGATTAATTAAAGTATGATTAATTAATTGCAATTAATTAAGGTTTAATGTAATTAATTATAGTTAATTAATTAATGAATGATCATTAATTATTGTAATTAATGATAGTAATTAAGGTTAATTACTGAATATGGATATGATAATTACTTGAATGTAATTAAAGAATAATTAATAAAAGAAAGATTAAATAGTGAAGATCATTAGAGATGATTAATTTATTTATTTGGGATAAATAAATGAAGAATGATTTAAGTAATCCAATTGATTAGAGTTAATCAATTCTGTTATGGATGAATGATAAATATTGGATGATTAAATGATATTGGATGTTGAATGATATTGGGTGATTGGTTGATATTGGATGTGATATTGGTTGATACTGGATATCTCTGTTATGTGATATGTTGCTTTGTGAAGATGAATGTTAGTATGAATTATCTGTTATGATAACATAATTCATCTATCTGTTTAAATATCATCCTAAATATAAGTCTAAACTGTTTAAACCCTTAAGTACAACTTGGACATTAAAATGGCGTTTGGTTTCGGTGAGACCGGGATCGGGTTTCCATATTTGGAATCCGTAAACCACATCGATTCCAATTAAACGTTAGGTCGTTAATCCAAGTGGAGCAAGTGAAGACTCGAGGTGTAAGGGCTATACGTCAGTATAACTCTGTGGGTGATTCCGTAATGAGTTTACGGAATAGTGCTTATAGATTCGAGATGGCGAATCAGAGTGCAAGGGATATGGTCGTTGACTCTGAGGGTGATTCCAATTATGAGTGCAACGAGATAGTGCCTTCGGTTTCGTTCGAACCCGGAACGAACTTGTATGGATTGAATGCTTTCAGTACATCGTCAGGTGGACGATGAGCATTCTAAGATAATGTGTTCTATAAAGGTAATCGTAACCTCAAGCCTCATCAACCAGGAATGGCTAAAACAGGGGAGGTGCAGCAAGGCTTCGTGGGTAGCTCCCACTGGAGAGCAAGATTTTCCCCTGTCTAGAAGTCCCTTTTATTTCGGCTGTGTAGGCAGTTGGATCGCGGCCAACTGCGGGGTTGTCTTGTTCGGGACTGTCCAGTAAGGGATGGTTCCGGCCTTGTGTTGTAGGGGAGTTAGGGTGGCTCCTCGGTACGTTGATCTAGGCCACATACTGTGACGGGCGATACCCCAGTAGCCCTGCCATTGATGGAAACCCATTTTCCCTACGAGACCCTACGGTTTTGATTGTATTACCCACTTTTGTGGCTAGTAGCTGGAATTTAATCATGTAACAATTTCGGCTATTTTCTTATTTACTGAAAAACCCTAGACACTATTATAATATCTCTGGATTTCCTATCAAATGTTTTGGTTAGCGTAAGGTAAAAACTTTTCCACGTTTATGTGTGGAAAGTCTTACGTGATACCTTTTTCTTTCAAAGGTTTTTCTAAACTTAAGCAATTTTAACCCGTTTACTCACACCAGACCCCTGTCTGACCCGAGTGTTTATTTTCTGTTTTATTAAACTCTTGGGTACTCATATTATGTATGAGTAGTCAAGTGATCAGGTTAGCTTGACGAATTCTGGAGGAGATATGGAGCAGGAGGCTTCGACGTGTAGATATATATTGTTTCCGCTGTGTTTGTTGTGTCTGTTCTCTTGTATCTTGAGTTGTATAGTTAGACAGATGTTTATAACTGTCTAATCTCTGTTGTTTAAGTCGTGTACTCTGATGTAATGAGATACTATGTAATATTTTGAGATATATTGTATTTTATTCGTTCCGCTGTGAGTTCTCTGATGTTGTTTGTGTTCTTCTTTCCCTTTCTTTTCTTCTTCTATCCCTTTCTTTCTTCAAGATGATGCGATTTTCTGGGAGTAGAAAGTCGGGTCGTCACATTTGGTATCATAGCGTTAGGCTCTGAAGTGTGTCTTTCTGTAGGGAGCATTAGGTTGAGTGAATACCTAGGCTCTATAGTAGTGTCTTTCTTGAGAGAGCGTACTTGTAATTTTTATATATAACTATATCTATATTTATATCTGTATCTACCTAATAGGTTGGGTTATCTGTACGGATTTTCCAACATAATTTTAGAGGTAGATGGAGTAGTGGTTTGAGTGTGTAACACGAATACCACTAATGGAAGAGAGTCCATATGTTTGAGGTTGGAAGTTTTTGGTCCAGACTGTAGACCTAATACCGTCTTGAATAAGATTTGTAGTTTGGAGTTATGGATTTCTCTGATATCCGACAGAAATCTTTTTAAAGATTTGGAGTTTGTCTTTGAAGTGTAAGTTTGGATTTCGCTCGGGTAAGCGAATTTTTCTAGTATTTGGATCTGTTGGAAGTGCAGTAGTAAGTAATGATATCTTGGTAACCGCGTGATGAGATGCAGTATCCTTGGATCTTTTCTGAAGATGTTTTCTCTTGAAGCAGTTTTAGAAGTAGTTGAGAAGCATCCTTTACCTGCCGTAGAGAAGGTTTATCTGTGTATAAGTTGTTTGGATCTTCAGCAAGGAGATTAGCTGTTTTGGAATATGAGACTAAGGTCTATAAGTTGTTTATTTTGACATGGTCTCATTTGTTATTCCCTAAGGTAAGCGAGTTGTGGATGCTTGGTTTGGAGCCCGAGTTTCTTGGGAAGTTGTCTGCCATCTTGGAGGACCGTTGTGTGGTTTGTTGATGGTTTTGGGTTTTGAGAAGCCTTTGGATTAGAAGTCTTTGGTTAGCTGTGGTAGCAGTTCCATCTCGAAGTGTTCGGTGTGTTGACGAGGAGATCTTTTGGCTTCGCAGTATCATCGAGGTAGAGTTTGGAAGCAGTAGTGTGGTTTGTTTCTCCGATGGTCCAGGAATCTTGGTGGTTTTCTATCAGCAGCCTGGGCAGTTGGTGGTGTTATCTTGAAAGGCTAACCATTGTTTGGAAAAGCTTAAAGCTGTTCTAATTAGTAAAGTGATGACAGTTTTCTTTGGAATCCGAACTAGGTAGGATCGCAGAAGTGACTTGCGATTAGTTTGGGAATTTTTCTTGGGCAATCTTTTGTTTGAGGCTGAAGGTTCTCATGTGGAAGTAGGAGCTGCTGAGATAATCAGAAGGTTGTATGCATCTGGAATTGAGTTCTATATTGTTTTGATTCCAGAAGCAATGCTAATAGTCAGCCTGGTAGGAGGATGGTTTTCGGAGAAAGCAGAGTTGGAGTAGCAGCTCAGAATTATTTTCTGGAATTAGAATTGGACTGATCTAGCTTTTGAGTTGGATTCTGTTATAATGATGTGTGACTGAGTCAGATGAGTCACTCAGATTTTTATGGATTTGATGAACAAGGTTTCTGAATTTATTGGATAACTTGTATTCGTGTTCATCAACAGTACTCTCATCTATTTTAGAATCAGAGTTGTGCAGCGGAAGCGAGGTAGCTGATGTGCAAGGAAGAAGCAAGTTCTGTTTGTTTTTGCTTGAATAATAGAGCTTGTGTTTTGGATTTCGATGAATTTGTGGAGGGCTTTTCTGTTGAATAGGATCTAGAAACTGTTTTGCTTTTGTCTAGTTGTTCCTGGAAGTATCAGCATAGGTTGAGCTGATTAGAAGAAGTTTGGCAGTCCAGGAATATTTGTTGAGTTATGCAGATATGAGATATGAGATAAGGAGTTTGGTACTTGAAGTTGGAGACTTCAGTGTTGTTAGAATTCTCTGGTTAAGAGAACAGATATATGATAAGATTGGTTGGTTAGTGCTGAGGCATTTGAGGATTTCTTATCTGTGTTTTGATAGGATAAGATTGAATTGCCAGTTTGGATAGCTGGAATTCATTTTGTAACACGTGTCTCTGAGGGAGTACGTGTATGATTCATCATTAGATATTTAATCTGTAGTTCAGTTGGAATTGGATGTTGAGCTGGATTTGAGAGTAGTCCGATGTTCTGTTCAGATTGATGGATCTAGAGATGAGTTGAGCTCTGGATTTTGGTTGTATGGTCGGTTTGTTGGTTTTTGTTGAGCGAGTCTCCCGGTGATTTATACTTGGGGAAACTCGAGATAGTATTAGATTTTTATTCTGATTTGTGTCAGAATAATTAGTTAGATTTGTTTGTTTAAATTGATTGCTATGGATGTTAGTAACTGGTTGTTAGGAATGCTTTGCTAATTTAAATTAAAATCTGTACTGGATTATTAAATTACCTTTGCTTTTAAATTTCGGGGACGAAATTCTTTTAAATGGGAAGGATTGTAACGACCCGGAATTTTGGGCAATAACAATTTAATAATCTATGTTAATAATTCAACTGGTTTGATAATTTTCTTTATAATTTTAATTTAAAATTGGTTAATTTGATCTTTTAAAGGTTAATAAATATTTAATCTGATAATTGGAATTAATATCTTTTTAGCAATTTAAAATGTTGATAAGAATTGTTTTTTTCAAAGCTAATGAAATTTTTATTCTATTTATAATATATACATTTGATATATATTGTGAATAGAATATCTGCTGTTTTAATTAAAGATTGAATTTTCAAATTGTAACATATATGTATGTATATGTTATAGTTTGATATTGATTTGAAAATTGAATTTTTATCCATTTATAATTTGTATATAAATGAATTGTAACCTGAAGCTTTGTTTTAAAATTTAAAACTTTTCAAAAAGTTAATTTAAAGTTTAATTCAATTTGTTTTCAAGTATAAGATGGATATTTATTTTAGTATGATAGTTTCTAAAGAAATTTATCAATGTTTTATCTTTGTTTTCTTTTAAAGTGTTTAAATTAAATGGTTATAAATATATATAAAGTTATAAATAAACTTTCTTTTTAAATATCTCTTGAACTAAGAATTTTTTAAAACATAAGCTATTTATAGGATAAAAGTTTATAAAGATTTTATACTTGTATATTTAATTAAAAATTCAAAAGGGCTTCTTATAAAATCATTTCACTAATGCATATGAATATTTCATAAATGCATATAATACTTTATGAATACATATATAATTTAAATGATTTAATAAAATGGAGTAACACTTGTAAAACGTTTTAAAATATATTAAAGACATTTGTAAAGTAATTAAACATTAATGTGACAAATGTAAGTTTAAGGGACAAGTGGCCTTCATATTTCTTTTATTTGAAATATATTCATACAAAGAAATTTGGGTCTTCTTTAAGGGAAAAAGAAAATTTTAAATTCTACAAAGCAAAAATTAAATCAGCAACTACAAATCTGAAAATATCAAAACCTAAAAAGTTAAAACCTGTAATTCAATTCAATCTGCAACTCCAAGTTCTCTGGAAATTCAATGAAATCTGCAATATCTACTTCAACCTGAAATGGCAACCTGCAAACTTCAATTTCATCTGCAACTAAAATAAAGAATCAAGGGCAAAGAAACTAGTAAACAACAAAAAGTGACAAGCATGCAGGGAGTTTCAAACAGTTTTCAAATTTAAAAAGTTCAAACCTGGGCATCAAAATCTGCTCTGCACATTCTAGAAAGGTTAGTAAATACTTTCTAAAAATTTTTTAAATAATATCTGCAGTTGAATTCCATATGCATGTGATGAATGATGCTGTGATTATGTATATTTGTTTACTTGAAAATTTTTGTGTATACTAGTTAGAAGTATGAATTATCAGAGAATACATTGCATGTGTAAATTATGTACTCTGCTTATTTACTGGGTTTGATTTTTCTTAAGGAAAATTTAAATCTCTCAATCAAACTAATATTAGGCATTGTTACATAAATGAAATTTGTTTGTTCATATGTACTGAAGGTTTTAAAAATTTGAATTCTGGAAATTTGAAGCTAAATAACAATTCTTAATCAAGAATAACAGTAAGAAATAAAATGGCCAGAAATAAAACATCTTAGTTTCTAAATTTGATTATATACTCAGATTGGTGTTAGAAAATCATGAATTTAGACATGCATTTCAAAATTTTTAGATGGGTAACTCTTGAGAATTTTGGTTTTGTTCGAAATAGGGATTTTTGGCAATTGCCGTTGATTGGCAAGATGATTATAGCTAGAATTTTGAGCAAAGGTTGTTTGTATGTTATGGATAATGGGAAAAATACAATTGAAATTTTTAAATGATAGAATTACTCGAATTGATTCGAAGTAGGGTTTGATATGGGTTTTTTTTTGGCTGGGTAGCCGAGGGATTTGTGACGTGAGTGGTGGATCGAGTTCGATCGCGACGTGGTGATGACGAAGCTTGTGGTCAGTGTTCTCGATAATGGAGTTGGTAGGGTTCATCGGCGATTGATGGTCGTTGACGATGTGAATTTGGGTTCGTGTTGCTCTACAGTTTCGAGTTGTATGGTCATATTTCGACTCGGTTACATTTTGTTGGATCTGGGCTTGAATTCGAACTCGCGCATGATAATGTGGTCGACGACGATGGTCGCGACGATCAGTAATGGCCGGAGGTGAAGGGAGACGTGCACGCGTGTATATGCTATGCACTGGATTTGGGAATTTTGGAGAAGGCAAGTTGGGCTCGGGTAATCATTCGCGTGAGTCTCGGGGATGACTCGAAGGAAGTGGAGTGGGTACTGCTTCGGGGTAGGCACGAGGACGTGGGGTGTCTGTATCGGGTTAGGTTGGAGGGTGGTTTCTTGTTAGGCACTGTAATGATTCAAGTGCAGTTTAATCTGGGAGTAAGTAAAGAACAAGTTTGAAACTTGTTTGTTTTTAAGATAATCCAACTTTAAATTATAAATTGAATTTACTTTCAAATTTAAATGGTTGTGATGATTTCTTTGAAAGTAAATTTACTTAATTAAAGTTTGAATTTGTGTAAAAAGGAATATTTGAATTTAGTTATTAAATCAAAGTTTAAGTAAAGTTTAAAATCCAATTTTTCAAATTATATGGAAAACAAATAAGTTTAAATTTGATGATTGGATTGTTTCAAATTTCAAATTGATTTCTAAATACTGTATTTTCAAATAAAAATTAGAGTTATAATTTTGTAAACCAAATAGAAATAATTTGTTTTTAAGTTATATAAAAATTTGATTAATTCAAATAATTCATTTATGAAGATTAACAAGGTTAAATTATTTTGATAAACTTGCGAATACTTAATTAACTATAACTTATTTATAAGTAAAAGATTAATTAAGATTTATGGTTTTCTTAATTAATTAAAGATTTTGAAATGTAATAAGTTAGTTAATTAATTGTTTAATTAATTTTAAATAATTAGTTAATTATTTATTTAATTTTTTAATAATCACTTAATTATGGATTAAGTAAGTGTAATTACTTAATGAGTAATTAATGGTTAATAAGTGAATGTAATTAAGAATGATAATTACTTATGGAAGTAATTAATGGTAATTACTCATGGAGTAATTAGTTGAAGTGATTATTGGTTAATCACTTAATGATATTGATCAAGAATTAATTAAGAGATTAGTTAAGGTTTATTAATGAAAGTAATTACTTATGTAAGTAATTAAGAGTTAATTATTTAATTAATTAATAAATGTGATTAATTAATTAATGAATGAGATTAAATTGAGATTAATTACTATGGGTAATTAATTAAAATTTTAATTAATTAATAAAGTGATTAATTAAGGATTTATTTATTAATTTAATTGTTTAATAATTACTAAATGAAGTAATTAAGGTTTAATTAATTGAATTAATTAATCAAGCATTAATATAATTAAATTAGAAATTAATTAATAAGTTAATTAATTTAGTTAAGTAATTACAAATGGTTAATTACTAATTAGGATTAATTGGATGATTAATTATAAGTTAATTATTTAATTAATTAAAGTAATTATTAATTAATAAGGATCATTAATTAATATAATTAATGAGTTAATCAAGGTTGATTAATAAAATGATTAATTAAAGTATGATTAATTAATTGTAATTAATTAAGGTTTAATGTAATTAATTATAGTTAATTAATTAATGAATGATCATTAATTATTGTAATTAATGATAGTAATTAAGGTTAATTACTGAATATGGATAGGATAATTACTTGAATATAATTAAAGAATAATTAATAAAAGAAAGATTAATTAGTGAAGATCATTAGAGATGATTAATTTATTTATTTGGGATAAATAAATGAAGAATGATTTAAGTAATCCAATTGATTAGAGTTAATCAATTCTGTTATGGATGAATGATAAATATTGGATGATTAAATGATATTGGATGTTGAATGATATTGGGTGATTGGTTGATATTGGATGTGATATTGGTTGATACTGGATATCTCTGTTATGTGATATGTTGCTTTGTGAAGATGAATGTTAGTATGAATTATCTGTTATGATAACATAATTCATCTATCTGTTTAAATATCATCCTAAATATAAGTTTAAACTGTTTAAACCCTTAAGTACAACTTGGACATTAAAATGGTGTTTGGTTTCGGTGAGACCGGGATCGGGTTTCCATATTTGGAATCCGAAAACCACATCGATTCCAATTAAACGTTAGGTCGTTAATCCAAGTGGAGCAAGTGAAGACTCAAGGTGTAAGGGCTATACGTCAGTATAACTCTGTGGGTGATTCCGTAATGAGTTGATGGAATAGTGCTTATAGATTTGAGATGGCGAATCAGAGTGTAAGGGCTATGGTCGTTGACTCTGAGGGTGATTCCAATAATGAGTGCAACGAGATAGTGCCTTCGGTTTCGTTCGAACCCGGAACGAACTTGTATGGATTGAATGCTTTCAGCACATCGTCAGGTGGACGATGAGCATTCTAAGATAATGTGTTCTATAAAGGTAATCGTAACCTCAAGCCTCATCAACCGGGAATGGCTAAAACAGGGGAGGTGCAGCAAGGCTTCGTGGGTAGCTCCCACTGGAGAGCAAGATTTTCCCCTGTCTAGAAGTCCCTTTTATTTCGGCTGTGTGGGCAGTTGGGTCGCGGCCAACTGCGGGGTTGTCTTGTTCGGGACTGTCCAGTAAGGGATGGTTCCGGCCTTGTGTTGCAGGGGAGTTAGGGTGGCTCCTCGGTACGTTGATCTAGGCCACGTACTGTGATGGGCGGTACCCCAGTAGCCCTGCCATTGATGGAAACCCATTTTCCCTGCGAGACCCTATGGTTTTGATTGTATTACCCACTTTTGTGGCTAGTAGCTGGAATTTAATCATGTAACAATTTCGGCTATTTTCTTATTTACTTGAAAACCCTAGACACTATTATAATATCACTGGATTTCCTATCAAATGTTTTGGTTAGCGTAAGGTAAAAACTTTTCCATGTTTATGTGTGGGAAGTCTTACGTGATACCTTTTTCTTTCAAAGGTTTTTCTAAAGTTAAGCAATTTTAACCCGTTTACTCACACCAGACCCCTGTCTGACCTGAGTGTTTATTTTCTGTTTTATTAAACTCTTGGGTACTCATAGTATGTATGAGTAGTCAAGTGATCAGGTTAGCTTGACGAATTCTGGAGGAGATATGGAGCAGGAGGCTTTGACGTGTAGATATATATTGTTTCCGATGTGTTTGTTGTGTCTGATCTCTTGTATCTTGAGTTGTATAGTTAGGCAGATGTTTATAACTATCTAATCTCTGTTGTTTAATTTGTGTACTCTGATGTAATGAGATACTATGTAATATTTTATGAGATATATTGTATTTTATTCGTTCCGCTGTGAGTTCTCTGATGTTGTTTGTGTTCTTCTTTCCCTTTCTTTTCTTCTTCTATCCCTTTCTTTCTTCAAGATGATGCGATTTTCTGGGAGTAGAAAGTCGGATCGTCACATTTTATTTAATAATGTCTTAAAATTATTAATTATTGTTTATAAGGTGTTTTGAAGTTAATAATAATTATTTATTTATATTGTTTATTGTTAATAATTATAATTATATAATAATGTTTTGAAGTAGATGATTTTTATATATGTATAAATGTTTTAGAGGCTCATAAATAGAGTTTTATAAACAGACTTGGGTTTTATAAGAAGAGTTTTATAAAATGGTTTGAAGACCTAATAGAAGATTATTTACAAGGTAAAGGAGTTTTATAAATGGTTAGATATTTATAATTGAATTTTAGAAATGGGTTTATAGTTTTGTAAGAGGAGTTTTATAATTAGTTTTGAGGATTTATAATGAGTTTATATACGATTTGAGAAATGACTTAGAGACATTTTTAAATGTATTAAGAGATTTATAAAATGGTTTATAAATAGATTTTAGAAATTTATAAAGGAGTTTATAATGGTTTTAGAATTGTATAAAAAGGAAATCTTGCTTTATTCTGTGAATATGTCCTTGTAAAGTATTTTTTTACAAGTATTTCCAAAATGAAATTAATTAATGAAAAGATTAATTAAGAAGGCTAGTGATTACTTATGAGCTTAACTGATGTTGGTTTTCCCGTTTGAAATAAATCCCCGATTTGGATGTGTTTGTGGATAGTTAAATAATCGACTATCAAATATGGACCCAAAACGTAACTTTGGAAATGACTTGGAGAAACACGTGAGTTATATAGAATAGTCAACTCCGATGATGTTTTACTATGTGTATAAATCTTGTTTCGTTCTCTTAGGATAAACGATAAGAAAATCCGTCCACTAACGGTCAGGAGGTAACCTTCGCTCTTATCTTTGACTGTTTATTTCCTAAAGAACTGGGGTTGATTTGACCGAAAACTATCGAATGTTGTTTCGAAGAGACCGAGATTGGATATGTTATCGAAATATCACTTCGATCCAACTTAAGCGTTTCAAAGTGAAGACATCTTAAATATGATAGAGTTTGAAGACGGAGCCCTTTGA
This sequence comes from Allium cepa, assembly GCA_030765085.1. Classification (NCBI taxonomy): domain Eukaryota; kingdom Viridiplantae; phylum Streptophyta; class Magnoliopsida; order Asparagales; family Amaryllidaceae; genus Allium; species Allium cepa. The sequence goes on along the minus strand of JASFAV010000025.1, from coordinate 1,441,058 downwards.
AATGCAAGGACTGCTTGCTACTAATCCTGAGGTGATTCCAAAATGGATGTAGTAGAATTAGTGCCTTCGATTTGTTCATCTCTTGGACAACTTCTATGGATGAACGCTGGCATCGCATTGCTGCCTTGAGGGCAGCATTAGCATTCCAAGTAGAAAATGCTAAAGAAAAGGTAAAAAATGGCCTCAAGCCTCATCAACCAGAAAGGACTAAAACAGAGGAGATGTAGCAGGGTTAAGTGAGTCGCTCTCATTAGGGTATTATCATCCCAATTTAGCGTCGGTATTATCTCTCATTTGTATGCTTCAAGACCCATTAAATAAGGGTTGATCATTACTACTAGTCAACTGGTAGGCTGGTCTTGTGTACGTAGGGGATCCTAATGAGTTCCTTGGTGTTATTTTATTTGCAGACGCACCGTGCTGGGCGGTACCCCAGTAGCCTGGTCATGGTATGGAATCCATTTTTCAATAAACACCGTACGGACTTAGTTGTGCTAAAGTATGTTGGAATGTGAGTTGCACGTATTTCAGCTATATTCATATTTTACTTTGACCCCTAGACATTATGATAATATCACTGGATTTTCTCTAAAAAATATTTTGGTGATCGTAATGTAAAAACCCGTCCGTGTTTATATGTGGCGTGGTCATATAAGATACCTTCATGTGAAAGGTTTTGATAAATATTAAATTCCATTTGGTGTGTGTTTTTGTCATGCTGGTTTACCAAATTGACCTAGGCGTTCTTCTGTAACAACCTGCATATTTTACGATTATATATTTAAATATTTTATTTAAAAATAGCATCGTTAGTCGGATTTAAGTCCGAAATGCTACTTTTTGCAAACAGTTGAATTAGAACTCGAGACCACTTCCATTGAGTTCAAAATGTCGTTTGCAACTTTTTAAGTATAAACATCGATATGTTTAGAGTTAAATTGAATTTTGACATTTTCACTTAGGGCTTTGGGTTTCAGCCCAATAACCTAACATAAGACCCTAGCTGCACCTCCTCTCCTCTTCATTCAATCTCATTTTCTAACACTTCAAGCTTTAGCAAAAATGGGGAAAGAGATTGGAAATTAAAATCCTAAGCCCTAGTTTCTTTTGCAAATTCAAGTTCTAGGTCCAAAATCAAAGAGAAGCTTAGGTAAGCATCCTCATCTTCTTCTCCATCTTAATCTCTCTTCAATTTTAGAAATTTCCTATAATCTAACTTAGGAAATATTTTCTTATGAGCTTAGATTGAAGCTTCTTGAGTTGAGATTGACGAGTGGTTGATTTTTCCTTGTTTTAAAAGCTTCTCCTTCATTTTTTTGGGGTTTGAAGGTGAGTTTTTGAACTCACATCTATGTCTATATTTTCGATTGTTGTTAGGTATGAATTCTTAACATCTATTCATGTTCATTTTCTTTTGATTTGAATTAGTTTTATGAATATTCCAATTTTTGGTGTTTTGAAGTCACATCTTTAAAAATTCTAGCTTTGATGTTTGAACATGCTTTTGGTGGTGTATCGAAAAGCATATAGGGTTGGGTTGTCGATTGGTGTAAACCCCTAGCGCCCATCGCTCGTCCGATTGCAATTTGTTAAGATTTTTCCCCACTTGGGGGCTAGGATGATAATGCTGAAGAAGCAGGTTCAGTCGACTGAACCAGGAGATCAGTCGACTGAACCAGGGGCAGAAAAATTCTCTGTCCCTGTATCAGTCGACCGGCCTACTGAGTCAGTCGACTGAGCCCGGAAACCAAGTGTTTCCAGGTCTGTATCAGTCGACTAACTTACTTGGTCAGTCGACTGAGCTTGGAAACCGAGTGTTTCAGGCCTATATCGGTTGACTGACGGTGTTGTCTAGTCGACTGAATCTGGGAATTTGCATTTTTGCCTACTTTAGGCATTTTTGAGTGGATTTCCAAATTTTTAATCGATACTCGTTTCTCCGATTAGTTGTTATCACTTTTGTTGACTTTGATAATTTATTTTTCGGGATTTTTAGGAATATCCATCTTGTTGGATTCGGTATCGATTTATATAGATTTGATTCACGTTTTCATATGTGAATTCTTGGTGGTTGATTGTCCCTACAATCATTTTTGTGACTTGTCACTTTGAAATATAAAGGTTTCTATACTAATAGTAAATATTCAAACTCTTTTACGAAGATGATTTCGACACTATTTTTAATACCAAGCTCTTTATAAAACTGTTTTCCAATCTATTAGTATATATAAACCTTTAACTCATTCGTATGAGAAAATCTAATTAAACGGCTTAGCAAAACAAGTGGTATGAAACGCTTGCGTTTACTTCGTCGGTTAATATTTAGACTTGTTCGATTGAAACTCTTATGACAAATTTCGAGTGGAGATCTACAATTTGTTCGTAAATATTTATGCTAAGCCAGTGGTTGTGAGACATGAAAATAAACTCATCTATTTACTAGCTTAGTGTAGTTCACACTTTTTATTAATCAATGGTGATCATTTTGTGATTTAGACTAGCGATATGCTATGTCTCTTTGTCCATCTGGGGGACTATACCTTGTTTTATTGAGTTTCGTCTCATTTCTTTTGTAGGCTAAGGAACTATTGGTTCTTTGGAGTTTCGACTCATTTTTGTGGGCTAGCGACCCATGCTCTTTTATGGAGTTCGGTTCATCGGGCGTACCGTTGTACTACGTCGCTGTCCGGCTTATCAGGTTCATTAGGCGTACCATTGTACTACATCGTTGTTTCGAATTATTTGAGTTTTAGGTTCCTCGGGCGTACCGATATTGTACTACGTCGTTGCATCGGCTCTATGGTTAGTGACCATGGGATAACGCCCCGTTTGTGATGCACGTGTTGGTGAGTTTTCATGCTCCAGTTCTGTGATAGGCCTCCCCCTTTGTGATTTCTGGATTTCTAGTTAATGATTTTTAGAATTTGTGTTTCACTAATTTTGTGATTGGCATTGATATATTTGTCAATATTTGTGGTTTGGTGAATAAAATAAAGAATTTGACATTCTTTTTTTGGATTTTCTGAGATTTCTTAAGATATTGTATGATTTTTGTGTTGTCTCATGTATACTTTTCATAGTATGGCATTACTCTTATCATACGTTTTTGTCATATCTCTTATTTTATCTCATTTTATCTGATATTTATAGCTAAATTGATCCATTTATTATTTTCTTATTAAATGATACTCGAGTCAGACCGAGATGTTACAGGTGCTTCTGCTTGACTCCTTATCTAGGAACATTATCTGACTTTTGACTGGCTACTCTAGTTTAGTAGTTTTTGTTGTTATACATACGAGATAGAGACTCCTTGATGTATATATATTCTTTTGTCTAGCACTTGTATCTATTCTTTTATGATGTAGTGGATCTTGTATGACCACTACTTTGATGTATACTTTTACATGATATATTCATATCTGTTTCTGCCTTTGTGATATGGATATCTGCGACTGATTTGTGTTTTGCTTATTTCTATATTTGTTTTCGAAGACCACATAGCCACTGTGTAGTCGCTTTGGGTTTGTATTTGATATGTAGGATTCCTCTTGAAAAGAAATACGTGACATACCATCTGACATATCGGTACTCGCACAAAGTCATTACATGGATGGTCGCTCCTCAACAGCCTTATTCTTCGTGTTAGTTGACGGCATTACCTCGTAGTGTCCTTGGCTAGCGTGATTATAGAGGTGGGGCATTACAGCTTGGTACCAAGGACAAAATCTGGAACAATGTAGAATAATCTAGCAAGGACAATTGTCCTAAGTCCTTCTTAGGAGTCGTGCTTTAGGATTTAATTCGAGTCTTCGTACCGTTTTATCCTATTTTCTTTTATGATGCCTTGTTTACCAATCAAGATTGTTTGATATTCATTCTGAGAATAACATTTTTCCTCTTGTTTCTTTCTTTCTTTCTTTCTTATAAAAGAGAAATGGTTAGACCAAATCATGCCAGCGCCCACTACGCCATAGATGGCCTTCTGCAAAAAATTTGCAAGGTGTTGCCAGGTAAAATGTTGCAAAAGCTATACAATTTTGGTCCTACTGCAATGTTGAATTTTTGGTGTTGCCTTAACCATAAAAATGTGTTTCTCTAGCTAAACAAGTGTAATTGATGTAACATTTTTTTATAGTGTTGCTATAGCAGACCTTTGCATATCTTTCGCACCGATCCGCGCAATCTACCAAGGCAAATCCTACGTTGGAGAACGTGACACCTCATCAATCCGAACACCACTCCTTGATCTTTTAGAGCCGCGAAGAAAAAAATTCCCCACAAATAACTTTTTATTTTCATTCTTCTCTGTCTTCTTACAAAGGTTCAAGCGAACATTCTTAATTTGGGGTTCAGCGATTTCGGTTCGATTAGGGCTTCGATTTGGGGGTTCAAGCTTTGTTTAGCGATTTTGCTTCGATTTGGGGGTTCAAGCATTGTTCACATCACTTTAGGGCTTCAATTTCGATTTTAAGGTATAATACTATCTCCCATCACTTTAGGGTTTCGATTTAAACTACTTATAAATTCTTAATTCGGCCTGAATTAACAATTCGACTTGTCTAGGTTTCTTTTTGTTGGACACACACACAAATTTTATCTTTTTATGTTAAAATACTCATATTCATAATTGTAGCGATGGATAGCGAAAACATTTGGATAGAACTTCCAAAGTTTAGTGAAGGATATATTAGCGAGATAAGAGGCTTTATACAAAATGGTTTTTCTAAATTGGCCGTAGGCGATGAAATGACGTGCCCATGCAAGAATTGTAAAAATAGCAAGTGGCGTCGTCCAGATATAATTTATGATCATCCCATCTACAATGGTCCATCTCCATTGTATGTGAAATGGATTTGTGAGGTTTCTCACCCAAATTTTGGAAGGAGTGATGAAGATACAGACTATGATGCTGGTGATTCTGGAGATAATCTAGGTGAAATGTTGCACCGTACTCGTGGAAATATGCAGAACTGTGAAGATGAAAATTCTGATGCACCAAATGCCGATGCTAAAAGATTTTATCGCCTTGTCGAAGATGGAAAGCAGCCATTATATCCTGGTTGTTCAAAATTTTCGAGATTATGTTTTATCATCAGGCTTTATTCTTTAAAATGTGTACATGGAATTACAGAGTCTGCAGTTGGGGATATACTAGAGTTGATGAGAGAGGCTTTTCCACAGGCCCGCATACCTTTATCTTTTAGAGCCGCGAAGAAAATTATTAAAGATTTAGGTCTTGATTACAAAAAAATACACGCATGTCCAAACGATTGCATGCTCTATTGGGCAGAAAATGAAGATAAAGATGTCTGTAACTCTTGTGGTATTTCGAGATGGGAAGAGGAAAATAAAGGCACCCATGACAATGATCCAGAGAAGTTGATTCACAAAGTCCCGGCAAAAGTAATGCGTTACTTTCCGCTAAAACCAAGGTTGTAAAGGCTGTTTATATGCAAGGAGTATTCACAACTTATGAGATGGCATTCTGTGGGCCGAAAAAAAGATGGAAAACTTAGACATCCAGCTGATAGCGAGATTTGGAAGGCGATGGATGCTATGTATCCTGATTTTTCATCAGAAAATAGAAATATCAGATTGGGTGTAGCCTCTGATGGATTCAATCCTTTTCGTACAATGAGTACAACTTACAGTACATGGCCAATTGTATTAGTTAACTACAACCTTCCATCTTGGTTGTGCATGAAGCCCGAAAATCTAATTCTTTCAACACTCATCTCTGGTCCAGAGTCTCCAAAGAATAAAATTGATGTATATATGCAGCCTCTAATTGAAGAGTTGAAAGAATTATGGGATCTAGGCATAGAAACTTATGATGCCTTTACTGATCAAAAAGTCATGTTACGTGCAAGTGTGTTGTGGACCATTAGCTATTTTCCGGGGTATGCAATGTTATCCGGTTGGAGCACGAAGGGTAAATTGGGTTGTCCTGTATGCCATTATGAGACTTCTTCGATGTACTTGAAACATAGTAAAAAAATGTGCTACATGAATCATAGAAAATTTCTAGATCCGAAACACAAGTGGAGGTTTGATAAGAGGAGGTTTAATGGTGAAGTTGAAATAGGACAGATTCCGGGAAATTTATCAGGAACAGACATTGAAGAACTGTTGCCTGACTTTGAAAATAATTTTGGGAAGAAAAAGGATTCCCCTTTCAAAAAGAAGTCAATATTTTTCAATTTACTGTATTGGAGCCACAATTTATTGCGACATAACCTTGATGTTATGCATATAGAGAAAAACATATGCGACAACATACTCGGTACTTTTCTAAATATTAGTGGCAAGTCAAAAGACCATTTGAATGCTCGTTTTGATTTACAGGAAATGGGCATCAGGAAGGTCCAGCATCCCTTTTTATCAAATGACGGCGAACACTTTGAGATTAGGGCTGCCATATTTGACATGACGAATAAAGAAAAAGAAATATTTTGCTCAGTACTGGAGAATGTTAAATTGCCATACGGTTGTGCAGCCAATATCAGTCGGTGTGTTCACACGAAGGAAAGGAAAACTCAGGGTACAAGACCCATGATGCTCATTTTCTACTTCACTACTTGTTGCAATTTGCTGTGAAAAAACACTGAAGCCTGAGGTTGCATTGCCTCTGATAAGATTTGGTGCATTCTTAAGAGGTCTTTGGGGCAAAGTAATTGATCTGGAAGATGTGAAGAGGCAACAACAAGAAATTGTCGAAATCCTTTACCAATTTGAGATGATATTTCCACCGGCTTTCTTTGACATAATGGTTCACTTGACGGTTCACTTGTGCAAGGAAGTTGAATACGGTGGACCTGTGCACGTTCGATGTATGTTTTCGATTAAGCGTTATCTAGCTAAACTCAAATCTTATGTGCGCAACAGATCTAAACCGGAGGGTTCCATCGCCGAAGGTTACTTGGCAGAATAATGCTTGACATTCTGCTCAAGATTCTTAAGCGGTGGTGATGCAGTACCAAAATTTGAAAATTGTCCACAAAATATGGAATATGCTATTGGTACAAAAAGAAATAGAGACGGAAAAGCTATTCATCTAAAAGAATAGTCTGAGTGGATGGCATGTCATCGGTACATTCTATTCAATTGTGGTAACGAGGAAATAGATAATTTAAAAGAGTAGGTTTTTATGTTCTAATTTTATTCTAGTAAGTACTAAAGAATTAGAATATTTCTTTATTTATATTAATACCATCATAATTATTATAGGGAACATCGAGCTTTAATTGATGGTCATGCAATATCGAGAAGATATAAAAGAGAGAGAGCACATACTGAAGAATTCTGGAAATGGCAGAAGGATGAGATTGGGAAAAAAGAGGACATTTCGAAAGAGCTAGATGTGCTTACAATGGGCCCTAATCGGACAGCTAGGAAATTTAGTGGATATGTTATTAATGGATACAGATTCCATAAAAAATATAGAGATGCTAAGTGTAAAACACAGAATAGTGGTGTATTCTTGACTGCCTTGACCACTAGCTTTGCAAGTTCAAAAGATCAAAATCCATTGGTTGGTAATGTTAGTTACTACGGAGCAATTGAATAAATACTAGAAATTGATTATTGGGGAGAAATTTCAGTGGTTTTATTTAAGTGTTGCTGGTACCAAGAAGAGAAAGATTTGTATGGGATGACTCGAGTTAATTTTAATAAATTGTGCCAGAAATCTGATCCGTATGTTATGGCTTCACAAGTACAACAAGTATTTTATGTACAAGATCCAACTGATACGACACTTTATAATGTTGTCAAGAAATTGCCGAGGGACTGGTGTGAAGTCGAAAATGAAAATTGAAATGAAGATGATCCAGTTTTACATGATATTCAATGTGGTATTGGAATAGAAAATCAAGTTAGTGATGTTAGGTGGTACAGAGATGACGTCCCAGCAACACAAATCCTCATTCCGCCTAGCATAGAGGAAACTTCCTCTTGATTTCTATGTAGCAATATCAAGTGGCTTCTATTTATGTATTGGTTCTTAATTAAGGGACGACTTCTGTATCTGTTGATTTTCATAATTAATTTACTACTTTTTAGTTACTTGACTGCTTGTAAGTTATTCTGATTTTATGTGTTCCCTTGTTGTTTCTAGTGCTTTATATACCTGCATACACATATAATCCGGACCATGAGGAGCATAGTGAAGATGATACTTCACAAAGTCCAAGAAAGGTGTGTGATAGCTATATATCTTATTTTTTCTGCTTATGAAGATAATAACTATAAAATCCAATCTTATTTCCTACTTATATATACAATTTAGAGAACTAAAAAAGTTGAGAAGCCCAAGCTTGTTAGTGGACCACAAACTCGTTCAGCTAGTGGTATCGCAAAGGAAAAGGAAAAGTTGAGAAGCACAAGCCCAAGCCTGGTAGTAAGTTCAACTGAGAAGGATGTTGAAGGAAAAGGAACAATGGATGATTATTTGGCTCTACGGGAACGACAAAAGACAAATGCTGCAAAAGCTAGTGCAAGTGGTATGGCAAATAAGTATGTTGCGGAGAATGTCTTGCCAGACGTTGAAAATGTAGAAGTTGAAGCAGGTACTAAATTGATGTGACAATAATATTTAATATTACAGTAGGATTAATATTTAAGTACCGAATTCACATTATGATTTATGTTATTATTTGATGGGACTTTTCATTTTAATTAAAGGTGAAGTTCCTAAAAGACTCAGAGGTCACACAAAGATGTTTAATGTTCATAAAAGGGCGAATGACAAAAGATTTGTAATTATGATGAACCAGTGGTTCCAACCTATTTCAGATGATGACAAAGTAATATCTGAACTGAGCAACTTTTTAGGAACATTGAAAAGGTCTGTGCCACTTACGTATAAATCTTGGTCGGATGTTCCTGAAAAGTTGAAGAAATCTCTATGGGATTATGTTAAGGTAATCTATTATTAACTATAATGTTGCTGAATTTTACTTTAGTAAGTAATATTGATCTATTAACTATAACGTAGCTGAATTTTGATTTATTTATTCTTTTTTATCTTTGATTTATATTTAAGCAACGGTATATTATTCCAGATGAATGTGAAAACTGGGTGTTGAAGTCTATTCGTGACTGTTGAACGGGGTACAAGAGTCGCATAAAAACAACTCATTATAAAGCTTATAAGTCTTATGAGGAGAGGCTAGATAACAAGCCGGACAACATCCCAGTGGAGGATTTTAAAGTGCTCTTGAGGTATTGGGCAGATGATGAGATTCATGTATACGTACATATTATTTATTTCGCAAGATAAACGAGTACTTTTTTTGTGAGATAAACGAGTACTTTGTTTTTTGTGTATTTTTTAGCAAAAAGCCCTGAAAAATTCTGATAGTCGTAAGTCGTATCAAGACACACACATCGCTGGTCCAAAGTCGTTCGCCCAGCTTCGTCATAAGATGGTATGTGATACTTTACATTTTTGACTGAAGAGAGTGTATGCTAAACTATCTATTGAACTTGTATCAGGAGACACCATCCGATGCAGTACTTTTTCTTAAAAGTCATAAGAGAACAGATGGATGTGAGTACGTGTCTAATCCTCAAGTAATGAATTACAAACTTGTAAGTAATAATTCTGTTTTGTAATAATTTTGTTCTATTTTGCACATACTGCACATTGTTCATGTCTTGCTCATGTGCATGTATGCTCATGTCCTTGAAACTGTCCTTGAAACACTTGTTGAACCTGAGTTTCGCAAACGTACTATGGCATAGATGTTTGCTTTGGAAATTGTAATTGAGTATATTGTGAGATTAAGAATTTTGATCCCTCAGCCCTTTTTTTTCCTTTTCTAGTCGAATGAGGAGGACTTGCTTTTGCGTTTGGCTAGAAATGACACAAAAACTGGAAACGAAGAAATGAATTTGGTTAAAGGGATTACAGACTTGGTTTATATAAAATATATGTCCATAGTAATACACATATGTGCATAAATAAAATGAATGGTCGTTTGAAGCCTCAGAATCCAGATGACGAAGCCGTAGCTGGCTGTCGACGGAATTGTTTTCCAGTTTTTACTAGTATATATGTTACAAATTGTTTTCTAATTACATGCACATAAACAAATTATTTTCCAAAATGTGGCTTTCTCTGCATTTGCTGTACACAATCCATATGTAAGCGTTTGCTGAATTCTCTGCATTTACTGTAGGGTAATTTTGATGTGGCTTTATTTTGTAGGACTTAGTTCAAAAGGCAATGGCCGGTGGAGAAGGAGGAAATACCATTGAAACAGTAATTTCGAATGGAAAATCACAGGGTCGTTCTTTGCTTATAAGGAGGCATGCAAAGTGTGTAAAACAATCAACCGAGGCTCTAACAAATGCTTACGTACATGACTTAAGGCAAAGGCTTGTCGAAGAAATGGAAGCACAACTAGAATCCAAGGTAAATCAGAAGGTACAAGAGAATTTGGCTAAGGTGCTTAAGAAATTAGGTGATGCCAACCCGGAGACGAACATCAATGTAGAGGATCTAACTTCCACAATCATGTCCAGTGAGATTGATAATCTGACTGGAGGCACCAGCTCTTAAGTCTCATTTATGAATTGTTATGTGTACCGGATATTTTGGGGTAGCTTTGTAGTATTTTGGGGTAACTGACATGAATTGTGATGTGTACTGCTGTATGAATTGTTATCTGTACTATGTATTATGCTATGTATTATGCATGTGTTTTATGTGATATTGTACTGTGTATTATGCAAGTGTTCTATGTGATATTGTACTGTTCTATGTGCTCTTAGTGTCTCTTCAGTATAGTGTTGCAGTAGCTTCAGTATAGTGTTGCAGTAGCTTCAGAATAGTGTTGCAGTAGCTTCATAATAGTGTTGCCACCGGGTTATAAATGTTGCTTAAAATAATGTTGCAATAGTCATTCAAGGTGTTCCACAGGGATGGACCCAGTTGGGTCATAGGCCCCACATTGTGGGCCCCACAACTTCAGAAAGTTAATATCTATAGCAACATTTTTGGAATGTTGCTACAGACACCTATGGGTGTTGCCATAGACCCAAATAGGGTTCTATTGCAACAATATTACTTATGTTGCCTTAGATAGTCAAAATGTTGCCTTTGAGGTCTAACGCAATGGCAAAAATTGCATCACCCTAAAAGTGTTGCCATAGACCTATGACAACATTTTTAGGGCCTGTGCCAACATTTTTTTTGTGTTGCAGAAGGCCATTTATGGCGTAGTGGCCGGTCAATCCAGTGCCACTCGTTAGGATGGAGTATTTATGTCAGCTCAACAACTTCTAGATCTTGTAAAGAATGCTCAAGCTGTCGGACCCATTTCAGAGCCTACTCACCCAAAATTCGGATTTGCACGCCTGTGCAGTGATTATTCCAATTTGGGTGGAAAGCCATTCAAGGGTTCCGAGAGCGTTACAGAAGTTGAAGCTTGGCTTAGAACATGTGATCACATCTTTTCTCGCATGAATCTTATTGATCTTCATCGAGTCTAAGTGGCTTCTAGTATGCTCCAAGAAAGAGCATTAGATTGATGTGAGCTTCTGATTTCTGAAATTAATGAAGCAGATCTTACTTTGGAGCAATTTCGGAAAAGATTTGAATTGAAGTTTGTAACAGAAGCTGAAAAAGTGACTCTGGCCCATCGTTTTATTGACCTTGTTCAAGGTGAATCTTCTATGGCAGATTATGTCGCATCTTTTAAATCCATCTCTAAATATAGGGTCGAGTATATAAATACCCTATTGAAGAAAAATCATCAAAGGTTCATCTATGGCTTGAATAAGAATCTTAGAAAGCCTTTACTTCTGAAGCTGGAAGTTTCTTTCGACCAGCTTGTTAATATCGCTCTTCGACTTAAAGAGGCAGATAAAGAAGATGATGCTGAAGTTGTGGTGCCAAACCGAACTTCAACAACAACAAGAAGAGGCCTATTAAGTTTAAAGGTCCTTATCCCAACAAGAAAGGGAAGCAAGAAACTCCGGTAGAAAAGACTACTGCCTCTAGTCATGGGCAATTCTACAATTGTGGTCCTAAGGACTATTTCACTAATAGATGTACGAAACCTGTCTTTTATCGTTATTGCAAAAGTTCGGGTCATCTTTTATCTTCTTGTCCCAAACTCCAAAGCAAGAACGAGGGAAAGCTAAATGTTGTGCAAGCCCCTAGTAACACTTCTCATGGTCAAGGTATTTCTCATTCTATCCTTGATGGCATTATTATGTTTCGTGATCATCCTATTCGAGTTCTTTTTGATACGGGTGCATCCCATTCTTTTATATCATACTATTTCTTTAAGTGTTATGGCTTTGATGACTTCTTTGAGAATTACGAATCCGGTTGATGGATCCGCAACACTCAGTTTGCTTTGTAAAGATGTCGAGATTATTTTATGTGATTTTTCCTTCCATGCCGATTTAAATGTCATGCGTTACTTGGGCTTCAAAATGATTTTTGGAATGGATTGGCTTAAACATTATGAAGCCCATATCCTATGTTTTGAGCGGACTATTCATCTTCGACATCTCAATCTGTTAAGCAGATTTCTATTGTTCTCAAAAATTCAGGTTCTAAATTGGCAGCATCCTTGTATTCTCTAAACCATCATGATGACGATAATGATGATGAGGAAGATGTAATTTCTCTCATTCACGTTGTTCGTGAATTTTCCGATATATTTGAGCCCATTTTAGGATTACCACCTAAACGAGCAATTGAGTTCCGAATTAATCTAATCCTTGGAGCTCTACATATCACTCGTCCTCCTTATCGTATGTCTAATAAGGAAAATGAGGAGATGCGTAAATAATTATCTGAATTGGAAGCAAAGCATTTTATTCGTTCTAGTTCCTCTCCATGGGGAGCTTCAGCTATTTTTGTGAAGAAACCCGATGGTACACTTAGGCTTTGCGTTGACTACCGCAAGCTTAATGATCTTACCATTAAGAATAAATATCTTTACCTCGGATTGATGATCTGTTCGATCAATTTAGTGGTGCTAGAGTCTTTTCACAGTTAGACTTAGCAACCGGTTTTCATCAGCTTCGAATTGCAGAGGGTAGCATTCCTTTGACATCATTCTGTACTCGTTATGGATCTTATGAATGGCTTGTTATGCCATTTGGTTTAACGAATGCCCCAGCTTGTTTTGTTGACCTTATGAATCATGTTTTCAAAGACTTCCTCGATCGATTTATTCTCATCTTTATAGATGTTATTCATGTTCATTCTAAAACCGAGGAAGAGCATGAAAAGCATCTTTGGATTATGTTGGAAACTCTTAGGAGCAATCAATTGAAAGAAAAATTTTCTAAGTACCACTTTTGGCAATCTCGTGTAAAATTTCTCGGTCATATTATTTTCGAATCCGAAATTTCCATGGATCCTTCAAAGATAGAAGCAATTCAAAATTGGAAAAGACCGGAGAGTGTGACGGAAATCCATAGTTTTCTTGGATTGGCGGGTTATTACCGTCGGTTCATAAAAGACTTTTCTAAAATTTCCATGCCTCTTAATAGTTTGACAAAGAAAGGATATAAATACATTTGGTCTGACAAATGTGAAGCTTCTTTTCAGAAATTTAAAGAACCTGTAACGACCTGATTTTCGACTTTCGAAAGTCGACATTAATGCGCACACTGTATCAAATGCCGCACAGTCGAATGCCGAAAAACCGAATCGTTAGGGTTAAAAAGAAGAAGATAGAAGAAGAGATAGAAACAATAAATAGAATCTCACATTTTCCAGTGGAATAAATACAATAGATAAATGAATAATCGTTAAAACAAAGGCACTATATGAGTTTATACATACATCATCAGAGTGTACAACAACAAAACAAAGCTGGCAATCATAATAACTTATGTACAAGAAATTTTGGCTTGCACTAACCCAAATACAACAGACACTACATAGTATAAGTGATACGCTTCACCATTCAGCTCGCTCCAGATCTCCACAGCATCTCTTTTCTGACTTCGCTCCAGAATAACTGATAATCTGAATTTAGGCTGCCCGTGTCGAAATTGGTGGACACCCAGAATTTAGAAAGGAAACAATAAACTCCAGGTCAGTCATGAGACTGGTGTGAGATCTTAAAATAACAATTATTTTCAAAAAGAAAATAAAAATAAATCTACTATGCTTTTGGAAAGTGAAGCTACCATAAGGCCTCCCGCCACACACACAATGCAAACGCAGAATTGGAGGAGATTTCTCCTTATGATAATCAAACATGCTTGATATGCAAAATCCTTTTTAATGTTACCATTTGTGCATAATGTGGAAAACATTTCGAAAGTATAATATTAATCTTAGCCAGCATACAACCATTATTGTATGCCTACTATGGCTACCATCTAAATAGTGGGACGCCGCCATAAGTAAATGGCAGGTTATACAACCAAAACCGTACGAAACGCGTATTGGAGATTGGATTTCCAACACATGGTCAGGCTAAGGAACTTCCTACTGCCACATGGGTATGCCTCTGGAAAGACGCCCCGAGAACTTAACCAGCTCTGTACCAACACAAGGCCGAGTTACCTCCATAACTAGGTAACCACTACACGAGTATGCCATCCCAGGTCGTTTGCAACCTTATTCGGGGATCCTCAACCACAAAGCAAAAACCACAAAATATTATAAATTTGCAGTAACCATATAGGTTAAATATCTGGGCTCCATACCATGATACCACCCTTTTCCAAAAGGAAATGTCATACCCTAAAGGGCGCGACCCTCATAACCTTGCCGCATTCTTCCTGTTTTGACCATTTTCGGGGTGTGAGGTCCGATGAAGTCTCGTCCACAAAGCTACACTTTTCAAAAAGTCATGCTTCAATCAATAAATGATCAGCAGCACTTCGTATGCCACATTACCAAATTGGGAATGTATCACTAGTAACCATCAACTACATAACCTCTAAGCTCATACATCTCAGAGAAGGGTGTTAAGCTAAGAGAATAAATTCTTCGCCACCAACAGAAATGTATTTTATAGAAACCAGCTTTAAATCTCAAAGTGTAACGTCAGACACACATCCATACATGTCCGTTTCGGGATCGAACGGAACCAAAGGCACTTCAAAGAAGCCCTTGCAAATCCGGATATTCACTTATCACGTTTGGAATCTCCATCACAAAGGGTGATAAAAACTCTATACCGGAGCAACCCAGTGCAGAGTCATTCGGCAGGTAATCCTTTCGCTTTCAAAAATACCCGGTCTTCAACAGCATCTTCAAATGCAATCCCATTTCGTCGTATCATCATTCGAAATGGGTTTTACGACACAAAGTCCTCTCTTGGCCAATCCGAATAACGAGCGCTTATTTAAAAAAAAAGTTTTACATTCATATTTCAAACAAATCAAGACAATTTCCACTTTTAAACAAAAGATCCATCACAAAGATTCAATGTGGTTTTCAAATTTCCATTTGGAATCCGACCCTAGGTCGCATCGAAATTAAAATGCCATTAAAGGTCAATAATGATAGTCGGTTATTTAACTATCAATCAATAGTCACAACAATCACCAGATTTCAAATAATTTTACCCCAATTATTTATTTTTAAAATATCTTTGCAAGATAAAATTTTAACACTTCAACAATTTGAAAAATATTTCAAATCAATTTCCACATTTTAATCCTTTGAAAACAAATTTCAAATCATTTCCCTCACGTGGAATAAATTTTCAAATATTTATTTATTTCCACTGAAAATTTGCCGAGTTCAAATACTTTAAAATAATTCAAATCACTTATCCAAAATATTCTTGGAACATCTAAAATAAAAAAATCTTTAAATACTTACTTAAATATTGGTTATGAAAACATTATACTAATTATCACATCTAAAACTTCAAGTCCAAACTAATTTTAAAATAAAATTAGTAGATAGAGTATAAATATTCGAATAACTATTTTCTAATCAAATATCAATTTAATCTTTTAAAATAATCCCTTTTATACTTAATTAAATAAATCTTTACTTTAAAGATTTAAAATAATTCCCAAAAATAATTTCTCCAACGATATTCTTTTAAAACCAAATCTAGAACTTTTAATTTTGTTTCAAAAACTATTTTAAAAAAATACTCGGATTTTCAGGGGAAGTACACCTTCCATTCTAAAATGGTTCATTCAAATCAATTAATAAATCTTTCTGGATTTATTTTAAATTTACGTTCCAAATCCGTAAATTCCTTTCCACACTTTTAAAATAAAACAATATTTATTTTAAAAAAAATTCCCTTTCCTTTTTAAATTCCCATTGTAAATTCAAATTCCCAAATATCCACTGATATATGATTTTAAATCGATTTCAAAAATCATTTACAAACACCAAATCAATTTCCAAATTGATTCCAAATTTTATTTTAAACACCAAATAAAATTCAAAATTGATTTCTAAATTTATTTCAACACCAAATCGATTTTCATTCAGACACCAAATCAATTTTCATATTGATTTCCCAAAGATTTATTATTTTAACACCAAATCAATTTTCGATTTTTTTTAAATGAATTCCTTTATCTTTTCCAAATTATTTAAAAACCATATTTTTAAAATAAATTCTTCACCTTTTGAATATTATTACTTGAAATCCATTTATTAAACTTTTTTCCATATTTGGAATTTTATTCAATAGGATTTCACTATAGATTTTATACTTAAATTTAAAATCCAATTTTATTTATTTCTAGTATCCTACGATACCAAAAATATATTCGGCTAAATTTTATCCTTCTACGACTTCAATCACAATATAATCATACACAGATTTTAAATAAATCAACACATAATATTGGAATAAATTCAGATATTTAAGGAATCCAGTTGGATCCCTCCAACCCGTTTCCCTACATCCACAGACATTAGCACAATAATTAAATACCAATTCCACATCGAGGTGGAATATCGCGGTATATGAGATTTATAAAATATCATCCGCTATTATGCAACGTTTAGGGTCTCATCCGCTATATAATGCGGAAATTCAATCACTCCAAATACATATATAATACCAATTCCACTTCGAGGTGGAATATCACAGTATATGGGTTTAATATATAATATCAGTCGCTATTATGCAGCGCATAGGGTCTAAACTAATATAACTGATAATAAATTAATCATCCAAGCACACAATCAATCAATTTTAAATTTAACTATTTAAAATTAACTGGAGATTCTAATTGAGTGAGAAGATCTCACCTTTTATTATGCATGCAATCCAATTTCTTTCCAGCTCGATTTCTTCACAGTTTTAGACCTTATATAAGCATTTATACAATTTATCAATATCCGAATAAATTGAACAATTTATTTTTTTAACAAATTTAATTAACCAGTGATTTTATTTTTAACAATACTTTCCATTTTAAATCAATTCCTTTCAATAATTTATTTAACAATAATTAAAATTAAAACTAAATTTCCTTTTAAACAAATTAATCAACTAAAAATTTAGTTTAAACAATTTTTTTTAGATGTCCTTTAGTAACTAAAAATAATTAAATAGGTTAACCAACTACTTTAACTATTTATCCTCCAAATTCATTATTTTGGATATCTAAAACTAAATTTGAATTTTTGTAAATGTATATTTATTTTATATAAACAATACAGAATTTTCTTTACTATAAAATTTCTAATACATATATATTTGTAAAAATATAAAAATTCTAGATTTAAACATTCTACTGTGCATATATTCGTATATATATTATTAAATTAATATATATATCTGGCTGCAAATCAGATATTGATACATACATACATATACATACATATATATATATATATATTTGAATAAAAATTGAAGACATTAACTACAATCTTTACCTTACAGCAATCAGACAAACCCGGATCCATCCATCAGTCGACGCCTTTGAAGACGCCTAAGCCTCCACTCCTTTCGACCCTAACCACCACTCCTTTCGACCCTAACCACCACTCGATCACTCGACCCATATGAAATTCACACGCGAGCCTGGCAGCACGGCCACCAATCTCCCTCTCTTAATAATCCCGAGTTGAACCCCTTGCCTCATGCGCCACCTCGCCATTGCGAATACCACAGCCACTTGCCGCCCATCGAGTCGCCGCTGCACACACCGTAGACGATCCATTGCCACACGTGATCGAGCTCAAGGTCTAGCAATCGCGACTCGATTTGAATCGTGACCTGAGCTCGCACGATACCTCCTTCTCTCCCGAATTTGATCTCGCCCAATATTTTTTTTCAATTTTGAAATGTGAGATTTGGTTGGAACGAACTGTATGATTTCCTTCATTTTTTAAAATAAGGAGCGACCATTAATTTTTTTAATGAACGAGGTTATTTTTTTATTGAACGAAGTGGTTTCGTTTCATTTCTTTTCTTTTATGTTGACGAGAATAAAAAATTTCAACGCGTGTATGCCCAACGAACACGTGGTTGAATTTTCCTTCAATGTGTCTGATGCTACAGTAATGAAATTATGTTATTTTTATTTTGAATTCAAATTCAAATTTTAATCGTATCCAATTACGCAACTTAAAATCTCGATCTCCAATAGAGGCATGCCACCATGCGTTTATAATGTTATATGCCTATTCCGAACGCAATGGAAAAGGTTCCGATTTTAAATTCGATCGTATGGAGAAGATAGCTTTTTGGACCCAGTTATTAAATTAAATTTTCAATAAAATTTCTACGCGTTTACTTATCGTATGGCCAAACTATAATTCCAAACACTACGAAAATTGAAATCCGATAATAAAACAATAATACGGATCCAATGGAACTGGTTTCATCTAATTCCGAGACTGTGCCTCGGAAGGCTATTTTTAAATATCGATTTAAGAGATATAATTTCAAAACTAAACAAAACATTTTCAAATCTAATTCTGAAGCATCCATTATCTTCAGTATTATCAATATAAATTTTCAAAGCCTTGAAAATATTTTTTAATAAGCATAAAACTATAGATTAAATTTTTACCCATCATTAATAAATTAAATTCAATCATTTAATTACCAAATTCTTTCTGATATTTGAAATTCAAGTTAAATCAACCTCTAAATATTAAAATTCAATCAAATATTTTAATTTCAAATGTCAAAATTTCTGGGTCATCACATCCTTCCCCCCATAAAAGAATTTTGTCCCGAAATTACTTGTTAAGAAGAATGATCCTTAACCCATTTATCATTTTCCCAAAACCAAACATTTTTAACTTTCCAAAAAAAATCTTTTTATTAGAGACCCGTTATCATTTCAACTAACTTTCCAAAATCAACCATAGATTCCAAACAACATTGTTTTCTTTAACAATTAAAATTTAAATTCAAATTTTAAATTTTCAAAATTTTTCTCAAATTTTTTTCTAACTTCCAAAATTTTTCAAAAAATTTCGCCAGCGTCTCCTTTACGCTGCTGGCTTGGTACGACTACAAAATGCCACAACGGCCCCCCAGATTTCAAAAGAAAACAAAAGGTCAAGCGGCTAAACAAGAAAGTCTTCAAATTTCATACTGAAATTTAAATACATAGCTTTTTCGAGCAATTCAAAAAATTTCTTCAAAATCAAATTCCAATTTATCTTTTTCCTGTAACACATCTGTATATCCTACTAGTCATAATATCCAATTACAACATTCATATATCATTTTGCATATTTCATTACAAAAGTTTGAATACTTACTTCTTATACCATTTTTACATCTTGTACCATTTTTACTTCTTGTACCAATTTTACTTCACAATTGAAGTTATATATTGTGATAGTCCCTTTTTTGGACTTCCGAAAGTCGAAGTCGATACGTCCACTATATCGATTGCCGAACAATCGAATACCGGAAAAGTCGGACCATTATGGTTTAAGGAAAAGAAGATAGAAGAAGAAGAAAAGAAAACAATAACAGAATCTCACATTTCTCAGTGGAACAAATATAATAGATAAATGAATATCTTTAAAACAAAGAACTATATCAGTTTATACATTACATTACATTATCAGAGTTTACAACAACAAACAGCGGAAAAGAAATATTACATATATTAGTGATACGCCTCGCCATCCAGCTCCAACTCCTGATCTCCACAGCAACTTCTTGACTTTGCTCCCGAGTAACTGCTAACCTGGCTCTAGGATGCTCGTGTGGAAAATTATAAGCACCCTAAGTTTAGAAAGGGAACAACAAACTCCAGGTCAGTCGTGAGACTGGTGTGAGATCATAAATAGCTATTTTCACAAAGAAAATAAAAGGAAATCCACTATGCTTTTGGAAAATGAAACTACAATAAGGCCTCCCGCCACACACACAATGCAAACGCAGAATTGGAGAAGATTTCTCCTTATGATAGTCAAACATGCTTAATACGCCAAATCTTTTTAATATTATCATTAGTGCATAGTGCGGAAAACATTTCGAATGTATAATACTAATCTTAGCTAGCATAGGCATTTCGCACTTATGCCTACTATAGCTACCATGTTCAATAGCAGGTTACCGCCACATTCCATGGAAGGTTATACAACTAAAACCGTACATGGCGCGTGTTGTTTCTTTGGATTTCCAACAAATGGTCAGGCTAAGTAACTTCCTACGACCACATGGGTACGCCTCTGGAGGGACGTCCCGAGAACCTACCCGGCTCTCTGCCAACACAAGGCGGGTTACCCCCTTCCCGGGAAGTAAAATCTAAGATATGCCACCCCCGGTCGTTTGCGACCTTTATCCGAGGATCCTCTACACCAACAACCACAAAGAAAAGTATTTACAGTAACCACATAGGTTAAATATCAGGGCTCCATACCTGACACCACCCTTTTCCATAAGGAATGGACATACCCTAGGAGAGCTACCCCTGAAACCTTGCTGCATCTTTCCTGTTTCGACCATTGCCGGTTTGTGAGGCTCGAAGAGGTTTCGTCCACAAAGATACACTTTTCACAAAGTCATGCATTGATCAACAAATGATCAGCAACACTTCGTATGCCACATTACCAAATTGGGAATGTATCACTAGTAACTATCAACTACATAACCTCTGAGCACGTATGTCTCAGAGAAGGGTGTTAAGCTAAGAGAATAAATTCTCCGCCACCAACAAAAATGTATTTGATAGAAACCAGCTTTACATCTCAAAGTGTAACGTCAAACACACATCCATACAAGTCCGTTCCGGGATCGAACGGAACCGAAGGCACTTCAAAGAAGCCCCTGCAAATTCGGATATTTACTAATCACGTCCGGAATCCCCATCACAAAGGGGTGATAAAATCTCTATACCGGAGCAACTCGGTGCAGAGACATTCGACAGGTAATCCTTTCATTTTCTAAAAAACCCGGTCTTCAACACCATCTTCAAATGTAATCCCATTTTGTCGTTTCATTATTCAGAATGGGTTTTATGACACAAGGTCCTCTCCACGCTAATCCGAATAATGATCGGTTATTTTTAAAAATAAGTGTTCATTAAGATTTCAAACAGTTCACAACAAATTTCACTTTGATCTTTTTAAATAAAAAATTCATCACAATCACAAAGGTTCGATGTGGGTTTCGAAGATCCATTAGGAATTCGACTCCCGGTCGCATCGAAATTCAAATGCCATTTAAAGGCCAACATTGATAGTCGGTTATTTAACTATCAATAAATATTCACAACAATCACCATATTTAAATAATTTTTTTCCCAACTATTTATTTTCAAAATATCTTCGCCAGGTATATTTTCATATCTTAATCCTTTTGAAAAAAAATTCAAATTACTTTCCACGGTTTAATACTTTAAAGACAAATTTAGAATCACTTTTCCTTACGCGCAATACATTTCCAAATATTTATTAGTTTCCACTAAAAATCTGCCGAGTTCAAATAATTAAAAATACTTATCCAAAATATACTTGGAAACATTAAAATAAACCTATCTTAAAATACTTGCTTAAATATTAGTTATGAAAATTATCATACAAATATCTCATATAATAATTCAAGTCCAAAATAATTTTAAAATAAAATTAGTAGATAGGATATAACTATTTAAATATCCATTTTCTAAGACAAATATCAATTAAAATTTTAAATAATCACTTCTATAATAAATTAGAATGAATCTTTACTTTAAAGAGTTTCAAAATAACCCAAGTAAATGATTTCTCCAAAATAATCTTTTCTTAAAACCATCTTCACAACTTCAATTTTATATTTGTAGACTATATTGAAAGCATACTCGGCTTCCCAGGGAAAGTACACCTTCCATTCTAAAATGGTTCATTCAAATCAATTTATAAATCCTTCTGGATTTACTATAAATTTATATTCCAAATTCGTAAAATCCTTTCCATACTTTTAAAAATAAAAGAATATTTATTTTTAAAACAAATTTTCCTTTCTTTTATAAAATTCCCATTGTGAATTTAAATTCCCAAATATCCATTGATATATGATTTTTAAATTGATTTCAAGAATCGTATACAAACACCAAATCAATTTCCAATTTGATTTCAAATTTTATTTTTAACACCAAATCAAATTCCAAATTGATTTACCAAAGATTTATTTTAAAACACCAAATCAATTTTTAATTTGATTTACAAATTTATTGCCTTTAAAAATAAATTCCTTTATCAAATCTTTTCCCATTTTCTTGGAATTTATTCAACAGGATTTCACTATAGATTTTCTACTTAATTTAAAAGTCCAATTTTATTTATTTCTTGTATCTTACAATACCAAAAATATATTCAGCTAAATTTTAGCCTACAATGATTTCAATTACGATATAATCGCACAGAGATTATCAACACATAACATATGAAACAAATTCAATATTTGAGGAATCCAGTTGGATCCCTCTAACCTGTTTCCCTGCATCCACAGACGTTAGCACAACAATAAAATACCAATTCCACTTCGAGGAGGAATATCGCGGTATATGAGATTTATAAAATATCATCCGCTATTATGCGGCGCATAGGGTCTCATCCGCTATATAATGCAGGAAATCAATCACCCAATATATACTATATACTACTATATATATATATATTATATCATCCACTGAATAATTATAATAAGTCAATCATCCAAGCACATAGTCAACCAATTTAAATTTAACTATTTAAAATCAAACTGGAAATTCAAATTTGAACTTGAGTGAGAAGATCTCACCTTTTATTATGCATGCAATCCAATTTCTTTCCAGCTTGATTTCTTCACAGTTTTAGAACTTGTATAAATAATTATACAATTTATTAATATTCGAAACAAATCAAACAATCCAATTTCTATTTAATAATTTTATTTAATTAAATTTAAACTAATTCCTTTAGTAACTAAAAACAATTAAATAAGTATATTAAACAAGTTAATTACTTTTAATACATTATTTAAAACAAACTATTAAACTAAAATGTGTACATGAATGTTTAGGATTATTTTTATGTAGATTCAAAGTTTAACTTTATATATAAACCCCTAAAACGTTTAAAATTTCTATTATATTCTTTTCACAATCCTATCTATATATACATTTCTATTTCAAATTAAATTATGTATCTAAATTAATACACACACACACACATATGTATATATATATATATTTAATAAATCTTATTACAGAATTATTCTATTTCCTACTACTACCTGTATATATATATATCACTGACTAAAGGTTTCTGCTTCTTAAACCTTATATATTTTCAATCTAAATATAATTTACTAAATCAAGTTGAACTCGAGGAAGATGAAATCGAATACTCACAGCTTAAATTGCTCAAATGAAGCCTTCGACCATCGCACTTCGTGAATGCTAACCCACGTGCGCTGCTACCAGGCCTCAAAATCCCAAACTAGAATGCCCAGTCCAATCAAATGCCAGAAGCCACTGTGCCTCCTCCAATGACTAGAACTGCTCCGCTTGAACCTCGCTAATCACCACATGACTGCCCTTTCACTCGACGGCGATAACCAACCGAACGAATCTCGACTTCCCATCGCGAACCTGGGCCACACGAATTCGCCCCTTAGCCAGCGCGAGATCCTATTCGACTGAATCGCGACTTCGATCAATCCTGCCTCGAGTTGAAACCCTATCGCCTTGTCGTCCAGGCCGCGTCGCGCCTTCAAGCGCTTGAGCGAGCGTACAGCTAGTCGTAATTCGTATGCTCAATGAACGAGAGTGAATCTGGTACGACCCCGAGCTGAAGAAGTTGATGATTTTCGATTCGACGAATAAGGATGCTCGGCCCTAGGGTATTGAATCGAAATTGATTCGATTCTCGCAAGCTAAAATTTTAAAACGAGGTGAAAATCAATTTGAGGAGAAGCCATTCATTTTGTTTTCTTTGAATTGAGTTAGAGAGGGGTTTCCATTTTTTTTTGTGAAATGCTCGGCTGTTTGAAATGAAAGGAACGAGATATTTTGAAAAGAGAGAAGCGTGTTAGGAAAGGCAAGGATCATGTACATATCACAAAAAGAGACCGATTTGATGGAATTTCGGCTGCAATTAAGTGCTTGAATTTGACATTATATAAAAAATTAATTTAATTTTCAAATATCTCTATTTAAACAGCTTAAAATCTTGACCTCTGATTGAGGCGTGCCGCTAGGCGTTTATAACGTTATACCCCTATCCCGAACGCAATGGAAAAGGTTTCGAGTCCTAATTCGATCGTATGGAGAATATAGCTTTTTGGACCCAGTTATTATATTAAATTTCAACTTAATTTCCAGCGCATTTACTTATCGTACGACCACACGACAACTCCGAATGCAACGGAAATTGAAATCCGATAATAATACAATATTACGGATCCAACGGAACTAGTTTCGTCGAATTCCAAGACTGTGCCTCGAAAGGCTATTTTTAAATATCGATTTAAATCATAAAATCTGAAAACTGAATAAAGCATTTCCAAATTCAATTCTGAAGCTTCCATTATCTTCAGTATCATCAATATAAATTTTCTAAGCCTTGAAAATATTTCTAATCAGCTTAAAATTTCATATTCAAATTTTTACCTAAGCTTTAATAATTAAATTAAATAATTTAATTGCCAAATTATAATTGAAATTCAAGTTAAACTAACCTCCAAATATTTAAAATCGATTAAATATTTCATCTTATGTTAAAAATTTCTGTGTCGTCACATATATCCATTTACATTCAATCTTACATTTTTAATTTCATTTGAATTCAATTTACACTTTCAATTCTATTTGGATTCAATTTATCTTCTGAATATTGAATTTTTATCAACTATCTTTCATTCACAACTGATTCATATCACTATTTTAAATTAGTTTCATTTACTAATTCATTACAAATTCCAATTCATTTTATCTTAAACCATTTTTTTCCACCTTTATTATCTTTAGTTCACTTTGAACTAATTTTACAACTTCATTTTATTTCATACAATTCATATTGGTTTTCAATATTCAGTTTCAATTCCAGTTTTATTCTTTTGTTCATTCCCAAAAATTTATTTTCAATTCACCATTTTGGTTTATAACCACTTATATTTAAACGGGATTTCAAATTCCATATGAATTCAATTCATCTCAGACCTTAATTAGTTTCGCTTACTAATTTTATTTCAATACTTCGCTTTGCTTATATCAAATCAAATTCAATTCCAATTCAATTCTATTTGCTTACAAATTCGAAATGAATTTCAACATTCAATTTCATTTTCTTGCATTCCAATTTCATTTTGAATCCATATCATCATTTTATTTGACTCAAATTTTCAATCTCAATCCTTTTATTCAATTTTCATTTTCAATTCCACTTGAATTAAATATTCCTTCCAACTTATTTTGTTTCCACATTTACTTTTATCTAACTTCTCTTTAAGTTAGATTTTATTTTAACAACTTCAAACTTTACAAGTTATCAATATTAATTATATTCCATAAATATTTTATATCGTATTCCAGAGTCTTTCCATCTTTTCAAAACCATTTTTGAAATCATTTCAAATTATCCTTTGAATTCCCAAAACCAAACCCAGTTTGCAAACAACTTCCACTTAAAACAATTTGGCAGTAATTCCCCTCTTGGAAACTCGAAAATGAACATCGATGATGCTGCAGTCATCACCGAAGTTATTTTCCAGCGACCGAAAAGAGTTTAGTGCTTTCACTCCTTTAAAAAAAAATTCCCAAACCTTTGAAAATCATTTTCAAATCAAATGGACTTAATTTCCAAAATTCCAAATCCTTTCAAAATCATTTCCAAATATTCTGCTGAAATTCTATTTCAAATTACATTTACAATTTATATTTACAAATCCTATTTATATATGGATTTTTATTTTCTTAGATTTTGGTTTTGATTTCAATTCCTCATACAACAATGATAATAATTTAATATTATCACTTCCTAACATCCAAACAACCATATACTGTAATAATTTACAAAGATTATTTCCTTTATATACGAAAATAGTTTTGGGTAAAATTATTTCATTTACCCTATTTTAAAAAAATATCATATTGAATTGTTCTATTCAAGTGTTTAGAGATCCCTATCGATAGAGTTGTACAGGCTATACCGACCAGAATCCATATACCCTTCAATAAACCAATCATCACAATATAAAACAATTTTTAATATTCACTAAACAATACACGCTCATATCTATTATTACACTCAACTCATTCTAGAGTACTACTGACTCTATCTCTAATGAGTAATCCCCACCAGAGCCAAGGTTGTTGCTTAACCAATTTCTCTGATACCACATGTAATGACCTAATTTTCGACTTCCGAAAGTCGACATTAATACGCACACTGTATCAAATGCCGCACAGTCGAATGCAAGAAAACTGAACCGTTAGTTTTAAAGAAGAAGAAGATAGAAGAAGAAACAGAAACAATAAACAGAATCTCACATTTCGTAGCGGAATAAATATAATAGATAAATGAATAATCTTTAAAACAAAGGCACTATATCAGTTTATACATACATCATCAGAGTGTACAACAACACAAAGCTGGCAATTATAATAACTTGTGTACAAGAAATTTTGACTTGCACTAACCCAAACGCAGTGGACGCTACATAGTATAAGTGATACGATTCACCATTCAGCTCACTCCTGATCTCCACAGCATATCTTTTCTGACTTCGCTCCAGAATAACTGATAACCTGACTCTATGCTGCCTATGTGGAAATTGGTGGGCACCCAGAGTTTAGAAAGGGAACAATAAACTCCAGGTCATTCATGGGACTGGTGTGAGATCTAAAAAAACAATTATTTTCACAAAGAAAATAAAAAGAAATCCGCTATGCTTTTGGAAAATGAAACTACCATAAGGCCTCTCGCCACACACACAATGCAAACGTAGAATTGGAGGGATTTCTCCTTATGATAGTCAAACATGCTTGATACGCAAAATCGTTTTTGGTATTACCATTAATGCATAGTGTGGAAAACATTTCGAAAGTGATTAATCTTAGCCAGCATACAACAATTATTGTATGTCTACTATAGCTACCATCTAAACAGTGGGGCGCCACCATAAGTAAATGGTAGGTTATACAATTAAAACCGTACAAAGCGCGTATTGGAGATTGGATTTTCAACAAATGGTCAGACTAAGGAACTTCCTACTGCCACATGGGTACGCCTCTGGGGGGACGCCCCGAGAACTTAATCAGCTTTCTGCCAACACAAGGTCGAGTTACCTCTGTAACTAGGTAACTACTACACGAGTATGCCATCTCCCGGTCGTTTGCGAACTTTATACGAGGATCCTCAACCACAAATTATAATAAATTTGCAGCAACCACATAGGTTAAATATCTGGGCTCCATACCATGATACCACCCTTTTCCAGAAGGAAATGACATACCCTAAAGGGCGCGACCCTCATAACCTTGCCGGACTCTTCCTGTTTTGACCATTTCTGGGTGTGAGGTCCGACGAAGTCTCGTCCACAAAGCTACACTTTTCACAAAGTCATGTTTCGATCAACAAATGATCGCAGCACTTCGTATGCCACATTACCAAATTAGGAATGTATCACTAGTAACCATCAACAACATAACCTATGAGCTCGTACGTCTTAGAGAAGTGTGTTAAGCTAAGAGAATAAATTCTCCGCACCAACAGAAATGTATTTGATAGAAACCATCTTTACATCTCAAAATGTAACGTCAGACACACATCCATACAAGTCCGTTCCGGAATCGAACGGAACCGAAAGCACTTCAAAGAAGCCCTTGCAAATCCGGATATTCACTAATCACGTCCGGAATCCCCATCACAAAGGGTGATAAAATCTCTATACCGGAGCAACCCGGTGCAGAGACATTGGACATGTAATCCTTTCGCTTTCGAAAATATCTGGTCTTAAACACCATCTTCAAATACAATCCCATTTCGTCGTATCATTATTCAGAATGGGTTTTATGACACAAAGTCCTCTACCGGCTAATCCGAATAATGAACGCTTATTAAAAAAATAAGTGTTACATTCAGCTTTCAAACAAATCACGACGATTTCCACTTTTGTTCTTTTAAACAAAAGATCCATCACAAAGATTCGATGTGGTTTTCGTATTTCCATTTGGAATCCGACTCCCGGTCGCATTGATATTCAAATGCCATTAAAGGTCAATATTGATAGTCGGTTATTTGACTTTCAATCAATAGTCACAACAATCACCAGATTTCAAATAATTTTCCCCCAATTATTTATTTTCAAAATATCTTCGCAAGATAAAATTTTAACACTTCAACCATTTGAAAACAAATTTCAAATCAATTTCCACATTTCAATCCTTTGAAAACAAATTTCAAATCATTTCCCTCATGTGGAATAAATTTCCAAATATTTGTTTAATTGCACTGAAAATTTGCCGAGTTCAAATACTTTAAAAAAATTCAAATCACTTATCCAAATATTCTTGGAACATCTAAAATAAAACCATCTTAAATACTTACTTAAATATTGGTTATGAAAATATTATACTAATTATCACATCTAAGACTTCAAGTCCAAACTAATTTTAAAATAAAATTAGTAGATAGAGTATAAATATTCGAATAACTATTTTCTAATCAAATATCAATTTAATCTTTTAAAATAATCCCTTTTATACTTAATTAAATAAATCTTTACTTTAAAGATTTAAAACAATTTTCAAAAATAATTTCTCCAACAATATTCTTTTAAAACCAAATCTAGAACTTTTAGTTTTATTTTAAAAGCTATTTTAAAAATATACTCGGCTTTTCAGGGGAAGTACACCTTCCATTCTAAAATGGTTCATTCAAATCAATTAATAAATCTTTCTGGATTTATCTTAAATTTACGTTCCAAATCCGTAAATTCCTTTCCACACTTTTTAAAATTAAACAATATTTATTTTCAAAACAAATTTCGCTTTCCTTTTTAAATTCCCTTGTGAATTCAAATTCCGAAATATCCACTGATATATGATTTTTAAATCGATTTCAAAAATCATTTACAAACACCAAATCAATTTCCAAATTGATTCCAAATTTTGTTTTAAACCCCAAATCAATTTCCAAATTGATTTCTAAATTTATTTCGACACCAAATCTATTTTCACTCAAACACCAAATCAATTTTCATATTGATTTCCCAAAGATTTATTCTTTTAACACCAAATCAATTTTTGAATTTATTTTTTAAAATATATTCCTTTATCTTTTCCAAATTATTTAAAAACCATATTTTTAAAATAAATTCTTCACCTTTTGAATATTATTACTTAAAATCCATTTATTAAACTTTTTCCCGCATTTGGAATTTTATTCAATAGGATTTCACTATAGATTTTCTACTTACATTTGAAAATCCAATTTTATTTATTTCTGGTATCCTACGATACCAAAAATATATTCGGCTAAATTATAGCCTTCAATGATTTCAATCACAATATAATCACACGCAGATTTTAAATAAATCAACAGACAATATTAGAACAAATTCAAATATTTGAGGAATCCAGTTGGATTCCTCCAACCAGTTTCCCTACATCCATAGACGTTAGCACAATAATTAAATACCAATTCCACTTCGAGGTGGAATATCACGGTATAAGGGATTTACAAAATATCATCCGCTGTTATGCGGCGCATAGGGTCTCATCCGTTATATAGTGCAGGAAATCAATCACTCCAAATACATATATAATACCAATTCCACTTCGAGGTGGAATATCGCAGTATATGAGTTTAATATATAATATCACCCGCTATTAAGCGGCGCATAGTGTCTAAATTAATATAACTGATAATAAATTTATCATCCAAGCACATAATCAATCAATTTTAAATTTAACTATTTAAAATTAATTGGAGATCCTAGTTGAGTGAGAAGATCTCACCTTTTATTATGCATGCAATCCAATTTCTTTCTAGCTTGATTTCTTCACAGTTTTAGACCTTGTATAAACATTTGTACAATTTATTAATATCCGAATAAATTGAACAATTTATTTTCGTTTAAAAAATTTAATTAACCAATGATTTTATTTTAAACTATAATTTTTATTTCAAATCAATTCCTTTTAATAATTTATTTAACAAAAATTAAAATTAAAACTAAATTTCCTTTTAAACAAATTAATCAACTAAAAATCTATTTTTTACAATTTTTTCTTTAAAAATATCCTTTAGTAACTAAAAATAATTAAATAGGTTAACCAAATAATTTAACTATTTATCCTCCAAATTCATTATTTTGAATATCTAAACCTATATTTGAATTTATGTATATGTTATTTATTTTATATAAACAATACAGAATTTTCTTTATTGTAAAATTTCTAATACATATATATTTGTAAAAATATAAAAATTCTAGATTTAAACATTCTACTGTGCATATATTCATATATATATATATATATATACTATTAAATTAATATATATATATATCTGGCTGCAATCAGAAACTGATATTTTTTTTGAATAAAAATTGAAGACAGTAACTACAATCTTTACCTTATAGCAATCAGATGAACCCTGCTGTAACAGCCCTAGTTTTCAGATATTTATTTCTTTTAATTGTTTTAATTTTGAAATATGTTTTATATAAATTGTGTTTAACAATATAGGTTAATTATTTAATTGGAAGATATATTCTATAAAATTGTATTTGTCAATAAAATTTAATGATAACTGTGGAAATTTAGGCTATGTTTAAACTGTTAAATTTCGCGTTTAAAAGACGCGTCAATTTTAGGGTATAAGCAACGTAATAAAACGTGTGTTTCTAAAATGATATTTTTACAGAAATTTTTGATGTTTTAAACTGCGTCTGTTTAACGTAGTGTAAAAATCATATTTTCATATTAATTTGAAGAAAAATATCAGTCAGTAACTTTATAGCAACCGGTACTCTGTTAACTAACAGTCTGATTTTCAATAAACTTGTATACGTTTTCCACTCTTATAGCCAACATAAATATTTACCATTTCATTTATTGTTTTCAAAACTAAAAAAATCAAAATGTATATATGAAATGAGATGGACACAAAGTAACGAACAAACATTAAAACCAGACATATATTCATTGCATACGTTTTTTTTTGCTTTGCCTTAAGTTTGGCCAGTTCATACATTTGATACAAATCAAAACTTATGTAAATATAAATGAATCATCATCTTTTACTCATGCTATCAATACGTGAGAAACTGTTGAATTCAAAATTTGATAATCCATAAATCACGCAAGCTCTAAGTAACGTATTATCAACCTTTGCTCTGCTTCATCAGTCATCAACCTATAATCACGCATTTATATTTATAACTGAAGAGAAATCATATGAGTCAACATTCAACATAAACCTGATACATCTTTTCTCTTCCCCTGATCTCGCCAGGTATCACATCTATTAAAAATGTAACGTTCAAACTTTATTAACAAAGCATATGTCACGCAAGCATTGATAAAAACTGTGTAACGTTTGCATTTGCCTTCTTTCACCTCTACTCTTTTCAAATGCCTTACATTTATGGCAGCACTCAACATATTCTCTGATCTAGTGCCTTCATTTATGTTGCATACGTTCCTTTCTTTTGCCATTTCTCTCCCCTAAGATCACGCAAGCTTTAAAAATTTAGAAGTAACCTCTGTTCGTACCAAATACACCAAACCCTTTCATCACGCAAAAATATAACTCTGGTCTTATAAACATCATCAAGTTCCAAATTTAAAACCTCTGGCCTTAAATACATTAGATACATTTTTGATCTCTCGGCCTCATCTGATATTCCAAAACGTTCAAACAAATTTTAACTGGAAACCCTTCATTTCCATTCTTCTTTGCTTTAATCACGCGCAGCATTTATCAAAGAAAAACTGACATGTTTATTTACCTTCAATTCGAAAGCCGCTACCTATATATTTATACCCACCCCATCAGTTCCTTCCACATTTTGACTATCTCTCTGGTTTCATCTCATCATCAGGTAATGATCTTGTTTTTCCTTTCTTCAGTTCTTTTTCCCGTCTGCCTTGCTCGGCCACTCAGTGTTTGTTTAGGCCATGACACATCACTTGTCTGCATATTTTTATCAAAGATCTGGGTTTGAGTTGCATGAACTAAGTTGGAAAATATGGGACTAGGATGTGAGTTTTCAGTTGCATTTGTGGCATAAACATAGTTGGCATATGTATATATATACTGTGACATATGTCATAAACTTATCTTCATATTTTTCCAAAAACCTGCGTTATAGGTTGCAGCATCTAAAGGGAGAACATTATAAAGGAATTTCTTTGTTTCAAATCTGGGAAGTACAAATCAGAAGTGGGTGTACATGTTCAAGCTGACCTGAGTTGATTTATAGAATAACTGGAAGTAGTTGTAGATGGTTAGATGTATGATTCATAGTTCAGTTAGTTGTTTAAAGTTAGTAGTAAGTCTGGCAGCTGATATAGATCTTAGTTTCAGTGGCTTCAAGATGTAAAACAGAGGGCAATAGGTGATTTAGTAAGTGAATTTTTGGATTGCAGTTAGGAGTAGTCTACCTTTATGAAAGGATTGGGGCGGTGCATGCTGTGCACAGTGTGTCAGTAAGACATGCACAGGGGTCAGGGAATTTTTCAGTTGCATTTATATAAGAAAAAGGTGGTCTGTTTGTAGAGGAGAAGGGTCATAATTCATTTTTCCTTTTTCTCTGACATTGAAGATCTGCACAGAATGGTGGCTCTGGGTTTATGCATGACTAGAGTGAAATGATGATGCTAAATAGAAGTAAGGGTAGATGCTTAGTTAAGGACAGTGAGTTGTAGGAGTTAATGATTTCAGACTTTTGGACAGAGGATTTAGAACATGCTTTTGGTTTAGAAGCATGCAAAACTGAAGAAAGGCAGTGGTTTAGGTTTCAGTGTTTGGTGGAAATGTTCTCGAAAGACATAGCAGATTTACTCGAAGTTTTGGATGGAATGGCTCGAAGCAAGTGTATTATTTCCCCGAAGCTTCAGCATATTTTTCTCAAAGTAATTTTTTTAGGTGACTCGGGTGGTTGGATTTCCTCCTGCCTGTTGCAGTTTTGAACTAGAAGTGGATTTAGGAAAAAAAAAAAAAAAAAAAAAAAAAAAAAGAAAAAAAAAAAAAAAGAGAAAAAAAAAAAAAAAAAAAACATGATACATAGGGAAGTTGATAGGAATGAGTGAAGAAAGTATGTATTACTGTTGTAGAGAGAAAGAGAGAAGAGTTTGAGTAGGTATCACTGCATGTCAGTTTGTCTCGAGGCAACTAACTGGTTTACTCGAAGCAACGTTGGGATTTTCCCGAAGCAACTCCCTGGATGACTCGAAGTGGATGATGGTGTGACTCGAAGCACTGAGTCTGTTTGAACAAGTGGTCTGGAAACTTGATTTAAGCGAAAGATTTGAAACCCAGTTTTGTAATATATATAAGTTAAACTGGAATTTGCAAAGCAAAAGAAAAAAAAAATGGATAAAGTTTGGAACTGGTAAGCATAGGTTGGACCCAGATAGAGAAGAAGTGAAAATTTGATTTAAAGTAGAGGCAGAGTTATAAGCATGAGAAAGTGTTGGCGTGAGTGTGTGCATGTACACGTGTAAATTGAAATTTTAAGTGTGCACGTGTACATGTGTATCACGACATAAAGTAGGAAAACGTCCCCAATTTTGCTTAGCCTGACTTTAGGAAATTTTGTCGAAAATTTTTTTGGGGTTAAAACACGGTGGAGTGGTCGAGCAAGTCAAATCAATCTCCATTCTATTTTAAATCTTTTCTGGACCGTAAATTCTAAAGTCGTGTATTCTATATTTTACTTTTGTTCTAGATTTGAATCTAGGCGACATCCGAGAAATTTTATCGTTACCCTCTGTCAGTCTGTACCGGAAAATCGTCGTTTTTGAATTCAAATTTTCTGCAACTTTCAGGTGAGTATTTCTCACCAGACATACGTATTTATATTTTAGTAAATTATTGCAAGTGTATGTGTAAAATTGTATTTCACTATTATCTGTCTGTAGTGTAATATAGCATGATGGACCCCATTTAACTGACACCTCATCAGTTATTTATATGTTGTATTATATCTGCAGTTATATTATGTTATTGTCTATTTACTGCTTAAATCACACTGCAAGTTCCCTGTTAAATATACATTGTTATGGGCTGAAATGATAGGCCTAATTGATTATTATTGTTCATCTATTCTGTTAACTGCTATAAATTAACTTGGGATTGCGGGTTTGAAATGATAGAACCCGGGATATTTGTAAATTACGGATTGAAATGATATAAATCCGTATCACTTGACCTAGGATAGAAAACTATATACAGGCCCGTGGTCCTTATAATATTTTCTGAAATATTTAAAATTATTTTGGAAGTTAAATATTTGATTTAATATCTTTAAAGGATTTTATATTGATTTTGAATGAGCTATAAATGTTAATAAATAAATAAATAAATAATTTATATTTGGAAATATTTATTATGTTAAACAATCTACTACAACATTTAAATGCTGTCTTTTTGAAATTGGACTAGTTTCACCCGTAACTTTAGGTAGCATTTCCTAAGTGCTACAGAATCTAGAATTTGATTGTTTTAAAATTTATGGAATTTGATAAATTTTATTTTATGTTAAGTTTTGGAAAATCTTAAGATATGATATTTATAACTGGATTTTCCTTAATAAATTCAAGACGAATATTCTTGTATTAAGCAAATTTTGAAATTATTTAATGGCTAAAATCTGGAGTTTATTATGGAATTTATGGGAATATTCAAGATAAATAATAAAACATTGAATTGTTGAAAGAATAAAGTCCAAACTTAGTTTTGAATAGTAAATACTCCAATTGAATATATATATAGGAATTGAAATGGTTTTGGGAACATAAAGTGATATTTAAATTATGGTTTAAAACTTTAAATAAAGAAATATATTTGTAAAGCTATGTAAATGATCTTCTTTACAAAGTAACCATAAAGTTAAACCATTTATTCTATATACCGTTGAATGTCCAAACCATTGTGTTTGGGAGTTATGGTTTAAAGTAAAATTTCCAATATATTATGTTTTGGAGGGATAATTCAAATATTTGGTTTCCAGATATTAATAATTTTAAACAGTATGGTTTTGGAAAGAATTATATTTGAATATAACGATATCCTATTGTTTTGGGTTTTAAAATGATATCGTATCTATAGTGTTGAAATGAAAATGTTTATTCTGATTTAAAGTATAAACTGTTTTTAAATAACCACGGGTTATAATAACGTTTGGTTGGCAAAGAGACCGGGATCGGATATGGACATACTCTCTGTCGATACCGAAAACCACTTTGACAACCGTGTACGCGGTGGAGATTCCAGAATGAAGTAGGATGGTGGTGACGGTTTCTTGAAAGGTATATACGTGGACCCGACTCCCGTGAGTTGGCATAAGGTGGCTAAAACAGGAGCGATTCTCGGATTAATGAGGTAGCTCCTCTGATCGAACGCACTTCTTCGTTTGCCATTCTATTACTTTTGTGATTGTTTGGTGCGCACCTTTGATTTGGGAGTGTTGTTCGAGGTGGGCGGTTGCTGCGGCTTCGCGTTACCACCGGTCCGGATAGCAATTGGTATATCTACCCTGGCATTGCCTAGTTGTGCCGTGTCACCTACCATATCGAGCCTTGTACGAGTTTGGTTTTCTCCCGTAGCCCGTGTGGTATCCTCTAGTTGCTTCCCGAGTAGGAGGAGCTATGATATTGGATGGACTACTGGGACTATTACGTGTTAAGGGCTATATGGGTAACCCCTTAATGCTAAGAAATAAGTATGTTTACTTTATAAATAGACACTATTATAATAGCGCAATATACTACATAGTAAATAGTTTAACGGATCCTTAGAGGATGGGCGATCCCAAGCATCCTTTAAGTTACTTGCTATATATTACAGTACACTTGATTTAGCTTACATTATATAAGTATGTATGTCCTGACTCGAGTATTTTGTTTTATTGTACGCTCGGGTCAGCCTGAGTTGCAGCTTCAGTTTCTTCTCCGTAGCTAGGACACTCAGTAGATTATGCGTGCTGCTGGAAGTTGTTTCAGC
Source organism: Allium cepa (assembly GCA_030765085.1). NCBI lineage: Eukaryota > Viridiplantae > Streptophyta > Magnoliopsida > Asparagales > Amaryllidaceae > Allium > Allium cepa. The sequence goes on along the minus strand of JASFAV010000025.1, from coordinate 1,404,472 downwards.
CTTTATCTTTTCTGGAACTCAAGACCTTTGAAGACTCTATCTCTATTTATGTCTTGCATTGTATTGAGTATTATAGACAATGTAAGTTCTGTTTGTAAAGTTGTATAAGTGGCTTCATGAACCACTGTATCATTTTATATTCCGCTGCGAGATTCTGATATCTGTGTATGTGATTCTGTGATTTATTTATTGTATATTCTGAGTTTTTGCCAAATTTATTCTACAACGCAGTATTTTGAACAATTCAAAGTCCGACATGTGCGGATGCGAAGGGTTGAAAATACTGGGTCGTTACATTTGGTATCAGAGCCAGGTTCTAGGCAAACTTAGAATGTAAAGTAAATTTGATTATAGAATCACATTCATCCGAGTTTGAATCTCTTTCTCTTCGAATTTTGGAACATTCTCTATGGTTCCAAAGTTCATTCGTGTCCCTCACTTTTCGTCTTCTTTAGATTCTGGAGTATCCCATAACTCTACTTCGGAGGATCTTTATAGTGAATTGGCGGTCCCGCCATTATTCTAATAAAGGGGTGAAACTCCTTTACCAATAGCATTGATTCACCAGAGGTTTATATTTATCCTCGGTTTATATACTAGTATCTTTAGTTATTCCGAACTCTATCTCTTCGGATCAAGTGTAGATTTACTCAACCACACCGATCTGACTCTTTAAAGTCACGGATGACCAGATCAAGGTTGTCCGCGATTTATATAGACTTACCCAGTTTCCTTATTCTGATTTTTATCATCGGATCTTCTGATTTCAACTTATCTTGAATTCTATTTGATTTGAGTTCATCAAAATTTAAATCTTTATCTTTGTTTTGAAAAATTTATTTCTATATGTAAAGATAAAATCTAATATTATATATATATAAGTATAATTTTCAGAATTTTTATAATTAATTTAAATAGTTTGATTTATTTATGGTTTGTAAACCATGTGTTTGTCTAATAAATAATTTGATATAAACAATGGTCATAAATTAATTTAGAAACCGAAATGAATTTAAAACAAGAACTTGAGAATTCAATTTCCGATGATTTCAAATCTTGTGTTTAAAATTTTAAAGGATATATTATTTAAAGTATATTCGAATAGAAATTTGTTTCCAAAGAAATTTTAAAATTAGTGCTTTTCTCTTTGTCGCTGGGAAATAATTTCGGTGATGACTACAACATCATCGACATTCATTTTCGAGTTTCGAAGTGAAAGACCATTCTGTAGTCTGGCTACAGTATTACCTTGAGATTTTAATTGATTAAATTTCTAAATTATGACTTAATATATATAGATATATAATTTAAATTTGATTTGACATATTTTATCTCTAAATGGTTTGAAGGGAATCAGAAATTTAATTTCTTAAAGTTTACCTTGAAAAATAAAACAAAATTTTGAATAAGGAATTTTAATTAGAGATAATTGAATTTGAAAGTTTTAGTTGTATAATACTCAATTTCATTCAATATAACTTACCTTGATTTTCAAAAGTTAACAATGTAATTGGATAATATACAATATAAAAAGGATTTTATAAATAAAATTTGAGTGGTTATAATAAATGGTATACACTTAAATTTTAATTATAAAAGATTAATAGGAGGTAAATAAGGAAAAAGGAATTTAAGGAATTTATTTAAATAACCTAATAAGCAAAGTTGATTTAATATGGAACCTTAAATCTAACTGAGAAATTTAATAAAGGTTATTTTCTAAAATGGATAATTATGATTTAAATAGTTAAGATGTATGTTAATATCACTGAAATTTGATAATTGAGAATTTGGTCTTCAAATGAAAATTTCAAGTATAACTTATTAAAGGAATATCTTATAAAATAGGTATTTCAAATATGGGTTAGGTTATTTGTTAAAAATTAAGAGTTAAGTAAAATAAGGAACTTTGACTTAATAAATGAAGTTGGACATTCCATGCATAAAAGTTGTTTTATAAAATATAAGTAAATAATATCCAAATAAAAATTTCAGAAATAGAACTGATTGGAAATACTATTATATCTACTATAGCATATTATAAGTGCTGCTGTTCTAAAAATAAAATGTTTTGGAAAATTTATAATTAAATAAATGAAATATTTTAAGGGTGTTATGATTTTAGTAGTATGTTTTCCAAATGATAATATTTATAAATTTAATGACTTTCAAAGTATTATGATTTCAAAAGAATTATGATTTCAAAGTTATTATCCTATTTTGTTTAAAAACTATCTTTGAGTGTCCTTGGTTTTCCTATCTGCTACAGAATGGGGAGGCTATTGCTTATACCAGTCTGTTTAGAAATCTTTCTATAATCTTTGAAATCTTTGTTACTCATCGGGACCCGAGCACCGTTTATCACCCAGAGCCTGACAGTCAAACCGAAAAAGGTAAACCGATTCTAGTGGATCTTTTCGTTCTTCAAATACCGGAACTATTCGTTTAAGATTCTTGTTTATCTAGCTTATCTTTTTTGTTTCTCTTCTTTCGCTCCTTTTCGAGGACGAAAAGTTCTTAAGTGGGGGAGAGTGTAACAGCCCTAGTTTTCAGATATTTATTTCTTTTAATTGTTTTAATTTTGAAATATGTTTTATATAAATTGTGTTTAACAATATAGGTTAATTATTTAATTGGAAGATATATTCTATAAAATTGTATTTGTCAATAAAATTTAATGATAACTGTGGAAATTTAGGCTATGTTTAAACTGTTAAATTTCGCGTTTAAAAGACGCGTCAATTTTAGGGTATAAGCAACGTAATAAAACGTGTGTTTCTAAAATGATATTTTTACAGAAATTTTTGATGTTTTAAACTGCGTCTGTTTAACGTAGTGTAAAAATCATATTTTCATATTAATTTGAAGAAAAATATCAGTCAGTAACTTTATAGCAACCGGTACTCTGTTAACTAACAGTCTGATTTTCAATAAACTTGTATACGTTTTCCACTCTTATAGCCAACATAAATATTTACCATTTCATTTATTGTTTTCAAAACTAAAAAAATCAAAATGTATATATGAAATGAGATGGACACAAAGTAACGAACAAACATTAAAACCAGACATATATTCATTGCATACGTTTTTTTTTGCTTTGCCTTAAGTTTGGCCAGTTCATACATTTGATACAAATCAAAACTTATGTAAATATAAATGAATCATCATCTTTTACTCATGCTATCAATACGTGAGAAACTGTTGAATTCAAAATTTGATAATCCATAAATCACGCAAGCTCTAAGTAACGTATTATCAACCTTTGCTCTGCTTCATCAGTCATCAACCTATAATCACGCATTTATATTTATAACTGAAGAGAAATCATATGAGTCAACATTCAACATAAACCTGATACATCTTTTCTCTTCCCCTGATCTCGCCAGGTATCACATCTATTAAAAATGTAACGTTCAAACTTTATTAACAAAGCATATGTCACGCAAGCATTGATAAAAACTGTGTAACGTTTGCATTTGCCTTCTTTCACCTCTACTCTTTTCAAATGCCTTACATTTATGGCAGCACTCAACATATTCTCTGATCTAGTGCCTTCATTTATGTTGCATACGTTCCTTTCTTTTGCCATTTCTCTCCCCTAAGATCACGCAAGCTTTAAAAATTTAGAAGTAACCTCTGTTCGTACCAAATACACCAAACCCTTTCATCACGCAAAAATATAACTCTGGTCTTATAAACATCATCAAGTTCCAAATTTAAAACCTCTGGCCTTAAATACATTAGATACATTTTTGATCTCTCGGCCTCATCTGATATTCCAAAACGTTCAAACAAATTTTAACTGGAAACCCTTCATTTCCATTCTTCTTTGCTTTAATCACGCGCAGCATTTATCAAAGAAAAACTGACATGTTTATTTACCTTCAATTCGAAAGCCGCTACCTATATATTTATACCCACCCCATCAGTTCCTTCCACATTTTGACTATCTCTCTGGTTTCATCTCATCATCAGGTAATGATCTTGTTTTTCCTTTCTTCAGTTCTTTTTCCCGTCTGCCTTGCTCGGCCACTCAGTGTTTGTTTAGGCCATGACACATCACTTGTCTGCATATTTTTATCAAAGATCTGGGTTTGAGTTGCATGAACTAAGTTGGAAAATATGGGACTAGGATGTGAGTTTTCAGTTGCATTTGTGGCATAAACATAGTTGGCATATGTATATATATACTGTGACATATGTCATAAACTTATCTTCATATTTTTCCAAAAACCTGCGTTATAGGTTGCAGCATCTAAAGGGAGAACATTATAAAGGAATTTCTTTGTTTCAAATCTGGGAAGTACAAATCAGAAGTGGGTGTACATGTTCAAGCTGACCTGAGTTGATTTATAGAATAACTGGAAGTAGTTGTAGATGGTTAGATGTATGATTCATAGTTCAGTTAGTTGTTTAAAGTTAGTAGTAAGTCTGGCAGCTGATATAGATCTTAGTTTCAGTGGCTTCAAGATGTAAAACAGAGGGCAATAGGTGATTTAGTAAGTGAATTTTTGGATTGCAGTTAGGAGTAGTCTACCTTTATGAAAGGATTGGGGCGGTGCATGCTGTGCACAGTGTGTCAGTAAGACATGCACAGGGGTCAGGGAATTTTTCAGTTGCATTTATATAAGAAAAAGGTGGTCTGTTTGTAGAGGAGAAGGGTCATAATTCATTTTTCCTTTTTCTCTGACATTGAAGATCTGCACAGAATGGTGGCTCTGGGTTTATGCATGACTAGTGTTTGCGTAAAAAATGGCCGCAAACACCCAAAGTCGTGAAAGCACCAGTGTATGAATATAATTCAGCGATATTCAAACACAAATTACAGATCTCAGCAAATAACCCAAATATGTTTGCACAAAAGATGAACAAACAACTCCAAGTCGTATGAATTAGTTGATTTTATGTTGTTCGTATTGATTTAGGTGGTGTATGCAAATACGTAAAAAGTAGGGGCTAAACTGTAAAAGACACACAGATTTATAGTGGTTCGGCCAAAGTGTGCCTACGTCCACTTTATATGTTATTCTCCTTTTCCAATCCGATTACAAGTACAAAGCTTGTAGTACAAGTGTATGAAAGTTGTTTGAAAGTTCCTTCCAGGTTTGAGCTCTCAAACTTGTCTGCCATTGTTGTACCCCTGCCCCTCTATTTATAGAGTGAGGCTGGGGGCAGAGGTCTTGGATGTATGTAGCTGCTGGTGGGCCTGGGCTGAAGCAATCTGACCTGGCAGCGTTCTGGTTCGGCGGTGAATGGTAACATGGGTGATTCGGCAGGTAGTGGAGATAGGGGTTCGGTGGTAGGTTGGATCGGTGGTAGCATGGTGGTAGCATGGTTCGGTGGTAGCATGGTTCGGTGGTAGCCTGGTTCGGTGGTAGCCTGGTTCGGCTATGCTTGGTTCGGTAGTTGTAGGCTAGGAGGAGTGCCGGTCCGGTGATGGATGGTGGACCGGCAGTGGGTGGACCGGTAGTGGGAGAGAATGGTTGGTCGGTCCGGTGAGGCTCTGGACCGGTGGAGGCTGGCTTTGGTTCGGTAGGAGGGGAAGTGGAGTTGGTTCGGTGGTGAGAGGGGGATGCCGAATGACCTTCACTTGGGAGTGCCGAATGGACTAAGGGAAGGCCGGATGTGATTTTACTTTACACTACCGAATGTAACTTTAAACCCTTGATACCGAATGGAGTTTTATCCTTGAACCATGAGTGAAATCCCGACCTCCATCATTCCTTGTCGATATTCCAGTTTTGACCAAAAAATGGGATAACACTTTGCCCCCCAAAACATGCCTTGTGATAACAAGGCGTGTTTTGAATAGTTCCGAATCCAATATCCAAAGTTCATAGCCATATTGCCAGAGTAGATCATCCCTGACTGCTCCGAGTCGATATCCAGTTCCAAATCCAACAACCAAAGCTTGAGCCAATTCCATGTCCATCCGAACTCGACAACCGAGTCCCAAACCATCCTTATCCAATAGCCAACAACCGAATCCAGGACCTCTCTGGGTCGATATCCAAATTTATAACCTCTCCGGGCTCTTGCCAAGCGCAATCCACACTTGACGGTCGTGATCCAGTGTCCCTGGACGTTAAGCTAGCCTCCTTGTGTTCTTGTCGAGCGTAATTCACACTTGACGATCTTGGTCCAGTGTCCCTGGACGTTAAGCTAACCTCTCCGGGTCCTTGCCAAGCGCAATTCGCACTTGACGATCTTGGTCCAGTGTCCCTGGACGTTGAGCTAACCTCTCCGGGTTCTTGCCAAGCGCAATCCACACTTGACGACCTTGGCCCAGTGTCCCTGGGCGCTGTACAATGCCATGGCTTAAGTCCTAAGCCGAATCCTGGTCTCTCCGGACCCTTGCCGAGCATAGTCCATACTCAACGACCTGAAAATAACGATTGATAATATAGGGCCTAAGTCCTAGGCCGAATCCTGGTCACTCCGGACCCTTGCCGAGCATAGTCCATACTCGACGACCTGAATGAGTCAATTTACCACGTTCGGGCAAAGCGACTCACCCCTTGTCAGGCATAATCCATACCTGACGACCGTTTATCAAAAGTCAGATAAAAATCCAATCAAAATCCAATTCAACATCCAAATCCAAAATCCAAATCCAAAATCCAAATCCAAAATCCGAATCCAAAACCAGAAAACCAGAAATCCAACCCAGCATCCAAAACCGAAAACGATCATCCAAAGGAAAATCCAAATCAAAAAGCAAGAAAAACCAGGAGCTCAATCGAAGCTCCAAAATCGAAAACCAAAAAGAAAAGCAGTGTCCAATCCAAAAGCAAAAGATAAATTTCACAAACCACAGCATCGCAATTTATTATCATTCAGAGCATGCCTAGGGGCTATCTCCGTCCCCGTACATGTGTAAATGACTTGGTTGCTTGCCAATAGTTTGCTACTTATTTCATATTAACCTGGTCAAGGGATGATCAACCGACCATCATTCCTGGGCCTCCCACCATCGTAGCTTGAGGTAGGCGGCAGTTGCTCCTGCCTCGCCGTTGCATCCCGAGGTCCAACATATTGTGGCAGTTGTCCATTCCTTACATGTTCCTCAATTATGTCCTTTAAGTGCCTGCAGCTGTTGGTGTCGTGTCCATCCAAATCATGGAAGAGGCAGTGCCTTCCTGATGTCCTTTCCCGTTCTGTTGGTTCTCTCCTAGCCGGCCTCCGGTAGTGAAGGCGATTTCGAGTATCCAGGTATATCCGTTCCAGTGTTTCGTTCAATCCTGTGTATGTGGAAAACTTTGGATCCTTCCATTGCTTCCTAGCATTTCCAGAATCATCGTCCAACTTCCTTTTTCCTTTGTTTTTATCCGAACCATTGCTGGATGGTCCTCCCCCTTCAACTGCATTAACCTTTTTCAATTTTAAATCCGTACTCGCATCTTCTTGTCGAAGGAACCTTTCTGCCTCATGAAAGAATTCGTCGAGATTCCGTGGGGGATCTCGTATCAGAGATACCTTGAAATCCGAGTTCTCCCTGACTCCTGATACTGCTGCCATTAAAACCATCGATGGATCGGGCCGATCCACCGAAGCAACTGCGGCACTGAATCGAGTTAGAAAAGCTCTAAGCGATTCATCCATCCTTTGCCTTACCGATGTCAATGTCATCACGTTCTTCGGTCTCTTGACATGAACCCGAAACTGTCCCAGAAACCTTTCCACCAATTCCCTCCAAGTCCCGATAGATCCTTCTTCCAGCTGCCTGAACCACATCGCAGCTAAGTCCGTCAAGTACAAAGGGAAGCATCGGGCCATCACCTCCTCTGATGCCCCCAGCACCTCCATGTGTCTAGTGTATCTCATCAAGTGATCCGTAGGGTCTTCCTTGCCATTGTATACCTCCACGCTAGGTAGCTTGAACTTAGGTGGGTTCTGAGCCATCCTTATTTCCCGAGTGAACGGACTCCTGTTTACTCCTTCCAAGTCTCCGTTGGTCAAACCACCTCGCACAGTCTTCCTGATTATATCTACCAATCCACCGTTGTCTGTCGGGGGTTGCCCCCGAGGGAACTCCGGTACATACTCTTCGTGTGGCTCGTTAGCAGCAACGTTGGTTCTAGCCTGTTGAACTCCTTCCAAAGGTTCTCCTGTGTTGAATCCCGTGGGCCTGCCCCCAAGCCCTTGTTGATTGCTACCTGGCTCCGTATCTTGTCCTTCGTTGGGTTCCATAACCCTAGCTTCTTGTCCTGCATCCATAGCCGTTGTAGCTGCTCCTAAATTCTGCATCCCTGCAGCTCTCATTTGCTCCAAGAAAGTTTGCATCATTTCCTGTTGACTTTTCAGCAACCTCTCTTGCAGTGAATTTGTTATGGCTTCCATTTCATCCCGGGTTATGTAGATCGAAGCCGGTCCTTCCTCACCTCCGGAGGATGCTTGTTGACTTCCTCCTTGTTGGCTTCTCTCAGCCCTTAGCCTTCTACTGTTTTGCCTAGTCATCGTCTTCCAAATCTAAACCTCTATCCGATGTAGCGGGAGCTGGTTCCTCTCAGTGAAAGCACCAAAATGTTTGCGTAAAAAATGGCCGCAAACACCCAAAGTCGTGAAAGCACCAGTGTATGAATATAATTCAGCGATATTCAAACACAAATTACAGATCTCAGCAAATAACCCAAATATGTTTGCACAAAAGATGAACAAACAACTCCAAGTCGTATGAATTAGTTGATTTTATGTTGTTCGTATTGATTTAGGTGGTGTATGCAAATACGTAAAAAGTAGGGGCTAAACTGTAAAAGACACACAGATTTATAGTGGTTCGGCCAAAGTGTGCCTACGTCCACTTTATATGTTATTCTCCTTTTCCAATCCGATTACAAGTACAAAGCTTGTAGTACAAGTGTATGAAAGTTGTTTGAAAGTTCCTTCCAGGTTTGAGCTCTCAAACTTGTCTGCCATTGTTGTACCCCTGCCCCTCTATTTATAGAGTGAGGCTGGGGGCAGAGGTCTTGGATGTATGTAGCTGCTGGTGGGCCTGGGCTGAAGCAATCTGACCTGGCAGCGTTCTGGTTCGGCGGTGAATGGTAACATGGGTGATTCGGCAGGTAGTGGAGATAGGGGTTCGGTGGTAGGTTGGATCGGTGGTAGCATGGTGGTAGCATGGTTCGGTGGTAGCATGGTTCGGTGGTAGCCTGGTTCGGTGGTAGCCTGGTTCGGCTATGCTTGGTTCGGTAGTTGTAGGCTAGGAGGAGTGCCGGTCCGGTGATGGATGGTGGACCGGCAGTGGGTGGACCGGTAGTGGGAGAGAATGGTTGGTCGGTCCGGTGAGGCTCTGGACCGGTGGAGGCTGGCTTTGGTTCGGTAGGAGGGGAAGTGGAGTTGGTTCGGTGGTGAGAGGGGGATGCCGAATGACCTTCACTTGGGAGTGCCGAATGGACTAAGGGAAGGCCGGATGTGATTTTACTTTACACTACCGAATGTAACTTTAAACCCTTGATACCGAATGGAGTTTTATCCTTGAACCATGAGTGAAATCCCGACCTCCATCATTCCTTGTCGATATTCCAGTTTTGACCAAAAAATGGGATAACAACTAGAGTGAAATGATGATGCTAAATAGAAGTAAGGGTAGATGCTTAGTTAAGGACAGTGAGTTGTAGGAGTTAATGATTTCAGACTTTTGGACAGAGGATTTAGAACATGCTTTTGGTTTAGAAGCATGCAAAACTGAAGAAAGGCAGTGGTTTAGGTTTCAGTGTTTGGTGGAAATGTTCTCGAAAGACATAGCAGATTTACTCGAAGTTTTGGATGGAATGGCTCGAAGCAAGTGTATTATTTCCCCGAAGCTTCAGCATATTTTTCTCAAAGTAATTTTTTTAGGTGACTCGGGTGGTTGGATTTCCTCCTGCCTGTTGCAGTTTTGAACTAGAAGTGGATTTAGGAAAAAAAAAAAAAAAAAAAAAAAAAAAAGAAAAAAAAAAAAAAAAGAGAAAAAAAAAAAAAAAAAAAAAAACATGATACATAGGGAAGTTGATAGGAATGAGTGAAGAAAGTATGTATTACTGTTGTAGAGAGAAAGAGAGAAGAGTTTGAGTAGGTATCACTGCATGTCAGTTTGTCTCGAGGCAACTAACTGGTTTACTCGAAGCAACGTTGGGATTTTCCCGAAGCAACTCCCTGGATGACTCGAAGTGGATGATGGTGTGACTCGAAGCACTGAGTCTGTTTGAACAAGTGGTCTGGAAACTTGATTTAAGCGAAAGATTTGAAACCCAGTTTTGTAATATATATAAGTTAAACTGGAATTTGCAAAGCAAAAGAAAAAAAAAATGGATAAAGTTTGGAACTGGTAAGCATAGGTTGGACCCAGATAGAGAAGAAGTGAAAATTTGATTTAAAGTAGAGGCAGAGTTATAAGCATGAGAAAGTGTTGGCGTGAGTGTGTGCATGTACACGTGTAAATTGAAATTTTAAGTGTGCACGTGTACATGTGTATCACGACATAAAGTAGGAAAACGTCCCCAATTTTGCTTAGCCTGACTTTAGGAAATTTTGTCGAAAATTTTTTTGGGGTTAAAACACGGTGGAGTGGTCGAGCAAGTCAAATCAATCTCCATTCTATTTTAAATCTTTTCTGGACCGTAAATTCTAAAGTCGTGTATTCTATATTTTACTTTTGTTCTAGATTTGAATCTAGGCGACATCCGAGAAATTTTATCGTTACCCTCTGTCAGTCTGTACCGGAAAATCGTCGTTTTTGAATTCAAATTTTCTGCAACTTTCAGGTGAGTATTTCTCACCAGACATACGTATTTATATTTTAGTAAATTATTGCAAGTGTATGTGTAAAATTGTATTTCACTATTATCTGTCTGTAGTGTAATATAGCATGATGGACCCCATTTAACTGACACCTCATCAGTTATTTATATGTTGTATTATATCTGCAGTTATATTATGTTATTGTCTATTTACTGCTTAAATCACACTGCAAGTTCCCTGTTAAATATACATTGTTATGGGCTGAAATGATAGGCCTAATTGATTATTATTGTTCATCTATTCTGTTAACTGCTATAAATTAACTTGGGATTGCGGGTTTGAAATGATAGAACCCGGGATATTTGTAAATTACGGATTGAAATGATATAAATCCGTATCACTTGACCTAGGATAGAAAACTATATACAGGCCCGTGGTCCTTATAATATTTTCTGAAATATTTAAAATTATTTTGGAAGTTAAATATTTGATTTAATATCTTTAAAGGATTTTATATTGATTTTGAATGAGCTATAAATGTTAATAAATAAATAAATAAATAATTTATATTTGGAAATATTTATTATGTTAAACAATCTACTACAACATTTAAATGCTGTCTTTTTGAAATTGGACTAGTTTCACCCGTAACTTTAGGTAGCATTTCCTAAGTGCTACAGAATCTAGAATTTGATTGTTTTAAAATTTATGGAATTTGATAAATTTTATTTTATGTTAAGTTTTGGAAAATCTTAAGATATGATATTTATAACTGGATTTTCCTTAATAAATTCAAGACGAATATTCTTGTATTAAGCAAATTTTGAAATTATTTAATGGCTAAAATCTGGAGTTTATTATGGAATTTATGGGAATATTCAAGATAAATAATAAAACATTGAATTGTTGAAAGAATAAAGTCCAAACTTAGTTTTGAATAGTAAATACTCCAATTGAATATATATATAGGAATTGAAATGGTTTTGGGAACATAAAGTGATATTTAAATTATGGTTTAAAACTTTAAATAAAGAAATATATTTGTAAAGCTATGTAAATGATCTTCTTTACAAAGTAACCATAAAGTTAAACCATTTATTCTATATACCGTTGAATGTCCAAACCATTGTGTTTGGGAGTTATGGTTTAAAGTAAAATTTCCAATATATTATGTTTTGGAGGGATAATTCAAATATTTGGTTTCCAGATATTAATAATTTTAAACAGTATGGTTTTGGAAAGAATTATATTTGAATATAACGATATCCTATTGTTTTGGGTTTTAAAATGATATCGTATCTATAGTGTTGAAATGAAAATGTTTATTCTGATTTAAAGTATAAACTGTTTTTAAATAACCACGGGTTATAATAACGTTTGGTTGGCAAAGAGACCGGGATCGGATATGGACATACTCTCTGTCGATACCGAAAACCACTTTGACAACCGTGTACGCGGTGGAGATTCCAGAATGAAGTAGGATGGTGGTGACGGTTTCTTGAAAGGTATATACGTGGACCCGACTCCCGTGAGTTGGCATAAGGTGGCTAAAACAGGAGCGATTCTCGGATTAATGAGGTAGCTCCTCTGATCGAACGCACTTCTTCGTTTGCCATTCTATTACTTTTGTGATTGTTTGGTGCGCACCTTTGATTTGGGAGTGTTGTTCGAGGTGGGCGGTTGCTGCGGCTTCGCGTTACCACCGGTCCGGATAGCAATTGGTATATCTACCCTGGCATTGCCTAGTTGTGCCGTGTCACCTACCATATCGAGCCTTGTACGAGTTTGGTTTTCTCCCGTAGCCCGTGTGGTATCCTCTAGTTGCTTCCCGAGTAGGAGGAGCTATGATATTGGATGGACTACTGGGACTATTACGTGTTAAGGGCTATATGGGTAACCCCTTAATGCTAAGAAATAAGTATGTTTACTTTATAAATAGACACTATTATAATAGCGCAATATACTACATAGTAAATAGTTTAACGGATCCTTAGAGGATGGGCGATCCCAAGCATCCTTTAAGTTACTTGCTATATATTACAGTACACTTGATTTAGCTTACATTATATAAGTATGTATGTCCTGACTCGAGTATTTTGTTTTATTGTACGCTCGGGTCAGCCTGAGTTGCAGCTTCAGTTTCTTCTCCGTAGCTAGGACACTCAGTAGATTATGCGTGCTGCTGGAAGTTGTTTCAGCCTTTATCTTTTCTGGAACTCAAGACCTTTGAAGACTCTATCTCTATTTATGTCTTGCATTGTATTGAGTATTATAGACAATGTAAGTTCTGTTTGTAAAGTTGTATAAGTGGCTTCATGAACCACTGTATCATTTTATATTCCGCTGCGAGATTCTGATATCTGTGTATGTGATTCTGTGATTTATTTATTGTATATTCTGAGTTTTTGCCAAATTTATTCTACAACGCAGTATTTTGAACAATTCAAAGTCCGACATGTGCGGATGCGAAGGGTTGAAAATACTGGGTCGTTACACCTGCTCCACCCACCAGTCGACGCCTTTGTAGACGCCTAAGCCTCCACTCCTTTCGGCTCGAACCACCACTCGATCACTCGTCCCATACGAAATTCACACGCGAGCCTAGCAGCACGGCCATCAATCCCCCTCTCCTAATCATCTCGAGTTGAACCCCCGCCTTACGCGTCGCCTCGCCATTGCGAATCCTACAGCCGCTTGCCGCCCATTGAGTCGCCGCTACTCACGCCGTAGATGATACACTGCCGCACGCGATCGAGCTCAAGGTCCAACAATCGCGACTCGATTTGAATCATGACCTGAGCTCGCACGATACCCCCTTCTCTGTCGAATTCGATCTCGCCCAATATTTTTTTTTCGATTTTGAAATGGGAGATTTGGTTTGAATGAACCGTATGATTTCCTTCATTTTTCTTTTTAAATATGGAGCGGCCATTAATTTTTTTAATGAATGAGGTTTTTTTTATTGAACGAAGTGGTTTCGTTTCGTTTTTTCCTTTTATTTTGAACGAGAATAAAAAAATTCAACGCGTGTATGTCCAACGAACATGTGGTTGAATTTTCCTTCAATGTGTCTAGTGCTACAGTAATGAAATTATGTTATTTTTATTTTGAATTCAAATTTAAATCGTAACCAATTACGCAACTTAAAATCTAGACCTCTAATCGAGGCGTGCCGCCAGGCTTTTATAATGTTATATGCCTATTCCGAATGCAATGGAAAAGGTTCCGAGCTCAAATTCGGTCGTATGGAGAAGATAACTTTTTGGACCTAGTTATTAAATTAAATTTTCGATAAAATTTCAACGCGTTTACTTATCGTACGGCCAAACGATCACTCCAAACACTACGAAATTGAAATCCAATAATAATGCAATATTATGGTCCAATGGAACTTGTTTCGTCTAATTCCAAGAATGTGCCTCGGAAGGCTATTTCTAAATATCGATTTAAACGATATAATTTCAAATCTGAACAAAACATTTCCAAATCTAATTCTGAAGCTTCCATTACCTTCAGTATTATCAATATAAATTTTCAAAGCCTTGAAAATATTTTTTAATAAGCATAAAACTGAAGATATAAATTTTTACCCATCATTAATAAATTAAATTCAATCATTTAATTGCCAAATTCATTTCGAAATTTGAAATTAAAGTTAAATCAACCTCTAAATATTAAAATTCAATCAAATATTTTAATTTCAAATGTCAAAATTTCCGGGTCGTCATGGAACTCCTTTTCGATGCTTCAATTCTTATGATTCCCGAAGGGAACCAAGACTTTATTGTTTATACCAATGCTAGTCATGTTGGTTTGGGAGCCGTTCTCTTGCAAAGTGAACGTGTTATTGCTTATGCTTCTTGGCAATTAAAGCCTGCCGAGACCAGATATGCCACTCATGATCTAGAGCTCGCGGCTATTGTCTTCGCCCTTAGAATTTGGCATCATTATCTTTTGGGAGAGAAATTTATTCTCTATACCGATCATAAATCTTTGAAGTATTTGTTTTCTCAAAACGAACTTAATTTGCGTCAATAATGTTGGCTTGAATTTCTTGCATCTTATGATCTTGATATTCTTTATACTCCTGGAATGGGAAATCGTGTTGCCGATGCACTTTGTTGTAAGCAACAAGCGGTTGTTTCCATGATGATATCCGAATGGAATGATCTCGAGGTTTTATCCACTTGTAAGATTCGAGATCGTGAATCTGATTTATGTTCATCTCTTGTTTTATGCAGCCTTAAGGCTCGTCCTTCTCTTTTAGACCGCATTCTTGAAGCTCAAAAGCTAGATCCCGAATTGGATCTTCTTAGCCAAAGTTGTAGGGATAAAATTGATATTGAAGGTTTGAAAGACTTTGATATTGATTCTCGTGGCGGTATTCGAAAATTTGGTACACTTATCGTGCCAAATATTAGTGATCTTCGTAAAGACATTTTAGAAGATTCTCATCATTCTAAATTTACCATTCATCCCGGTAGTAGTAAAATGTACGCGGATATGAAGCGACTTTATTATTGGGATGGAATGAAATCTGATATTGCTAACTTCATTAAGCGTTGCATGACTTGCCAACTTATTAAGGCCGAACATCAAAGGCCCAGTGGGTTATTGCAGCCTTTGGACATTCCAATTTGGAAGTGGGATCAAGTCTCCATGGACTTTATCGACGAACTTCCCCGTTCTCGTTCGGGCCATGATAGCCTATGGGTGATAGTTGATAGACTTACAAAATCCGCCCATTTTATTCCCGCTCGGTCTAATAGGACCGTACCTCTTTTGGCCAAACTTTATGTTAGAGAAATTGTTAAATTGCATGAAGTTCCTACTTCTATTGTTAGCGGTCGTGATCCATTGTTTACTAGTGGATTTTGGAAGAGTCTTCAAAAAGCTTTGGGAACGAAGTTTAATTTCAGCACTGCTTATCATCCTTAGTCCAAGGGACAAACCGAGCGTGTGAATCAAACTCTTGAAGATCTTCTTCGTGCTTGAGCTCTTGATTTTGGTGGAAGTTGGGAAGATCATATTTCTCTTGTTCAGTTTTCCTGTAATAATAGCTTCCAATCTTGTATTGGTATGGCGCCTTTCGAGGCACTTTATGGAAGACCATGCCGATCTCCTTCTTGTTGGCTTAAAGCCAGTGAGAAGCTGGTTTTAGGTCCCGACTTTATTCGTGATACCACAGAAAAGATTGACCTTATTCGCCATAGGATGAAAGAAGCTCAAAGTAGAAAAAAATCCTATGCCAATAACCGAAGAAGGAAATTAGAATTTTCTGTGGGAGATTTGGTGTTTATTCGCTTTTCACCTATGAAGGGTGTTGTGCGTTTCAGTCGATCGGGAAAATTAGCGCCTTGATATATTGGCCCGTTTCCCATCACCGAACGCATTGGTTCCATGGCTTATCGCCTTTTATTACCGGCTCAATTTTTTGCTATTCATGACTTATTTCACGTTTCTCAATTACAGAAATGCCTTCGAGATTCCAAATCTATTCTTGAGCCCGGTGTTGTGAAAGAAATTGAAGTTTCGCCTAATTTGACTTATGAGCAACATCCTATTTGCATCATTACTATGGAGGTTGAACGCCTTCGAAATAAAGATGTCCCGCTTGTGAAAGTTCAATGGTCCTCAACCCCTAAGGATTGCTCTTGGGAATCAAGATAATTTATCGAGCAAACACATTCGGACTTACTCTCTCGTGCTCCTTAGAGGTGAACTTCTTAATTCAAATTTTCTTTTGTATTGATAAGCTTTTATGGTTGTTACTCTTTATTTTTCTTCTTAAGTATTGCGAGGACGTAATTTCTTTAAAGAGGGGAGTCTGTAACAACCCATATATTTTACGATTGTATATCTAAATATTTTATTTAAATCTAGCATCGTTAGTCGGATTTAAGTCCAAAATGCTACTTTTTGCAAACAGTCGAATTAGAACCCGAGTCCACTTCCATTGAGTTCAAAATGTCATTTGCGACCTTTTTAAGTATAAATATCGATAAGTTTAGAGTTAGATTGAATTTTGACATTTTCACTTATGGCTTTGGGTTTGGGTTTCAGCCCTATAACCTAACATAAGACCCTAGCTCCACCCCCTCCTCTTCATTCATTATCATTTCCTAACACTTCGAGCTTTAGCAAAAATGAGGGAAGAGATTGGAAATTAAAATCCTAAGCCCTAGTTTCTTTTGCAAATTCAATTTCTAGCTCCAAAATCAAAGAGAAGCTTAGGCAAGCATCCTCTTCTTCTTCTCCATCTCAATATCTCTCTAATTTCAGAAATTTCCTATAACCTAACTTAGGAAACATTTTCTTATGAGCTTAGATTGAAGCTTCTTGAGTTGAGATTGAAGAGTGGTTGATCTTGCCTTGTTTTAAAAGCTTCTCCTTCATTTTTTTTGGGTTTAAAGGTGAGTTTTTATAACTCACATCTATGTCTATATTTTCGATTGTTGTTAGGTATGAATTCCTAACATCTATTCATGTTCATTTGCTTTCGATTTGAATTGGTTTTACGAATATTCCAAATTTTTGTGTTTTGAAGTCAAATCTTTGAAAATCCTAGCTTTGATGTTTGAACATTTTTTTGGTGGTGTACCGAAGAGCATATAGGGCTGGGTTGCCGATTGGCGTAAACCCCTAGCGCCCATCGCTCGTCCGATCGCATTTTTTTATGATTTTGCCCCACTTGGGGGCTAGGCTAATAATGCTGAAGAAGCAGGTTCAGTCGACTGAACCAGGAGGTCAATCGACTGAACCAGGGGGCAGAAAAATTCTCTGTCCCTGTATCAGTTGACTGACATACTGGTCAGTCGACCGAGGCTGGAAACCAAGTATTTACAGGTCTGTATCAGTCGACTGACTTACCGGATTAGTCGATTAAGCCTGGAAACTGAGTGTTTCCAGGCCTATGTCAGTCGACCGACGCTGTAGTCTAGTCGACTGAATTTGGGAATTTATAATTTTGCCTACTTTATGAATTTTTGAGTGGATTTTCGAATTTTTAATCGATTCTCATTTCTCCGATTAGTTGTTATCACTTTTTTGACTTTGATAATTTCTTTTTTGGGATTTTTGGGAATATCCATCTTGTTAGATTCGGTATCAATTTCAATGGATTTGATTCACGTCTTCGTATGTGAATTTTTGGTGATTGATTGTTTCCACAATCATTTTTCTGACTTGTCACGTTGAAATACAAAGGTTTCTATACTAATAGTAAATATTCAAACTCTTTTACGAAGATGATTTCGACTCTATTTTTAATACAAAGCTCTTTATAAAATCGTTTTCCAATCTATTAGTATATACCAACCTTTACCTCATTCGTATGAGAAAATCTAATTAAACGGCTTAGCAAAACAAGTGGTATGAAACGCTTGCGTTTACTTCGTCGATTAATTTTTGGACTTGTTCGATTGAAACTCTTGTGATAATTTTCGAGTGGAGATCTACAATTTGTTCGTAAATATTTAAGCTTAGCCATGCTTATGGGACATGAAGCTAAACTCATCTATTTACTAGTTTAGTGTAATTCACACTTTTTATTGATCGATGATAATCATTTTGTGATTAGACTAGCGACTTCTATGTCTCTTTGTCCACTTGGGGGACTGTACCTCGTTTTATTGAGTTTCGTCTCATTTATTTTATAGGCTAACGACCTATTGGTTCTTTTATGGAGTTCGGTTCATCGGGCGTACCATTGTATTACGTCGTTGTCCGGCTTATCAGGTTCATCGGGCATACCGTTGTACTACACCGTTGTTCCGAATTATTTGAGTTTCAGGTTTCTTAGGTGTACCGATATTGTACTATGTCGTTGCACCGGCTCTATGGTTAGCGACCATGGGATAGCGTCCCGTTTGTGATGCATGTGTTGGTGAGTTTTCATGCTCCCGTTTTGTGATAGCCTCCCCCTTTATGATTTTTGGATTTCTAGTTGGTGATTTCTAGAATTTTCGTTTCACCAATTTTGTGATTGGCATTGATATATTTGTCAATATTTGTGGTTTGGTGAATAAAATAAAGAATGTGACATTCTTTTTTTTGATGTTCTGAGATTTCTTGAGATATTGTATGATTTTTGTGTTGTCTAATGTATACTTTTCATAGTATGGCATTAATGTTATCATATGTTTTTGTCATATCTCTTATTTTATCTTATTTTATCTGATATTTATAGCTAGACTGATCCGTTTATTATTTTCTTATTAAATGATACTCGGGTCAGACCGAGATGTTACAGGTGCTTCTACTTGACTCCTTATCTGGAAACATTATCTGACTTTTGACTGACTACTCTAGTTTAGTAGTTTTTGTTGTTATACATACGAGATAGAGAATCCGTGATGTATGCATATTCTTTTGTCTCGCACGTATCTATTCTTTTGTGACGTAGTGGATCTTATATGACCACTACTTTGATGTACACTTTTACGTGATATATTCATATCTGTTTCCGCCTTTGTGATATGGATATCTGTGACTGATTTGTGTTATGCTTATTTCTATATTTGTTTCCGAAGACCACATAGCCACTGTGTAGTTGCTTTGGGTTTGTATTTGATATGTCGGATTCCTCTTGAAAAGAAATACTTGACATACCATCTGACATATCTGTACTCGCATAGAGCCATTACATGGATGGTCGCTCCTCAACAGCCTTATTCCTCGTGTTAGTTGACGGCATTACCTCGTAGTGTCCATGGCTAGCATGAGTATAAAGGTAGGGCTTCACATCTTCTCTTTCAATGAGCAAGTCAGACTGAGCATATTTACATATTGCTTTGGATGCATTGGAGCTCAGGAGATGAGTTGGAGGTCCAAGATGTGTCTACTATTTCTTTTTGTTCCGCTATGTTGTCTATTGGTTATATTTATCAGTAATTGTAAGGACATGCTGTTATAACTGTCCGGGCTGCAAAATATTAGTATACTCTAATTAGTGTATTTACATTACATTTTTCTTTGGATAAAGATTTGTTGTATATTATAGATTTTTCATTCCGCTATGAGATTCTATGTTGTTTAGTTTTCCTCTTATCTTCTTTCTTCTTTTACTTTCTAACTATCCACCTTTCTATTCAATTTGAGTGGGTCATGTGTGGTTGATTGTCTATTCAAACTGTACGGAAAAGTGGTTCATTACTCATGGTATCAGAGCTAGGTTGAGTGAACATCGAGGCTTTGGTGGGGAATAACTCATTTGATAGGGTAAGCGAGACCCTAGGACGAGTCTAAGTGTGTGCGTGCGTGTGTGTATATGAGCGCGTATGTGTTAGTGTTATAATTTTTTTGCATTATGCTGATTGATCGGTTGAGTGGTTATGAATTCTGGCCGGTACAGAAGGAATAACTATATCGATAGGGGTTTCTAAACACTTAAACATGGCAAATTGACATAATATTGCTTTGAAATTAGGTAAATGAAACAATTTTCCCTAAACTATATTTTATATATGAAAAGAATGGTTTTCAAATATCATTATAGTAATTTAGAGTGTGTTTGGTTATTAAGAAATGATAATATGCAATAATTATAATCTATTGTTGATTATTTAGGGTTAGGTAGTTTAGGAGCATTCATTGTTAGGTAAATTGAAGACAAACACCTTATGAATTCAGTCTCACAGTTTGACTACCGGATGCACGATGAATTAGTTTGGTTAGAAGTTGAAATTTGATTTAATTAAGATGTTGGTTATAAACTTAGCAATGCTAAATAATTTTGGAATGATCTTACAGGAAAAGTGAAATTATATAGGTATATTTTATAAAAGGAGTTTATTAGTATAAAAATGGATTTAACCTAAGAATTTGAGGACTTAATTCCAGCATTTTGAAAAAGTCTTTTTCAAAGTTTGAAGAAAACAATAATAATATTATTTTGGAATTATTTTGAATAGAAATAATTTTAAAAGAAATAGAAATCATCGAACTCGCTCAGTCACTGGAAAATAATTTTGATGATGAATGCAGCATCATCGACGTTAATTTTCAAGTATCTAAACGACAGATTGCTACTGTAGTGATTTGCAAGAGAAGTTTAAAAAAATGTTGTTTTAAAATTCCAAAAATATGGTTTGATATAAAAGGTTAATATATATATATATATATATATATATATATATATATTATCATTTCAAATGATTTGAAATATAAATCGTCATTTGGTTCTTAGATTTTCGGTTAAGTAATGTTACAGACTGATGTATCATATCCATTAGGATAGTTGGTTTGTCCATCTCATTTTAGGGATTTTGTTAGGGAAGTATTCATTTATTAAAATGAAAATGGAATTTGCGATGATTTTAGTGAATCGGAAACATCCAAGTAGATTGAGGAAGTTCAGCTTAATGTATGTTAAGGTTATTAGGAAATAAGTTTTTATAACTTAGAAATTTGGGAAAATTGTAAGTTAAAAAAAAATTGTAAATTTGTTAGACATTTGGGTTAAGAAAAAAAAATCTAAAATTGTATATACTCTTAGATCGTAGTGGAATGTTATACAAATATTGACTTAATTTTGAAATAGAAAATAAACATATGGGTTCTTTTTTAATTGTTTATAATAAACATAATTATAGAAGAGCTTTAGAAGGTGTAGTGTAACTTTAAGAAAATGTATATAAACTTGAATTTTGAAATGAAATTTAACTTAAGTAAAGTGAAATAAATAATTTTATGAAATAGTTCATAAACAATTTTAGTATTATAGGAAATATACTAGAAGTGAAATTAATTGTGAATAAAAAAGAAGTAGAATTCGTATAGTTAAGAACACTAATTAGAATAAGTAAGCAAGAGGTACGTAGATCATTCTATTTGCATAACTATTTGATCCAGATTCGAGTGCAAGGTTTCGAGGTGATTTCACAAATCGAAGTTAGGATTTTTCACTTGATTCTTAACGGCGGACCCTTGGTATAGATTTTTGATTTTATTCTAAAGCCGTTTATCATATTTGAGGGCTATGCAAGGAAAATGGGAGTTTCTAATTAAGGAACCGGATCTGAGTCCGCACTAGAGTGTCATGTAGACGATACTAGTTCGAAAGTGAAATTGTGTGATCGAATGAGCGATCAGATTTGATATTGTTTATAGATAATATATGTACATCGTACGGGCATAAATGAATTATTTGTTTGACATTGAAAATGCAAAATTATATTGCAATGAATTATATGGTTGGATATATTTGTAAGTAAGATGCAGGTACGGAAACAAAGGCTAGTTGACGCTTATGTAAATTTGGTAGCCCGACGAATAAGTACGTATTTATTTTTGTTGCTCGGGTTGGATGATTTTATACCCAAATATGGAAAGCCACGTAGCTTTGTTTTTTTGATTGGTTTGGGCCCATAGTGGCACTTTGTAGTTTTTCCATTCGAGCTACTTTGTAGATATGTATATAACGCTTATCCAACAAACTCATATCTACTTTTTCTCCTTTCACTTCTCTTGTACTATTCTATTTCAAATGCCAGGCAAAGAACGAAATGAAAAACAACTTCCTTAGTAGTAAAAAAGCATGGACGATATTATAAAAAATTCAAACAAATTCAAGAGAATTGCATAAAAACATAAAGCAAATGTCTTTGAGTCTGGAGTGATGAGATCTTCATGTAGATAGGTTTTTAGGGGTTGCGATGGCCTTTGGGGATGATCAACAGTGGATAGTCATGACGCTTTGTGGCTAGGGTTATCACTTGGGGTTGAAAGAGAAGGAGTTACGTAGTGAGGTGGGTTTCTTTGGACTTCTAGAAGTGACAAGCAACTATGTCAACGAAATGGTGGAGCCGGTGAAGCTTGGGATGGTCTGACATATTCACGAGGCTGAGGTTTAGGATACAGTCGCTTTTTGGTTGGTGGTATCATACATGTTTTATTTGGCTCATTGGCGAGGTGGAGTAGACAAGTTGATCGGAGGTAGCGGGGCATGATTTTGTAAAGATTTGAGCATGGGAGAGGGTGAGAAGGGGTAGGAAATGGTGAGGGAAGGTTTTAGGATGTAGAGGCAAGAAGAAGTAATGCAGAAGAAGGGTTAGGAGTAAAAATGGTGATTCATTAATTTAAAATTGTAATTAAGGTTTTTAATTAAATTAAAATTCGAAAAACTTATAAAATTCATAACTTGTTAATACAAGGTCCAATCGGGACGTGGATTTTTGTGTTGCACTACTGATGACGAAAGTGTCGTAATGGAACTGGTTTGGATGAATTTGGAGACAATTGGAATTTGGGCTAAAATCGGACGTCGTTTAATTTTAGTTGTAAATTGAAATGCCTCGGCGATAGCTTAAATTTCGGTGAGTTAAACTCACCATTCTGGTTAACCAGTATATTATATAGTTGATAAAAAAAATTTGATTGGATGTTTGGATGATTTACTGTTTAATCAGTTGGTTTAGGTTTTTATTTCTGCTTTTGGAGTGGATGACTATTTTTATATACTCATCTAGTAGTGGATGACCTATATTATATGATTACATACTATTTGCGATGCCGGGGGGAGAGGTTAGAGAGATCCAACTGGATTCCTCGCCATTGATTTTAATTCCAATAATACTCCTGTCATATAAATTGTTGGATATTAAACCTAATTGTTAGCTCTATTGATTATGGCATTGTTATATGTTCAAAACTTAAACCATGTAGTGATAGAAAATCAATATCGACATTGGTTAAACGTAGGGTAGCTATTGGCCTCAAATTGGTAATTTAAAATACTATAAATCTCCATTTGAGTTGGAGTTGGTTTTTGAGATAGGAAATGATTTCAAATCTGAAATTTGGTTTCACAAATGTTTTGTTTTTAAGGATTTAGCTTCTATTTTACTCCAACATTTTTGTCTATCTTTTCTAAATATTTGTGTATATTTAATATTGTTTTAAAATTATTTATATTTCATATTCTTTTAAAGATTACTTATTTATATTTAATGTTGTTTTAAAGTTATTTATCAATATTTTATATTTTTAAAAAGTTCATCATTTAAATAATTAATATGGCTTGAAATTAATAATAATGATTTATTATTAATGTTTTGAAAATCAATTGTTACTATATAATAATGGTAAAGATTAATTATTATTTTTTATTTAATAATGTTTTGAAATTATTAATTATTATTTTAAGGTGTTTTGAAGTTAATAATTATTATTTATTTATAACGTTTATTATTTATGTATGATTGTTTTCGAGGCTCATAATTAGAGTTTTATAAATAGACTTGGGTTTTATAAGAGGAATTTTATAAAATGGTTTGAGTTAAAGGAAGATTATTTACAAGGTAAAGGAGTTTTATAAATGGTTGGATATTTATAAACGAATTTTAGAAATGGGTTTATTATTTTATAAGAGGAGATTTAAAATTAGTTTTGTGGATTTGTAAAGAGTTTATAAATGATTTGAAAATTATATAGAGACGTTTTTAAATGGTTTTTAACGATTTATAAAATAGTTCATAAAGGGGTTCTAGAAATTTATAAAGGAGACTATAAATGATTTTAGAATTGTGTAAAAAATAAAACTTCCTCTGCTCTGTGAATATATCCTTGTAAAAATAATTTGGTATATGTATTTCCAAGATGAAATTAATTAATGAAAAGTTTAAATAAGGAGGCTAGTGGTTACTTATGTGCTTAACCAATGTTGGTTTTCCCTTTTGAAACAAATCCCTGATTTGGATGTGTGTTTGTGGATAGTTAAATAACAGACTATCAAATATGGACACAGAACATAACTTTCGAATTGTCTAGGAGAAATGCGTGAGTTATATGGCACTGTCAACTCTGACGATGATGTACTGTGCGTATAAATCTTGTTTCCTTTTGCTAGGCCAAACGATATGGAAATCCGTCCACTAACGATTAGGAGGTGGCCTTCACTCTTATCTTTGGCTTTTATTTTCTCATGAACCAGGGTTGAGTTTACCAGAAACTATCGAATGTTTTTTCAAAGAGACCGAAATAGATATGTTATTCGAAACCACTTCAATCCAACTCAAGCATTTTGAAGTGAAGATATCTTAAAGACGATGAAATTTGACGATGGAGCTCTTTGAAGTGCAAGGGCTACTTGCTACTAATCAAAAGGGTGATTCCAAAATGGATGTAGTAGAAGTAGTGCATTTGGTTTGTCCATCTCCTGGACAATTTATATCGATGAATACAGGCATTGCATTGCTGCTTGGAAAGTAGTGTTAGCATTCCAAATGGGAACTGCTATATAAAAGGTAAAACATAGCCTCAAGGCAAATCAACCGAAAATGACTAAACATGGCAGATGCTGTTGGGCTAAGTGGGTCGCTCCTATCAAGGTTTGATCATCCCTATCAAGAGTCGATATTATCTCTCATATGTATGCTTGGGGACCCATTAAACAAGGGTTGATCATATTCGGTACTACCAGTCAAGTGATAGGCCAGTTCTGTGTTGGCAGAGGATCCTAGCGAGGTCCTCGGTGTTATTTTATCTAGAGATATACAGTGACGGGTAGTAACCTAGTAACCAAGTCATTGTATGGAATCCATCTCCAATAGCACCGTACCGACTTAGTTGTGCCTAATTATGTTAAAATGTGGGATGCAAGCAGTTCAACTATATTCATATTTTACTTTGATCCTGAGACATTATGATAATATCACTGGATTTTCTATAGAAAATGTGTTGGTTGTCGTAAGGTAAAAACTCGTCCATGTTTATGTGCGGCGTGGTCTTGCGAGATACCTTTATTTGGAAGCTTTTGATAAACATTAAATTCTATTTGATGTGTGTTTTTCTCACGCTGGTTTACTAGACTGATCCGAGCGTTCTTCTCTTTCAAATCTCGGGTTAAACTAGCACATTTATAGATTTCTTTGGATGCTTTGCAGCTCAGGAGAAGAGCTAGTGGTCTAAGACGTAAATACATATTTCTTTGTATTCCACTGTGTCATCTGTTGGTTGTATTTATCAGCAATTATAAGGACATGTTGTTAACTTTCAGGGCTGAAATATGTTAATGTACTCTGATTAGTGTACATACATTACATTTTTCTTTAGGTAAAGATTTATTTTATATAATTGATTATTTGTGCTAGTGTGAGATTCTGTGTTGTTTAGTTTTCTTATTATCTTCTTCTTTCTTCTTCTTCTTCCTAACTATCCCCTTTCCGTTAAATTTGAGTGGGTCGTGTGTGGTTGATTGTCTGCTTAAACTGTATGGAAATGTGGTTTGTTACACTATGTCATCGTGGAACCGACTAGGCTAGTTGAGCCGAGGTTCAAGCTATAGTTGCTATGCATCTAAAGCCTACCTTCCCTATTTCCTTTTCCCTTTGACCTTGCTTCCCTTAGCTCGACAGCGTAGCATTTACAGTCAACCACATGATCTCCTTGCGGATTCCCACTCCTTTCTCTATAGGGAACTTTATGCTCAAACACCAAGGCGCTGTGCTGCTATAAACTCAGCCAAGGCTGGTTGGCCAAGAAATGCATTGTCAGCTGAGTAAATAACCCACACCAAAAAAGGTAAGACCCACACTCACTTGCGGTTGCCCTCACATAATACCGCCAATAGCTCTACATATCCAGTCGGCTCAGTAGCCATCCCGTTGAACCCTTGTATTCGAGACTTACAAGGTTTCAAATCCTTCTCTTTCAACATCAATTGATCATAAGCTCTCTTGAACAAGATATTGACTGAACTCTCATAGTTAAATAGCACCTTTCGAAATAAATAGTAGGATCGATCGTAGCTTTGATCACAAGTGGGTCAATCGTTGGAGCTTACACTCCATTGGCATCTCTATTCTGAAAATC
Organism: Allium cepa; assembly: GCA_030765085.1. Taxonomy (NCBI): domain Eukaryota; kingdom Viridiplantae; phylum Streptophyta; class Magnoliopsida; order Asparagales; family Amaryllidaceae; genus Allium; species Allium cepa. Next base: position 1,377,940 of record JASFAV010000025.1, on the reverse strand, counting down.
AATATCGTCGGTCATCGTTCTGTGTTGTTTTTCCGAAGACCCGTCATCAATAACATATCAACTTTCACTCTTCGCATATCTAATAGCACCAACATATCTGTCTATCTCCGCTAGACTTTTATCAACAGGGCACGGCCCTTTGATGAAAGTATTAATCGCCAATCATTTTTCTAGCTGCCTGAATGCATTAGCAATAGGCTCGACTTGCCCTCATTAGGAATACGGCCTAGAGGCATTAGAGTTTCCTTTCCCACCATCTCATGAGGCTTTCACGTACCGCTGTAGCCTTTTTTACGAATCAACTCCTCAATCATATCTCGCAAGTATCTACACTCATTGGTGTTGTAACTGTGAGATTTATGGAATCTACAGAACATTTTTTCCATCCTAGTCGATCTCTTAGAGCTGGCTTTCTGTACTACTTAGTGTTTTAAGTTTCCCGGTAGATTTTCTTTATCGAGTTGATTAGTCCATTATAGCTATCGTATTTAGAAGTCCTAATACAATTCCAATTATCTGGCTTCTTCTTCTCAGCCCTATCATCGTTTGTTTCCAATTATTGCTTTGATTACCAACATTTACATCCACACTCTTAGAGCTTCCTTCAGATTGCTTTATTGGAATGTTGCTTTGTTTCACTTCATTCGAATTTTCAGCACCAGTCCCCCGTAGATGTTTCTTCACTTCCTCCAAGAGTAGGTATTCATTAGCCTTTCTATAAAAAGCATCCATCGTAGATAGGGGCTTCCTTTCCAACCATCCCTGAACTCCTTATCGGAATGAATCCCTCTAATCTATGCCATTAGTACTATGTCATCCTTAGGTTCTTTAACTTCTATCATGGGCGTATGGAATTGACTTAAGAAATCCTTTAGCGACCCTCCCTCAACTTGGAAGAGGTTTGACAAAGATATCACGTCCTTTGGACGTGCAGTATGTAAACGAAATTGTTCCACAAACTTCTTTAACCACTCAACAAAAAACGATATGGACCTTGGCGAACATCGAGTGAACCACATCGTAGCTACTCCTTTTAAGAAAATTAGAAAACAACGGCACTTCATGGCATCGAAAGCTCTAGCCAAATCAATATGCCATTCACATCTCATCAAGTGCTACCTAGGTTCCATCGTTCCTCTATACAATGGCATAGTTGACAGTGAGAATCTCCTGGGGTATCTCCCACGTAGAATGTTCTTTACGAACGGAGTTTGACTAGGAGAGGTACCCCTTTCATCGTTACCCCTGAAATGATTCTTACTAACAAGTCTCCTGACCATATCCTCAAGTTAGTTCAGGTCAACTGGTTTGACTGAACAGTGGTAATTCGACTCTGCTGCGACTGTTCAGCCCGACGAATGCTCACGGTTTTTCTCTCGATACCTAAGTTCTCCAGCCTCTGAGAGATTCATTCATCCAACATTCCTCCTTGTTTGCTTCATGTGAGTAATATCAGCAGCAGTATGAATCTCTAGATTCTGACCACCAGTAGTGCGTCCTAAAGCTAAGTCCACGCCACCTTCCGAGGGATGGGCTCTGGGCCCACCATTGGAGGGGTTGGTACCGATCCCCAAACTTGAGCCTGGGGCTCATCCTTTTCCCCGGTATGATGTTTCAGTAGCATTCTGATTCTTTTTCTGCTTCCCTTTCCTCCATCTTTGCTCAGATGATGAGGAACTTTTAATGAAGAACTAGAGTCTCTTCTGCCCCTTCTATGGCTGTTTTGAGTTAACTCATTCAATAATCTCAAGCTCTGTTGCATCGTTTGGTTCATCTCATTCCTACTAGCCTGGAATATATCTTTCATCTGCTTCATCATCCTATCCATCTTCATTATGATCATGACTTATGTTGGAGTTTGGATCTCTGTTTGAGTAGGTTTGACGATTCCATCTACGTACCGAGGATTTTGATTTTCAGCTTTAGTAGTAACTCTAGAGTTGGTAGAATGGGCTTTTCTTGATGGGGACATGGTAGAAAGATTCTAGTGGATCTTTGCAAAAAGAAGTTGAATTAAAAAGGTAGATAAATTGGACCTATCTCTTGGATATTGGAAATTCAATAGTAGATGATGGATCCAAGTAGCCTAAGAATCCAGTTCTCAATGAAAGCACCAAAAAGTTTGAACAAAAATTGGCACAAACATCTAGAAGTATATTTAGAGAATAAAATATGTAGAAACGTAAATGAAAAATGAGAAATAAACAAGACATAATCATTTATATTAGTTTTGCAAAGCAAGGCCTACGTTCACTTTAAAATTTTATTGCTTATTTTTAACTTGAAGGCAGAAGTTCTTAAAGGTCAGTAAAACTTCGACACTTAGATTTTCAGAATTACAAGAACACGGAGAATAATAGTACTAGAGCCAAAAATTCTGAAAAATGAGCCCTCCCTTCATATTTACAAAGGTAGGGAGCCTAATATCTCACACAAAATACCTTCTATCTATTGTACATGATCTAAACCAATTCTTCTATGAGAATAGGTACCACATCATCAGTTGTCAGGAGTTGGTACCGATCTATAGGTAGGGGCCGATACCGATCCCCAATTTTTCCAAAATGGCATTCTTCGACTCCTCATCTTGGAATCGTCTTGTGGCTAGCTTCATGATTCTATAGTTGTTTTCGTTAATTTTAACTTATTTCTGAGTCCAAAATGATGGAGTTGTGGAAGAACAAAGCTGTAGTTTTGACTATGCATGGAGATCGAATGAGAATCGCATTGAATCATCAAACGAACATTGGAAATAGGCTCAAAGTAGCATATCGAAGGAATAGGCAAAAGATGGGGTTCACTAATCATGGGTTAGTACTAACCCATGGAGTGGGATCGGTACCGATCCCTAACTTTGGTGATCTCATTGTTGACTTTACTTGGGTTTGTCTTGTATTGATCTTGCAATCCTCTCCGTGCTTGGTTTTTGGACTCAAAAGCTAACTCTCTGGGATTTTTGCCTTAATAACTCCATGTTCGGTTCATCTAGTCTGTCCGAATATGGCCTGGTCAAAAGGCTAGATAACATCTATTATATTGTATATAAAATTGTTTGGATATGTAACTGGTAGCATCAATAAATTAACAAAGTGATTTTACCAACACTAAAATGCCATTAGCTTGACACCAGTGAAACTTTACCAACATTAAGTAGGTGCTACCTATTGTGTCGATGAATGCACTCCAAAAATATATTTTTCGACGAGCTACCGCCGCCATACGTGGGACAAACTATTAACACCAACTGCAGATTTTACCGTCGTCATTCGTGGAGTTTACCAATGCTATGCACCCACTTTCTAAGTGGCAATCCAAATTTATCGAATCCTATCTGATGCTAGGCCGATGTCTATTACCAACCCTAGGCCAATGCTAAGATGATGCTATTTCAAAGTGCAAATTTAGATTTACTGAAGCCATGCCATCACCTTTGTTGACACCTGCATTTCTACAACAATTATGGGGCTAGGTGTTTTCAATATAAAGTATTTAAGGGTAAAGACATACACCTATACATTCTATTATATCTCAAAAAGAATATTGGACTCTTTATATGCATCTCATTCACTCTTTATTAGTATTCTTTTCTAATTAATTTGAGTGGAAAAAATTCACTTTACCCTATAAAATTATACATGTCCATTCATATCCAAATCTATTATATCTATTATATTATATATGAAATTGGTTGGATATGTGATTGATGGTATCGCTATAAGAATATAACGATTTACCATTGCCATATATTATGCCAGTAAAATTCTCATCGAATAAACTTTTATTGATAAGCTACCGGAACTATAATGGGATAAACTACCAATGATGTACTGACGCCGTTCATGGATTTTATGCATTGTCGACACCTTTTGAGAAAGTAAAATCAAAATATATCGTTGCTTGGTTGACACATTTTACTTTTGTCATGTCGATGTTGGAATGATGCCATTCCAAAGTGGCAAATCCGGATACAATAATGCCAAGCCAATGTCATACAAATGCCATTGTTGAAACATTTCTACCACATTTCTATATCATTTTTGGTGCTTAGTATTTTAGTAAAAGTTGAGTAATGGTAAAGCATATGAACATATCTAATCTATTATATATAAAAAATAATATTGAGCTTTTTGTATTTATTTCTTATTCACTTTCTATATGAAAACTCTTTTCTCATCAATTTGAGTGGAAAAACTTCACTAGCTACATAAAATTTTGCTTGTTTATTCAAAATCAAATATACTCTATCTGTTATATTATACACAAAATTGTTAGATATGTGGGTAGTGGAATCACTGCAATATTAAAGCAATTTGCGAACACCAATATGGTGCAGGTCTAGAGTTTGCAAGCACTTTATTGACATCAAGCCAACACCTTATATGGCATTAGTAAAATGCTCTTGGAAAATGTATTTTTTGACGAGCTATCATTGCATGCATAAGAAAAACTACTAAAGTCATACAAAGACCATCCGTGGTTTTTATCGACATGATGCAAATGCCTTTTCAAAGTGCAAAATCCAAATTTACCGATGCTTGGCTGATATCTTTTACCGATGCTAGACTAAAATCATTTCAAAGCGTTTAATCGAAATTTATCAACGTTATGCCGAAACAATTGTTAAAATATTTTTAGTGCATTTTTGCAGCATTTATAGGGCCCGGTTGTTTTTAATAAAGGTTGTTTAATAGTAAAGCACATAGATATATTAATTATATTATATGTAAAAAGTGAATATTAGACTCTTTTTGGTTATCTTGTTAAATTTATAAATCATAATAATCTTTTTAATCAACTTGAGTGGATCAAATTCCCTTAGCCCTATAAAATTATACTTGTTCATTCAAACCCATATTTATTCCATCTATTATATTATATACTAAATTTGTTGGATATGTTATGGATGATACTTCGGCCAGGCATCAGTTGTAACGACCCGATATTTTCAACCATTCGCAGCCGCACATGTCGGACTTTAATTGCTCAAAATACCGCGTTGTAAATAAAATATGGCAAATCTAAGAATATACAGTAACATAAATAATCACAGATCATAGACATAGAGTAAATAATAATGCAGCGGAATTTAAAAGAGATAGTAGTTCATGAAGCTACTATGTATATAAGATACATCAGAGTTGAACAAGATATAACAGAAGAGTAACAAGATACATCAGGTACAAATTAGAATACATCACTGGAATCAATGGATACTAAAAGCAAAATAGATGGCTTGAACTTCAAGCAAAGATCCAACTCCGAAGGTGAGTCTTGAATGTTGAATCACTCAGTCTGACTTGAGCATAAAGCAAAACACAAAACACTCGAGTCAGGACATAAATACTTATGAACTGTAAATCAACTCAAGTGAATAGTAAAAAAAATGCATCAGTAACTTAAAGGATGCTTGGGATCACTCATGCTTTAAGGATCCATTAAACTATTTACTATGTAGTAATATTGAACTATTATAATAATGTCTACAGTAAAATAAACTTACTTTAAAATAGCGTAAAGGAGTGAACCAATATTCCCCTTAACACGTAATAGTCCCAGTAGTCCATCCAGTATCAGCATATCTCCAGATCGGGAGACTACACTAAATACTTCATGGGCTACGGGAGAAAAATAAACTCATAGTAAGGGTTGCTATGGTAGGTGACACAGCACACAAGCCAATGCCAGGGTAGATATACCAATTGCGCACACGGGCTGGTGGTAACGTAGCAGTTACATACGCCCACCTCGGAACGCACTTCCAATCAAAATTAGGATGGCCATCAAATCAACCATAGGTAAGAGTATAGTATCGAAGGAATGTGTCCCATCGGAGGAATGACCTCACTTAGCCCGAGATCGCTCCTGTTTTAGCCACGTAATGCCAACCCACGGGAATTGGGTCCATGTAATATACCTTAAGAACGTCGCCACCATCCTACATCATTTTGGAATCTCCATTGTGTACACGGTTGTTAAAGTGGTTTTCGGAGTTGGCAGAGAGTATGACAACTTCCGATCCCGATCTCTTTAACAAACAAATGTTATTATAACGCCTTGGTCATTTCAAAATAGTTTATACTTCAAAAATCAAATCATTTCATTTCAAAACTATATTTCTTTAAAAATAGTTTATACTTCGAAACCAAAACCATTTTTATTTCAAAACTATTTATTCAATTAAAATAGTTCATACTTCGAAACCAAAACCATTTTCATTTCAAAACTATATTCAAATCAAAATAGTTTATCATTTCCATTTCAAACATATATTCACCTCTCAAAAATCATAATACTTTCAAAGTTATAACTTTTTTGAAACCAAAATACTTGAAATCATTACGCTTTGAAAATCATAACATTTCAAAATCATACATTTGAAATCATGGAACATTCCTTTAATTCTTTACATTTTACAAATTTATTCAATTAAACCAAAATTTCAAATTTCCAATTTAATTCAAATCAAACCATCGATTTCAATTCAATTCAGTTTCCCAAAAAACCATTTAGAATCTTATAAATTTCAAATACAGATTTGATTCACAAAATAAACTGTTCAATTTTAATATATTTCAAAGCTTTAATATCCCACATTTCAAAACTAAACTTTATAATTTCATATATCTCAAATTTAATTTCATTTTTACTTAGTTTTGAAATATTCATTTCATAAATCCAATATCATTTAAATAAACTCAAATTACCAGTAAACTAAATATCCTTTCATACTAATATGAACTTTAAATATTCATTTATTGAATAAATCGAATACATCAAAATCATTCCAAATTAACATTTTTTATCAAAATAAAGATTTTGTCATTCAAAATCATTTCCTTTCAAATCCATTATAAATTCATTATCATTCTTACATTCAAATATTCAATTTTAAAAAACATAGATATCATTTAAACACCATTTCAAAACACTTTTCAAAATTTCATTCAGAAATTCATTTATCTCATTTCATTTCATTCAAATTAACACATAACCAAGTAAACCTTATTTAAATTCAAATTCAATTTAAATTCCTTAGAAATTCAAATTTAAATATGAAATATACATATTCAAACTCCTTAATTTCACAAATAATCAATTCCAAAAGTTAAATCATTTAACACTTTTAAAATATAGCCCAAACAGTGTTAAAATCTATAACATTTCAAAACATTGTCAAATTATAACAACGACAGCATTTATAAAGTGTTATCGTAGCTTATAGTTTCCAAAATAGTTTAGTTCAGGAATAACGGAATTTATAAAATGCCGTAATAGATACTTAGTTATTTCTTTATAGTTAAATTCAAAAACAATAGCATTTAAAAATGCTGTCATAAGACCATAGCATTTTTGGAAAATGCTGTTAATAAAATTCCAGATTTTATTATAACTTTCAAAAACATTTAAAACTTTATTTTTTGTTATTTAAAATTTTTAAATCATATTTCTAGACTTCAAAATTTCACATGTAAATAATTTTTAACACATGATTTATCACAACGAAATTTTATAAAGTCAAAAATCACATTTACTTCAAATTTATATATTTAAATTCACAAATTCAAAACTAAAAAAAACCAATATATATATATATATATATATATATATATTTTTAGATCAAAATTTCATACTTTTAAAAAATACATATCTTAAGAAAATTATTTAAAAATATACCACCGGGTCTGTATATAATTTTCTAACCTAGGTCAAGTGATACGGATATATATCATTTTAATCCGCAATTTAAAAAGAAAACCTGGGTTCCATCATTTCAAACCCGCAATCCCAAGTAAATATAAATAAAATAAAAATCGCTCGGGCCTATCATTTCAACCCATATCAATTTTTCCCTATTCTAATATCCGTTCGGGTATGTATCATTTCAACCCATAGTGATTCTACTTTAACAGGGAACTTACAGTGTGAACATATGCATAAACGATATAAACAATGTCAATGTCACAACATAATGTCATATATCATATGTCAGGTGATAATTAACAAAGTGAACATCGTAATAACATGGCATAGCATATCATATCATCATCATTTACTTGCATAACATTTTCAATTTACTAAACACTTGGCATCAATTCACTAATTCGTAAGTAGAAATGTCAGAGTGAGAAAGACTCACCTTTATCGAAGCTAGAGACCACTACGACACACAAAACGATTCCAAAGGCACGACAAGCACGATACATCACAACTTTTGATTTGAATGAATGGGAGCCTAGATGATGATCTTGTATACTATAAATAAACAAGATAATAGATACATATGAATTCAATACAAAATACATTGAAACAATTGGAATTTTAAATTAACAAAGAACATCACCTAGCCTTTTCATCAACTTCGCTTGACCATAGCAACATAGCTTGTCACATCCACACTAAGCTCGACCTAGGTGTCATAAGTGCTCGGCCATGACTGTGTTATGGCTAGGGTATGGATCAATAAATGCACGGCAAATAAGAAATGAAGGGGTGGAAGTTATAACATATGGAATACAAATGGTCAAGGCAAAAGGAGTTTTGGGTGCATCACTTAGGTTCGGCCAGTCATGCATTGGGCTCGGCCTTGGCATGTGCAGGTTCGTGGTGGCTGCAGTTACGGCCAGAGGTGGTGGAGAGGCTGGTGGTTGCGGCTAAGGGGGTGGCCGAGGTGAACTATGAAGATGATGGTGATTTTTGGCTCGGCTATGGATGAATCAAAGGTTGCTTTGCAATTTTTGAGGTGCAATCATCATGTGTAGGTCACGGCTTGCATTGATCAGAGGGGGAGATAGTGTTGTGGCTGTAGATAGTGGTGGTGCTAGTTGGTGGAGGTGGTGGGGGAGCGACGGCTGAGCAATTTGAAGAAGAAGCAAGGCAAAAACTTAGAAAAATAATGGAAAAAGAAAGGAGATGAAGCCATTTGAATTTTTTTCGTTTCTTCTTCATTTTCGTGAATTTTGAGGAATGAAGGGAGATATTTTTTTACGTGAATTGCAATGAGATACACGGTTGAGAGAAAGAAATGGATGGCTACTTTCAGTGAAAAGTCAATTGAAAAATGAAATGACAAAAGGGCAAATGGAAAGTCACATGCATATGAAAAGTTTTGTCTCTTTATATTTCTTCTTATTTTATTCATTTTAACAAATAAAAATTTTAGTAAATAAAAAATTAAAAATGAACAAATAAAGTGAAAAAGAATACAAATAATTATTTTATGGAAAAATAGAAAATAAATAGGAAAATAGCTTAATACTTGAAACTAGAAATTAAAAAGAGGAAATTAGTTTAAAGGAAAAAAATTATGCTAATTTTTAAATGTAGGATGGAACTTTTATAATTTAGGCTCGAGGATAGTACCACGCTCTATTCAACCACCTTCAACCGTTTTCTCCATCGTTCGAAGCCATCGTCTGAATCTTGCCATAACCGCCACCGCCATAGTCATAACCTGCCGTAGCCACCGCCGCCCTAGCCCTAACCTGCCGTAGCCGTCGTCACTCAAGCCGCCACCATCGTCGAAGCTTCCACCGTCCATTCCAAAATTGAAAAAAACCTAATTCGACACTCCAATGCAAGCGTAAATTACAAATTTCGTTAAAATTGAATTCAAGCGCCACTAAATCTAGAGGTAAAAAACAAATGGAAAAGCAAAACACAGAAGAAGAAGAAAGTCAAAAAGTTATAATCACAAGTTGAATGATATGTAGATATAGCATTTCTACATTTGAAACACAATACACTGTGTTTAATATGCTAAATGATAGACTAATATAGCATTTATACTTTTGAAATATTGTACAATTATCTGACTATGCAAAATGATATTTGGATATAGCATAAGTATATTTCAATTGAATAAGGATGGAAAAATATGCAAAATGAACTTGAATTTAGCATAAGTATATTTAAAGTGAAGTAGTAAGAATAGAATATACAAAATGACTACCAAATGCAAAATTATAATTGCATATAGCATATATATTTTTAATGTAAAATTTTAATCATAAAGTTCACCACTATGTTTATGATATGCAAAATGATAGTTTAATATAGCATTTAAGTTATGAAATCCATTATCATGTTTAAAATATGCAAAATGATAGTTTGATATAACATTTTAGTTGTGAAGTCCAATACCAAAGTTACAATATGAAAAATGAGATTTAATATATCATTTTAATTACAATATCCACTGGCATGTTTAAGTTATACAAAATGATAGTTTAATGTAGCATTTCAATTACAAAGTCCACAAGCATGTTTAGGATATGCAAAATGATAGTTTAATATATCATTTTAGTTATGCAAAATGATAGTTTAATATAGCATTTTAGGATATGCAAAATGATAGTGTAATATATCATTTTAGGATATGCAAAATGATAGACTACTATAGTACGTTTAGTATATTTAAAATGATAGTTGAATATAGCATTTTAGTTATGAACTACACTAGCATTTTATTTATGATATCTGTAACATTCAAAATAAAACAACTCAATAAACAAGTAAATGAACAACTGATGCATTATGTTTTATGCATATTTTATCATCTTGCGAAACATATAAGTAATTTTATCTAATCAAAATCGCATCTTTTGCAGATTTTTAAAACAAAACTTACTTTAGCTCTTTGAAAATTAAGAACATTCAATCATACTATTACAAATGCATAAATTATAACAACTGCAATACAAAATATAACGTTCAGTTATGTATTATACATATAGAATTAGAATGATAATTTCATATAGCATTTTTTTTCTTAATTCATTTCAACACATTTAATCGTCATCGTTACTTTTGACATCACCAGCAACCTTAACTTCTACTCCACCGCCGCTCATCTGAAATCGGCCATAAAAGTCATGGATCAAGTCACCGCAGACCTTCAATGTAGTCGTCGCCGCCTACATTCCATCGCCTTCGCTTGACGAACGAGCTCCGCCTTCGCCTGAACGAGCTCCGTCTTCATCTGCGATTGCGCCGCCGTCGTCTGTTGTTGTGATGTAGCTTCGTCTATTCTTCTGATGTTGCCGCCAGTCCTATTGATTTGAGAACGAAATTTGAAAGCAGTTTAATTTTTTTTTGAAGAATTTTCTTCAGACGAAAGAATAAAACCTGCGTCCCTAAAACGTAAAAATAATTGCCGCGTCCTTCATTCCAAAAAAAAATGCAAAGTTTTTCCTTCAGTCGATTTTCCTGAATTAAAAATATAAACAATATACAATTTACATTGGAAAATTATAACTATACTTTAAAAATGTTTTAAAAATAAATACATAACATGTTATATATACATATATACACAAATTAGAACAAACAAAATATTATTTATATAATTTGAAATAAACAATTTTGTTAAATAAATCAATTTACACACGATATTATAAAAAACATAACTTTCACAATATTAATCGGATTTCAACGAAACGAAAAGCAGTATTCTTGAAATTTTATTTATTTTCATAATAAAAGATAATATTCAAAAATTCAAAAATTTAAAATTTAAATTTAGAAGTCAAAGTTTGACTATATTGACCAAAATTCACATTTCTGTAAAATATTCTATTTATTCAGGTTTTGACATTATAATTCACATCAAAATCATAATTTATATTTAAATAACAAAATTTACCCATTTTAATAAATAAAATAAAATTTTTAAATCAGGAATTCAATAGAATAATTAAAATGTACAATTAAAATAATCACAAAATACAGGGTTGTTACATTAGTAAACACTTTACTGACTCCAAGCCGATGCCATATATGACTTCAGTAAAATGCTTGTCGAAAATGTATTTGTGATCAACTATTGATGCCTTACATGGAATAAACTACAAATGTCGTATCAATATCTCTAATGGATTTTAGCATCTCCATTTTTGAAATGCTAAATCCAAATATCCTAATACCGAGCTAAGCTGGACTGACGCCTTTTACTAGCGGAAGGCGGAAGCCATTCAAAAGTATCAAGTCCAAATTTACCGAATACTAGTTGATGGCACATCGGTTCATTGCTGAAACATTTCTACTACATTTCTACAACATTTTAGGGTCCTTGTATTATTACTTTAAGTTTTTTATGGTAAAGCACATAGACCTACCTACTATATTATACATAAAAGTGAATATTGGACTCGCTTTATTTATCTCTCATTCACTCACTATTAATTCACTCTTTTCTCATTAATCTGAATGGAAAAAATTCATTTAGCTCCATAAAATAATAAATATTCCTTCAAACCCAAATCTATTATATAATATATTATAGATAAAATTGATTGGATAGATAACTAGTGGTATTCACTACAAGAATATAACGACTTAATAATAGCAATATGAGGTCATCTAAGTGTCTTTAAACACTTTATTGATGTCGTGCAAATGCTATATATAGCGTTGGTAAATGGTCATTGAAAATGTATCATTCGTCAAGTTACTGATGCCATGAATGGTACAAACTACCGTAGCCATACCAAAACCATTGTGGATTTACGATGTCTTGTTGATGTCTTTTCAAAGTTCCAAATCCAAATTTATTAGCGTCTAGCTGATGCCAAAAAAATATTTTTTACCTACAGCAGGTAGATGCTAGGCCGACGCCATTTCAAAGTGCTAAATCATTATTTATCGAATTCATGCTGAAGCAACAGATGAAACATTTTCACTACATTTTGAGGGAGTTTATGGGACTGATGTTCTTAGTTTAGGTTGTTTAATAGTAAAGCTAATGGATATATCTATTACATTATATATAAAAGAGAATACCAAACACTTTGTATTTTTAAGCTAATGGATATATCTATTACATTATATATAAAAGAGAATACCAAACACTTTGTATTTTTCTTTCATTCAGCCTTTATAAAATGATCTTTTCTCATCAATTTGAGTGAAATTTTTTCACTTAGCCCCAAAAATTATACCCGTTCATTCGAACCCAAATATATTATGCTACTTTATTTTATATAGAATTGGTTGGATGTGTGATGGGTGGTATCACTATAAGAGTGTCAATTTTCTAATTCCCATATTGCATCAACTAGCATCGGTAAACACTTTATCGATGTTAAATCAATGCTATACATAGCCTAGGTAAAACGCTTGTAGAAAATATTTTTCTTGGCAAGCCATCGACGCCATCTATGGATTTTACCGATGCCTTGTTGATACCTATTCAAAGTGCCAAATTGAAATTTAAGACGCTTAACTGAACCCTTTTGTCAACGCCAGGCCAATGCCAAGACGATACAATTTCAATGTGCCAAATCCAAATTTAGCAATGCCCAGCCGAGCTATGTCAACATCGTTTCTAAAACATTTTTGACATTTCTACGGCTTTATGGGGCATGGCGTTTTTAGTATAGGTCATTTAATGGTAAAACACTTGGACATATTTATTGTATAAATATTAGATTTTGCGTATTTATCTATCATTCACTCTCTGCCAAAATATTATTTTCTCATCAATTTGAGTAGAAAACATTCACTAAGCCCAATAAAACTATACAGGTTCGTTCAAATCCAAATCTATTATATCTATTACATCATGTATGAAATTGGTTGGATACGTGTAACGACCCAGAATTTCTGTCAATTAAAATTTGTATATTTAATTGATTTTAAATATTAATAAGTGAAATTTAAAAGTCGAATAAATTTTATTTCGAATATCTGGATTTAATTGGATAGTTAAATCGATAATTTAATAGTTGAGATTACGTAAATAATTGAAAATGGGGTTTAATATGAATAAAAATGATTTGTAAAATTTTATTTAATCGTGTTGGAGTTAGAATGATGTTATAGAACTTTTAAAATTGAATTTGAAGTTAATTTGTGAAATTTGAATATTTTAATATTTAAATTGACGAGTTAAAATTGCCATTTTTCAAACAGTCTCGGATTTCGACGAAACTAGTTTCATCGGATTCGTAATGTGATATTATTATATGGTTTCAAATTTCGTGTCAATCGGATTTACCATTTGTCCGGGGGAAGCCAAAACGCCTAGAAATTGGTTTAAATCGATTTAATTTAAATTTGATCGTTTATTTCCGTAACTCGCACAGATGATCGAATTAGCTTCCGAAACCTATTCCATTGTGTCCGGAACGTGGGGTAAACCCTAGAAACGCCAGTCACCCCACGAGATTTGGAGTTCGAAAATTTCGGATGAATAGTGTTTTGGCTATTTTTTATAAAAGGACCTTCATCATTGTGCTAACATCTTTGGATGCAGGGAAACAGGTTGGAGGGATCCAACTGGATTCCTCAACTGTATTGATTTATTTACAGATATTGTGATGTTTGGTTATTATCATATCGATATATGATATTTGGATATCGTGATTGACTATTTGGTGTTGTTGCATCATCGGATCCATTTTTGAAGTTTTAAAATAATGATTTGATTTTAAAAAGAATTTTAAAGTGATTTTTGAAAGTATACGTTTTATTAAATTTTGAATTGTTAAAATAAATAAACATTATAATTTTATTGTTATAAAAGTTATATTTTTTTGGAAAATAGTACTTAAGTATGATTTTGGAGTTATATAAGTTTTAAATAACGTTTTGTAAATTATTAAAAGGATTGGTTTATTTAAATTGAGATTTTTGAATTATTATAAATGGTTTACATAAAAGATTTATAAAATTGATATTTATAAATTAAAAATATAGGAATTATAAAACGAGTTTTTTTTGTAAGTGTTAAAATGAAAAAAAAATGGATTTCATAAGTGAATGAAATTTATAGACCTATAAATTATGAAGTTATAAAATGAATAGATGTTGTAAAATAAAAGATTTGTAAGTAATAAACTTATAAATCGGATTTTGGCATTTTAATTGAGATTTTTGAATAAAGATAAATGGTTTATAGATGAGGTTTATAAAATATATATTTTATAAATCAAAATAATGGAATTCTAAAAGGAGTTCTGTTAATGTTGAAAATAAGGTTACAAATAAAATCTTATAAGTAATAAGATTTATAATTTGTGAAGTTTTAAAAGAACGATTTTGTAAATAAATGGATTATAAGTTCTTAACTTATAATATGGACTTCTGGTATATAATTGAGTTATATAAATTGAATGGGATAATAAAGGAGATTTATAAATCGAAGTTTTATAAATAGAAATGGGATTTATAAACATTGTTTGTAAATTCGAAATCAATTGAATTTGATAAATCAAACATAAAAGTTATTAAAGGAGATATATTCGTGATTTTGGACAGCGAATTATCCTTAAAGTTAAATGTTGTAATAATAAGAGTTTGGTTGGGAATTTTATCCACGATTTTGGACGGTGGATAATCTTTTAATAAATGTGTAGAAACATTGAATTGGTAAAATAAAGTACATTCACGATTTTTGGACCGTGAATATATTATGGAATAAAATGGATATGTTTTGGGGAAGTGATGTTTTAAATAGAATTTAAGACGATTTAAAGATGTTTTAAAATGCATTAAGTATCGAACACATAGATTTCAACATTCATTGTTGAAATAGACGTTTTCGAGAAATAAGGAAATGGTGGACATAACACTGTTGTGATAGTAAATGATTTCCGAAAGGAAATGTTTTTGTATAGTATTGGGATTTATATATCTATCTTAATTTCGAATCCCTATGCTAGGGATTTTGGGTCGTCGTAACGATGTTTTACGCAACATTCGTTTTGACTCAAATACATGTGTTTAAGCGCACGTTTTCTTTAAAGAATGAAATATATACTTAATTTCGATTTAAGTATATTGAATATTTTCCAAGTTTTGAAAATAAATAGATTTGTGAATTGCTTATTATAAATAAGTATGGAAATGTTTTCCAATATGAAGTGAATATTTTAAGATTTTATCCTTTTTAGATAAATTGAAAATGAATATTAGAAATCGATTTGGGAATCATATATTCAGAGATATTTTGGAAGTGTAAATTCACTATGGAATTTATAAAAGAAAGGGGAATTTGTTTAAAAAATAAACGTTGATTTATTTTTGAAGTGTGGGAATAAATTTACGGCTTTGGAACGTAAATATAAAATAAATCGGTAAGGATTTATTTAATTGGTTTAAATGAACCATGTTGAAATGAAAGTATTTCCACGTAAGGAAAATGATTGAAATTTGTTTTCAAAAGTGGTAAAGGTGAAAAGTGATTTGAAAATTGTTTTCAAATGGTTGAAGTGTGGAAATTATATATCTAGTAAAGATATTTTGGAAAATAAATAATTTGGAAAATTATTTGGAATCTGGTGATGTTGAGCATGCCTATTGATAGTTAAATAACCGACTATCAATATTTACCTTTGAATGGGTATTTGTTGTGATTTGCTTGAATTTGAATGCCACACTTATTTTAAAATAAGCGCTCACTATTCGGGTTAGCCGGGAAAGTACCTTGGGGTCGTATAACCCATTCCGAATGTGTGATACGTCGTTATGGATTACATTTGAAGACCAGTGTTGAAGACCGGATATTTATGAAAATGGAAGGATTACCGTCGAATGTTTCTGCATCGGCTGATCCCCGATATAGAAATTTATTACCCTTTGTGATGGTAAGTCCGGTCGTGATTAGTGAATATCCGGATTGGAAGGGCTTCTTTGTAAGTGCCTTCTGTTCCGTTCGATCCCGGAACGGACTTGTATGGATGTGTGCAGACGTTACAATTTGAGATGTAAAGCTGGTTTCTATCAAATATATTTCCGTTGGTGGCGGAGAATTTATTCTCTTAGCTTAACACCCTTAGAGGTTATGTAGTTGATGGTTACTAGTGATACATTCCCAAATTGGTAATATGGAAGTGCTTTTGAGCATTTGATGATCAAAGCACAGCTTTTTTATAAAGCGTGGCTTTGCGGACGAGACTTCGTCGGACCTCACACCTCGGAAATGGTCAAAACAGGAAGGATGCGGCAAGGTTATTAGGGGGTAGCGCCCCTTTAGTGTATGCCATTCCTTCTGGATAGATGTGGTATCATGGTATGGAGCCCAGATACTTAACCTATGTTGTTGCTGCAAATTTATTGCTTTGTGGTTGTCGGAATCGAGGATCCTTGGATATGGATCAGTTACGATCGGGGAATGACATATTCATGTCAGTAGTTACCTAGTTTGAATGGTAACCCGGCCTTATGTTGGCAGAGATCCGGTTAGGTTCTCAGGTCGTCTTTCCAGAGGCGTACCCATGTGGTACCGGGAAGGTCCTTGGCCTGACCATTTGTTGGAAATCCAAAGGAACAATACGATCTTGTACGGTTTTAGTTGTAGAACCTATCATTCACTTATGGTGGTCACCACTGTTTGGATGGTAGCTATAGTTGGCATAAGTGCTGAATGCCTATGCTGGCTAAGATTTATATCTTTACTTTCGAAATGATTTTTCCTACACTATGCACTAGTAATAATATCAAATGTTTCTTTTAATGCGTATCAAGCATCTTTGACTATCATAAGGAGAAATCTCCTCCGATTCTGCGTTCGCATTGTGTGTGTGTGGGGGGGGGGGACGCCTTATGGTAGTCTCATTTTCTAAAAAGCATTGCGAATCTATTTTAAAATTATTCCGTTCTTTGTTTTAAAAGATAAATAAACTGTTTTAGTTCTCACACTAGTCACATGACTGACTCGGAGTTTATTGTTTTCCTTCCTAAACTCTGGGTGCCCACCAATTTCCACACGGGCAGTCTAGAGTTAGGTTATCAGGATATTCTGGAATTCAGGAGTTGCTGGAGGCAAGCTGGATGGCATGGCGTATTCACTAGTATATAGTATTTCTTTTCCGCTGTTTGTTGTTGTTTGTTGTTGTACACTCTGATGATGTAATGTGATGTAATGTAATAACTGATGTAGTTCTTTGTTTAAAGATTATTCATTTATCTATTATATGTTGTTCCGCTGCGATTGTGAGATTCTGATATTGTTCTATTGTTTCTTTTTGTTTTTCTCTATCTTTTTCTCTCTTCTTCTATCTTTTTCTTCTTCTTTAACCATAACGGTACGGTTTTTCGGCCTTCGATTGCTCGACAGTTGATACAGTGGACGTATTGATGTCGGTTTTCGAGTGTCGAAAAGTCGCGACGTTACAATACGTGACTGGTTGTAAAATCCCTATAAGAATACAATGATTGACGACACAAATACGGTTTTGGTGTCAGCCTTGTAATGATAAATGATTACCGATGCTAACTCGATGCCATGTCGTATAATCCTTTTTAAAATGTTTTTTATGGGCTATTGAATCTATGCATGGATTAAACTATTGACTTTGAACTGGCGCCATTCTAGAGTTTTACCGATGTCACGCCGATACCATTTTCATAGGGCTAAATCCAAATTTACCGAGACCTGGCCGACACCATTTATCGATGCTAAGCCGATGCCATTTCAAAGAGCCAAATCCAGATTTACTGATGTTATGTCAGCTTCATTCCTAAAAAAATTGCTACATTTCTACAACATTTAAGTTGCATATGTTTGTAGTACAAGCTAGTTATTTAGTTGTAAAGCACATGAACATTAATATTCTAAGTAGTGAAAATTAGCCACAAGAACCTCTTTAGCAAGTGAAATTAGTTTCTAGGACACACAACTGAAATAATTACTTTCAAGGACAAAACAAAATAATTAGTATGGCCTAAAAATCTATGATATTATGTCCTTGAAAGTAATTGGACTGCTGACGTTTTCCTTGAAAGTAATTATTCTGCTGACTTTGGCCTTGAAAGTAATTTCTTTGAATGTGTGTCCTAGAAACTAATTGGACTGTAAAGTTTGTCCTTCTGGTGAAAAGCCCCTATTCTAAAATATATAAAAGAAAATATTGGATTTTTAATCTCCCATTCACACTCTATCAGAATGATATTTTCTCATTAGTTTGAGTGCAAAAAATTCACTTAACCACATAAAATTATACAATTCCATTCAAACCTAAGTCCATTCTATCTATTATATTTATATGAAATTGGTTGGATATATGACTGGTGGTATCACCACATGAATATAATGATTTCTCAAAGCCGGCAAACACTTTACCGATGCTAAGTCGATTCCATACATGGAGTTAGTAAAATGCTCATTCAAAATGTCCTTTTTTGGATGAGCTATCGACAACATGCATGGGACTAACAACTGATGCCATCCCAACGCTATCCGTGTATTTAGCCGATGTTTGCGCCAAAATTGGTCACAAACCCCAAAAGCCATGAAAAGACCAGTATTTATACACATATCCATAATATTCAAACACAGATCTCAGATCTATATAAGGTAGAGGATAAAATGAAGAAACAATAAAGTTAAAATGGAAGAAAACAGGAAAGAACACAAGGTTTATAGTGGTTCGGCAATCTGGCCTACGTCCACTTTGAATCAATCCTTTTTATTGCCTTTCTATTGTAGTTACAATTACAAGCCTTTAGCATCAACTACAAAAACGGCAGAGCTTCAGCGTTGAGAAGGAGAAGATCCCCTTTTTAGTTGCCTAGGACTCCTATCTATAGGTGTAGATTCGAAATTAGACAACAGTAGCACTTCAAAAAGGCCATGGAGGGGGTCAAAGTTTTCACACTGATCTAACTGAAACTCTAGAAAGGATCTACATTGATACTCGAGGGCGCTTCTAGTATCGAAAGCCGGCAAGAAGGGAACCATCTGAATACGACCGGGCATCGAGAAAGCATTGCATATTCCATAAGCTGAATGGGCGCAACACGAATGACTGCAGACATTTGAAGGATATCATTGAGGAGCATATAAGGAATGGTCATCTGCAACAATATGTAAGGAATTGAGCTATGGCAGTGGAATAGGAGTGGCCACCGCCCACCACGAATAAGGATGGCATTGGAGCTAGGAATTGCCGGCTTGTCATCAACTAAATAAATTTGTGGCACCGAATAAGTAATAGTGCTCAAAGTAATACGGTTAAGTCGCTTACACATGTATGGGATCGAGGATGGTCCCTGGTATGCTCCGAGACAATGACAAACCTAATTGCTCGAGTCTATGAGATCCGGTTTTCTTTCTATTTTCTTACAAACTTTGTTTTTTTTTTGGTTGCACGGACATTTGTTTAGTTTTCACTGTTTGTTTGGACTTTCAATTTGTTAACTGGATTCTGTAACAAGTGGATTTCGATTAATGTAATATATAATATAGGTCTCGTGATTACGGTCCCGACTAGAGAGATGGGGTACTAATCGCAAATAATGAGTCCCTTTGCCGGAGAGCGATGAAATGGACTATAACAGAATATAAAAGTCCTTGGAAGAAGAGCCGAGGCTGGAGAATATAAAGTCCTTGGCCGGAGAGCCGAGGCTGGAGAATATAAAGTCCTTGGCCGGAGAGCCGAGGCCGGAGAATATAAAAGTCCTTTGCCGGAGAGCCGAGTATGGAGAATATAAATGTCCTCGGCCGGAGAGCCGAGGTCGACGAATATAAAAGTCCTTGGCTGAAGAGCCGAGACCGGAGAATATAAAAAGTCCTTGGCCGGAGAGCCGAGGCCGGAGAACATAAAATCTCTCGATCGAAGAGTCGGGGCGAAAGAGGATAATGCGACTCGGGGAGATCCTGGATTCGGATTTCTGCTTGGGTTGAATGGACCTGGCGAGGTCCTGGATTTGGCAAAGGGTCCGGAGTAGTCTCGAATTTGGATATCAACCCGAAAAGATTATGGATTCGGATATGAGCTATAAACAGCTGAAGGATGAAGCAGTTGCGGATTTGGATTAGGATATGGCTATGTCGTTCAGACAGGATGTCTTAACAATGGATTGGATTATGAATCGGATGGTATGGTTGTGGATGGAATATGGACTTTGGATGTCGAAATCGTAGCTTTTCAAAACACGCCTTCTTACCACAAGGCATGTTTTGGGGGGAAAATGTTATCCCGTCTTTCGGTCAAGGACGGGATATCAACAAATCGGCTAGAAAGGATGGATATCAGGATTGGAAATAAGGCTGTGATAGGTGTCGTCAAAATTTGGCCAAGCTCTAATCAATACAGGATCGATTGGAAAAGATAAACAAGACTAGTAGAGGCTACATTTCAAATTTCAAGTCAATCGGACTTCGTATGCACAAGATATGATCGATGCAAATTAAATAACATTCTCATTCGCATCGATCACGATCGTATTGATCCAAATAAATTCACTTCATAGCCATCAGGGTTGGCTTTGTTCATATCCATAAAGGAAGTCTTTTCCATATCGATCGACATCCATCGACTTCGTATCGATCGGCATCCATCCACTTCGTATTGATCAACATCCATCCACTTTGTATCTATCGACATCCATCATGTTCTCACACCAGTCCCATGACGTACGTGGAGTTTATTTTGCTTTTCCAAAACTCTGGATGACTTAATTTTCCTAGGCAACCTAGTAGTTAGGTTTAGTTTAGAAGAAATCTGGATGGAGCTCGAAGCATGTAGTCAGAAGACTTTTTGGAAGATTTTTGTCTATTTTCACCACACTCTTATACTATAGTATTCTGCATTTGTAAGGATAGGATTTTATAACTGTCCATGCTTAACTCTGATAAATGTATTTTAAATTTCCACTTTGAGTTTATATTGAAATAACATATATGAGATTCTATTCTTTCTTTATTTTTCTTTCTTACTCTTGAGAATCCGCTTCTCCGGCACATGGATTTATGGCACATGAATACCGAGGATGTATTAGTATCGATTTTCGAGAGTCGAAGAAACATGTCTTCACATGTAACGACCCTAGATTTTAATTTAATTTAAATTAATAATTCATCGAATTTTTGAATTTAAATTGTAAAATTGATTTTAAATGGCAGCGAGTTTCCCCGATTCAATATATAAAATATATTAAGACAAATTGATTTGAATATTTGCATATATGAGAATATATATATGTATATGTTGGATTTGAAATAAAAATCTTAAATAAATGGTTCAAAGACTAATTATAATAATAACAATTAAAATATAAAATGGAAATTAAATAAAGTTACAAATTTTATATGATATAGATGTACAAAGAAAACACATTGGTAAAATTTAAACAATATATTCATTTATATTACAAGATTTTAAATTACAAGACAAAATAAAATTAATACATAGATAAATTAACCACATATTTAAATATGGAAGTACATTCAAATATAAAGATAAGATAAAAACAAACAAAAGAATGGAACAAATACATATAGAATAAAACCTATTTAACAAAAGAAAAGAAGTAAAATAAATAAAAACAATAAGTATAAAACAAATATTAACAAACAAATTAATCAAAGTAACATATAGCTATATGCAAACAAATACAAATACAAACTTGGTAATGCAAATAAAAGCATTCAAACAAATAAATAAGCAAAGTAAACAATACAAAATAATACAAATAAGATTATACATACCTGTGTACATGAAGTATAAAGTAAGTAACTATAGCAAAACAAATAAATATATAAATATGCAAGCTAAAGTAAGCTAAAGAAAAGAAGGTACAGGTAAGTATGGATTGAAGTAAGGCAAGTAGTATGTAAAAGCAAAAGCAAGGCAAACAAAGTATGTAGCCTGTAGGCAAGTATGCAGGCAAGAAGAATACTTAAAAACAAATAAACATGAATACACAAAGTACGAACAAGATATTTCCTCTAGCATGTATAAGATCTTCCAGCCGAGATCTGCAAATGAACAAACTCTATAAAATAATATTTCACCCTGTACAAATAATACTGTACTCAACTTCTTTCCTTATATATCAACTTCCTCATTAAGCTCATCCATTCTAAACTATGCAAAACTGAAGTAAAAGCTCGAAAGACCCTTAACCCATCTCAGCATCGAACATCAAGAATAAACTTTAAACAAATGAAACCAAAGATTTAAGGGGGGGGACTTCACTTCAGCTCTGAAAATTCAAAACAAGTTTCAAAAAGGAAGCTCTGTTTTTTTATGAAAATCAGGTGAGTAACTCCTACCTAAACACATTTTTGTTTGTTTGTTTATCAATGCTGTGAGTAAACACAAATTTTTACTAAGTATTAGGTTGTATTTGTTCTGTGTTTTAGCTCATGATTATGATGTGTATGCTTAGTTTTTTTTTCTCTTCAGCTTCAACTCTGCACATAAGTGATGAACATGCTTTCCTTTCTCCTCTCTGTTTCCTTATTCTTCTTCCTTATTGACTGAGTTACAGGTTTTAAACAAACAAGAAACTTCAATCTCTTATCATTAAACCAATATCAGACCTTGACTTCAAAGATAAGATAAAAACAAACAAAAGAATAAAGCAAATACATTTAAGTAAGCAAAATTAAGGTATAAAGTAAGTTTTGGAAGTTGTGAAGTGATCCCTGCATGTTATAACCTGTAACACCCCTCTGCATATTAAGTTTTCAAGTTCATGCTTTATTTCAAAAATCATTTCTGGTTGATCTATGGATTGTTAGGGCTTAATATCTTAACAAGATATGTTTGTTTGGCCATGAAGTAAATTTTAAATTGTGTATCTTAATTAAATAAAGAAACACTGTTCTGTAAAAAGACCAAGAACAGTTGATGATTGATATAAGTGAAATTTTAATCATTATAAAATATAAATTCAGGATTATAAATTGAATTCCTATCCGAAATTAGGATTTTTAAAAGTAAATTTACATTTTATAGTTAAGTATTGAATGAGCATTTTTGGTTTGAACGAAATATGGAAATTGGGCTTTTCTGATGATCTTCGTGACTGAAGGGGGGTCGGGGTGCTGCTTGATGATGGAGAAGTGTTCATGGATGCTGGGAAAAATGGTAGGGAGCGATGCAATCCACCGTGGAGGTCGCGGCAGTGGGTTTCCTTTTGGAACCCTAGTTTTTTCTGGGTTTAGTTAAGCGACCACCACGATCGATTGGGTTGATCGAGCTTGACCGGACTGAGGGAGGAGAGACGTGAGTGGGTGAGGTTGCTTCGGTAGGAGTTGCTTAGTCGCTGGTGGCAAGGCGAGGTGATGTGAGGCGTTGTTTGGTGAGTATTTCCGTTCCAGGTCGATCGAGTTCCACTCGATTTTGGGATGGCTACTAATTGAGTGATTCTTCGACTTGAGATCGATGTTTGGGTCGGTCGCGACTTGCTGGACGTCTCATCGACCATCGGAGTGACGTGGGTGAAGTGTGCACATGCACGCGACATAGTTCGTGCCTGTTATTTCTACAGGGTTGGGGAAGAAGGCTCGGCATCAGGGAAAACTCGAAGAGATTCACGAAAAAACTCGAAGCAAGTGAGGTAATGTCTCGGGCGTTACTCGAAGCAGCTCTAGAGTGATGACGTTTTTCAGTTTTAACTTTTAAATCTAAGTTAAAATTGATTTTTTAAAAAACTATTCTTTTCAAATGAATAATTATTGATAAGTTGAAATTGGTAATTAAGGGATTTAAAATAATTTAAATTATTTAAGTTAAGAATATTTTAAACTTATATTTCCAATAGTTATTTTAAATAAAATTCAACAAAGTAATTAAGGAGACGATTAAATATTTTACATTTTTAACTTAACTAAAAAGTAATTCAATTAATGTGTTGTTAATGTTGACTAAATAATTGATGAATTATAATTAATTAATAATTACAGAATCATTGGTTCAGGAGTAATTAATTTCTAATTTAAGCTAATTAATATGGTAATTAAAGAATGATTTATTTAGATTTTATAAATAAGTAATTTAGATTTAATTTATAATTAGGAATGAATAATGATGAATTAACCCAAGATAATTTTCTTGAGAAAGTAATTAAGGAAATGTTATTAGTTAATAAAGATAATTAACTAGAGATTATTAAGTAATTAAATTAATGTGATTAATATTGATAATTTATCCGATGTACTAATTAAGGTAATCAATTGTAAATCGTTAATTACCTAATAAAAGTAATTGAGGGGTTAATTACTAAATTGTAACTTAAATTGGATATTTTGATTTATTTATTGATAAAGATTAAGCGGTAATTAATGATTTATTGGTATGAGATGATCGCTTAATGGTAAGAAATTAAAGATTTAATTTCCTAGAATGATTAAATTAAGGGGTTATTTAATTATGTAATTGGTTTAAGGGTTGATTAAATTAATATGATTAATCAAGGATAATTTAATTTATTAAAGTGATTGATGAATTATTGATATCAAATGATTTGTAATTAATTAATCAAGATTGGGAAATTTATTCGTAAGTAATTAATTTACTTGGAAATAAATTAAATTGATTAGGATTAAACAATTAATTAGTCTTACTTATAAATGACTATTGAATGCTTGACCTTACTTATGAATGATTGTATTGCGTAAGATGCATTAAATTAATTGTCCTATCTGATTTGTGATGCTTTGTTCTGTGGATTGAGCTGTGTATGATTTATTCATTTATTTACATTTATATATATATCTGTGATCTGTGAATAAAAGATAAGCGTTATAGGTTATACTGCTTATCAAATTATATTTCTGCATTTTGATCTGTGATGATTGAATGATGTTGCACTACTGTGTATAACCCCTGGACCACACCATACACACACAAATATGGATTTCACGAGGAAATCGATTAAGTCGCAGATTTTTGAAATAGTTAAATTTGAATTTTTAAATTCAAATGTTTTGGAAATGGAATCGGAATAAATGTGAAAAGCTTTTGGAATGGAATTTCAAAATAAAATTTATTATTTTTAAATTACTTGATTAAGTTTTGGACTTTAAATAATTTGATTTAAATTTGAATTCAATGTTTAAAATTGAATTCTATGATTTGAAAACTAGGGATTAACGATAATATACTAGTTATATATGAGTCAAACCATTTTCAAAGTATTGTTCCTTTAGAATTTGATTTAACCCAAAGACTGTAACTGGTATATATGAAATAGAGTTTTTCTGAAATAAGATTGTGTTCCTAAATGATAAAAAGCTTTCAGATAAGAAATGAAATTCCAGTTAATTAGGGGAATTTCAAGATTGAATAGAGAAATGATTTTCCTAAGTTATGAATGAATTCTTTTTGAAAGCTATGAATTAAATCTGTTTATTTTTAACAGATTTAAATTGATGATTTGTTAAATCAATTTGAAATGAAATTGTTTTGAAGCTATAGGTTAAATCTTTGATTTAAAGATTTAACGAGTTAATCAAATTGAAATGAAAATTGATTGGGAAAATCTGTGAATGAATCTTTTGTTTAAAAGATTAAAATGTGAAAATTGTTTAAACCGTTAAAGGTTGTGGAAATGAATCTTTTTGTTTAAAGATTGAAATGGTAATTGGATTAAACCATTTGAAAGAAAGTTTTGAATTATTAAGTTGTGACTTAATTGAAATCCCATTATCCATATGTTTTTGAAATATCATGCTCACTATTCGGTTTAGCCGGGAAAGGACCGTTGTGTCGTATAACCCATTCCGAATATGTGATTCGACGTTATAGATAGCATTTGAAGACCGGTGATGAAGACCGGGTATTTGCGAGAGCGATAGGATGACCTATCGATTGTTTCTGCACCGAGTCGCGCCGGTATAGAAACTCCCTAAGTGATGGGAAATCCGATCAGGATTGTGAATATCCGGATTGCAAGGACTTCTTTGTAAGTGCCTTCGGTTCTGTTCGAACCCGGAACAGACTTGTATGGATAGTATGCCTGACATTACAAGTTGAGATATAAAGCCGATTTCTTTCAAATATATTTCTGTTGGTGGCGGAGAATTTATTCTTTTAGCTTAACACCCTTCTCTGAGACGTACGAGCTCAGAGGTTATATAGTTGATGTTATCAGCGATATATTCCCAGTTTGGTGATGTGACATGCTGAGTGATGCTGAAATGATCATTGTGTTGATTATTTGTGATAGGATCATTTGTTTGATCGTCTATCTTAGTGATCATTGCGTTGATCATTTGTTGACCCAAAGCATGGCTTTTGTATAAAGTATGTTTTTGTGGACGTGACTTCGTCGAGCCTCACATCCCGGAAATGGTCAAAACAGGAAAGATGCGGCAAGGTTATGAGGGGTAGCGCCCTTTAGGATATGTGCATTTCCTTCTGGAAAAGGGTGGTATCATGGTATGGAGCCCAGATACTTACTCATGTTGAAACACTTTGTTTTTATGATTGTGTGAATTGATTAGAGAGCTCTCGGATAAAGGTCCCAAAGGACCGGGGGATGGCATATTCGGTCAGTTGTTACCCAGTTAGGGGTAACCCGGCCTTGTGTTGGTAGAGATCCGGTTTGGTTCTCGGGGATGTCCATCCAGAGGCATTCTCATGTGGCAATGGGAAGTTCCTTGGCCTGACCATTTGTTGGAAATCCAATTCCCAATACGAAACTTGTACGGTATTAGTTGTAGAACCTGCTATTCACTTATGGTGGTCACCACTGTTTGGATGGTAGCTATAGTAGGCATAGTTCGAAATGTCTATGTTGGCTAAGATTTATATCTTTACTTTCGAAATGATTTTTCCTACACTATGCACTAGTAATAATATCAAATGTTATTTTAAATGCGTATCAAGCATCTTTGACTATCATAAGGAGAAATCTCCTCCGATTCTGCGTTTGCATGTGTGTGTGTGCGGGAGGCCTTATGGTAGTCTCATTTTTCAAAAGCATTGCGAATTGACTTTGAAAATCTTTTGTTGAATGTTTTTAAAAGATAAACTGTTTTTGTTGCTCACACCAGTCCCACGACTGATCCGGAGTTTATTGTTTTCTTTCCTAAACTCTGGATGCTCATTATTTTCTACACGAGCAGTCTAGAGTTGGGTTTTTCAGATAGCTAGATTTAACAGATTATCTGGAGTTAGTTCAGTCTTTGGATCGCACCAGTCTTGATTATCTTGGTGCATCGCTATTGGGAGTTCGAGCTATTGTTAGAGTGATTCTTGGAAATGGAGTTACAGTTATTTTTGGAGTTCCTCTTTGAAGACTATCTTGGAGTTGTATAGTTCCGCTGCTAGTGTTATCTATTTTCTTTTCCGCTGCTATTTTATTGTATCATATCTCTGATGTATATTGATATCTATT
Source organism: Allium cepa (assembly GCA_030765085.1). Classification (NCBI taxonomy): domain Eukaryota; kingdom Viridiplantae; phylum Streptophyta; class Magnoliopsida; order Asparagales; family Amaryllidaceae; genus Allium; species Allium cepa. The sequence goes on along the minus strand of JASFAV010000025.1, from coordinate 1,349,869 downwards.
GGACCATCTGTTGTATCAGATATTGTATCAAAGCTGTATATCAATGTATTATTCTTTTATTCCGCTGTGTTGTTTACTTAATGATTGTTATAAGCTCCGGCGAATCGGATTTGAACGGTCGAATCTACGGCATTCGAATACGATATGAAGTATGGATGTCGATTTTCGAGCGGGCAAAATTCGAGTCGTTACATTTGGTATCAGAGCTAAGGTGAAACTTTAGCTCAGGAGTGTAACACATTAAGTAGCTCATTAGAGATAGGATGAAGTAAATCCTAGAATGAGTAATCCCTAAGATATCCGTTCGAATGCCTCAGTAAATCCTCTTACTATCTACTGATAGTAAGTATGAGTGCAAGAAGAGAATGAGATAGAGGACAGGGGAATGCGACTATAATTAGTCAAAACTCTGTAACAACAGTGGGAACAATCTCTCTATATCTATTTTCTTTGATTCGATTTTGATTCTTTTGATTTGCTTCGTGACAGCTACAAAAAGAAGTTTCGGTGCGTTGATGCTCTACGATTCGTTATAGAAAATCCTTATCTTTATCGATTCTTATCGGCTTTTCGATTTAATCCTTAATGAATAAATTGGAAATTATAAATTGATTAATAGAATATGAAGAATGATTAGAATTGTATCGATAAAATGATTTTGTTTAAAAAATTAAATTTGAAATTCTATTATAATTTCTTGTATCTATTGTTGATATTCTTATTTGGTAAGCCAAATGCAGAACTGATATCCAGTTTGATCTGAAAAGATATTTCTCTATCTTTCATCTATCTGTGTTGATTTCGTGCCTGCGAATTTCGAGGACGAAATTCTTTTAAGGGGGGAAGTCTGTAACGACCCTAGATTTTAATTTAATTTAAATTAATAATTCATCGAATTTTTGAATTTAAATTGTAAAATTGATTTTAAATGGCAGCGAGTTTCCCCGATTCAATATATAAAATATATTAAGACAAATTGATTTGAATATTTGCATATATGAGAATATATATATGTATATGTTGGATTTGAAATAAAAATCTTAAATAAATGGTTCAAAGACTAATTATAATAATAACAATTAAAATATAAAATGGAAATTAAATAAAGTTACAAATTTTATATGATATAGATGTACAAAGAAAACACATTGGTAAAATTTAAACAATATATTCATTTATATTACAAGATTTTAAATTACAAGACAAAATAAAATTAATACATAGATAAATTAACCACATATTTAAATATGGAAGTACATTCAAATATAAAGATAAGATAAAAACAAACAAAAGAATGGAACAAATACATATAGAATAAAACCTATTTAACAAAAGAAAAGAAGTAAAATAAATAAAAACAATAAGTATAAAACAAATATTAACAAACAAATTAATCAAAGTAACATATAGCTATATGCAAACAAATACAAATACAAACTTGGTAATGCAAATAAAAGCATTCAAACAAATAAATAAGCAAAGTAAACAATACAAAATAATACAAATAAGATTATACATACCTGTGTACTTGAAGTATAAAGTAAGTAACTATAGCAAAACAAATAAATATATAAATATGCAAGCTAAAGTAAGCTAAAGAAAAGAAGGTACAGGTAAGTATGGATTGAAGTAAGGCAAGTAGTATGTAAAAGCAAAAGCAAGGCAAACAAAGTATGTAGCCTGTAGGCAAGTATGCAGGCAAGAAGAATACTTAAAAACAAATAAACATGAATACACAAAGTACGAACAAGATATTTCCTCTAGCATGTATAAGATCTTCCAGCCGAGATCTGCAAATGAACAAACTCTATAAAATAATATTTCACCCTGTACAAATAATACTGTACTCAACTTCTTTCCTTATATATCAACTTCCTCATTAAGCTCATCCATTCTAAACTATGCAAAACTGAAGTAAAAGCTCGAAAGACCCTTAACCCATCTCAGCATCGAACATCAAGAATAAACTTTAAACAAATGAAACCAAAGATTTAAGGGGGGGGACTTCACTTCAGCTCTGAAAATTCAAAACAAGTTTCAAAAAGGAAGCTCTGTTTTTTTATGAAAATCAGGTGAGTAACTCCTACCTAAACACATTTTTGTTTGTTTGTTTATCAATGCTGTGAGTAAACACAAATTTTTACTAAGTATTAGGTTGTATTTGTTCTGTGTTTTAGCTCATGATTATGATGTGTATGCTTAGTTTTTTTTTCTCTTCAGCTTCAACTCTGCACATAAGTGATGAACATGCTTTCCTTTCTCCTCTCTGTTTCCTTATTCTTCTTCCTTATTGACTGAGTTACAGGTTTTAAACAAACAAGAAACTTCAATCTCTTATCATTAAACCAATATCAGACCTTGACTTCAAAGATAAGATAAAAACAAACAAAAGAATAAAGCAAATACATTTAAGTAAGCAAAATTAAGGTATAAAGTAAGTTTTGGAAGTTGTGAAGTGATCCCTGCATGTTATAACCTGTAACACCCCTCTGCATATTAAGTTTTCAAGTTCATGCTTTATTTCAAAAATCATTTCTGGTTGATCTATGGATTGTTAGGGCTTAATATCTTAACAAGATATGTTTGTTTGGCCATGAAGTAAATTTTAAATTGTGTATCTTAATTAAATAAAGAAACACTGTTCTGTAAAAAGACCAAGAACAGTTGATGATTGATATAAGTGAAATTTTAATCATTATAAAATATAAATTCAGGATTATAAATTGAATTCCTATCCGAAATTAGGATTTTTAAAAGTAAATTTACATTTTATAGTTAAGTATTGAATGAGCATTTTTGGTTTGAACGAAATATGGAAATTGGGCTTTTCTGATGATCTTCGTGACTGAAGGGGGGTCGGGGTGCTGCTTGATGATGGAGAAGTGTTCATGGATGCTGGGAAAAATGGTAGGGAGCGATGCAATCCACCGTGGAGGTCGCGGCAGTGGGTTTCCTTTTGGAACCCTAGTTTTTTCTGGGTTTAGTTAAGCGACCACCACGATCGATTGGGTTGATCGAGCTTGACCGGACTGAGGGAGGAGAGACGTGAGTGGGTGAGGTTGCTTCGGTAGGAGTTGCTTAGTCGCTGGTGGCAAGGCGAGGTGATGTGAGGCGTTGTTTGGTGAGTATTTCCGTTCCAGGTCGATCGAGTTCCACTCGATTTTGGGATGGCTACTAATTGAGTGATTCTTCGACTTGAGATCGATGTTTGGGTCGGTCGCGACTTGCTGGACGTCTCATCGACCATCGGAGTGACGTAGGTGAAGTGTGCACATGCACGCGACATAGTTCGTGCCTGTTATTTCTACAGGGTTGGGGAAGAAGGCTCGGCATCAGGGAAAACTCGAAGAGATTCACGAAAAAACTCGAAGCAAGTGAGGTAATGTCTCGGGCGTTACTCGAAGCAGCTCTAGAGTGATGACGTTTTTCAGTTTTAACTTTTAAATCTAAGTTAAAATTGATTTTTTAAAAAACTATTCTTTTCAAATGAATAATTATTGATAAGTTGAAATTGGTAATTAAGGGATTTAAAATAATTTAAATTATTTAAGTTAAGAATATTTTAAACTTATATTTCCAATAGTTATTTTAAATAAAATTCAACAAAGTAATTAAGGAGACGATTAAATATTTTACATTTTTAACTTAACTAAAAAGTAATTCAATTAATGTGTTGTTAATGTTGACTAAATAATTGATGAATTATAATTAATTAATAATTACAGAATCATTGGTTCAGGAGTAATTAATTTCTAATTTAAGCTAATTAATATGGTAATTAAAGAATGATTTATTTAGATTTTATAAATAAGTAATTTAGATTTAATTTATAATTAGGAATGAATAATGATGAATTAACCCAAGATAATTTTCTTGAGAAAGTAATTAAGGAAATGTTATTAGTTAATAAAGATAATTAACTAGAGATTATTAAGTAATTAAATTAATGTGATTAATATTGATAATTTATCCGATGTACTAATTAAGGTAATCAATTGTAAATCGTTAATTACCTAATAAAAGTAATTGAGGGGTTAATTACTAAATTGTAACTTAAATTGGATATTTTGATTTATTTATTGATAAAGATTAAGCGGTAATTAATGATTTATTGGTATGAGATGATCGCTTAATGGTAAGAAATTAAAGATTTAATTTCCTAGAATGATTAAATTAAGGGGTTATTTAATTATGTAATTGGTTTAAGGGTTGATTAAATTAATATGATTAATCAAGGATAATTTAATTTATTAAAGTGATTGATGAATTATTGATATCAAATGATTTGTAATTAATTAATCAAGATTGGGAAATTTATTCGTAAGTAATTAATTTACTTGGAAATAAATTAAATTGATTAGGATTAAACAATTAATTAGTCTTACTTATAAATGACTATTGAATGCTTGACCTTACTTATGAATGATTGTATTGCGTAAGATGCATTAAATTAATTGTCCTATCTGATTTGTGATGCTTTGTTCTGTGGATTGAGCTGTGTATGATTTATTCATTTATTTACATTTATATATATATCTGTGATCTGTGAATAAAAGATAAGCGTTATAGGTTATACTGCTTATCAAATTATATTTCTGCATTTTGATCTGTGATGATTGAATGATGTTGCACTACTGTGTATAACCCCTGGACCACACCATACACACACAAATATGGATTTCACGAGGAAATCGATTAAGTCGCAGATTTTTGAAATAGTTAAATTTGAATTTTTAAATTCAAATGTTTTGGAAATGGAATCGGAATAAATGTGAAAAGCTTTTGGAATGGAATTTCAAAATAAAATTTATTATTTTTAAATTACTTGATTAAGTTTTGGACTTTAAATAATTTGATTTAAATTTGAATTCAATGTTTAAAATTGAATTCTATGATTTGAAAACTAGGGATTAACGATAATATACTAGTTATATATGAGTCAAACCATTTTCAAAGTATTGTTCCTTTAGAATTTGATTTAACCCAAAGACTGTAACTGGTATATATGAAATAGAGTTTTTCTGAAATAAGATTGTGTTCCTAAATGATAAAAAGCTTTCAGATAAGAAATGAAATTCCAGTTAATTAGGGGAATTTCAAGATTGAATAGAGAAATGATTTTCCTAAGTTATGAATGAATTCTTTTTGAAAGCTATGAATTAAATCTGTTTATTTTTAACAGATTTAAATTGATGATTTGTTAAATCAATTTGAAATGAAATTGTTTTGAAGCTATAGGTTAAATCTTTGATTTAAAGATTTAACGAGTTAATCAAATTGAAATGAAAATTGATTGGGAAAATCTGTGAATGAATCTTTTGTTTAAAAGATTAAAATGTGAAAATTGTTTAAACCGTTAAAGGTTGTGGAAATGAATCTTTTTGTTTAAAGATTGAAATGGTAATTGGATTAAACCATTTGAAAGAAAGTTTTGAATTATTAAGTTGTGACTTAATTGAAATCCCATTATCCATATGTTTTTGAAATATCATGCTCACTATTCGGTTTAGCCGGGAAAGGACCGTTGTGTCGTATAACCCATTCCGAATATGTGATTCGACGTTATAGATAGCATTTGAAGACCGGTGATGAAGACCGGGTATTTGCGAGAGCGATAGGATGACCTATCGATTGTTTCTGCACCGAGTCGCGCCGGTATAGAAACTCCCTAAGTGATGGGAAATCCGATCAGGATTGTGAATATCCGGATTGCAAGGACTTCTTTGTAAGTGCCTTCGGTTCTGTTCGAACCCGGAACAGACTTGTATGGATAGTATGCCTGACATTACAAGTTGAGATATAAAGCCGATTTCTTTCAAATATATTTCTGTTGGTGGCGGAGAATTTATTCTTTTAGCTTAACACCCTTCTCTGAGACGTACGAGCTCAGAGGTTATATAGTTGATGTTATCAGCGATATATTCCCAGTTTGGTGATGTGACATGCTGAGTGATGCTGAAATGATCATTGTGTTGATTATTTGTGATAGGATCATTTGTTTGATCGTCTATCTTAGTGATCATTGCGTTGATCATTTGTTGACCCAAAGCATGGCTTTTGTATAAAGTATGTTTTTGTGGACGTGACTTCGTCGAGCCTCACATCCCGGAAATGGTCAAAACAGGAAAGATGCGGCAAGGTTATGAGGGGTAGCGCCCTTTAGGATATGTGCATTTCCTTCTGGAAAAGGGTGGTATCATGGTATGGAGCCCAGATACTTACTCATGTTGAAACACTTTGTTTTTATGATTGTGTGAATTGATTAGAGAGCTCTCGGATAAAGGTCCCAAAGGACCGGGGGATGGCATATTCGGTCAGTTGTTACCCAGTTAGGGGTAACCCGGCCTTGTGTTGGTAGAGATCCGGTTTGGTTCTCGGGGATGTCCATCCAGAGGCATTCTCATGTGGCAATGGGAAGTTCCTTGGCCTGACCATTTGTTGGAAATCCAATTCCCAATACGAAACTTGTACGGTATTAGTTGTAGAACCTGCTATTCACTTATGGTGGTCACCACTGTTTGGATGGTAGCTATAGTAGGCATAGTTCGAAATGTCTATGTTGGCTAAGATTTATATCTTTACTTTCGAAATGATTTTTCCTACACTATGCACTAGTAATAATATCAAATGTTATTTTAAATGCGTATCAAGCATCTTTGACTATCATAAGGAGAAATCTCCTCCGATTCTGCGTTTGCATGTGTGTGTGTGCGGGAGGCCTTATGGTAGTCTCATTTTTCAAAAGCATTGCGAATTGACTTTGAAAATCTTTTGTTGAATGTTTTTAAAAGATAAACTGTTTTTGTTGCTCACACCAGTCCCACGACTGATCCGGAGTTTATTGTTTTCTTTCCTAAACTCTGGATGCTCATTATTTTCTACACGAGCAGTCTAGAGTTGGGTTTTTCAGATAGCTAGATTTAACAGATTATCTGGAGTTAGTTCAGTCTTTGGATCGCACCAGTCTTGATTATCTTGGTGCATCGCTATTGGGAGTTCGAGCTATTGTTAGAGTGATTCTTGGAAATGGAGTTACAGTTATTTTTGGAGTTCCTCTTTGAAGACTATCTTGGAGTTGTATAGTTCCGCTGCTAGTGTTATCTATTTTCTTTTCCGCTGCTATTTTATTGTATCATATCTCTGATGTATATTGATATCTATTAGACCATCTGTTGTATCAGATATTGTATCAAAGCTGTATATCAATGTATTATTCTTTTATTCCGCTGTGTTGTTTACTTAATGATTGTTATAAGCTCCGGCGAATCGGATTTGAACGGTCGAATCTACGGCATTCGAATACGATATGAAGTATGGATGTCGATTTTCGAGCGGGCAAAATTCGAGTCGTTACATCACAAGAAGTGTTTCTAGGCATCTTGGCAGTTACAAAATGGGGCTGCATCATGGTGAGACTCAGTTACGACGAATATTCCCTAAAATTATTTTTCTTGGGCTAGGTTTAAAGAGGTGTTTGAAGATTTGTACATGCCCGCTGCTTGGAAGACTCTTCTATATCGGAGTTCCATAGATCCGAGGCAAGGAGATTTTATGTAGTTGAATATGAAACCAATTTTAATAAGCTATCATGATTTGGTTCGGAATTGATTGATACCCTTCCAAAGAAGAATGAGATGTTTTTAATTGGGATGAGGGAAGAATTTTGTAAGAAGATGATTACGCACTTGAAGGGAACTTTTGCGGATTTAGTGGGTACGACTTTACGTTATAAAGTTGTTGAGAAGAAGAAGGCGACAACAGCACCTAGCAATAATAGCAATAACCCAAATAAGAGAAAGCTCAATTAACCAGGAAAGAAGCAGCCGAGAGGAAAGCTAAGAGGGTGGGCCCAGGAAAACCATTATAAGGATTATATTTGTAATATTTGTAATCAGAAGGGCCATATTGCAAGATTCTATAAGAATTGCAAAGCTCCAAAGCAGCAAAAGGGCCCTATTTCTCTGATGTTTTAGAAGACACTTTACTTTAATTGTCACTAACTAAGGCATACGATGAATTGTCAACTGATGATGAAGGATCAACAAGCCAAGGTTTATTCCATCAAGGATGAACCATCGAGCTTAATAGAAGTTAAGGGAAAGGAGTTCATAAAGGTACTTCATATGTTAATGGTATTTTAGTTCAAGTATTATTTGATACCATGGGCTTCCTATAGTTTTATTTCTAAAGAATTGGTAGATAAATTGCAACTTTCTCCAAGGATTATAAAAACCCCTATTTGTGTGTCTAACCCCATGGGTGGTGTATTTAATCTATGAATGATTTATGAAGATATACCTTACCCACCACTTCTTTTGGGACATTTTGTTTTGGATATTTTGGGTTTGATGTTTTACTCGGTATGGACTAGTTATCAAAGTATAAAGATGTCCTAGATTGTGTTAAAAGGACGACATAATTGCAAAATAAGGGAGGGAATCATGTTAAAGTGACTTGTGGAGAGCCTAGCAAGCTAATGAATAGTTTCTTTTATGTACTTAATTCGTCCAAAAAAGAGTTATGGTTAGTAGTAATTGTAACAACCCTGATTTGGAGATTACATTCATATTTAGGAATACTAAGTTACCAAGCACTATGTTTAATATTATTCATTTTCTTCTTCAACCATTCAAGCATAAACCTTTGTTCAGTTTTTGAAAATAATGAAAGAATCCTTTAAGTTGTCAATTCTCACCTTGTCACTCTAAAAGTTTCTTACCCTAAACACCTAGCGTCCTCATGACTAACGGCTAAAACGGGTACTTTGCTTTTTCAAACGAGTTTACGTCTTTTGAATTAAACAACATATAAGATAATTTCAGAATTTAGAATAACATGAACATCACATCTTTAACCACAAACCAAGAAGAAAATGAATAAGAGTCTTACCTAGGCCGCTTCACCGTTCTTCCTTAATTCTCATCTTAATTAATTAGCTCATGAAGGGACCAATGCTCGACATTAAAAAGGTAAATACTAGAGTTTTTATTACAGAGGAATAAGATTACAATATGAGAGATAAGTGTTCTGAAGGCCTTACATGTCTTTATATAGCCATGCTCAGAACACTCTCGAAATACAACATGATAACTTACAACTGTGGGTTATGGGCCCACTTTATTAACACATAATGGCGCACTTAAAAAAGAAAAGATAAAAAGCAAGCATCCACCAGACTTTGTTTTTCCATGTATGTGCTTTTAGTGGATACTTTATCTGTGCGGTAGGTTTCTGTCACATCGGTTCATTATGTCTTCATCTTCTTTTGTCTTATTACTGCTGGTAGAAACTTCTTTGACTTCTCCTGTTAATGACATATGTAATTTCCTATAGATTTTTATAGTATTAGGCCTAGGATGGAAGATTTCAAAAGGCCTGTATTCTGGTTCAAATTCTTCTATGTTCCTGGAGATGTATATTTTTGTCACCGGGGATTCAGCATGCAGTTTGAAATTTTTGTTGTCTGCGCTTGTCCAATTCAGATTTTGTCCAATTATGTAGGCTCTATATTTTTCATAGTGCTGTTGATCATACATCTTGGGTGTTGAGTTGTTAAGGAGATTTGTAGGCTCTTCCCAAGTCGGATAGTCATGATCAAAGCCATGTGCTTTGATTTTTATTATATTCCTTGCAGGATCAAGGATGTTGTTGCCATAATGTGGAGGAACTGTAGATATATTCAGGTGTAATTCTGTATCAACGACCTCTGTAAAATAGTCTGCTATTGAATGTAGAGGCTTTGGTAGTTCTGTTGGATGGAAACCATTTATATATATATATATATATATATATATATATATATATCTTTGACAAAACCATAGTTTAAGAGAGTAGTTGGATCTAAAGTAAATTTGTCATGAACAAGATATTTGTATTGTGACAGTTTAAGACTAACAAGTGGCATGGATGCAACAATCGTGCATCCACAGTCTGATAAGAATTCTTTGCAATCTGCAAATTGTTTAGTGCAAGGAATATTTTGGTTTCTCAGTATTTCCCAGTTTATTTTGAATCCAGGAATTTTTTGTGAAGATATTTTTGTAAGTAGGGAATAAACTCCTTGTATGTTGGAGTATTTTGCTTCTTTGTATTTTGTAGAAATTGTATTTCTTTATCAAATGTTTCAGGAAAAGAAATCTCCTGACTTTTTATTTGTATTGGAGAAGCTTGTGGGATATGTCCAAGCAGTACCATTTTTCCTTTATTGGCCACCTTTGTAATAGCTGCAAATGTTGTTTGGGCTTTAAGCATATTTTTGTAGGAGTTAGAACTTCTTCTTTTATCTGAACTCCCGAGGCTATGTTTTGTATTTGTTTAATTGTGTCATAGACTATGTAATCTGTTCCAAGAATTTTTTCAATAGCAATCTTGACCGTCTCATAAGTGTAATAGCCTTTATAATATGGTCTCCCAAATTATGGGTTTTGTTCAAGTTCCTTAAGTTTAGGAACCATTTCTTTCCAATCAAGATATATGCCAGCACTAGGTCCGTTGAACATACAATAGTGTGTAAATTTCTTTGTGTTTTTTGTGTCTGTAAATAACTCAACCAAAGTATATAATATACTTAGATTTTGTTTGTTTTCCTGTGGAGTGGTTGACAGGTTCCATATGTTGTCTAATACCATCTATTGTTCTTCAGATAGTTGGGCATTTGTAACAAATTTGTTTTGTGTATATGTCTTTAAAAATCTTTTGCTGTTTGTTATCTGATTTGTAGTAGCCATTCCTATTTCTTCTTCTCTGTTAACAAAATCACATTCTTCAAAAGAGTTAGTACAATTTTCAGAAGAGTTTAGTGACCTTGATAATTTGTCTGCTAGTAAACTAGAAATACCTTTAATATGTTCCCATATTATCCTAGTTCTGCAGTTTAGTAATGCATTCTTAAACTTTAGCCATCTATTATTTATTATACTTTTCTCCTTTTTATTGTTTGCGTATTTTATTATAGACTCACAATCTGTTCTTATGGTTATTTCTTTTTAAGATATTATAAAAAGTATAAATGATTCCAAAACATATATTATGGCTAGAATTTCATAATCTAAAGAGGTCATGTAGCCCTTCTCTTTATATATTCCTGAAGTATATCTGCATATTTTTTCATTAGATTTAGGATCATTTTTGTATTTTTTGCTTAATAATATTCCTCCCCATCCTAAAGAAGAACCGTCCGTTTCTACAATCAGATAGTCTATGGCCAATGGTAACGTTAGTGGATTTAAGTTTTTTGCTAATTCTTTAAATTTTTGGACTTGTTTTATGTCTTCACTATTGAATTCCCTTTTACCTTTGGGACTTGCTTTGTTATACAAGGGTCCAGTAATTTGGATAAACTTTTTATAAATGGTCTTGCATAATTTATGAGTCCAAGAAATGATTGTAATTGTTTTAAATTTTCTATTTTATCTGGAAATTCTAATATTTTTTTGGATATATGGGGCTGGAGTTCTATTTGTCCTTTTCCTATTTTTACTCCTAGGAAATCTATGGAATTTTTAAATAATTCTATTTTCTTTTTAGAAATAATTAGTCCATGTGCTTCAAAGAGCTTAAATATTGTGTATAAGTGTGACTTATGTTCCTTTTTTATTTTTGAAATAACTAGTATGTCATCTATATATACACATGTAAATTTACTGCAATGTTTAAATATGTCATCCATTTTTCTTTGAAATATTTGTGGGGCATTTTTTAATCCAAATGGCATTACAAGCCATTCATAATGTCCTTCTGAATAGGTGAAAGCTGTCCATGGTATAGAATCTGGGTGCATTTTAACTTGCCAGAAACTAGATTTTAAATCAAATTTAGAATATCAATAATTATTTTGTATTTTGTTGATTAATACATCTTTGTCAGGAATACAATATCCGTCTTCATTTGTATTATCATTTAGTCTGGTATAATCCTTTAGCATTCTACTCTGTCCTCTTTTTCTTTCCGATTCTTTTTGTACTATGAAGGCTGAGGTTCTGTGTCTAGAGTCAGACCTTCTTATGATTCCTAGTCTATTTAGGATATTTATGTACATTTTAAATTCTCCAATCATCTAGTTTTCATATTTAGGTGATCTGGTTTTAATAGTAATATATGGGTTAATTATGTCTAGTTTACAATAAACCGAGTCTTTTTCCCAATATTTTAGTGATTTTTCTCCTATTATTTCTATTTTTTCGAGTCTACTGATAATTTTGTTTATATCATCAGCTGTTAAAAGAATATTGCTCATTTTGCTTGGTTGGATCAAATCTATTTCTATATCATATATATAGTAATTATCTGTTTCTATGTCATATATATTTTCATAACAATATACTTATTCTGTTGTTATTTTACTAGTTTCTTTTTTTTGGCATTGTCCTAGAATGTCACAAGTACATTCTGGTTTTTGGGTTTGTGTATTGTTATCTCCACCACGCTTCTCAGGCAGAAACTCTGGTATAAGAGGCGTTAATGTTGTTTTCTTGGCTATTTGTAAATAGTCTTTATTGAAGGAAAAGCTTCCATTTTCACTTAAGAGAAATCTAATCGAAGTATTAGATTTATATTTCCTAGATTTAATTTAGTAACCCATAATTGTTTTAGTTTATAATGTGATAACCAATTGTCACAAGTAGTTTGAAATCGTAATTGTATGTTAGTAATTATATCTGTTATAATGTTGGTTCTACCGTCAAACTGGGTACTTTGTTTTGGTTTATTAGCTTTTGTGACTAAGTATTGGGGTATTAATTCAGAATTTATTATTGGGCTGGTTGCTCCCGTATCTATGAATGCTAATAATTTCTAATCCTTTAATGTTTATTAAGGTTAGCGTCTGAAGTTCTCTTAGACATTCAGGATTACATATTAAAGGGATTTGTATTACTTCATCTGTATTGGTGAGGTTATTTTCTTGTAATTCTGTTATAATATTTTTCCCATTATTATGTTTGTCTGTTTCTTCTAATATCTTTCTTAGTTCATCTATTTCTATTTCAAAATTGTTCATTCTATCTTCTAAGGTTTTTATCCTATCTTCATTAATTTTTTTTTATCAATATATTGTAATTTATGTTAGTTAGGAGTTTCTAAGTTAAAGTAAGTCTTGGTGCATTTATAACATATTTCTGTGGTATATTTTATACACTTGAATCTTTTGTCAAAGGTTGGATACCAAGGATAAAAGTAGCATTTTGTAGTGTCAGTTCCTATTTTATATTTGAAATCATGCATACATTCTTCATGATTCATTAAATTCAAAAATTGTTCAATTGGGAAGTCTGTCAATCTTGCTTGTTCATTTGTTAGTTCTTCTGTCAAAGAGTAGTCTGAATTAGAAGTGTTTTCCTGTTCTTCTAATCCTTCCAATGATACTATAGAGTGTATTGTAGAAGTTTCAGATACGTCTGAGGCTACTTCAAGTAGATCTTCTTTAACAGAGTCAACTAGGTATGTTTCTTAGTATATAAGTTGTGTTTTTTAGGACATGTTGAAGACAGATATCCTTTCTCATTACATGCGAAGCATGTAATGGTACTTGCATATGTTTTCTTTGGATTATATTTTCTAACATGTCTCTCTTTGTTTTAAGTATGATTTTCTCGCATTTGATTTTCTAAGGTAGTACTTCTTGGTATACTGTTTTTTAGGCTTGTGTTTTTTGACAGTAGGGCTTTTAGATCCATATTGTTGAGGAGTATATATTTGTGAACAAAATCCATAATTCTTTTGTTTTAATTCCCTCTGGATTTGTATATATGTACATTTCTTTTTTTAATTCAGAAATGATGTGGGTTATTCTAATTCCTATGTTATCATAAGTTTTAGGAATGTTAGAATATGTCTCATTCCAAGATTTATGTATTTCTTTTCCCAAATCACCAAGTAGTTTAGAAAATAATCTATCTCCTATTTCTTTAGAATAATAGTTGCCGGAGTTGTGGCACAATACAAAAATTCATTTAAGAATTTATTATATATTTCCAATCTAACAGTTGTATTTGTTCTAAGTCTCTCATTGCTTCTTGTTGTCTAAGAGTAAGTCTAGTATTTACTTCTCTTCCTGTTATTATTCTATGTATTAGGTAAGCAAAATTGTATGTGTTTCCTCCTTGTGCTACTAGGGAGGCTACTTTATCTGGGAAATTACTTCTGTATGCTTCCCACATTCTATTAGCTATATCTCCTAAATAATTCTCTGCTATTCTAACCATTTCCTCTCCTGTTATTATATTTTTGTGTACAGTCCATTGTTCTAAATATGTATCTAATAGTTGAGGATGGCATTCTGTAACATTAAGTATTGCTGCATCTTTTCCAAAAATGTTTTTTCAGTAGGTATTCTTTTCCTATTGTTCTTAAATCTTTATTTTCTTTGGTATATGGATTAACATTTACTCTAGGAGGGTGTCCTAGAGGATAATCCATTTTGTGAGGGGATTCTTTTGGATAGGTTACTATAGAGCTTTCTCCTTGCCCTGCCATTAGTTCTACGTGGTAGGTGTATTCACTTGTTAAATCGCTATTAAGGTCTTCTATTTTTTGTTTAATTGTTTCTTTGGAGTCCTTTAAGAAGGTTTCTAATATAAGTATTGTTTTAATCCTAATATTACTTTCATCATCAATATAGATAAATGTGTTATTGTCTATTTGGTTGTTCCTTTTAAGTCGTTGTTCCAATTCATATAGCTCGAATGGTCCAAGGACCATTCCTTATTCTTCAGGATATATTGTTTTATCCATCACAAGTTTCTTTGGAGTTCAAAATTTGATTCATCATCAGTGTCTATGTCTTTTTGGTTAGAAGGTCCATGGTCTTTAAATCTTAAGGCTATCGATCCATGAGGGTTTGTATAAGGTACGACATCATTTGGTTTAAGTGTGTCCCTATTTTCATTAGGATTTTGGATAGTCCATTCATGTCCTGTTAATATAGATGAGTCTATTTCCATTGGTTTAAAAAAAATTATACCAGTGGATGTTAGTGTTTTTATTACCTCATCAAGTTTTATCTTTATTTTAGGAGTATATTTTGTCATACATTTTCCCAAAAATGTTATCTCGAGTAGTATATTTTTACCATTGAAATTTTCAAATCCTTTAGTCTGAATAACTACTTTTATGTGTTTATAAAAATCTTGCCATGTCATTGTAAAGTTTGGTGAAGTACAAACAATTCCAACGTTATTGTTCATATCAACTTCTATTGTCCCAAATATTGCTTTGTTTAAGTCTTGGTGTCTGTCATCAATTAGTACTATTAGTAATATGGCTCCTATTTTCTGTCTGACTAATCCTCTTATTCCTATGACAATGAGTCCTAGGTGGATTAACTTATAATTTTGTATTCTTAATTGTTTAATAGCTTCGTTAGACATTAGTTTATAGTTTGTTGGTTTCCATCACTTAGGGAAAGAATTTCCTCCCTATGATGTTTATATAACCTCGTATTTATGGTAAATATACCTGTTCTGTATAGTTCTCTTGGGTTTAGAGCATTTAGTTGATTATTTGAGAATACTTCTAGGTCGTTATCTATGTTTATTATTTCTTCTAGTTGGGATTGATAATTTACAGATCTTCTTAATATGTTGTCTACCCAGGTATTTGTGGCTAGGTTATTACTTTCTGTAGGTCTGTCCATTAAAGTTCTGGATGGTCCTGTAAAAGATCTTCTATTCATCATATTATATCTAACTTCTTGAATGTTAAAAAGACGATCTTGGTCTTTTTGCCTTTGTCAGCATCTATTGATCCTAGGTTTAAATTTGATATTCTTTCAGTTAGCTGGTTGATATCATACTCTTTTTCTTGTGTATTTTTATCTAAGTTTTTTAATTTTCTGTCTAGATTTACAATTTGTTTATCCATTAAATCTAGTTTATCTTGTATTTGGGTTAACATTGCTATTATGGTGTTGGCCATTAAGCATAATACATTATCTGCTTTACTTGTAAAACTATCTTTATTATATCCTGTTGTTAATGTATCAGTTTGTCTTAATGACATGTTAACATATTCTTTAGCTTCAGAATAATGTTTATTATCATATCCCATATCAGTTTAATTGTATATATTTTATTTCTTGTAACATTTGCTCAAGTTTTTGTACTTGTAGTTCAAAATGTTTTTTATTTGCCTCCGATTGATTTTTAATCTGTAAGATTAAGTCTTTAGATTGTATTTCAATTTCTTTGGGCTTGTTTGCTTCAATCATTTGTCTAAATGAAATTATATCTTGTTTATTTGGGAAATTTTTGAGTTGTAGCGCTTTAAATTTCTTGGTTAGTTTGTGTATGGTATTATCGAACCCATCTATTTTTTTAATCCTGTTTTGAGATAATTTTGATTATCTTGTATTTGCTGTAATTTTTTGTTTCTAGAAGTCATACTTTCTGAAATAAGCTCGACTAGTCTATAGTACTTTTCATTGTACCAATGTAGAGAATCTCCTAATTCAATGACTAGATCTGTTATGGAGTTTAAGTGATTTGATTCAGAATGTAGCATATGTTTGTAACTACTCTTTATATAACACGTATGTTTTTGTTTTTCTAATGTGATTATTCTTTTTGAGGGATTGTTAATTTCTAAATTTAGGTATTCAAATTTCTTATAACTAATTGATTCAACAGGTTTTAGTTTATTCATATTCATTGATCTTATGCTTTGATACCAAATGGAGAGACAGAGAATAGAAATTTTTTGTTGTTATCATATTGTTACAGTGGCTGCTACAGTGTTTTCGGTTTTGTACTACTTTAATGGCAACTTGGAGGATTTTATCCCAAGGGTGCACTAATTGAATGTTTAAGTAAGGAATTAGGAACCTAATTGCCTTTATCTTATTTATTATTTCAGAGTCTTCTAATTTTTTACTTAACATTCAGTAGTTCTCTGTCTTAAGATTTTTACCAGTCATGGTAAAGATCCATATCAAAATCATATTCTGTAGATCTATTTCTTTCCTTTTGTTGTACTAATATGTTCATCCATTCGTTATGGAATTGTTTTAGAAATCTTTGTCTTAAGGTAATTTTTTATTTTTTGTTAGCGTAAGATAATGAAATATGTCTATTTCATTTATTACGTTGTATAGGTTTAATGAAGAATCAGTTATGTCTATAAGTGCATTCACGTACATGTTTTTAAATGTGTTTGTAATAATATATTGATCTTACTGACTTAGGTTTGTATGCTTTAGAACAAATAGCAATTTTGTAAGGAATTCTTCCTCTAAATGATTTTGTAAATATTCCATTAGAAGGTTTGTTATTTTGATAAACTTGATATTATTTAGGAAAGCAGACGTGAATCTAGGAATACTAAGTTACGCAGGCACTGTGTATAATATTATTCATTTTCTTCTTCAACCATTCAAGCATAAAACTTTGTTCAGCTTTTGAAAATTATGAAAGAATCCTTTAAGTTGTCAATTCTCATCTTGTCACTCTAAGAGTTTCTTCCCCTAAACACCTAGCATCCTCATGACTAACAGCTAAAACAGGTACTTTGCTCTTTCAAACGAGTTTACGTCTTTTGAATTAAACAACATATAAGATAATTTCAGAATTTAGAATAACATGAACATAACATCATCAACCACAAACCAAGAAGAAAATGAATAAGAGTCTTACCTAGGCCGCTTCACCGTTCTTCCTTGATTCTCGTCTTAATTAATTAGCTCATGAAGGGACCAATGCTCGACATTAAAAAGGTAAATACTAGAGTTTTTATTATAGAGGAATAAGATTACAATATGAGAGATAAGTGTTCTGAAGGCCTTACATGTCTTTATATAGCCATGCTCAGAACACTCTCGAAATACAACATGATAACTTACAGCTGTGGGTTATGGGCCCACTTTATTAACACATAATGGCGCACTTAAAAAAGAAAAGATAAAAAGCAAGCATCCACCAGAATTTGTTTTTCCACGTATGTGCTTTTAGTGATACTTTATCTATGCGGTAGGTTTCTGTCACATCAGTCTATTATGTCTTCATCTTCTTTTGTCTTATTACTGCTGGTAGAACCTTCTTTGCCTTCTTCTGTTAATGACATATGTAATTTCTATAGATTTTTATAGTATTAGGCCTAGGATGGAAGATTTCAAAAGGCCTGTATTCTGGTTCAAATTCTTCTATGTTCCTGGGGATGTATAATTTTGTCACTGGGGATTCAGCATGTAGTTTGAAATTTTTGTTGTCTGCGCTTGTCCAATTCTGATTTTGTCCAATTATGTAGGCTCTGTATTTTTCATAGTGCTATTGATCATACATCTTGGGTGTTGAATTGTTAAGGAAATTTGTAGGCTCTTCCCAAGTCGGGTAGTCATGATCAAAGCCATGTGCTTTGATTTTTATTATATGCCTTGCAGGATCAATAATGTTGTTTCCATAATGTGGAGGAACTGTAGATATATCCAGGTGTAATTCTGTATCAAGAACCTCTGTAAAATAATCTGCTATTGAATGTAGAGGCTCTGGTAGTTCTGTTGGATGCCAACCATTTATATAGATATCATTGACAAAACCATAGTTTAAGAGAGTAGTTGGATCTAAAGTAAATTTGTCATGAACAAGATATTTGTATTGTGACAGTTTAGGACTAACAAGTGGCATGGATGCAACAATCGTGCATCTACAATCTGATAAGAATTCTTTGCAATCTGCAAATTGTTTAGTGCAAGGAATATTTTGGTTTCTCAGTATTTCCCAGTTTATTTTGAATTCGGGAATTTTTTTGTGAAGATATTTTTGTAAGTAGGCAATAAATCTCGTTGTATGTTGGAGCATTTTGCTTCTTTGTATTTTGTAGAAATTGTATTTCTTTATCAAATGTTTCAGGAAAAGAAATCTCATGACTTTTTATTTGTATTGGAGAAGCTTGTGGGATATGTCCAAGCTGTACCATTTTTCCTTTATTGGCCTCCTTTGTAATAGCTGCAAATGTTGTTTTGGACTTTAAGCATATTTCTGTAGGAGTTAGTACTTCTTCTTTTATCTGAACTCCCGAGTCTATGTTTTGTATTTGTTTAATTGTGTCAGAGACTATGTAATCTGTTCCAAGATTTTTTTCAATAGCAATCTTGGCCATCTCGTAAGTGTAATAGCCTTTATAATATGGTCTCCCATACTTTGGGTTTTGTTCAAGTTCCTTAAGTTTAGGAACCATTTCTTCCCAATCAAGATATATGCCAGCACTAGGTCCGTTGAACATACAATAGTGTGTAAATTTCTTTGTGTTTTTTGTGTCTGTAAATAACTCAACCAAAGTATACAATATACTTATCTTTTTTTTTTTCCTATGCAGTGGTTGACAGGTTCCATATGTTGTCTAATACCATCTATTGTTCTTCAGATAGTTGGGCATTTGTAACAAATCTGTTTTGTGTATATGTCTTCAAAAACTTTTGCTGTTTGTTATCTGATTTGTAGTAGCCAATCCTATTTCTTCTTCTCTGTTAACAAAATCACATTCTTCAAAAGAGTTAGTACAATTTTCAGATGAGTTTAGTAACCTTGATAATTTGTTTGGTAGTATATTAGAAATACCTTTAATATGTTCCCATATTATCCTAGTTTCGCAGTTTAGTATTGCATTCTTAAACTTTAGCCATCTATTATTGATTATACTTTTCTCCTTTTTATTGTTTGCGTGTTTTATTATAGACTCACAATCTGTTCTTATGGTTATTTCTTTTTGAGATATTATAAAAAGCCTAAATGATTCCAAAACATATATTATGGCTAGAATTTCATAATCTAAAGAGGTCATGTAGCCCTTCTCTTTATATGTTCCTGAAGTATATCTGCATATTTTTTCAGTAGATTTAGGATCATTTTTGTATTTTTTGCTTAATAATATTCCTCCCCATCGTAAAAAAGAACCGTCCGTTTCTATAATCAGATAGTCTGTGGCCAATGGTAACGTTAGTGGATTTAAGTTTTTTTCTAATTCTTTAATTTTTTGGACTTGTTTTATGTCTTCACTATTGAATTCCCTTTTACCTTTGGGACTTGCTTTGTTATACAAGGGTCCTGTATATATCATCTTTATATGGCTTTTAAAACACTTAATAGCAAACAAGATTGTCGAGCCTTTAGAAAATGAGGGCTATCAAGCCTCTAAATCATATCTATTGGGTTCGTAGAACATACGGATAATATGCTGCTAAAACATGGTTGTCGAGTCTCAAAAGAACATAGGCTACCGAGCCTATAAACATAGTT
This sequence comes from Allium cepa, assembly GCA_030765085.1. NCBI lineage: Eukaryota > Viridiplantae > Streptophyta > Magnoliopsida > Asparagales > Amaryllidaceae > Allium > Allium cepa. The sequence continues at coordinate 1,329,647 of JASFAV010000025.1, read as the reverse complement.
ATTTGGTTTATAAATCATATGGTTATGAAGCAACTAAAACATAGTTGTCCAATAACTACATGGAATCTATTAGGTCCATACAAACAAGAGGTTTTAAGTTTTTAAAAACATGTAAGGTTGTGGAGCCTATAAGAACAAAAGGGTACCGAGTCAAAAGGAAAAGAATTTGTCGAGTCTCAAAACCATTGGAGTTGTCGAGCTTCTATAACCATGAGGTATCATGCCCCTTAAAGACACACGGTGTTGAGCCTCTATAAAAACAGATACATTACATAGCTATCTAATATATGTCGCATGCATTAACCCTTATAGTTGTCGTGTACTTAAGGGCTATCGGACCTCTATGCTATTGTGATAATGGCACTTTTGTAAATAGTTTAGAAACCAATTTGTTTCCTTTTAAAGATAACAGTTTCCACTAACTCTTGCCTCTTGTCAAATTTTGATTGGATAACAAAATACTTCACATATTTTTTCAGAATTTACTGGTATATCACGTTCTACTTTCTCAATAACCTTGCAATCCTTTTATAATCAATATTATTAACCCTCACCAGTTAAATATTTTTCTAGAATAATAATTTCATAGAAAATTACAATAATTAGGGAAATATCCCCATAATTCACTAAAAAATGAATTTCCTTCTTCTTTATACAAAAATTTCAGGACTAAATATTAATTTAATTATTTTTAATATTTAAAAACCCAAAATTAAACACATTTTCGTCATAAGAAATTCATAAAATATTCATACGAGCTTGAAAAAAATATGAAATTGAGAACCCATCCCCAAAGTAATATTTTACACAACATATTCAAATTTTAAAATCAACAGGAGCTAAAAATAACTTAGGTGTTTTCTTTATAACCCATTAAAATAATTCCATAAATCCTAACAAATTATCAATCAATCCAATAATGATATTATCAATCTAAACATGACATATTATTACAAATAGCTCAAAAATCAATCATAAGTCCAAAAATAAAACATAACAAATGAGATGGTAAGTATTATTCACCTTAGATTGGATAAAAGGAGATTGACATTTGATGTAGATTAATTTTCCTAAGCTTTTTCTTTTAAATTCCTTAGCTTTCTTCTTCTTTTCCTTAATTGCTGGCCTCTTGTGACGACCGCCCATGACTCCCGCACCAAAACAAGAGAATAGAGCGCTGAAAGGTGTGCCAGGCAGCCGTGGACGATAGTCAGGGTAAAATAAAATCGCAGAATCTCTATCGTAACTCACAGCGCATGGATAAAATACAATAGAGAAATATATAGTGAAGTCTCATAACAGAAAATCATCATATAAGCATCACAGAGGTTTTATACAATCATCTCAACAAATCCATACATCAAGACCTCACTACAAGCACTCATCAAATACAGCAGCGGATACCCAGTACATATAAGAAAATAATATGCATAGCCTCCTGCTCGTCTTCGCCATCATCAACGGAAAACTCTACTCTAAGCACAGCACCTGCCACCTGCTACCTAGTCTGCCCATCCCAAACATGGATGAACAGCCCAAGGTAATAAGAGGAGACATAAAACCTTGAGTCAGACAAAGTCTTAGTGAGCAGTAAATTAACAATCAAGCATACCAAAAGAGCATAAGGAAATAAAGGAATAGGAACCAAACCATCCCACTCCACCTCTTTCTACAGTGATAGCCCCCAGACACACACTAAGGAGAAGTAAGCATAACATATCAGATAAGTAAGGTAAAGCAATAATCACTCGAGTCAAGGACGATGTTTTCCAAATACAAACCCCCAAGGCCTAAACCAAGATCAGATAAGCACCCAGAAAACACCGCTCTTGAAGCCGAATGATGATACAACCAAACATCCAAACATCCATGACTCTGGCTATCACTGTTAACCTTGCTTCGAAATCACCGTTAATTGAATGACCGACTCCTTCCTGAGCCATCTGTCAAGGGCTAATGGTAACCCCGGTTCTAGACAAAACTCCGCACACTGCCTTGTGCCTAGGACTTATCTTCTTGGCCCAGAGTACTCGACTACCTTCCTGTAGTCTTTTAGGCGTCCCTATGTACCCTTGCTTTAAGTTTGCTAGAACCTTCAACAACGATAAAGTCCAAGCCTCCTAGTCATCCTCCTCGACGACTATTCTCAACCTAGCCCAAGCTACCTCTTGAGCAGCTCCATTATCAACCAACTTGAACTACCCTTCAAGTTATCAACATGCTTGGAATGATCCCTGCCTGGATTAAGCCAAGACTCACATCATACTTGAACTACCCTTCAAGATATCAACATGCCTCGCTTCATCACATCAAAGCAAGATCTCAACTCAACAACATGGTTTGCCTCATCGCATCATGGCAAAGTTCCATCTCAACATCATACATATGAGCTTCAACATCCGCTACATATGCCTTAAGCAGCTTTCACCATTCAAGAGCCTTCTTCCGTAGCTTTTGAATCATCTTCAATCACCTTGTTCCAAATCAACTACTAGCTAACTTGGAAACAATCAAATCTAGCATTCATTCAAACATTCAAGCATTCAAACAAGATATATTAAGCAATAACAATTATAATGGCAATTTCGTAATTAAGTGTGCAAAAGTCCAACATATGTGAAATCATGGTTTTTAGCATGGATCTATCAAATCTAAACATGGGTTTTATCTCTAATACTTGTTAAATAACTTCTAAAGGTAAACATCTTCAAACATGATGGATCTACATGCAGACTTAAGGAAAATGCGAGAAAACGCTAACTTTAACACATAAAAATATCACCAATCCCATATACTCCTTTGGATCCGCGTGAGAGATAACTACCACTCACCAAATCACCAAAACAACCTAAAATCAAACAACTTCAGATCTGGACAGCAAGGACTTGGGCTTGATCCGGAGAAATTTCACTTGAAACGGTGAAATCTAGCCTCTTCGGATGAAAATCTTCAACTTTGGCTCTTGATCTTTGATCTTGATCTTCAATCTTCAATGGATGTTAGCACTTGATAGAAGTAGAGAAAAGAAGATGAAGAAATGTTGTAGTCGAGTCTTCAAAATGGCAGCACTTCGTTGCTTCAAAAACCGGTGCCAAAAAGTGAGCCAAACCCCTCTATTTATAGGCTGGAAACCCCTTAGGTCGTCGCCCCTTAGGTCGTCCCCGACCTAACTATGAGTCGTTGCCGACTCATCAGCCCCTACGACCTACGACCTAACCAACACAACATACAACCAAGGCCGACTTACGACTTAACCCAGACGCGACCTAAAACACAGGCCGACCTAACGACTCAACGTACTGCCGACCCAACTGTCACACGACTCAACACACTGCCGCATTTCCTAAGTCCTAGGTCGCCTGACGACTTAACTAGCATGCCGACCTACGACCTAAGACCCTGCCGACTCAACTCCTTGCTGACCTAACACAACGACTTACGACTCAACAATGCTGACCTAACTCCTGCCCAAGCTATCTATAAGTCGCTAACGACTCAAGTCCTGCCGACTTAATACACAGCATCCCTAACACTAAGTCGCTCACGCGACTCAACTTGCCCAGCGGCCTAACACTCCCTTAAGTCGTTCAACGACCTAACTTTTCTTAGGTCGTTGACATACTTAACTCGCCAACAACTGACTCACTAACACGTAGGTCGCTGACTCGTTAACTCTTAGGTCGCTTACTAGACTCCCCAACGACCTAACATCCAAACGACCTATCCCCTTAAGTCGGCTACCTCCATGACTCGTTCGCATGACCTAAGACGTTAAGTCGGTCACGACTCAATCCCTAACGACCTAGGCTACCAAACGACTTAAGCACTAAGTCGTTGACTAACTTAACTCGTAAATTCGACCTAAGCACCATACGAGTTAACTTCCACACAACTTATCAACACTAACGACCTATAAATTCTACAATCTATCGACACGTAAAATACGGGTCGTTACATTCTCTCCCCCTTAGGAATTTCGCCCTCGAAATTCCAAGCAATCAACAGAAATCAAAGATATTCCGCATGCCTACCATCCATAGCAATCAACAGATCATGCATCCAATTCTAACCTAGCATGCAGAATTCTAAGACTTAGAACAAGCTACAAATTCATGAGATGTCACGACACTTTAGGGCCATACCTCGAAGAGTCCGGGATGAGCTGCCTTCATCCTCTCTTCCTCCTCCCATGTACAGTCGTTAACATCATCACTCCATTGTACCTTGAGCAACGTAATCGTCTTCCTCCTAAGCTGTTTCGTATCGGTTTCAACAATACGAAGCGGCTTACGAGGTCTCGAAACAACAGGATCAACCTCCAAGTCTTCACAGCTATCAGCAGAAACCACCGTAGTAGGGTCGTGCACATACTTCCGTAGATAAGATACATGAAAAACACTGTGCACACCCGCCATCTTTTCCGGTAACTCCAATCTATAAGCGAGCTTTCCAATACGCTCGATAATCGGGAATGGTCCAACAAATCTCGGAGTTAACTTTCCTTTGTTCCCGAATCTAATGACACTCTTCAGAGGAGAAATCTTCACAAAAACCATATCACCTACGTCGAATTCCAAATTCTTACGACGGTTATCGGCATAACTTTTCTGACGATCTTGGGCTGCCTTCATTCGTTGCCGAATGATCTCTATACAATCCGAAGTCTGTCGAATCATCTCTGGCCCAAGTATCAGCTTTTCTCCAGTTTCCAACCAACATGTCGGAGAGTTACACGGTCTTCCATATAATGCCTCATATGGTGCCATACCAATACTCGACTGATAACTGTTATTATAAGCAAACTCCACCAAATGAAGGTGATCTTCCCATGATCCTCCGAAGTCCAAAACACATGCTCTAAGAAGATCTTCCAAAACTCGGTTGACTCTCTCAGTCTGACCATCTGTTTGAGGGTGATAAGCTGTACTCAAACACAACTCAGTTCCCAAAACTTCCTGGAAGCTCTTCCAAAATCTACTGGTGAACAATGGATCTCGATCGCTCACTATACTCTTCGGAACACCATGGAATCGAACTATCCACTTCACATAAAGCTCAGCCAGCTTCGATGCAGTCCTAGTCGATCGAACAGGAATGAATCTTGCACTCTTAGTCAAACGATCTACTATGACCCAAATCCCTTCATTCCCTGCTCTTGTCCTAGGTAGACCATCGATAAAGTCCATCGACACTTGCTCCCACTTCCATGTAGGAACCTCCAATGGCTGAAGCAATCCACTGGGCTTCTTCTGCTCAGCTTTCACCAACTGGCAATTCATACACTTGGAAATAAAATTTCCAACATCCTTCTTCATACCTTCCCAGTAGTAGGTTCTCTTCATATCCCGATACATCTTATTTCCACCTGGATGAATTGTCAACTTCGAGTGGTGACTCTCCCTCAGAACTTCATCTCTCAATCCATCTACATCGGGAACAACTAGTCGCCCTTGTTTTCGAAGCCAACCCTCTCGATCGACTTCAAATCCTTTATCCTTCTCCGGGTCCAATCCAGATTCCAAATCACAGATAATCTTGACAAGCTTATCATCTCCCCTTTGCCTCTCACCAATCCTTTCCACAAGAGTAGGCCTTATCGATAAGTTTGCCAACATCTCAGGTTCCAATTCACATCTGGGCCTGAAATCAAACTCAGCCAAATACTCAAGACTCTTCCATTCCGAAAACATGGCTCCCAAACCTGCATGTCTTCGACTTAACGCATCAGCCACTGCGTTACCTTTCCCTGGAGTATAGGCTATACCAAAATCATATGATGCTAGGAACTCTAGCCACCGTTGCTGTCGAAGATTCAAATCCTTTTGGGAGAACAGATACTTTAACGACTTATGATCTGTAAACAACTCGAATCTAACTCCCAATAGGTAATGTCTCCATATCTTCAAAGCAAACACAATCGCCGCTAACTCCAAATCATGAGTCGGATAATTCCTTTCATGCGGCTTCAGTTGTCGACTAGCATATGCAACAACTTTATCCTTCTGCATTAGCACTGCTCCAAGTCCAGTACCACATGCATCGGTGTAAACCACCATCTCATCATTCCCACTTGGAATAGTCAAAACAGGAGCACTCGTCAGTCGCTCTTTCAGGATCACGAAAGCTTGCTCACACTTATCATCCCATTTGAACAACTGGTTCTTCTTCGTCAATCCTGTCAACGGTGCAGCTATCTTGGAAAAGTCTTTGATAAACCGACGATAATATCCTGCTAATCCAAGAAAACTCCTCACATCAGATGCATTCTTAGGCCTAACCCAATCCTGGATCGCTGCCACCTTAGCGGGATCAACCGCTATTCCATTTCCAGAAATAACATGACCTAAGAACCTCACTTCATTCTTCCAGAAGTGACACTTCGAAAACTTAGCCTTCAGCTGATGTTTCCGTAAGATTTCCAAAACAATCCTCAAGTGCGTCTTGTGCTCTCCCTCAGTTCTGGAATAAATCAGAATATCATCCACGAACACAAGCACGAACTTATTCAACTGATCTCTGAACACTCTATTCATAAGATCCACAAAATATGCTGGCGCGTTAGTCAATCCAAACGGCATTACCAGCCACTCATAAAACCCGGATGGTGTCCTGAAAGCAGTCTTCGGCACACTATCCTTCGCCACTCTCAACTGGTGAAATCCCGTTGCCAAATCCATCTGAGAAAACACCTTAGCCTCGTGAAGCTGATCAAACAAGTCATCTATTCTCGGCAATGGATACTTGTTCTTCTTAGTCACCTTATTCAGCTCACGATAATCAACACACAACCTCAACGATCCATCCGTTTTGGTTGCGAACACAACTGGCGCACCCCATTCGGACACACTTCTCCGAATGAATCCTTTCTGCAAAAGGTCATCAACTTGCACCTTCAGCTCTTGCTGCTCCCTCGGTGCCATCCGCCTAAGAGGCATCACAACAGGTCTGGCTCCCTCAATTAGATCGATACGAAACTCGATCTCCCTATGCGGCGGCAACCCTTTGACTTCCTCAAAGACATTCTCAAACTCATTCACAATAGGCACCGATGACAGTCCATCCCGTGGAACAACTAGCGAATACATGAAGCTCATGAAGACGCCTTCTTCATGCTTACATCGTATCACAACCTTTCGCCCTTCCACATTCCCGACTGTCACCTCAAGCCTCTCACAATCAATCCTAGCCGCATACTTCCTAAGCCAGTCCATACCCAAAATAATTCCGAACCCCGCAAAGTTCAGGACAAAGCAATCACAAACAAACGAGCAATCATTACTCGACACAACTAGACCACGGCATATCATACACAAACATGACGAACCCCCTACCGGATTAGTCACAACCAATGGCCTATCAACAATATCCGGTTTCATACCTAACCGGCTTACCAAATCATCACAAACAAAAGAATGCGACGCTCCAGTATCAAACAACACTCTAACTGGAACACCACAAATAGAAAGAGTACCTTGAACAACCACACTCTTCCCCTTTTCTTCAGCAGTCGGAGCTTTTGAAGACGACGGCACAACTCCCAAAGCATAGGCTTGCACAATCTGCCTATCTTTCCTCGGCTCTGGGCAATCCTTCTTGATATGTCCCAGCTTATCACAGTTATAACACTTTCCCGGCACTTTGGGATTCTTACAATCTTTGTAAAGATGGCCCTTCTGTTGGCAGTTGTAGCAAGTCATTTCGCTCTTCGGCTTCTTCTGGCCATCCTTACCCTTCTGTTGCTGCTGCTTCCTCCTCTTATTGCCACTCTGCTGTGGTTTAGATCCTTCCCTGGTTACAGCAATAACAGAACTTTCCCTAGGAAACAAACTCTCATGCCTAAGAGCTTTTTCCACAAGCTTCTCAAATGGATCGTCCAGATGATCCACTAACTGCCTCCCAAGATAAGCATCCAGACCAGTCACAAACTTTTCATTCTTCTGGTAGGGAGAATCAATATATGATCTGGCATACTTAGACAAAGCTTCAAACTCAGAAATGTACTCAAGAACAGGCCTTCCCCCTTGCTTGAGCTCCACAAACCTCTTAAACAAGACAGATTTCTGGGAAGTAGAGATGAACTTAGCTTCAAATCTAACTTGGAATTGCTCCCAAGTAATCTCTTCTTCTGGTGTATCTATGGTGATAGAATTCCACCAATCAGCAGCTCTTCCCTGAAGCTGTCTCGATGCAAGCTTTCTCTTAGTTGCATCCTCAATCCCTAAGTCACCAAAGATCCTTTTGCAAGCATCAATCCATCTCTGCACCTCAATAGTCGACTCCGTCCCCAAGAAAGCTTTTCCTCCAAGAGAAGTATAATCCTTGCAAAGCTTAGCAAAATCCACCGGTCTTGGAGCTTGAACTTGAACTCCCACATCCACTGATGATCCTGAAGCTGGTATCCTTCTCATGATCGAAGTCATCATCGCTTCGAACATAGTTCCATAATCAACAGCTCCTTCATCAGCACGGCTTTCCCTTGCAGCTGGTCTCCCTCTTCGACTCATCCTTAATATCTGTAATAAGAATGATTAGAACACCTTAAGAAACAACTGCATAAGGAGTTCAAATCCTTCTAGGCTACTATATTATATATAGTAATCATCCATCAAAATACAATTACGTCTCTCATACGTAGTTACGTCAGCGAGCGTTGGCTGAAATCGATTAACCAAAGCTCTGATACCAAATGTGACGACCGCCCATGACTCCCGCACCAAAACAAGAGAATAGAGCGCTGAAAGGTGTGCCAGGCAGCCGTGGACGATAGTCAGGGTAAAATAAAATCGCAGAATCTCTATCGTAACTCACAGCGCATGGATAAAATACAATAGAGAAATATATAGTGAAGTCTCATAACAGAAAATCATCATATAAGCATCACAGAGGTTTTATACAATCATCTCAACAAATCCATACATCAAGACCTCACTACAAGCACTCATCAAATACAGCAGCGGATACCCAGTACATATAAGAAAATAATATGCATAGCCTCCTGCTCGTCTTCGCCATCATCAACGGAAAACTCTACTCTAAGCACAGCACCTGCCACCTGCTACCTAGTCTGCCCATCCCAAACATGGATGAACAGCCCAAGGTAATAAGAGGAGACATAAAACCTTGAGTCAGACAAAGTCTTAGTGAGCAGTAAATTAACAATCAAGCATACCAAAAGAGCATAAGGAAATAAAGGAATAGGAACCAAACCATCCCACTCCACCTCTTTCTACAGTGATAGCCCCCAGACACACACTAAGGAGAAGTAAGCATAACATATCAGATAAGTAAGGTAAAGCAATAATCACTCGAGTCAAGGACGATGTTTTCCAAATACAAACCCCCAAGGCCTAAACCAAGATCAGATAAGCACCCAGAAAACACCGCTCTTGAAGCCGAATGATGATACAACCAAACATCCAAACATCCATGACTCTGGCTATCACTGTTAACCTTGCTTCGAAATCACCGTTAATTGAATGACCGACTCCTTCCTGAGCCATCTGTCAAGGGCTAATGGTAACCCCGGTTCTAGACAAAACTCCGCACACTGCCTTGTGCCTAGGACTTATCTTCTTGGCCCAGAGTACTCGACTACCTTCCTGTAGTCTTTTAGGCGTCCCTATGTACCCTTGCTTTAAGTTTGCTAGAACCTTCAACAACGATAAAGTCCAAGCCTCCTAGTCATCCTCCTCGACGACTATTCTCAACCTAGCCCAAGCTACCTCTTGAGCAGCTCCATTATCAACCAACTTGAACTACCCTTCAAGTTATCAACATGCTTGGAATGATCCCTGCCTGGATTAAGCCAAGACTCACATCATACTTGAACTACCCTTCAAGATATCAACATGCCTCGCTTCATCACATCAAAGCAAGATCTCAACTCAACAACATGGTTTGCCTCATCGCATCATGGCAAAGTTCCATCTCAACATCATACATATGAGCTTCAACATCCGCTACATATGCCTTAAGCAGCTTTCACCATTCAAGAGCCTTCTTCCGTAGCTTTTGAATCATCTTCAATCACCTTGTTCCAAATCAACTACTAGCTAACTTGGAAACAATCAAATCTAGCATTCATTCAAACATTCAAGCATTCAAACAAGATATATTAAGCAATAACAATTATAATGGCAATTTCGTAATTAAGTGTGCAAAAGTCCAACATATGTGAAATCATGGTTTTTAGCATGGATCTATCAAATCTAAACATGGGTTTTATCTCTAATACTTGTTAAATAACTTCTAAAGGTAAACATCTTCAAACATGATGGATCTACATGCAGACTTAAGGAAAATGCGAGAAAACGCTAACTTTAACACATAAAAATATCACCAATCCCATATACTCCTTTGGATCCGCGTGAGAGATAACTACCACTCACCAAATCACCAAAACAACCTAAAATCAAACAACTTCAGATCTGGACAGCAAGGACTTGGGCTTGATCCGGAGAAATTTCACTTGAAACGGTGAAATCTAGCCTCTTCGGATGAAAATCTTCAACTTTGGCTCTTGATCTTTGATCTTGATCTTCAATCTTCAATGGATGTTAGCACTTGATAGAAGTAGAGAAAAGAAGATGAAGAAATGTTGTAGTCGAGTCTTCAAAATGGCAGCACTTCGTTGCTTCAAAAACCGGTGCCAAAAAGTGAGCCAAACCCCTCTATTTATAGGCTGGAAACCCCTTAGGTCGTCGCCCCTTAGGTCGTCCCCGACCTAACTATGAGTCGTTGCCGACTCATCAGCCCCTACGACCTACGACCTAACCAACACAACATACAACCAAGGCCGACTTACGACTTAACCCAGACGCGACCTAAAACACAGGCCGACCTAACGACTCAACGTACTGCCGACCCAACTGTCACACGACTCAACACACTGCCGCATTTCCTAAGTCCTAGGTCGCCTGACGACTTAACTAGCATGCCGACCTACGACCTAAGACCCTGCCGACTCAACTCCTTGCTGACCTAACACAACGACTTACGACTCAACAATGCTGACCTAACTCCTGCCCAAGCTATCTATAAGTCGCTAACGACTCAAGTCCTGCCGACTTAATACACAGCATCCCTAACACTAAGTCGCTCACGCGACTCAACTTGCCCAGCGGCCTAACACTCCCTTAAGTCGTTCAACGACCTAACTTTTCTTAGGTCGTTGACATACTTAACTCGCCAACAACTGACTCACTAACACGTAGGTCGCTGACTCGTTAACTCTTAGGTCGCTTACTAGACTCCCCAACGACCTAACATCCAAACGACCTATCCCCTTAAGTCGGCTACCTCCATGACTCGTTCGCATGACCTAAGACGTTAAGTCGGTCACGACTCAATCCCTAACGACCTAGGCTACCAAACGACTTAAGCACTAAGTCGTTGACTAACTTAACTCGTAAATTCGACCTAAGCACCATACGAGTTAACTTCCACACAACTTATCAACACTAACGACCTATAAATTCTACAATCTATCGACACGTAAAATACGGGTCGTTACACCTCTCTTTTGGGCTTTGTTTTTATTTAGAAAATGAAATGAGAATGAATAAAAGAGGAAGGGTTTAGGGAATGAAATACGGAGTTATTCCCATTATCCCCTCTCATTAATCCCTTGGCATTTTATTTTTAAATAATCTTATTAATTGATTCATCAAGGCTCGACTCAAATTAGTTAACAAATCTCATTCTCCATATCACCTCACGTTATTCTATTAAATTTATCTAATTAGATTCTCTAAATAATGTTAAATAAAAACTAAGGATGCTACAGGCTCCTCCCTTAAAGAATGTCATCCTTGAAATTACGATATGGTAAACAATAAGCATAGCAATTGTAATGACCTGGTATTTTCAACCATTCGCATACGCACATGTCGGACTTGAATTGCTTAAAATATCAGATTGTTACAAGTGGTATCAGAGTTGAGATTTTAGGCAAAACTTAGCGTTTAAAGTAAATTTAATTACAGAATTGTCTTCGTTCGAGCTTGAGTCCCTTCCTATTTGATTCGAATTTCCTTTTAATTTTGTAACTTTCCCCCTCGGTTCCAAAATCCATTCTTATCTCTCCCTATTCATGTTTTCTAAATTCTGGAGTATCCCATAGCTCCACTATATAATTTGTAAAGGGGTGAAACTCCTTTACAATAGGCATTGATTCATCAAAGATTTCTGTATCCTCGGTTTACGATGTTGCTTTCGCTTGATATGTTTGGATTCTATTCTCTTGAGATCGGATGTCGAATTTGCCTCTGAACTCTACATCAGTCTTATTCTTGAAGTCACATTTGACCCAATTAAGGTCCTCCATGATCTATATAAGTCTATCCATCTTTCCTCTTTTGTAATCTATCCATCTTATCTTCCGAGTCTATCTGCTTACTTAAAATCCCCTTTGATTAGGGTCCCTTAAATTTGAATCTTTATCCTTGTTCTAAAATATACTCTTGAATCATCGAGTGAGGAAGTGTGTTTGTAATTAATCAAAAAATGTTTTATACCGTGTTGTTTGAGTTTTTAAGTTTGAATTTTTGGTTTTAATCGATTCATTCGCTAACGCTATCGATAGGAATTCCAAAACACTTGAACAGAGTTTGCTGACACGGTATTGTTTTTCAAAAAGAAGTTTGTAAATAAAAATTTTATGTATGATCGTACTATATCTATAAAGGTATAATTTTGTGAAATTAAAAAGCTAAATGAATAGTATGTTAGAAATGATAGTATTTGATTTTCAATTGTTGTTTTGTAAACAATTGATTATTGCAATATGATATAAATAATTCAAATTATATAACATGGTTTTTAAATTGATTTGGAACTGAAATGAATTAAGGATTTGAGAATTTAAATTTCTGGTGTTTTTCAAATTTGGGTTTCAAAGTTTTAGAAAACAAATGAATTATTTATTTGTAAGTATTTTTTTATAGAAATCATTTTCCAAATTTTTTTAAAGGTTTCTAATCAGTACTCTCTTCATTTGTCGCTAGGAAATAATTTCGGTGATGACGACCGCATCATCGACATTCATTTTTGAGTCTCGAAGTGGAGAGGCCCCTTGGTAGCTTTGCTACACTTTTGTTCTGGAAAAAGAAAAATGGATTTGATTTAAAATTTCTTGTGTATAATTTGATTTATAAAATATGTATATATATATATATTAATTTCAAAATAGTTTGAAGTAAAACCGAAAATTTGAATCTTAAGTTTTATATTAAGAAATAGTTTCAATTATTGAAATAAAGTGAAATGTTTAGATAATTGGAATATCTAAAATGATAAATGAAATTCAACCAACTTCAAATAATGAATTAGAACAAACATATTTATATAACACTAAATTACATTCTAATATATATATAACTTGCCTAAAGTATTCAAAAAGCTAAAATGTTAGGATATAATAAAGGTTGTACAAGAAGAAACGTAAGTAATAAATTGTTCAAACCAAAATCTGGCTTAATATAAATGTTGTAAATAAAAGGAAATTTGTATAGTATTTAATTACACTCGGGACATTAATATATCTTACCTAGAAAAGTTTAAATGTAATTAGAATGTAAATTAGATAGTATACATAAGGGTAAATAATAGAATATCAAAAATGATATGTTGTTAAGGAAACTTAGTTGAAGAATAAATTGGAAAATGAGAAAAAAATTGTTGAATAAAATATGGTTATAAGATGTTAATACACGTAATATATGTTACAAAATGTATACTGAGTGGAATAAATAAAGGGGAATGCTAGCTAAGGAAATAAATATAAACTTATGAATAGTGAAATTGAATTTTGAAATCAACTTAACAAAGTCAAATGGATTTGATAAATGGGTAAATAAATGAGTAAAATCAAATAAATTTTGTTTTGGAAAGGAAATTTTGTAGCAAATGCTAATAAATTAAAATCAAGTCTATTGATTGAAATACATTAAATTACATCGATAAAATATGGATATAATAAATAGTTATTGATTTAATAAAATGGATTAAACTAAATTGTTGAATATTAATTTATTTTGAATAGCTGAAGCTGAATGTTGAAGTGGAATTAACTATGGTTGACCAAAAAGATTTAATAGATGAGTATGATGAAACAAGAATTTGTTGTGAATTTTTTTCCAATAAATGTTAATAAATGAGAACAAAATCAATTGAATAAAACTAAATGGAAATGAACCAATCGAATGTGAACACAATATATTTGATTGATTAAATGAAATGAATTAGAATCAATTAATTGAACATAAACCAATTTTAAAATAAATGAAGTTTGTATGGTTTTAAATAAATTATTGCATTTAGTATTTCAATTATCTTTCTTTCTGGTTGTATCTAGTGTTTTATATTTCAAATTTACCTTTTTGTTGTTCTATTCTCCTACCTTGCTCCTTTTCGAGAATGAAAAGTTTTGAGTGGGGGAGAGTGTAACGACCCATAAATTTTAGCGGTTTTAATAACGTAATTAACGGAATTTTGTGAAAATTTAGGCAATAAAATTTGGAAATAAAAATTTAATAATTGAAATACATCTAATTCAACATAGCAAATGGTAAATTTTCATTTGATAACATGGAAGTTAATTTTCTTGTGTAATTCTATTTCAACTCAAATCAGTTAGTATTTGATGATAATAAAATGTTTTCCGAACCTGAATATTTTTATATAGAAAATTTGTAAATTATCTTATGAGTGAGGCGTCACATTTAGTTTTTTTTTTTTTTTTTGAAACTGGGTACTTATATTTACAAAGTAGGCAGCACACAAGTCTGCAAGAATCATCATGGCGCACAGTTTAATATGCCAGAGGCAGGGATCGAACTGCCGACCTTGTCGTCAACAGCCTTCTTCAAATCTAGAACACTATTGCCCCGTTTATCTTAATTCTAAAAAATTTGCAGCATTTTCAGTACCTATTATCGACTTTTGATAGGATGATCGTACCACTAATATCTGTATACGTTTTGAACGTCTCGTCATGTTGATCTTTGTGGTATATTCAATCCTGTGTTTTGAAGTCCGGTAAACAGCAGAATCCGCGAAACTGGTAATGGTATCGGTACTGGATCCATGACCTTTTTGTTTTCTTTTGCGTTTCAAATTTTAACCGTGACTGCCATGCAATAATTAATTGATTTTATGATCCCTGAATTCTCGTGCTTGACATTTTCCTTTCTATTCACTGATGGTTCGTTCTGCCTTCCTATTGGTACAGAGGAAAACGTATAACATATAATTTATATATATTTCTATACTGAGTCATTTTACTTCTCCTGTACATTCTTCTTCCTCCACTTCTTTCCCCTCTTTCATATTCCTCTCTGTAGCTCACCAAATTCCTTTCCCTCCTTCTCATTTGATCTACCACCTAGGTCTCAAGCGATCAACCCAGGCATCAAATAAAACTCAGCTTGACATCGGCAATCGGACACGACCCTCACCCTCCTCCACTGACTAGCCATTCATCATCGCAACCAAGCCAATCAAATTCCTACGATGTCTTCCCTCTAGCCTGCCTTCCCTCTGCGAGCTGCTGCGCCCATCAACCCATCTGCCAAATCCCGTACCATCGACCAGCCACCTCTTCGCCGAAGTACTCCACTTCCGGCGCCCTGACTTTCCCTCTCCGGTTAGCCACCGTGCCTTTGCTTCTACTCATATCAGAGCTCGCATAGGTGTGTATATTTATATCTAGTTTTATGGAATAATAATCTATTGTTTATATGTATTTATATAGGTTTTATATAGCTGTTGTGCGTATATAGTTTACCTGTCGAGTCTATCTATATAAGCTTTATTTTTTTATATTCCATATGTGTTGTACGTTGGTATATGAGTTATATAATAATATTAAATTATACGCACACACACACATATATATATATTATTGTATATATATAAAAAGTTTTAAAATATAAGTTATGTTAGTTTGGGTTTTATCTGTTGTGTTAGATAGGGTCAGTGAGTACTTATGTATAAATTTATACTTTATGTATATTAGTGTGTGTATAATGTTTATAAATTTATATATGTTCGATATATAATACAGTTTTTTCATGTAAGATCTGTTATATATAGATATTAAGTTACGTATTCTATTTATATGAGTATGCAATATATATATATATATATATATATATATATATATATATATATATATATATATATATATATATCTGAGTATAGGTTAGCTCGCATATATATAAAGCTTGAAAGTATAAAATACGTTGGTTATAACATGCCAGAATGTTGTATGAGTTATGTAAGTTGATATTTTACTATATATGTTTTATACTATTTTTATATACATGTTTTATACTGTTTTATATATAGTTGATGGGTCTGCATGCCTTTCGATTTTTATAAAATATTATTTGAGTATTTATATTTATTATATACAAGGTATACTTGCATTCCATGTCTCAAGTATTACATATAATCGGTGTGGAATATTATATTCTTTTTTTTAAAAAGTATTTATATTTTATGTGTCTATAGTTATAATATTTATATAATATGTTATATTTTGATAGTTTGATCTGTTGTTATATATAGTTGGTCAGTAAGGATTATTTGAGATCAACGTGTATTGAATATATATGTGAGGTTATAGTTAGTTTATATAAATTTATATATATAGTATGTGTTTCTATTTTATACGGTTTTAGATACGTTGAGTCTTTGTGGGTTGCTTTTATACATTCTATTCACATTTACATATTTTTACAAGTTGAGTTACTTGTTATTCATATATCACAGTGACATGTGTGTGTGTGTATATATTGATTTAGAAATATAAAATGTAAGTAAGTTGTATTGTTATAGTATATTTTGTTATGTAATCTATTTCATGTGAGTTGTATATGTTTTCCAGGTTCAATACATAAACTAACAAAGTTTATCTCGATTTATTGTATAAATGTTTGGGAATATATGTATGGGTATATATATCAGTATATATATATATGTACATATGTCCTTAACAATAACGATTTTTCAAATTTTATATTATTTTGATATTTTCCTTAAATTACAATAGAAAAGTGTATATATCATATATAGTAATGATGTATATATTTTCAGTTAATATGCAACGACCCGTAAATTTTAATAATTTTTACAACGTATTTAATTGGATTTTTGTGGAATTTTTAATAATTGAATTTTGAAATAAAAATTTAATATTTGAAATGCGTCTATTTAAACATAGAAAATGGTAAATTTTCAATAAATTATACGAAAGTTTCTTTTTGTGTAATTTTATTTAAATTCAAATCAGTTAATAATTGATGATAATAAATTAATTTCCACACCTGAATATTTTTCTATAGAAAATTTCTAAATCCTCTTCTAAGTGAGACATCATCCTTCATTTTTCAAAATTCGGGCTTCTGTTGCTCCGTTTATCTTATTTCTAATCAAATAACAGCATTTTTGGGTACCGATTATCGACTTTTGATCGGATGATCGTACCACTAATATCTGTATACCATTTTGATCGTCTCGTCGTGCTGATCTCAGCGGTATATCTATTTCTGAATTTTAAGGTTCGATGCATGACGGAAACAATAAAGTGTTCGTTATAACGGTACCTTTATTCTTGACTTTTAACTTCCCAATCCTTTTCAAATCTTTACCGTGGAGCTCAGGCAAATTATAAAATGCATTAAATAGCTTTTCAGCTGAAATCAAGGGAATTGAACCGTTATGATTATTTTGTTTATATATTTTCGCTTCTCTGTTCCTTTTGGAAAGAAATACACGTTGCTTTCATTGCGCATTATTACACCTGCTTCATAATTGCGTGTGTTCTACCATTCATTTCTCCAAGCTTGCTTCTATAAACCTGCGCCTGCTCCTTCTTCTTGCAAATTCATATTCATTTTTTGGTTCGGCATTAGAAAAAAAACGTTGCCCCTCCTCAAACAATCTCCTTTTTTTTTGGTTGCCGAGCTACCATTTTTCCCTGTTCAAAAATTTTCCCTTCCTCCATCTTTGATGCACGCGAGCCTGAGCCCTCCTCTTCTCCCTTGCTTCGACCCGACACACCCGATCCGCTCTCCCACACTCACGCTGGCCTCCGCCAAATCTCCTCTACACACCTGCGCCCAGGCTGAGCCCTCCCCTTCTCCTCCTCGCAACCCTTCGGTCTTCACCTTTCTTCCCCCTCATTCTGCCTCTCTTTGATGTATAAGCTATGCATTGTTTATAAATGAAATTTATTTATAATAGTTTTAAGTGTTGTGATATATAATGTTGGATATGTATATTTGTTTATATATATACGTATCTGTTTACAGAAATGTAATACGTTAGTGTTGATATATTTTATAACTTTCACTTCTACAATATATATATTATAGGAAAAAAGAAGGTATAACATATTTTATACAATTTCTACAGTCATAAGTTATATATATACTGTGTTATAACATATATTTGTTTGTTGAGTTTTAACACACACACACACATATATTGATTTTATCAACTGCTGTGCGTAATTGTAGTTATATATATTGGTTAGTTTTAAAGGTATAAAGTTTATAAAGTTTGCATAGAAAGGCTTCAAGTAATATGATACTTAGTCTATTTATATATTAGTAAGGGTTTTCGAATGCATAGAAAGGGTTTTCGAATGCATATGTTCAAAAAAAAAGATTATAGAAAAGTGAGTAAGTATTTAAGGGGAAATGTGTCTAACAAAACTAATATATACATATAGCTTATAAATACAAGCTTAGTTATATTATTAATTTTGGAAATCTGAAATGCTAGGTGGTTTCTTGGAAATTTTATTTTGAACGGAAAAATGGGGTATTTCGATTTTGAAACAAAACTAGGTTGTTAAATATAAGTTGTATGGTTATATTAAGTGTTGATTTATAATATATTATATGGAAGTATATAGGTAGATATAGCATGTCTGCATTTTTTTGGGTTTAGTGTACAAGTCAAAGTTGTGGAGTATAATGTATATACATTTCATACATTAGTGTTCCTTTGACGTGTTATAAATATATATTATAAAACTCTGTTTTGTTTGTGAATATTGAACCTAAGTCCAGTGAGTATATATTTGACAGTCTAGCTTGTATTTGATCTATGTATTGTATAAAATTTATATTAAAGCAAGTTGTTGTTGTAAGTATATAAATATAAATTTATATAAGTCATAAATATTAATATTTTATCTTAAATTTCTTATGGTCTTAAGTATAATATATATATAATACAATAATAATGTGTTTATATATCTTCAGCTTATATAAACAAACTAATTTGACATCATCTATTCTTATCTATCAGCTTCGTCCATCCAATTTCGTGCCAATCTAGCTTGTCTTGGGATTCGTGCTTGCTTTCGTAACTCAACTTCTTTGTCTATATATCCAGCCTTGGGAGGTGAGCAATCACTCACGATTAATGTTCTTATATTTATTAAATTTGATTTCAATCGAAACGACAATTGAAATATGTTGTATTAATTATTTACATTGTAATATATGCTATTATTGGTAACTATTCACCTGCGGGATACGACAACATATCATGTTGTTTATATTATATTGTTATTGATGATATATGCCTGTTATGTTATTATCATATCTATTATCACTTTGCAAGTTCTCTATTAGTACAGAATTCACTATAGGTTGAAATGATACATACCCGAACGGACTATAAAATATGAGAAAATCGTTATGGATTGAAATGATAGACCCAAGCGATCTTCATTTGCATTGAATTTGGGATTGCCATTTGAAATGATATATACCCGTATAAATTAAATTGTGGATTGAAATGATAAATATCCGTATCACTTGACTACAGGATAGAAATTTATATACCGACACTGTTGGTCTATATATAAATACTTTGTAAATGATTTCTATGGCTTTGAAAGGGAATATATATGGCTTTATTTAATATTGAAATGTTTTATATAATTATGTTTTGAATATAAATTAGATTTAATAATAAACCTAAATTAATAAAGTTTGATTTAACTAATATAATATGTTAAGTATTATATTCTTAAATCGGTTCTTTAATAATATGTATAAGTGTAACGACCCGCATATTTAACGATTATATATTTAAAAGTTTTATTTAAATATATAACGTCGTTAGTCGGATTTTGGTCCGAAAAGCTACTTTTTGCAAATGGCCGAATTGGAACTCGAAACTATCTCCATTGGTTCCAAAATGGCGTTTGCGATCTTTTTGAGTATAATCTTTGATATGTTTGGAGTTTGTGAAATTTTGACCCTTTTTCTATTGGGTTTTCGGTTTGGGTTCAGCCCACTAGCTTAACTAATACGCTAGCTCAGCCCCTTCTCTTCATTCATCTCCTTTTCATTTTCATTTCTCAAGCTAAAACTGAAATGGTGGAAGGGAAAGAGAAATATAAATTTGCAAGCCCTAGTTTCAACTTCCAACTTGATTTCTTGCTCCAAAATCAAAGAGAATCCATAGGTAAGCTCTTCTTCATCTTCTCCAACTCTTCTCCTCTTCAATTTCAGAAAAATTTCCTAAACCTAAATTGGGAAATATATGTTTTATTCTTAGATTGAAGCTTGTTGGATTGAAGTAGAGTTTAGTTGGTCTTCTCCTTGTTACTGAGCTTCTTCTTCTACTTCTTTGTTTTGGGTTAAAGGTGAGTTTTGAACTCACATCTACTTCTCTTGATTTCTTTGATGTTGGGTATGAATTTCCTAGCACTTGTTCATATGCTCTTGCTTTTGGTTTGGATTGAATTGGTGAATATCCAAATTTTTAGTGTTTGGGTTCAATTCCTTAAAGATCCTAACTTTGATATTGGAACATGTATTTGGTAGCGAATCGGAGAGCTAATGGAGCTGGGGTATCTATTGGCTAAGGCTCCTTAACTCCATTGCTCGAACGGTCGCATTTTGGAAGAACTTGCATTTCATTGGAAAAAAGGGCAGAAACTGCAAATTTATGCAGTTCGGCCGACCGAGCCCTGTAGCCGGTCGACCGACCTGCTCATGTCGAGTTTTTTTATTTTCTGCATCTGGCCAGCCGACCGAGCCCTGCAACCGGTCGACCGACCTGCTCCTATTTTGCTGTTTTGCCTATTTTTGCATATTTTGATTTGTTTTCCAAATTTTATCGATTCGAGTTGCTTTTTAGTGGTTGTCATTGCATCTTTGGCTTTGATAACTTACTTTTGACTCCATTCACGGGTTTTCATAAATAATCCCTTTAAATCGTATTAAAAGTTTCCTTCTCCAATTCTTAAATTCTATTTAAAATGCACATACACAATTTCGCACTTCGAGCGGAGTGGAAGGGTGATTAAATGGTTGGGTAAAACACAGACCATGAATCTGTGCGTTTTTCTTCCCGATTAGTCCCCGACCTATTCGATTGATCGTTTTGACCTTCGGGTTTGGTTTATCGATGATATGAGGTAAACTTTGTACTGCTTTGAGTGTGAAAGTGGCTGACGGATAGTAAACCGTTTAGTGCGAACGAGTGGTTATGGGACATACGTTAACACTTTTCGAATTCCTTTTCGAGAGTTGTGAAACATTCCGCCAGTTAGTGGTGTCCAGTACAGGGTCTCTGACCTTCACCACTACGGTTTGTTGCCTTCGGGTTTGTTGCCTTTAGTATCGCTTTCGATGTTGGTCGTTATGAGCCGCATAGGTGATATTGGGTTGCCCTTTAGTATTGCTTCCGATGTTGGTCGTTATGAGCCGCATGGGTGATATTGGGTTTGGAGTCTTCGGGCTCATGGATCCTTGTTTGTACAGTACTGAGCTCGAGCAATTTTATGATGTTTCATTCATATGTATATTCCCTTGGTATCGTCCTTCGGTGTTAGTCATTATGAGCCGCATGATGCGTAGCGCTTACCTTGCGGAACTTGTGTACCTTATTGGTAGTTGTTATTGCCTTATGGCTTGCTTTGGGATATTCTTATCCTTTGTTTCTATATGTTGCCGACGATATGAGGCTTGTTCTATATGATTCATCTTTTGTTAGATGATTGTGTTATCTTCCTTGGAGATATCTATTATGCTTTGTAACCTTGCGGGTTTATTGTTGTTTAGTTTATTTAACTGATTTGTTTAGATAGACTGACCCGTGTATTTTATACTCGGGTCAGACCGAGATGTTTCAGGTTAGGTGCATTTGGACTTAGCCTATTTTGCTTCCGCATGGACTACTTCGCTAGCTTCTTTTTGTCACAGCTTTTTGTGTAGTCCCATTTTGTAATAACTCTGATATTTATTCTATTGACTCATCTGTATATTGTGGTCTGCTATACCACTTAACATGTATTATTTTGTAAACTCTGTTGTGTATCGATATATGTGTATATGATGATTTACTGTTTTGTGATGTATATTACATTTGAGTTGTTATATTCTGTTCTCATAGATCCATCCACCTATGGTTTTATTTTAAGTATTCATTGGGTATGTCGACCTGCTTGGTAGTCTCTTGTTGATGTATTCAATAGATAATTAGAGCAAGGCTATAGATGGTCGCTCCCAACCAGCCTTATTCTCCGTGTTAGTTGATGGCATTACCTTGTAGTGTCCTTGGCTAGCGTGGGTATAGAGGTGGGGCGTCACAATAAGTATGGAAGATAAGGTTGAATTGATTAAAATTGTATTTAGTTAATAATTTTATTTAATTAAATCGATTTGAAGCTATTGAATTTGAAACTTTAAAATATGATCTTATAACTTGATTTTGATTTAAGGAATTAAATGGAAATTTCACGACTAAAGAAATCGAAGGTAATATGTAGAAAACATAATTTAAGGTCAAATAAATAATACTGAATTTATTAAGAGAATATTTCAAAACTAAATAATAGTGAAGTCAAATTGGGAGATAAATGCAATTATCAAATTTAGTCTTCGAAATGTTGAATATTTAAAGCTTCGGAATATGTTAACTTTGAATTACATTGAAATTTAGCTGGTTTATTTGTGGTTCAAAGCTGTATTTGAAATCGATGAAATTTGAATTGGTTTAGTCAGAAAATGAATCGAATGGAAATTGATAAATTGAGATCGAATTAAATTTGAATGGGAAAGTCGGGTTGATTTTGAAGCGATTTGTGAAGTTTGAGGAAATTACAAATACTTTACTTTATAAATTATTTAATATATATATATATACACACACTATCTTGGGAAAATAGATATATTTAAATGAAAATGATATTTTAGTTTGGAAGCATAAATTAATTTGAAATGACCACAGTGTTATAATGTATATTTCTACATTGTATATAGTTCCACGGATCCATAGAGGATGGTTATCGCAAACATCCTTTAAGTTACTTGTATTTTGGTTGTTATTTCACTTGAGTTGGATTTATTGATATATGAATGTTAATCCTGACTCGAGTGTTTTGTGTTTTACTTTACGCTCGGGTCAGACTGAGTAATACAGCTTTTGAGACTCGCCTTTCGAGTTTGGAGCTTCGTTTGGAGATCCAACAATCAATTCAGCTTTCAGCTTTTTCAGTTGATTGGTTCAGAGATGTCATCAGTCTGTATTTGAGATATTCTGCTGTATTTTACTTCTAACTCTAACATTTATATAGTAGCTTCATGAACTACTATTTATCTATTCCGCTGCGTTATTATTATACTACTCTGTGTCTGTGATTCTGTAATTGATATATTTAATATATATGCTAAGCTTTGCCAAATTTAAAGTAACAATCTGATATTTTGAGCAATTCAAGTCCGACATATGTGGATGCGAATGGTTGGAAATAGCCTAGATCGTGAATGTTTGTATCAGAGCTTTGGCCCTAGGCAAACTTAGCATATAGTATTTGCAGAATCACTTTCGTTCGAGCCTGAAATTCTTCCTCTTTGATTTGGTTTTCCTTTGGAGTTTGGAACGTTCCTTGCGGTTCCAAAATCCATTATCTTCTCTCCTTATTTGTGTTTCTTGATTCTAGAGTATCCCATAACTCTACCTCGAATGATCTCTATAAGAATAGGCAATCCCGCCAATCTTTGAATGATTTGTAAAAAGGGTAAAACTCCTTTACAATTGGCATTGATTCACTGGAGATTTATATATCCCTCGATTTAGATGCTGTTATCTCTTGTTACGTCGGTCGAATGTCGATTTGCCTCAGAATTGTGCACCGATCTTATTTTGAAATCACGGTTGACCCGGTTAAGGTTTCCCGTGATTTATATAAGTATATCCATCTTCTATTTTGAAATTTAATTATTTTATCTTCATTCAAGCCCATCTTCGAATCGGAATTACCCGGTTAAGGTTGCCCGTGATTTATATAAGTATATCCATCTTCTATTTTGAAATTTAATTATCTTATCTTCATTCGAGCCTATCTTCGAATCGGAATTCTATTTCATTAGAGTACCTCTAAATTGAAATCTCTATCTTTGTTTTGAAATACAATCTTGAATCATCCTTTGAAAATCAGGTTTGTTTGTATTTTAGAAATTGTTTTATAAATCGAAATTATTATTCTGGTGAATATGATTTCATTCAATATATAAAAGTGAAAATGTTTCCAATAAGGATTATATACCTTTTAAAAACTAGAATTTGAGGTCTGAAAGGATTTGAAATTTTGAAAATTGTACAATAAATTTGATTTATCTAAAAATGATTTATAATTGAAGGATTTTAAATTGGAAATTCAAGGAGTTGAATTCCGGTGTTTTGAAATTGGTTTTAAGGTTTTGAAATATATAATAATACGATTTGAAAGTATTTTTCGAGTAAGAATTGTTTCAAATGACTGTAGAGGAGTTCTATTGATTTCGAAGAAATTTCAAAAAAGTTTTCAAGAAAATCGAAGTCTAGAACTCACTTATGTCGTTGGAAAATAATTTCGGTGATGAGCGCACGCATCATCGACATTGATTTTCGAGTTTCAAAGTGAGGGAGAGGCCACTTTAGTCGCTTTGTTATGCGAGTGATTTTGTGAAACCAATTTTGATTTCAAATTCCAAAGTATGATTATATTCGAAAGATATATGTATATATATTTGAAACGATTTGAAGTGAACTCGGTGTTCAGTCCTCGAGTTTCGAATTTAACCCTATCTATTGAAGTTGATTTACTGATCTGTCGCTGATTTCGAACTCTTGGATTCAAAATTTTATTTCTTCGACTATTTTGAAGGATCGAACACTTCCAAATCAAGGTTTTAAGGGGATGGTTTTAAACTTAGTAATCATTTCTGGGTATAATTAATTTTGAGAAAAATATTTGGTTTCGAAATTAGATTGGAATTTAAAACCCAGTATTTATATGATGATTTTAGAAATGAATTTGTTTGACGTAATTTAGGTTGATTTAGGAACTAGGAATTATTTACAAAACCTGTTATTTAAGGAAATTTTGAAGCTGAAGGTATTAAATTTGGAAGAAATAATTAGGTGAAATAGTATTTGACTTTGAAACTGAATTGATATTGAAACGAATTGAAATTGAGAACCTTACTTGATTTGGGAGTTATCGAACTTATATAAAAATTGATTTGTATAAGTATGAAGTTGATTCGAAAACTATTGATTGGAAAGGTACTCAATTTGAAAAGCGAAATCTTATATAAATCGAAGTCTATATAAGTGTGATTTGATATACTATTGATTTTGGAAAGTATTGGATTTGAAAATGGAATCTTATATAAAATGGACTTGTATAAGTATAATATTTGAAAGTGATTTGAAAGTTACTATATGATACATATTTTCAAAGTAAAGATATGGAAAGAGCCTTCTTCTTGATATCCGCTTTGTGGCCACATTGTGGATTCATTCTATTGATATTATTCTCTCTGATTTTGGTTTTTCGGATGTGATACTTAAGTGTCCTACCATGGCGTAACCCCTAGTCTTTTTTTTTGGGTAGCATAATCTGCAAGGAAGAGATTGCTTAAAGGGTACGGATGTTTCCTGGGGGTCCAAGCGCAACCAATGTTATGTATCCTACGGTCTACCGGTTTTGTTGTCGTGGCGTAATCCGCAAGGCAGAGATTTCTTAACATGTATGGATGTTTCCTAGGTGTCCAGGTGCAACCATTGTTATGTATCCTGCGGTCCACAGTTTTGGTTATCATGGCGTAATTCGTAAGGCAGCGATTGCTTAAAGGTACGAATGTTTCCTAAGGGATCCAGGCGTAAGCATTGTGCATCTGCGATCTAGGTGATTTGTTTGGGTTGTACTTTCCATATCGGTTTTGAAGGTTTTCAAGTATTTTCACTGGGTGTTGAAACAATACTACTAAGTACTTGAAGAATTCTAGCTTTGCGCTTGATCAACGCATGGCCAGTGTCTGCAGAGGATAAACTTGTTGAAACATAGAGTTATAAAAGTATTTTCGAAAGGAAAATATGTTTCGATATAAAAGTATTTTATTTTAAAGGTATTTTATTATAAAAGTGTTTCCAACAAAGAAATTTGGTATTAATATTTGAAATTGAAATTCTTATGGTTCTAAATTAACTACTTGTGCCCGATACTATTCTTTTGAATCTACCTTATCTGCTCAGCTTTATTTATTCACCTATATTTTGTTCTTCCGAATCTAGCTTTT
This sequence comes from Allium cepa, assembly GCA_030765085.1. Lineage (NCBI taxonomy): Eukaryota > Viridiplantae > Streptophyta > Magnoliopsida > Asparagales > Amaryllidaceae > Allium > Allium cepa. The sequence goes on along the minus strand of JASFAV010000025.1, from coordinate 1,303,050 downwards.
TTTTCCTTTTTGAATATATCCTTTTAAAATAATGTTTATTTATATACTACATGGCTTGAAAGTAAATTATTAGTGTCATAAACATTTTAGAAGTTATTAATTAAATAAAACAAAGTTAAAGTATACGATTATTGATTTATTAATGATGTTTGAAAAGTATCTTAAGACAAATAAATAAAATTTTGAATTATTAATGTTTCAATAGTTTATATAATGTAAATAATTGTTTTCGAATAGTTTCATATATTTATAAAGGTGTTATTTAAACATGTAAATGGTACTTAAAAGGAAGCAAGAAATTTTACAAATGGGTTTAACCAAATTCATTGAATATTAATTAATCCAAATTGGAATTTATATGGTTTTAAATTAATTATTTTATTTTGTTTTCCAAATCTAATTTTTCCTTCTGGTTGTTTTTATTCTCCTACCTCGTTCCTTTTCGGGGACGAAAAGTTTTGAGTGGGGGAGAGTGTAATGACCCGTATATACCGTGTTTAATTGGATTTTGTGGAATTTTTAATAAATGAATTTTGGAATAAAAATTTAATATTTGAAATGCGTCTATTTAAACATAGCAAATGGTAAATTTTCAATTTATTATATGAAAGTTTATTTTTTTGTAATTTTACTTAAATTCAAATCAGTTAATAATTGATGATAATAAATTAATTTCCACACCCGAATATTTTTCTATAGAAAATTTCTAAATCCTCTTCTGAGTGAGACATCGTCCTTCGTTTTTTAAAATTTGGGCTTCTATAGCTCCGTTTATCTTATTTCTGATCAAATAATAGCATTTTTTGGTACCAATTATCGACTTTTGATCAGATGATCGTACCACTAATATATGTATACCTTTTTGATCGTCTCGTCATGCTGATCTCAGTTGTATATTAATTTCTATATTTTGAGGTCCGGTGCACGACAGAAACAATAAAGTGTTTGTTATAACGGTACCTTTAATCATGACTTTTAACTTCCCAATCCTTTTCAAATCTTTACCGTGCAGCTCAGGCAAATTATAAATTGCATTAGATAGCTTTTTAGCTGAAACCAAGGGAATTGAACCGTTACGATTATTGTGTTTATATATTTTCGGTTCTCTATTCCTTTTGGAAAGAAATACACATTGCTTTCATTGCGCATTAATCCACCTGCTTCATAATTGCATGTGTTCTGTCGTTCATTTCTCCAAGATTGCTCCTATAAACTTATGCCTGCTCCTTCTTGCAAATTCATACACATTTTTTGGTTCGGCATTAGGAAAAAAATGTTGCTCCTCCTTAAACAATCTCCTTCTTTTTTTTTCTGGTTGCAGAGCTACAATATTTCCCTGTTCAAAAATTTTCCCTTCCTCCATCTTTGATGCACGCGAGCCTGAGCCCTACTCTTCTCCCTTGCTTTGACCCAACACACCCGATCCACTTTCCCAAACTCACGCCAGCCTCCGCCAAATGTCCTGCCGTATCCCTGCGCCTAGGCCGAGCTCTCCCCTGCTCCTCCTCGTAATCCTTCGGTCTTCACCTTTCTTCCCACTCGTTTTGCCTCTCTGTGATGTATAAGGTATTCATTGTTTATAAAAGAAATTTATTTATAATAGTTTTAAGTGTTGTGATATATAATGTTGGATATGTATATTTGTTTATATATATATATATATACATATATTTGTTTACAGAAATGTAATAAATTAGTGTTGATATATTTTCATTTCTACACTATATATATTATAGAAAAAAAGTATAAAATATGTTATACAGTTTCTACAGTTATTATTTATACTGTGTTGTAACATATACTTGTTTGTTGAGTTTTAACATATATATGCATATATATATATATATATATATATATATTGGTTTTATGAACTGCTATGCGTAATTGTAATTATATATATGGGTTAGTTTTAAAGGCATAAAGTTTATACAGTTTGCATACAAAGGCTTCAAGCAATATTATATTTAGTCTATTTGTATAATAGTATATTAAGGCATACACCTGTACATTTTATTATATATATATAAAGGGTTGTCGAATGCATATGTTCAAAAAAAAAGATTATAGATGGGTGAGTAAGTATTTAAGGGAAAATGGGTCTAACAAAACTAATATATACATATAGCTTATAAATACAGGCTTAGTTATATTATTAATTTTGGAAATCTAAAATGCCAGGTTGTTGCATGGAAATTATATTTTGAAAGGAAAAAAGGGGTATTTCGATTTTGAACAAATCTAGCTTGTTAAATATAAGTTGTATGGTTATATTATGTGTTGATTTATGATACATTATATGGAAGTATATATGCGGATATAGTATGTCTGCATATATTTTTTAGGTTTAGTGTACAAGTTAAAGTTGTGGAATGTAATTTATATACATTTCATACATTAGTGTTCCTTTAACGTGTTATAAATATATATTATAAAACTCTGTTTTGTTTTTGCATATAGAACCTAAGTCCAGTGACTATATATATGACAGTCTAGCTTATATTTGTTCTATATATTGTATAAAATTTATATTAAAGTATGTTGTTATTGTAAGTATATAAATATGAATTTATATAAGTCATAAATATTATTATTTTATCTTATATTTCATATGGTCTTAAGTATTATATATATAATACAACAATAACATTTATATATCTTCGGCTTATATAAAAAAACTGATTTGACATCGTCTATTCCTATCTATCAGCTTCGTCTGTCCAATTTCATGCCAATCTAGCTTGCCTTGGGATTCGTGCTTGCTTTCGGAACTCAAATTCTTTGTCTATATATCTAGCCTCGGGAGGTGAGCAGTCACTCACGATACTCACGATTAACCTTCTTATATTAATTAAATTTGATTTCAATTGAAACGACAATTGAAATATGCTGTGTCAATTATTTAAATTGTAACATATGCTATAATCGATAACTGTTCACCTGCGGGATATGTCACTATATCCTGTTGTTTATATTATATTTTATTGATGATATGTGCCTGTTATGTTATTATCATATCTGTTATCACTCTGCAAGTTCCCTATTAGTATAGAATTCACTATGGGTTAAAATGGTACATACCCGAACGGACTATAGAATAGGAGAAAATCATTATGGGTTGAAATGATAGACCCAAGCGATCTTCATTTGCATTGAATTTGGGATTGTAGGTTGAAATGATATATAACCGTATATATTAAATTGCGGATTGTAATGATAAATATCCATATCACTTGACTATAGGATAGAAATTTATATACCGACACCGTTGGTCTATATATAAATACTTTGAAAATGATTTCTATGGTTCTGGAAGGGAATATATATGGCTTTATTTAATATTTAAATATTTTATATAATTATGTTATGAATATAAAGTATATTTAATAATAAACCTAAATTAATAAAGTTTGATTTAACTAATATAATATGTTAAGTATTATATTCTTAAATCGTTTTTTCAATGATATGTATAAGTAAGGAAGATAAGGTTGAATTGATTAAAATTGTATTTATTTAAGAATTTTACTTAATTAAATTGATTTGAAGCTATTGAATTTAAAACTTTAAAATATGATCTTATAACTTGATTTTGATTTAAGAAATTAAATGGAAATTTCATGACTAAAGAAATCGAAGGTAATATGTAGAAAACGTAATTTAAGGGCATATAAATAATATTGAATTTATTAAGAGAATATTTCAAAACTAAATAACAGTGAAGTCAAATTGGAAGATAAATGCAATTATCAAATTTAGTCTTTGAAATGTTGAATATTTAAAGCTTTGGAATATATTGACTTTGAATTACATTGAAATTTAACCGGTTTATTTGTGGTTCAAAGCTGTATTTGAAATCGATGAAATTTGAATTGGTTTAGACAGAAACTGAGTCAAATGGAAATTGATAAAATGAGACTGAATAAAATTTGAATGGGAAAGACGGGTTGATTTTGAAGCAAATTGTGAAGTTTGAGGAGATTACAAATACTTTAGTTTATAAATTAATTAATACACACACACACACACACACACTCTATTTTGGTAAATAGATATAATTGAAATGAAAATGATATTTTTGTATGGAAGTATAAATTAATTTGAAATGACAATGGTGTTATAATGTATTTCTACATTGTAGATAGTTCCACGGATCCTTAGAGGATGGTTATCCCGAACATCCTTTAAGTCACTTGTATTCAGTTGTTATTTCACCTGAGTTGGACTTATTGATATAAGAATGTTAGTCCTGACTTGAGTGTTTTGTGTTTTGCTTTACGTTCGGGTCAGACTGAGTAATACAGCATTTGAGACTCACCTTTGGAGTTTGGAGCTTCGCTTGGAGATCCAACAATCGATTCAGCTTTTAGCTTTTCCAGTTGATTGGTTCAGAGATGTCATCAGTCTGTATTTGAGATATTCTGCTGTATTTTATTTCTAACTCTGATGTTTATATAGTAGCTTCATGAACTACTATTTATCTATTCCGCTGCGTTATTATTACATTACTCTGTGTCTGTGATTCTGCGATTGATTTATTTACTATATATGCTGAGCTTTGCCAAATTTAAACTAACAATCTGATATTTTGAGCAATTCAAGTCCGGCATATGTGGATGCGAATGGTTAAAAATAGCCTATATCGTTACATAATATCAAAATTGACTTGATTCATTCTTATTTATTCCTTACTTATCAGCTTTGTCCATCCAATTTCGTGCCAATCTTGCTTTGCTTTGGAAATTGTGTTTGGATTCGTAACCCATCTCATTTTCTTCGTCCGTTCTATCTAGCCTCGAAAGGTGAGCAATCGCTCATGATTAACGTTCTTATATTTATTAAATTTGATTTCAATTGAAACGACAATTGAAATATGATGCTGTAGTTATTTTAATTTGTTATATATGTTATTATCTGTAACTGTTCACCTGTGGGATATGACACCATATCCTGTTGTTTATATTAAATTGTTATTGATGATATATGCCTGTTATTATTATTATTATTATCATCATCATATGTGTTATCACTCTACAAGTACCATGTTAGTATAGAATTCCCTATGGGTTAAAATGATACATACCCGAACGATCTATATAATAGGGAAAAATCGTTATGGGTTGAAATGATAAACTCAAGCGGTTTTCATTGAATTAAATTTGGATTGTGGATTGTAATGATATATACCCATATATATTTAAATTACAGATTGAAATGATAAATATCTGTATCACTCGACCATAGGATAGAAAATTTTATACAGACACTGTTGGTCTATATATATATACAAATATTTTGAAAATGATTTCTATTGTTTTGAAAGGAAATATATATAGTTTTATTTAAAATTTGAAAATATTATATATATATATAAGTTTTAATATAAAATAAATTTAATAATAAGCTTTAAATTTAATAAACTTTGATGTAAGTAAAATACAATATGTTTAAATAGATTTATAATGATTTCTATAAGTTAAGGTTAGAAAGATTAATTTGAATTTATTCGAAATTGAATTTAATTAAGAATTTTGTTTAATTAAATCGATTTGGAATTGAATTTGAGGATTTTAAGATACGATTTTATAACTTGATTTCGATTTAAAGTGATTAAATGGATATTTTCAAGTTTAAATAAATTGAAGGAAATATTTGGTGATTTGTAATATGGGTTTTATTTGAATAATTTTGGATTTTATTAAGCAAAAATTCCAAAAATAAATAATAACGAAGTTAAATTTTGATATATATGAAATTATCGAATCTAGTTTTGAAAATGTCTGAATATTGAAGCTTAGAAATATATTGAAATTTAAATGGTTTATTTTGTGGTTCAAATCTATATTATTGAGAAACTGAATTGAATCGAAGTTGAAGACTTGAGATTGAAATAAATTAGAATTTGGGAATCCGAAATTATTTGGCTCAATTTGTGAAATTTGAGAAAACTATTTTATTATATAAAGTATTTTTAAATCATATTTTACTTTATAAATTATTTTAATATACACTATTTAATATAAACCATTTAATATAAACTATTTTATATAAACTATTTTATTTTATATTACTATTAATATCTAAACTATTTAAGTGGTGGAAGTTACGATTTCAAAGTTATGGTTTTCCAAAGTATTATGATTTCAAAGTGTTTTGGTTTCGAAAGTGTTATAACCTTGAAAATGATATGATTTTTGGAAATGGATATATTTGAAATAGAAATGATGTTGTATTGATATGGTTTTGAAATGGAAATGATATTTGGTTTGAAGTATAAACTATTTTGAAATGACCACGGTATTAATATAACGTTTGGTTGTTAAAGAGACCGGGATCGGATATTTTTATACTCTTTACCAATATCGAAAACCATTTTAACAACTGTGTACATGGTGGAGATTCTAGAAATGAAGTAGGATGATTTGGTGAAGATTCTATATCGTATGACATAACCCTGACTCCCGTGAGTCAGCTTAGATGTGACTAAAATCAGGAGCTACGCCGGGCCAAGTGAGGTCATTCCTCCGATCGTGCACATTTCTTCGATATTATATTCTGATTTTTTGGTTGTTTTGGTGGCCACCCCTTGATTTTCGATATGGGAGTGTGTCCGACGTGGAGGTAGTAGTTGATATGCGTTACCACCAGTACGGCTCTGCAAACGGTATATCTACCCTGGCATCTCCTCGTGTGCCGTGTTCACATGCCGTAGCGCGCCTTCTGCGAGTTTTTTTTGTACCATACCTATGGAGTGCCCTCTGATAGCCCTCTAGTTTACAGGGGAATTACGGTACTGTATAGACTATGGGAATATATAAAAGTGTGTTAAGGGGGATATGGATAACGCCTTAACGCTATTTTAATATTTTTACTTTACCAAAGACATATTATAGTAGCGTATATTACTATATAGTAGATAGTTCCATGGATCCTTAGAGGATGGTTATCCCAAGCATCCTTTAAGTTACTTGTGTCAGGACCCGATTCTTCGTCTTCCGAAAATTCAACATCGATACTCACTTTATCGACTGCCGAGCAATCGAACGACGGAAAACCGAACACTGAGGGTTTAAGAACAAGAAAAGAAAGAAGAAGAAGAAGAGGGAAAAGGTAGACAGAGGGAAAGAAAATAGAAAATAGAACGGAACAGAAAACAACAGAACAATATCAGAATCTCACAATTCGCAGCGGAACAACATATAATAATAAATGAATAATCTTTAAACAAAGAACTATATCAGTTATTACATTTTATACATTACATTTCATTACATCATATCATCAGAGTGTACAACAACAACAACATCAAATAGTGCAGCGGAAAAAGAAATACTATATAAGTAATACGCCATGCCATCCAGCTTGCCTCCAGCAACTCCTGAATATCCTGATAAACCTAACTCTTGACTGCCCGTGTGGAAATTGGTGGGCACCCAGAGTTTAGGAAGGAAAACAATAAACTCCGAGTCAGTCATGTGACTGGTGTGAGAACTCAAAACAGTTTATTTATCTTTGAAAACAAAATAGAGGAATAATTTTAAAGTCAATTCGCAATGCTTATAAAAATGAGACTACCATAAGGCCTCCCGCACACACACACAATGCAAACGCAGAATCGGAGGAGATTTCTCCTTATGATAGTCAAAGATGCTTGATACGCATTAAAAAGAACATTTGATATTATTATTAGTGCATAGTGTAGGAAAAATTATTTTCGAAAGTAGAATATAAATCTTAGCCAACATACGACCATTATCGTATGCCTACTATAGCTAACTATGTTCAATAGCAGGTTGCCGCCACATTCCATAGCAGGTTATACAACTAAAACCGTACAAGTGTCATATTGTTTCTTTGGATTTCCAACGAATGGTCAGGCCAAGGAACTTCCCATTGCCACATGAGAATGCCTCTGGATGGACATCCCCGAGAACCAAACCGGATCTCTACCAACACAAGGCGGGGTTACCCCTAACTGAGTAACAACTGACCGAATATGCCATCCCCCGGTCCTTTGGGACCTTTCACCCGAGCGCTCGTAATCAATTCACACAATCATAAAGTGTTTTCAACATGAGTAAGTATCTGGGCTCCATACCATGATACCACCCTTTTCCAGAAGGAAATGCACATATCCTAAAGGGCGCTACCCCTCATAACCATGTCGCATCTTTCCTGTTTTGACCATTCCCGAGGTGTGACGCTCGACGAAGTCACGTCCACAAAAACATACTTTATACAAAAGCCATGCTTTGGGTCAACAAATGATCATAGAAATGATCACCAAGATAGACGATCAAATAAACGATCCTATCACAAATAATCAACACAATGATCATTTCACAGCAACACTCAGCATGTCACATTACCAAATTGGGAATATATCGCTGATAACATTCAACTACATAACCTCTGAGCTCGTACGTCTCAGAGAAGGGTGTTAAGCTAAAAGAATAAATTCTCCGCCACCAACAGAAATATATTTGAAAGAAATCTGCTTTATATCTCAATTTGTAACGTCAGACATACAATCCATACAAGTCTGTTCCGGGCTCGAACAAAACCGAAGGCACTTACAAAGAAGTCCTTGCAATCCGGATATCCACAATCCTGATCGGATTTCCCATCACATATGGAGAACTCAATACCGGAGCAACTCGGTGCAAAGTCAATCGACAGGTCATCCTATCGCTCTCGCAAATACCGGGTCTTCAACACCGATCTTCAATGCGATCCATTACGTCGTATCACTATTCGGAATGGGTAATCCGAATAACGAGCGCAATAATTTAAAAATAAGTGTGCATTCAAATTCAGCAAATCACAACAAATACCTTTCAAAGGTAAATATTGATAGTCGGTTATTGAACTATCAATGGATATGCACAACATCACCAGATTTCAAATAATTTTCCAAATTATTTATTTCCCAAAGATATCTTTACAAGATATATAATTTTCACACTTCAAAAATAAATCAATATTTATTTTTAAACAAGTTCCCCTTTCTTTTATAAATTCCATAGTGAATTTATATTTCACAATATCTATGAATATACGATTTCAATTATTCATTTTCAATTTATCTTCAAAACGATAAATTCTCAAAATATTCACTTCACATTGGAAAAACATTTCCATACTTATTTATTCATAAGTAATTCACAAATTTTATTTATTTTCAACACTTGGAAAATATTCAATATACTTCAATCGAAATTAAGTATATATTTCATTCTTTAAGGAAATCATTCTTTTAAACATATTTATTTGAGCCAAAACGAATGTTGCGTAAAACATCGTTACGACAACCCAAAATCAATAGTATAGGGATTCGAAATTAAAATAGATATATAAATCCCAATACTATACAAAACATTTCCTTTCGGAAATCATTTACTATAACAACAGTGTTATAGTCCACCATTTTCTTTTATTTCTCGAAAACGTCTATTTCAACAATAGATGTTGAAATCTATGGTTTCGAATCTCAACACATTTTAAAACATCGTTAGATCGTTTTAATTCTATTTAAAACATCACATTCAAAACAATTTCTTTAACATATTATTCACTATTCAAAAACGTGAATATACTACGTTAACAATTTCATCATTTCTATTCATTTTGTTTCAAAGGATTATTCACTATCTAAAATGTGAATATAACTCCATAAATAAGTTATAAAAATTAACTTATCAAACTAAGTCGTTTGCGGATTTATAAAACAACGTTTATAAATTCCATTTCTATTTATTTTATAACTACTTCCTTTATAAATCTCCTTTATTAACCTATCTCAATTCATATCTCAATGATATACTAAAGATTCATATTATAAGTGAAATACTTATAATTTATTTGTTTGCAAAAATCGTTCCTTTGAACTTTATAATTATAAATCTTATAACTTATAAGATTCAATTATTTATCCAAATCCATTCTTTTAATAACTTTACTAATTTTATAAACCTACTGCTTATAAAATTCCATTTATAACTTCACCGTTTATATTTCTATAAATTTCATTCATTTATGAAATTCATTTCCAATTCATTCTAACACTTATAAAAACTCGTTTTATAATTCAAATATTTTAACTTATAAATGTCAATTTATAAAAACTCTTATATAAATCAATTTATATTATTATTCTTTTAAAACATCTTTAATCCTCTTTATAATTCCATCATTTTGATTTATAAAATAATCAAATTTCATAAATCCTATATTTAAACTTTTCACAATAAATTCAGAAATCCCGTTTTAACTATTTTATAAAATCATTAACCCCATATTGTCAAAAATCAGTTTTTAACTATATTTCTCAAAAATCATAATTTCTATAACATTAAAAATTATAACGTTTATTTATTTAAAATGAATCAATTCCAAAAATATTTTGTAAACGTATACTTTTAAAAATCACTTTGAAATCATTTTAAAATCCCAAAATTTGGTTTAATGATGCTACACACCAAATAGTCAATCACGACAACAACGACATCATATATCGATATGATAGTCCATCAAATATCAAAATATCTGAAATCAAATAAAAACTGTTGAGGAATCCAGTTGGATCCCTCCAACCTGTTTCCTGCATCCACAAACATTAGCACAATACCAATTTTGCTCCAGTACGAAATTATCGCGGTATATGGGATTTAAAATATTATCCGCTTAATAGACGGCGCAATAGGGTCTCATCCGCTATACAATGCGGGAAATCAATAACTGCAGTATATACATATGCCAATATATATATATATTGCTATTATATATAATACCAATTTCACTGTTTATGAAATATTCGCGGTATATGTTTTTAATAAATAACATCCGCTTACTAACAGCGCATAATGTCTATTTTAACAATCAATAGATAACAATCATCATTCAAACATGCATTCAAATATTTTAAATCTAACTATTTAAAATAAAAATCGAAACTGATTCGATTGAGTGAGAAGTTCTCACCTTGATTTCAATTTCATTTTAGCGATTTATTTCGAATAAAATTAAACGGACGTTTAATTTTACCCAAAATTCTCACTAACTCCAAACAACTCCAATCCAATTCCATAGCGTAGTGCTCGTCCATACGATTCCAACGCAACTGGTTTCGCGCATTTTCGACCTCGTATGAAAAAGTTATGATTTTTATAAGTTTTACACAAATTTATAACTTAATTTACAACATAAATTAAATTTCTTAACCTAAATCTAATCTGGACCGTAGGATCCCTTGCCTGCAACATCAAGACCGCACATCGCCTTCTCCCTTTCTTCTTCGTTGTTCACGCAATCTACAGGCCGCACAACCCAACTTAGCTCGATATTAGGTTTTGATTTTGCAACCACCTCGATGCATGAAAACACGATCAGGAAGCTCCATATTGACCGCCTACGCGAGAACCATGCTCGTCTGGAAGGTCTTGAAACTCGGCCCCTCCTCCTCTCTCGATTTGCGTGCGCAACGTGTTGCCTTCTTCTCCAATTTTCCGTTGATCCATGAAGCTATTCGCGATCTTGACCGTTGATATTAAAGATCTCATCGAGCTCTTCAAGATTGTAGTTGAGAGTTTCTTGAATGGGTTTTTGGATTGAAAGATTTGGGGGAGAGAAGTTGCAAAAATTTCGGCCATTGATGAGGGTGGCGACTGTGCAGTTATTAGGGTTTTAATTTTTTTTTTATTTTTTTGTGAAGGGTTGGGCTATTTATAGAGAATTTTTCAATCACTATTCCTTGGGAATTCCGAACTCCGATTTATGCGCCGTAACCAGCGTTTCTAGGGTTTACCCCGCATTCCGGACACAATGGAACAGGTTTCGAAAGCTAATTCGGACATCTGTGCGAGTTATGGCAATAAACGTTCAATTTAAATTAAACCGATTTAAACGATTTTCTAGGCGTTTTAATTTGTACCGGACAAACGGTAAATCCAATTGACACGAAATTTGAAACCTTACAATAATATCACATTACGGATCGGATGAAACTGGTTTCGTCGAAATCTGAGACTTTTTGAAAAATGGCTATTTTAACTCGCCAAATTAATATTAAAAACAATTCGATGCGTTTCGAGCTGCCACGATCAAACGATAACTCCGATTGACACGAAAATTGAAATCCGGTAATAACTAACTATTACGGATCCAATGAAACTAGTTTCGTCCAATTCTGAGACTGTTCTAAAATTGACTAATTTCACTAGTCGATTTAAATATTAAAATATTCAATTTTCACAAATTAACTTTTAATTCGATTTTAAAAGTTCTAAAATATCGTTCTAACTTCAATATGATAAAATAAAATTTTACAAATCATTTTCAATCATATTTAACTCGATTTTCAATTATTTCCATAATTTAACATATTAAATTATCGATTTAATTATTCAATTAAATCCAATTATTCGAAATAAAAATCTATTCGACTTATAAATTCACTTATTAATATTTAAAAATTAATTAAATATTCAAATTTTTATTAATTAAAATTCTGGGTCGTTACAATCTTCCCCCCTTAAAAGAATTTCGTCCTCGAAATTATTAAGTAAGAAAAGTTACAGAATCTATAAACTTTCCCAAAATCCATAGTTAAATTTCTTATAATAACTTTCTAAGTTTTCAAATCATACTTAGTTATCTTTTCAAAAACAACTACTATTGTTTAACTTTCAATTCCAAATCAAAGTTATAGTTTTCAAAAAATTTCCAATTTTCTCAAAAAAAAATTCTAACGCCTTAAATTTTCGGAAAAATTCGCCATAGTCTCCTTTGCGCGGCTCGATCCGGAAAAAAATGACAGTATATATATCACAAATATACATCTCATCAAGTAATGAGGCATCCCGAAGGGAAAAAAGTATAAAAGTACAATATTTAATCCGAGATATGTACCTTATATTTTATTAGCGAGCATATACGGCTAATATAGCGCGAAAGCGAGCTCCAAATGCGAAGCAAACGCGATCCGCACCTACTAAACACTCAACAAACAACATGAGAATCATGCATATAGACAATAGTATCAATATACAACATGTAGGATCGATTTCACCCTAGAGGGGGGGTGAATAGGGTGATAGTGTTAATTATAAAAATTAATTGCGGAAGCTTATAAACTAATATTAACACAGATCACAGAATACTACCAGCACAGAAATAAATAGCAGAATAATAAAATGCAGAACAGAACAACACAGAATTTACCCAGCTTCGGCAAAATCCTGCCTACGTGCTGCCCCCAAGGTTTCTACTAGAAATTAGATAGTCCCTCGCTTACACACGTAAACTCGCTATACCCGCTATTGACTAATCTAACTCTACGCTCAAAACCCTGCCACAACTCAACCACCGAGTTGTGAATTCTCAAACTACACACCGTAGTTTGCACCCTAGTCACACGACTAGAAAATTAAACGGTTTAAAAGTAAATACGAAGTTAAAAACAAATTAAAATAAATAACCCTAATATAATTAAAAGCCCTTAAAATATATAGGCCGGCCCCTTTTATCATTTTGACCCGTCTCCTTTTGCTTTACTCCGTTCGTTTGCGTGTATAATGGTGGCCGTTCCTCTTGCAAATTTAGGGCTTCATTCCTTTTCCAGATTTAGGGCTTTTGAAGTGCCGATAGTATGTAGATTGATTCTATGATCTCTTGCGTGTATCCTTGATTGATTGATGCTCACTTCGGCTACTTCTTTGATCGAATTCCTTCTTCGATTCGGTATGTAATTATTTGCTTGTGCTTTTCTGATTTTATGCTTTCTGGAATTCGATACTAAAATTTGCCGATGATGAATTGTTTAAATAGGAATCGAATTCCTATATTCTCGTTCGTATAAAATATGTTTGAATTTGTCAAATATTCATCTCGGCCACTTGATTTTGTTTTGATGCTGAGATTGATCTCTGACTTCTTCAGTTCGTATTTACTTCGATTGCTTGACATTCACGGCATTGATCGACTCCTTGGTCATCACGTTGTTGACTACGGCTTCCACTCCGTTCCTTATTCTGTTGACTTTGCTACCTCGATTATGTATGCATTTGCATACTGCTGTTGTTTGAATATTGTTGGATGCCATCTTCATGTACTCGATATTGTGGCATGTGGTCTTTGCATTTGCTAGCTTGAATCTCTGCATCCATGTTCTTCACTATTTACATCATTGGACTTGTCTGGTCTGGTCTTGAGTGTGCTATTGATCTGGTTCGGTCTGATCTGCACTTGATCATCTTGGTCTGGTGCATCCTGTTGTTGTTGAGTTGATATAGTCTGACCTGTGTTCCCTGTTGCACACTGTTGTTGGTCTAATCATTCCTGTAGCTTGCCACTGACTTTGGTTCTTCGAATCTGTTGCACTTGGTTTGTCCACTGTCGAGTTCCTGTGATACTCATGTTGATTCCATTGCTGTTGACATGCCTTGTACTGTTTCTGGGCCTTGAGTGTGCTTCATATATGCACAGTTGGTTCATGTTGTTGCTTATGTTGGTGTTGTACACTGTCATGTTGAATTCACTGATGTATCACTGGTATACTTCACTGTGTTGATTGTTGTGCACTTGCTTGACTGAACTACTCTGGTCTTTCATGATGTATTTGCTGTGGCATTTTGTGGTCTGCACTGAGCACTTGAACTTGTATCTGTGCACATTGTTCTATGCACTGTTCTTGTATTACTTGGGTTACTTGTATGCACTGCATATTTGGATTGCACCTTTTCTGGTTGGTCTGGCCATTGTAGCTGTATTTATGTACTTGTTCAGTTACATTGCTGTCGTAGATGTTGCACTGTATCACCACTGTTCTTTGTATTTGTACATATGAATGTGCTCGATCTCTTTGCATACTTCATGACTGCCTTGTGTTGAACCCAGTTTTAAAAACTCGGGTTTGACCTTGTGCTGAAGTTGTGATATTTATATTATTGCACGTGAGTTGAACCCGGCTTTTTATTTGGGTTTGACTTGTGCTCACCTGTCCCTGTAAATCAATCAAGTGTATATATCGGTGTGCACGGCCTTGTGGCATATACAGTAATACACTGTGTATGTCACAAGTTGTTCGTGTATGATGAATTCAAATTTAAATTATGACGAACAACCCAAATAACTGAGGCAAATCTTATTTTCAAAATCATCTTTTATTTTTGAATTGCAAAAATATTTCTTTTTCAATTTTACTGCGTTAGTGTATATTTTTGCAGATTTGCTCAGATGCTGGATTCAAAAACTGGATTTGAAGTTGAAGACAAAATATGAGTGTGAGTGATATGTAGTGAGGAAATTTGTAACTAAAAGATTGTGATGTATTGTAATCAAAGTTGTATAGCTATAGTGAGAGATTGAAATTGTACTATCAAAGTTGTAATAAATATTTGTTTGAATAAAATATTCATTTGAATTCAAAAACTGTGTTATTTATTTTTATTCAGCAAATATTTATTTATTCTGTGAAAATTAAAATAGAATAGTATATTAACAAATACATTTAAATGAATGTATATATGTTTATTATCATCAAACAAAAATCATATAAGCGCATATTTAACAATCTCCCCCTTTTGATGATAACAAACATATATTTAAGATTTTGAATATATTAAATGTATTTGATAATTTCAATTGCTCCCCCTATTTGAATACTTCCTCTCTATATGATACTCCCCCTACATATATGACTCCCCCTACATATATGCATACAAATAAAATGTGCAAATGAGCCTAGATGTATATTGAAAAATTGTTTGACCTTTTCTCTCCTTTTCTTTACAAAATCTTAACTTTTCTCTCCCCCTTTTGTTATCAGCAAAAGAATAATAGTGTCAGAGAAAATAGAGATAAAGTTATCAATATTAATCCAATATTAAAATTCAATTGAGTATAAAATATTAAACTTCAATAAAAATCAAACAAAAATCATAACTACTTCTTGTTAGGCGCATATTCCACTTTTAGAATGAATGGTAATGATGTCATCATATAAAACCATACAGTTGTGTCTATTTGTGATTATTTAAATCAGGAATTTGAATATCTACTAACCATGCAAAACCGTTAGGACTTTTAAATGAGATTAGTAGTATTTCAATTTTATTTTTTAAAAAAATGAATTTAAGTATCTTCTAACCACGCATAACCGTAAGGACTTTTAAATGGGATTAGAATCAACTTGTTTATTTTAAAAATCAATTTTTGATATGCGTTTCATACATGCATAACCGCGAGGACTTTTAAATGAGCATGGAAGCACATAACAAATTCCAAGTAATTCACCCATGCATAACCGTGAGGACTTTTAAATGAGAGTGAATACTTTGGTATTTATTTATTTTTATTTTTTTATTTTAAAAAAATGTAAAAATGAAAAACGAACGATTCCTGTTTAAAGTACCACATATTGACAAACTATGTAGAATTTTGATGAGTGATGGTTGATAGAAAACATGATAGACAAGGAGATGGTCATGGAATTTTTACCAACAAAAATTTTTATAACTCTCGTTTAAATTTCTAAAGAAATTTACTAATTATACCGTCTCGAGTTATAATATTTGATCAATATCAACACTCATCTTATTTTCAATCACTATATATCTTTTCGATAATTATTAGGGGGTCAGATTAGTTAATATAGTTATTTGAAATCAATTTCAAAAATAGTTATAAAATCAAGTTTTCTTAAATAACTAATCTGATACAAGGTCAAAACTAATTTTCTAGAAAGGGTTTCATAAGAAAATTTTCTGCTATAAAAAATAATTTCAAATGAAAAATATGCAAACATTTTCTTTGAAAAACGATGCAGCAAATGAATGTGTCAAAAATTAATCACGTTCCACTAGTAATTTTTCTATCGACCATATTACCAGTGTAATCTGCATCTGAATTTAAATTTCACTCAAAATTCACTCGTTGAATGTCAAAGACCAGATTAAGAAATTTCAACAAATTTTCTCATGATTATTATCAACAAATTTTAAATGAAATTCTCTTGGATTTGAAATGAAAACCGTGTCAACAATCAAACATATATTAAAGTGTCAATTTTAGAAGCCATCAAACATTATTTTTATTTCAAAGCAATTTCTTAAAAGTTTCAACAATTTCAAAAAAAAATTAAAATCCTTTTTACAATTTTTAAAATAGAATTCATTAGGATTTTAAATCGATGCCGTGTCAAAACATGAATATAGATTTAGCCAACAATATTATTATCCAATCAAAACACTATTTTTCTCTCAAACTTATATATCAAGTAATTCTAGAGAATTTTATAGTGTTTTTGGCATAAGAATATAAATGGCTAACAATTTTGAATAAAGTCAGAATCAAAATCATCATTAAATCATCATCATATCATCATCGCATAATTGGCTGATTTTATTCAGAAAATGGTACAGATTATCACATTTAATATATCGTACAAATAAATATACCTTTACCTGTCTTTACCTTTACGATATTTCTCGTCGTTGTCCATTGTGATTCTGTCACCCTTATACTAGGCTAAGGAACTTTGCTTTGTCGCCCATTGTGTTTCTGGAACAGCCAAAATCCAGAGAACGCTATTGTTGTTCCTTAGCCTGCCACCACACCTACACGGGAGAAGATTTATGTGACCTATTTGTTTTTATAGGTCCATGATTGTTAGTGGCAGAATAATTATAAGAATAATTTTGTGGAGACCCAAAACTATTTATAATTGTTCCCTTCGGCACCCAAATTCGTTTAACTTTAAGAGATTTTATATTTGTGCCTTTTGGAACCCAAATTGGAATTGTTTTCACGTGTTTGGGTCTATACCAACAATTATTTTGATTGTGTCCATATTTTCTACAAATTGTGCACATAGAATTGACTTGATTAACATTGCTTTCAACAATTTTCGATTTATTATATCCAAGTCCTTGTCTATCCGTATTACCAGTTTGCTTTCCTAATAGCATATTCAACGATTTTTCACTTTTTGAAAATTTATCTAAAGTCGTTGACAATTGTTGGACTTGTGTTTTGAGAGATTCATTTTCCTTTAACAATTGTGTGCATTTTTTAATAGAATTCTCTCTCCTAATATTTTCATTCTCTTTTAAAATCAGAATTTCATTTTCAAGTGATTTTATATTAGTTTCTGATTTTTTAATTTCCTCCTCGAATGTTGGACACTTATCACACTTAGGGATCCTACTCTGATAGGTTTTAACTAATTGGTCAAGTTGTTCATTACATTCTATCAAAGTATCTTTTTGTGATTCAAGTTTAGCATATTTTTCCCTAAGTCGTTCATAACAACCGTTTACTTCATGAAAATATATAAGCAACTCAGAATGGGTAAGTTTTGATACCTCACTTGGCTCGTCATCGTCACTGTCAGTTGTATCACCTTGAAGACACAATTCTGCCTTTTCGCTTTCACTGCCTGTGCTTTGATCATTCTTGTCTGTTTCATCCCAAGTGGCTGCAAAACTTTTCTTTTTCTGTTTCTTTCCATGGCTGAATTGATTCTGCGGGCAATTTGGCTTGATATGTCCAGGTTTGTTGCAATTATAACAAATGAACTTCTGTTCTTCTGAGTGGTCAAATGCTTTGCATATTCTGTTTTTCAATTCCTGATTTTGAGCTGGATTTCCGTGTTTGCGATGCCATTTTTTTAATTTCTTTATTAACAACTCTAGTTCTTCTGCACCATCATCATCGTCATCGTCATCACTTTTAGTTGTTCCTTTGAGAGCTATCGATTTCTTTCGAGTATCTCCTTCTTTACGCTCTTCTTTGAATTTTATCTCTAGCTCATATGTGGTGAGATTTCCGATGAGTTCTTCAACTTTGAGTTGTTTTAAATCTTTCGATTCTTGTATGGCAGTTACTTTTGCTTCAAAGCTTCGTGGAAGGACTCTGAGGATTTTTCGGACTATTTCCAATTCGGTGTATGTTTTTCCGAGAGCTTTTGATTTGTATACGATATTGGAGAGTCGTCCGTACATCTCTTTGACATTTTCTTCCTTTGCCATTTTGAAGTTCTCGTATTTGCTGCTTAGCATTGCAAGGCGAGATTCTTTGACTTGCGATGTTCCTTCGTGAGTCACTTCTAGTGTGTGCCATATTTCCTATGCAGTTAGACAATGTGAGACACGATTAAATTCAAATTGATCCAATGAACAGATAATAGAATTCATAGCTCTAGCATTAGCATTTTGTAATCTATTTTCTAGATCTGTCCATTGATCTTTTGGTTTCTCTATTTCCTGATTATCTACAGTTATAGTTGGTATACTATAACCTGTCTCAACAATATTCCAAGCGTCAATGGTTTTCAGAAAAATTTGCATTCTATTTTTCCAGTAAGCATATTCACCATTGAACATTGGTGGTCTAACTATGGATTGACCTTCTGCAAAAGCATTATTAAAAGAAGCCATTTTAAAAATTCAAATTTTTAAACAAAAACCGGTTTTTTTTTAAAAAAAAAAAATCAAATTTTTAAAACAAAAAAACTGATTTTTGAAAAATTGAATTTTTAAAACAAAAACTGATTTTTGAAAAATCAAAATTTTAACACAAAAACTGATTTCTGAAAAAAATCGATTTTTTTCAAAATTGACTTCTAATCCTAGCTCTGATACCACTTGTAGGATCGATTTCACCCTAGAGGGGGGGTGAATAGGGTGATAGTGTTAATTATAAAAATTAATTGCGGAAGCTTATAAACTAATATTAACACAGATCACAGAATACTACCAGCACAGAAATAAATAGCAGAATAATAAAATGCAGAACAGAACAACACAGAATTTACCCAGCTTCGGCAAAACCCTGCCTACGTGCTGCCCCCAAGGTTTCTACTAGAAATTAGATAGTCCCTCGCTTACACACGTAAACTCGCTATACCCGCTATTGACTAATCTAACTCTACGCTCAAAACCCTGCCACAACTCAACCACCGAGTTGTGAATTCTCAAACTACACACCGTAGTTTGCACCCTAGTCACACGACTAGAAAATTAAACGGTTTAAAAGTAAATACGAAGTTAAAAACAAATTAAAATAAATAACCCTAATATAATTAAAAGCCCTTAAAATATATAGGCCGGCCCCTTTTATCATTTTGACCCGTCTCCTTTTGCTTTACTCCGTTCGTTTGCGTGTATAATGGTGGCCGTTCCTCTTGCAAATTTAGGGCTTCATTCCTTTTCCAGATTTAGGGCTTTTGAAGTGCCGATAGTATGTAGATTGATTCTATGATCTCTTGCGTGTATCCTTGATTGATTGATGCTCACTTCGGCTACTTCTTTGATCGAATTCCTTCTTCGATTCGGTATGTAATTATTTGCTTGTGCTTTTCTGATTTTATGCTTTCTGGAATTCGATACTAAAATTTGCCGATGATGAATTGTTTAAATAGGAATCGAATTCCTATATTCTCGTTCGTATAAAATATGTTTGAATTTGTCAAATATTCATCTCGGCCACTTGATTTTGTTTTGATGCTGAGATTGATCTCTGACTTCTTCAGTTCGTATTTACTTCGATTGCTTGACATTCACGGCATTGATCGACTCCTTGGTCATCACGTTGTTGACTACGGCTTCCACTCCGTTCCTTATTCTGTTGACTTTGCTACCTCGATTATGTATGCATTTGCATACTGCTGTTGTTTGAATATTGTTGGATGCCATCTTCATGTACTCGATATTGTGGCATGTGGTCTTTGCATTTGCTGGCTTGAATCTCTGCATCCATGTTCTTCACTATTTACATCATTGGACTTGTCTGGTCTGGTCTTGAGTGTGCTATTGATCTGGTTCGGTCTGATCTGCACTTGATCATCTTGGTCTGGTGCATCCTGTTGTTGTTGAGTTGATATAGTCTGACCTGTGTTCCCTGTTGCACACTGTTGTTGGTCTGATCATTCCTGTAGCTTGCCACTGACTTTGGTTCTTCGAATCTGTTGCACTTGGTTTGTCCACTGTCGAGTTCCTGTGATACTCATGTTGATTCCATTGCTGTTGACATGCCTTGTACTGTTTCTGGGCCTTGAGTGTGCTTCATATATGCACAGTTGGTTCATGTTGTTGCTTATGTTGGTGTTGTACACTGTCATGTTGAATTCACTGATGTATCACTGGTATACTTCACTGTGTTGATTGTTGTGCACTTGCTTGACTGAACTACTCTGGTCTTTCATGATGTATTTGTTGTGGCATTTTGTGGTCTGCACTGAGCACTTGAACTTGTATCTGTGCACATTGTTCTATGCACTGTTCTTGTATTACTTGGGTTACTTGTATGCACTGCATATTTGGATTGCACCTTTTCTGGTTGGTCTGGCCATTGTAGCTGTATTTATGTACTTGTTCAGTTACATTGCTGTCGTAGATGTTGCACTGTATCACCACTGTTCTTTGCATTTGTACATATGAATGTGCTCGAGCTCTTTGCATACTTCATGACTGCCTTGTGTTGAACCCAGTTTTAAAAACTCGGGTTTGACCTTGTGCTGAAGTTGTGATATTTATATTATTGCACGTGAGTTGAACCCGGCTTTTTATTTGGGTTTGACTTGTGCTCACCTGTCCCTGTAAATCAATCAAGTGTATATATCGGTGTGCACGGCCTTGTGGCATATACAGTAATACACTGTGTATGTCACAAGTTGTTCGTGTATGATGAATTCAAATTTAAATTATGACGAACAACCCAAATAACTGAGGCAAATCTTATTTTCAAAATCATCTTTTATTTTTGAATTGCAAAAATATTTCTTTTTCAATTTTACTGCGTTAGTGTATATTTTTGCAGATTTGCTCAGATGCTGGATTCAAAAACTGGATTTGAAGTTGAAGATAAAATATGAGTGTGAGTGATATGTAGTGAGGAAATTTGTAACTAAAAGATTGTGATGTATTGTAATCAAAGTTGTATAGCTATAGTGAGAGATTGAAATTGTACTATCAAAGTTGTAATAAATATTTGTTTGAATAAAATATTCATTTGAATTCAAAAACTGTGTTATTTATTTTTATTCAGCAAATATTTATTTATTCTGTGAAAATTAAAATAGAATAGTATATTAACAAATACATTTAAATGAATGTATATATGTTTATTATCATCAAACAAAAATCATATAAGCGCATATTTAACACAACATATAGTAACATAATAACTATATATGTCAACATAGCAATTGAAACAAAAGCAATATATTCAAACATCAACCAACTATCATCCAACTAGCATTCATAACCAATAAATATTCATTCATATTCTCATTAATGTTCAATGAATTGGGTTTTCAATTTAATCACAATTGAATCATTAACAGTGGATGTTCTTACTAACATTCTTTTCAATTAGTTTATATTCACTAATTCATATTCAAGTTGGTTCACTTCCAAATCAGATTCAATTCCATTTAAGATTCATTTAACTTCCAATTGAATTTCAATTACTTTAACTTTCAATTTCATTAACTCAATTTCATTAACACTTAATGAATTATATACAATCATCTAACAACCATATAACAACCAATGTATATCAATTGCAACCAAATTCCTTTGCTTATCAATTGGTTTAATTAATTGATTTTTATTCAACTATTCAACTTTCAATAACATTAGATTTTAATGAATTAACACTTACATTCATTATCTCATATCAACTTAATTCACATTCAATTGATTAACATTCAATCCATTCATTCAATTCAATTTCTAAAGTTGAATTTCATTTATAAAACTCAAGTTCACATTTATCACTTAACTTTAATAATTTACTTTGATCTCTTAAGTTATATTCCATTTGACTTTAAATTCATTTTTATTTACAACTCATATTCATATAGTTTCACTTCTCATATATATAAGTTTATTTCACAATTGTAAATCACATTAATTATAATTCAATTCTTATAATTCTTTTGCTTATACAATAATTCTTTTATTTAGATTATTCAAACATCTAAACAATCAATTTACATACACTTTAATAATTCTGAAAATTTATTCCTTTATATACAAAATATACTCAAGGTAGAATTATTTCATTTACCCAATTTAAAACAATACTGTGTCGAATTGTTCTATTCAAATGTTTATAAGCCCCTTCGGCATAGTTGTCGAGACCGTGCTGACGAAGGTTCATATACCACTCAACAAACCAATCATCACAATATAAAACAATTTTATATTCACTAACAAATACGCTCTCATAGCTATTATTACACTCAAACTCATTCTAGAGTACTACTGACTCTATCTCTAATGAGTAATACCCAATAGAGCCATGGTTGTCGCTTAACCATATGCTCTGATACCACATTGTCAGGACCCGATTCTTCGTCTTCCGAAAATTCAACATCGATACTCACTTTATCGACTGCCGAGCAATCGAACGACGGAAAACCGAACACTGAGGGTTTAAGAACAAGAAAAGAAAGAAGAAGAAGAGGGAAAAGGTAGATAGAGGGAAAGAAAATAGAAAATAGAACGGAACAGAAAACAACAGAACAATATCAGAATCTCACAATTCGCAGCGGAACAACATATAATAATAAATGAATAATCTTTAAACAAAGAACTATATCAGTTATTACATTTTATACATTACATTTCATTACATCATATCATCAGAGTGTACAACAACAACAACATCAAATAGTGCAGCGGAAAAAGAAATACTGTATAAGTAATACGCCATGCCATCCAGCTTGCCTCCAGCAACTCCTGAATATCCTGATAAACCTAACTCTTGACTTCCCGTGTGGAAATTGGTGGGCACCCAGAGTTTAGGAAGGAAAACAATAAACTCCGAGTCAGTCATGTGACTGGTGTGAGAACTCAAAACAGTTTATTTATCTTTGAAAACAAAATAGAGGAATATTTTTAAAGTCAATTCGCAATGCTTTTAAAAATGAGACTACCATAAGGCCTCCCGCACACACACACACAATGCAAACGCAGAATCGGAGGAGATTTCTCCTTATGATAGTCAAAGATGCTTGATACGCATTAAAAAGAACATTTGATATTATTATTAGTGCATAGTGTAGGAAAAATTCTTTTCGAAAGTAGAATATAAATCTTAGCCAACATACGACCATTATCGTATGCCTACTATAGCTAACTATGTTCAATAGCAGGTTACCGCCACATTCCATAGCAGGTTATACAACTAAAACCGTACAAGTCTCGTATTGTTTCTTTGGATTTCCAACGAATGGTCAGGCCAAGGAACTTCCCATTGCCACATGAGAATGCCTCTGGATGGACATCCCCGAGAACCAAACCGGATCTCTACCAACACAAGGCGGGGTTACCCCTAACTGAGTAACAACTGAACGAATATGCCATCCCCCGGTCCTTTGGGACCTTTCACCCGAGCGCTCGTAATTAATTCACACAATCATAAAGTGTTTTCAACATGAGTAAGTATCTGGGCTCCATACCATGATACCACCCTTTTCCGGAAGGAAATGCACATATCCTAAAGGGCGCTACCCCTCATAACCTTGCCGCATCTTTCCTATTTTGACCATTCCCGAGGTGTGAGGCTCGACGAAGTCACGTCCACAAAAACATACTTTATACAAAAGCCATGCTTTGGGTCAACAAATGATCATAGAAATGATCACCAAGATAGACGATCAAATAAACGATCGTATCACAAATAATCAACATAATGATCATTTCACAGCAACACTCAGCATGTCACATTACCAAATTTGGAATATATCGCTGATAACATTCAACTACATAACCTCAGAGCTCGTACGTCTCAAAGAAGGGTGTTAAGCTAAAAGAATAAATTCTCCGCCACCAACAGAAATATATTTGAAAGAAATCTGCTTTATATCTCAATTTGTAACGTCAGACATACAATCCATACAAGTCTGTTCCGGGCTCGAACAAAACCGAAGGCACTTACAAAGAAGTCCTTGCAATCTGGATATCCACAATCCTGATCGGATTTCCCATCACATATGGAGAACTCAATACCGGAGCAACTCGGTGCAGAGTCAATCGACAGGTCATCCTATCGCTCTCGCAAATACCGGGTCTTCAACACCGATCTTCAATGCGATCCATTACGTCGTATCACTATTCGGAATGGGTAATCCGAATAACGAGCGCAATAATTTAAAAATAAGTGTGCATTCAAATTCAGCAAATCACAACAAATACCTTTCAAAGGTAAATATTGATAGTCGGTTATTGAACTATCAATGGATATGCACAACATCACCAGATTCCAAATAATTTTCCAAATTATTTATTTCCCAAAGATATCTTTACAAGATATATAATTTTCACACTTCAAAAATAAATCAATATTTATTTTTAAACAAGTTCCCCTTTCTTTTATAAATTCCATAGTGAATTTATATTTCACAATATCTATGAATATACGATTTCAATTATTCATTTTCAATTTATCTTCAAAAAGATAAATTCTCAAAATATTCACTTCACATTGGAAAAACATTTCCATACTTATTTATTTATAAGTAATTCACAAATTTTATTTATTTTCAACACTTGGAAAATATTCAATATACTTCAATCGAAATTAAGTATATATTTCATTCTTTAAGGAAATCATTCTTTTAAACATATTTATTTGAGCCAAAACGAATGTTGCGTAAAACATCGTTACGACAACCCAAAATCACTAGTATAGGGATTCGAAATTAAAATAAATATATAAATCCCAATACTATACAAAATATTTCCTTTCGGAAATCATTTACTATAACAACAGTGTTATAGTCCACCATTTCCTTTTATTTCTCGAAAACGTCTATTTCAACAATAGATGTTGAAATCTATGGTTTCGAATCTCAACACATTTTAAAACATCGTTAGATCGTTTTAATTCTATTTAAAACATCACATTCAAAACAATTTCTTTAACATATTATTCACTATTCAAAAACGTGAATATACTACGTTAACAATTTCATCATTTCTATTCATTTTGTTTCAAAGGATTATTCACTATCTAAAATGTGAATATAACTCCATAAATAAGTTATAAAAATTAACTTATCAAACTAAGTCATTTGCGGATTTATAAAACAACGTTTATAAATTCCATTTCTATTTATTTTATAACTACTTCCTTTATAAATCTCCTTTATTAACCTATCTCAATTCATATCTCAATGATATACTAAAGATTCATATTATAAGTGAAATACTTATAATTTATTTGTTTGCAAAAATCGTTCCTTTGAACTTTATAATTATAAATCTTATAACTTATAAGATTCAATTATTTATCCAAATCCATTCTTTTAATAACTTTACAAATTTTATAAACCTACTGCTTATAAAATTCCATTTATAACTTCACCGTTTATATTTCTATAAATTTCATTCATTTATGAAATTCATTTCCAATTCATTCTAACACTTATAAAAACTCGTTTTATAATTCAAATATTTTAATTTATAAATATCAATTTATAAAAACTCTTATATAAATCAATTTATACTATTATTCTTTTAAAACATCTTTAATCCTCTTTATAATTCCATCATTTTGATTTATAAAATAATCAAATTTCATAAATCCTATATTTAAACTTTTCACAATAAATTCAGAAATCCCGTTTTAACTATTTTATAAAATCATTAACCCCATATTGTCAAAAATCAGTTTTTAACTATATTTCTCAAAAATCATAATTTCTATAACATTAAAAATTATAACATTTATTTATTTAAAATGAGTCAATTCCAAAAATATTTTGTAAACGTATACTTTCAAAAATCACTTTGAAATCATTTTAAAATCCCAAAATTTGGTTTAATGATGCTACACACCAAATAGTCAATCACGACAACAACGACATCGTATATCGATATGATAGTCCATCAAATATCAAAATATCTGAAATCAAATAAAAACTGTTGAGGAATCCAGTTGGATCCCTCCAACCTGTTTCCTGCATCCACAAACATTAGCACAATACCAATTTTGCTCCAGTACGAAATTATCGCGGTATATGGGATTTAAAATATTATCCGCTTAATAGACGGCGCAATAGGGTCTCATCCTCTATACAATGCGGGAAATCAATAACTGCAATATATACATATGCCAATATATATATATTGCTATTATATATAATACCAATTTCACTGTTTATGAAATATTCGCGGTATATGTTTTTAATAAATAACATCCGCTTACTAACGGCGCATAATGTCTATTTTAACAATCAATAGATAACAATCATCATTCAAACATGCATTCAAATATTTTAAATCTAACTATTTAAAATAAAAATCGAAACTGATTCGATTGAGTGAGAAGTTCTCACCTTGATTTCAATTTTATTTTAGCGATTTATTTCGAATAAAATTAAACGGACGTTTAATTTTACCCAAAATTCTCACTAACTCCAAACAACTCCAATCCAATTCCATAGCGTAGTGCTCGTCCATACGATTCCAACGCAACTGGTTTCGTGCATTTTCGACCTCGTATGAAAAAGTTATGATTTTTATAAGTTTTACACAAATTTATAACTTAATTTACAACATAAATTAAATTTCTTAACCTAAATCTAATCTGGACCGTAGGATCCCTTGCCTGCAACATCAAGACCGCACATCGTCTTCTCCCTTTCTTCTTCGTTGTTCATGCAATCTACAGGCCGCACAACCCAACTTAGCTCGATATTAGGTTTTGATTTTGCAACCACCTCGATGCATGAAAACACGATCAGGAAGCTCCATATTGACCGCCTACGCGAGAACCATGCTCGGCTGGAAGGTCTTGAAACTCGGCCCCTCCTCGTCTCTCGATTTGCATGCGCAACGTGTTGCCTTCTTCTCCAATTTTCCGTTGATCCATGAAGCTATTCGCGATCTTGACCGTTGATATTAAAGATCTCATCGAGCTCTTCAAGATTGTAGTTGAGAGTTTCTTGAATGGGTTTGTGGATTGAAAGATTTGGGGGAGAGAAGTTGCGAAAATTTCGGCCATTGATGAGGGTGGCGGCTGTGCAGTTATTAGGGTTTTAATTTTTTTTTTTTATTTTTTTGTGAAGGGTTGGGCTATTTATAGAGAATTTTTCAATCACTATTCATCCGGGAATTCCGAACTCCGATTTACGCGCCGTAACCAGTGTTTCTAGGGTTTACCCCACATTCCGGACACAATGGAATAGGTTTCGAAAGCTAATTCGGACATCTGTGTGAGTTATGGCAATAAACGTTCAATTTAAATTAAACCGATTTAAACGATTTTCTAGGCGTTTTAATTTGTACCGGACAAACGGTAAATCCAATTGACACGAAATTTGAAACCTTACAATAATATCACATTACGGATCCGATGAAACTGGTTTCGTCGAAATCCGAGACTTTTTGAAAAATGGCTATTTTAACTCGCCAAATTAATATTAAAAACAATTCGATGCGTTTCGAGCTGCCACGATCAAACGATAACTCCGATTGACACGAAAATTGAAATTCGGTAATAACTAACTATTACGGATCCAATGAAACTAGTTTCGTCCAATTCTGAGACTGTTCTAAAATTGACTAATTTCACTAGTCGATTTAAATATTAAAATGTTCAATTTTCACAAATTAACTTTTAATTTGTTTTTAAAAGTTCTAAAATATCGTTCTAACTTCAATATGATAAAATAAAATTTTACAAATCATTTTCAATCATATTTAACTCGATTTTCAATTATTTCCATAATTTAACATATTAAATTATCGATTTAATTATTCAATTAAATCCAATTATTCGAAATAAAAATCTATTCGACTTATAAATTCACTTATTAATATTTAAAAATTAATTAAATATTCAAATTTTTATTAATTAAAATTCTGGGTCGTTACAACTTGTATTTTAGTTGATATTTTTTTTGAGTTGGATTTATTGGTATAAGAATGTTTGTCCTAACTCGAGTGGTTTGTGTTTCGATTTAC
Organism: Allium cepa; assembly: GCA_030765085.1. NCBI lineage: Eukaryota > Viridiplantae > Streptophyta > Magnoliopsida > Asparagales > Amaryllidaceae > Allium > Allium cepa. Next base: position 1,274,080 of record JASFAV010000025.1, on the reverse strand, counting down.
GCTCGGGTCAGACTGAGAAACACAGCATTTGTGACTCACCTTTGAAGTTGGAGCTACACTTGAAGATCCATCTATGTCTATTCAGCTTTCAGCTATCCAGTTGTTGGTTTAGGCTTGTCATCTGTTTGTATTTGAAATTGCATTATATCTGAGATATTCTGTTGCATTTATTTCAACTCTGTTATTTATCTGTTCCGCTGCTTATTTTTATATTACTCTGTGTCTGTGATTCTATGATTGATTTATTTACTATATATGCTATGTTTTATTTGAGATTGATTGATTTATTTACTATATATGCTTATTTTTATATTACTCTGTGTTTGTGATTTATTTACTATATATGTAGAATGTGCTCCGACAAACTAGACAAACGGGAGTGGAGAATCAGGCTAACGCAGCTGCCGGAGATGCTAGAGATAGGAGTCGGAAGCATGGAGCGATCAAGACCAAGAACAGAACGGGACCATCAGGAGTGGCCCTAAAGCAAGGGGGCACTCACTAGAAGCGTGTTGATCCAACCTCAGGCAGCATACCAGATGGAGTTGTTCAACATGGCATTGGTAGGGGAGTGGACGCCCGTCCAGGAGACTAGATTTTAGGATTCCCTCATGAACTCGGGGGGCAGGTCAGAGGCAACGGCCAAGTCACTTACACATGTATGGTATGGCGAACGGTCCTTAGGAATGCTTTGAGATGGCGATAAACTGCCATAACAAACAATTTAGAAAATCACTCGAACATGAAATCTGACATTAAGGGTACGAAGTCCCCCCACCTCGGGCACACACAATTCGCCATGAAAGACACTCGACCACGAATTTTCATAACTCGCCTCGAACGGTGCTCGAGTGCAAGCGGTCACAATTCGCCGTGAACGACACCCGATCACGGACGATCACAATTCGCCTCGAACAACACCCCGACTGTAAATGGTCACCATTCGACGAAACGCCATCCGATCGCGAACGGTCACATGCCACCCCGAACGGCATACGATCACGAATGATCATTATTCATAGTCAGGTAAGAATACCAATCTCTTTTATAGGTCATTAACAGGATACAAACATCCAACTTATTAAACTACAAAACACACCTTCCTACCACAAGGCATGTTTTGGGAGGAAAGTGTTATCCCGCCTTTTGGCAAGGCCGTGACACCAAGAAATTGATTGAAAATCAAACACATTTCATCCCGAAAATCGGTTATACACTGGTTCACTATGGATATCAATGAAATTTGTCCGAGACCGGATCGAGCTACGATTGACAAGACATGACAAGCAAAGCTATGGATGGTAACTTTCCAAATTTCGTGTCAATCCGAGTTTGTATGCTCAAGTTATGATCGATATATGTCAAGGAAACCAACTCGTTCATATCCATCATTTCATATCGATCAGGCCACAATCCATCTCTTTACATCGGTCAATTTCGTACCCATCACATACCTACCAATTTGTGTCCATCACCATGCAGCTGTCTTATTCGTATCCATCGAAGATGTTCTACTTCGCATCCATCGAAGACGGTCTACTTTGTATCCATCAACGAAAGCGTGAGTGTCTAGTTTGTATTGATTAAGTTTCAAAATGCTTCGTATCAACAATGCAATCGATCGATACGAACAAAAAACGCAACCAACCGATACAAACAAGGCCGCATAATCGATTGATATGAACAAGGCAACGCAATCGATCGATACGAATAGACCAAGTAAGATCGATACGAAAAAGGCAAAAACCTTTGAATGACTCGATCAATTCGGCATCAAAAGTGGATCGATCCAAGAATTTAGCGCCATGTCAACATGTAGGCACATGCTCAGATTGATGCAAACAGAGCAATAAGAAAGGATCGATATGAACTAAACAGCCTACCGAAAACTCAAATTTGCATCGATCGTAACTCATAACCTGCAAGTCCAAATGCTACCAAACTTTCACAGGAGCTTACGTACAACCTAAAGAATGTTCATGCCAAATTTCAACTCGATTGGGCCAAATCTTGATCGATACAAAATTGATTTGTATCGATCATAGACCGAATGCAAATCACATGGGATCGATCGTGTGACCCTGCCCACGTGCCAGAAGAGGTCTACCGAGATTTGAGCGAGATATTTGCAGCCTACGCTTAAAAATAGCATCCTAGAGCCAATAGAAAGAGGACTTTTGGATTCTTCTACGTCCAGACTTTGCCAGAATCAACATTGCACTCGAAATTTGCTGTTGTAATCAGTTGTAACTCAATGTAATCAGCAAGAATACATCAATAAAATCATCAAACTAGAAGTGGACGTAGGCCGGATTGCCTAACAACTGTGAACTCTGTGTTTTTTTATTACTTTCCTCTTTCTCTTCTGAGTGTTCTTCATTTTTAATTCACTACACACTTGTTATCTGTGATTGTGAATTGGTGCTTTCATTGGCCATTGGGTGTTTGTGACCAATTTTGGTGTAAACACCTAACTTGCCTAGTTTTTCAAAATATGATTGGTTGACCATTCTTTATAAAAATTAATTTCTAAAGGCTGATGAATTCAACAACTAATAAATGAAATCATTTTAACAAATTAGCCCTTCCTCTTAACAAAACATTTAAAACATTTAAGTCATCTAAATTAAATAATTTAATATCCATAGTAAAACATTTAGGAAAAATCCCAAAAAAATCACATTTATTCACTTTTTAATATGTTTTATAACATATATAAATTTCAAACCCAAAACAATACTCGATTGCCTAAAGTAATTTAAACCCAACATTATGGATTTCTTCCATTCAAAATTCATAATAAATTATCCATAGTTTGGAATATTATGAGAATTTAATTCCATCTCCAAAATAATGCTTTACATAACATATTGGAAATCATGGCATTCAAAATTCAATTGCACAATTTAACCTTAAAATCAAATTATATTATCCCACAAAAATCCTTGGTTAAATTATAATATGGCATATAAGTCAAAGCAAAATATCATTCATCCATCCAAAGGGTTTTAAACCTTAAACCCAAATTAAAACATTCAAGATGACTTATATGAGATGGTTTAAATCATTATTCACCTTATTTGGATAAGGAACTTGAGATTGGTTCTTCACTTTAATCTTCCTAGCTTTAATCTTAGCTTCTAACTAATTATTGAGCTCCTCTTCTCCTAGGGTTATGGTTGGTGTTATTTTCTTTTGTTTATGCTTTTTTTTCTAAAAATTTAATGAGAATGAAAAGGTTGTAAGGGTTTTAGGGATTATGGGGTTCGGCTATTCCCATATTACCCTTGCCTTATTCTCTTACTTATAAACCATTTTTTAAATCCATTTAGTTAAGGCACGAACTTAATTAGTTTTCAAATCTTAATTCTCGTATCACTATAATCTCTATTTTATTCTTTTAATTTATCCAATTAGCCTTAATAATGTTGTTTAAAATTATGGATGTTGCATAAATCATCTATTCTTGGCAAAGGATATCAATTCTTTATCGTTTTCTTATTCAACTTACAATAATCAATACACATCCTTAACGACCCATCCGGTTTCTTCATGAATACAATGGCCGCTCCCCAAGGTGAACTACTTGGCCCAATAAAATTCGTTTCTTCTAAGTCCACTATCTGCACCTTTAACTCTCTCATCTTAGTAGGTGTCATTCTGCTAGGCGGTCTACTCATGGGTTCAGCTCCAAGTACAAAATTTATTAGAAACTCAATAGCTTGTTTCGATGGTAGTCCTGTAATTGGCTAAAAAACATCCATGTACTCTCTTACAATGAAAATCTGATTCACCTCATCTTCCACTTGCATTGCATCCAATAAGGCACATACATTTAAACTCGAATTTTCTACTGAATATATAATTGATCACGACTTCCTATCATGGAAAAATATCCTTGCATCATATCTGCTTAACCAATCCTTAACCAGAATAATCCAAAAACCCATAAAATCAAACATATGTAAATTGTAGGTAAATGCATGACCTAACAACTGAAATTCTAAATGTTCACATCTTATCCTAAGAGTTGCATAACCTCCTATCGGATTCGCAAATCTTAAGAAAGTAATAAGGTATGATGGTTCTAAATTTAACTTGTCTACCAAACATTTCGAGATAAAAGAATGTGATGTGCCAATATCAAATAATACTTCTACAGGTATGTCATGAATCAAAAGCATACCTCCCATCACAAACTTTCCTTTCTCTTCTACAATTAGTCCAGAAGCTGATGATTCCAGAGATAAAACCTTCCATTATCAGCCTTGGATGATTCTAGATATTCATTCTTATAATTCCCCATCTAGTTGCAGTTGTAACATTTCACACCTTTCTTTCCCACATTCTTCTTTCTATTTCCAGATCGATACTCATTGGCAAAGTTCCCTTTCTTACTACACTTATAGCAAACAACATTAGCCTTCCCTTTCTTAGCAGCTACACCCTTTTAAGCTTCCTTTTTATTAAAGAACTTTCTTTTCTTGCCCTGAAAACTTTTAGCCTCCATAGGCTTGTCACTTCCAAATGTCAAAAGCATTTCCTCATTCCTTAACACCGTCTCTACTACCATACAGAATGGATCTCTGAGATGCGGCATAGTCGCCTTGGCGATTTCTGGCTTCGATCCACAAATGAACTTCTCATTCCTTTTGATCAAATATCAACAGTAGGATATCTGTATCTGGCCTACTCATCAAATTTAGTTGCATAGTCCAGTACATACATCTCTCCCTACTCCAATTCAGCAAACATCCTGAGCAAGTTTGACTTAGCTATCTTAGCTAATTTTTTTCCCAAATCTCCTTCTAAATTCAGCCCAAGTCAAATTCTTCTCTAGCATTCCTACAGCCACACTGTTCCACAAATACAAAGCGACTCCTTACAACTATCTAGATGCCAACATCCTCTTCTTCTCATTGTTCAAGCCTAAGTCAGCAAAAATCCTTTCATAGTGCAACAACTAATTCTCAACTTCAATAGAACTTTCTATTTTAAGAAAATGCTTTCCTCCAAGACTGGAATAATCACGGATCAACTTAGCATAATTGTTGCAAGCAGGTACCTTAGGATTAGCACCTCTCGCATTATCAACGTTTCCTCCAATTAAACCAATTGCTTCTCTAGCTTGCATTATATTCACGAAGAACTGATAAGAGTCCCCATAAGTACTGGTGGGGTTCTAACACTGACATTAGAATTTGCGTTTGGATTTGCATTTGCTGGTCGACCCGCATTCCTTCTAGTATTGGGTCGAACATTTCTATTAGTTGTGGTGCTTTCTCCACCTAGATTCACTCTTCCATTTCCTGCTTCAATATCTTGCTTTCTCATAATAGGCATATGAGTTTCCGTAAATTACAAAAGAGTGGTCTATGAGAGAGAGATAGGGAAGAATAGAGATATAATATATATTTATATATTACAATGACAAATAAGTTACTATAGCGTTAACCCATACCCCAATCTTATCCTCTTATTTATTTAGATGTTTTCAAAATCTTTTAAGTTTTGCATAAACATATGCTATGATACCAAGTTGTAACATCCCTCATTTTGAGGCCCGAAACTAAGTGTTACGAATGCTACAATCATCAATAGTATTAATTTCCAATGAGAAAATAAGATCGGTTAGCTGTATCTATAAAATCAGAAGCACATCAATATGAAAAGTTTCAAAACATATTTCATTAATAAATTTCACATTCATTATATAATCTCATCAATTCCACGTTCATAGAACATATAATAATTACAATTATATTCCAAAAGCAATATATAAAGATGCCCCCTTAGATGATCAAACTCTAACTACTTGATAGTTATGAAATTTTCTATTATTACATCCATTCAAACGAAATAAAACTTCAACCAACACAGCGGAAATAACTCCTAATATTAGCTTGCCTTTTGCACGTCTCCGAAAGCATATTTGTTTAACCTAAAAATCCTACTCTCAAACTACTAAAATGTGTACCCGAGAGTTTAAAGGAAAAATCAAAAACTTCAGGTTGGGCAAAAAGTCTGGTGTGAATAATAATAAACCATCTCTAATAAAAACATATATTTTGTGAGACCCACCGCAAAACGGAACGGGCTTCCCTCACAATATCTTATCAAATATGTCAATCTAAACATAAATCATACACCAACAACCACAATGGTTAAAACAAAATATTATATGATCACATGCATGCAATATGGGTAAATCTGACTAGTCCATCATTACAAGGCGATGCATTTCCAAGGTTTACCCGTCCCATAAAATTGACTGGCTATCTTAAATCATAGTTTTCCTAAGGTGGCTATGAGCGTATTAGTTCTTACAGGCCAACTAATAACCTATCAGGCTGGCTCGAGCAAAAAATAACCAAATGTCCCAAAATCTGAAAATACGACCAGGAGTAAATCCAATCAAATAATACAGTGAGCATATAGAGCTATAAGTTTCTTTCTGTTCAAACACATCCTTGTCTCACTACTGTCAATGCCCTACGCACTAGAATCACGAACCTTTACCAACCGACGGCTAACGACTAAAGCATAGGGCGTGGCTCTACACTAGTCTCATCAAAAATCTTATCTTGTTTTAAATCCACTAGTCATATCTTTTTTTTAGTTTAACGCATCCTGATACAATAATCTATCTAATCTTTAGATGTAATTCTACTCACTTGGGAGTTTTATCTGACCATACTCATTACTGGAACAACCAAACCGATAATTCTGTTCCTAAATCCTATAGTGCAATGTTGGGTAATGCAATTGTGAGTATGAAAAATGATGAAATATGTAAATTTAACTGATCAAATGATAACAAGAACATATAACATCATCCATCAAAATATGTTCAATCAATATATATACACATAACGAAATTACTTAAGTTTAACTAATGTATTCCTTTGGAAAAATTCATAAAAAAGTGGTCTAAAACACTATATCATTTCCTTGAAAACATTTATCTTCAGAATTGATAAACCACTTAAAATCATTCCTAAAACAAGGAAAACATAGCCCAAATACTTAGCCAAAATCTTATGCCAAATCACTATCATCTTTACATAGCATATAAAACACTTGTCATCAAAATAAGGATGTCAGGCATCTATAAAACACTAGCTATCGAGCCTCTAAAACACCACTTTCAAGTTTATAAAACATATGGTCATATAGATGCTAATATATATGTGTATATATCAAGTATCTCCAAAACATTGTCTGTCGAGCCAATAATATATATATATATATATATCAACTTTATATAACTTTGAAAATGCTGATAGCAAACAAGATTGTTGAGGCTTTAGAAAATGAGGACCATCGAGCCTCTAAAACATAGTTATTGGGTTTGCAAAACACAGCTACCATGCCGCTAAAACATGGTTGACGAGTGTCTAGAAAACATAGGCTATCGAGCCTACAAATATAATTATTTGGTTTATAAAACAATGGTTGTAAAGCAACTAAAACAAGTTATTGAGTAGATACATGGAAGCTATCGAGTCACTTAAAACAAGAGGTTTCAAGTCTTTAAAAATATATAGGGCCGTCGAGACCTTAAGAACTTAAGGGTATCAATTCAAAAGGAAAGAAGTTGTCAAGTTTTGAAACTACAGGGATTTTCGAGCCTCTACAACCATGAGGTATCATTTCCCCTAAAGGAAAATAGTGTCAAGCCTCTATAAAAGCGGATACATTGCATATTTATTTAATAGTTATCGCATGTATCAATCCTTATAGTTGCCATGTTTCTAGGACATTAGGGGTATCGAACCTCTATATTATGTGACAATGACACTCCTATAAATAGTTTAAAATCTAATATGTTTCATTTTAAAGATAACACTTTTCACTAACTCTTACTTCTTATCAAATTTTCGTTGGATAACAAAATAATTTACATATTCTTTTTAGAATTTACTGATAGGTTATGTTCAATCTTCTCAATAACCTTGAAAACCTTTTATAATTAATTTTATTAACCCTCATCAATTAAATACTTTTCTAGAATTATAAATTTATAGAAAATCATAATAATGAGGCAAAAATCCTCAAAAATCACTAAAACTCTGAATTTTCTTCTTCTTTCATGTACAAAAATTTCAGAACCAAAATATCGATTTAATTATTTTAAATAATTAAAAACCAAAAAATATACATATTTTCCTCTTAGGAAATTCATCAAATATTCATATGAGCTTGGAAAGTTATGAAATTGAACCCATCTCAAAAATTATATTTTACACAACATATTCGAATTCCAAATCAATAAGAGATAAACAAACTTAGGTAGTGTTTGGTCGACTTTGAGTTTTCATGATCATTTTCAAATTTGCTTTCCAAGATTTTCATTATTTTCCAAAATGCATTTGAGTGTGCCTTTTTTGAAAACATGTTTTCAAAACTGAAAATTGGAAAATGCGTTTGTTTTGAAATATGGTTTTCATATTTTAAAATTTTGAATTTTCTTTTACGAAATTCAAACATATTTTACAATTAAAGTATAATGCATAAAATATAATATCTAATATTCACTTTTTATGTTCACATGAGCACACTTAACATGAAATCCAAGCGAAGAATAATATGAAAATATCAGATATAACGAAGTTAAATAAGAAATACTACATTATATCAAGCTACTAATTAAAAATTAAAGCAAACACAACATTTTAAAACACATAAAGCCAAATTGTATAGGAATAAAATTACAATAGAAAAATTCATAATAATGTTTTAGACATGTAACATAAAAGATACAACAAATAAAGAAGCGAACAACTGAAGCATCTTTCACAATAATATAATAGATATATCAACCATAAATATTGTAAGCAATGCGTCTGAGATGTCTTCCAATTCATATATGCACACGATGGTACAAAAGTAAGATATGTACCAAACTATTACACAAAATTAGAATATAAATGAGAGCAAGTATTAATCTAAAATAAATGCATCTCATATTTTTTATTGTAGCGGATAGTTTATTGACTTAGATGTCGTAAGAATAGGCTCAATGGAGGAATATGGAAAATTTGAAAGGAAACGACTCCCAGCATTCTCATAATAATCAACAGAAGCATTCGTATAATCTATTTTTTGAAATGATTATTATTTTGTTGAATGATGTATTAAGTGTAACATGATATAATAATTAGATGGTGAATTCATTTATGGTTTAAGCTTTAATTTGTGCAGACAAGATTCAAATATCTTAATGAAATAAGATGGAATGAATTTTGAATTTGAAGTAGAAATAAAATTGTACCTAAGCTATAAATGATGAATTGTTACATACTCATTCAACATTCGTGTGGCTATTTGATCTCTAACTTGCCCCATTTGAGTCGTTTGACTAACAATAAACTGTACAACTTCTTGTTCATGACTTGACTCCGCTTTGGATTGAAATATCATATTCTGAAATGAATATTCAGCAAACGGAGTATCAAATGCGTGCTCTTCTCGAATGAAGTGGTGTATTGTGCAACATTTGTAACGGCCCATTTTTCCGTATCCTTTGAATCGACAATTAAACCACACATGCCCAACTCAAATTGCACGAAAAGACGGATTGCTAAAGGTAGAAAGAAAATAAAGAACAAACAGAATCTCACACTAGTGGAATAACGTATATTATTTCAACAATAATCTTTAAAGCGGAAAATTTTAAAATACAATATCAGAGTCTAACCTAGATTCAGCTTGGATAGTTATAACACCTACCCTTACAAATGCTAACAAATAGCAAAACAAATGCAAAAGATGCAGTGGATAATAGAATACGTCCATACGATGATGAAGATCTCCAGCTCTTCTCAGGAAACTCCAACCGTATTCAACTAAACCAGAAAAATCAGATCTGACCTGAGTATTAAAAATACCCAGATCAGGCTTGATAAACTAGCATGAGATGCTTGAAATTTTAAATGAACAGATCACGACAATGTTATCAAAGCTTTTGAATAGAAGGGTATCTCATAAGACCACGCCTGCACATAAACACAGACGGGTATTTACCTAAGGATAACCAAAACACTTTTATACCAAAATTCACTTGATATTATTTTTAATGACATTCTTTTGAAAATACTTTTCAAATAAACTTATTCAAATAAGGTATCCATATCGGGACTAAGTCTAAGGTAATATATCCAGACTAGGTCAATGGAATATATCGAATAAAATATATGATACCAAAAGGGGGTAGCTGAAATGTTTGCAAGTCATTACAGCTATTTTGGGAATATAATCAAAACTGTAAATCTCGTATTGGGATTGGATTTCCAACATGATAGGGAACTTGTGACCTTTTCTCCGATCCACGCATAACAAACATAGTTCTCACGGTGCCTTAATCGCTTTTCTCAAACTAGTCACTTGAAACTATACTTGCTACACTACTACTGATAACCGTTAATTCCCTGCTTTTCTCAAGCTAAAAACTTTATCCAAATGGGCAATAAATGCCTTGAGGGACGTATCCCTCAAAGGGCCCAACGTATTGGACACCACTATGCACGATCACTTATTTTTAATTTGCATGTGTCATACCACATAGTATCCCATACATCTTCCGGGATGTGAGGCAAGTGAGGCTACGCTCAATTTCTTCAAAGCCATGCTTTTCATACAAAATCACGCTTTGATCATAACAGGTTCCACTTTGAATGCCACACCACCATTTCTTTGACCACCATTTGACTCCTATGAGCATGCAACCTCTAAGCTCGTATGTCTCAGAGAAGGGTGTTAAGCTAAGAGAAGTTGCCTTCTCCGCCACCAAGTAGATGTACATTTGTGAAAGTCAAATGTTGTGTGTTAGAAATGCTATGTCAAACACTCATCCATACAAGTTCTTTCTGGGACTGAACAAAACCGAAGGCACTTTCCTCGGCCATTACTAAGTGAGAGGCCCTTGCAATCCAAAAAAATCTCCACAATGAGGAGACCACTGCTATAAATAACTCTATAATGAGAGCGACCCAGAGCATGTCAACAAGCAGTCCTCATGCTATGAAGATCCTCGGTCTTCAATAATCACCATCTTCAACATGTCTTCACTTTCGAACGTATACATTGGTTCGAAGTAGTTTTTGGATAGGAATCACACAAATCCGACTCTGGTTCCTTTGAAGCCAATCATCGCTTTAAAAGATGTTAAGTGCATATGTGGATATCAATCATCAATCAATTACTTCATTTTTTATTTAAATCAAATATCTTTCTTAGATATATTATTTTCAATTTATTCCATTTTCTTTTCAAGAGTATATGGAATCGTTAAGCCTCGTTTATTAAACCATTTGGTTTATTTAGACCTTTCTTAAATCTAGGAATAATTCCAAATCATTTTCCATTTTATTTAGGAAAACCTTTCCAAATTATTCATTAAATCTTAATCAAGGATTTATTATATTAAAGTTATAACTTTTAACTTAGGAAAAATATTTCCAAGTCAATTATTAAATCTAAATCAAAGATTTCCTTGTTAACTTCAAATCATATTTTAGCAAATCGAAGATTAACATAACATAGCACTACTGCCATCATAGATATGGTCAATTTCACCTCCAGGGACTAATGGCAAGTAATCCTACATCATGAAGATCATCTTATTCAATATGTTTTATTTTGATAATTAGTTTGAAGGGGTTTTTGGATAGTAATCACACAAATCCGATCCTGGTTTTTTGGATAGGAATCACCCAAATCCGATTCAAGTTCCTTTATGCTAATAATTGATAAAAAGATGTTAAGTGGTTAATTAACATTCAAAGAATTTTTTCTTTTCTTTTATCTTGGAAAAACTTAAATATGATTTTTTTTAGAGCATTCGGACTTTCCTTTCGATCTATTCCACCCCCCGTCTAAAAAGAGAAAACATAGGCCTGCTAAGTTCAGGCATTGGTTGCTCCATCCCTAACCTTAGTCAAACACCTTATTTTTATCTTCACAGATCTTAGAGGTAGGACAAATGTACTAGTCGTTAACACATACTTAGTTTGTTATTATATTCAATCTTCTTCACCTTTTGTTTAAGTGGTATTAACAATTCCTCTTAACCATTTATTCAAACTCTTATTAAAACTTTCAAATAATCCTTAAATTACTTAATTATTCTTTCAAAATCATTCATAAAAGATTTAGGAAAGAATTGTTGTGTTTAAACTCATATTCAAAAGGTTATAGAATTTGCAGCATAAAAGTGCTGCCAAAAGTGCTATATTAGCTTATTTGATGTAAACAACTTTTTAATATTTGAAAATTCATATTTTCCTTACCAAATATTTTTTAAATCATTTTAATAGATTTATCAAAATTATTTCATATTTTTAAAACATTTAAAAATATCATTTATAAAGAAATCCCTTTTTAGATTCCGAACTACAACCGCGATGTTTTTAGAAAATCGTTTTGGATATATTTCAAACTCTACTTGATGAAATCTTGATTTTCTTTCTTCGTTGGAAAACTATTATCATTATGGACCAAAAAATAATTTATTTCAAAGAAATCCGACTTATAAATCATTCTCTACGTTAGTTTGAAATTACATGTCGAAATTAATGAACTGCCGCTATGCGACGAGCTCGATTTTGACCAATTTTGTGAATTTCTTCGGAACTTGTCTGGAACACTTCAAACTTGTTTTAAATCATATTCAAACTATTTTAACTTATTAAAAATCGTTAATAGGCTAAATAACTTCCGTACACACATTTATATGGATTTAATTTCCACTGAATTAAGTACGATTAATTTCTAATCATTTCTCTTATCATTTATCAAACAAGTTATCAACCACAATCATATAATCAACCAATTTTGCAACGAAGTTATCAAACAATTAATCATTCGACATATTTAAACTTTTCAATCATTATACTTGAAATAAATTATGGATTAATTAGAAAATATGGGTATTCACAATTAGTTCCACTCCACCAATCTTTTGTGTAGATTCCCGAATCGATTCCGGAAGGACTTCCTTCTCTTTTTCTTCCATCGAAGCTTCCCGATCTCCTTCCTTCTTCTTAATGTGCTCAGCCTAGGCTAGGGGGAGGTGGTCGGCTTGGGTTTTGAGGTGGAAGGGGGTGGCCGTGGGTAGGAAGGAGGAAGAAAGGGGTTTTGAAGTGATTTTGGTGAAGTTTTAAGTGGATATTTCTTTAGTAAATAATATTAGAATATTTTGCATTATTTTATTAAGAAGAGAAGCCATTAAAGAAGTGAATAAAATCTTGAAAAAAGAAGAAGAACTGGAAAAAAAGTGAGAAAGTGGATGTTTATATATAGAAAAAAATTTGGATTAAAATAATATTTTGTAAAAAGACCAAAATATCCTTTACTTACTTTTTAAGCAACCTTATTTTTTTAACATTTAACATCACATTTCAAATCATTACTTTATGTCATTTTAACTTAAGTATTAAGTAAGAAAGTAATAATTATGTTTGTTTGATTTGATGTTTTACTTTTAGCTTTGAAATGACATGTTTGTCTTTTTGTGCTTACTTTTTCTTAATTATATTCTAGAATTTTCTAAGTATGTTTAGTAAAACTAAAATTGATTAGTGAATTAATTAATATTTATACTATTTGAATATATTTTTCTATATAAGAAAATAAAGGTGTGACGACGTTGCGACAACTTTTAATCGACAAAATGTTGATTTTCGACAAAATGTTTTACGGTTACATTTTGACTTTTTTACTATTTACTTATGTAAACCAAATTTAAAAATGAATTTTTATAATGTTATTTAAAAAATATAAACACTCATTAATAAATTAAAATAATTTATTCAACCATTGATACTTACTTTTCTAAAATCAGCATTTTGTCACTTTTGTTGATATAGGCAGATGTTACTATTTTGTGTATATTTCTCTTTATAAATCCTATCTAATATTATTTGAATCATATAACCTTACTTATTTTATATTTAAAATCACTTTGAATGGTATATTTTAAAGTGGTCAAATTCTGGGTCATTATATTCTCCCCAACTTAAAAGAATTTCATCCTCGAAATTACCCAAAACAAAAGTTTGCCCAGAACATTTATGTTTAAACTTAATTCCACATAATATACACAGATCATCCATATGAAATATCTTATTCGATCTCCTATTTCGATACACAACTTTACTTCTGAACTAGTATCGATCCCCCTATCCTCTAGTATGGACTTTAATCAGGTTCTTTGCTCAAGAACCGTTGCTCTCCTTGCATACCTCTTAACTATGATAAAAAACTCAAGTATCTAACCACAAACCATCATCAATGTTCTCGTCAAGAACCGAGTGACAAATCCTTTTTCAGACCAGTGTAAATACCTCAAAGTTCTGTACTCAAATTTTAGATCAAAAATTATGTGACGAAATGATCTACATATAACATATATATTTATTAACTCTCAAAACTTTCATAAAAACTTAATCTTAAGCTCATATATTTTATAAAGGTGCTTCTTTATATAATCCCTTTAATTATTTATTTTCAAATATTTTTAATAAAGGAAAATATTTCAAAGAAATTTTTTTTCACTCAAAAGATATTTATCTTTATCATAATTTTTTTTCCACAATCCTTTAGCTTAGTATATTTCCTTTAACACTATTGTTATTTATAAATCATTCGTAAAACTATTGCTTAAGTTTATTACATCTTATAACTTATGCAAATCAATCACTTTTAAAGACTTAAGTCCGAATCCTCAATTTATGCTGGAATTCGTTAATAAAACATTTTCCTAGTTATAATTACCTTTTTGAGGAATCACTATTTTACTTAAGTGTATAGATAGTTAAGGGCTTAAATCTATATTGTATGATATACCTTTACATATTAAGAGTATATACAAATCCCAAATTTCGAATTGGTTTTACTTAAATACGTCTGTCTAACAAATTTATACTTTGTTATAATTTACTATTATCTCAAATTCATAAGTTATAAAACTTATTTCTTATTCAATACTATTATTAATTTTTAACTTTGAAAAACAAATTTTAAAATCACCGTATTTAAATCCTCACACTCTTAACTCTTAAATATCTTTTTTTTCTTTATAAATCAAATTTATAAATTATCCTTATCTTATTTCATTTACTCAAAGTATTTCAATCTTTTGCCAAAAGTTTTCACAAATTTCTTAGCTTTGAGTTAGGTGTGATTCAGAAATTTTCGACTGTCCAAAATCGTCGAGAATCCTGCTTTATCTTATTAATTGGCGATTCCACTTTTATCTCTGGTTTAAACACTTTTATAAAGATTAATAAACTACCTATCAGTTGATGATTCACATTATCTCTTTAACTTAAGAAAATTATATTGATCGAGTAACTCCAAAACAATCCAAGGAACTAGTAACTACTATAGTATCATATATCCTCTTAATGAGAAAAGTAATACTTAAGAGAAGTGCTTACGATCTGAACACATCTCTTGCCCATTTTTAGTTTATTTTCGAGCCAATCGAATTAGTTATCATAAAATACCTCTTTTTATTTGAAATAATAGCATTTTCAAAAACCTTTAGAGATTACTTTATAAAACCTATTTTATAAATTCATTTTACCTTATGTTAATTAACATTATTTAAATTTCCATAATTCTTTTACTCGAGTTTAAATTCTCATTCCACTTATATTTATCTTTTTTGCACAATCGTTTTCTTTTATTTAAATATTTTTATCTTATATGTTCCTTCCTTAAACAAATCTTATTATCAAACACCTTATAGTCAAATCATGAAACCTATTTCACAAGGTATTTGTACTTAAACTTTTAAGTCAAACAATTTATCAATTTATGATAGTAACTTAACATTATCATTTCTTAATTATCGATTATCTTTATGAAACATCTTATAGTCAAATTGTGAAATTCTAATCACAAGATATTCATATTTAAATTTCACTAATCCTGATTTCTAACTATACAACTTTTCGAAATATGTACTTTATATTCAAAATATAATCTCAGGTAAAATTATTTTATTTACCAATTTTTCACAAAATATTTTGTCGATATGCCTTGTTAAGAGTTTAGAAATATCTATCGATATAGTTGTACTTCCCATATCGACCATAATTTGTAAACCACTCAATCGATAAATCAACACAAAACAATTCATTGGTCGCTAACAAATACGCACTCATATATAGTACGGTCAAACTCATTCTAGGGTGTAACTAACCCTATCTCTAATGAGTCACTCGTACTAGGGTATTACTAACCCTATTTCTGATGAGCCTTTACCCAACCAAAGCCAAGATTCACGTTTAACCTTCAGCTCTGATACTAAATGTAATGAACGGGCAAATACGTACCCACCCCGGTAGGCTTTTCAACAATCCCGCTACCCTTTTGCTTTTCAACATGCGGGTACTCCTGCTTTTCAACATAGAGGTGGCCACAAGCGGCACCTCGAATCTGCTTTTACAATAAGCCTCCCAACTATGAACCGACCCTTTCACACTAGGGACATGCAGGGGTAAGAGTCTAAGCTTCGTCATTGCTCACAAAGAGAGAACCCCCTATCATGCTAAACATAATCAAGCAAATCCAATCTCAGTTCCTTCATGCTAATCATCGATAAATAGATGTTAAATGGTTAGTTAACATTCAAAGAATTTATTTCTTTTCTTTTACCTTGGAAAAACTTAAATATGATTTTTTAGAAAATTCGGGCTGTACTTTCGATCTGTTCCACCTCTCGCCTAAAAAGAGAAAACATTGACCAAGTAAGTTCCAGGAACTGGCTGCTCCATTCCTAACCTTAGTTAAATACCTTATTTTTATCTTCTCAGAACTCACAGGCAGGACAAATGTACTAGTCATTTCCGAATACTAAGTTTATATCATATTCAATCTTCTTCACCTTTTGTTTAAGTGTATAAACAATTCCTCTTAACCATTTATTCAAACTCTTACTAAAACTTCCAAATAATCTTTAAACTACTTAATTATTCTTTTAAAATCGTTCACAAAAGATTTAGGAAAGAATTGTTAAATTTAAACTCATATTCAAAAGGTTATAGAATTCGTAGTATAAAAGTGCTATGGAAAGTGCTATATTAGCTTATTTGATGTAAACAACTTTTTAATATTTGAATATTCATATCTTCCTTACCAAATCTCTTTCAAACCATTTTAATAGATTTATCAAATTTATTTCATATTTTTAAAGCATTTAAAAATATCATTTATAAAGAAATCCCTTTTTGGATTCTGAACTGCAAAACCGCGATGTTTTTAGAAAATAGTTTTGGACATATTTCAAACTCTACTTCATGAAATCTTGATTTTCTTTCTTCGCTGGAAAACTGTTATCATTGTGGACTAAAGAATTTTCATTTCGAAGAAATCAAACTTATGAATCATTCTCCATGTTAATTTGAAGTTACGGGTCGAAATTTATGAACTACCGCTATGTGACGAGCTCGATTTTGACCAATTTTGTGAATTGCTTCGGAACTTGTCCGAAACACATCAAATTTGTTTTGAACCATATTTAAACTATTTTAGCTTATTTAAAATTATCAAGAGGCTAAATAACTTCCATACACACATTTACATGGTTTTAATTTACATTGAATTAACTATGGTTAATTTCTAATCATTTCTCTGATCATTTATCAAACAAGTTATCAACCACATAAACGATCATATAATCAACCAATTATGAAACCAAGTTATCAAACATTTAATAATTCAACATATTTAAACTTTTAAATCATTATACTTGAAATAAGTTATAGATTAATTAGTAAATATGAGTATTGACAATTAATTCCACTCCACCAATCTTTTGTGTAGATTCCCGAATCGATTCCGGCAGCCCTTCCTTCACTTTTTCTCGCTTTGAAGCTTCTCGATCTTCTTCTTTCTTCTGATGTGCTTGGCCTAGGCTATGGGGAGGTGGTTGGCTTGGATTTTGAGGTGGAAGAGGGTGGCCGTGGGTAGAAAGGAGGAAGAGAGGGATTTTGAAGTGATTTTGGTGAAGTTTTAAGTGGATATTGCTTTAGTAAATAATTTTAGAATAATTTGGCATTATTTTATTAAGAAGAGAAACCATTAAAGAAATGAAAAAAAGCTTGAAAAAGGAAGAAAGAGAAATATAAAAAAGTGAGAAAGTGGACGATTATTTATAGAAAAGTTTTGGATTAAAATAATATTTTGTAAAAAGACCAAAATACCCTTTACTTACTTTTTAAGCAGCCTTATTTTTTCAACACTTAACATCATATTTCAAATCATTAATTTATGTCATTTTCACTTAAATATTAAGTAAAGAAAGAAATAATTATATTTGTTTGATTTGATGTTTTACTTTTTGCTTTGAAATGACATGTTTGTCTTTTTGTGCTTACTTTTTCTTAATTATATTTTAGGATTTTCTATGTATGTTTAGTAAAAGTAAACTTGATTAGTGAATTAATTAATACTTCTAATATTTGAATATATATGTTTCTATATAAGAAAACAAAGGTGCAACGACGTTGCGACAACTTTTAGTTGACAAAATGTTGATTTTCGACAAAATGTTTACGGTCACATTTGGACGTTTTAGTTAAACTATTTATTTTTGCAAACCAAATTTAAAAATAAATTTGTATAATGTTATTAATAATATAAACACTCATAATAGATTAAAATAATTTATTTAACCATTGATACTTACTTTTCTAAAATCAACATTTTGTTACTTTTGTCGATATAGGCAAATGTTACTATTTTTGTGTATATTTCTCTTTATAAATCCTATCTAATATTATTTGAATAATATAACCTTATTTATTTTATATCTAAAACCACTTTCAATAGTATATTTAAAGTGGTCAAATTCTGGGTCGTTACAACATGCAATTGGAGTTTGTCTTTGTCTAGAATGCAGAAAATATTTCATCAACTTTAAAATGAGAAATCTTGCTTTTAGAACTCCGATACAACGCTCGATAATGTTCCGACGTGATGAATGTCTATAGTTTCACAAGTCTTCCTTTCCACGTAGTCTACCTTATCCATTATTGTCACATAAATGATATCTTTGCTCACGATATGGGGAGAGAAACCCAGGTATGTTTGGATATCCGGAGTCAACAAAATAAAATTGTTCTACAAATAAATTATGAAAACCATCACATATGAAAATTTTATTTTTACGTTAGCTAATTATAAGTCCATCATAAATAAAATTAGTTAAGACTACCTCCTCGTGGCATTGGAAATTTGTTGCTTGGATTAGAAACTTCATCAATAAATACTTGGGAATCATTAGTTGTACCTTCCCATCCAGCATATACGAATATAAATCTCATATCGAAGTCACATGCAACCATCACATTTTTTGTCACAACATTTTTCCTTCCACGAAAGGATGTTTTTTGTGAAGAAGAAGCACATGCTCAAACATGCGTTTCAACTATTGCCCCAATACAATTCTGTTGTATGATATCACACAACATATTATTATTAATTTATTGCCAAATAAATAAATATTCTATATATTTAACTGTATCACCTTCAAATGAGGATATTTTCGTGAAAGACGTTCATGGATAGTATCTTAATTTTTTGGTTGAATAATCTCTGTGCCTAAAAAGCAAACAGGACGCAAAATTTCACGAAACCATTTTGTGATTATATGATTAGAATGTTGAAAATGATCACCAATTACACTATAACGTGTATTTTATCCTATAATCATAAAAAACATAGCAACTCCCTCCTCAACGTCGACTTTTTTTATCATTTTAAAAAAATCCCTTTTCTTTCAAAATATCACAGAAGTTCAGAAACACATGTTTTTGCATGCGAAACATTTTATGACTGATAGTTGGATGCCCATTGAAAATTTCAAACATTAACCCTTTTCCGGTAAGAGATGATGTCCTACAAGGTCTCCTACTAATAATACTTCTTTGGTTAGCAACTAAATAGCTAAACATAATTATATCTTCAATGTCATCCGATGTATGGTCATCCATTAAATCATCATCGCTTGAACCATCATTAGAGACATTAGAAATTTCACCAAACTCAACAGGCATCTCACTGGACAAAGACTTTTCATAAATTCTCCACTGAGTGTACTTATGTATTTGGAATAAATTTCCATAAGATTGTCTAAAAGTAGACACAGTATGTGATGGCCCGCAAATCCATGCCTTTGAGCCGACAATATTCCACATCGAATCAACTTAAAGTGGACGGAAGTACGAGTCTTCTGGGTTAAAGAAGAAAGAGGTAGAAGGAGAAGATAGAATCAACATCAGAATATCACAATCAAAGAAGAACAAAATACAATATAGAACAACAACTTTTAAATACAAAGAAATATGTACTGTTATATATACATACCATTATCAAAGTACGACAATCATCCATCACTTGGACGGCTTATTATTTGTCCTTACACAGCGGAAATAATAATTCAAGTATGTAGGTACGTCTTTGCCATCTAGCTTGTCTCTTGAGCTCCTTAACTTTTTAACATGAATCTGTACAACTCGGTCTGACCCGAGCATCATAATAAAAAACAACATCTGAGTCAGTCTGGAAAATCAGCATGAGAAAATCACACTCAATTGGATTATTGAAGTTTTGAAAAGCCTTTGAAACAAAGGTATCTCGTAAGACCACGCCATAAATAAATATGTCGCGTTTTTACCTTACAATAACCAAAACATTTTTATCAAATTCGTCTGGTATTATAATGGTGTCTATAGAAAGTAAAATAGAATCTAGCTGAAATACTTGCATCTCACGTTCCAGCAATAGTTGGGCACAATCAAAACCGTACAGGCGCTTATTAGAGATTGGATTCCATACAATGGCAAGGCTACTGGTGTACCGCCCCTCACAGTACCTGACCTAGATCAAAGTACCGAAGACCACTCCCGATCCCCTGCAACACAAGACCGGAGCTATACCTTATTGGATAGTCCAAATAAGGTCACCCCACTGTTGGAGCTAACAACCGCCTACACAGCCGAAATAAAAGGGACATCTTGACAGGGGAAACCTTACCCTACTTGGGTGCTACCCACTTAGCCTTGCTACACCTTTCCTGTTTTAGCCATTCCCGGTTGACGAGGCTTGAGGCTATGCATTACCTTTTAAAGAACACATTCACTTAGAATGCTCATCGTCCCCCTGACGATGTTCTGATAGCATTCATCCATACAAGTTGCCTTGGGTCTGAAAAAACCGAATCACCGTCTTCATAATCTTCATGGTCTTCATTCATAAACGTGTCAAACTTGATCGAAGTGTTTTTCGGATAATTAAATCAGATCCTGGTCTCTTCGAAACGATCAGTGCATTGGCCAATATTGATAGTCAGTTATTAAACTATCACATAACATCCACAAGCAACAATCAGGCCTTAAAAAATTTTCCAAATTTTTTATCTTAAAATATCTACTTAAGATATTAATTCAATATTTCAATACTTTGAAAATAGTTTTCAAAATTCTTTTATTCTCACGGAATAGATTTCAACCTTTCCCAATGCTTAGAATATTTCTCACTTCATTAGTTATTCAACACTTGGAAAATGTTTACTTATTTTTTTATTTCTTTTCTCAAAAATAATTTACAATTTTATTTTTAAATTTCCAACTGTTTCACATGAATTATATAAATTCCAGAATTACTTAGTCAGTTTTCTTTAATATTTCCAAAGCCATTTATGCTTATTTAAAATCCCAATTTCATTTCTGCTTCCTTGATGAACTTTATTTCACCTTCCGAAGTTTACCGCTGTAACGATCCTGACTCGACCTTCGAAAATCAGCACCGAATGCGACACTCGTATTCAAATGCCGTAGATCCAAATGTCGAATCTGGTTCGCCGGAGCTTATAACACATTAAGTACAACACAGCTGAAGAAATGAAATAATGCATTTGATACAATATCCAGATACAATGATGATACAATAGAATCAATACAATAAATATCAATACTATCAGTGATACAAGACACGACGGAAAGAGTATCTTCAATGCCAAACTTTAAGGACCCCATCTCCAATCCAAAGCTAGTGAGGACTCCCATCAAGTTGCACAAAGCTAAGCAAGGTCAGTCGTCCAAGACTAAAGAAGATCCCAAAGACTGAAAGCTACCAATCCAAAGACTTCGAAGGATATCGAATCTACACCTATTACTTGATTATCTGAAAACCCAACTCTAGACTGCCCGTGCGGAAAATAGTGGGCATGCTTTAGAATTTATTTAATTTCTCACAATATCCCTATAAGATCTTTCTTTTAAAATCTTATCCGTTATTATTAAACTTCACTTTCCATCTCGAGAGGATTTTATAATTGAATTTACAAAGTTAATTATAAAATTAGAACTTATTTCAATAAATATTAAGTATTATAATAAATAACTTTTTTGGAATATTCTAAATTCAATTAATAGTTTAAAGTTAAATAGTATAGTAGATTTTTAAAAAAGTTCCTTTTAAACAATTTCTATTTACTAAACAAAAATCTATTTTTAGCAAATCCAGTATTCACCAATTCGATTCATAAATTCCTCTTGATTCGTATCCCACGGACTATATCCACATTAATTACCATTTCTCTTATTTGAAATATATTCCACTATTTCCTTTCAATACAATTCCATTTTCCGATGTAAGTTAACACTGTTAACTTATATTTTTCACATATCCACTGTTACCGGTTTATCTCATTTATAAACCCCATTTATAAATTTATGAATCCCTTGATTTTTCCATCTATTTATAAAAACAATTTTATTTTAAAGTCTAATTTTAATTTCCTTCCTTAATAAATTTCAATTTATATCAAATATATTTTCAATTATTGCTTAAGTTCTTTTACATAATTTTAGAATATCCTTCAAGTTATTTTATATAATTTATTTCAAAAGTCTCTACTTAAATCAATTTTACGAATGGTTAAGTATAGCCCAAATTAGTCAATATATTTTATTCCACTAAATTCCCTTTAAAATAAATCCAATTCATAATATAAATTCTTACCATTCAAATTCTTTTTTTTAAATTCCTTCAAATTAATTATTTCCAAATTCAATTCCCAGGCTATTTAGAATTTAATAGTTTAATTCATACATAAACCACATCAATTTGTCCATCATATCATATCTCAATATATATATGAACAATAAATATTTTTGAGGAATCTAGTTGGATCCCTCCAACCTGTTTTTCCTACATCCACAGATGTTAGTAAACAAATAAAATACCAATCCCACTTCGAGGGGGATATTGCGGTATATTGGGTCATCCACGTCATCCACTATTATGCGGGGCGCATAGGGCTTCATCCACTATATAATGCGGGAATATCAATCACTCCAATATATATATATACACACTACAATATCTATAATATCATCCAACAGATAAATCATAAAATTATCAATTAAGTCAGGCATCCAATAATTTAAATTTAACATTTTAAAATTTAAATAAGGTTATCCAAATGAGTGAGAAAATCTCATCTTAATTTTTGTTTGCAATCCACTTCAATCTCGCCTCGGCTTCCCGATTTTTGACCTTGTATAACATTATAGGGTTTATTAACACTTGGAATATTCGAACGATTCTTTATCATTTAATAAAATTTAATTAACTAATAATTTTCCTTTTAAAAATCATTTTAGTAACTAAAATAAATTAAATAGGTTAATTAAACAAATTCATCAACTTATACATTATTATTTCTAAAATAAACTAGTAAATTTAAAATATGTTTGTATATTTATTTTATTTTGTATTTTTGAAATATTTACAAAAATATCTATATAGATTTCAAAACCTGTACACATGCATATTAAATTAAAAACAAAATTGTTTTAAATCTTACTGCAATTTTTTTTTGTTTTCTGTACATAACAGTATTTACCTTATTTTATACATATATGTGTAAAAATCCTTAAATTGAAAAATAAATAGCATATACATCTTACTATTAATAAATTTTCTATTTACTGTTCTATATATATATATATAAATAAATTTCAATTAAATTTAATTGTAAAATAAAAAAGCCGAATACGTTCTGCCTCGTCCAAACGATTCGCCACAAAACCCGTCATTCGCATGCAAGATCTGCTCACCCTCCTCAATCTGACAGATAATCGATCGGCTCCTCCCCATCGACGCCGACGCCGTGATTCGACTACAGCCACCCACCTAGCCTCATCCCTCTCTAGACATCGCGCGCAGCGATTGAATCGGGGAAGGCATGATTTGATTGTCGCGAGTCCTTCTACCTTCCTACGTTCCCGAGCCACCCTAAATTGCCATCTTGACCTTCACCTAACGCCATCGATCGTTACTCCTCCCTCGATTTAATTCGGCTTCGAGACTTTTTTTTTAAATCGAATTGGTGATGACAATTTCTTTTGACCACGATTTTGTTCTCTTTTTTTCATTTTTAAATTAGCTGAAGAGGCGAGGCTACGTTTTGAAATAGGCACACGTGATTTAACGAAGGCCGCCATTTTTTTCTTTTGAGAATGAGGGAAAGAAAAGAAGGAAACGAACGCGATTTAACAGAGAAAAGAGCGATTGCGTGCAAGGATAAAGACTAACAAGATATGAAAGCTCGCGTGTTGGATGCCTGCTACAGAGAAGGTACAAAGTTATGATGGTGAAATAAAACTGGCTGGTGGAAGAGTATCTCGGCTGAAGGAAATTTGACTGGTCAAACAATATGTTATATTTAAATTTAAATTCAAATCATTTTGAATTCATAGCTTAAAATTTAAACATCCTAACGAGGCGTGCCACTAGGCATTTATAATGTCATACCCCTATTTCGAACACAATGAAAAAGGTTTCGAGTTCTAATTCAATCGTATGGAGAAGATAGCTTTTGGACCCAGTTATTATATTGAATTTTCAGCGCCTTTACATGTCATATGGCTAAACGATAATTCCAAACATTATGAAATTGGAAATCCAATAATAATACAATATTACAGATCCAATGGAACTGGTTTCGTTGAATTCCAAGATGGTGCCTCAGAAGGCTATTTTTTAAATGTCAATTTAAACGACATATTTTAGAATTGAACAAATCACTGTTAAATTCAATTTTAACCCATTTATTATCTTCAGTACTATCAATATAAATTTTATAAGCCTCTGAAATATTTTTCACAAGCTTATACTCCAGGTTTTATATTTACCCAATTTTCAATTATTAAATTCAACAATTTAATTACCCACTAAATAGTTATATTTGAAATTCAAGTCAAAAATCAACACTTGAATATTTAAAATCAATTAAATATTCCAATTTCAAATATCTAAAAATTCTAGGTCGTTATAATCCTTCCCTCTTAAAATAATTTCGTTTCCGAAATTGCTAAAGCAGAAGAATGCCCTAAACCCATTAACTTATTAAAACTCGCTTAGTGAAAATTCGATGTTCACTTTTCTAATTCTTTAGTTCGAACTAAAAAATTAGTTTCAACTTCTAATTCCAAAATCTGTTTATTTCAATTCCAATTTGAAATCGTTCGTCGTTAAAAAAATTCAAAAATTTTCTAACTCCCAAAATTTTCGAATTTTTTTGGCATTATTAAGGTTTTGATACAAATTTAATTGCACACAAAACAATTTCCATACGCAATTTATAAGGTTTTGATACAAATTTAATTGCTACTAACCGATTGATATACCATTTCATTCACTTTAAATGGTTTACAACTCAATTTCATACATTCAATTCTTTTTTAAACGAAACGAACTCATATTCATTTCAATTGATTTCAAAATCAATTCTATATGCTTATATTAAGTCATAGAATTTTATATAATCTCGTTTTCGTCCAACGACAATTATTTCTATGTAAATTCGGTGATATTCATGTGAATAAACAATTACTTAAGCTTATAACCATTTTAAATTGATTCCAGTACAATTTATATAATATCATTCCATTTCTAATTTATTCCCAATCCATTCACTTGCATTTCATTCCATTCTTGTGTTGGTTTCATTTAAGACCATTTCATTAAGCTCGAAAACATTCCATATCTTTTATTTTCTTCAAGTTATTTCAACTCCATAATAATTTCATTTCATCTTAACTTGTTGCGACTAAAACTATTCCATTTTTAACATTATAACATATGTTCATTTAATTCAACCAACTTCCATTTCTTTTTGCAATAAATTCTATTTCCATTTTTAATTTGATTCTTATTTAATCAAATTCCATCCATTTATTTATTCAATTCAGTTAGTTTATTCACTCAATCAATTTTATATGTTTAATTTTCGTACTCAATTCATCCTAAATCATTTTATTAATAACAAGGCCACTTTCAACTTATTTCTACTCACTTGGATTTTAATTTTCATACGCAATTCATCCCGAATCATTTTATTAATAACAAGGCCACTTTCAACTTATTTCTACTCACTTGGATTTTTATTTTCAACTCAAACCATTTCTATTTTAATCCAATTCCATTTCAATTTGACAATACTTACACTTATATTTAATTCACTAACAATCCAAGTTGAATTCTATTTATAACTCGAGTTCATTTCAAAACTTCATTATTTACTCACATTTAAACTTGTATTCAACCCAATTAAAACTCATTAACATATTCAATTAACTAATTTATTCCAAATTAATGTGCTTCCAACTTGTAATTCAATATTTGATCACTTTATTATTTTGCTTGAGTTCAATTCTTTTTTGTAATTCAAGTTTGGATTTCTATTTTATTTCCAAAATACAAAACAATTTTATTTTAACTTATATTTTTCACACTTCTACCCATTTTAAGTTTGACCATATTCGTATTTCATTTTAGCTCGAGATTATACACTCATTTATAGCCAAGAATATTTTTATTCAATGGGTTTCAATTCTTTTATAAGCTACCGGAATTTATTTATTCCAATTCAATTTCTTATTTAATTAGCCTATGCTAAGTTCAATTTCATGCCATTCTTTTTAAATTCTCTAGGTAAGGATTTTATTTCATTCAATATTATCTATAACTCACTGAATTTTATTCCAATCCAATTTCATTTCAACTTAATTCAAATACAACTAGATTTTATTTTCAGTTTAATTCAAATCAACTCAATTTTAAACATAGCTTAAGTTCATTTAATTCAACTCACTTCCATTTACTTGGCTTAAGTTAATTTCAATCCAATTTAATTTTATTTCTCAATCCAAATTTAATCTTATTTTTTTCCCAATTCAATCACATCCAAGCTTTAATTTACTTCACCAATCTATTTCTTCACCCTTAATTAAATCTCATTTATTTTCTCTTGTATAACTTGTACTTATACAATTTTCCTATATTAGTTATATTAACTATTTCAAATTTTAAAATCTTGTTTAACTATAATGTTATCATCAAAACATTTCAATCATATATAGTGATTTCAAAAAATTATTTTCTTTTATATCAAAATATATTATTTGGGGTAAAATTATTTCATTCACCCCTTTTCGAAAATAATACTTTGTCGGATTGTTCTATTCAAGTGTTTAGAATCCCCTTCGATAAAGTTGTGCAGACCGTCCAACCAAGGTTCATAAGCCACTCAATAAATCAATCAACACAATATAAAACTATTTTATAGTCACTAAGAAATACGCGCTCATATCTATTAATACGCTTAAACTCATTCTAGAATACTACTGACTCTATCTCTAGTGAGTAATCCCCACCAGAGCCAAGGTTCTCGCTTAACTTTCAGCTCTGATACCAACTGAGATGGCCCGCAAATCCATACCCCTTTGAGCCCACATTGTTCACGTCAAATCAGCTCAAATTGGATGGAAATAAGAGTCTTCAGGGTTAAAGAAGAAAGAGGTGGAAGGAGAAGATATAAACAACATCAGAGTTTCACAATCGCAGCAGAAAAAAGTACAATATAAAACAACAGCTTTTAAATACGAAGAAATCTGTACTATTATATATACATACCATTATCAGAGTACAACAATCATCCATCACTTTGGACAGCTTATTATCAGTCCTTACACAGCGAAAATAATATTTCAAGTGCGGAGGTACGTCTCTGCCATCCAACATGTCTCTTGAGCTCCATAGCTTTTTAATCTGAATCTGTACAACTCGGTCTGACCCGAGCATCATAATAAAACAACACCCGAGTAAGTCTGGAAAACCAGCATGAGAAAATCACGCTCAATTGGATTATTAAAGTTTTCAAAAGCCTTTGAAACAAATGTATCTCGTAAGACCACGCCATAAATAATATGTCGGGTTTTTACCTTACAATAACCAAAACATTTTTATCAAATTCGTCTGATGTTATAATAGTGTCTATAGAAAATAAAATAGAATCTAGCTGAAATGCTTGCATCTCATGTCAGGACCTGCCATTCCGTACCATTCAAATCGACAATAATCCACACATGTCGGACTTGAATGATGCGAAATAACAGATTGTAAATAAATTTGGAGCAAATGAAATCAAATACATAGAATCACAGACATAGAACAATCAGAATACTCACAGCGGAATATAAAATAACATAGTAGTTTATGAAGCTACTATAACAGAGCCTCAAACCAAATACATAATACAGTCTAAAAACAACATAATAGAAATCCCAAATACATAGAAGTTCACTAATACATGAGAC
Organism: Allium cepa; assembly: GCA_030765085.1. Taxonomy (NCBI): domain Eukaryota; kingdom Viridiplantae; phylum Streptophyta; class Magnoliopsida; order Asparagales; family Amaryllidaceae; genus Allium; species Allium cepa. The sequence goes on along the minus strand of JASFAV010000025.1, from coordinate 1,245,404 downwards.
AAACTAGAACAGTTGAAACAGAATAGATATAAATGTAGATAGGCAGAAACTCCAGCAAAGACCAGCTCCAGAAAGAGAATCCAAAGCTGTGAATACTCAGGCTTACCCGAGCGTAAAGCAAAACACAAAACACTCGAGTCAGGACAATATATACTTATAATGTCAACCAACTCAAGTGAACTGTAATAAAAGTACAATTAACTTAAAGGATGCCTGGGACCATCCATCCTCTAAGGATCCGTCAAACTATTTAATATATAATAATATTGCGCTATTATAATAATGTCTACAATAAAATAAACATACTTTTAAATAGCGTTTCGGGCTACCCATATTACCCTTTACACATAATAGTCCCAGTAGTCCATCCAATATCATGACATCTCCAGATCGGGAAACTATCAGAGGATACCACATGGGCTACAGGGGAAAAACAAACTCATAGTAAAGGTTCGGTATGGTAGGTGACACGGCACACAAGGCAATGCCAGGGTAGATATACCAATTACGCACACGGGCTGGTGGTAACGCAGAAGCCACATACCCCCACCCTGAACAACACTCCAAAATCAAGGGGTGCACCCAATCAATCACAACAGTAATAGAATGGTATCGAAGAAGTGTGTCCAGCCAGCGGTGCTACCTCCTTTGGCCCAAGATCGCTCCTGTTTTAGCCACCTTAAGCTAACTCACGAGAGTTAGGTCTACGTAATGTACCTTAGGAACGTTGTCATCATCCTACTTCATTCTGGAATCTCCACCACGTACATAGTTTTTAAAGTGGTTTTTGGTATCGACAGAGAGTATGTCCATATCTGATCCCGGTCTCTTTAACAACCAATCGTTATTATAACCCGTAGTTATAATTTAAAAATGGTATTTATTCAAAAATCAAATATCATTTAACAATTCAATATCATTTAAAATCAATTTCAAAAATATTAAACTTATCATTTCATTTAAAAACCATATTCATTTTATTAAATTTAAAATACCATTTCAAATTACATTTCAAAAATAGTTTATATTTCAACTCGAATTACTTCATTTAAATCATTAAAAATGAAGTTATTACATTTAATAATTAAGTGGCTTAATTTCCAAAATTTTAAACTTTTCAAAGTTCATTCATTCACTTGATTTTATCAAAATAGTGAAAATTCACCTTTCGCAGCATTTAGAAAACGCTACGGAAAGTTACATGCAAACGGTTCAATTTAACAACAGACAGCATTTAAAAATGCTGTAATAGGTTTACATTAGTTTTAAAGAAAACTTAGTTAAATTCAACAATTATAGCACTTACAAAAATGCTATAATAGCCTGTAATTAAATTTAGCCATTTGGTTCATTATTATCAACTACAGCATTTACAAATGCTGTCATATCATTTACATTAGAAATAATAGCATTTCAGAAATGCAGTTAAATAACTTCAAATATTCAGTATAATTTCACAAACAATTATATTTTTGTTTAAATCATTTTTAACTTATAAAATCATATAATTTCACTTTTATAATCATCATTTAATCTTCCTTAAATTCATGATTTTATAAAGTTAAATTTCCATTCAAAAAATCAAGATTTAATAATAATTCACTTATTAAATTCCAACATTCAATTTAAATTCATTAAATTAAATTTTAACTTAACACTTAAGTTTAAATTCTTAAATATAACTGAATTTCATTTTTATTTACATAACTTAATATTCACTTTTAAGCCAAATTCACAAATTTCCAAATTTAGTTATATTTCCAAATTTCAACTTAAATAATCATTCATTTCACGTTTTAAATTTATTCAAAAATCATTAATATATTATAAAATCATTTTAAATTCATTTAACTTAAAAATATCATAATTTCATATTTAATTTAAATTCCATTTATAATTAAATCAAAATTTCCAAAATAACTTACATTCAAATTTCCTAACTTTTCCATGATTTATTTCACTTATAAATTTTCAGAAAATCAATAATATTTTACAAAAATCATCTTTAATTATGTTTAAATCAAAATATTATAATATTTACATTTCTAAAATATTTTTAAATTTTTTAGAAAACATATATTTAACTAGGGGTCTGTATATAATTTTCTAGGCTAGGTAAAGTGATACGGGTAATATATCATTTCAACCCGTAATTTACAAAGAAAACCCAGGTTTTATCATTTTAAACCCGCAGTCTCAAGTAAATGAAATAAATTGAAAATCGTTTTAGGCCTATCATTTCAACCCATAACGATTTTACCCTATTCTAAAGTCCGTTCGGGTATGTATCATTTCAACCCATAGTGATTCTAATCTAAAGGGAACTTGTAGTGTGATAAACTGATATAAACAAAAGAACATCATAATATAACAGTAACATATGATATAACAGGTTTTTTAGCATGGATAAACATCATATAATCATAACATATCAGATATAATATGGTGATGCATTTTACAGATTCACAAGTGGTCGATTTACTAGTTATATATGTACAAATTGTCTGGTGAGAATAACTCACTGGTATAGCTGGAGATGACAACAACAAATACACAACTGAGATCCACACAAGCACGATAGCACGAAAAGGATTCGAGTGAGAGAGCCAAAGGTAAATTTCCTTGAAAATAAATCAAACAAAACAATACAACAATTATAAGCTTTCAATTCAAAAATGATTAAACTATGCAAGAATTAACTGCATAAATCAAAGCTGAAATGCTTTTCGCTTGCTTCCAACATTCTTTAGGCTCCGCCATAGATGGAATACATGTCTAAGGCAAGGGTTTGGATCTGTTTATGGGTGGATATGGGTCGGCCAAACATGTTTGAAGATGGTGCAAAGGTGGTGAGCATGAAACAACAACAAACAAACAACATCACATGATTTTTCAAGCAAAGCAAGGCTCGGCCAAGGCCACAAGGGGCATGACCATCTCTGGTACGGTTAAGAGGTGACATGGAAGATGTGTTTCAGGTCGGCTGGAGGTGGTGGTGGTGGATTAGGTGGCGGCTAAGGGGTGATGAAGTTGGTGGAAACATTTATATGCTCGGCTATAGTATGTAGTTGGAGTTTTGGAGCATTTGGTGAAGGATCATCAAACAATGGAGCCTCGGCCTGGGGTGGCCAGTGAGGAGGAGGTGGTGGTGACATGTTTAGGTGGTGGTGGAGGCCGCAAGGATGGTGGAGGAGCATGGCCGAACCTAAAAGAAGAAGAGACAAGTGCAAAAGTATAAGAATTCAAGCATAAACAATGAAAAAAGAAATAAAGTTTGCCAATTTTTTTCTGCAAAGGAGATAGGCCGAAATTTTTCCAGAAATGAGAAAAAAAATGTTTATTTGAAGAGGAAATGAGATAGGCAGCTGAAGGAATGAGGAGATATGGCCAACTGAATGAAAAGTAATGTTGAAATGTGAAAAGGTGTGAATACAAAAAGGCATTAAGAAATAAAAAGTCACAAACCTTTTCAAATTTCTCCGATTTCTTTTTATAAATTTAAATAACTGAAAATACTTATAAATTCAGTTAAAATTCGAAAATATAACAAATAAAAAAATATAAAAATATAAATATTAATTATATATGATTAAAATAAGAAAATAGCACAGAAAATGAAAACTAGTCTAGAAAATTTAAAAATAAATGGAATAAACTTTGGGAAAATTTTAGGGACTTGGAAAATATTTATAAATAAAGATAAGAACATAAAATAAAAATGCATTCACAAAAATAAATAAATAAATTTAAATTAAATATAATTTAAATGAAGAAAATAGCAGAAAAATAGAAACTAGCCTTTAAAAATAGGAAATAAATGCAATAAATTTTGAAAAAAATTCTATTATCACTTTAAAAATATTTAGAAATGAATTTTCACAAATAAAGCAAATTTAAAATAATTTCAAAATGAAATAAAGTCAAATTTAAATTATATTCAAAAATTTAGGGTTGTTACACTCTCCCCCACTCAAATCTTTTCGTCCTCGAAAAGAACGGGCAAGGAAAATAAAGAGAAACAAGATAGAAAAACAAAATAGTACCTGAAACGAATAATTTCAGATTCGAAGCATGAATGCTCTCCTCCGTTTTCCAGGTAAAATCTCGATCATCAGTACTCCACTGTATTTTGACCAGATTAACAGATTTCCTTCTGAGCTGCTTCGTACCACTGTCGACAATACGAAGTGGCTTCTCTCAACAGTCATATTAGGCTCAATATCCAAACTATCAAGAATAGAAGGCTGGAAAATAAGAGACGGATCATGAAGATGACGACGAAGATGCGAGACATGGAATACATCGTGCACTCCAGAAAGCTTCTCGGGAAAATCCAGACAATAAGCCAAAAAACCAACTCTTTCCACAATCCGGAAAGGACCAATGAACCTAGGAGAAAGCTTCCCTCTATGACCAAAGTGAATGACATTCCTCAAGGATGAAACCTTAAGGAACACCTGATCACCAACAGAAAATTCCAAATTCCGCCTACGCCTATCAACATACTTCTTCTGCCTATCCTGAGCGGCTCTTAATCTCCTCAACTTTCTCAGAAGCTTCCAAAATCACATCGGGACCAAGAATCAAATGATTACCGGATTCAATCCAGCAATATGGAGATCTACATGGTCGTCCGTATAGAGTAGCAAACGGGGACATTTTGAGACTGGCCTGAATGCAAATATGGAATGAGATAGATAAAAGATCAAGAATAGACTGAAAAACAGAAGATAAGATTATACCTGATAGCTATTATTGTAGGTGAATTTGGCAAGATGGAGATAATCTTCCCAAGATCCTCCATAATCAAGCACACAAGCACGAAGAAGATCCTCGAGAATCTGATTCACTCTTTTCGTTTAACCGTCGGTCTATGGATGGTAAGCAGTGCTCAGATTCAGAGGAGTACCTAGACAATCCTTAAAAGCTTTTCAGAACTGACTGGTGATGATAGGGTCACGTCACAAACAATACTAAGAGGAACACCATGGAGACGAACGATCTCTCTCATGTAGATCTCAGATAAGCTAGAAGCAGAACGAGTAGACTTGACCGGAATAAAATGAGCGGACTTGGTCAGTCTATCAATAATAACCCAGGTACTCTCATTACCTCTTCGAGTCCTCGGTAAACCATCGATGAAATCCATGAAAACCTGTTCCCACTTCTAGTTGGGAATCTCAAGGGGCTGCAGCAAACCAGGGGTCTTCTAGTGATCGGCTTTGACTTGCTGACAAGTAGCACACCGACTAACAAAGATAGAGATATCCCTTTTCATCCCCTTCCACCAATAAAGCTTCTTCATATCCCGATACATCTTTGACACACCAGGATGAATAGAAAGCCTGGATCGATGATTCTCCTGAAGAAACTCTTGCCTCAAACCATCAACATTCGGGACACAAATCCTGCCATTAATCCTCAAAATCCCTCTATCATCAATCCGAGCTCCACTACTACCACCAACCCTATTATGAGCACTCTCCTTCATCAATCTAAGCATCTCATCCTCGTCATGCTTAGCCATAATACAATCCAAAAAAGGAGAAGAAGAAACAACAAGCTGACACAACAAAGCCTTCTTCCGACTCAAAGCATCAGACAAAACATTAGCTTTACCGGGAGTATAACTAATATCGAGGTCGTAAGAAGCCAGAAACTCAAGCCAACGAACTTGCCTCTGATTCAAATCCTTCTGGGAGAAGATATATCTCAAAGACTGATGATCGGTGAAAAGCTCAAACTTGGTTCCAAGAAGATAATGCCTCCAAAGCTTCAAAGCAAAGACAACAGCAAGCAACTCTAAGTCATGAGCAGCATAATTTGCCTCGTGGGTTTTCAACTGACGGCTGGCATAGGTAATGACCCTACCATCCTGCATGAGAACAGCACCTAAACCCTCATGACTAGCATCAGTATATACCGTAAATCCATCACTTCCGTTCGGAACGGTAAGAACTGGTGCGGAAGTTAGCTTGCTCTTTAACTCATCGAATGCAGCCTTACACTGATCACTGCAGATAAATTTAGCATTCTTACGAGTCAACGATGTGAGAGGTGCAACAATCCAAGCAAAAGTCTCAATGAATCTTCAGAAATAACCGACAAGCCTAGAAAAGTATGAATATCAGATGGAGTCTTTGGAGCTTCCCAATCCTGAAACAGAATAGGGAGAACATAAGGACAACAGGAAAGATAGAATTACTAAAATAATAAAGAAAAGAGAAGAAAGAAAGACTTACATTAATCGCAGCGACGTTGACTGGATCAACTGAAACTCCATTACTAGAAACAATATGTCCGAGATATCAGACTTCATCCTTCAGAAATGGCATTTAGAAAATTTATCCTTCAACAGATGATTTCTGAGAGTCTCTAGAACATATTTCAAATGCGACTTATGCTCATCCTTAGTCTTAGAAAAGACAAGGATATCATCAACAAAGACTAGCACAAATTTATTAAGCACAGCACGAAAAACACGATTCATCAAATCAACAAAGAAAGCAGGAGAGTTAGTCAAACCGAAAGGCATGACTAATCATTCATAAAACCATTCTTAGTGCGGAAAGCAGTCTTAGGAATGCTATCCTCCTCAACCCTGAGCTAATGAAAACCAGTGGCAAGATTAAGATGAGAGAAAACTATGGCACCATAAAGCTGATCAAACATATCACTGATACGATGCATTGGATATCTGTTTTTCATAGTGAGCTTGTTCAGCTCCCTATAATCAATACACATCCGAGAGAACCATCAGACTTGGTGATAAAAACCATCGCGGCTCCCCATTCAGAAAAATTAAGCCTAATCATACCCTTTGAAGACAATTCCTCAATTTGCTTTCCCAACTCAACCTTCTCGCGGGGTGCCATTCTTCTAGGAGGAAGAACAACAGGTCAAGCACTAGGAATAAGATCAATCCAAAAATCAATTTCCCGCTTCGGAGGCAAAGAAATGACTTCACCAAATACATCGGGATATAATCTAACAACAGGAGTTGAATCAAGATCACTGGGAGAAGAATCCAGAGAATAAATAAAGTTGCCAGCAAAATCCTGAGGCAGACGACACTGAATAATTAAGGAATTCCCTTGATCATCAACAAGACGAACAGTCCAGGCTTTATAAGAGATATGTGCATCATGATGCACTAACCAATCCTGACCAAGCAGTAAATCAAAAGCATCGAAGCCCAAAACATAAAAATCACCACAAAAGCAATGATTAGAATGGAGAAGTTTCACTTCTCGACAAATCCAATTAAGGTTAGCAGGACCCCCAATAGGATTTGAAACACATAATGGAACAGAAGCATACTCAGAAGAGAGGAGATGCTCAAACTTATCACACAAAGCAACATAAATAAAAATGTGTGAAGCACCAGTATAAAATAAAACACGAACTGGATGATGGAATAAAGTAAATGAACCCTGGAGAGTACCTTGGTTATCATTAGAAGCAGGAGCAGGTGGAGGAACAGGAGATGATGCAGAAGTGACAGCAAAGATACCAAAAGGAGTACCCCTCTGCTGGGTAGGTCAGTCTTTCTTAAAATGACCAGACTGGAGACAGATATGGCAAAGATCACGCCAAGCCAACCGAGCAGGTGGAGGAATAGCAGCTCCATATAAAGTAGGACAGCTATTGGCATAGTGCCCCTTCTGATCACACCTAAAGCAAGTGATGGAGGAGAGATCAACTGGTTGCCTCCGAGTAGGAGCAGATGATGAAGATAAAGCAAGCCAAAGATAAATTAAGATAAGACAAGAGAATTCATTTGGATGAATATCCTAAAGAAAGAAAAATATAACAAGGTACATACGAAAGAAAGGAAGTTAGAAAACATTTGAAAATCCTTTGAAACAAGAAAATTTTATATATCAAAAATATCTTTGAAAATCCTTTGAAAACATTTTGAAAAATCATTTTGTACTTTGAAAATACGTCTCTCACAAAAATATGATTCTGAGATTGATTTAACCCATTCTGGGTAGAAATACGCTATCTCTAGTGAGTTTTTGCTCCATAGAGGCAATGGTTTGCCAAAAACCAAAGCTCTGATACTAACTGTCACGACCCACCATTTCGTACCATTCAAATCAACAATAATCCACACATGTCAGACTTGAATGATGCGAAATAACATATTGTAAATAAATTTGGAGCAAATGAAATCAAATACACGGAATCACAGACACAGAACAATCATAATAACTCGCAGCGGAATATAAAATAAATAGTAGCTCTTGAAGTACTATAACAGAGTCTCAAACCAAATACATAATGCAGTCTGAAAAACACATAATAGAAATCCAAAATACATAGAAGTTCACTAATACATGAGATAAACTAGAACAGCTGAAACAAAAATAGATATAAATGTAGATAGGCAGAAGCTCCAGCAAAGACCAGTTCCAGAAAGAGAATCCAAAGCTGTGAATAGTCAGGCTGACCCTAGCGTAAAGAAAAACACAAAACACTCGAGTCAGGACAATATATACTTGTATAATGTAACCCAACTCAAGTGAACTGTAATAAAAGTACAAGTAACTTAAAGGATGTCTGGGACCGCCCATCCTCTAAAGGTCCGTCAAACTATTTACTATATAGTAATATTGCGCTATTATAATAATGTCTACAGTAAAATAAACATACTTTTAAATAGCGTTCCGGGCTACCTATATCAACATTCACACAAAATAGTCCCTGTAGTCCATCCAATGTCACGACATCTCCAGATCAGGAAACTATCAGAGGATACCATACGGGCTACGGGAGAAAAACAAACTCATAGTAAAGCCTCGGTATGGTAGGTGACACGGCACACAAGGCAATGTTAGGGTAGGTATACCAATTATGCACACGGGGTGGTGGTAACACAGCAGCCACATATGCCCACCCCGAACAACACTCCAAAATCAAGGGGTGCACCCAATCAATTGCAACAGTAATAGAATGATATCGAAGAAGTGTGTCCAGCCAGAGGTGCTACCTCCTTTGGCCCGAGATCGCTCCTGTTTTAGCCACCTTAAGCTAACTCGCGGGAGTTAGGTCCACGTAATGTACCTTAGGAACGTCGTCACCATCCTACTTCATTCTGGAATCTCCACCGCGTACACAGTTGTTAAAGTGGTTTTCGGTATCGGCAGAGAATATGTCCATATCTGATCACGGTCTCTTTAACAACCAATCGTTATTATAACCCGTAGTTATAATTTAAAAATGGTATTTATTTCAAAAATCAAATATCATTTAACTATTCAATATCATTTCAAATCAATTTCAAAAATATCAAACTTATCATTTCATTTCAAAACCATATTCATTTTATTAAATTTAAAATACCATTCAAATTACATTTAAAAAATAGTTTATATTTCAAATCGAATACTTCATTTAAATCATTAAAAATGAAGTTATTACATTTAATAATTAAGTTATTAAATTTCCAAAATTTTAAACTTTTCAAAGTTCATGCATTCACTTAATTTTATCAAAACAGTGAAAATTCGCCTTTCGCAGCATTTAGAAAACCGGAAAGTTACATTCAAACAGTTCAATTTAACAACAGACAGCGTTTAAAAACGCTGTAATAGGTTTACATTAGTTTTGAAGAAAACTTAGTTAAATTCAACAATTATAGCACTTACAAAAATGCTATAATAGCCTCTAAATAAATTTAGCCATTTGGTTCATTATTATCAACTACATCATTTACAAATGTTGCGATATCATTTACATTAGAAAGAATAGCATTTCAGAAATGCAGTTAATTAACTTCAAATATTCGGTATAATTTCACAAAAAGTTATATTTCTATTTAAATCATTTTTAACTTAAAAAATCATATAATTTCACTTTATAATCATCATTTAATCTTCCTTTAATTCTTGACTTCATAAAGTTAAATTTCCATTCAAAAAATCAAGATTTAATAATAATTCACTTGTTAAATTCCAACATTCAATTTAGATTCATTAAATTAAATTTTAACTTACCATTTAAGTTTAAATTCTTAAATATAACTGAATTTCATTTTTATTTACATAACTTAAAATTCACTTTTAAGCCAAATTCACAAATTTCCAAATTTATTTATATTTCCAAATTTCAACTTAAGTAATCATTCATTTCACATTTTAAATTTATTCAAAAATCATTAATATATTATAAAATCATTTTAAATTCATTTAAATTCAAACTATCATAAATTTATCATAATTTCATATTTAATTTAAATTCCATTTATAATTAAATTAAAATTTCCAAAATAACTTACATTCAAATTTACTAAATTTTCCATGATTTATTTCACTTATAAATTTTCAGAAAATCATTAATATTTTACAAAATCATCTTTAATTAATTTTAAATCAAAATATTATAATATTTACATTTCTAAAGTATTTTTAAAAAAATTTAGTAAACATATTTTTAATTACGGGTCTATATATAATTTTCTACGTTAGGTAAAGTGATACGGGTAATATATCATTTCAACCCATAATTTACAAAGAAAACATGGATTTTATCATTTCAAACCCATAGTCCCAAGTAAATGAAATAAACTGAAAATCATTAAGGCCTATCATTTCAGCCCATAACGATTTTTCCCTATTCTAAAGTCCGTTCGGGTATGTACCATTTCAACCCATAGTGATTCTAATCTAAAGGGAACTTGTAGTGTGATAAACTGATATAAACAACAGAACAACATAATATAACAGTAACAAATGATATAACAGTGTTAAAGCATGGGTGAACATCATATAATCATAACATATCAGATATAATATGGTGATACATTTTACAGATTCACAAGTGGTCGATTTACTAGTTATATAGGTACAAATTGTCTGGTGAGAATAACTCACTGGTATGGCTGGAAATGACAACAACGAATGCACATCTGAGATCCACAGAAGAAAGATAGCACGACAAGGATTCGAGTGAGAGAGCTAAAGGTAAATTTCGTTGAAAACAAATCAAACAAAACAATACAGCAATTATAAGCTTTCAATTCAAAAACGATTAAAGTATGCAAGAATTAACTGCATAAATCAAAGATGAAATGCTTTGCACTTACTTCCAACATTCTTTAGGCTCGGCCATAGGTGCAATACATGTTTAAGGCAAGGGTTTGGATCTGGTTGTGGGTGGATATGGGTCGGCCAAACATGTTTGAAGATGGTGCAAAGGTGGTGAGCATGAAACAACAACAAACAAACAACATCACATGATTTTTAAAGCAAAGCAAGGCTCGACCAAGGCCACAAGGGGGCACGGCCATCTCTGGTACGGTTAAGAGGTGACATGGAAGATGTGTTTCAGGTCAGCTGGAGGTGGTGGTGGTGGAGTAGGTGGCGGCTAAGGGGTGATGAAGTTGGTGGAAACATTTATATGCTCGGCTATGGTATGTAGTTGGAGTTTTGGAGCATTTGGTGAAGGATCATCAAACTATGGAGGCTCGGCTTGGGGTGGCCAGTGAGGTGGAGGTGGTGGTGACATTTTCAGGTGGTGGTGGAGGCGGCAAGGCTGGTGGAGGAGCATGGCCGAACCTAAAAGAAGAAGAGACAAGTGCAAAAGTACAAGAATTCAAGCATAAACAATGAAAAAAGAAATAAAGTTTACCAATTCTTTTTCTTCAAAGGAGATAGGCCGAAATTTTTTCAGAAATGAGAAAAAAATGTTTAAGTGAAGAGGAAATGAGATAGATGGCTAAAGGAATGAGGAGATATGGCCAATTGAATGAAAAGTAATGTTGAAATGTGAAAAGGTGTGGATAGAAAAAGGCATTAAGAAACAAAAAGTCACAAACCTTTTCAAATTTCTCCGATTTCATTTTATAAATTTAAATAACTGAAAGTACTTATAAATTCAGTTAAAATTTGAAAAAAAAATAAACAAAATATAAATAAATAAATATTAATTATATATTGTAAGGACCCGCAAATCCGTACTCCTTGAATAGACACAAATCTCCATTGATTAACTCAAGATGAACGGAAATACGAATTCTTAGGGTTTAAGAAGAAGAAAAAGATAGAAGAATAGAGAAAAGATAGAACATAAAGGAAAGAAAACAACAGAACAATATCAGAATCTCACAATCGCAGCGGAACAACATATAATAAATAAATGAATAATCTTTAAACAAAGAACTATATCAGTTATTACATTACATCACATTACATTACATAATCAGATTTTACAACAACAAACAGCGGAAAAGAAATACTATATACTAGTGAATATGCCATGCCATCCTACTTGCCTCCAGCAACTTCCGAATTCCAGAATATCCTGATAAACCTAACTCTAGACTGCCCGTGTGGAAATTGGTAGGCACCCATTAGGAAGGAAAACAATAAACTCCGAGTCAGTCATGTGACTGGTGTGAGAACTAAAACAGTTTATTTTTTTTCTAAAAAAAGCAAAACAGAGGAATATTTTTAAAGTGAATTCGAAATGCTTTTAAAAATGAAACTACCATAAGACCTCCCACCACACACACAATGCAAACGCAGACTTGGAGGAGATTTCTTCTTATGTTAGTCAAAGATGTTTACTACGCAAAATCAAATCATTTTTGATATTATTATTAGTGCATAGTGTAGAAAACATTTCGAAAGTAGAATATAAATCTTAGCCAGCATAGGTACCATTATATTATGCCTACTATAGCTACCATATTAGATGGCAGGTTCTACAACTAAAACCGTACAAGGCTCGTATTGTTTCTTTGGATTTCCAAGAAATGGTCAGGCCAAGGAACTTCCCATTGCCACATGGAAACGCCTCTGGAATGACGTCCCGAGAACCTAACCGGATCTCTGCCAACACAAGGCCGGGTTACCCCTAACTGGGTAACTACTGACACGAATATGCCATCCCCCGACCGTAATCGATCTCTATCCGAGGATCCTCGATTTCCAACAACCACAAAGCAATAAATTTGCAGCAACAACATAAGTTAAGTATCTAGGCTCCATACCATGATACCACCTCTATCCAGAAGGAATGACATACACTAAAGGGGCGCTACCCCCTAATAACCTTGCCGCATCCTTCCTGTTTTGACCATTTTCGGGGTGTGAGGTCCGACGCAGTCTCGTCCACAAAGCTACCCTTTATACAAAACCATGCTTCGATTCAACAAATGCTCAACAGCACTTAGCATATCACACTACCAAATTGGGAGTATATTATTAATAACCTTCAACTACATAACCTCTGAGCTCGTACGTCTCAGAGAAGGGTATTAATACTAAGAGAATGAATTCTCCGCCACCAACAGATATGTATTTGAAAGAAATCAGCTTTATATCTCAATTTGTAATGTCAGACATATAATCCATACAAGTCTGCTCCGGGATCGAACAGAACCGAAGGCACTTACAAAGAAGTCCTTGCAATCCGGATATTAACTAATCACGTCCAGACTTCCCATCACATATAGAATCTCTATACCGGGGCCATTCGGTGCAGAGACATTTGACGGTAATCTTTCTGTTTTCAAAAATATCCGGTCTTCAACACTGGTTATCAAATGCAATCCATAACGATGTATCACATATTCGGAATGGGTTATACGACCCCAAGGTCCTTTCCCAGCTAACCCGAACAGTGAGCGCTTATTCAAAAATAAGTGTGGCATTCAAATTCAAGCAAATCACAACAAATACCCATTCAAAGGTAAATATTGATAATCGGTTATTGAACTATCAATGGATATGCACAACATCACCAGATTCCAAATAGTTTCTCAAATTATTTATTTTCCAAAAATATCTTTACAAGATATATAATTTCAATACTTCAAAAATAAATCAATATTTATTTTTAAACAAATTCCCCTTTCTTTTATAAATTCCATAGTGAATTTATATTTCAAAATATCTACTGATATACGGTTTTCAATAGATTTCAAATATTCATTTCCAATTTATCTTTACAAAGATAAATTCTCAAAAACGTTTCATTTCATATTGGAAAAGCATTTCCATACTTATTAATAATAAGTAGTTCACAAATCTATTTATTTTCAACACTTGGAAAATATTCTATATACTTAAATCACAATTAAGTATATATTTTATTCTTTGTGGAAAGTGTTCTTTTAAACACATTTATTTGAGTCAAAACGAATGTTGCGTAAAACATCGTTACGACAACTCAAAATCATTAATATAGGGATTCGAAGTTAAGATAGATATATAAATCCCAATACTATATAAAACATTTCCTTCCGGAAATCATTTACTATAACAACAGTGTTATAGTCCACCATTTCCTCCTATTTCTCGAAAACGTCTATTTCAACAATGAATGTTGAAATCTATGGTTTCGAACTGTAGCATCCCGTATTTTTGAGCCATTGAATTTGAACATTTGATTCGTTTTAAATGTTTAATGTGGATTCTTAATTGATTTTGAAATGAATGGATTCGGGTTCAATCAATGAAATAAGATATAATTTTTAATTATAGTAATTCCGGTTGAATTTGAATAATGGGAAAATAATAATTTAAATATTCGGAATTGAAATAAAAGTAAATCTAGACGTGAATAGTGATAAAAATGGTTTTAAAAATTTATTTTGAGTTATTTGAGTGTAAATAGCGTTGTTGGATTTTTAGATGGATCTAAAGGTTAATAAGTTATTATTGGGGATTTTATATTAAATTAAAAATGAATTTAATATTATTAAAATGCAATTAATCGGATTTTGGTCTAGAATGGGCCAGAATGATTCTTAATGTGATTATAAATTTTATGTGATTTATTGTTAAGTTAGTAAAATTCTAAAAGTAAAATTTTAAGCGTTTTCGACAATTTTGAAAATCGCTCGATTTAATAGACGAGTTAAAATAGCCTTCCGGGGCACAGTCTCGGAATTCGACGAAACCAGTTCCGTTGGATCCGTAATAGTTAGTTATTATCGGATTTCAATTTTCGTAGCAATCAGAGTTGTCGTTTGACCATGGCAGCTCGAAACGCATCGAAATCGTTTTAATCGGTTTAATTTAAAATTTATCGTTTAATTCTGTAACTTGCACATATGATCGAATTAGCATACGAAACCTGTTCCATTGTGTCTGAAACGCGAAAAACCTTAGGAATGCCTATTGGTGCGTGTGATTTGGAGGTCGTTTGCATAAATTGTTAAATTGAGAATTTTATTAATTAAAATAATATTAAATAACATAATATGTACATATATCGTTACTAAACCCTAGTTCATTCCAGAGCCGCCGTTCTTCTTCTTTTCTATGGCCAAAAATAATCTACTTTCTCTTCCAATTTGCGGTCAATCCGTCTAGCAATCGCGAGAACTTCCAACTGGAATATCGTAGAGGGCGAAGAGAACATCAAATCCAACGGTGGATCTTGTTTATAGTCTTCGTTTGGAGGTGCTAAGTTGTTCCGTGCGGCACGCTTACGAGCTCGTCTCCATGACGAAGGAGGTGGCCGAGTTTCGTGTGGATCCAGTCGAAGGTGGAGATGGTGGAGAGTTACACAGGCCGGTCGACGTAGCATAAATCAAGGTGGTCGCAGTTCGAAACCATAGCTTTGATAATGGGTTCGAACTTCACCTGTACATGCACGTGAGGGAGAAGATTTAGGGTGCGGCCGTGATTCCTCTTATGGATCGTATGTCCAGGATCTATTCAAGGTTTTATAAAAAATAAAATAAAATAAATTTGTTTAAATTCAATTCGAAACTTATAAATTTCATATCTATTACATATGTAATCAGATTTGATGAAACTGGAAACGCCGGGATCGCAGAGATGCGTACTACGCAATCGTGCAGTCTGGGGATCATTCCGGGCAAGTAGAATTTTGAGTTAAATCGAACGTCGTTCGGTTTAATTTAAATTTCGAACGCTCACCGAAACTCAAGGTGAGTTAATCTCACTCACATCTGGAATGTTAATTGATTAAAATAAATATCTGTGTGATTGTTTGAATATAATGGTTGTTATCAGTCTGGATTGATATTTATATATGTGATGTGCTAATATTTGTGGATGCAGGGAAAACAGGTTGGAGGAATCCAACGGGATTCCTCACAATATAGTGATTATGTTTAGAATTGATAATGCGAATTGTTTGTATGTTGTGATTGATAAATCTGAAATTAAATTGTACTTTGATATTGTTTGTGATATTGTTGAAATAAATATAAATCCAGAATTTTAATCACGAATGGATTTAATTGGGATTTAAGAAATGAAAGAAATTGTTATATAAAGAGTTTAAAGGAATAAAATTTGGTTTTAGTTCGGATGAAGAATGAAATTTGTAAATGGGAAATTTAAATAAAACGGGAAAATTATGAGTCGATAAATGCCAAGTATAGATTTGGGTGATAAATTTTATAAGAAGATATAAAGTGTTAAAATATTGATGGGTTATGTTGATAATGAATAGAGTTTGCCAGAAAATTAAAATATGTTTTCAACGAAGCTTCTAAATATAAATTAATAATCATAAATGTAAATCAATATTTTTGAAATGCATTTTTCACCCTTGGAATTTAGTTAAGAAATTTATAAGTATTATTTTCCGGTAAGAAATTCTCAAACGTTTTATTTAAAAATGTTTAAAACCCATACTTTGAAAATGGAATTTCCGGGAATGGAAAAGGGTGTTTAAACTTCAAAAGGAATTTATTTTAAGCTTGGAAATAAATTTACGATAACTAACGTAAATTTGGGTTGTGATAGATCGGGCGGGATCTATACGGAAATTCTTTGGGTTGTTTCAATGGAAATGTTTCCCTGGGAAAAATTGAGTTCGTGATTTAAATCAGGTTTGAAAAGTTAAGTTTAAATTTGTTTTAATGAAGTGTTTTTAAGAAATTCTTATTTAAAGGTAAGTAATAAGTTTATCTATAGTATAATGATTAAGAATATTATTAGTATTTTATTTGATAAATGGATTTATTTAAAGGATAGATGGCTTAAGTTATTTGTAACATAGCACTAAACCTTTAAAACCACTACTTTTAAATTTAGTTAACAAAACTCCTGTTTAATGGATAGTTTTATTTTACATATTTGAAATTATATTTTTGAATAATAACTAGAAGTAAATTTACATATTTTAAAGCATATTGCAGAATAAAGTGTTTTTAAATTGTTTTTAAATCTAATTGTTTGAACTTGGTAATTTCCAATGGGAATAAATGGTAAAGGATTTACCTTGTAAAGAAAGAACTTTGGGAAATTGTTTTCAAAGGAGTTTTGAAATTTGAAAATATATCTTGTCAAGATATTTGAGGCAAATATATAATGTGGAAAATTATTTATTGTGTGATGGATGTTTTGTGAATATTAATTGATAGTTAAATCACCGACTATCAATATTGGACAAATGCGTTGATCGTTTCGAAGAGACCAGGATCGAGATTTATCTCGAAAACCACTTCGATCTGGTTTGTACGTTTCGTGCGAAAAACGTGTTCGGAGTCGAAGATGGAGCTGTGAAGTGCAAGGGCTA
Source organism: Allium cepa (assembly GCA_030765085.1). Classification (NCBI taxonomy): domain Eukaryota; kingdom Viridiplantae; phylum Streptophyta; class Magnoliopsida; order Asparagales; family Amaryllidaceae; genus Allium; species Allium cepa. The sequence goes on along the minus strand of JASFAV010000025.1, from coordinate 1,227,893 downwards.
GTCGCTACTAATCCTGAGGATATTTCCAAAATGGATGTAGTAGGAATAGTGCCTTCGGTTCCGTTCGAACCCGGGACGGACTTGTATTGATGAATGCTTGCGAAACATCGTCAGGTGGACGATGGGCATTCTAAGGGATATATTCTAAAAAGGTAACGCTTAGCCTCAAGCCTCATCAAATGGGAATGACTGAAAATCAGGGGATATGCAGCAAGGCTTTGTGGGTAGCCCCCACTTGAGAGTAAGATCATTCCTGTCTAGATGTCCCTTTTTATTTTCGGCTTAGTGGGCGGTTGCTGATCCCAACCGCGGGGTGATCTTATTCGGAACTGTCCAGTAAGAGATGGGTCCGACCTTGTGTTGCAGGGGATCGGGAGTGGTCCTCGGTACTGTGATCTAGACCACGTACTGTGACAGGTGGTACCCCAGTGCCTAGTCATTGTTGGAAATCCATTCTCCCTACGAGCCTTGTACGAGTTTTGTTTGTATTACCCACTTTTGTGGCTAGTAGCTGGAATTTAATAGATGTAACAATTTCGGCTATTTTGTAAGTATTTGTATATAGACCGTATTATAATGTCAGAGGATTTATATAAAAAAGTGTTTTTGCTATCGTAAGGTAAAAACCCGACATGTTTATTTGTGGCTTGGTCTTACGAGATGCTTTTGTTTTTCAAAGGATTTTTGGAACTTTAAAAATCAATTTGGATGCATTATTATCAGCTGGTATTCCAGACTGACTCGGGTGTTATTTCATTATAATGCTCGGGTCAAACCGAGTATTATTTGTTCAGGACAGGATGCTTGGAGCATGAGAGGAGCTGGAGGCCGAGACGTATTATCTGTACTTATATATATATTCCGCTGCTATGATTGCATGGATTTGTCTGATTGGTAATTTGATGTATGAGATACTCTGATGATTTGTCTGATTGGTAATTTGATGTATAAAACTGGTATAGATTTCATTTTGTGTAAAGATCTATATTTACTATTATATTTTATTCCGCTGCGACTGTGAGATTCTGACATTTGTTTAGCTTCTTCTTCTTCTATCTCTTCTTCTTAAACCCAAATGGTTCGTATTTCCGTTTCACTTGACTTAACAAAGGTAGAATTGTGTTGATTCAAGGGGTACGGATTTGCGGGCTATCACACTTGGTATCAGAGCATAGGTTGGCGACAACCTAGGCTTTGGTGGGGGAAATTACTCATTAAACAGAGTCAATAGTACTCTATAATGAGTTGAGTGTAATAATAGATATGAGAGCATACTTGCTAGTGAATATAAATATTTTTTTTATACCGTGTTGACTTATCGGTTGAGTGTTTATGAATTCTGGTCGGTGCGGGAAGTACAACCGTATCGATAAGGGTTTCTAAACTATTAAATAAGATAAACCGACATAGTATTGTTTTAAAGTGGGTAAATGAAATAATTTTACCCAAATTATATTTTGATATAAAAGAAATAATTTTCTGAAATTATAATATATATTTGGTTGATTGGTTGTTAATACAATAATTAAATAAGAATCCAAAATTTAATCTTAAATTAGACATGGTTGTAACCAAATAAATTTTATAGGTATAAATTATATAAAGGAAGAATAACTAAATTTAAACTAAACCAGAATTTAAACCCGGAAGTTTTAAAAAGGATTTTAAATGTATTGAAAACAAAGTTTGGAAATTTAAAATCCTGAGAAAGTTTGAAATGTTTGCTAAGGTGTTTGAAGGCAATATTGCAATATTGATTTGGGAAGTATTTTTGAATGGGAACTGTTTAGAAATGAATATGGGAAAGTAAAGGAGCACTGAACTCACTTCAGTCGCTGGAAAATAATCCTGATGATGCTGGCCACATCATTAGAGTTCATTTTCGAGTTTCTAAAGTGATGGATTGCTTCCCTAGTACTTGGTTATGGTATTGTTTGGACTTGTTGGGTATAACAGTTGTTTTGGAATTTGGGATTTGATTTGAATATCAAATGGGAATGTGTTGATTTATATTTCAAATCGGTTTCGAAATTAAATCGGGTAATTGAATTCTGGGAATCCTGTTTAGATTAAAATGTAAAATTGAAATAAATCAACAATAACCTTGAAAGTAAAGTTGATTTAAGTGAGAAAGGAAAAATAAAAATGTTAATCCTGAAATTAAAATTTAATTTGGGTAAATGGAAGTGAATGAAGATATTGAAGTGACTAGAGATTTGAATTTAACTTGGGATAAGTTAAATAAAATTTGGGGATTGGAATTAAATTGATTTGAGTTAAGTTGGAAGTAAAATGACTTTATAATCATGGGCCATTGAGAAATAAATTATACCCATGAGCTATTAAATGTTATACTTATAATATGGAAATGTGGATTTAAATTTGTGCAAGAAGTTACGTGAAAGAAAATTTGTATCTTTAAGAATTCAGATATATATATATATATATATATATATATATATGTATATATAGAAATTTGGAATAAATTTGGAATTGTGGTTATGAGACATAAAAGGATTAAAATGAGCAATATAAACTTATAAATAAATAACTTGATGAACTTGAGAATGGACACTTACATTTTAACCCAAGTAAAGTGGAATTACAATCACAAATGGGAAATAGTTGAATGGTATGGTGAATTCAAACTTAATCTTAAATGGAATGTAAAGTAAGATAAGGAAAGTGAGATATAAAAGGATGAATGAACTTACAATAGAAAATAAGTTTTGAATTTATTTATGGAGGAATAAAATTTAAGTGAAATGAAATACAAAATTCAGTTGCATTATAGGCATATTGAATGAAATTCAATCCTTATTTAAGTGGGAAAGAAGTGGAATGAATTTAATTTGGCTAAGCAAAATTTCAAGTAAACTTGAAATAAATTTGGATAAGAATCGAATTGAATGGAAATTTAATTTAGTTGAAATGATGTTGAATGAAGTAAATGCTCACTCAACTAAATTCAAAATGATTGTTTGGAAATGAATTTTGTGTAAGCTAAATTAAATGGAATTTGTATTGGCACGAATAAAATTTTGACAGTTTGGCCAAAATTTAGAAAGTAAATAAAGTCCAGTTTTGGAATGGAATTTAATTTTGGTAATAAATATTGGAAGTGTGAATGAATAATGGGATTAGGTTATAATAATGATGATTTGATTTATAAATAAATTCAAATGAGTGAAATAATTTAAATGGTCTCTTTGTTAATAAAATAAATCTAAAATGGATTGAATAAGTAAACAAAGGGCATTCAAATTTGTAAATGGATTGGAATTTGATTGAATGGGAATCAAATGGAAATAAAATAAAATTGATATAAGAAGGTAATGAAAATGTTGTGAAAGAACTTAAGCAACTTGAAAGAGAAAAACAAAATGATTGTGAATAAGCTTTATTAACTACTCTTGAATGAAATTTGTTAGATAATAAAATTGAATTGCAAGTGAAATGGTATTAATTATTTATTGTGATAAATTAAGGATGCATGGGTTCTAAATAATCCAGGATGGAATGAAATTAATATAATGGTTATAAGCTTAAGTGGTGGTTATTTTGCTCGAATGGCATGAAAATTGCATGTATTCGGAATTGAGTTGTTTAACAAGCAATTAAAATTGATTTTTGGATAAATTGATATGGATTGGAATAAAATTCAAAGAGTTTGTATATGGATGCAAGTGAATTGATTTGAAGAAGCAAATAAAGTTGGTTTTAAATTGATTAGATAAATGCAATCTAATTAAGTAATTTTGCATATGAATGGAAATGGATTATAAAAGAAATGCAAATGTTTCAAGTTTAAAATAAAATTTGATTGTAAATCAAATTGGGAATGTAAGTTAAAGTAAAGAAATGCAAGTAAGGCATACGTTAATCATACTGAAATAGAAATAAATTGGTTGTAATAAATATGAATGGTATATAGTAAACTTGAATGTAAATCATTCAAGTGAAATAAAATGAGTTGGTTTGGATGAAAGTAGAATGGGCTAAAATCTTAATAAATGGATTTGAGTATAAATGTAAGTGAGTTATAATAGAAATGCAAATGTAACAAATTGAAATGAAATTTGCTTGGTGAATTAATTCGAAAATTGGGTAGAGTATGAATTGAAATAGCGAAACTTGTATGTAAATCCTTTGTGTGAAATAAAGTGGGATTTGGCATTAGAAAAGGAAACTTTATGCATGTTATAAAATATGGTTTACTTATGAAATCATGCAAATTGTTGATTTGATTATGAAATGGATATGTTTAGCTTACATTTATATTGGGAATGTTGCTAAAATGTTCTATCTTTGAAAACTGATGAGTTTGTTGTGCAAGTACAGGCACGGGAGGCATTTGAGAGAGTTGGAGCGTGTATATGCTTATATTAGCCGCTTGCTTTAAAATTTGCTAAAAAGATATGCCTACGCAAATATAATTGGACAATGATATATTTGTTGAGATATATTTTGGTTTCCGACCGTGTGGGTCGATGTATATATATTTATCTGTATCGCGATATCGCGAAAGCTCCTCCGTACAGGGGAGACTCTGCCAAAATTTTCCGGAAATTTTGGGAGTTAGAAATTTTTCGGGGATTTTGGAAAAATTTTAGTAACTAGTAATGTTGTTTTGAAATAACGTTGAAACAAAAGCTTTTGAGTACGAATAAGCAAATGAGTTTGGGTTTGAGCTAAAGGATTTTGGGAAATGTATATAAGCTTTTAACTAAGCAAATTGGGTAAGTAAATGGGTTGGGGAGTATTTTCTACCCTAGCAAATTTCGGGGACGAAATTTTTATAAGGGGGAAGGAATGTAACATCCGTATTTTTAAGCCATTGAATAATTCGTTTTAAATGTTTAATGTGGATTCTTAATTGATTTTGAAATGAATGGATTCGAGTTCAATCAATGAAATAAGCTATAATTTTTAGCTATAGTAATTCCGGTTGAATTTGAATAATGGGAAAATAATAATTTAAATATTCGGAATTAAAATAAAAGTAAATCTGGATGTGAATAGTGATAAAAATGGTTTTAAAAATTTATTTTGAGTTATTTGAGTGTAAATAGCGTTGTTGGATTTTTAGATGGATCTAAAGGTTAATAAGTTATTATTGGGGATTTTATATTAAATTAAAAATGAATTTAATATTATTAAAATGCAATTAATCAGATTTTGGTCTAGAATGGGCCAGAATGATTTTTAATGTGATTATAAATTTTATATGATTTATTGTTAAGTTAGTAAAATTTTAAGCGTTTTCGACAATTTTGAAAATCGCTCGATTTAATAGACGAGTTAAAATAGCCTTCCGGGGCACAGTCTTGGAATTCGACGAAACCAGTTCCATTGGATCCATAATAGTTAGTTATTATCGGATTTCAATTTTCGTAGCAATCGGAGTTGTCGTTTGACCCTGGCAGCTCGAAACGCATCGAAATCGTTTTAATTTAAAATTTATCGTTTAATTCCGTAACTCGCACATATGACCGAATTAGCCTACGAAATCTGTTCCATTGTGTCCGGAACGCAGAAAAACCTTAGGAATGCCTATTGGTGCATGTGATTTGGAGGTCGTTTGCATAAATTGTTAAATTGAGAATTTTATTAATTAAAATAATATTAAATAATATAATATATACATATATCGTTACTAAACCCTAGTTCATTCCAGAGCCGTCGTTCTTCTTCTTTTCTATGGCCGAAAATAATCGACTTTCTCTTCCAATTTGCGATCAATCCGTCTAGCAATCGCGAAAACTTCCAACTGGAATATTGTAGAGGGCGAAGAGAACTTCAGATCCAACGGTGGATCTTGTTTATAGTCTTCGTTTGGAGGTGCTAAGTTGTTCCGTGCGGCACGCATACGAGCTCGTCTCCATGACGAAGGAGGTGGCCGAGTTTCATGTGGATCCAGTCGAAGGTGGAGATGGTGGAGAGCTTCAAGTTGGCACAAGCCGATCGACGTAGCATACATCGAGGTGGTCGCAGTTCGAAACCCTAGCTTTGATAATGGGTTCGAACTTCACCCGTACATGCGCGTGAGGGAGAAGATTTAGGGTGCGACCGTGATTCCTCTTGTGGATCGTGCGTCCAGGATCTATTCAAGGTTTTATAAAAATAAAAAATAATAAAAATTTGTTTAAATTCAAATCGAAACTTATAAAATTCATATCTATTACATATGTAATCAGATTTTGACGAAACCGGAAACACCGGGATTGCAAAGATGCGTACTACGCAATGGTGTAGTCCGGGGATCATTCCGGGCAAGTAGAAATTTGAGTTAAATCGAACGTCGTTCGGTTTAATTTAAATTTCGAACGCTCACCGAAACTCAAGGTGAGTTAATCTCACTCACATCTGGAATGCTAGCTGATTAAAATAAATATCTGTGTGATTGTTTGAATATAATGGTTGTTATCAGTCTGGATTGATATTTATATATGTGATGTGCTAATATTTGTGGATGCAGGGAAAACAGGTTGGAGGAATCCAACGGGATTCCTCACAATATAGTGATTATGTTTAGAATTGATAATGCGAATTGTTTGTATGTTGTGATTGATAAATCTGAAATTAAATTGTACTTTGATATTGTTTGTGATATTGTTGAAATAAATATAAATCCAGAATTTTAATCACGAATGGATTTAATTGGGATTTAAGAAATGAAAGAAATTGTTATATAAAGAGTTTAAAGGAATAAAATTTGGTTTTAGTTCTGATGAAGAATGAAATTTGTAAATGGGAAATTTAAATAAAGTAGGAAAATTATGAGTTGATAAATGCCAAGTATAGATTTGGGTGAGAAATTTTATAAGAAGATATAAAGTGTTAAAATATTGATGGGTTATGTTGATAACGAATAGAGTTTGCCAGAAAATTAAAATATGTTTTCAACGAAGCTTCTAAATATAAATTAATAATCATAAATGTAAATCAATATTATTGAAATGCATTTTTCACCCTTGGAATTTAGTTAAGAAATTCATAAGTATTATTTTCCGGTAATAAATTCTCAAACGTTTCATTTAAAAATGTTTAAAACCCATACTTTGAAAATGGAATTTCCGAGAACGGAAAAGGGTGTTTAAACTTCAAAAGGAATTTATTTTAAGCTTGGAAATGTTTCCCTGGGAAAAATTGAGTTCGTGATTTAAATCAGGTTTGAAAAGTTAAGTTTAAATTTGTTTTAATGAAGTGTTTTTAAGAAATTCTTATTTAAAGGTAAGTAATAAGTTTATCTATAGTATAATGATTAAGAATATTATTAGTATTTTATTTGATAAATGGATTTATTTAAAGGATAGATGGCTTAAGTTATTTGTAACATAGCACTAAACCTTTAAAACCACTACTTTTAAATTTAGTTAACAAAACTCCTGTTTAATGAATAGTTTTATTTTACATATTTGAAATTATATTTTTGAATAATAACTAGAAGTAAATTTACATATTTTAAAGCATATTGCAGAATAAAGTGTTTTTAAATTGTTTTTAAATCTAATTGTTTGAACTTGGTAATTTCCAATGGGAATAAATGGTAAAGGATTTACCTTGTAAAGAAAGAACTTTGGGAAATTGTTTTCAAAGGAGTTTTGAAATTTGAAAATATATCTTGTCAAGATATTTGAGGCAAATATATAATGTGGAAAATTATTTATTGTGTGATGGATGTTTTGTGAATATTAATTGATAGTTAAATCACCGACTATCAATATTGGACAAATGCGTTGATCGTTTCGAAGAGACCAGGATCGAGATTTATCTCGAAAACCACTTCGATCTGGTTTGTACGTTTCGTGCGAAAAACGTGTTCGGAGTCGAAGATGGAGCTGTGAAGTGCAAGGGCTAGTCGCTACTAATCCTGAGGATATTTCCAAAATGGATGTAGTAGGAATAGTGCCTTCGGTTCCGTTCGAACCCGGGACGGACTTGTATTGATGAATGCTTGCGAAACATCGTCAGGTGGACGATGGGCATTCTAAGGGATATATTCTAAAAAGGTAACGCTTAGCCTCAAGCCTCATCAAATGGGAATGACTGAAAATCAGGGGATATGCAGCAAGGCTTTGTGGGTAGCCCCCACTTGAGAGTAAGATCATTCCTGTCTAGATGTCCCTTTTTATTTTCGGCTTAGTGGGCGGTTGCTGATCCCAACCGCGGGGTGATCTTATTCGGAACTGTCCAGTAAGAGATGGGTCCGACCTTGTGTTGCAGGGGATCGGGAGTGGTCCTCGGTACTGTGATCTAGACCACGTACTGTGACAGGTGGTACCCCAGTGCCTAGTCATTGTTGGAAATCCATTCTCCCTACGAGCCTTGTACGAGTTTTGTTTGTATTACCCACTTTTGTGGCTAGTAGCTGGAATTTAATAGATGTAACAATTTCGGCTATTTTGTAAGTATTTGTATATAGACCTTATTATAATGTCAGAGGATTTATATAAAAAAGTGTTTTTGCTATCGTAAGGTAAAAACCCGACATGTTTATTTGTGGCTTGGTCTTACGAGATGCTTTTGTTTTTCAAAGGATTTTTGGAACTTTAAAAATCAATTTGGATGCATTATTATCAGCTGGTATTCCAGACTGACTCGGGTGTTATTTCATTATAATGCTCGGGTCAAACCGAGTATTATTTGTTCAGGACAGGATGCTTGGAGCATGAGAGGAGCTGGAGGCCGAGACGTATTATCTGTACTTATATATATATTCCGCTGCTATGATTGCATGGATTTGTCTGATTGGTAATTTGATGTATGAGATACTCTGATGATTTGTCTGATTGGTAATTTGATGTATAAAACTGGTATAGATTTCATTTTGTGTAAAGATCTATATTTACTATTATATTTTATTCCGCTGCGACTGTGAGATTCTGACATTTGTTTAGCTTCTTCTTCTATCTCTTTTTCTTAAACCCAAATGGTTCGTATTTCTGTGTCACTTGAGTTAACAGAGGTAGAATAATGTTGATTCAAGGGGTATGGATTTGCGGGCTATCACACAAACCTTAACACATTTAAAACATCATTAAATCGTTTTAATTCTATTTAAAATATCACATCCAAAACAATTTCTTTAACCTATTATTCACTATCCAAAAACATGAAAATACTTCGTTAACCAATTTCGTCATTTCTATACACTTTATTTTAAAGGATTATCCATTGTCCAAAATTGTGGATATAACTCCTTTAATAATTTCTACATTTACTTTATCAAATTCAATTGATTTGGATTTATAAAACAATGTTTATAAATCCTATTTCTATTTATTTATAACAACTTCAATTTATAAATCTCCTTTATTAACCTATTCAATTTATAACCCAATTATATACCAAAAGTTCATATTATAAGATAAATACTTATAATTTATTTGTTTACAAAATTGTTCTTTTAAACTTCCCAAATTATAAATCTTATAACTTATAAGATTCATTTATTTACCCAAGTCTATTCTTTTAATAACTTTACAAATTTTTTTTATCTTACTGCTTATAAATTCCATTTATAACTTCACCATTTATAATTCTATAATTTCATTCACTTATGAAATTCATTTACACTTCATTCTAACACTTATAAAAACTCGTTTTATAATTCCAATATTTTAATTTATAAATATCAATTTTATAAATCTTTTATATAGATCAATTTATATTATTATTTTAAAACGTCTTTAAAATCCTTTATAAATTCATCATTTTGATTTATAAAATAATCAAATTTTATAAATCCTATATTTAAACTTTTTATAATAAATTCAAAAATCCCAATTTAAACTATTTTATAAAATCATTAACCCCATATTTTCAAAAATCAACTTTTAACTATATTTCTAAAAAATCATAATTTTTATAACATTAAAATTATAGCGCTTATTTATTTAAAACGAATCAATTCCAAAAAAATATTTTATAAAACGTATACTTTCAAAAATCACTTTAAAAATCCTTTTAAAGTTCCAAAATTGGCCCAATGATGCTACACACCAAATAGTCAATCACGACAACAACGATATCATATATCTGAATATGATAATCAACAAATATCAAAATATCTATAATCAAATAAATACTGTTGAGGAATCCAGTTAGATCCCTCCAACCTGTTTCCCTGCATCCAGAAACATTAGCACAATACCAATTCCGTTCCAATACGGAATATCGCGGTATATAGGATTTAAAATATTATCTGCTATTATACGGCGCAATAGGGTCTCATTCGCTATATAATGCGGGAAATCAACTCTAAGTACATAAATAATACCAATTTCACTGTACTGTGAAATATTCGCGGTATATGTTTTTAATAAATAACCTCCGCTTACTAACGGCGTATAATGTCTATTTGAACAATCAATAGATAACAATCATCATTCAAACATACAATCACGAATTTTAGATCTAACTACTTAAAATAAAAATCGAAACCAATTCGATTGAGTGAGAAGTTCTCACCTTGGTTTCAATTTCGTTTTTAGCTTTTATTTCGAATAAATTAAACACGCTTTTAATTTTACCCGAAATTCTCACTAACTCCAAACGACTTCAATCCAGCTCCATTGCGTAGTGTTCGTCCATACGAACCCAACGCAACTTGTTTCGTGCGTTTTCGACCTCGTATGAAAAAGTTATATATTTTTAAAGTTACACGATTTATTATATATAATTTACAACATTTATTTTATTTTTTTAATACCCTAGCCATCATCTGCCGTCCATCCTGCATCCCCAAATCTTGGCCGTCCTTTCATCATCTTCCCCCTATCCAGAAACACGCACGCGAAGACAACCCAAGTTAGCCGTATCTAGGGTTTGATGCCGCGACCACCACAATGATCTAGAAATTGATCAGCTACTGCCATATTGAAGTCCATCACACGAGCTACCGTCACCATAGTTGTGGCAGAGCTCGGTCGTGAATTTCCCCCTAGAAACGCATGCGAACGGCCAGAGAACACGGCCCAAATTCTCCTCCATCGTCGCGCCATACCCCATCATCTTCGTATGGATTCGAAGCTCCCATCGTGCTCTCCAATTTGTTAGTTGATGACTCTTGCTAATTGTTCACGGATTGGAAGTAATTGAGAGAAGAAAATGGGAAATTTTCGGCCATTGTTTTATATGGAGGCGGCTGGCTTTAGTTTTAGGGTTAGGTTTCTATTTTTTTTTTTGCAAAAATGAAGAGTAAAGGGGCTTTTATAGAAATATTCCAAAACATTATTCATCCAGGATTTTCCAAACTCCAAACGAAGCGTGCCGGTTGGCGTTCCTAAGGTTTACCCCGCGTTCCGAACATAATGGAACGTGTTTCAGGAGCCAATTCGATCATTTGTGCGAGTTATGGAAATAAACGATCAATTTTAAATTAAATCGGTTAAACAAATTTCGAGACGTTTTAGCTTGCCCCGGACAAACAATAAATCTGATTGACTTGAAATTTGAAACCATACAATAATATCACATTACGGATCTGATAAAACTAGTTTCGTCGAAATCCGAGACTGTTTGAAAAATGGCTATTTTAACTCGTCAATTAAATATTAAAATATTCAATTTTCACAAATTAACTCTTAATTTGATTTTAAAAGTTCTATAACATCATTATAACTTAAATATGATATAATAAAATTTTACGAATCAAATTTAAATCATATTAAACCCAATCTTCAATTATTTACGTAATTTCAACTATTTAATTATCGATTTAATTATCCAATTAAATCTAGATATTCGAAATAAAATTTATTCGACTGTTAAATTTCACTTATTAATATTTAAAATCAATTAAATATACAAATTTTAATTAATAGAAATTCTGGGTCGTTACATATATGATTCAAATAAGAAAATAGCACTGAAAATGAAAACTAGTCTAGAAAATTTGAAAATAAATGGAATAAACTTTGGAAAAATTTTATGGTCTTGGAAAATATTTATAAATGAAGATAAGAACTTAAAATAAAAATGCATTCACAAAAATAAATAAATAAATTTTAATTAAATATAATTTAAATGAAGAATATAGCAGAAAAATAGAAACTTGCCTTTAAAAATAGGAAATAAGTGCAATAAATTTTGGAAAAATTATATTATCACTTTAAACATATTTATAAATGAATTATCACAAATAAAACAAATTTAAAATAATTTCAAAATGAAATAAAGTCAAATTTAAATTATATTCAAAAATCTAGGGTTGTTACATCTCACGTTCCAACAATAGTTGGGCACAATCAAAACCATACGGGCGCTTATTGGAGATTAGATTCCATACAATGGCAGGGCTACAGGGGTACCGTCCATTATAGTACCTGGCCTATATCAGAGTACCGAGGACCACTCCCGATCCCCTACAACACAAGACCGAAGCTACCCGTTACTGGATAGTCCGAATAAGATCACCCTACGGTTAGAGCTAACAACCACCCACACAACCGAAATAAAAGAGACATCTAGACAGGGGAAATCTTACACTATTTGGGTGCTACCCACTTAGCCTTGCTGCACCTCCCCTGTTTTAGCCATTCCCGGTTGACGAGGCTTGAGGCTATGCTTTACCTTTTAAAGAACTTATTCACTTAGAATGCTCATCGTCCCCTTGACGATGCTCTGATATCATTCGTCCATACAAGTTGCCCTGGGTCCGGACAAACTGAATCACTGTCTTCATCATCTTCACGGTCATCATTCGTAAACGTGTCAAACCAGATCGAAATGGTTTTCGGATAATTAAATTCGATCTCGGTCTCTTCGAAACGATCAGTGCATTGGCCAATATTGATAGTCGGTTATTTAACATCATATAACATCCATAAGCAACAATCAGGCCTTAAATAATTTTTCAAATTATTTATCTTAAAATATCTACTTAAGATATTAATTCCATATTTCAACACTTTGAAAATAGTTTTCATATCCCTTTTATTCTCACGGAATAGATTTCAACCTTTTCCCAATGCTTAGAATATTTCTCACGTCGCTAGTTATTCAACACTTGGAAAATATTCACTAATTTTCTATTTCTTTTCTAAAAAATCATTTACAATTTTATTTGTAAATTTCCAACCGTTTCACATGAATTATATAAATTTCAAAATTATTTAGTTAGTTTCCTTTAATGTTTCCAAAGCCATTTATGCTTATCTAAAATCCCAGTTTCACTTCTACTGCCCTGGTGAACTTTATTTCACCTTCCGAAGTTTACTTATCTTATGCTTTAGAATTTATTTAAGTTCCCACAATACCTCTATAAGATCTTTCTTCTAAAATCTTATCCGTTATTGTTAAACTTCACTTCCCATCTCGAAAGGATTTTATAATTGAATTTATGAAGTTGATTATAAAATTAGAACTTATTTCAATAAATATTAAGTATTATAATAACTAACTTTTTGGAATATTCTAAATTCAATTAATAGCTTAAAGTTACATAGTATAGTAGATTTAAAAAAAATTCCTTTTAAACAATATATATTTACTCAACAAAAGTATATTTTTAGCAAATCTAATATTCACCAATTCGATTCATAAATTCCTCTTGATTCGTATCCCACCGACTATATCCACATAAATTACCATTTCTCTTATTTGAAATATATTCCACTATTTCCTTTCAATAGAATTCGATTTTTTGATATAAGTTCACATCGTTAATTTATATTTTTCACATATCCACTGATATCAATCTATCTCATTTATAAAACCCATTTATAAATTTATAAACTCCCTTGAGCTTTCTATCTATTTGTAAAAACAATTTTATTTAAAGGTCTAATTTTAATTTCCTTCCTTAATAAATTCCAATTTATTTCAAATATATTTTCAATTATTGCTTAAGTTCTTTTCCATAAGTTCATAATATCCTTCAAGTACTTTTATATAATTTATTTCAAAAATCTCTACTTAAATTGATTTTACGAATGGTTAAGTATAGCCTAAATTAGTTAATATATTTTATTCCACTTAATTCCCTTTAAAATAAATCCAATTCACAATCTAAATTCTTACCATTCAAATTCTTTTTTTTAAATTCCTTCAAATTAATTATTTCCAAATTCAGTTCCTAGGCTATTTAGCATCTAATAATTCAATTCATACATAAATCGCATCAATTTATCCATCATATCATATCTTAATATATATAAACTATAAATATTTTGAGGAATCCAGTTGGATTCCTCCAACCTACTTTTTCTACATCCACAGATGTTAGTCAATAAATAAAATACGAATCCCACTTCGTAAGGGATATCGCGGTATATAGGATCATCCGCTATTATGCAGGGCGCATATGGTCTCATCCGCTATATAATGCGGGAATACCAGTCACTCTAATATATATATATATATATATATATAATATCATCCAGCAGATAAATCATAAATTTATTAATCAAGTCAGGCATCCAATAATTTAAATTTAACATTTCAAAATTTAAATAATGTTATCCAAATGAGTGAGAAAATCTCACCTTAATTTTTGTTTGCAATCCACTTCAATCTCGCCTCGGTTTCTAATTTTTGACCTTGTATAACATTATATGGTTTATTAACACTTGGAATAATCGAACAATTCATTATCATTTAATAAAATTTAATTAACTATTAATTTTCCTTTTAAAAGTCATTTTAATAACTAAAATAAATTAAATAGGTTAACTAAAAAAATCCATTACCTTATAATTTTTTTTAAATAAACTAGTGAATTTAAAATGTGTATGTATACTTATTTTATTTTGTATTTTTGAACTTACATACATTTATAAGAATATCTATATAGATTTCAAAACTTATATACATACATATTGAATTAAAAATAAAACTGTTTTAAATCTTACTGTAAATTTATTTTTCTCTGTTTTCTGTACATAACCGTTATTTACCTTACCGTGTATATATATATATATCCTTAAATTGAAAAATAAATAGCATATATATCTTACTGTTAATAAATTTTCTGTTTACTGTTATATACATACATATATAAATTTAAATTAAATTTAATTGAAAAATAAAAATAAAAAAACCGAATACCTTCTGCCTCGTCCAGGCGATTCACCACAAAACCCCTTATTCGCACGCGAGATTTGCTCACCCTCCTAAATCTGACATATAATCGATTGGCTCCTCTCCATCGACGTCGACGCCGTGATTCGACTACAACCACCCACCTAGCCTCATCCCTCTCTAGACATCGCGTGCGACAATCCAATCACGGAAGGCACGATTTGATTGTCACGAGCCCTTCTGCCTTCCTACATTCTTCAGTCGAGATCAACCTGAGTCACCCTAAATCGCCGTCACGACCATTGCCTAACGCCATCGATCGTTACTCCCCTCCCTTGATTTAATTTGGCATCGAGACTCTTTTTTTAAAATCGAACTGGCGATGATAATTTCTTTTGACCACGATTTCATTTCTCTTTTTTTTTCGTTTTTAAATTAGCTGAAGAGGAGAGGCTATGTTTTGAACAAGCACATGCGATTTAATAGAGGCCGCCATTTATTTTTCTTTTGAGAATGGGGGAAAGAAAAGAAGTAAATAAATGCGATTTTATAATGAAAAGAGCGGTCGCATGCAAGGATAAAGACGAGCAATATGTGGAAGTTTGAATGTTGGATGACAGCCAAAAAAAAGCCAAAAAGGTAAGATGGTGAAAGAAAACAGGCTGGTGAAAGAGAATCTCAGTTGAAGGAAATTTTACTGGTCAAAAAATATATTATATTCAAATTTGAATTTAAATTCAAATCGTTTTGAATTCATAGTTTAGAATCTTGACATCCTATCGAGGCGTGCCGCTAGACATTTGTAATGTTATACCCCTATTTCGAATGCAGTTGCGAGCCCTAATTCGATCGTATGGAGAAGACAGCTTTTTGGACCCAGTTATTATATTAAATTTCGATATAGATTTCAGCGTGTTTACATCTCGTACGGCTAAACGATAACTCCAAATATTATGAAATTTGAAATCTGATAATAATACAATATTACGGATCCAATGGAACTGGTTTCATCGAATTCCAAGACGGTGTCTCGGAAGGCTATTTTTTTAAATGTCAACTTAAACGACATATTTTAAAATTAAACAAACCACTCTTAAATTAAATTTTAACCCATTTATTATCTTCAGTGTTATCAATATAAATTTTATAAGCCTTTGAAATATTGTTAACAAGCTTATACTCCAGATTTTATATCCAATTATTAAATTCAATAATTTAGTTACCCACTAAGTAGTTATATTTGAAATTCAAGTCAAAAATCAACACCTGAATATTTAAAATCAATTAAACATTCCAATTTCAAACATCTAAAAATTCCGAGTTGTTACACACTTTAAATTGTAAACATGCCTGGTAGAATTAACCGAGCTCTCTTCATCCATGTTATAGTAACTTCAATGCCTAATACAAAGTTAGTTGAGAAAATAGTTATACATATCCATGTTATATGTAATATAAAATTAATCAAAGTTGGCATAAATCAAAATATTCACAAAGTTCACCAATGCGATGTATGAGATAACATGTACAGGAATAATGCATTGATTTCTATACTTATCATTCCACTAACAAAAAGAAAGTGAAAAATAAATACCGAGGCATATGATGATAAGCCATGGAGTTAAGCAAATTAGAAACAATGAAGCACATTACTTCCAAGAGAGGTTTTAAGAACATATATAATTTGAGCAAAAGGTCAAACAACATGGATTCACATATCATTGTTCTTTGACATAATGGACTTCAAACTTCCTACATTTTACAACTTCATCTTTTGACCCAATTTACCTACCATCTTCATGAATTTTACCAATAAAACACAGTTAGAAATTCTCTACTTTCTGAAGTAAAAAATAGAGCAAGTGGGCTTTGGAAACTAAAAGACAGAGAGTGAAAATGCAAAGTTATATCTACATTTAAGTTGATTTACAAAACTGTGTTTTCATAATTCAGGCATACTAAGAGAGCCATTTTTGAAGGTTTGGTAAATAGATGTAAAAGATTTGTATAATTTTCATCAATAAAGATGACAAGAGCACTCTGTTTCTAGGTATGTTGAGATAAATCAAAATATTCACAAAGCAGACAGACTATGCTAACAATTTGGACAAGAAAAATTATACCTTTTTCCACTCAAAATCTAGCCAATCTATACTGTTATATTATTACCAAGTTTCATTACATGACTCTGAAGCCCTAATTCTGTGAGATGAACGGTCTTTTTTTTTCCTCCCTCTATTCGTTTCCCTCTCTCCGATCTACCTTTTACTCCTGCCCTTTTTATTTATTCCCGTTATCGTCCAAACACTAAATATTACAGTATCCCCAATTTGTGCCTTCACCCATTAACCGACGTTGAACTCTCCTCCTACCACACTCTAAATCTCGGCCCGACCGATTGACAACTGTCTTCACCTCTCTGTCCATTTCCACTTTACTTCTCAAACCCTAGGAAAGAGTATTTACGCCACCCTTTGTCAAATTTGAAACCTAGAAAACAAATTATTTGCCCCTACTAATAACATCGCTGCCGTTTTCAAGTTAGGGGATTTCATATTCATCCGCCATATCGCCTCAGTTAATCCCGTCATTTCATGAGCCCACGGATATCTAATGCTACTGTTATTCACAAGGGTAACGTTTCTAATTGCGGATTTAATTGAATGTCTAAGTTCATTTTTTTTGTCTTCCCTATCTGATGTACTTATCGTTTCAATGTTGTATCTTATATTTGGTTGATTTATGTTCGGGTTTTTAATAAACATGATTGTTTATGACTTTTCACTTCTTTTAGTTTCTGCCTACATTTCTTATTGGTAACTCATAATACAAGAGCTATTTAATGGCTAATACTTGATTTTTTGGAACTTCTGTATGTATAAAAGGTCTGTTTTGCATGATGCTAGCTGGATGCAACCAAACATTACATTTTATTCACCAATGTTTTCTTTTTAAACGAGTGTTGGTTAATCCTTTATGGCAGTGATCCAAACGGATTAAATAAATGAAACGCCTTCACTTTCCTTCTGTTTGGTCGGTCCAAATTAGGTTTTCAATAAACATAATTGCTTGTGGCTATTCATAGTTTTTTTGTCATTTCTACCTATGTTTTTTTTATAAATAGGTTATGACAGAAATGCTATTAAATAGTTATTAAATGATTTTGTTTAGATCTTACCCATGTTTTCCTTCAACCCTATTTTTCCTGATGCTTACTGGATCCACTCAAAAATTGCATTTTTTTCACCGATCTTGGTCTTTGTGCCAGTTAGATGCGTGTATTCATGGATACTAGATTGTTGGGGTTAAGAGGTTGATCATCTAATAGGTTGATGCAAGATTAATGGTCATTACGAGGTTCGTAAAAGCTATTCAACTATGTTTTGTGCAGCATTTCGAGTTCCATTGATGAATGGTTGTTATTTTTTCGTTAAAGCTTTGTGGAATAGGAATATATAAGGTATGAAAATTTCTTAATACATTTAAAATATTTCCTTTTCTTTGTTTTTTTATTTTATTTACTTAATTGAGCTATATTCAAGTACATTTACATCATTGAGGGAGTTTCAAAGCACGTTTACGAATTAAATCAAAACTCCTTATATGATAAAAGGCCAAAACAGAGACTGAAAACTAGATCTCGAACCTTGATAATGACTTTTAGTTCTCTTTTCATCGAATGCATACTCATAAATGTACAATTAAAACCAATTTTTAAAGAATGAGTAAACACTTGAATCAATTTTGGAATAGAGCATGATTTAAATGATGAATTTGTATCAAAATAATAAGTCCTTTAATATGGTATATTTTAGCCATTTAATATGGTCATTATCACTACCAATTTATATCATAGGATATTGATTATACATATAAAAGAATAAAATATTTATTATTTGAATGGTAATCTGACAACCATGACAGCAGTTCACAATTTTTGTTAACGTAAGGTAATATATACAAATATTTTTTCTGAATAACAATTTGTTATTTATAGTACTTTTCCCAAATTCTATATACTTAAATTTTGATGGTATTTCCGACAGCCATGACAAAAGTTCACAATTTTTATCAATGTAAGGTTATGTATACCGATATTTTTATGAATAATAATTTGTTATTTACGATATTTTTCCTAAATTCTATATCCTTAGATTTTGATAATGTTTGTGCCTTTTGTTATAGATGACTATATTTTCATCAATTCTATATCCTTAAACCAAATTGCATCCATCACATTATTATGCATATAAGTAAAATGTTATACATCTATTATTTTTCGCACTACAAGTTTGGAAATAATCAAAATTCAAATCAAATCGACGAACATTCACTAAAATCCTTTACTCTATCTTTAATGCTAGACCATCCTTAAATTTTGGGTTTAGATAATTTAACTCAAACAAGATATCAAACCAACGAATCAGTCTTCTTAAATCAGAAATCCTTTATTATATCTTGACTAGTTTGAGCATTTAAGATTTAAGAACCTAATTTACATTTTTTTATTTTTTGGATCGGTTGTAGGTTCTTTTCTATATATTGATTAAAAATTGTTATGCATCAGAGAACTTACGAAAGGTGGTTTAGAGATTAAAGTTCCAGAACTAATTTTTTGTATTTAGAACTTTAAAATGGGGATGAGTAGAACTTCAATGGGTGTAGAGTACCAATATTCTAAAACAAGATAAGTTGAGAAATTAAAAAGAAATAGTTTTTTCTTATATAATCGTAGTTGATAATTAAGTTAACTAAAATGTGAAAGGTAAGGAATAGAAATATTCGTATCTTCTTTCTAACTCTACACACACATACATATACATATACGTACATACATCCATATATATATACACACACACATCCATATATATATATATATGTATGTATATGTATATATATATATATATATATATATATATATATATATATATGCCGGTTCGTGTTTATGCGTGTGTATATACATACATATATTTAAATGTATGTATGTATGTGTGTATATATATGTAGACATTTACTTGCACATATTTTTAATGGATATCCACTATTGGTAACTGATGCCTAATACTTTGATTATAATAGACATCGACCAATTTCTCCCATCAATATTTATTTTACAAATGAATAACAATGACATTAATGTCTTTTCAGAGCATTGACGAAACTTAAGTTCTTAATTATCAAGTTTTAACTATAGTAATCCTTAAGCTAATATGTAAAAATGTTCATACATATTCATTGGCTTCAACCTTTATTATTTTGTAATGTTTTCTTTTAATTAAGAATATGTAAATTTGGTACCATAAAAAATATGTCAATTCATTAACTAATATTTTTACAAAATATCCACAAATTTATTACGACTAGAATTCTGAACATCATCAAAAAATTGGATGTTTGACACCTTTCTTTCTTGAATTTTCTGTTCTAAATTTTTGGCTCAGTATCATATACATGATATGTGAACATAGATTTCAAATTTGGACATCAAGTTGTTAATTTTCCTACTCCTGGGACAAATAAGTATTTATTTCTGTCTGATTATTATGTACCATCTACTACTAAATTTGGGGCTTATATTTAGTTTTTTACACTACGATAGCTTAACATAATGTATTTTTTGTTATGATGTAGCTTAATATAATTACTTTTACTCATATATAGTTTTGTGACAATAATATTAACATAAAAACATGAGTACTGCAAGTACAAGCCAATTTTATATTAGGTTCGTCAAATGGTTCTCAAATTATTTTTTCTAAATAGATGTAGTGGTTTGAATTATCATGGTAATGATGAAAGTCATAAAATGGTAATAATTTGCTCGCATTGACTGAGAAGAAAGATGAAGATGATCTTACATAAATCATGTGTGTGTAATGCTTACAATGTAAGGTGCACATGCCAGTATTGGTGTATTTTTTCATTCAAGTGACTAATTTGATATTAATAACATGTATTACACCATGTTTTCATGCATTCCATCTAAATACAGATTTTTGGTATATTGTAGATTAAATAAATAATTAAGTTTCATGTATGCATGTCCAATTAAATGCCACTGTTATAATAAGAGTAATAGTAAATGGAGTCTTTTGGAGTTCGTTTCATTATTATGGCTGTACTAAACCAGGTTTAATTTTATCTTACATATGTAATGACTGTTCTGTTGTTTACAGCAAATATTTAATAGATCAAGTTGAATGAAAACATCCAGGTGAAAGACATGCAATTTTAAAATGAAGATTATTTTCTTTTTCTTTCTTTCCCCGAAAAGATTTTAAATTTGTACCTTGAGGCTTATTAAGTCCTATTTTATCTAAAATTTAGGTTGATTTGTTTATATCTAAGGGTATCGCTGCTAGAAACATGGTGTTGGGAGTCACTTTGGATATGTAAATGAAATTTTTGCTATATCAAATCACCTAGGTTAGATTATATATTTATTTTCATGATGTCAAGCTGTTATTTCATTTTGTAGAAATGTTTGCTGTATTCACATTTGATCTTGCTAGGAACAAAAAATGGCTGCAAAAATTATTATTTAAGATGACAGATTTACATTTACATAACATAAAATTATATCTCAAGTATATCTTCAGTTTAAGACTTTGTTATTTAACATGCATTCTTTAAAAAAGTACGTGGTCTTAAACATTGTTTCTATGGAGTAGCAATTTGTCTTCTAAATTTGGAATTAATTAGGATTTATTTGAATAATGTTGTTGGCAACATGGTGTACCCGCCCCATAGAGTATATGCTCTTTATTTGTACAACATAGGGATCATTTTTGAGTTAAAGGGTTAGTTACAAGTTAAATATTATATGCTATAGTTTGATCATTAAACATGTAAATATTTCAGTGAAAATAGTTCGCAATTGTAATCCATTCAATATGATGAGATTGAAAAGGCTGTAAATGTAAGTGTGGAAGATATAGGCTAATTAGTTTACAGATGTTGGGCTTTTCTTTGGTGCGTTGACTTAGGAGCATTTTAAAATGTTGAATAAACTATGATGCTTCATTTTGACAATAATTTCTCCACTATTTTAAAATGAATCAAAGCATCCTGTAAATGCAATAGATGGACCTATTAATAAGACTTTGAGAAAATATATGATGTAATTAGAACTTTTATGGTTACTTTTGGCTTCTCGATGCTATCTTTAATCTTATAACGTGGTCGATCCTTTTTCAACCTTAATGAAATTTATCATGCTTGACAAACTTTTAATTTGACAAACTTTTAATTTGCTGTTCTATATAGGGCTTAATTAAGAGTTTTAACATTATTACCTTTTGGTATTTCACGTGCCATACATTATTATATTATTTCCAATTTTAATACCTGAAAGTGAAATTTGGGTGGCATATTAGCAGGGATGTGTGGAACTATAAGAAGAAATGGAATGGAAATTGGATAAAGAGTGTGTGTGTGCGTGCGTGCGTGTGCGCGTGCGTGCGTGCGTGCGCGTGCGTGTAGACGTAGAAGCGATGGAGACAAATTTACATGCCGGTAAAATGTTCACAGCTTTGAAGTAATTAGTAAAAGTTCAATTTCTTAAGCTTTGTGGTAAGTTTTTTGGACAGGTAAACTAGATGCTTTTGCTGAGTTTGTTATAATAGCTTTGGACAAGTTTTCCTGGATCTAACCAACCTTAGAAGGTGCCTTCAGCTTTACTTATATGCATCTGAATGGCAACTCAGGACATGCTGCAAGGCAAGCGCGAATGTAAAAAGTGCCTTAACATTAACAATGGAAAAAGGTTTATCCTCTAATTTATATTAATTCTATTAAGAGGTTTATGGTTTTGTAGTGTAAATTCAAGATTTGCTGCAAGTGTTTTGTGGTTATAATCAAGAATGATTTTACCATGATTAAGATATGGCAATGAAACTGACAGTTGCAAGCCATTCTTGATTTTGGATGATTTGTCTTCCATTTATCTTAACAAAAGAATCATTATTATTCTTCATAATCTCTATATGTGTTGTAAATTTGATCATGTTTTGGAAATTAGTAACAAAAATTCATTTTTGAAATAACAACTGACCGTGTGTCTATTTGATTGTGCTTAATAGCTGTGCTAGCAATGCATCTAATACTCAATATCTAAAAGTTATTTTATTGGATGTTATGTCTTTTTGGGTAGAAAAGGTATGCTGGAAAACACATTTTAACGAATAAGTATAATGTTTAATCATTAAATTTTAGATACATACTTGCATTTTTTGATTAATAAGATGTCTATTGGCAGTGCTTACTACTAATCGTTATGTGGTTATGTTTGCATTTGTTAATATTTACATTACATGATATGTGTTTTTCTCAATTGTATAAGATCTAGAACATATAGTTAGATATCCACAATAATGGGTTACTTATTACAGCATTGCTCATTTGGTGTAATTAACATATGATAATTAAAGTTAGTTTGTGAAATATATTGAATTTTATCCTTGCTTCTCTTTGATTAAGAAATTAAAATCAAATTTGATATAAATCACTATTTAATCTTTTAACCTTTGAGTATACATTACATATAACTTTCACCAATCCTCCATAACTACAACATAGAACTCATAATGCTTCATTATGTTTAATGTTTATACTCCATCTAAAAGCAAAATATATCATACCATCAAAATGCTATGCCTCCAAGAAAAAAAATAAAAATTTCAATGATAATCGCAAAACATAAAACTACAATCCGTATGCGTAGCACGGGTTCACACGAGCTGGAATGATAACCGTCTTCTATTTGAAAGTATTATTGGACGCAAATTTGCTGTTTAAAATATGACCATCTATTTTATTATGTTTATCCGCAGATGACATAGTAAGTTCCGTTCCTATACGAATGCATGAACCGTGGCCTACAAATAAAACAATGATGCCATTAAGTGGCTTTGCTGTGAAAATGGACTTTTGAGTAAATAATATATAGCACAAAAATAGTATGAAATGAAACTAAAACAAAAATAGTTTGTCTATTGTTTATCAACTAGCTACAAGAAAACCAACTTTAGATTTTTTTTATTCTTTGAATTGTACTGCATTATTTTTGGTTAAAAAGATGATCCTCAAACAGACAAATTTTAAAATTATTAGTAATAGTCATCATAGTTGGCTATGACATTTTGTTGTACATAAAAATCATGACTAAGAAAACTATATACCAACTAAGAAACCAAGCATCACCTATGCTTCTTTTATAAGCAATACAGATACCTTATTAGTTGCATGATCAGGAAGACCAAGCTTGTCTAGGCTTTGGTGTAATTCAAGTCAATAGTGTTCATTTCTGGAAATGTAACAAGTCACCTAACGCTATACATTAGCTATGCAAGACTTTTAGCTGCCTGAACTCAACTCCAAGTGAATTACCATCAATAATAACAGATTTATTAATACAAGTACATTTCCATAAATAGTAAATGGTTTTGAATGTGATGAATACACTTACTGAGATAATAGTTACGACGAAAATATTTATAAAGTAGACAAACTACGCTAGAAATTTGACTATACTTATCATTCAACTAATTGTGAATATGTTTCATTCATTTATTCAAAATGTTTATGTTTATTTTTTTACTTGGGACTATAATTCCAGAAAGAATTGTAACTAGTGTGTTAACCATACTTATCATTCAACACGTACACATAAATTCATAATAACCAAGTATATATATTTCATAATATCCTTTAATATACAAGTTCAACATACTTAATCAACTACCATA
The DNA here is from genome assembly GCA_030765085.1 of Allium cepa. NCBI lineage: Eukaryota > Viridiplantae > Streptophyta > Magnoliopsida > Asparagales > Amaryllidaceae > Allium > Allium cepa. The sequence continues at coordinate 1,203,123 of JASFAV010000025.1, read as the reverse complement.
TCATGCAAAATATAAGAATAGTATGGGTTCAAAGTAATTAAGCTCCTAACACATAATTTGGACAAATTTTATGAGAATTAAAGAAGTTCTAAAATAGGCAAGTGTTTATGCTCTGACATCATCACAAACGTCATTCGAATATCTAGATCCTTAAAAGCCCTTACTGCTTTCATATAGACTTAATAAGTCACCTCCGTCATGCTATTTAATATATTCAAACAAGCCATTTGTGAGTAAGGGGCCAAAGCAGTTGGGCCAATTTTCAAAGTAGGTGAACTTCTTTTAAGGCGTGCGAGCTTTTCTTTCAAGTATAAAATTTTCAACTCAGCTTCATCACTTTGTATATTAATCCATTGCTCCATACAAACATCAAGTTTGTCACCCTTGCTAATTTTCAATTTCTTACATCGACGATCTTTACTAATTGTATCATCGGTTGAACGAAGGCTTGTTCCATCATCATCTTCAGCTTCTACATGCATGTGCACTCCTTTGTTCAAAAAGTTCTCTTCTAATTTTCGTTCTTCATCTGAAGTAGGAGGTGGCTAAGTAGAAGCATTTCTCAGTCCTCTTACAGTGGTTGTCCTACCGAAAATCTCTCCAAGAATAGCATAATGCTCATATCCTTCCTTCCTAAATTTCTTATACTTCATCTTGTTTTCCTATAATTGCAAAAGTAATATATTTCACATTATTCAATTGGAATTTATAATCGTATTCCTTTTACAATGTATATTACCATATAGAATTGTTTCCAAACTTCCTCTAGAGCATTGACTTGATTGTATTAGGATCCCATGTGAAGCCAGTATGTGCTAAAAGATCAAAAAATAGATGATGTTCGGAACAGAGAAGGTTCCATTTTCCTTTTAGCTTGTCAATCCTGTAATCTAATTTCATTGCTTGAATCATTTACTGATTAATCTGGCCCCGTATATCTTTTGTGAAAGCAGAATATTGTAGTCTTCTAGCTTTCACATTCTCACAGAGTACATGAAAATCTTCTCATTCTTTACGGACCGTGGCATTGGTTCTTTATTTTTGCCACCTCCCATGTTCAATTTTTTAGTATAAAAGCAACTTAATAAGTGTATGTTATTTAATATATCATCTTCATATATTTTATAAAAGAAAATCTTATAGTATTATTGGATTCATAATTTTTGTCTAAATTAAACCATAGATCACATCATTCATTTGCATGAGATTGACCATATTTTGGTGCATAGTTATTTAATATACCGAGTTCAAAAATTCCATTTCTGCAGGGATTTATGCAAAACCATGGAAATTTCTTGCTGTCTAATCTTTTGTACAAGCTAATGTTGCTCTTTTCGTGCCTTCACAGGCGCAAATTTACAGCTAAATACAGGAAGGAATAGGATACAATGCTATGGTATAAAAAAAAAGTGTTGCCTTACAAATAAAGAAGCTGTAGCATTGATAGAAGAGCGCTAACTTATTTTTCTAGCTTTCTGTAATAATTTTTTTTAGCTTTTGTGTAGTTATATCATTGATATTTTTTAGTCCTTAGCACTTATTATGATATATCGTTTATTGTACTTACATTTTGTTTAATAACTTCTACTACTATTGCAAAAGCATGCATCTAAATTAAACGCTTCATGCTTGCTGCATTCCAACTAATACATGTGTAATATGCTTTATCTTACTTCAAGCTCTCAATATACAATCTGAAATAAAGAAAATACAATCGTGTATACCATCTAAACTTCTACCTTTTCTTCATGTTCATGCTTCAAACTAATACAGCTGTCATAAAATAAGCAACCGACAATAATATTAACTACAACTACTATAGATTTTTATATGGCCATGGTACTCATAAGGACCACTTTGGAACAAAAATTTCATTAAACATGGTCCCGATGGACTATATATTGCATTGGATATTTATAAACATTTTTTATTTGGATAGGAGTATATAGTGAGAATAAGCTAACGTCTAGTATGAGATTCTTGATCTCACAGTATTTGATATAATAGTGATTTTTCTTATTTAGATTTACTGGATCTTTATGTATTTTGTGAATTAAGAACCATGCGATGTTATAACCGCTGCATTTTTCAACCTTCAATAGATAGTTAAGACAAAACTATGTACAGAATTTCAAACAACTTCATACGTAATTGAAATAAAAAAGATAGGACTTCACAATTATCCCTACCATTTGCTAATTGTAAGGATGACATTAAATCAAAATTAATTTTTATGGTCCTACGTTGATCAAACACATATAATTTATATAGCAATGGCGACCTTCCTCCTGCAAGTAATTTCAGCACGCTTTTACCGTTGACCTCTTCGCGCCTCCCCTTCCTCCCCTTCCCAATGCCGGTTGCTCCGCCCTTACTTCCTCTCCCCTCTGCTCCTTCCGCTACCCTTTTTTCCTCCAGATCTGGCCGAACCATCAACGACCTGCCTTCCACGCCCTTGCGTTCGTTGCCCCAACTCCATTCAATCTCTGATTTTCCCCCTCTGCCTGTCGTTGCTTCTCCTCCCATTGGTCCAGCTTCTCTGCCGAGCTTTGCTATTGTTCGGGCTGTGGATGGAGGTTCGCCATCGACTGTAACTGGTATGGTTCCTTACTCCCTTACTGATGTCGTTGTTGGTTTGGGTATAGCTGAGAATTTGTGTGTTGCCGAAGTTGGTTTGGGTTCAGCTGAGATTTTGAATGATATTTCGCATCCCATTGATTTGAATGCGCTTGCCAGTAATCAATGCAACTCTAATGTTCGACTATTTGCCAATGAGGAATTTTGTACAAATATTATTGAAAACTGTTCTGAAGTTCCCCTATAAAATGCCTCTGTCAGTAAACCTGATGTTGTGGTGCCTCCCGATCAATCTGCTCTTTTCCAATGTCAGGCTGCTCCATCCCCGGTTCGTTCGAAATCATGGTCCTCCCTATTTACTTCGCTGCCCCGTAATGCGGGAGAGTACAAACCTATTGAATTTGCTATTGTTGAGGAAAATGGAGTGATGATTCCTCCCCCTAGTGTTTTGCAAGCAGGAATGGATTATTGGTCAGAATACTTGGTTGGATTCTTTTTAGACCCAAATCACCGTTTGCCTGATGCGACTGCGGTTTGTCGTAGGGCTTGGAAGCTTCGTGGTGATCTTCGGGTTAAGTTTGTTGACTCCATGTATTACCTTTTGTTCTCCTCCTACGACGATCGCTGTCGAGTTCTTGAAGCTGAGCCTTCCTTTTTTGGTGGTAACCCATTTATTATTACTTCTTGGTCTCCTACAGTTGCTAGAGCTCGTGACCAAGTTCTTTCTATTCCCGTTTGGGTTTACTTTTCGCAAATTCCATCTGCTCTTCAACTTTTGCTTGGCTTGAACTGGCTAGCTTGTAACGTTGGTAAATTGAAATGTTTTGACTCTGATACAGTTGCGCGTGAAAAATTAATGTACGCCAAGGTTCTAATTGAGATATCCCCATTTAAGCCTCTTCCCTCCACTATTCCTGTTCAGCTTGCTGTTGGGCATGTTGTCGAAGTCCGTGTTCGATACGGTTGGGTTCCTGATATTTGTACCACCTGTCACTCCTTTGGCCACCTTGCTATCTCCTGTACGCACTCTACTGGTTCTGCGGCTGCTCCTAAGATCCCTCTTCCTAGGCCTCCGCTTAGGAAATGGGTTCCTAAGGTTACTTCTCAGGTTGCTCCTCCTCCTGTGGCTCCTATTTCTGTCTCGGTTCCACCATCTTGTTCTGTAGTACAGCCTGCTTTATCGCCTGCTCGGCCTTCATCCCCTGCCGTTTATGTGGTCCCTTGTGTTGTTTCTATTGTCCCAACTCTTGTTCCAGATCAACCTCCTGGTGCTGCTCCTGTTACTGGACTGCCTTGCCCCGCTATTGTTTGGGATGATGAGAGGTGTTGGGTTGATCACATTTCTGACATGAGATTTAACCCCTTGGATGATTCTTTCTTTAGATTTGTTTCTGATGATCATTTAGACCTACGATGCCTTTATTATAGACCGTCCGGTGACTCATTAGCTCTTGTTTTGGATGGTTATTTTTTGAGAACGAATTCTATCTTGCTTGCTGATTCATCCTGGGATCGTTCTTTTGTGTACTCTACAGATTCTCTGGCTTATGATCCTTGTCTTGCTTCTCATTTCCGCCCCTATGCTGGTCTGCTGGGGAATGTTCCTTTGGAGTCTTCTCAGGATTTACTGGATGTTGGTGACGCTACCTCTTCGGAGGAGTAGTTGTTTTCGTAATTCTTATAGTAGTTGTGAAATATCTTTCACACTCCTGTTGTATTTTTTCATTTTCATAGTAGTTAAGGTGCTTTTACCTTTCTCCTGTATCTCAAATTTTTATTACGTTCGTAATAAAAAGTGGACGGTCCACTATAAAACCGGCTGGCCTTGCCCAAAAAAAAAAAACTTTTATGGTCCTAAATAATTTATGTCCATATATTGAAGGGATAAAAACGAACTATCTCTATTTGTACCTGATTCACAACCAATTTTGGAGTGACTTTAACGACCCACTATTTTGGACTATTCAAATCGACAATAAAGCCATACATGTCGGACTTGAATAATTCAAAACAATAGATTGTAATATAATTTGAAGCAAATGAAACCAATCACAGAATCACAGACAGAAATATCTAAATAAACCGCAGTGGAAATAAAATAATCATAGTAGCTCATGAAGCTACTACAAACACAGTCACAAAACAAGTACAAAATACCAGAGTCTGAAAGTAAATACAATAGAAATCCAAATACATAAATGTCCACTAATACATAAGCTGAATAGAAATACTGAATAGAAATAGATGACAACTAGATAGATAGATAAACTCCAGCAAATCGTCTAGCTCCAGATGGTGAAATCCAAAGCTGATACTCAGGCTGACCCGAGCGTAAAGAAAAACACAAAACACTCAAGTCAGGATATGCATACGTATACAATGTAAAACAACTCAAATGAACTATAATAGAAATGTGTTGAATATGCGCTTTGCGCTATATGATTTTTGTTTGATGATAATAAACATATATACATTCGCTTAAATGTATTTGTTAACGTACTATTTTAATCTTCACAGAATAAATAAATATTTGCTGAATAAAAATAAATAACACAGTTTTTGAATTCAAACGAATATTTTATTCAAACAAATATTTATTACAACTTTGATAGTACAATTTCAAGCTCTCACTATACATATACAAATTCAAATAGGGGGAGCAATTGAAATTATCAAATACATTTAATATATTCAAAATCTTAAATATATGTTTGTTATCATCAAAAGGGGGAGATTGTTGAATATGCGCTTTGCGCTATATGATTTTTGTTTGATGATAATAAACATATATACATTCGCTTAAATGTATTTGTTAACGTACTATTTTAATCTTCACAGAATAAATAAATATTTGCTGAATAAAAATAAATAACACAGTTTTTGAATTCAAACGAATATTTTATTCAAACAAATATTTATTACAACTTTGATAGTACAATTTCTAGCTCTCACTATACATATACAATTTTGACTACAATACATGACATTTCACTATTTTACATCAGCACCTCACTACATATCACTCACACTCGTATTTATCTTCAACTGCATTCAAGTTTGAATCCAGCATCTGAGCGATCTGCAAAAATATAAACTAACGCAGTAAAATTGAAAATAAAATATTTTTGCGATATAAAATAAAACGTGAATTTTGAAAATGATATTTGCCTCAGTTATTTGGGTTGTTCGTCATCATTTAAATTTGAATTCATCATACACGAACAACTTGTGACATACACAGTATATTACTGTATATGCCACAAGGCCGTGCACGCCGATATATACACTTGATTGATTTACAGGGACAGGCAAGCACAGGTCAAACCCAAATGAAAAATCGGGTTCAACTCACGTGCAATAACATTGAAAATCACGACACAAGCACAAGGTCAAATCCGAGTTTTGAAACTGGATTCAACACAAGGCGACATGACATGAATGCAACGAAGACCAACATTAAAATGGACTGCAACATGGATATCACAATCAAACTGCAACAAGGCAACTAGGTATGAACAGAACATAGCAGCTCAAGTCATCAAGTTCAGTGCAGACCACAGAATGCCACAGCAAAAACATCATGAAAGACCAGAGTAGTTCAGTCAAGCAAGTGCACAACAATCAACACAGTGAGGTATACCAGTGATACATCAGTGAATTCAACATGACAGTGTACAACACCAACATAAGCTACATCATGAACAAGTGCAAACTGAACTCGAATGAATGCAAGTTCATATGTGCAGCAACCCAACAACAAAGACAACAGCCAGTTCAAATGCAACAAAGATGCAAGCTGCAGCATACCAGATGTACACAAGTACATACCACTTACATCATGAATGCAGCCCAATAGACCAAAGTATAACATCACACAATCAAACTACAACAGGCCAGAAGTAAAAACAATACAATGCTGAAGTGATGAAGTGTATATAAACAAACATTAAACCAGTTGCAACATCACTGGTACTAGTGAAACAAGACACAGCAGTGATCAGAAATGCAACAAAGTGAAATGGAGATTACTGAGAATGCAATGCAGAACCAACAAAATCTGGCCAAAAACAAGACAGACCAACATACTGCAATAAATCATCAAAGATTGCAACAGATGGAACTACAGGAAAGTACAGCAAGCTACAGCATCAAGTTGACCAAGATTCATATGCAATGAAATGAACATCAATGCAATACACAGTATGAATGAATACAACAACTCCAGATACAAGCTAGTTCCAGTGCTAACAAATGAACCAACTGCAAGTGCAAATGACCAGAAAACAATGCAACAGTATCGAATACAATATGCACAAGCGAAGAAACAAATGACAGTAAGCAATGAAGCAACAAGGTCAGAGAACCAAGCAACAATGTGCACAGGTGAATCAAGTGATCAACCAGAAACTACTGAAGCTCAAATATCAAATTCGAATCAAACCAGAATGCTTCAGCGAACAGTGAGACCGAGCATAAGTGACTCATGGAAAGGAAACTACAACAATGTAATACATATGCAAGTGCAGACTCAAACACACTGATCAAATGAAGATATGAAGAACACAAGGGTCGAACTAATAAGTCCATCAGAAATTCACAAGCTAATATCAGTTGTGATCAAGTCAACAAAAGTCTGGTTTGAATCAAAGCATACTGAAGCAAAGCCAGCAGTAAATCTTTCACGAAATCAACATGGTCAAAGAAAATCAACACCGTGATGAGCACGGCAATTCAAAGCCGTGGGGATCGAGCATAAGTTATACGAATTTGAATAAGTCACAGCATTAGATCATAATCATACGGCAGAGGTAAAGTAAATTGACAAATTCAAACACGAATATACGAACGCAAAAATAGGATTTCAAATCCTATAAATTACCACAAATCATCATCGGCAATTGAAAGAGTTCGAACAAGCCAAAAATCAGACAAGCAAAAGGATAAAATACATACCGAAATCACGAATCGAACTCGATCAAAATTGAAGAGCCGTGAGCAAAGCAAACTGCATCGAAGCATACCATCAAACTGTATCGAGCGGCGCTTCAATTTTGCACAACGCTAGTTTAAATCGCAAGCAGCAATAGCAAATTACCAGAAGCCCTAATTCGCAAAGAGGAACAAAGAGGGGCGGCCATTTTCTTTCACGAAGAAAATAATAGTAAAAGGAACGGGTTGAAGAAAATAAAAGGCCGGCCTAGTTTATGTTAAAAGGGGTTTTAAAAATTTATAAGAAGGGTTTAAATTTAAATAGGGTTTTGTTATTTTAATTTGTTTTTAATTTGTATTTTCTTTTAAACCGTTTTTAATTTTCTAGTCGTGTGACTAGGGTACAAACTACGGTGTGTAGTTTGGGAATTCGCAACTCGGTAGTTGAGTTGTGATCAGGGTTTTGAGCGTAGAGTTAGATTAGTCAATAGCGGGTATAGCGAGTTTACGTGTGTAAGCGAGGGACTATCTAATTTCTAGTAGAAATCTTGGGGGCAGCACGTAGGCAGGTTTTTGCCGAAGCTGGGTAAATTCTGTGTTGTTCTGTTTTATTCTGTTATTTATATTCTGCGATATCTGTGCTGCTATTTTGTGATCTGAATTGAAATTAATTGATAAGCTTCCGCGATTAATTTTTATAATTTGCACTATCACCCTATTCACCCCCCTCTAGGGTGAAATCGATCCTACAAGTGGTATCAGAGCCAGGTTACAAAAGCCGTTTTGTTTTAAAAATTTGATTTTACAAAAATCAATTTTTGTTTAAAAATTCGTGTTTCAAAAATCAATTTTTGTTTTAAAAATTTGTGTTTCAAAAAAAAAAAAAATCGGTTTTTGTTTTAAAAATTTAAAATTTTAAAATGGCTTCTTTTAATAATGCTTTTGCAGAGGGTCAGTCGATAGTTAGACCACCAATGTTCAATGGTGAATATGCTTACTGGAAAAATAGAATGCAAATTTTTCTGAAAACCATTGACGCTTGGAATATTGTTGAGACAGGTTATAGAATACCAACTATAACTGTAGATAATCAGGAAATAGAGAAACCAAAGGAACAATGGACAGAACTAGAAAATAAATTACAAAATACTAATGCCAAAGCTATGAATTCTATTATCTGTTCATTGGATCAATTTGAATTTAATCGTGTCTCCCATTGTCTAACTGCGCAGGAAATATGGCACATACTAGAAGTGACTCACGAAGGAACATTTCAAGTCAAAGAATCTCGCCTTGCAATGCTAAGCAGCGAATACGAGAACTTCAAAATGGCGAAGGAAGAAAATGTTAAAGAGATGTACGGACGACTCTCCAATATCATATACAAATCAAAAGCTCTCGGAAAAACATACACCGAATTAGAAATAGTCCAGAAAATCCTCAGAGTCCTTCCACGAAGCTTTGAAGCAAAAGTAACTGCCATACAAGAATCGAAAGATTTAAAACAACTTAAAGTTGAGGAACTCATCGGAAATCTCACCACTTATGAGCTTGAAATGAAATTCAAAGAAGAGCGTGAAGGAGGTGACACTCAAAAGAAATCAATAGCTCTCAAAGGAACAACCGAAAGTGATGATGATAACGATGAAGATGATGGAGCAGCAGAATTGGAGCTGTTAATAAGGAAATTCAAAAAATGGAATCAAAAACATGGAAATTCAGCTCGAAATCAAAAAGCAAAAAGCAGAATAGCCAAAGCACTAGACTACTCAGAAGAACAAAAGTTTATTTGTTATAATTGCAACAAACCCGGCCATATCAAGCCCGATTGTCCACAAATTAAATCCAGCCATGGAAAGAAACAGAAAAAGAAAAGTTTTGCAGCCACTTGGGATGAAATAGACGAGAATGATCAAAGCACTGGCAGTGAAAGCGAAAAGGCAGAATTGTGTCTTCAAGGTGATACAACCGACAGTGACGATGACGAGCCAAGTGAGGTATCAAAACTTACCCATTCTGAGTTGCTTATATATTTTCATGAAGTAAACGGTTGTTTTGAACGACTTAGGGAAAAATACGCCAAACTTGAATCTCAAAAAGATACTTTGATAGAATGTAATAAACAACTTGATCAATTAGTTAAAACCTATCAAAGTAGGATCCCTAAGTGTGATAAGTGTCCAACATTTGATGAAGAAATTAAAAAATCAGAAATTAAAATAAAATCGCTTGAAAATGAAATTCTGATTTTAAAGGAGAATGAAAATACTAGGAGAGAGAATTCTATTAAAAAGTGCACACAGTTGTTAAACGAAAATGAATCTCTCAAATCACAAGTCCAACAATTGTCAACGACTTTAGATAAATTTTCAAAAAGTGAAAAATCGTTGAATATGCTATTAGGAAAGCAAACTGTTAATACGGTTAGACAAGGACTTGGATATAATAATTCGAAAATTGTTGAAAACAAGATTAATCAAGTTAATTCTATGTGCACAATTTGTAGAAAATTTGGACACGGTCACAATAATTGTTGGTATAGACCCAAACATGTGAAAACTATATCGATTTGGGTTCCAAAAGGCACAAATATAAAATCTCTCAAAGTTAAACAAATTTGGGTGCCAAAGGGAACAATTATAAATAGTTTTGGGTCTACACAAAATTATTTTTCAAAATTTTCTGCCACTAACAACCATGGACCTATAAAAACAAATAGGTCACATAAATCCTTTTCCGTGTACGTGTGGTGGCAGGCTAAGGAACAACAATAGTGTTCTCTGGATTTTGGCTGTTCCAGAAACGCAACGGGCGACAAAGCTAAGTTCCTTAGCCTAGTATAAAGGTGACAGAATCACAACGGACAACAACGAAAAATATCGTAAAGGTAAAACAGGTATGGTATGTTTTAAACGATATATTAAATGTGATAATCTGCACCGTATTTTGAATTAAATCAGCCAATATTGAGATTGATGAAAAGATGATGATTTTGATTCTGACTTATTCAACATAGTTGGCCAATTATATTCTTATGCCAAAAACACTATAAAAATCTTTAGATTCTTTGAATTACTTCATATATATATCAGTTTGGATTAAAAATAGTGTTTTGTTGGATATTACAATTGGTTATAATATGGCTAACTCTTTATTCACGGTTTTTCTGATTATTTACACGGTTTCATTTCAAATTCAAAAGAATGTCATTTAAATTGTTGTTAAAATTGAATTTGAAATTTTTGATGCACACTTCATGTTTTGGTCTATAAAATTCAATTGATGATAATTTTTTGAGTGAAAGAGAAATTCAGATGCAGATTACACTGGTAATCTAGTTGATAGAAAAATTACTAGTGAAACGTGATTTTTGAGACACTTAGTAACTGCATTGTTTTTCAAAGAAAATATCTGCATATTTTTCATTTCAAATAATTTTCAAATAGCAGAAAATTTTCTTTTAAAAAAACCCCCTGGAGAAAATCATTTTTGACCATATTTTCAGATTATTCATTTTTGAAAAATTAATTTCATAATTATTTTTGAATTTGATTTTAAATGACTATTATGACTAATCTGACTCCCAAATGATTATCGAAAAGAAAAATAGTGATTGAAAAAGTGATGAGTGTTGATATTGATTATATATTATAACTCGAGAAAGTATAATTAGAAAATTTCTTTAGAAATGTAAACAAGAGTTATAAAACTTTTTGTTGGTAAAAATTCCATGACCATCTCTATACCTATCATATTTCTATCAACCATTACTCATCAAAATTCTATATAGGTTGTCGATATGTGGTACTTTAAACAGGAATCATTCGTTTTTCATTTTCACATTTTTTTAAAAAAAAATAAATAAATAAATAAATAAATAAATAAATACCAAAGTATTCACTCTCATTTAAAAGTCCTCACGGTTATGCATGAGTGAATTACTTGGAATTTGTTATGTGCTTCCATGCTCATTTAAAAGTCCTCGCGGTTATGCATGTATGGAACGCATATCAAAAGTTGATTTGTAAAATAAACAAGTTGATTCTAATCCCATTTAAAAGTCCTCACGGTTATGCGTGGTTAGAAGATACTTGAATTCATTTTTTTTTTAAAAAAATATATAATAAAATTGGAATACTACTAATCTCATTTAAAAGTCCTAACGGTTATGCATGGTTAGTAGATATTCAAATTCCTAATATAAATATACCACAAATAGACACAACTGTATGGTTTTATATGATGACATCATCTCCATCATTCTAAAAGTGGAATATGCGCCTAACAATATTTTTATGATTTTTGTTTGATTTTCTATTGAAATTTAATATTTATATTCAATTGGGTTTTAATGTTGGATTAATATCGATCACTTTATCTCTATTTTCTCTATCTCTATTATTTTTTTGCTGATAACAAAAGGGGGAGAGAAAAGTTAAGATTTTGTCAAATAGAATCAATCAAAGGTCAAACAATTTTCCATTTGCATATAGGCTCATTCACACATTTTATTTGTATGCATATATGTAGGGGGAGTCATATATGTAGGGGGAGTATCATATAGAAAGGAAGCATTCAAATAGGGGGAGCAATTGAAATTATCAAATACATTTAATATATTCAAAATCTTAAATATATGTTTGTTATCATCAAAAGGGAATATTTATTACAACTTTGATAGTACAATTTCAAGCTCTCACTATACATATACAAATTCAAATAGGGGGAGCAATTGAAATTATCAAATACATTTAATATATTCAAAATCTTAAATATATGTTTGTTATCATCAAAAGGGGGAGATTGTTGAATATGCGCTTTGCGCTATATGATTTTTGTTTGATGATAATAAACATATATACATTCGCTTAAATGTATTTGTTATCGTACTATTTTAATCTTCACAGAATAAATAAATATTTGCTGAATAAAAATAAATAACACAGTTTTTGAATTCAAACGAATATTTTATTCAAACAAATATTTATTACAACTTTGATAGTACAATTTCTAGCTCTCACTATACATATACAATTTTGACTACAATACATGACATTTCACTATTTTACATCAGCACCTCACTACATATCACTCACACTCGTATTTATCTTCAACTGCATTCAAGTTTGAATCCAGCATCTGAGCGATCTGCAAAAATATAAACTAACGCAGTAAAATTGAAAATAAAATATTTTTGCGATATAAAATAAAACGTGAATTTTGAAAATGATATTTGCCTCAGTTATTTGGGTTGTTCGTCATCATTTAAATTTGAATTCATCATACACGAACAACTTGTGACATACACAGTATATTACTGTATATGCCACAAGGCCGTGCACGCCGATATATACACTTGATTGATTTACAGGGACAGGCAAGCACAGGTCAAACCCAAATGAAAAATCGGGTTCAACTCACGTGCAATAACATTGAAAATCACGACACAAGCACAAGGTCAAATCCGAGTTTTGAAACTGGATTCAACACAAGGCGACATGACATGAATGCAACGAAGACCAACATTAAAATGGACTGCAACATGGATATCACAATCAAACTGCAACAAGGCAACTAGGTATGAACAGAACATAGCAGCTCAAGTCATCAAGTTCAGTGCAGACCACAGAATGCCACAGCAAAAACATCATGAAAGACCAGAGTAGTTCAGTCAAGCAAGTGCACAACAATCAACACAGTGAGGTATACCAGTGATACATCAGTGAATTCAACATGACAGTGTACAACACCAACATAAGCTACATCATGAACAAGTGCAAACTGAACTCGAATGAATGCAAGTTCATATGTGCAGCAACCCAACAACAAAGACAACAGCCAGTTCAAATGCAACAAAGATGCAAGCTGCAGCATACCAGATGTACACAAGTACATACCACTTACATCATGAATGCAGCCCAATAGACCAAAGTATAACATCACACAATCAAACTACAACAGGCCAGAAGTAAAAACAATACAATGCTGAAGTGATGAAGTGTATATAAACAAACATTAAACCAGTTGCAACATCACTGGTACTAGTGAAACAAGACACAGCAGTGATCAGAAATGCAACAAAGTGAAATGGAGATTACTGAGAATGCAATGCAGAACCAACAAAATCTGGCCAAAAACAAGACAGACCAACATACTGCAATAAATCATCAAAGATTGCAACAGATGGAGCTACAGGAAAGTACAGCAAGCTACAGCATCAAGTTGACCAAGATTCATATGCAATGAAATGAACATCAATGCAATACACAGTATGAATGAATACAACAACTCCAGATACAAGCTAGTTCCAGTGCTAACAAATGAACCAACTGAGAGTGCAAATGACCAGAAAACAATGCAACAGTATCGAATACAATATGCACAAGCGAAGAAACAAATGACAGTAAGCAATGAAGCAACAAGGTCAGAGAACCAAGCAACAATGTGCACAGGTGAATCAAGTGATCAACCAGAAACTACTGAAGCTCAAATATCAAATTCGAATCAAACCAGAATGCTTCAGCGAACAGTGAGCCCGAGCATAAGTGACTCATGGAAAGGAAACTACAACAATGTAATACATATGCAAGTGCAGACTCAAACACACTGATCAAATGAAGATATGAAGAACACAAGGGTCGAACTAATAAGTCCATCAGAAATTCACAAGCTAATATCAGTTGTGATCAAGTCAACAAAAGTCTGGTTTGAATCAAAGCATACTGAAGCAAAGCCAGCAGTAAATCTTTCACGAAATCAACATGGTCAAAGAAAATCAACACCGTGATGAGCACGGCAATTCAAAGCCGTGGGGATCGAGCATAAGTTATACGAATTTGAATAAGTCACAGCATTAGATCATAATAATACGGCAGAGGTAAAGTAAATTGACAAATTCAAACACGAATATACGAACGCAAAAATAGGATTTCAAATCCTATAAATTACCACAAATCATCATCGGCAATTGAAAGAGTTCGAACAAGCCAAAAATCAGACAAGCAAAAGGATAAAATACATACCGAAATCACGAATCGAACTCGATCAAAATTGAAGAGCCGTGAGCAAAGCAAACTGCATCGAAGCATACCATCAAACTGTATCGAGCGGCGCTTCAATTTTGCACAACCCTAGTTTAAATCGCAAGCAGCAATAGCAAATTACCAGAAGCCCTAATTCGCAAAGAGGAACAAAGAGGGGCGGCCATTTTCTTTCACGAAGAAAATAATAGTAAAAGGAACGGGTTGAAGAAAATAAAAGGCCGGCCTAGTTTATGTTAAAAGGGGTTTTAAAAATTTATAAGAAGGGTTTAAATTTAAATAGGGTTTTGTTATTTTAATTTGTTTTTAATTTGTATTTTCTTTTAAACCGTTTTTAATTTTCTAGTCGTGTGACTAGGGTACAAACTACGGTGTGTAGTTTGGGAATTCGCAACTCGGTAGTTGAGTTGTGGTCAGGGTTTTGAGCGTAGAGTTAGATTAGTCAATAGCGGGTATAGCGAGTTTACGTGTGTAAGCGAGGGACTATCTAATTTCTAGTAGAAATCTTAGGGGCAGCACGTAGGCAGGTTTTTGCCGAAGCTGGGTAAATTCTGTGTTGTTCTGTTATTTATATTCTGCGATATCTGTGCTGCTATTTTGTGATCTGAATTGAAATTAATTGATAAGCTTCCGCGATTAATTTTTATAATTTGCACTATCACCCTATTCACCCCCCTCTAGGGTGAAATCGATCCTACAAGTGGTATCAGAGCCAGGTTACAAAAGCCGTTTTGTTTTAAAAATTTGATTTTACAAAAATCAATTTTTGTTTAAAAATTCGTGTTTCAAAAATCAATTTTTGTTTTAAAAATTTGTGTTTCAAAAAAAAAAAAAAATCGGTTTTTGTTTTAAAAATTTAAAATGGCTTCTTTTAATAATGCTTTTGCAGAGGGTCAGTCGATAGTTAGACCACCAATGTTCAATGGTGAATATGCTTACTGGAAAAATAGAATGCAAATTTTTCTGAAAACCATTGACGCTTGGAATATTGTTGAGACAGGTTATAGAATACCAACTATAACTGTAGATAATCAGGAAATAGAGAAACCAAAGGAACAATGGACAGAACTAGAAAATAAATTACAAAATACTAATGCCAAAGCTATGAATTCTATTATCTGTTCATTGGATCAATTTGAATTTAATCGTGTCTCCCATTGTCTAACTGCGCAGGAAATATGGCACATACTAGAAGTGACTCACGAAGGAACATCTCAAGTCAAAGAATCTCGCCTTGCAATGCTAAGCAGCGAATACGAGAACTTCAAAATGGCGAAGGAAGAAAATGTTAAAGAGATGTACGGACGACTCTCCAATATCATATACAAATCAAAAGCTCTCGGAAAAACATACACCGAATTAGAAATAGTCCGGAAAATCCTCAGAGTCCTTCCACGAAGCTTTGAAGCAAAAGTAACTGCCATACAAGAATCGAAAGATTTAAAACAACTTAAAGTTGAGGAACTCATCGGAAATCTCACCACTTATGAGCTTGAAATGAAATTCAAAGAAGAGCGTGAAGGAGGTGACACTCAAAAGAAATCAATAGCTCTCAAAGGAACAACCGAAAGTGATGATGATAACGATGAAGATGATGGAGCAGCAGAATTGGAGCTGTTAATAAGGAAATTCAAAAAATGGAATCAAAAACATGGAAATTCAGCTCGAAATCAAAAAGCAAAAAGCAGAATAGCCAAAGCACTAGACTACTCAGAAGAACAAAAGTTTATTTGTTATAATTGCAACAAACCCGGCCATATCAAGCCCGATTGTCCACAAATTAAATCCAGCCATGGAAAGAAACAGAAAAAGAAAAGTTTTGCAGCCACTTGGGATGAAATAGACGAGAATGATCAAAGCACTGGCAGTGAAAGCGAAAAGGCAGAATTGTGTCTTCAAGGTGATACAACTGACAGTGACGATGACGAGCCAAGTGAGGTATCAAAACTTACCCATTCTGAGTTGCTTATATATTTTCATGAAGTAAACGGTTGTTTTGAACGACTTAGGGAAAAATACGCCAAACTTGAATCTCAAAAAGATACTTTGATAGAATGTAATAAACAACTTGATCAATTAGTTAAAACCTATCAAAGTAGGATCCCTAAGTGTGATAAGTGT
Source organism: Allium cepa (assembly GCA_030765085.1). Lineage (NCBI taxonomy): Eukaryota > Viridiplantae > Streptophyta > Magnoliopsida > Asparagales > Amaryllidaceae > Allium > Allium cepa. The sequence goes on along the minus strand of JASFAV010000025.1, from coordinate 1,186,456 downwards.
CCAACATTTGATGAAGAAATTAAAAAATCAGAAATTAAAATAAAATCGCTTGAAAATGAAATTCTGATTTTAAAGGAGAATGAAAATACTAGGAGAGAGAATTCTATTAAAAAGTGCACACAGTTGTTAAACGAAAATGAATCTCTCAAATCACAAGTCCAACAATTGTCAACGACTTTAGATAAATTTTCAAAAAGTGAAAAATCGTTGAATATGCTATTAGGAAAGCAAACTGTTAATACGGTTAGACAAGGACTTGGATATAATAATTCGAAAATTGTTGAAAACAAGATTAATCAAGTTAATTCTATGTGCACAATTTGTAGAAAATTTGGACACGGTCACAATAATTGTTGGTATAGACCCAAACATGTGAAAACTATATCGATTTGGGTTCCAAAAGGCACAAATATAAAATCTCTCAAAGTTAAACAAATTTGGGTGCCAAAGGGAACAATTATAAATAGTTTTGGGTCTACACAAAATTATTTTTCAAAATTTTCTGCCACTAACAACCATGGACCTATAAAAACAAATAGGTCACATAAATCCTTTTCCGTGTACGTGTGGTGGCAGGCTAAGGAACAACAATAGTGTTCTCTGGATTTTGGCTGTTCCAGAAACGCAACGGGCGACAAAGCTAAGTTCCTTAGCCTAGTATAAAGGTGACAGAATCACAACGGACAACAACGAAAAATATCGTAAAGGTAAAACAGGTATGGTATGTTTTAAACGATATATTAAATGTGATAATCTGCACCGTATTTTGAATTAAATCAGCCAATATTGAGATTGATGAAAAGATGATGATTTTGATTCTGACTTATTCAACATAGTTGGCCAATTATATTCTTATGCCAAAAACACTATAAAAATCTTTAGATTCTTTGAATTACTTCATATATATATCAGTTTGGATTAAAAATAGTGTTTTGTTGGATATTACAATTGGTTATAATATGGCTAACTCTTTATTCACGGTTTTTCTGATTATTTACACGGTTTCATTTCAAATTCAAAAGAATGTCATTTAAATTGTTGTTAAAATTGAATTTGAAATTTTTGATGCACACTTCATGTTTTGGTCTATAAAATTCAATTGATGATAATTTTTTGAGTGAAAGAGAAATTCAGATGCAGATTACACTGGTAATCTAGTTGATAGAAAAATTACTAGTGAAACGTGATTTTTGAGACACTTAGTAACTGCATTGTTTTTCAAAGAAAATATCTGCATATTTTTCATTTCAAATAATTTTCAAATAGCAGAAAATTTTCTTTTAAAAAAACCCCCTGGAGAAAATCATTTTTGACCATATTTTCAGATTATTCATTTTTGAAAAATTAATTTCATAATTATTTTTGAATTTGATTTTAAATGACTATTATGACTAATCTGACTCCCAAATGATTATCGAAAAGAAAAATAGTGATTGAAAAAGTGATGAGTGTTGATATTGATTATATATTATAACTCGAGAAAGTATAATTAGAAAATTTCTTTAGAAATGTAAACAAGAGTTATAAAACTTTTTGTTGGTAAAAATTCCATGACCATCTCTATACCTATCATATTTCTATCAACCATTACTCATCAAAATTCTATATAGGTTGTCGATATGTGGTACTTTAAACAGGAATCATTCGTTTTTCATTTTCACATTTTTTTTAAAAAAAAATAAAAAAAAAATAAATAAATAAATACCAAAGTATTCACTCTCATTTAAAAGTCCTCACGGTTATGCATGAGTGAATTACTTGGAATTTGTTATGTGCTTCCATGCTCATTTAAAAGTCCTCGCGGTTATGCATGTATGGAACGCATATCAAAAGTTGATTTGTAAAATAAACAAGTTGATTCTAATCCCATTTAAAAGTCCTCACGGTTATGCGTGGTTAGAAGATACTTGAATTCATTTTTTTTTAAAAAAAAATATATAATAAAATTGGAATACTACTAATCTCATTTAAAAGTCCTAACGGTTATGCATGGTTAGTAGATATTCAAATTCCTAATATAAATATACCACAAATAGACACAACTGTATGGTTTTATATGATGACATCATCTCCATCATTCTAAAAGTGGAATATGCGCCTAACAATATTTTTATGATTTTTGTTTGATTTTCTATTGAAATTTAATATTTATATTCAATTGGGTTTTAATGTTGGATTAATATCGATCACTTTATCTCTATTTTCTCTATCTCTATTATTTTTTTGCTGATAACAAAAGGGGGAGAGAAAAGTTAAGATTTTGTCAAATAGAATCAATCAAAGGTCAAACAATTTTCCATTTGCATATAGGCTCATTCACACATTTTATTTGTATGCATATATGTAGGGGGAGTCATATATGTAGGGGGAGTATCATATAGAAAGGAAGCATTCAAATAGGGGGAGCAATTGAAATTATCAAATACATTTAATATATTCAAAATCTTAAATATATGTTTGTTATCATCAAAAGGGAATATTTATTACAACTTTGATAGTACAATTTCAAGCTCTCACTATACATATACAAATTCAAATAGGGGGAGCAATTGAAATTATCAAATACATTTAATATATTCAAAATCTTAAATATATGTTTGTTATCATCAAAAGGGGGAGATTGTTGAATATGCGCTTTGCGCTATATGATTTTTGTTTGATGATAATAAACATATATACATTCGCTTAAATGTATTTGTTATCGTACTATTTTAATCTTCACAGAATAAATAAATATTTGCTGAATAAAAATAAATAACACAGTTTTTGAATTCAAACGAATATTTTATTCAAACAAATATTTATTACAACTTTGATAGTACAATTTCTAGCTCTCACTATACATATACAATTTTGACTACAATACATGACATTTCACTATTTTACATCAGCACCTCACTACATATCACTCACACTCGTATTTATCTTCAACTGCATTCAAGTTTGAATCCAGCATCTGAGCGATCTGCAAAAATATAAACTAACGCAGTAAAATTGAAAATAAAATATTTTTGCGATATAAAATAAAACGTGAATTTTGAAAATGATATTTGCCTCAGTTATTTGGGTTGTTCGTCATCATTTAAATTTGAATTCATCATACACGAACAACTTGTGACATACACAGTATATTACTGTATATGCCACAAGGCCGTGCACGCCGATATATACACTTGATTGATTTACAGGGACAGGCAAGCACAGGTCAAACCCAAATGAAAAATCGGGTTCAACTCACGTGCAATAACATTGAAAATCACGACACAAGCACAAGGTCAAATCCGAGTTTTGAAACTGGATTCAACACAAGGCGACATGACATGAATGCAACGAAGACCAACATTAAAATGGACTGCAACATGGATATCACAATCAAACTGCAACAAGGCAACTAGGTATGAACAGAACATAGCAGCTCAAGTCATCAAGTTCAGTGCAGACCACAGAATGCCACAGCAAAAACATCATGAAAGACCAGAGTAGTTCAGTCAAGCAAGTGCACAACAATCAACACAGTGAGGTATACCAGTGATACATCAGTGAATTCAACATGACAGTGTACAACACCAACATAAGCTACATCATGAACAAGTGCAAACTGAACTCGAATGAATGCAAGTTCATATGTGCAGCAACCCAACAACAAAGACAACAGCCAGTTCAAATGCAACAAAGATGCAAGCTGCAGCATACCAGATGTACACAAGTACATACCACTTACATCATGAATGCAGCCCAATAGACCAAAGTATAACATCACACAATCAAACTACAACAGGCCAGAAGTAAAAACAATACAATGCTGAAGTGATGAAGTGTATATAAACAAACATTAAACCAGTTGCAACATCACTGGTACTAGTGAAACAAGACACAGCAGTGATCAGAAATGCAACAAAGTGAAATGGAGATTACTGAGAATGCAATGCAGAACCAACAAAATCTGGCCAAAAACAAGACAGACCAACATACTGCAATAAATCATCAAAGATTGCAACAGATGGAGCTACAGGAAAGTACAGCAAGCTACAGCATCAAGTTGACCAAGATTCATATGCAATGAAATGAACATCAATGCAATACACAGTATGAATGAATACAACAACTCCAGATACAAGCTAGTTCCAGTGCTAACAAATGAACCAACTGAGAGTGCAAATGACCAGAAAACAATGCAACAGTATCGAATACAATATGCACAAGCGAAGAAACAAATGACAGTAAGCAATGAAGCAACAAGGTCAGAGAACCAAGCAACAATGTGCACAGGTGAATCAAGTGATCAACCAGAAACTACTGAAGCTCAAATATCAAATTCGAATCAAACCAGAATGCTTCAGCGAACAGTGAGCCCGAGCATAAGTGACTCATGGAAAGGAAACTACAACAATGTAATACATATGCAAGTGCAGACTCAAACACACTGATCAAATGAAGATATGAAGAACACAAGGGTCGAACTAATAAGTCCATCAGAAATTCACAAGCTAATATCAGTTGTGATCAAGTCAACAAAAGTCTGGTTTGAATCAAAGCATACTGAAGCAAAGCCAGCAGTAAATCTTTCACGAAATCAACATGGTCAAAGAAAATCAACACCGTGATGAGCACGGCAATTCAAAGCCGTGGGGATCGAGCATAAGTTATACGAATTTGAATAAGTCACAGCATTAGATCATAATAATACGGCAGAGGTAAAGTAAATTGACAAATTCAAACACGAATATACGAACGCAAAAATAGGATTTCAAATCCTATAAATTACCACAAATCATCATCGGCAATTGAAAGAGTTCGAACAAGCCAAAAATCAGACAAGCAAAAGGATAAAATACATACCGAAATCACGAATCGAACTCGATCAAAATTGAAGAGCCGTGAGCAAAGCAAACTGCATCGAAGCATACCATCAAACTGTATCGAGCGGCGCTTCAATTTTGCACAACCCTAGTTTAAATCGCAAGCAGCAATAGCAAATTACCAGAAGCCCTAATTCGCAAAGAGGAACAAAGAGGGGCGGCCATTTTCTTTCACGAAGAAAATAATAGTAAAAGGAACGGGTTGAAGAAAATAAAAGGCCGGCCTAGTTTATGTTAAAAGGGGTTTTAAAAATTTATAAGAAGGGTTTAAATTTAAATAGGGTTTTGTTATTTTAATTTGTTTTTAATTTGTATTTTCTTTTAAACCGTTTTTAATTTTCTAGTCGTGTGACTAGGGTACAAACTACGGTGTGTAGTTTGGGAATTCGCAACTCGGTAGTTGAGTTGTGGTCAGGGTTTTGAGCGTAGAGTTAGATTAGTCAATAGCGGGTATAGCGAGTTTACGTGTGTAAGCGAGGGACTATCTAATTTCTAGTAGAAATCTTAGGGGCAGCACGTAGGCAGGTTTTTGCCGAAGCTGGGTAAATTCTGTGTTGTTCTGTTATTTATATTCTGCGATATCTGTGCTGCTATTTTGTGATCTGAATTGAAATTAATTGATAAGCTTCCGCGATTAATTTTTATAATTTGCACTATCACCCTATTCACCCCCCCTCTAGGGTGAAATCGATCCTACAAGTGGTATCAGAGCCAGGTTACAAAAGCCGTTTTGTTTTAAAAATTTGATTTTACAAAAATCAATTTTTGTTTAAAAATTCGTGTTTCAAAAATCAATTTTTGTTTTAAAAATTTGTGTTTCAAAAAAAAAAAAAAAATCGGTTTTTGTTTTAAAAATTTAAAATGGCTTCTTTTAATAATGCTTTTGCAGAGGGTCAGTCGATAGTTAGACCACCAATGTTCAATGGTGAATATGCTTACTGGAAAAATAGAATGCAAATTTTTCTGAAAACCATTGACGCTTGGAATATTGTTGAGACAGGTTATAGAATACCAACTATAACTGTAGATAATCAGGAAATAGAGAAACCAAAGGAACAATGGACAGAACTAGAAAATAAATTACAAAATACTAATGCCAAAGCTATGAATTCTATTATCTGTTCATTGGATCAATTTGAATTTAATCGTGTCTCCCATTGTCTAACTGCGCAGGAAATATGGCACATACTAGAAGTGACTCACGAAGGAACATCTCAAGTCAAAGAATCTCGCCTTGCAATGCTAAGCAGCGAATACGAGAACTTCAAAATGGCGAAGGAAGAAAATGTTAAAGAGATGTACGGACGACTCTCCAATATCATATACAAATCAAAAGCTCTCGGAAAAACATACACCGAATTAGAAATAGTCCGGAAAATCCTCAGAGTCCTTCCACGAAGCTTTGAAGCAAAAGTAACTGCCATACAAGAATCGAAAGATTTAAAACAACTTAAAGTTGAGGAACTCATCGGAAATCTCACCACTTATGAGCTTGAAATGAAATTCAAAGAAGAGCGTGAAGGAGGTGACACTCAAAAGAAATCAATAGCTCTCAAAGGAACAACCGAAAGTGATGATGATAACGATGAAGATGATGGAGCAGCAGAATTGGAGCTGTTAATAAGGAAATTCAAAAAATGGAATCAAAAACATGGAAATTCAGCTCGAAATCAAAAAGCAAAAAGCAGAATAGCCAAAGCACTAGACTACTCAGAAGAACAAAAGTTTATTTGTTATAATTGCAACAAACCCGGCCATATCAAGCCCGATTGTCCACAAATTAAATCCAGCCATGGAAAGAAACAGAAAAAGAAAAGTTTTGCAGCCACTTGGGATGAAATAGACGAGAATGATCAAAGCACTGGCAGTGAAAGCGAAAAGGCAGAATTGTGTCTTCAAGGTGATACAACTGACAGTGACGATGACGAGCCAAGTGAGGTATCAAAACTTACCCATTCTGAGTTGCTTATATATTTTCATGAAGTAAACGGTTGTTTTGAACGACTTAGGGAAAAATACGCCAAACTTGAATCTCAAAAAGATACTTTGATAGAATGTAATAAACAACTTGATCAATTAGTTAAAACCTATCAAAGTAGGATCCCTAAGTGTGATAAGTGTCCAACATTTGATGAAGAAATTAAAAAATCAGAAATTAAAATAAAATCGCTTGAAAATGAAATTCTGATTTTAAAGGAGAATGAAAATACTAGGAGAGAGAATTCTATTAAAAAGTGCACACAGTTGTTAAACGAAAATGAATCTCTCAAATCACAAGTCCAACAATTGTCAACGACTTTAGATAAATTTTCAAAAAGTGAAAAATCGTTGAATATGCTATTAGGAAAGCAAACTGTTAATACGGTTAGACAAGGACTTGGATATAATAATTCGAAAATTGTTGAAAACAAGATTAATCAAGTTAATTCTATGTGCACAATTTGTAGAAAATTTGGACACGGTCACAATAATTGTTGGTATAGACCCAAACATGTGAAAACTATATCGATTTGGGTTCCAAAAGGCACAAATATAAAATCTCTCAAAGTTAAACAAATTTGGGTGCCAAAGGGAACAATTATAAATAGTTTTGGGTCTACACAAAATTATTTTTCAAAATTTTCTGCCACTAACAACCATGGACCTATAAAAACAAATAGGTCACATAAATCCTTTTCCGTGTACGTGTGGTGGCAGGCTAAGGAACAACAATAGTGTTCTCTGGATTTTGGCTGTTCCAGAAACGCAACGGGCGACAAAGCTAAGTTCCTTAGCCTAGTATAAAGGTGACAGAATCACAACGGACAACAACGAAAAATATCGTAAAGGTCAAACAGGTATGGTATGTTTTAAACGATATATTAAATGTGATAATCTGCACCGTATTTTGAATTAAATCAGCCAATATTGAGATTGATGAAAAGATGATGATTTTGATTCTGACTTATTCAACATAGTTGGCCAATTATATTCTTATGCCAAAAACACTATAAAAATCTTTAGATTCTTTGAATTACTTCATATATATATCAGTTTGGATTAAAAATAGTGTTTTGTTGGATATTACAATTGGTTATAATATGGCTAACTCTTTATTCACGGTTTTTCTGATTATTTACACGGTTTCATTTCAAATTCAAAAGAATGTCATTTAAATTGTTGTTAAAATTGAATTTGAAATTTTTGATGCACACTTCATGTTTTGGTCTATAAAATTCAATTGATGATAATTTTTTGAGTGAAAGAGAAATTCAGATGCAGATTACACTGGTAATCTAGTTGATAGAAAAATTACTAGTGAAACGTGATTTTTGAGACACTTAGTAACTGCATTGTTTTTCAAAGAAAATATCTGCATATTTTTCATTTCAAATAATTTTCAAATAGCAGAAAATTTTCTTTTAAAAAAACCCCCTGGAGAAAATCATTTTTGACCATATTTTCAGATTATTCATTTTTGAAAAATTAATTTCATAATTATTTTTGAATTTGATTTTAAATGACTATTATGACTAATCTGACTCCCAAATGATTATCGAAAAGAAAAATAGTGATTGAAAAAGTGATGAGTGTTGATATTGATTATATATTATAACTCGAGAAAGTATAATTAGAAAATTTCTTTAGAAATGTAAACAAGAGTTATAAAACTTTTTGTTGGTAAAAATTCCATGACCATCTCTATACCTATCATATTTCTATCAACCATTACTCATCAAAATTCTATATAGGTTGTCGATATGTGGTACTTTAAACAGGAATCATTCGTTTTTCATTTTCACATTTTTTTAAAAAAAAATAAAAAAAATTAAATAAATAAATAAATACCAAAGTATTCACTCTCATTTAAAAGTCCTCACGGTTATGCATGGGTGAATTACTTGGAATTTGTTATGTGCTTCCATGCTCATTTAAAAGTCCTCGCGGTTATGCATGTATGGAACGCATATCAAAAGTTGATTTGTAAAATAAACAAGTTGATTCTAATCCCATTTAAAAGTCCTCACGGTTATGCGTGGTTAGAAGATACTTGAATTCATTTTTTTTTTAAAAAATATATATAATAAAATTGGAATACTACTAATCTCATTTAAAAGTCCTAACGGTTATGCATGGTTAGTAGATATTCAAATTCCTAATATAAATATACCACAAATAGACACAACTGTATGGTTTTATATGATGACATCATCTCCATCATTCTAAAAGTGGAATATGCGCCTAACAATATTTTTATGATTTTTGTTTGATTTTCTATTGAAATTTAATATTTATATTCAATTGGGTTTTAATGTTGGATTAATATCGATCACTTTATCTCTATTTTCTCTATCTCTATTATTTTTTTGCTGATAACAAAAGGGGGAGAGAAAAGTTAAGATTTTGTCAAATAGAATCAATCAAAGGTCAAACAATTTTCCATTTGCATATAGGCTCATTCACACATTTTATTTGTATGCATATATGTAGGGGGAGTCATATATGTAGGGGGAGTATCATATAGAAAGGAAGCATTCAAATAGGGGGAGCAATTGAAATTATCAAATACATTTAATATATTCAAAATCTTAAATATATGTTTGTTATCATCAAAAGGGAATATTTATTACAACTTTGATAGTACAATTTCAAGCTCTCACTATACATATACAAATTCAAATAGGGGGAGCAATTGAAATTATCAAATACATTTAATATATTCAAAATCTTAAATATATGTTTGTTATCATCAAAAGGGGGAGATTGTTGAATATGCGCTTTGCGCTATATGATTTTTGTTTGATGATAATAAACATATATACATTCGCTTAAATGTATTTGTTAACGTACTATTTTAATCTTCACAGAATAAATAAATATTTGCTGAATAAAAATAAATAACACAGTTTTTGAATTCAAACGAATATTTTATTCAAACAAATATTTATTACAACTTTGATAGTACAATTTCTAGCTCTCACTATACATATACAATTTTGACTACAATACATGACATTTCACTATTTTACATCAGCACCTCACTACATATCACTCACACTCGTATTTATCTTCAACTGCATTCAAGTTTGAATCCAGCATCTGAGCGATCTGCAAAAATATAAACTAACGCAGTAAAATTGAAAATAAAATATTTTTGCGATATAAAATAAAACGTGAATTTTGAAAATGATATTTGCCTCAGTTATTTGGGTTGTTCGTCATCATTTAAATTTGAATTCATCATACACGAACAACTTGTGACATACACAGTATATTACTGTATATGCCACAAGGCCGTGCACGCCGATATATACACTTGATTGATTTACAGGGACAGGCAAGCACAGGTCAAACCCAAATGAAAAATCGGGTTCAACTCACGTGCAATAACATTGAAAATCACGACACAAGCACAAGGTCAAATCCGAGTTTTGAAACTGGATTCAACACAAGGCGACATGACATGAATGCAACGAAGACCAACATTAAAATGGACTGCAACATGGATATCACAATCAAACTGCAACAAGGCAACTAGGTATGAACAGAACATAGCAGCTCAAGTCATCAAGTTCAGTGCAGACCACAGAATGCCACAGCAAAAACATCATGAAAGACCAGAGTAGTTCAGTCAAGCAAGTGCACAACAATCAACACAGTGAGGTATACCAGTGATACATCAGTGAAGTCAACATGACAGTGTACAACACCAACATAAGCTACATCATGAACAAGTGCAAACTGAACTCGAATGAATGCAAGTTCATATGTGCAGCAACCCAACAACAAAGACAACAGCCAGTTCAAATGCAACAAAGATGCAAGCTGCAGCATACCAGATGTACACAAGTACATACCACTTACATCATGAATGCAGCCCAATAGACCAAAGTATAACATCACACAATCAAACTACAACAGGCCAGAAGTAAAAACAATACAATGCTGAAGTGATGAAGTGTATATAAACAAACATTAAACCAGTTGCAACATCACTGGTACTAGTGAAACAAGACACAGCAGTGATCAGAAATGCAACAAAGTGAAATGGAGATTACTGAGAATGCAATGCAGAACCAACAAAATCTGGCCAAAAACAAGACAGACCAACATACTGCAATAAATCATCAAAGATTGCAACAGATGGAGCTACAGGAAAGTACAGCAAGCTACAGCATCAAGTTGACCAAGATTCATATGCAATGAAATGAACATCAATGCAATACACAGTATGAATGAATACAACAACTCCAGATACAAGCTAGTTCCAGTGCTAACAAATGAACCAACTGCAAGTGCAAATGACCAAAAAACAATGCAACAGTATCGAATACAATATGCACAAGCGAAGAAACAAATGACAGTAAGCAATGAAGCAACAAGGTCAGAGAACCAAGCAACAATGTGCACAGGTGAATCAAGTGATCAACCAGAAACTACTGAAGCTCAAATATCAAATTCGAATCAAACCAGAATGCTTCAGCGAACAGTGAGCCCGAGCATAAGTGACTCATGGAAAGGAAACTACAACAATGTAATACATATGCAAGTGCAGACTCAAACACACTGATCAAATGAAGATATGAAGAACACAAGGGTCGAACTAATAAGTCCATCAGAAATTCACAAGCTAATATCAGTTGTGATCAAGTCAACAAAAGTCTGGTTTGAATCAAAGCATACTGAAGCAAAGCCAGCAGTAAATCTTTCACGAAATCAACATGGTCAAAGAAAATCAACACCGTGATGAGCACGGCAATTCAAAGCCGTGGGGATCGAGCATAAGTTATACGAATTTGAATAAGTCACAGCATTAGATCATAATAATACGGCAGAGGTAAAGTAAATTGACAAATTCAAACACGAATATACGAACGCAAAAATAGGATTTCAAATCCTATAAATTACCACAAATCATCATCGGCAATTGAAAGAGTTCGAACAAGCCAAAAATCAGACAAGCAAAAGGATAAAATACATACCGAAATCACGAATCGAACTCGATCAAAATTGAAGAGCCGTGAGCAAAGCAAACTGCATCGAAGCATACCATCAAACTGTATCAAGCGGCGCTTCAATTTTGCACAACCCTAGTTTAAATCGCAAGCAGCAATAGCAAATTACCAGAAGCCCTAATTCGCAAAGAGGAACAAAGAGGGGCGGCCATTTTCTTTCACGAAGAAAATAATAGTAAAAGGAACGGGTTGAAGAAAATAAAAGGCCGGCCTAGTTTATGTTAAAAGGGGTTTTAAAAATTTATAAGAAGGGTTTAAATTTAAATAGGGTTTTGTTATTTTAATTTGTTTTTAATTTGTATTTTCTTTTAAACCGTTTTTAATTTTCTAGTCGTGTGACTAGGGTACAAACTACGGTGTGTAGTTTGGGAATTCGCAACTCGGTAGTTGAGTTGTGGTCAGGGTTTTGAGCGTAGAGTTAGATTAGTCAATAGCGGGTATAGCGAGTTTACGTGTGTAAGCGAGGGACTATCTAATTTCTAGTAGAAATCTTAGGGGCAGCACGTAGGCAGGTTTTTGCCGAAGCTGGGTAAATTCTGTGTTGTTCTGTTATTTATATTCTGCGATATCTGTGCTGCTATTTTGTGATCTGAATTGAAATTAATTGATAAGCTTCCGCGATTAATTTTTATAATTTGCACTATCACCCTATTCACCCCCCCTCTAGGGTGAAATCGATCCTACAAGTGGTATCAGAGCCAGGTTACAAAAGCCGTTTTGTTTTAAAAATTTGATTTTACAAAAATCAATTTTTGTTTAAAAATTCGTGTTTCAAAAATCAATTTTTGTTTTAAAAATTTGTGTTTCAAAAAAAAAAAAAAAATCGGTTTTTGTTTTAAAAATTTAAAATGGCTTCTTTTAATAATGCTTTTGCAGAGGGTCAGTCGATAGTTAGACCACCAATGTTCAATGGTGAATATGCTTACTGGAAAAATAGAATGCAAATTTTTCTGAAAACCATTGACGCTTGGAATATTGTTGAGACAGGTTATAGAATACCAACTATAACTGTAGATAATCAGGAAATAGAGAAACCAAAGGAACAATGGACAGAACTAGAAAATAAATTACAAAATACTAATGCCAAAGCTATGAATTCTATTATCTGTTCATTGGATCAATTTGAATTTAATCGTGTCTCCCATTGTCTAACTGCGCAGGAAATATGGCACATACTAGAAGTGACTCACGAAGGAACATCTCAAGTCAAAGAATCTCGCCTTGCAATGCTAAGCAGCGAATACGAGAACTTCAAAATGGCGAAGGAAGAAAATGTTAAAGAGATGTACGGACGACTCTCCAATATCATATACAAATCAAAAGCTCTCGGAAAAACATACACCGAATTAGAAATAGTCTGGAAAATCCTCAGAGTCCTTCCACGAAGCTTTGAAGCAAAAGTAACTGCCATACAAGAATCGAAAGATTTAAAACAACTTAAAGTTGAGGAACTCATCGGAAATCTCACCACTTATGAGCTTGAAATGAAATTCAAAGAAGAGCGTGAAGGAGGTGACACTCAAAAGAAATCAATAGCTCTCAAAGGAACAACCGAAAGTGATGATGATAACGATGAAGATGATGGAGCAGCAGAATTGGAGCTGTTAATAAGGAAATTCAAAAAATGGAATCAAAAACATGGAAATTCAGCTCGAAATCAAAAAGCAAAAAGCAGAATAGCCAAAGCACTAGACTACTCAGAAGAACAAAAGTTTATTTGTTATAATTGCAACAAACCCGGCCATATCAAGCCCGATTGTCCACAAATTAAATCCAGCCATGGAAAGAAACAGTAAAAGAAAAGTTTTGCAGCCACTTGGGATGAAATAGACGAGAATGATCAAAGCACTGGCAGTGAAAGCGAAAAGGCAGAATTGTGTCTTCAAGGTGATACAACTGACAGTGACGATGACGAGCCAAGTGAGGTATCAAAACTTACCCATTCTGAGTTGCTTATATATTTTCATGAAGTAAACGGTTGTTTTGAACGACTTAGGGAAAAATACGCCAAACTTGAATCTCAAAAAGATACTTTGATAGAATGTAATAAACAACTTGATCAATTAGTTAAAACCTATCAAAGTAGGATCCCTAAGTGTGATAAGTGTCCAACATTTGATGAAGAAATTAAAAAATCAGAAATTAAAATAAAATCGCTTGAAAATGAAATTCTGATTTTAAAGGAGAATGAAAATACTAGGAGAGAGAATTCTATTAAAAAGTGCACACAGTTGTTAAACGAAAATGAATCTCTCAAATCACAAGTCCAACAATTGTCAACGACTTTAGATAAATTTTCAAAAAGTGAAAAATCGTTGAATATGCTATTAGGAAAGCAAACTGTTAATACGGTTAGACAAGGACTTGGATATAATAATTCGAAAATTGTTGAAAACAAGATTAATCAAGTTAATTCTATGTGCACAATTTGTAGAAAATTTGGACACGGTCACAATAATTGTTGGTATAGACCCAAACATGTGAAAACTATATCGATTTGGGTTCCAAAAGGCACAAATATAAAATCTCTCAAAGTTAAACAAATTTGGGTGCCAAAGGGAACAATTATAAATAGTTTTGGGTCTACACAAAATTATTTTTCAAAATTTTCTGCCACTAACAACCATGGACCTATAAAAACAAATAGGTCACATAAATCCTTTTCCGTGTACGTGTGGTGGCAGGCTAAGGAACAACAATAGTGTTCTCTGGATTTTGGCTGTTCCAGAAACGCAACGGGCGACAAAGCTAAGTTCCTTAGCCTAGTATAAAGGTGACAGAATCACAACGGACAACAACGAAAAATATCGTAAAGGTCAAACAGGTATGGTATGTTTTAAACGATATATTAAATGTGATAATCTGCACCGTATTTTGAATTAAATCAGCCAATATTGAGATTGATGAAAAGATGATGATTTTGATTCTGACTTATTCAACATAGTTGGCCAATTATATTCTTATGCCAAAAACACTATAAAAATCTTTAGATTCTTTGAATTACTTCATATATATATCAGTTTGGATTAAAAATAGTGTTTTGTTGGATATTACAATTGGTTATAATATGGCTAACTCTTTATTCACGGTTTTTCTGATTATTTACACGGTTTCATTTCAAATTCAAAAGAATGTCATTTAAATTGTTGTTAAAATTGAATTTGAAATTTTTGATGCACACTTCATGTTTTGGTCTATAAAATTCAATTGATGATAATTTTTTGAGTGAAAGAGAAATTCAGATGCAGATTACACTGGTAATCTAGTTGATAGAAAAATTACTAGTGAAACGTGATTTTTGAGACACTTAGTAACTGCATTGTTTTTCAAAGAAAATATCTGCATATTTTTCATTTCAAATAATTTTCAAATAGCAGAAAATTTTCTTTTAAAAAAACCCCCTGGAGAAAATCATTTTTGACCATATTTTCAGATTATTCATTTTTGAAAAATTAATTTCATAATTATTTTTGAATTTGATTTTAAATGACTATTATGACTAATCTGACTCCCAAATGATTATCGAAAAGAAAAATAGTGATTGAAAAAGTGATGAGTGTTGATATTGATTATATATTATAACTCGAGAAAGTATAATTAGAAAATTTCTTTAGAAATGTAAACAAGAGTTATAAAACTTTTTGTTGGTAAAAATTCCATGACCATCTCTATACCTATCATATTTCTATCAACCATTACTCATCAAAATTTTATATAGGTTGTCGATATGTGGTACTTTAAACAGGAATCATTCGTTTTTCATTTTCACATTTTTTTAAAAAAAAATAAAAAAAATTAAATAAATAAATAAATACCAAAGTATTCACTCTCATTTAAAAGTCCTCACGGTTATGCATGGGTGAATTACTTGGAATTTGTTATGTGCTTCCATGCTCATTTAAAAGTCCTCGCGGTTATGCATGTATGGAACGCATATCAAAAGTTGATTTGTAAAATAAACAAGTTGATTCTAATCCCATTTAAAAGTCCTCACGGTTATGCGTGGTTAGAAGATACTTGAATTCATTTTTTTTTTAAAAAATATATATAATAAAATTGGAATACTACTAATCTCATTTAAAAGTCCTAACGGTTATGCATGGTTAGTAGATATTCAAATTCCTAATATAAATATACCACAAATAGACACAACTGTATGGTTTTATATGATGACATCATCTCCATCATTCTAAAAGTGGAATATGCGCCTAACAATATTTTTATGATTTTTGTTTGATTTTCTATTGAAATTTAATATTTATATTCAATTGGGTTTTAATGTTGGATTAATATCGATCACTTTATCTCTATTTTCTCTATCTCTATTATTTTTTTGCTGATAACAAAAGGGGGAGAGAAAAGTTAAGATTTTGTCAAATAGAATCAATCAAAGGTCAAACAATTTTCCATTTGCATATAGGCTCATTCACACATTTTATTTGTATGCATATATGTAGGGGGAGTCATATATGTAGGGGGAGTATCATATAGAAAGGAAGCATTCAAATAGGGGGAGCAATTGAAATTATCAAATACATTTAATATATTCAAAATCTTAAATATATGTTTGTTATCATCAAAAGGGAATATTTATTACAACTTTGATAGTACAATTTCAAGCTCTCACTATACATATACAAATTCAAATAGGGGGAGCAATTGAAATTATCAAATACATTTAATATATTCAAAATCTTAAATATATGTTTGTTATCATCAAAAGGGGGAGATTGTTGAATATGCGCTTTGCGCTATATGATTTTTGTTTGATGATAATAAACATATATACATTCGCTTAAATGTATTTGTTAACGTACTATTTTAATCTTCACAGAATAAATAAATATTTGCTGAATAAAAATAAATAACACAGTTTTTGAATTCAAACGAATATTTTATTCAAACAAATATTTATTACAACTTTGATAGTACAATTTCTAGCTCTCACTATACATATACAATTTTGACTACAATACATGACATTTCACTATTTTACATCAGCACCTCACTACATATCACTCACACTCGTATTTATCTTCAACTGCATTCAAGTTTGAATCCAGCATCTGAGCGATCTGCAAAAATATAAACTAACGCAGTAAAATTGAAAATAAAATATTTTTGCGATATAAAATAAAACGTGAATTTTGAAAATGATATTTGCCTCAGTTATTTGGGTTGTTCGTCATCATTTAAATTTGAATTCATCATACACGAACAACTTGTGACATACACAGTATATTACTGTATATGCCACAAGGCCGTGCACGCCGATATATACACTTGATTGATTTACAGGGACAGGCAAGCACAGGTCAAACCCAAATGAAAAATCGGGTTCAACTCACGTGCAATAACATTGAAAATCACGACACAAGCACAAGGTCAAATCCGAGTTTTGAAACTGGATTCAACACAAGGCGACATGACATGAATGCAACGAAGACCAACATTAAAATGGACTGCAACATGGATATCACAATCAAACTGCAACAAGGCAACTAGGTATGAACAGAACATAGCAGCTCAAGTCATCAAGTTCAGTGCAGACCACAGAATGCCACAGCAAAAACATCATGAAAGACCAGAGTAGTTCAGTCAAGCAAGTGCACAACAATCAACACAGTGAGGTATACCAGTGATACATCAGTGAATTCAACATGACAGTGTACAACACCAACATAAGCTACATCATGAACAAGTGCAAACTGAACTCGAATGAATGCAAGTTCATATGTGCAGCAACCCAACAACAAAGACAACAGCCAGTTCAAATGCAACAAAGATGCAAGCTGCAGCATACCAGATGTACACAAGTACATACCACTTACATCATGAATGCAGCCCAATAGACCAAAGTATAACATCACACAATCAAACTACAACAGGCCAGAAGTAAAAACAATACAATGCTGAAGTGATGAAGTGTATATAAACAAACATTAAACCAGTTGCAACATCACTGGTACTAGTGAAACAAGACACAGCAGTGATCAGAAATGCAACAAAGTGAAATGGAGATTACTGAGAATGCAATGCAGAACCAACAAAATCTGGCCAAAAACAAGACAGACCAACATACTGCAATAAATCATCAAAGATTGCAACAGATGGAGCTACAGGAAAGTACAGCAAGCTACAGCATCAAGTTGACCAAGATTCATATGCAATGAAATGAACATCAATGCAATACACAGTATGAATGAATACAACAACTCCAGATACAAGCTAGTTCCAGTGCTAACAAATGAACCAACTGCAAGTGCAAATGACCAGAAAACAATGCAACAGTATCGAATACAATATGCACAAGCGAAGAAACAAATGACAGTAAGCAATGAAGCAACAAGGTCAGAGAACCAAGCAACAATGTGCACAGGTGAATCAAGTGATCAACCAAAAACTACTGAAGCTCAAATATCAAATTCGAATCAAACCAGAATGCTTCAGCGAACAGTGAGCCCGAGCATAAGTGACTCATGGAAAGGAAACTACAACAATGTAATACATATGCAAGTGCAGACTCAAACACACTGATCAAATGAAGATATGAAGAACACAAGGGTCGAACTAATAAGTCCATCAGAAATTCACAAGCTAATATCAGTTGTGATCAAGTCAACAAAAGTCTGGTTTGAATCAAAGCATACTGAAGCAAAGCCAGCAGTAAATCTTTCACGAAATCAACATGGTCAAAGAAAATCAACACCGTGATGAGCACGGCAATTCAAAGCCGTGGGGATCGAGCATAAGTTATACGAATTTGAATAAGTCACAGCATTAGATCATAATAATACGGCAGAGGTAAAGTAAATTGACAAATTCAAACACGAATATACGAACGCAAAAATAGGATTTCAAATCCTATAAATTACCACAAATCATCATCGGCAATTGAAAGAGTTCGAACAAGCCAAAAATCAGACAAGCAAAAGGATAAAATACATACCGAAATCACGAATCGAACTCGATCAAAATTGAAGAGCCGTGAGCAAAGCAAACTGCATCGAAGCATACCATCAAACTGTATCGAGCGGCGCTTCAATTTTGCACAACCCTAGTTTAAATCGCAAGCAGCAATAGGAAATTACCAGAAGCCCTAATTCGCAAAGAGGAACAAAGAGGGGCGGCCATTTTCTTTCACGAAGAAAATAATAGTAAAAGGAACGGGTTGAAGAAAATAAAAGGCCGGCCTAGTTTATGTTAAAAGGGGTTTTAAAAATTTATAAGAAGGGTTTAAATTTAAATAGGGTTTTGTTATTTTAATTTTTTTTTAATTTGTATTTTCTTTTAAACCGTTTTTAATTTTCTAGTCGTGTGACTAGGGTACAAACTACGGTGTGTAGTTTGGGAATTCGCAACTCGGTAGTTGAGTTGTGGTCAGGGTTTTGAGCGTAGAGTTAGATTAGTCAATAGCGGGTATAGCGAGTTTACGTGTGTAAGCGAGGGACTATCTAATTTCTAGTAGAAATCTTGGGGGCAGCACGTAGGCAGGTTTTTGCCGAAGCTGGGTAAATTCTGTGTTGTTCTGTTTTATTCTGTTATTTATATTCTGCGATATCTGTGCTGCTATTTTGTGATCTGAATTGAAATTAATTGATAAGCTTCCGCGATTAATTTTTATAATTTGCACTATCACCCTATTCACCCCCCCTCTAGGGTGAAATCGATCCTACAAAATGCACAAATAACTTAAAGGATGCTTGGGACCATCCATCCTTTAAGGATCCGTTAAACTATCTATTATATAGTAATATACGCTATTATAATAATGTCTAGAGTAAAGTATAATATATTTAAAAATAGCGTTAAGGTTTTTTATTTTCCACCTTAACACATTTTATATATTCCCATAGTCTATACAGTAACGTAATCTTCCCCGTACCGGGCATCGTCAAAAGGCACTCCATAGGTATGATATAAAACAAAATCGTGTAAGGCATGTAAGGGTAGGTGACACGACACAACTAGGCAATACTAGGGTAGATATACTAATTTTACTTCCGGACCAGTGGTAACGCGTAGCAGCCACTACCGCCCACCTCGAGTCATACTCCTAAAAATCAAAGGTGCGCACCAATCAATCACAGTAATAGAATGGCATACGAAGAAGTGTGTCCGATAAGAGGAGCGACCTCATTATCCCGTCGATTGCTCCAGTTTAATCCACCTTATGCCAACTCATGCGAGTCGGGTCCACGTATATACCTTAATAGAACATCGTCATCATCCTACTTCATTTTGGAATCTCCACCGCGTACATGGTTGTTAAAGTGGTTCTCGGAGTTGGCAAAGAGTATGATAACTTCTGTTCTAGGTCTCTTTAACAACCAAACATTATTATAACCCATGGATATTTATTTCAAAACATATCTATCCAAAACCATTTAAAAATCAAATGCTATTACTCTTTCCGATATAATATCCATTTCAAAATTGGTAATATTTCCAAATCCATATGTATTAGTCATAGCACCTTTAAAAATGTAATAATTTAAAAATCATAAACTCTTTCGAAACTATATAGTTATTGTGGCATTTTTAAAATGTAATAATAAAAAATCATAACACTTTCTAAACCGTACACTTTTTATACATCTTAAAAATGTTATCTTTTAGAAATCATACTACTAGAAAAATATGATCCGTATAATAGCATTTCAGAAATGTCATCTCTTATAAATACAGCCTTTTAAAATATACCTGAAGTAACATAACATTCTGGAAATGCTACAAATTCTACCATCCATTTTAAACATCGTATCTACAGTTTAAATCATAGTTATTTATTATACAAATCATATCCATTTTTGTAAAATAAATTCTATCATTTAAAATGTAATTAGCTGGAAATTGTAACACTTCGAAAATGTTATTCCTGTATAATAGCACTTGGAAAATATGATAATACATATAGTAGCAGTTCGAAAATATTATCATTCAGAAACAGCATCACTTAGAATACGTTACTGTAAATATAATGGTATTTAAGAAATATTGACTTTTCAGAAACAACAGCACTTAGAAAACGTTATTGTAAATATAATGGTATTTCAGAAATATTGCCCTTCCAGAAACAACAACACCTAGAAAATGATACTGTAAATATAATGGTATTTCAGAAAAGCAATACATTTTTAGAAATGGCAGCACTTAGAAAACGCTACCATGATTATAATGGTATTTCAGAAAAACAGTATATTTCGGAAATGGTAGTACTTAGAAAACGCTACCTTAGAACCACACCATTTTGGTAATGCTGCCAATACAATCTAAGATTTATTATAATATTTCAGAAACATTATAATTTCAGTTTTCACCATTTTTAACTTATAAAATATATCTCACATTTCAGAAATATTTATTGGATATCATTTAACTTATGATTAAAAAAAATAAAAATTTATAAATAAATATCCAAACTAAACTATAATTCATTTACTAAGTCAAAAGTACATTATTTTACTTAACTTTTAATCTTAGAAAATAAGTTAATACTTTATTTTAAAAATAACCATTTCATAAATAAATTATTCTTATTACTAAGTTAAGCTTAAAATTTCCATTTGAAAACTAATTTTTAGATTATCATGTTAAGTCATATTTTAAGTTACATTTTAAACCATTTATTTACTTATACATTTTTAACTTATAGAAAATCGCTATAACATTTATTTAAATCATTTAAATCTAATTTAAGTTAGGATTTCATATTTTAAATTTCAAAAATACTTAAAAAAATTTAGAAAATATTTAAAACGAACCACTGGTATGTATTATATTTTCTAACCTAGGTCAAGTGATATGGATTTGTATCATTTCAATCCGTAACTTAAAATAAAAATCCGGGTTCTATCATTTCAAACCCGCAATCCCAAGTCAAATAAAATAAAATAAAAATCGCTTGAGCCTATCATTTCAGCTCATAATGATTTTTTCTTATTCTAATGTCCGTTCGGGTATGTATCATTTCAACCCATTATGATTCTATACTAACATGGAACTTGTAGTGTGAGAAGCAGAATAAATAAACAATATACAATGGCATATCATATCAGGTGATGTAACAAATATCTATCAGGTTATAACATCATGAAATATCATATCACAGGCATATACAAATTACTATCATATCATCAACTTTAATTCACATGACATTGTTTCACAATTATATAAGTATGAATGCCGAGAGTGATAAACTCACCTTCTAAAGCTGGAGATAACAATTCAAGGCACATGAACAAACTTCGAAAAGCACGACAAAGCATGACTTAGATTCAAGTGGATGGAGAGCCAAGATTCAAATCCTGTAAACAACAAATAAAACAAACAAATATAAGTATAAATTAAATCATGAAAAGAATATATGAATCAAACAATGCAAAACAAAGACAAGGTGGGACAAATGACTTGACTCAATAAAGTGGGTCGGCCACATCCTCATTGGACTCAACCATCACCAAAAGTGGTTCGGCCTAGGCTAGTTGCTGCATGTAATCCATGGCCATGGTCAAAAAATGGAAGGCAAAGCATTGGAATATGAAAAGGTAGGGGTTGTGGAATGCAAAGAGGCAAGTGCATATGAATGGTCATGGGTTCAAGTGGGTTCGGCCATTGGCAATTGGCTCAGTGTGGGTTCATAGCAAGGTTGGGTCAGGTGCAGGCGTCCTTAGGCGTGGCAAAGGGGTCAGGTCTGGTCACGAAAAGGGCTGGAGGAGGTGGAAGTGATGGTGACCAAGGCTAGGGAAGAGGAAAGAGATGATGTATATAGGCTCGGCTAGGGTTTCTAACATGTTTGGTGCTGGAATTGGATCATGGTGGTCACGGCCTGATTGGAGTTGATGATGAGGTGGTGCTGGCCATATAAAAGGTGGTGGTGGTGGATGGCATGGTCGGGAAGGGCTAGGGAATGGTGATGGCTGTTTGCGCCAAAATTGGTCACAAACCCCGGATACCGTGAAAGCACCAGTGTATGAATACAAATTAATAATATTCAAACACAAATCTCAGATCTTAACAAATATTAAACAGCAATCCCAAAGTAAAGAACAGAGACACAAGTTTTATAGAGGTTCGGCTATCTCCGGCCTACGTCCACTCCAAAGTTTTTATCCTTTTATTGATTATCCTTGATGACTACAGATGATTACAGCAGTTACAAAGTCCAAAACTTGAAATAAATAGCAGTAATGATATTATGGAATGATTCTGGCAGCGTCCGGGCGTGCTTTCTCTCTCCAAATTCTCCGACCCCTTTTTTGAATGACCAGGGGCTCTATTTATAAGCGTAGGAGGCTGATATTTCTCCTAAAATCCGGGAAGACCGCTTCAGGCACGTGAGGGGGCCCACTCGCCCGAAATCTGGAGGTCCGGGCCCACATCATGATCGATTCGACCCTTGGTTCGAATCGATCAAGGAAATGTCCAATCGAGGTGAAATTTGGTGAGAACATTCTTCAACATGTATGTAAGCTTCTGTGAGCATTTGGATCAACGGTTTGGAAGATATGATGGATTCGAATCTGGGGTTGTCCGTTGCCTGTCGCCTTCGAATCCATGCTTCGAACCCATGCTTCGAATCCATGCTTCGAATCCATCCAAAGCGCGTGCGTATCGATGACGTGGCGCTATTTCTCTGGGTCGATCCACCTTCGTCGCCGAGTTTACTGGGTCGAATCCTTCTTTTTCTCCGAATTTTACTGGGTTGAGTCCATGGATTCGAGGTAGTGGATTCGATGGTGTCCGTTCGAATCGATTCGTGTATTTGATCGAATCGAAGCTGCCTAATGGATTCGAAGGAGCCTAGGTTGCGATCTGCCAACGATACGAACGTATCGATTCGAAGCATGTCGTTTCTTCCCATCCTATCCGATGCAAACTTCACTGAGCCGAATCCATGATGATCGATACGAAGTCCTTCATCGAGTCGAACAAACACCTGGTCGATGCGAAGTCATTGATCGAATCTGTGCCTATCGATGCGAACTCTATCGATTCGAAGCAGTTCCTATGTGTCGTGACTTAGATCGATTCGAACCTGATGGTTTCGAAATGACCAAAAACCTTGATGGGTTCGAATCTGATGGATTCGAAATGAGCACCATCTTAACCCCTCGATGGATTCGAACAGCCATGCCTTTCCTACATTACATCGATCATAACTCCTTCATATGAACTCCGATTAACCTGAAATTTGAAACATAGCCTTTCCTAATCCTTATCATCATCTCCAATTAATTTCGTCCCGATCGGAGTTCAACTAAATTTTGACGATATCGATCGTAGCCTTGATTCCAACTGATCTCCAATCCTGACATCCATCATTCCTCGTCCATTTGTTGATATTCCAGTTTTGACCAAAAATGGGATAACACTTTGCCCCCCAAAACATGCCTTGTGATAACAAGGCGTGTTTTGAATAGTTCCGAATCCAATATCCGAAGTCCATAGCCATATCGCCAGAGTATGTCTTCCTTGACTGCGTCGAGTCGATGCCCAATTCCAAACCCCGTAACCAAAGCCTTAGCCAATTCCATATCCATTCGAACTTGACAGCCGAGTCTTAATCCATCCTTATCCAATAGCCAATAACCAGATCCAGGACCTCTCCGGGTAGATATCCGAATCCATTACCTCTCCGGGTTCTTGCCAAGCGTAATCCACACCTGACGACCGTGGTCCAGTGTCCCTGGACGTTGAGCTAACCTCTCCGGGTTCTTGCCAAGCGTAATCCACACCTGACGACCATGGTCCAGTGTCCCTGGACGTTGAGCTATTCCGTGGCTTAAGTCCTAAGCCGAATCCTGGTCTCTCCGGACCCTTGTTGAGCATAGTCCATACTCAACGACCTGAGACAATAATCGATAATATGGGGCCTAAGTCCTAGGCTGAATCCTGGTCACTCCGGACCCTTGTTGAGCATAGTCCATACTCAACGACCTGAAACAATAATCGATAATATGGGGCCTAAGTCCTAGGCCGAATCCTGGTCACTCCGGACCCTTGTTGAGCATAGTCCATACTCAACGACCTGAAACAATAATCGATAATATGGGGCCTAAGTCCTAGGCCGAATCCTGGTCACTCCGGACCCTTACCGAGCATAGTCCATACTCGACGACCTGAATGAGTCAATTTACCATGTTCGGGCAAAGTGACTCACCCCTTGCCAGGCATAATCCATACCCGACGACCATTTATCAAAAACCAGATGAAAATCCAATCAAAATTCAATCCAGGATCAAATCCAAAAATCCAAATCGAAATCGAAGAAACAGAAATTCAAACCAGCATCCAGAACCAAAAGCAATCATCCAGTGGAAAATCCAAATCAAAAACAAGAAAAACCAGGAGTTCGATCCGAACTCCAAAACCAAATCCAAAGAGAAAAGCAATGTCCAATCAAAAAGAAAAAGATAAATTTCACAAACCACACCATCGCAGTTTATCGTCATTCAGAGCATGCCTAGGGGCTATCTCCGTCCCCATACGTGTGTAAATGACTTAGTTGCTTGCTAGTAGTTCGCTACTTATTTCACATCATCCTGATCAGTGGATGATCAATCGACCATTATCCCTGGGCCTCACATCGTCACGGTGTGAGGTAGTTGGTAATTTCTCCTACCCTGCCGTTGTATTCCGTGTTCCGACATATTGCTGTAACTGCCCATTCCTTACATGTTCCTCGATTATATCCTTTAAGTGCCTGCAGCTGTTGGTATCATGTCCATCTAAATCATGGAAGAGGCAGTGCCTTCCTGATGTCCTTTCCCGTTCTGTTGGTTCTCTCCTAGCCGGCCTCCGGTAAGGAAGACGATTCCGAGTATCCATGTATATCCGCTCCAGCGTCTCGTTCAATCCTGTGTATGTAGAAAACTTTGGATCCTTCAATCGCTTCCTAGCGTTTCCAGAATCATCGTCCAACTTCCTTTTCCCTTTGTCTTTGTCCAAACCTTTCCTGGATGGTCCTACATCCCGAGTGGCATTAACCCTTTGCACCTTTAAATCCGTACTCGCGTCTTCCTGTCGAAGAAACCTTTCCGCCTCGTGAAAGAATTCATCGAGATCCTGTGGGGTATCTCGTATCAGAGATACCTTGAAATCCGAGTCCTCCCTGACTCTTGATACTGCTGCCATTAAAACCATCGATGGATCAGGCCGATCCACCGAAGCGACTGCCGCATTGAATCGAGTTAGAAAAGCTCTAAGCGATTCATCCATCCTTTGCTTCACCGATGTTAATGTCATCACATTCTTCGGTCTCTTGACGTGAACCCGAAACTGTCCCAAAAACCTTTCCACCAATTCCCTCCAAGTCCTGATAGATCCTTCTCCCAGCTGCCTAAACCACATTGCAGCTAAGTCCGTCAGATACAAAGGGAAGCATCGGGCCATCACTTCCTCCGATGCCCCCAGCACCTCCATGTGTCTGGTGTATCTCATCAAGTGATCAGTTGGGTCTTCCTTGCCATCATAAACCTCCACGCTAGGTAGCTTAAAATTAGGTGGATTTTGAGCCATCCTTATTTCCCGAGAAAATGGACTCCTATTCACTCCTTCCAAGTCTAAGTTGGCCAAACCACCTCGCACAGTTCTTCTGATGATTTCTACTAATCCGGTATTGTCTGTTGGGGGTTGTCTTCCATGCCCCCGAGGGAACTCTGGCACATATTCCTCATGTGGTTCACTAGCAGCAACGTTAGCTCTAGCCTGTTGAACTCCTTCCAAAGATCCTCCTGTGTTGGATCCTGTGGGCCTGCCCCCAACCCTAGTTGATTGCCCTCTGGCTCCACATCCCGTCCTCCGTTGGGTTCCACATTCCTATTTCCTTGTCCTGCATCCACCGTGGCTGTAGCTGTTCCTAAGTTCTGCATCCCTACCGCTCTCATTTGCTCAAAGAAAGTCTGCATCATTTCCTGTTGGCTCTTCAATAATCTCTCTTGCAAAGAATTTGCCATAACCTCCATTTCATCCCGAGTTACGCAGATTGAAGCCTATTCTTCCCCAGCTCCTGACATCCATCATTCCTCGTCCATTTGTTGATATTCCAGTTTTGACCAAAAATGGGATAACAATGGCCAAGCATAGCTTTGAGGAGAACAAAAGAAAAAGAAAAGAGAAAAAGGAAAAGGAAAAGAGGAAGACAACAAAACTTACAGGAATTGTTTTTGTTGGGAAATGAAAATGAGAAGAGAGGTGATATGGTGGGATATATTTTTTTGTACGTGAATGGAATGAGGAAGAAGGTTTTGAATGGCTAGGCAATGCTTGAACGGCTAGGGCAAAAGAAAAGCCACACTTCACATTAAATAAAAAGGAAACTTAAGTCCTTTGAATTTCCAAGCCCAAAATCAAATAAAAGTTCAAACAAAATATAAAATATAAAATAAAATATAAAATAGAAATGAAGTAGGAAAATATAGAATAGAAAACAAATAGAAAAATGCTGAAAATAATCGCGTGTAAAACGCTGAAATTTATCAAATTTTAAAAGTATAAAATAGAATTTGACGAAACAAAAAGCAAAACCAATATCAGAATCAAATTCCTCTTTAAAGAAAAAGATTAGAAATTTAAAAATTCAAATTTAAAAATTTCAACTGAAAGTCAAATTTGACCACAGTTGATCAAAATATAAAATTTTCAAGAAATCTAAATTTTATTTTATTTGGAAAAATAATTATCAACATAATCCAAAAATTCATTGGATAATTCCAAAATTTCAATCTTAAATGATATAAAATCAAAGTATCCAAATAAAATGAATTAAAAATATTTATTAAAATTTTGGGTTGTTGCAGTGACCGTGTAGCATCTAGATCACATTATCAAATTTATTGTATATAGCTCTATCCCCTTTATAATTTATTACATATTTTCTGATTTTCTTCTATAACTTTTCCATTCTGAGTTTTCTGCAGTTTTAAAAGCAATTGATGGTCCTCCTATGTACTGTGTACACTGTATATATTAGATTATAGTAATTTATGTGCTTGATGTTTCAAGTCTTTTCGATATATATATATAGTTTGGAAATATTGTTATATTAGCTTTCTAAGAGAGACACCAATAGCAATGTAGAAAATTGTAGCAAATATACCAACCACAACTTCTAACTATAAAAACTGAAAGAGAATTCCAAACATATATAACGACCCGTATATTTGTACCATTTAAATTGACAATAATCCATACATGTCATCTTAAATAATACAAAAAACGAATTATCAATGGAGTATGTATATATAAATGAGAATCATCACAGAATCACAGAAATAACATAATAGAATAGTGCAGCGGAATTACAACATAGTCATAATAGTAGTTCATGAGGCTGCTAAGAAAATACAACAATGTCTCAAGTAAATGAAATAGAACAACATAGATGTCCGATAATATCCAAATAGGAAAGAGCAATACTGATAAGATAAAGATAATGATAGTCTTCAAGCCTTTAGCTCCAAGCAGCATAGCAACAGAAATCCTCAGTCTGACCCGAGCATATGCGCAAACAAACACTTGAATCAGGACATATATTCTTATACATATAATATGGTTCAAATTGAAATCATAATAACTCAAAGATGAATGGAATACCATCTTTTAGGATCCGTTAAACTATCTATACATAGTATTGTACGATAGGTAGATAATGTCTAATAGTAAAGTAAATATCAAAATACTGTTAAGGCGTTACCATTGTTCCCCTTAACACATTTATATAGCATTATAGTCTATACAACACTATAAACTCCACCGTGAACTAGTGGGATATCAGGGAGTACTCCATAGGTATAATACAAAATTCATAGTGGTCGCGTATAGGGATACAAGTATGACAAGGCACATGAGGCAATACCCAAGGCAGTGAAACTACCATTTGCCTGATCCGGACTGGTGAGAACACATCGCCGCAACGATCACAACACCGTGAAACAACACTCCAAATTCAAGGGTGCACACCAATCAATAACAAGTAATGAGTAGTTTAGGAAAAAGTGTGTTCGCTCGAGGTAGGTGACACCATTTGGCCCGGCACGACTCCTGTTTTAGTCATTTCCAATTTGACACAAATGTCAAGGCTTTCCATTATCATTCTCTTTCTTCAATCATCACGTACGCCATTCCAACCACTTCATTCTGGATCACACTCTGCGTATAGTTATTAAAGTGGTTTTCGGTTTAGACAGTGAGTATGTCCCTAACCGATTCCAGTCTCTTTAATAACCTTCGTAATTATTACACCGATTGGTCATTTAATTGATTTTACAAACAATCAAATTCAATTTCAATTAGAATTTGTAAACCAATATTTCATTTGTCTTTCTAAATCAATTTCTATAATTTACGTTTCAAACTTCCAAATTCACCATTTCAAAATTCTATAATTCAAATTAAATTTTATTTAAAACAATTCTAATATTGATTTAAATTCGTATATAAGTTTCGTTTCGTAATCATTTAAATGAATTTAATTTAACATTTAAATTTATTAATCGATTTCATTCAATATTCGTTAAGTTAATCTATTCTTCAAAAACAATTTCCATTTAATTTCCAATTCATTAAATCAATTGCAGAAGTTCAACTCCATTATATCAAAACTTACAAATTGAATTTAAATTAAATTTGTCAAGTCAAATTCTTTAAATTTCAAGACTTACATTAATTACAATAAATCACATTTTATTTCTTGTTAAATAAATTCAATTTCACTCATTTACTTAGTTACAAATTCCAACTCAATTAATAAAGAAACTTAATTTCACTTATTCAAGAAGTTCAATTTTACTTATTAAAGAATTCAATTTTATTTATTAAATAATTCAATCTTATTTAATTATTAAATAATTTCAAACTTAATTATCAAATAATTTCATAACTCCATTATTAAATAAATTTCAAAACTTAATTATTAAATAATTTTCAAAACTTAATTATTAAATAATTTTCAAAACTTAATTATTAAATAATTTTCAAATTTTATTATTAAATAATTAATTTTAAAAAACGTTCTTTTATCAATAACTATGTTAATATTTTGTTCTGATTATTAAATATTAACATTTTCCTTTCATTAAAATTCAAATTCCAACTTCATTTCAAAATCTTATTATTTATTCAAATAAAATCTTTATTTTCTTTTTAAATCAAATTATTGACCAATCGGGTTTTATTTAATTCTCTATCCTAAGTCAAAGCTTTATTTGGGTATTTATCATTTCAACCCGATTCCATTTCAATTCAAAAATCAACTTGCAGTGTGATAACTGGGATGGTGTCAAAGTAAAAAAAGAAGCAATAGCAAACATCAATATCAATCCAATAATTTATTTAAATAATCACGAAATAATCGTATTAATTTACATTTGTTGTTTATGCAAATTAATATAATTATTTCTAGAATCTACACTATCATTTCATGTAGATTAAAGATTATTACACTAATATTTATACGCTTCTTCACTTGATATCTATTATTCAACTTCATACTACATCAATTATACAACATACATTCAATGGTTCAAGGTGTAATTAACCAAATTTCTACATGTCAATTAATTTAACATTTAAATGGGTCATATTATACAAATTTAACAAGTCAAATTCATCACATATATCAATTTTAAATTATTAACTATCCTATATCAACTTCAATTGCATATTATTTATCACTTTAAACAATTAACAATTTAACGTCCAATGTAAATATCAAACAATCAATCAATTATCAATCAAACTAGATTATTATCGTATAAGAATATAAGTCGTGAAAATTAATTCACCTTTCGTGGTTAGAGAATGATGACGAAGCACGAAGAAGCACGAATAGAATTGGTACAATACGGATAAACAGACTGCAATTATCGACAAAAGAGAGACGACATTAATTTAAGTGAACGTTTATATATAATTTATAAAATTATATAGATGCGCTTACCCATGATGAAGAAAAGAACGAAAGCTGAGAAATCAATGCTGCTGCAAAAGGGACTCAACCGGTTGCTTCTGCACACAACAGAAAAGAGAAAAGTGTTACTATTTTTCAGTAACAGATATACATGCTGCGTATAAATTTTATTCTACAATTTAAACACAGTAACACTTTATTGTACCGTAAACTGTATACTTTCAGTTTCTTACAAACAATATTATTCTTCGATACTGTTGCTTTAAAACAATTTTTTTTTTAAAAACAAAATCGAAACTTTCTTCTTTCAGGAAGTGATCCACACTACTTCTCCAATGCCCGTACACAATTTACATACAAACAACTGTTGCCCATTTTTTTAAAAAAACAAACCTGTGACTTTCATAAAAAAATAATACATGCCTGCCTGCCCATTCCCACTCGTCTACATGTTTTGTATATACGCACGCACCCGATATGCACAGCACTCACTCATACCAAACACATGCACGCACACGCAAAGTCGGGGTGGGTACTGGCACGGCGAGGCAGGGGACAGTGGCGGCTCCGAGAAGTGATGGCGGAAAGTGGCTGAGGAGTGGTGGTTTGGCGTCGTTCCACGCGTGAGGGGAAAAGTGGGGCTGATGGAGGGGAAGTTTTGGTCTGGGCATGGGAGGGAGGTGCTCGGTCGAGGCTTGGGTGTTTGTTGCGCGTGGAGTGGGAAGAGATTAGAGAAGGGGAAGGTGAAGGCGACAGAGTGGTTCTGGATGGCTCGGTGAAGTGGGACTCGCGGATATGCGAGTGGCGATGACGCACGGTGGAAGGGGAGGTGGCTTGTTCTACGCACGTGCGCATGTAGGAGGGATAACCGGACATTGGTGGCTTTCGGTGAAGGAGGGTTGCATGGAGATGTGTGCGAGGTGGTGGGCGATGGACGTTTCAGGGGGTAAGGGAGGTGAGTTCTCGCGTGCATGTGGGAAGTGATGGGCTTCCGTTCATTTGTTCTTTGCTGTGACGACCCGGAATTTCCAACAATTTAAATTGGAATTATTAATTGATTTTAAAATATTTAAAAGTTAATTTTAACTTGAATTCAAGATGACAATAATTTCTTGATAATTGAATTATATAGTTTAAATGCTGAATTTAATAATTGAAATTGGGTAAATTTCTGAACCTGAGATTCTAAGCCTGTTTAAAATAATTTGAAGGCTTATAAAATTTATGTAATGACCTGTAAATTTCGATAATTAAACTGGTTAATTTAATAAGATTTTTGTAATTAAATTTAAGAAGAAAAAAAAACCTTTATAATTTATAATGAAGTGAGTGTTTAAAATGAAATGAAAATAATAGGGATATAGTAACGGTTATAAGTTACTATTTAATTGGTCTATTAATGTAGTTTCAACTGTTACATTTGGGTATTAAATTGAATATATGCAAATAAACGTATGGTAATGGAGTGAATTCAACATTATATAAGCAATTCAACATTATATAAGCAATTCTGATAATTAGTGGAAATAATAAACTTGAGTGTAATATAAAGTTAGTGACAACATTTATGCAAGTCACCTTTTTATTTAGGGCTGCTAAATTCAGAGTAGGAAGTCAATTACATTTAAATGTAGGTAAATGTTCATTAATGTGAGATAGGACTGTAACTGTAATGTGTGAATGTAAATGAAATGACATAAATGGAAATTTATATTTTATTCATAAGATGAAATAAAGGAATGAAACCAAGTTGAATAAATTGATTTAGGTTTTATTTATGATAAATGTATATATTTGGGAAATTCAATATAATTGAAATTAACAAGTTATTACAAAAGAAAGATGAAAATTGGAATATATATTTTTATAAGGAAAGATAAACAAATAATAACTAGGTTTATAAAGTGATAACAGATTTAATAAAAGAGTAGGATTAAAGCATGGTAGTTATTGGAAAGTAATTAATTGAAATTTGGATGAATTGAATTTTTTTTATGTATTAGTATAAAAACCAATTTTAATATCACCCATAAGAGGATAAGTTATTAGTCGATTCAATAACATGATTGAGAAATCAAATATATGGATTTATTGGGAATTTAAAGCTTATACTTTTTTTGATAAAATACAGCGTTTTACACGCAATAAAATTTTCTACTTTTGTTACATATTATATATATATATATGTTATTATTATTATTATTATTTTATATATCCACCTCTATTTTATCTTTCTATTTTTATTTTTGACAGTCATGTTTATTTATTAGATTATCGCTAGTTTATATCTTTTATTTATGGCTTGGAAGAAACTAAAAGGGTATGCGTTATATTGTCTTAATTGCTTGCCTTTTTAATTGCCTACTCTTTATTTCTTTTTATTTATAAAACCTTGAAATTTAATATAAATTTTAACTTGATTTAATCATTTCCTAAAAGTCTAAATATAAAATTGAAAGTTTTGAAGTTTTTACTTTGTTAAAAGACAACTCCAATTGGAATTTTAATAAAAATGAATTATGTACATTTTAAATAAGAAGAATGTAAACAAGTTAAAATTTTAATTAAGTAATAACTTTGTAAAATTCAGTGTTTTACAGACTGTTAAATTTCGCATTTAAAAAGGGTACGCATTGTAATGGTATAAGTAATGTATAAGCGTATAAATTAAAAATGTTACTTTTGCATAAATTTTGGGCGTATTGTATTGCGTCGGTTTGGCGTATTTTAAAATGCATACTGCAATATCTGTATGGATTAATAAATCAGTTAGTAGATTTTTATAGCAAAACGTTACCTTTTCCACAACTTTCATTGGTTTTAAATTGGCGTAAAATCCTTGCTAAAATCACTTAGCCTATATAAAGAAAGAAACACACACAATCATTAATTGAAGAAAAAGTTTAAAATGAACCAATCTATTAATCACTTGCCGTTTCTTCCCCATAAATTTCACTCATCCCTCTTTATCAACGCACGGAAATTACAAATTTTCTAGTTGCCGTTTCTTTCTTGTCTGCATTTATTTCTTACCCAGATTTCGAAATTTTCTGTATATGTATACATCTGTTAGCCTAACAAATATTTTTTCACGCAACCTTTAATATGCAATGAAACATTTTTTCGGTTAACAATTAAATTCAGTCGCCATTCTTTCTACGCAATTAAGTGGAAATTTTGTCGTTCCTGAAGAAATTTAATTCTTGTCTCTTTTCTTTCCTATAATTAAGCGCGTAAATTTAGGCACGTTCGTTTTCTCTTGCTTCCTAAATATTTTCCATATTCCCTTCATCTAAATACTGAAAACATGCATCTCATTTGTAGCTCTGGGAATAAACGTTTAATGGAAGTAACTTATCCCTTACCTGTGAGAACAAAATTTCTAAATCTCTAAAGAAATAAATCATGCAGCTTCCTATTTTTATAACACGTTCAAACAAAAAGAATAAAATAAACGCATTCAATACTATTTGAAAATATTATCCCATAATCTAATCTTAACTACCCGTTTCTTTTGTTTTAATTTCGTAGCCATTTGCATTCAATTGATAAAAATCAATATTTATATTCTTCTTATCTATTTGCTCATCTAAATCAATGCACGTTTCTCTTGAAATAGTATCTTGGATCAATCAAATTTCTTTTGCGCATTTTTTTTTTCAACCGTTACTTGAAATGTACGCACTCTTAAAAATGCAAGAAGTCATTTCTTTTAACGTTGAATTTCAAATGCAAAGATTCCTGCCTTTTTCTTTCACGCATTTAATTTTTCTCCTTACCTGGAATCTTGCTCATCCTTAAAATCAACGTGACCTTCCCCTATATTTATACAACACACGTTCAAAACAATTTTTACATCACCTGGAGAGCTTCACCTTCTTTCCTTGCATGCGTGTGTTGAAGGTACGCATCTGTCTTTTATTTTATTTTTATTTCTACTTCTCATGCTTTTCACGTTGCATACTTTGCTTCTTCTTCTCGTTCCACCATGCTCGACTACTCCACCTCTCAAGTATGTTGTTGCTATCCCTGATAAGTATGCATCTCCTTTCCTCCTGATCTTGCCATGCATGTCCAATAATATAGGGAATCAAGCCTAGTTTCTTTCTTTTGCATGCTGTAGAACATATTAGCCTGCGTCCCTGTAGTTGTGGCCACGTGAAATTGAATAAGGGTGTCACTTTTGAATAAAATGTTAACAAACAAAATAAATATCTTTCATTTTTGCATCACTGGAGAAGAAACCATATACGCCTGTAGTTTTGGTGGACATGTGAATTTGCATGCGTGAGCCACTTTGAAGATTTTAACAAATGGGAGTTTGTAATGGAGACAAACTTGTAAAATGATTTGTGATTTATTAGTTGCGTGTGAAACAAATCATACGACCTTGTCATTTCATAAGTGCATGCATACATTTTTCCAAAGTATTTTTTTTATGAAAATCTAATAACGTTTTGTTTCAAGACTCAGCCTATTTGATTTAACAAAGCATTTTTTTTTACAAAGCATTTTTCCCAAAGCATTTAAATAACAAATTTGGAAAGGGAAGAGGATTGGAGATGTTGAACACATTGAGTGATGGAGTGGTCAAGTTGCGGGTGTCAAAAATCTTTTAATTTTTAAATCTCGTTCTGGTTGTTATTAAATTTTGTTTTGATCGCTTCATAATCATGTAATTTATTTTTCGTTTATTTTTCAAGTTCGTAATTGAGGTGTCACGTCTGTTGGATTTATCGTGCCTCTGTTCATTTCTTTCGGGATAGATACCGTTGTTTGATTTGAATCTTCAGCAGAGGAAAGGTGAGTATTTCTCACCAGACAAACATACCTATATATTCGTGATTTATCACAAGTGTATTTGTAAATTATTTATTAAATTTTATCTGCCTGTGATATAACGTATGATGTTAAACCTCATTTTAAATTGACACCTCATCAGTTGTTTATCTATTGTAATATTATTGCAGTTATACAATGTAATGCTTATTTACTATTTAATCATCACTGTAAGTTCCCTGTAAATTTGAGATCGTTATAGGCTGAAATGATAGGCCTGAACGATAATCATTTGTTCATTTATTTAATTGTTTAATTATTTATTTGTTAACTTGGGATTGCGGGTTTGAAATGATAGAACCCGATATTTTATAAATTGCGGATTTAAATGATACAAATCCGTATCACTTGACCTTGGTTAGAAAACTATATACAGACCCGCGGTTTATATAATATTTTTCTGAAATGTTTAAAAATATTTTAAATGGGAATTCATAATATTCTGGTTCAAATGTATTTAAAAGATTTTTATAAAATTTATAATGATTTTTGAATAAGTTAAAATGTTAAATAAATAAATTTTTAAGTAAATATTTTGGAATATAACTTATTTTGGGAAATTCTGAAATTTTATTATAAGCGAGTTTTAGTTAAGAAAATAATTGATAATAAGTTATATTTGGGAATTTAAAATTTGATTGTTAAGTTAATAATTTATTACAGCACTTAAATGCTGTCTTTTATAAATGAACTGTTTTGAGTTACAGACTTTAGGTGGCATTTCATAAATGCTACGGAAACTGAATTTTCGGATTGTTTAAAATAAATGGAAATAATCTTTGGGGAAAAAGGCTTAATTTTTTGGAATTTAATATGTAATTAATAAAAAAAATAAGGAATTGACTTTAAATGGTTTTAAATGGAAGAATTTAACTTTTAAATGTGAGTTGAAAGGCAAATTAATTCCTAAATAAATTGAATAGATTTAAATGGTATTTTATAGTAAATAAAATGACCGATGTTTAAATAAATGATGGTTGAAATGATATTATGGTATTGAAATGTATTTGAAACTTATTTTGATTTTTAAAGTATAAATACCATTTCTAAAAGTTGTAACCACGGGTTATAATAACGTTTGGCTGTTAAAGAGACCGGGATCGGATATCTAGCATACTCTCTGTCGATACCTTAAACCACTTTAACAACTGTGTACGTGGTGGAGATTCCAGAATGAAGTAGGATGGTGGTGACGTTTCCTTTGAGGTAAATACGTGGACCCGACTCCCGTGAGTTGGCATAAGGTGGCTAAAACATGAGCGATTGACGGATTAATGAGGTAGCACCTCTGATCGGACGCACTTCTTCGTAAGCCATTCTATTACTTTTGTGATTGTTTTGGTGTGCACCTTTGATTTGGGAGTGTTGTTCGAGGTGGGCGGCAGCTGCGCGCTGCGCGTTTCCATCGGTCCGGAAGCGTAATTAGTATATCTATCCTGGCATTGCCTAGTTGTGCCGTGTCACCTACCCTAGCGCGCCTTCTACGAGTTTCTATTTGTGTCGTACCTATGGAGTATCCTCTGGTAGCCTCCCGATCAGGAGGTATTACGGTACTGTATAGACTATTGGCATTATTTGTGTTAAGGGCTATATGTGTAACCCCTTAACGCTATTTAAAAGTAAGTTTATTTTACTAATAGACACTATTATAATAGCGAAATATTACTACATAGTAAATAGTTTAACGGATCCTTAGAGGATGGGCGGTCCCAAGCATCCTTTAAGTTACTTGCTCTATATTACAGTACACTTGAATTAGCTTACACTATATAAGTATGTATGTCCTGACTCAAGTGTTTATATTTTATTTTACGCTCGGGTCAGCCTGAGTTGCAGTTCAGTTTTCATCCCGGAGCTAGGATTTCTGTAGATCACTTTCAAGCTGCTGACAAACTTCCTTTCCAGTTCTTTATCTAAATTTATGAAATCAAGACTAGTGGACATTTGGATTGTTCTACTGATGATTTAAAACTATATTTGGATTAAAGACTATGTAATTTTTATTTGATTGAGACTATTTATAGTGGCTTCATGAACCACTAAGTATTTTTAAATTCCGCTGCGAGTATTCTGATTCTGTGTCTGTGATTCTGTGATTAATTATTTGCTGTATATTTTGAGATTTGCCAAATTTTATTTACAACGCTGTATTTTGAACAATTCAAGTCCGACATGTGCGGATGCGAATGGTTGAAAATACTGGGTCCTTACATTTGGTATCAGAGCTTTGGCTCTAGGCAAAACTTAGAATGTATGGTAAAATTGATTTACAGAATCACTTTCATTTGAGCTTGAATCTCTTCCTTTTCGAAGTTTGGAACGTTCCTTGCGGTTCCGAAGTTCATTCGTGTCCCTCACTATTCATCTTCTTTCAATTTCTGGAGTATCCCATAACTCCATTTCGGATGATCTTTATAGTGAATTGGCGGTCTCGCCAATATTCTAATAAAGGGGTGAAACTCCTTTACAATTAGCATTGATTCACCAGAGATTTATATTTAACCTCGGTTTAGATGCTAGTATATTTGGTTATTCCGAACTCTATCTCTTCGGATCGAATGGTAAATCTACATTCGATCTAACTCTTTAAGTCACGGTTGACCAGGTTAAGGTTGCCCGTGATTTATATAAACTTATTTAGTTCCTTATTCTGTTACTTAATCATCGGATCTTCTGATTCCAACTTATCTTTAAATCAAAATTCTCTTTGATTTGAGTCCTTCAAATTTGAATCTCTATACTTGTTTTGAAAAAAATTTATTCCTATATTTGGGAAAAATCTAATATTATATATATAAGTATAATTTTCAAAATTTAACTAGTTGTTTAGAGATAATAATGTTTGATTTTATTTATGGTTTTGTAAACCATTGGTTTTGTCTTATATAAATAATTGAACTATAAAACATGGTTATAAATTTATTTGGAAACAGAAATGAATTTAAAACAAGAATTTAATTTCTGATAGTTTCAAACCTTGTGTTTAAAGTATTAAAAGGATATATTATTATTTAAATTATTTTCGAATATAAATTTGTTTCCAAAGAATTTTAAAGTTTTAAAAATTAGTGCTCTTCACTTTGTCGCTGGAAAATAATTTCGGTGATGACTACAACATCATCGACATTCATTTTCGAGTATCGAAGTAAAGAGGCCACGTTGTAGTTTTGCTTCAAAAATTTAATTGATTTGAATTTCTAAATATGACTTAATTTATAATATATATAGATATATGATTTAAATTTGATTTGACATATGCTATATGTATGTATTTATTTATCTCTAAAGGGTTTGAAGTTAATTGGAAATCTAATTCATAAATTTATGTTAAAAGGTGATTCTAATGATAAAATAAAGTCAAATTTTGAATGAATATTTAAACTTGAATAATATAATTGGAAATTTTTTACTTGTATAATTGCATGCCAATATAACTTACCTAAATCATTCAGAAATTAACTATGTAATTGGATAATGTACAATATAAAAGGATTTTATAAATAAAATTTGAGTGGTTGTAATAAATGTTATACACTTAAAGTTTCAGTTACCATAAGACAAATAGAGGTAAATAGAAATAAAATAATAATTGAATAATATACAATATCAAATGGTGTTAAAGGAAATTTAGAAATAAATTGGAATAGTTATAATAAATATAATCTACTTAATATGTGCGATAAGATATATTAAGTAGAATATATTTAATAATAATCTGGAATAAAGAAGAATTAAATTTGTTGAATAAAAGATGATTATTATAAATGACTATACAAATTTCTGATTTTAGAAAATAATTGGATAATAAGATAATTAATTTGGAAATAGTTAAGATTGATTTAACTTCAATAAAAATTAAATGAATTAAATCAATTATCGAATATTAATTAATTTAAATTGAATTTATATGGTTTAAATAAATGATTCCATTTTGAGTTTCAATTTAGTTTTCTCTCAGGGTGTTCTATTCTCTTACCTCCTTCCTTTTCGGGGACGAAAATTTTTGAGTGGGGGAGAGTGTAATGACCTGTAAATTTCGATAATTAAACTGGTTAATTTAATAAGATTTTTGTAATTAAATTTAAGAAGAAAAAAAAACCTTTATAATTTATAATGAAGTGAGTGTTTAAAATGAAATGAAAATAATAGGGATATAGTAACGGTTGTAAGTTACTATTTAATTGGTCTATTAATGTAGTTTCAACTGTTACATTTGGGTATTAAATTGAATATATGCAAATAAACGTATGGTAATGGAGTGAATTCAACATTATATAAGCAATTCAACATTATATAAGCAATTCTGATAATTAGTGGAAATAATAAGCTTGAGTGTAATATAAAGTTAGTGACAACATTTATGCAAGTCACCTTTTTATTTAGGGCTGCTAAATTCAGAGTAGGAAGTCAATTACATTTAAATGTAGGTAAATGTTCATTAATGTGAGATAGGACTGTAACTGTAATGTGTGAATGTAAATGAAATGACATAAATGGAAATTTATATTTTATTCATAAGATGAAATAAAGGAATGAAACCAAGTTGAATAAATTAATTTAGGTTTTATTTATGATAAATGTATATATTTGGGAAATTCAATATAATTGAAATTAACAAGTTATTACAAAAGAAAGATGAAAATTGGAATATATATTTTTATAAGGAAAGATAAACAAATAATAACTAGGTTTATAAAGTGATAACATATTTAATAAAAGAGTAGGATTAAAGCATGGAGTTATTGGAAAGTAATTAATTGAAATTTGGATGAACTGAAATTTTTTTTATGTATTAGTATAAAAACCAATTTTAATATTACCCATAAGAGGATAAGTTAATAGTCGATTCAATAACATAATTGAGAAATCAAATATATGGATTTATTGGGAATTTAAAACTTATACTTTTTTTGATAAAATACAGCGTTTTACACGCAATAAATTTTTCTACTTTTATTACATATTATATATATATATATATATATGTTCTTATTATTATTATTTCATATATCCACCTCTATTTTATCTTTCTATTTTTATTTTTGACAGTCATGTTTATTTATTAGATTATTGCTAGTTTATATCTTTTATTTATGGCTTAGAAGAAACTAAAAGGGTATGCGTTATATTGTCTTAATTGCTTGCCTTTTTAATTGCCTACTCTTTATTTCTTTTTATTTATAAAACCTTGAAATTTAATATAAATTTTAACTTGATTTAATCATTTCCTAAAAGTCTAAATATAAAATTGGAAGTTTTGAAGTTTTTACTTTGTTAAAAGTCAACTCCAATTGGAATTTTAATAAAAATGAATTATGTATATTTTAAATACGAAGAATGTAAACAAGTTAAAATTTTAATTAAGTAATAACTTTGTAAAATTCAGTGTTTTACAGACTGTTAAATTTCGCATTTAAAAAGGGTATGCATTGTAATGGTATAAGTAATGTATAAGCGTATAAATTAAAAATGTTACTTTTGCATAAATTTTAGGCGTATTGTATTGCGTCGGTTTGGCGTATTTTAAAATGCATACTGCAATATCTGTATGGATTAATAAATCAGTTAGTAGATTTTTATAGCAAAACGTTACTTTTTCCACTGCTTTCATTGGTTTTAAATTGGCGTAAAATCCTTGCTAAAATCACTTAGCCTATATAAAGAAAGAAACGCACACAATCATTAATTGAAGAAAAAGTTTAAAATGAACTAATATATTAATCACTTGCCGTTTCTTCACCATAAATTTCACTCATCCCTCTTTATCAACGCACGGAAATTACAAATTTTCTAGTTGCCGTTTCTTTCTTGTCTGCATTTATTTCTTACCCAGATTTCAAAATTTTCTGTATATGTATACATCTTTTAGCCTAACAATTTTTTTTTCACGCAACCTTTAATATGCAATGAAACATTTTTTTCGGTTAACAATTAAATTCAGTCGCCATTCTTTCTACGCAATTAAGTGGAAATTTTGTCGTTCCTGAAGAAATTTAATTCTTGCCTCTTTTCTTTCCTATGATTAAGCGTGTAAATTTAGGCACGTTCGTTTTCTCTTGCTTCCTAAATATTTTCCATATTCCGTTCATCTAAATACTGGAAACATGCATCTCATTTGTTGCTCTGGGAATAAACGTTTAATGGAAGCAACTCATCCCTTACCTGTGAGAACAAAATTTCTAAATGTCTAAAGAAATAAATCACGCAGCTTCCTATTTTTATAACACGTTCAAACAAAAAGGATAAAATAAACGCATTCAATACTATTTGAAAATATTATCCCATAATCTAATCTTAACTACCCGTTCCTTTTGTTTTAATTTCGTAGCCATTTGCATTCAATTGATAAAAATCAATATTTATATTCTTCCTATCTATTTGCTCATCTAAATCAATGCACGTTTCTCTTGAAATAGTATCTTGGATCAATCAAATTTCTTTTACGCATTTTTTTTTTCAACCGTTACTTGAAATGTACGCACTCTTAAAAATGCAAGAAGTCATTTCTTTTAACGTTGAATTTCAAATGCAAAGATTCCTGCCTTTTTCTTTCACGCATTTAATTTTTCTCCTTACCTGAAACCTTGCTCATCCTTAAAATCAACGTGATCTTCCCCTATATTTATACAACACACGTTCAAAACAATTTTTACATCACCTGGAGAGCTTCACCTTCTTTTCTTGCATGCGTGTGTTGAAGGTACGCATCTGTCTTTTATTTTATTTTTATTTCTACTTCTCATGCTTTTCACGTTGCATACTTTGCTCCTTCTTCTCGTTCCACCATGCTCGACTACTCCACCTCTCAAGTATGTTGTTGCCATCCCTGATAAGTATGCATCTTCTTTCCTCCTGATCTTGCCATGCATGTCCAATAATATAGGGAATCAAGCCTAGTTTCTTTCTTTTGCATGTTGTAGAACATATTAGCCTGCGTCCCTGTAGTTGTGGCCACGTGAAATTGAATAAGGGTGTCACTTTTGAATAAAATGTTAACAAACAAAATAAATATCTTTCATTTTTGCATCACTGGAGAAGAAACCATATACGCCTGTAGTTTTGGTGGACATGTGAATTTTCATGCGTGAGCCACTTTGAAGATTTTAACAAATGGGAGTGTGTAATGGAGACAAACTTGGAAAATGATTTGTGGTTTATTAGTTGCGTGTGAAACAAATCACACGACCTTGTCATTTCATAAGTGCATGCATACATTTTTTCAAAGTATTTTTTTTTTATGAAAATCTAATAACGTTTTGTTTCAAGACTCAGCCTATTTGATTTAACAAAGCATTTTTTTTACAAAGCATTTTTCCCAAAGCATTTAAATAACAAATTTGGAAAGGGAAGAGGATTGGAGATGTTGAACAAATTGAGTGATGGAGTGGTCAAGCTGCGGGTGTCAAAAATCTTTTAATTTTTAAATCTCGTTCCGGTTGTTATTAAATTTTGCTTTGATAGCTTCATAATCGCGTAATTTATTTTTCGTTTATTTTTCAAGTTCGTAATTGAGGTGTCACATCTGTTGGATTTATCGTGCCTCTATTCATTTCTTTTGGGATAGATACCGTTGTTTGATTTGAATCTTCAGTAGAGGAAAGATGAGTATTTCTCACCAGACAAACATACCTATATATCCGTGATTTATCACAAGTGTACTTGTAAATTATTTATTAAATTTTATTTGCCTGTGATATAACGTA
Source organism: Allium cepa (assembly GCA_030765085.1). Taxonomy (NCBI): domain Eukaryota; kingdom Viridiplantae; phylum Streptophyta; class Magnoliopsida; order Asparagales; family Amaryllidaceae; genus Allium; species Allium cepa. The sequence goes on along the minus strand of JASFAV010000025.1, from coordinate 1,143,150 downwards.
TGATGTTAAATCTCATTTTAAATTGACATCTCATCAGTTGTTTATCTATTGTAATATTATTGCAGTTATACAATGTAATGCTTATTTACTGATTTAATCATCACTGTAAGTTCCCTGTAAATTTGAGATCGTTATAGGCTGAAATGATAGGCCTGAACGATAATCATTTGTTCATTTATTTAATTGTTTAATTATTTATTTGTTAACTTGGGATTGCGGGTTTGAAATGATAGAACCCGGGGTTTTGTAAATTGCGGATTTAAATGATATAAATCCGTATCACTTGACCTAGGCTAGAAAACTATATACAGACCCGTGGTTTATATAATATTTTTCTGAAATGTTTAAAAATATTTTAAATGGGAATTCATAATATTCTGGTTCAAATGTATTTAAAGGATTTTTATAAAATTTATAATGATTTTTGAATAAGTCAAAATGTTAAATAAATAAATGTTTAAGTAATTTTTTTGGAATATAACTTATTTTGGTAAATTCTAAAATTTTATTAAAAGTGAGTTTTAGTTAAGAAAATAATTGATAATAAGTTATATTTGGGAATTTAAAATTTGATTGTTAAGTTAATAATTTATTACAGCACTTAAATGCTGTCTTTTATAAATGAACTGTTTTGACTTACAGACTTTAGGTGGCATTTCATAAATGCTACGGAAACTGAATTTTCGGATTGTTTAAAATAAATGGAAATAATCTTTGGGGAAAAAGGCTTATATTTTTGGAATTTAATATGTAATTAATAAAAAAAATAATGAATTGACTTTATATGGTTTTAAATGGAAGAATTTAACTTTTAAATGTGAGTTGAAAGGCAAATTAATTCCTAAATAAATTGAATAGATTTAAATGGTATTTTATAGTAAATAAAATGACCGATGTTTAAATAAATGATGGTTGAAATGATATTATGGTATTGAAATGTATTTGAAACTTATTTTGATTTTTAAAGTATAAATACCATTTCTAAAAGTTGTAACCACGGGTTATAATAACGTTTGGTTGTTAAGGAGACCGGGATCGGATATCTGGCATACTCTCTGTCGATACCGAAAACCACTTTAACAACTGTGTATGTGGTGGAGATTCCAGAATGAAGTAGGATGGTGGTGACGTTTCCTTTGAGGTAAATACGTGGACCCGACTCCCGTGAGTTGGCATAAGGTGGCTAAAACAGGAGCGATTGACGGATTAATGTGGTAGCACCTCTGATCGGATGCACTTCTTCGTATGCCATTCTATTACTTTTGTGATTGTTTTGGTGCGCACCTTTGATTTGGGAGTGTTGTTCGAGGTGGGCGGCAGTTGCGCGCTGCGCGTTTCCATCGGTCCGGAAGCGTAATTGGTATATCTACCCTGGCATTGCCTAGTTGTGCCGTGTCACCTACCCTAGCGCGCCTTCTACGAGTTTCTATTTGTGTCGTACCTATGGAGTATCCTTTGGTAGCCTCCCGATCAGGAGGTATTACGGTACTGTATAGACTATTGGCATTATTTGTGTTAAGGGCTATATGGGTAACCCCTTAACGCTATTTAAAAGTAAGTTTATTTTACTAATAGACACTATTATAATAGCGAAGTATTACTACATAGTAAACAGTTTAACGGATCCTTAGAGGATGGGCGGTCCCAAGCATCCTTTAAGTAACTTGCTCTATATTACAGTACACTTGAATTAGCTTACACTATATAAGTATGTATGTCCTGACTCGAGTGTTTATGTTTTATTTTACGCTCGGGTCAGCCTGAGTTGCAGTTCAGTTTTCATTCCGGAGCCAGGATTTCTGTAGATCACTTTCAAGTTGCTGACAAACTTCCTTTCCAGTTCTTTATCTAAATTTATGAAATCAAGACTAGTGGACATTTGGATTGTTCTACTGATGATTTAAAACTATATTTGGATTAAAGACTATGTAATTTTTATTTGACTGACTATTTATAGTGGCTTCATGAACCACTAAATATTTTTAAATTCCGCTGCGAGTATTCTGATTCTGTGTCTGTGATTAATTATTTACTGTATATTTTGAGATTTGCCAAATTTTATTTACAACGCGGTATTTTGAACAATTCAAGTCCGACATGTGCGGATGCGAATGGTTGAAAATACTGGGTCTTTACAATTTATAATGATGATACTGAAAATAATAGAATGTGTGAAATTTAATTTAAAGGTAAATTTGTTCGATTTTAAAAATGTATAGTTTAAATTGAATTTTAACATAGCCTTCCGAGGTACAGTCTTGAAATTCGACGAAACCAGTTCCATGGGATCCGTAATAGTTAGTTATTAACGGATTTCAATTTTCGTAGCCATCGGAGTTGTCGTCTGACCCTGGTAGCTCGAAACGCTTAGAAACTTTAATCGATTTAAACTAGAATTGATTGTTTACTTCCGTAACTCGCGCATATGATCGAATTAGCTTCCGAAACACGTTCCATTGTGTTCGAGACGCGGTAAAAACTTATAATCACCTGTCGGCATGTCTGTTTCGGGTTTTGGAATTTCGCGATATGCTTAACGAGACGTTTCGTAAGTCCTATAATATAATAAAAATTTGATAATCAACATGTCAGAGATATTTATAAAACTAGCGTTAACAGAAAGCTTCCCCAACCTCTAATTTATCCTCGCCCCTCTCTAATCTTTAACACGGGAAACGAATTCAAAAAAAAGAAGTAATAATCGAAATCAAAGTATGGCCGAAGCCGGCCTCCTCTAAAATCAACAATCATTTTTCTGATCGAACTAATCGACCTCGACACCATCCTCGTACGATCAAACCTTGAAATCGAAGTGGTTCTTGGGGTAGTCGATCGCGACCTAGGGTTTTTTTTTCTGGGGCAAAGTGGCGACTGTCGAAGTCGCGATTTTTAGTTCGAGTCGTTCAAGCTCGGGTCTATGGAGCAAGTCGAGATGAAGGAAACTCGACTCACGAGAAGGAGAAGGGGGTTCGTTCTGGGTTAGCAGGGTTGTATCGCGAGGTTACTGACGTCATAGAGGGGGAAGGTGACATGTTGTTGCATCTTGTAGGGAGGCAGTTAGGCATTTGCGTTTGGGCTCATCCCAGTGATGGTCAACCTGAAGAAGAAGGGGGCACTGTTCTTGTTGGGGTGGGGGTTTTTCTTTGTCCATAGTTATCATTTATTAAATATATATATATATATATATATATATATATATATATATATATATAAAAGCCTGAGAACAATTGTTATCATTCGAACCAATTTTGTTAATTAGTTGTTAAGAGTAAAATCTTAAAAAAATAAATCTAAATGGCTTATAATTAAATAACGATTTGATATGAGGTAATTTGGTGGCTGATTACTTGTATTAAGTCAATGGATTGGTTAATTAAATTCATTCCTAGATAATTAATTCGAACTAAGTGATTAGTTGATAAACTTTTATTAAGGGTAAAATCATACTGGTTTATTTTAATAATATTTGGAAGATTCACTTCTTCAATTTATTTTTGGAACTTAAATTTTATTAAAAGGATGGGAAAATCTGTTAGGAAGGGAAATTAGTTTAAATTTAATTTAATTGTTTTAAAATGAAATTAGTTGTTAATTAATTATCAAATGGAAATTTAAATTGCTCAATTGACTTGAATATTAATAAAACATCTAATGTTTTACAAGGTCATTGATCGTGAAGAACAAGTCGTAAAGGAAATGGGCTGCAAAACGACAAAGGTGAGTAAATCTCACTTTGTTGGATTTCTATTCAAATTTAAATAGTTAAATTTAAATATGTGGTTGAATGATTGAATTGATTTGATATGCACCGTGAATTGATTGATCTGGTGGTTTTGGTTTGGATGGTTCTCCAGTTAATTGTTGCTTAACTCGAAATATTGGTAAATTTTAAGTTGTTTTAAACTTCAACATAAATAAGGAAATACTTCCATTTTAAAAGTTACTAAGGGTTTGAATTAATTAATTAAGGTTAAATTAATTTACTAAGATAAGTAATTTAGAAAAATCATTTGATGATGTGATAAATAATCACTTGATTAATTAAGATAGTGAAGTAAGGAGTAATTAATTTATGAATGAAGTAAAATGAAAGATAGTTAGTTACAGGTCGAGGGTAATCGAGATTGATTAATATTTTGGTTGAATTAAAGTAATTAATTTAGTTTGGAACAAATTAAAATATAATTGGAAATAATTAATTTCTGTAATTAAAGATGTAATTAAAGATCGAGTAATTAAGATGAAATAATCAGTAATAAGTGACTTATGGGAAGTTAATTAGTATAAGTAATTAAGGATTGATGTAATTATATAATTAATTAATTCATGAAGTAATTAAGATTACTCAATGATCTTAGTTGAGACTAATTAATATTGTGAAGTTAATTTAAGGTATTTACTTGAATGTAATTGAAAAATAATTAATCAAGATTGATTAATTAAGATGAATAGTGAAGGGTTGACTAATTAATTGATTTTGGAATTAACTAATATTGAATGAAGGAATCTAAATGAATGTGGTTAAAAATTCAATTAGAACCATTTAATTAATTTGTATGTGATGGATGATTGAATGGTATTGGATGTTTAGAATGTGTTGATATCTCTGATATGAAATGTTGTGTATTTCATTTAAATAATTTGGGATAGAATAACATGAGATTCGAAGAGGCCGGGGACGGGTATAGGTGAAATACCCGAAACCACTTCGAATGTTTGTAGATTGATATATAAAATCTATATGCTGGATTGAAGTGATTTGGAGGTATTGGACTGTTTTAAAAAAAAAATCTAAATCTTTGGTATTCAGAAATTTAAATGTGGACCAAGTGTTGTCTATAATAATTTGTGGCTTGAGAATTGATATATGTTACCCGGGTTTATAAAAGTTGATTTCTTTGGTATTCCATGTTAACTGGGTTTACTCACGCTGGTTTCCAACCTGACCTAGGTGTTACTTTGGTGTAATGCTCGGGTCAGACCGAGTATTACAGATTTTCAGGTAGGTACATTCTGGAGCCCAGGAGGTGAGCTGGATGGCAATATCGTATTGAGTATTCCGCTGTATTTATATTATTGTTAATCTGAAACATGATAATGGTAATTATTTAGTGACTGTATATTATGTGAAACTCTGATGTACATTAAATGTAACCGACAGATATAATATTCTTTTGTAAGCTATTATTATTTATTATATTTTATCCGCTGCGATTATGGGATGTTTGGTGTTTCTGTTCTTCTTCTTCTATCTCTTTCTTCTTTTTCATAACTATCTGGAATTTTCGGGTTAGAAAATTTCGGGTCGTTACATTTGGTATCAGAGCTGAAAGGGTAAGCGAGAACCTTGGCTCTGGTGGGAATTACTCATTTAATAGAGTCTGTAGTACTCTAGAATGAGTGGAGAATATATATATATATATATATATATATGTGTGTATATATATATATATATATGTATATATATATGTGTATATATATATGTATATATATGTGTATATATATATGTATATATATATGTATATATATATATATATGAGCGCGTACTTGTTATTTTCTTATATAATTTTTTTTTAAATGATTTTATATGAAATATATTTTGATAGATAAAGACATACTTCCTTCTAATAAATATTAAAGCGATTGGTGGTTAAATTTATTGAAATTAAATTAAGAAGTAATATAATACAACCAAATTGAAGTCTTGAATTGGAATTAAATTTAGTAGAAATAGAAATACAATCAAATTAAAATTTAATGGATTGAAATTCTAAATCTGGTCCCAGAATTTGGAAATTTTGTTCCAAAGTAATGAAAAATAATGAATAAGTATTATTTGGGTAACTGAGACTTGTTGCAAACAATGGTTTGTTGGAAATTTGATTTGAATTTAAAACCAAAGGTGGTTTAAAATTGTAAAACATGGCTGGGAGGGCCAAGAAATAAATATGTATATATGTATGGATATACATGATATCAAAGATAATTTGAAATAAACTCTAGGGAGTTGAGTTTTGATTTTTCCCTGAAGTGTGATGTAAAAACCCAAAGTGATATAAGTTTTAAATTTATAAGAGGGAAATAATTTTGAAGTTGAAGCGGGAATTCAAATTGATTAAGATTGTTTGGATTAAGTAAATTGAAATTTAATTTGGAAAGTTGAATAAATGTAGAACAAGCAACCTGAATTGGTTGGGTTTAAATGAAATAGAAATGAGTGTGGTGATATATCCATTATTGAGAAAAAAGGGAAGTTAAACTTTCAATTGGAATCAAGGGTATGGAATTACTTTGAATTAAAAATTTGAATAATTAAATTTGTAAAATATACTTGTTTAAGAACTGGCTTCAAACTGGAAGATAAAACTGAATAATAAATTAAATTTTGAAAGCAAATAAAATTGTATTGAACCTCGAAATACATAAATAAGAATAATTTAAATTGGAATTTTGAGAATTGGATTCAGAAATTAAATAGATTAAAAACCTTAAAATAAAAGTTAATTTGGTTTAAAAAGTTAAACCAACCTTTGAGAATTTAACTCGAATTTATATAATTCGAGATGGTTTAAAAATTGAGATTGGGATTGAATTAGTTCAAATTGAATCTAGTTCAATTTAATTGGATTTGTGATTGAAGATGGATAAGTTTAAAAATTTAATGGAGAATTTGAAGTGGATTAACTTGATAGGGAATTGAAATTGAAGTGAGTTCAATTTATATTAGTCCAGATTTATGTGAATAATTTGGAATTAAAATTTAAGTGGAATTGGTTTAAGATCAAATGGAATTTGATTTGAAGTTGGAAAGAAATGGGAAATTAATTTAATTGAGTTGGGAATGAATTTAGTCCAATGGAAATTGGAGTTATTGGAATCGGGTCAATTTAAATGGGAGTGGAGATTTAAATTGAATTGTTGGGGGAAGTGAACGGTTTTGACTCTGGACTATTTTTAATATAAATTTTTTTGATATAAACTTATTTTTCCAAGCTATATAACCTTTCTTTCTTAAAGCCAAATTATTTTATACTTGGTTTACAATTAATTTGGAGCTATTTAATCATTTTTCAGCTGTTTTCTAAACTAATTACTATTTTTCAACTATTTTACAAATAAATTGCTATTTTACAACTATTTTGCGATTATCTAAAATTTCTCAAACTATTTAACTATTTTCCAACTATTTTACAATTAGTTGACTATTTTATAGCTATTTTGCAAACTAATAATTATTTTTCAACTACTTATCTATTTTTGAATTTTCAAGCTATTTTCTAAAAATAAACTGGTCGGAGTTCAAACTGTTATTGATTAAATACCCAACTGGGGTAAGACTTGAGGTAATAATCCAAATGGGGATTAAGGAAAATGTGAATAAGTGAATGAAAATTTAAGTGAATGTGAATAGAAAGGAAATTGATATTGGAAAGAGTAATCAAATTTGAATATTTGAATTTGAGTAAACAAAGTTATATCTTTGTTATATATTCTTCCCTTGTTGAATCTATTGCCGGAAGAAAAGGATTTTTGAAGGTGTTTGAAGTATAAAAGGAGTATTATACAAGACTGAAAAGATCAAAAGTTTTAAAAATTTATATATATCTGTATATATATATAAAGGATCATATGAGGATTTTAGAAAAGGGGTTTTGTGAACCTTTGCATTTGGAAAGGCTTTTGATTTTTGGGTAAAATCAATACTGAATTTGGAAAGCCTAGTTTGTGAATTATCAATTTTGGGATAATCGATTTTGTGTAAAAGAGATTTGTATGAGATCATACTAGGTGTATGATTTGAATATACTATATACTATATGTGTATAGTATAAATGTTTTGATGATGACTCTGGGGAAAAAGGCGCTCCCTTGAAATGAACTTCTCAGGAGCGCCACCGGGTGGTGCTGCCTTGAGCCCCAAGGGGGTGTTCTAAAGTTGATCCTGTGAGGAGTCCGGACAAAACTAGTTCCTGAGGATTATGAGTTGAGTGTACCATAGTGAAGGTCGTGTGTGCCGCTGAGAGCCAATAGTCTGCGCTTGATTTTATATCGGTAGACTGCGACCTATGGTATAACATAGCGAAAGTCGTGGATGCCGCTGAGAGCCAACAGTCTGCGTTTGATTTTATATCGGCAGACTGCGAACCTATGTAGGAGTGGAGAGGTTTCATTTTGACAGCGAAAATCAAAGGCCGCGGAGAGCCTGCAGTTACATGGACTTTTGCTGTGACGGCAACGTAACCCTGGATGTAACTATGATCTGTTGTGTGGGATCCATGGCGTAATCGAGAGGCCGCGGAGAGCCTGCAGTTGCATGGACTTTTGCTGTGACGGCAACGTAACCCTGGGATGTGACTGTGACCATGGATGGGGGTGATGATTTCCAGAGCATTCTCACCAAAGACATTTCCTCTCTTTCAAAATGCTTTCAATATTTTCAATAAAATTATTTTCCAAGTATTTTCACTGGATGTTGAAAATGAGTCTGCTAAGTACTTATAGATTTTCAGTCCTACACCTGATCAACGTATGACTAAATCTCTATGAGAACAAGGATGGACTGGTTGAGACATCGAGTTAAAAAAACTATTTCAGAGTTATTTTATTAAGTATGATGTGAATTTAAAAGCATTTCTAATTTTTTTTTTAAATAAAGGTGTTGGGATTTTAGGAAGATTTAAAAGAGATTCCAAACTGGAATTATAAAATAAAATTGAACTCAAGAAATTTAATGAAGTGATTTTTTGAAATAAAAAAAAACGAATGTTCATTTAAATAGTGAAAGTAAACTAATCAGCTAAATAAATTATTTAATAGTGTATGTTAATAAAATTGAACTTGGGTAACTAAAATAACTTGTAAATTAATAATGGAATTTGACAATGAATTCAAATTGTAAATATAATTCGACTTGGATTCGATAATGAAATAAATAAGAAGAGATGTTGTAAGATAAAAATAAAATAGAGTTGGATTGAAAATGAGATGATTTGAATTACAAATAAAATTCAAGTGTGATTTGAATAATATTTAATGAAATTTGTAAGTAAATTGGATATAATACAAGTGTTGTCATATGATATGGAAGTGAATAATAATAGAAATGGTTGGGATGCAAACAAAACCCAAACGAATAGAAATAAATTGAAATGACTTTGTATTAATAAAATAAATTCGATAACGAATTAAGTAAATAAATTAAAATTTTTAAGTGGGTTAATTGAGTTGAATAATAAATGGATGAAGTCTGGTTGAATAAAAACTAAATCAAAGTTGTGATTGGAATTGGATTATCAGACTGAACTTAAATTTGGTGGTATATTAATTTGAAGTATAAATGAGATAAGTATGTGCTTGGATATTATTTTGATAAATTAAAAGGTGAATTTAAAATTAAAATTTAAAATGGATGACTAACTGAATTTAATGGAAGTTGATTAAATGTGAATCAAATAGAAGTAGACTTAAGTTTGATGTTGGAATAAATTAAAATAAATGAACTTAAGTTTAAAGTTTATGGAAGCTTGGCTTCGAATAAGAGTGAAAGCCCATTAAAATAAAAGCTTGGATTGAAGAATGGCTAGTAGTATACATGAATGAACATGTCGAGCTAAATAAATGGTGGTGAATAAATTGGAAATGAAATGAAAGGTGTATGTATGGTAGTGAAAAAAAAATTGTAATGGAATTACTTACAGAATGAGTTGAAATTAATTTAAAAGTAGTTATAAACTCAAATTAAATACTCTATCAAGCAAATATCGTCAAAATTTCATAAAATAATTGTCATTTGGCATGTTCAAAAATAATTAAAATTCTTTGAGTTGATAGTGATTAAATAAAATTGATTTTATATCATTTGAAGTGAATATGAACTTGTTTGGATTAAAACTTAATTGAATGTAAGCAATTGAGTTGTAAACCAATAAAATTGAATGGAATGGTATATGTTTGATTAAAAGAAATTGAATTAGCTTTAAAGCATGTAAATTGTTTATGGGAAGCGTTGGTGCTGGGTGTTTAGTAATATATATGTTTAGCTATTGAAAGTAAGTAGAATGTTAATAAATTCTCCATATGGCACTTACATATTTAAATTGAGTAAGTACAGGTACCTGGAGGCCGTTTGCTGGTTTGGATTGCGCTAATTGCTTAAATTAATAAGCTGCTCGCTTAAAATGCTAAATAAGGTACGTCTACGCAATAAAAATAGGAAATATGAACTGTTTTTGCGTTTTCCGACCGTGTGGGTCGATGTATATATATTATATCTCTTGTCAAATTGCAAAAGCTCCTCCGTACAAAGGAGACTCTGCCAAAAATTTTCGAAATTTTTGGGAGTTAGAAAATTTTTGGAAAATTTTGGTAAATTTTGGTTAACGGCAAACAATTGCAAATTGGAAATTAAAGTAAACTAGAAAATGAAACTAATATGAATCAGTTTAAATGAAAGATAAAACTCAATATTAGAAACTGAAAATAAATTGAACCCATAAGAAATGATGAAAACTAATTTAAATAGAAGTGGGTATGAAACTTATGTAAAGAGATGTATAAAATAATTTGAAAAGTTGCGATTGAATATTATTGCTTGGTAAGTTATTCAGGTATTATAAGGGAAAAGAAAATTGGATTTGATTCCAAAGATAAATTTGTGTTGCCCGACAAAAAGGTACGTATTTAAATTTCTAGATGAGATTGGATTGGGTTTTTGATGTAGCCACTTGGCTTTTGTTTTCTTTTTGGAATTTGGGAGCCCGTGGAGGCCTTTTGTAGTTGTACCGAGCTAGCCGCGCAAAGGAGACTTTGGCAAAAAAATTCGGAAATTTAGAGAGTTAGAAAAATTTTGAGAAAAATTTGATAATTCAAAATTTGATTTAAAATTGAAATTTAGATAATTGAGCAAAGGGATATGATTTGAAACTATGAAAGGTTTTGAGAAGTTGGTTGATGTGATAATAGGATCTTAATAAAAGGTAGTTGGTAGGATGTTGAATAGTGGGTTTTGGGAAAAAGTAAACGGGTATTGGTCCATTCTTCCTAACTAGTAATTTCGGGGACGAAATTCTTTTAAGGGGGAAGGAATGTGACGACCCGGAATTTCCAACAATTTAAATTGGAATTATTAATTGATTTTAAAATATTTAAAAGTTTATTTTAACTTGAATTCAATATGACAATAATTTCTTGATAATTAAATCATTGAATTATATAGTTTAAATGCTGAATTTAATAATTGAAATTGGGTAGATTTCTGAACCTGAGATTCTAAGCCGGTTTAAAATAATTTGAAGGCTTATAAAATTTATAATGATGATACTGAAAATAAAAGAATGTGCGAAATTTAATTTAAAGGTAAATTTGTTCGATTTTAAAAATATATAGTTTAAATTGAATTTTAACATAGCCTTCCGAGGCACAGTCTCGGAATTCGACGAAACCAGCTCCACGGGATCCGTAATATTAGTTTTTATCGGATTTCGAATTTCGTAGCCATCGGAGTTTTCGTCTAACCCTGGCAGCTCAAAACGCTTAGAAACTTTAATCGATTTAAACTAGAATTGTTCGTTTACTTCCGTAACATATGATCTAATTAGCTTCCGAAACACATTCCATTGTGTTCGGGACGCGGTAAAACCTTATAATCACCTGTCGGCATGTCTGTTTCCGGTTTTGGAATTTCGCGATATGCTTAACGAGACGCTTCGTAAGTCTTATAATATAATAAAAATTTAATAATCAACATGTCAGAGATATTTATAAAACTAGCGTTAACAGGAAGCTACCCCAACCTCTAATTTATCCTCACCCCTCTCTAATCTTTAACACAGGAAACGAATTCAAAAAAAAAGTAATAATCGAAATTAAAGTATGGCCGAAGCCGGCCTCCTCTAAAATCAACAATCATTTTTCTGATCGAACTAATCGACCTCGACACCATCCTCGTACGATCAAACCTTGAAATCAAAGTGGTTCCTGGGGTAGTCGATCGCGACCTAGGGTTTTTGTTTCTGGGGGAAAGTGGCGACTGTCGAAGTCGCGATTTTTGGTTCGAGTCGTTCAAGCTCGGGGCCGTGGAGCAAGTCGAGATGAAGGAAACTCGACTCACGAGAAGGAGAAGGAGGTTCATTCTGGGTTAGCAGGGTTGTATCGCGAGGTTACTGACGTCATAGAGAGGGAAGGTGACATGTTGTTGCATCCTGTAGGGGGGCAGTTAGGCATTTGCGTTTGGGCTCATCCCAGTGATGGTCAACCTGAAGAAGAAGGGGGCACTGTTCTTGTTGGGGTGAGGATTTTTCTTTATCCATAGTTATCATTTATTAAATATATATATATAAGCATGAGAACAATTGTTATCATTCGAATCAATTTTGTTAATTAGTTGTTAAGAGTAAAATCTAAGAAAAAAAATCTAAATGACTTATAATTAAATAACGATTTGATATGAGGTAATTAGGTGGCTGATTATTTGTATTAAGTCAATAGATTGGTTAATTAAATTCATTCCTAGATAATTAATTTGAACTAAGTGATTAGTTGATAAACTTTTATTAAGGGTAAAATCGTACTAGTTTATTTTAATAATATTTGGAAAATTCACTTCTTCAATTTATTTTTGGAACTTAAATTTTATTAAAGGGATGGGAAAATCTGTTAGGAAGGGAAATTAGTTTAAATTTAATTTAATTGTTTTAAAATGAAATTAGTGGTTAATTAATTATCAAATGGAAATTTAAATTGCTCAATTCACTTGACTATTAATAAAACATCTAATGTTTACAAGGTCATTGATCGTGAAGAACAAGTCGTAAAGGAAATGGGCAGCAAAACGACAAAGGTGAGTAAATCTCACTTTGTTGGATTTCTATTCAAATTTAAATGGTTAAATTTAAATATGTGGTTGAATGATTGAATTGATTTGATATGCACCGTGAATTGATTGATCTAGTGGTTTTGGTTTGGATGGTTCTCGAGTTAATTGTTGCTTAACTCGAAATATTGGTAAATTTTAAGTTGTTTTAAACTTCAACATAAATAAGGAAATATTTCCATTTTAAAAGTTACTAAGGGTTTGAATTAATTAATTAAGGTTAAATTAATTTACTAAGATAAGTAATTTAGAAAAATCATTTGATGATGTGATAAATAATCACTTGATTAATTAAGATAGTGAATTAAGGAGTAATTAATTTATGAATGAAGTAAAATGAAAGATCGTTAGTTACAGGTCGAGGGTAATCGAGATTGATTAATATTTTGGTTGAATTAAAGTAATTAATTTAGTTTGGAACAAATTAAAATATAATTGGAAATAATTAATTTCTGTAATTAAAGATGTAATTGAAGATCGAGTAATTAAGATGAAATAATCAGTAATAAGTGACTTATGGGAAGTTAATTAGTATAAGTAATTAAGGATTGATGTAATTATATAATTAATTAATTCATGAAGTAATTAAGATTACTCAATGATCTTAGTTGAGACTAATTAATATTGTGAAGTTAATTTAAGGTATTTACTTGAATGTAATTGAAAAATAATTAATCAAGATTGATTAATTAAGATGAATAGTGAAGGGTTGACTAATTAATTGGTTTTTGAATTAACTAATATTGAATGAAGGAATCTAAATGAATGTGGTTAAAAATTCAATTAGAACCATTTAATTAATTTGTATGTGATGGATGATTGAATGGTATTGGATGTTTAGAATGTGTTGATATCTCTGATATGAAATGTTGTGTATTTCATTTAAATAATTTGGGATAGAATAACATGAGATTCGAAGAGGCCGGGGACGGGTATAGGTGAAATACCCAAAACCACTTCGAATGTTTGTAGATTGATATATAAAATCTATATGCTGGATTGAAGTGATTTGGAGGTATTGGACTGTTTAAAAAAAATCTAAATCTTTGGTATTCAGAAATTTAAATGTGGACCAAGTGTTGTCTATAATAATTTGTGGCTTGAGAATTGATATATGTTACCCAGGTTTATAAAAGTTGATTTCTTTGGTATTCCATGTTAACTGGGTTTACTCACGCTGGTTTCCAGCCTGACCCGGGTGCTACTTTGGTGTAATGCTCGGGACAGACCGAGTATTACAGATTTTCAAGTAGGTACGTTCTGGAGCCCAGGAGGTGAGCTGGATGGCAATATCGTATAGAGTATTCCGCTGTATTTATATTATTGTTAATCTGAAACATGATAATGGTAATTATTCAGTGACTGTATATTATGTGAAACTCTGATGTACATTAAATGTAACCGACAGATATAATATTCTTTTGTAAGCTATTATTATTTATTATATTTTATCCGTTGCGATTGTGAGATGTTTGGTGTTTCTGTTCTTCTTCTATCTCTTTCTTTTTTTTCATAACTATCTGGAATTTTCGGGTTAGAAAATTTCGGGTCGTTACATTTGCACAGTTTTTTTATATTGTTTTCACCAGTGAAGGAAATGAAAAGAAAGACGAAGAGTAAGATGAAGGAGGAGGAAGTGTAGTACCTTAAGACGTTTGTGGATGAGTGAAGCAGATGAGTTCTTCTATTTTCTATTTATTTTAGAAACCAGGAACAAACAGTAAATGCCATTTGAAATACGAAGAGTGCTGCTTAATTTCCCAATTTTCACAACTTCCCTTGTCATTATGTTAGCTGCCAAACACCCTTATTGAATTCACCCATCAGCTATAATTTCCTTTTTCAAATTTGAATGGATACGAGTTGTTTTAGTTTGGCTGAATACGGTTTAACCGGTCCGTTCGAAACGGTTAAATTAACGCAATGATTTACGTCGGACTCCGATTCGCATAAAAGAATATACTGTTTTGATCAGCGCAACGAGATGCTTCCAACGGTACATAGATAATTGCTATATGACAGTTTTATCCAAACCTGAAATTTACGCCGATTAAATTGTTCATTTATCAAAACAATTTAAATGAAGCATGCGATGATGGTATTTGACGAAACGAATTGCGACGTCTTGATCAGATAAATTTTTACAAAATTACTATGTAAAAATGTTTGGATTTGAAAGATAAATTTTTCGCAGTATAAAATGAACTGATATTCAATAAAAAGCAAATGAATTTTACTACAATATTTTGCGACGAAACTTTTCTATATCCATAACTAACTAAACGCATCTTATAAACAAAGTTTGGACGTAAATTGAGATTGTATATAAATTTCAAATTTTTATATTAAAATAATGGATTTAAAATTTTAAATTGGGTCGGAAATTCAGGGTCCTTACAATCTCCCCCACTCAAAAAATTTTGTCCTCGTAAAGGAACGAGACGGGAGAAGTAGGAAAGAAACAAGCAGAAAAATCAAGGTAGATTTTAAGAAAATTGAATTATACCTGAAATTAGTATTTCGAGGTTTGAATCCCGAATACTATCCTCGGTTTCTCATGTGCAATCTCACTCATCTGCACTCCGCTGGACTTTGACGAGATTCACCGATTTCCTTCTAAGTTGCTTCGTCTCACGATCAACTATCCGAAGTGGCTTTCGCTCAATAGTCAAGTCAGGCTCGATAACTATCTCTTCCAACTGGGTAGTAGGGATGGTCATAAATGGATCGCACACAACTTTGCGAAGCTATGAGACGTGGAACACATTGTGCACACTGGTGAACTTTTTTGGTAATGCAATTCTATGGGGCAAGGTCCCAACTCTTTCAGTAATCTCAAACGGACCAACAATTCTGGGAGCTAGCTTCCCTTTCCTTCCAAATCGAATAACGTTCTTCAAAGGAGACACTTTCATAAATACTTCATCTCCTACACTGAATTCAAGATCTCTTCTCATTCTGTCACCGTAGCTCTTCTGTCTATCATGTGTCGTCTTGATCTTCTTCTCGATTTCTTCAACTTTTTCGAAAGCTTCCATAATTATTTCTGGACCAAGCACTAATCAATCTCCACACTCGATCCAACATGCTGGCGATTTGCACGGCCGTCCATATAAGGCTTCGAACGGTGCCATACCAATGCTTGCCTGATAACTATTATTGTAAGTGAATTCAACCAAATGGAGGTGATCTTCCCAGGATCCACCAAAGTCTATAATACAAGCTCGGAGAAGGTCTTCCAAAATCTGATTTACCCTCTCAGTTTTCCATCTGTCTGAGGATGATAACCTATGCTCAGATTCAGTTTAGTTCCCAAAGTATCTTGAAATGCCTTCCAGAATTTACTAGTGAAAATAGGATCTCTATCGCATACTATACTAGATGGTACATCATGAAGTTTAACAACTTCTCTCGTGTATATCTCGGTCAAACTCAAAGCAGTACGAGTGGTCTTGACTGGAATAAATGAGCGGATTGCATCAGTCTATCGACAATCACCCAAATGCTTTCGTTACCCTTTTTAGTCCTTGGTAGCCCATCAATAAAGTCCATAGAAATCTGCTTCCATTTCCAACCTGGAACCTCTAGAGGTTGAAGTAATCCTGCCGTCTTTCGATGATCATCCTTAACTTGTTGGCAAGTTGTGCATCTACTAACATAGGTAGAAATATCGCGCTTCATCCCACTCCACCAATATAACTTCTTCATATTTTGGTACATCTTGGTGACTCCGTGATGAAATGAAAGTGAAGATTGATGGTTTTCTCTCAGCACTTCCTGTCTTAGACCTTCAACATTTGGAACACAAATACGATTGTCAATTCTCAAGACTCCATTACTATCAACTTATGCATCCATCTTACTGATAGCATTTTCTACTCTTCCGAGAACTGTTTCTTTGATGCGATAGAGCAAAGTGTCCTCGTATTGCTTGGCTATTATGCGATCCATAAGAGCTGGGGAGACGGCGAGCTGGAATAACATTCCTTCAACCAGATTACAACATGCCATTGCTTGGTTTCTGCTCAAAGCATCGGCTTCGGCATTTGCTTTCCCTGGAGTGTAGTTAATATCAAGATCATATGCAGCTAAGAATTCGAGCCATCGGACTTGTCTCTGATTCAAATCCTTTTGTGAGAAAATATATTTCAATGACTTATGGTATGTGAATAATTCGAATTTGGTTCCTAATAGATAGTGCCTCCATAGCTTTAAAGCAAATACAACCGCAAGAAGCTCTAAATCGTGAGTTGCGTACTTTGCTTCATGGGTCTTTAACTGACGACCCGCATAGGAAATCACCTTTCCTTTCTGCATT
The DNA here is from genome assembly GCA_030765085.1 of Allium cepa. Taxonomy (NCBI): domain Eukaryota; kingdom Viridiplantae; phylum Streptophyta; class Magnoliopsida; order Asparagales; family Amaryllidaceae; genus Allium; species Allium cepa. The sequence continues at coordinate 1,125,961 of JASFAV010000025.1, read as the reverse complement.
AAAACTGCTCCTAATCCATCACGGCAGGCATCAGTATAGACGGTCAATCCTTCGCTACCATCAGTAACTGTAAGAACTGGGGCATATGTCAACCTTCGCTTCATCTCATTGAAAGCTGCTTCGCACTATTCACTCCAAATAAATTTTACATTCTTCCCGGTCAGTGCGGTAAGTGGTGCGACAATACGAGCAAAGTTTTCTATAAATCTGCGATATTAGTCGGTCAAGCCCAAGAAACTGCGGATATCTGTAGGAGTTTTGGGAGTCTCCCAATCCTGAAAATTCAAGGATTCGAGTTTAGATGGAGATAAGATGTTTGAATAGAATGACAAGTAAGGACAGGACTTACATTGATTACGGCAATCTTGGCTGGATCGACTGAAATCCCATTCTTCGAGACAATATGGCCAAAAAATCGAACTTCATCTCTCCAAAAGTGGCATATCGAAAACTTGGCTTTAAGCTGCTGTTTGCGAAGAGTTTCAAGAACAAAAGCCAAATGTGACCTATGCTCCTTCTCGTCTTTGGATAAAACGAGAATATCATCAATAAAAACCAGAACAAACTCGTTAAGAACATCTCGGAAAACTCTATTCATCAAGTTGACGAAATAAGCTGGTGCATTAGTAAGATCGAACGACATAACCAGCCATTCAAAGAAACCATTTTCAGTGCGGAATGTTGTTTTACGAATATTCTCCTCAGCTATTCTGAGTCGGTGAAAGCCTGTAGCCAGATCGAGTTGAGAGAAAACTTTAGCTCCATGGAGCTGGTCGAATAGATCGTTAATGCGGGGCATTGGATATTTGTTCTTGTGTGTGAGCTTGTTTAGATCTCTATAGTCCACACACATTCTGAGAGAACCATCTAACTTTGTGACGAATACAACTGCGGCAACCTATTCTGAATAATTTTTCCGTATCAAGCCTTTAGCAAATAAATCTTAAATTTGAACATTCAATTCTTCTTTCTCTTTAGGAGCCATTCTCCTGGGAGTGAGAACTACTGGTCGAGCACCAGGTATAAGATCAATGCAGAATTCGATTTCCCGTGTAAGTGGAAGAGAATTGACTTCTCCAAACACATCAGAAAAGAGTTGAACAACTGGAGTAGAGCTTAGATCATTCGGATGAGAGTCGAGAGAGAATATAAAACTCCCAGCACAATCTTGAGGTGATTTGCCTTTAATAACTAAAGGTATACTCTTGTCGTCAATTAGGGAGACGGTTCAAGCTCTGCAAAAGATAACGGCTTCGAACTTTCGTAGCCAATCAATACCTAATAGGATATCGAATGCCTCGAATCCAAGTACAAAGAAATCCCAAGTGAAACGATGCATGCCATACATAAGCATGACATATTTGCATACCCTTTTGAGGTTAACAGGCCCTCCAATAGGGTTTGATACACATAAGAAGGTAGATGCAAGGATAGGTTCCAATCCAAGTTTGTTACATAAATCAATAGATATGAAACCATGTGTTGCTCCAGTGTCAAATAGAACTCTAACAAGTAAGGTATGCAACATAAAAGTACTCTGTAATGTACCTTGGTCATCCTGAACTTTCGAGGTAAGTGTGGAAATAGAAAAAACTCCAGATGTAGCGCCCCTCTTCTGGGTAGGGCAGTCCTTCTTAAAGTGTCCTGGCTGTAAGAAAATGTGACAAACATCTCTCTTGGCTATCTGAGCCGGTGGCGGAATAGTTCCACCCTTGGGATGGGCAACTACTGGAATAATGAGCTTTCTGATTGCAGTTGAAGCAGGTGATAGAGGATATGTCAATGGGCTTCTTCTGAGAATAGCCAAGCCCGGATTTCTTCTGCCAGTTCTTCTTCTGTTGCTCAAAATTTGTCTTCCTCTTCCCAGTCTGACTAGAGGATGGCTGAGTAACTGGAGCCTTGGTGACTGACGTTCCTTTTGGCTTTCCCTCATACCTAAGAGCAAAATCCATTAACTCGGTGAAAGTGCCATGGACATGAGCTGTGGGGAGTTCGTAATACTCTGGACATGCTCCATGGACGAATTTCTCATTCTTCAGCGGTGGTGTCTCAATCAAGCCAGGTCCGAACTTGGAGAGTTCGTTAAACTTTCTTTCATACTCGGAGAAAGTCATATTGCCCTGTTTGAGGTCCATAAATGATCGATAAAGCTAGGCCTTTCCGGCTGCTGGCATCCACTGAGCCGTAAAGGAATTCCTATTAACAAGTGTATAAAGATGAGTCAAAATTTGTCGAGATAAAAGGAATTTGGATGAAATTTCAGTTAGATTTCTACATAAACTGAGCCCAGTTGATGGTTTCTTCGTCAGTATGGGAGGTGACTGACTCCAACCAATCCTGTGCCGAATCCTGAAGCCGCCAAGCGGCTAATTTATGCTTCTACGTGTCAGTAATCTTAAGGCCAGTGAAGATCCTTTCCAGACTTTTCAGCCACTGTTGTGCTTCAATGATGCTCTCGGAACCAGAGAATTTGACGCCGCCAAGCTGAGTGTATTCCTTGCTTAGATTCGAAAACTTGACTGTAGGAGCTGGGGCACGCGGTTCGGGAGCATTACCCCTACCCCCGCCTCTAGCATTCCTTCTTGTACTCATCCTGGAATACCAAAAGTGATTTAGAATCAAAGATAAGAATTTATAGAACTTAAAGAAATTCTAATCAAATGAATTCAATAACAAGGATGGAATCAAAAGGATGAGGACTCTGAAATGATTCTCCTCATTCTAGAGTTTAGTTACCCTATCTCAATGGGCTTTAAAACTCCACAGGCCAAGGTTCTCGAGAACCAAAGCTCTGATACCAACTGTACCAACCCGCATATTTGTACCATTTAAATTAACAATAATCCACACATGTCAACTTAAATAATACAAAACACAAATTATTAATGGAGTATGTATATATAAATGAGAATCATCACAGAATCACAGAAATAACATAACAGAATAGTGCAGCGGAATTACAACATAGTCATAATAGTTGTTCATGAGGCTACTAAGAAAATACAACAATGTCTCAATTAAATGAAATAGAACAACATAGATGTCCGATAATATCCAAATAGGAAAGAGAAATACTGATAAGATAAAGATAATGATAGTCTTCAAACCTTTAGCTCCCAGTAGCACAGCAACAGAAATCCTTAGTCTGACTCGAGCATATGCGTAAACAAACAATCAAATCAGGACATATATTCTTATGCAGATAATATGGTTCAAATTGAAATCACAATAACTCAAAGATGAATGGAATAACATCTTTCAGGATCCATTAAACTATCTATACATAGTAATGTATGATAAGTAGATAATGTCTAACAGTAAAGTAAATATCAAAATAATGTTAAGGCGTTACCATTGTTCCCCTTAACACATTTATATAGCATTATAGTCTATACAGCACTGTAAACTCCACCGTAAACTAGTGGGGTATCGACGAGTACTCCATAGGTATAATACAAAACAAATTCGTAGTGGTCGCGTATAGGGATACAAGTATGACAAGGCACATGAGGCAATACCCATGGTAGTAAAACTACCGTCTGCCTGAACTGGACAGGTGAGAACGCATCGCCGCAACTATTGCAACACCGCGAAACAACACTCCAAATTCAAGGGTACGCTCCAATTAATAATAAGCAATGAGTAGTTTACGAAGAAGTGTGTTCGCTCGAGATAGCTAATCCCATTTGGCCCGGCACGACTCCTGTTTTACTCATTTTCAATTTGACACAAATGTCAAGGCTTTCCATTATCGTTGTCTTCCTTCAATCATCACATACACCATTCCAACCACTTCATTCTGGATCACACTCCACGTATAATTATTAAAGTGGTTTTCGGTTTAAACAGTGAGTATGTCCCTAACCGATTTCTGTCTCTTTAATAACTTTCGTAATTATTACACTGATTGGTCGTTTGATAGATTTTGCAAACAACCAAATTCAATTTTAATTAGAATTTGTAAACCAACATTTCATTTGTCTTTCTAAATCAATTTCCATAATTTACGTTTCAAACTTCCAAATTCGCCATTTCAAAATTCTATAATTCAACTTAAATTTTATTTAAAACAATTCAAATATTGATTTAAATTCGTATATAAGTTTCGTTTCGTAATCATTTAAATGAATTTAATTTAACATTTAAATTCATTAATCGATTTCATTCAATATTCGTTATGTTAATCTATCCTTCAAAAACAATTTCTATTTAAATTCCAATTCATTAAATCATTTGCTGAAGTTCAACTCCATTATATCAAAACATACAAACTGAATTTAAATTTGTCAAGTCAAATTCTTTAAATTTCAAGACTTACATTAATTTCAATAAATCACATTTTATTTCTTGTTAAAGAAATTTAGTTTCACTCATTTACTTACTTAGTTACAAATTCCAACTTAATTAATAAAGAAACTTAATTTCACTTATTCAAGAAGTTCAATTTTACTTATTAAAGAATTCAATTTTATTTAATTATTAAATAATTCAATCTTATTTAATTATTACATAATTTCAAACTTAATTATCAAATAATTTCGAAACTCAATTATTAAATAAATTTCAAAACTTAATTACTAAATAATTTTCAATTAATTATTAAATAATTTCCAAATTTTATTATTAAATAATTAATTTTGAACAACGTTCTTTTATCAATAACTATGTTAATATTTTGCTCAGATTATTAAATATTAACATTTTCCTTTCATTAAAATTCAAATTCCAACTTCATTTCAAAATCTTATTATTTATTTAGATAAAATCTTTATTTTATTTTTAAATCAAATTATTGACCAATCCGGTTTTATTTAATTTTCTATCATAAGTCAAAGCTATATTTGGGTATTTATCATTTCAACTCAATTCCATTTTAATTCAAAAATCAAAGCATAGCAAAGGGAACTTGTAGTGTGATAACTGGAATGGTGTCAAAGTAAATACATAAGCAATAGCAAACATCAATATCAATCCAATAATTATTTAAATAATCCGAAAATAATCTTATTAATTTACATTTGTTGTTTATGCAAATTAATATAATTATTTCTAGAATCTACACTATCATTTCATGTAGATTAAAGATTATTACACTAATATTTAAACAGCTCTTCACTTGATATCTATTATTCGATTTCATACTACATCAATTGTACAACATACATTCAATGGTTCAAGGTGTAATTAACCAAATTTCTACGTGTCAATTAATTTAACATTTAAAGGGGTTATATTATACAAATTTAACTTGTCAAATTCATCATATATATCAATTTTAAATTATTAACTGTCCTATATCTAATTCAATTGCATATTATTTATCACTTTAAACAATTGACAATTTAATGTCCAATGTAAACATCAAACAATCAATCAATTATCAATCAAACCGGATTATTATCGTATAAGAATATAAGTCGTGAAAATTAGTTCACCTTTCGTGGTTAGAGAATGAACGGCGAAGCACGAATAGAATTGATACAACACGAAAAAACGGAACACTGCAATTATCGAAAAAAGAGAGACGACATTAATTTAAGTGAACGTTCATATATAATTTATAAAATTATATAGATGCGCTTACCAATGACGAAGAAAAGAACGAAAGCTTAGAAATCGATGCTGCTGCAAAAGGGACTCAACCGGTTGCTTCTGCACACAACAGGAAAGAGAAAAGTGGTTACCATTTTTCAGTAACAAATATACACACTGCGTATATATTTTCTTCTACAATTTAAACACGATAACACTTTATTGTACTACAAACTGTACACTTTCAGTTTCTTACAAACAATACTATTCTTCGATACTGTTGCTTTGAAACAATTTTTTTTAAATACAAAACCGAAACTTTCTTCTTCCAGGAAGTGACCCACGTTACTTCTCCAATGCCTGCACATAATTTACATACAAACAACTGTTGCCCATTTATAAAAAAAAACAGAACATGAGACTTTCATAAAAAAATAATGCATGCCTGCCTTCCCATTCCCACTCGCCTACATGTTTTGTATACGCACACGCATCCGATATGCACAACACGCACTCACACCAAACACATGCACGCACACGCGAGGTCAGGGGGTGGGTTAGTGGTGCGGCGAGGCAGGGGATAGTGGCGACTCCGGGAAGTGATGGCGGAAAGTGGCTGACGAGTGGTGGTTTGGCGTTGTTGCATGCGCGAGGGGAAAAGTGGGGCTGATGGAGGGGAAGCTTCAGTCTTGGTGGAGGGGAAGCTCGGTCGAGGCTTGGGTGTTTTTCGTGCGTGGAGTGGGAAGAGATTGGAGAAGGGGAAGGCGACGGAGTGGGTCTGGGTGGCTCGGAGACGTGGGACTCACGGATACGTGAGTGGCGGCGGCGCACAGTGGAAAGGGAGCTAGCTTGGTCTGCGCACGTGCGCGTGTAGGAGGGATAACCAGACGTTGGTGGCTTTCGGTGAAGGTGGGTTGCATGGAGATGTGTGCGAGGTGGTGGGCGGTGGGCGTTTCAGGGGGTAGGGGAGGTGAGTTCTCGCGTGCATGTTGGATGTGATGGGCTTCCGTTCATTTGTTCTTTGCATAGCCTTTTTCTTATTGTTTTCACCAGTGAAGGAAATGAAAAGAAAGAAGAAAATCAAGATGAAGGAGGAGGAATTGTAGACGTTTGTGGATGAGTGAAGCAGATGAGTTCATTTTATTTATTTTTTATATATTTTAGAAACTAGGTACAAACAGTAAATGCCATTTGAAATGCGAAGAGTGCTGCTTAATTTCCCAATTTTTCATAACTTCCCATGTCATTATGTTAGCTGCCAACCACCCATATTGAATTCACCCGTCTGCTATAATTTCCATTTTCAAATTTGAATGGATATGAGTTGTTTTAGTTTGCCTGAATAGGTTTAACCGGTCCGTCCGAAACGGTTAAATTAACACAACGATTTACGTCGAACTCTGATTCGCGCAAAAGAATATACCGTTTCGATCAACGCCACGAGACGCTTCCAAAGATACACAGATAATTGCGATATGACAGTTTTATCCAAACCCGAAATTTAGGCCGATTAAATTGTTCGTTTATCAAAACAATTTAAATGAAGCAGGCGATGATGGTATTTGACGAAATGAATTGCGACGTCTTGATCAGATAGATTTTTACAACATTACTGTGTAAAAATATTTGGATTCGAAAGATAAATTTTTCGCAGTATAAAATGAACTGATATTCAATAAAACGCGAACGAATTTTACTGCAATATTTTGCAATGAAACTTTTCTATATCCATAACTAACTAGACGCATCTTATAAACAAAGTTTGGACGTTATTTGAGATTGTATATAAATTTCAAATTTTTATATTAAAATAATGGATTTAAAATTTTAAATTGGGTTGGAAATTCAGGGTCGTTACAATATATGTTACCAACGAATGACCACTTTCAATAGTGTTGAATTTCCAAAAAAACGAAAACGATTTTTTTTTTCATAATATAAAAACAAAAAATTTCACAAAGTAAATGGCAAACTTGATGATCTAAGCAATTTGAATTTACCTTAGAATAATGTTGAATTAGAACAGCTTGAATGGTAAGAAAACCCTAATCCATACTTGAGAGAAGGAGCCACTATAGTAATAAACGAAAAACTTGATGATCTAAGAAAACTGAATCAAGGGGCTGCAAAAGAAACAGAAAAATGTGATTTTACCAAAAAAAATGTTGATCGACTAAAATCGGATAAAAAGAAGAGTGCGGCCTGAAAATGGATTAGGTTTTTTGTAATGACCTGCCTTTTTGTACAGTTTAAATGGACGGTAAACCATACACATCAGACCCAAATCATACAAAAGGGCAGATTGTTATTGGGGTAAATAAGAAAAACAGAGAAAGAAAAAAACAAAACAGAATCTCGTTGCGGAATGATAAAATATAATAATCAAATAACAGTTTCATGAAGCTGTTTACAAATACATTCGATTATATTTATACAACATAGAATTAGAGTTACACATATTAGAGATAAATAAACAATGCAGCGAAAAAGTGAATGCAGAGGAAAAATATAGTAAATAATAGTAGCACAAATCTTCATCTTCGTTCATCCAGAAATAAGGTCTTCAAATCCTAGAATGCTCAGGCTGACCAGAGCGAATTGAAAAGACAAAACACTCGAGTTGGAACTAAAAGATCTTATGTAAGTTAAATCAATGGTAAATATGCGAGTTGTGGCGTCAGAGATGTTTACGGGGTTTGACATCTTCTATCCAGTGTCTAACGTGAATGCAGTAACTTAAGAGATGTTCGAGATTCACATTTCCTAAGGATCCATTTAACTATATACTATGTAGTACAATACACTATTATAATATGTTTACAGTGAAGTAAAAGTATTAAAATAGCGTTAATGCTTTACCCATATCCCCCTTAACGCATTTTATATATTCCTATAGTCTATACACTACCATACGATCCTTCAAGAGGTTTACACGGAGGGCACCCCATAGGTTTGGTACAAAAAAAACTCGTAGAAGGTGCGCTAGGGCATGTGAACACGACACTCGAGGCAATGCCATGGTAGATATACCAATTGCACTCCCGGGCTGGTGGTAACGCATAAAAGCTACTGTCGCCCACCTTGGAACACACTCCCTAATCAAAAATCAAGGGTGGCCACCAAATCAATCGCAAAGTCAGAATATAGTATCGAAGGAATATGCCCGATCGGAGGCATGACCTCACTTGGCTTGGTATAGCTCCTGTTTTAGTCACATCTATGCTGACTCACAGGAGTCAGGGTCACATCATACCTTATACAAAAATCATACACCAAACCATCCTACTTCATTTCTAGAATCTCCACCACGTGCATAGTTGTTAAAGTGGTTTTCGGTATTGGTAGAGAGTATGACAATATCTGATCCAAGTCTCTGTAACAACCAATCGCTTATTACGCACCAGATGGTTCTTTCACATTTCAAAAGTCAATTCCAAATTGATATTAAAATATCATATTCTCAAACCATATCTCTTTCAAATCATATTCACTTTCAAAAGTCATAATTTCTTCCAAAACCATATTTCCAAAATAGGTTAAATCCTTACTTCAAAATCATTATTTTCAACTTATTATAACATATAAATCCCAACTTAGGTCATGACATCATTTAACCTTATTCTCTTTTAAACCAACGAATTGAGTTTAAACACTTCCACTGTACTTAGTCTGGAAATTTAGAAATAGTTTAAATAGTTATAAATAGTTAAATTACTCTAAAATATTTTAATTATAGGTTGAAATTACTTTTAAATTGATTTAAGATAGTTAAATAGATTTAAATTGGACCAAATATAATTAAAATATATTAAATAGCTTTAAAATAGATTAATTATATTTAAAATATATTAAAAAGGTTTAATTAGTTTAAAATAAATGAAGTTGGTTTAAAATAGATCAAAATAATTTATATAGTTAATATTGGTTAAATAGTTTAATAAATTTGAAAATATTAGTAATTAAAAATTTAAAATAATAAATTTTGAAACAGTTTACATTAAAATATGAATTTGGAATTAATATCAAATTAAACTATTTACTTCATTTCAACACGTTGGACCATTTCAATTTCCAAATCACCAAACCAAATTTTCACCTTCTCAATTGTTCGGACGGCTAAATGTCTATTGAGTTAGAAAATAGCCGAACGAATTTTATAATAAAATTTATCGCAAGCGCACGGTGTACGAATGTAGCACGTGGCGAATACAGGTCGATCCGCAGGGAATTGATGATTTTAAAAATTCTACTCAATCAAATTAAACCAAAATCGAGTGAAAGTTAAGCTAGAAAATTAGCTAACTAAAAGAAAATTGATAAAAATATGAGAAGTTGAGGACAATTTAGATATAAATCCACTCTCTAGATCATATAAATCAACAAAATGAAGTTATGATCTCTCTTTTCTTTTCATTAGTGTAATTAGTTGATGTGCTTATCATAAGTATGATATATTTGTGCTATTAATTAGCCCAATATAAACCATCAAACTATAACACAACCACCAATACACATTTAACTCTCATGAAATATGACAATAAAGTTGAAATAAAATCTATTTTAAGCATAGCCTATTAACTATTGCTTAGAAATATAGGCTATCAAATTTCAATTTAAACATTCACTTCTTTGCCATAATCATATTTATATGAAGAGGCAATTTGTGTTATGTTTGTTTAAGCATAGTCTATTTGGTATGAATAACATAGACTATCAAATTCAAAGCTAAAAAACATCATTAAACCACTTCAAGTGTTTCCATTAAAGCACAAAAAGAGAGCATAAACATCAAATTAAGTTGAAACTACATGATTAGAGAGCTTCATTACCCCTAAATTGAAGGGGTTTAGCCTCTCATATTTGTTACCATATGAACAAATGTAGCTTGCAACATTGAATAAAAAGAAGAGGAAAAAGATAGCAAAATGAAAGGAAAAATTATTCTACTTGCATAAAAGAGAAGAGATCTACACTACAACATGAAAGTAAATGAACATGAAAAGGAAATAGCATGTATTAAATTGCATAAAAAAAGATTACATAAAATAAAAATGGCTAAGTAGCCATGAAAAGAGAAAGAGGAGCTTTCATTTTATTTTTGATCTAAACTAAAGTAAAGAGAAGGAGGCCTAAGAGAGACTAAGAGAAGAGGAGAGATTACATGAAACATAAGGGGTATATATACAAGTTTTAAAACCCTACTTCACTTTTTGGGGAATGCCCAAAATGCCCCTTAGGAAGTGTGGAGGCCAAGTAATCATTAACATGTCTTAATCCCCCATTAAGTGTGCATGAAACCATTAACTCCATAAGCATGTGCATTAGCCTTTAATTTATATATTAAGGTAGGTGGGTAGGTGGGGTCCTCCATGATCTTCACTTTGAATTATTTCCATCTTCATTCCTTTATATCCATTTTGTGCATGCATGTTTCTTCATGAACCCACTAATATGAGAAGCTAAATTCCTACAAAATATTATAGAAATTTCCAATTAAATTCTCTCAAAGTAATATACACGTACAAATGGCCATTTTGCCCTTATATGAAGATAAATATGTGAAAATTTGGAATTAATATGAATTTTGGTTAAAACAAGTTAAAACACCAAATATGATCATTTATTTAATTTAAATAGAATAAATATGGTGGTAAAAATATGCACATTTACGTGCACATCAAATACCCCCACACTTATCTTTTTATTCGTCGTCGAATAAACTAAAACTAAGACAAATCCGTTTTCGTAGGAAGCACGATTGCATTGAGCGTATGCAACAAGCTGTTAAACCTCTGGGTGTCCTAGTAGGATGAGTGTAGTCTCGTGAGGGTAGTGTGCGGATACTACCCACAAAATCCAAATGCAAAATAAAAAATGTAAAGTGAAAATATTTACAAAAATGCAAGATTTATTTAAAAGGAGATGAATATGAGTTTTTGAAAATATTTACAAATAAAGGATTTACTTTTAAATCGACACTTATAAGTTAAATATAGGTTTTGGTTATTATCTTGAAAATTTATGTCATTTACTTGTCAAAATTTCCAACAAAAATCAAGATATCATAACAAATAGACAATAGTTTAACTCGTTGTTTCAGTTGATAACAAAGTGTATCTATGAAATGGATCCGTAGTTGACTATCAAAGTTTATCAAAGTGGTATTTTCATTTCTTTTCAATAACAATTCAAATCAAATAAGTAAAAATAGTGCTAGGATTTCAATTGCTTACGCTCTCATTATTTGTAAGAAAAATTACACACCTAGCTCAGGTAAATTGAGGCCAGATATACCACCCATGCACTGCCTTTCGGGCTTATGTGAGGGAGTATAGAGCATGGCGAGTGCACACACTTTCATGCATACACCTATCGACCGTAGATGGTTTTATTAAGACTGTTCTTCTTTTTTTTTCTTTTTTACATGTGTTCCATACATGCATAACCGTGAGGACTTTTAAATGAGTATGATAGCACATAATCAAAGATTCCAAGTAATTCACACATGCATAACCGTGAGGACTTTTAAATGAGAGTGAATACTTGGATGTTATACATACATACATATATATATATATATATATATATATATATATATATATATATTAAGAGAGAGAGAGAGTGTTGCAAAATCATCTTAGCACCATTTAACTTAGAAGACAAAAAAAATGTTGTATCTTTACTTTAAATCGACCACTTTTTAAAACAAAGATTTTCAATTAGGATGTATTTCATAATTAACAAGTGTGAATCTACCTATATACTAGTTAAACCATTGTTATTTGTAATTTAACTTCATTTTTATTTTTGTTAAGAAAAAATTTCAAAAATTTTAATTTAATAAACCAAAACCATATATTTATCCATAGTGTTTCTTTAAAAATGTTTTTTAAAAAAAAATTAGTTTTTTGAATTTTTTTTGAGTTATGGAAGAAAAAGCAAAAATGAACCATGAAAAATTAAAAATGAAGACGAGTCTCCCCCCACACTTGATATTGATTGTGTCCCCATAGTCAACCCAAGTGGAAGGAGAAAAATAAAAATAAAAACATGACATTTATTTAAATGAAAATGAAAAGGTCATTATTTACAAGAGATTAGAAAATATACAGTTAAAGAGTAAATGAAACGGTATTCCACAGACCGGTACATTTGTCTCATCAAGTATGTGAGACACAGTTTAAGCTCAAAAAACCAAACCGTAAAAGATTCCGAAGTTGATTGTCGATTTGGAAAAACGAATGTCGTTTTATTGGGAACCGTATGAGTTGTTTTATTTTTGATGATTTTCGGGGTTGATAAAACAATTGATTGAAATTCAAGTTTATTTTCACCAAATTGAAAGTTAAGCTCATTATCAACAAATTTTTCAAAATTGTCAATTTCTAAATTGAAATGGGGATTTAACTCTTCCCTTTCGGAATTTAACAACTCATTTTCGAAAAGTCCAAAAAGTTTATGTTCGTTAAATTCGACTTCCTTTTTTGGATTATCAACAACTTCATCGCGTAAATCGAGTTTAAAGTTCAAAGTTGTCATATTCAAATTTTAAGAAAAAGGAAGATCGAAGTTTAAATCAAGTTTCACACCCTCAAAAGAATTGAAATGCAACTCAATTACCGTGTTTTCAACAATTTCATTAAGATTTTCATTTTCAATTTCAAAAGTTTATATTTGAAAATCGTCGATTTGGGTAAAAGATAGATTATCGCTTGACTCATCACACGTTGGAAATTGATTTCGTTTTTCACGTTGTTTCATATATGTTTCAATCAACAAATCCGTGTGATAATCATAAATTTCATTCATTTGCTCAACAAAATTCAATTTATAGTTATTCACTTGAATATTCTCGATTTGGATTTGTTGAGAACAATAATTATCAATTGCATTAAAATTGAGATTATTTCCATTACCAAATTTATTTGAAAAGTTATTTCCACTTTTGTTTCGATTTTGAAATTCATTTTGAAGTTCGAAATTGAGTTGGCATGAGTTATAATCGAAATTGAATTTTGAATTGAATTCAAATTTTGAAATCCTTGACTCGAGTTATTACACAAATATGAATTACACAAATCATTTACCTTTTGATTTTGTTGCGTAGAGAGTTCAAGTAAAGATGAAACGTTATTTTCAAGAGTCGAGGGTTGGTGATCGTTTTGAAAATTTTGTCGTTCGAAATTCGAATTATTTACACAAAAGTTATTGTTATAATATCCATACGAATTTGGAGTGAACTCATATGGATTATATTGATTTTCATAGTTAAATTCGAGTGAGTAAGAAAAAGGTAACTCGGACATTTTTAAGATTTTTTTTATAAAGAAGAATATTTACAAGTAGAATTTATTTTTCAAAATGGAAAATTGATTTTTGCTTTGTTTGGATTTTCAAATTTTTTGGTTTTTTAGGAAAAAGTTTCATATTTTTTTTTTGGATTTTAGAAATTTCAAAGGAAAAGGATTTAAAAATTACAAATAAAAATAAAAGGAATATTTACAATTTTTTTTAGTTTTGGAATTTTGATTTTTTTTTGGTTTTTTTAAAATATGCATGAACTAATGCTACTAAATGAATGCAGTGGTTAATTGCAAATAATTTATCCTCAGTTAACCCAAAATTGTATAATTACAAATTGTCTTAGATAAACAAGATAGTTCTCATCCAGGTAACAGGCAGGATTTATCGATGCACCACGAAACACCGTAGCAATGCAGCCGAAGGTATAAATACCTTCAGAGGAACAGCCACTATAATATTTACGAATCACCGTAATATTTATAAATGGTTATTACTCTGTCGTAGCCTAGACACCAAGAAATTAAATTATTCAAAGAAGGCTAATTGTCAATATACAATTAAGTGTTATCGATATCTAACCTTTATTGTTAACAAATTCTAGGATGAAATGCAAAACAAAAATTAAACATGCATCAACAATGCAACTACAATGGATTTTTTTTGAAATATTAATATGCAAATGCAAACAACCAACAATGCGAGGCAGATAAAAACAATAGATAGCAGCAAAAAAAAGTTTTATGGCAAGCAAGTAGTTATTACTTTTGGCAATAGAGTGAAGGAAGCAGTTCTTCCTCTCCGCTTTGGCAACCTGAAAAGAAGTTAAACACAAATATATACAGATTTTTGATTCTTTTTTTTTTGGAAATAAGGATGGACTTAAAACAATTCAAAACAAAACAAGTTCGAAATTTTTGGCAAATGATTTTTTTTAAATAAACGAAAACTTAAAAACACTTCAGTTCAATCCTAAAAATAATAATATTTGAAACCTAAACATAAAAAAAAATTGCAAACTAAAAGGAAAGAAATTAAGAGAAGAGCTTAACACACTTTGTAAAAAAAAATTAACACACACAAGCCCACAAATTATCGCCAGCCTATACTAATGCCCAAACTAATCCACATTTCAGAAATCACAATGCGATTCCTCTTCCAAAAACCCACTAAAATTCAGAGTCAATTAGAGATTTCGATTAACATAGAAATAAAAAAAAATCAATTCACAAAATTCATATAATCAATTCATAATATATATATATATATATATATATATATATATATATATATATATATATATATATATATATATAATCAAATTCACGAAGCTCAATTCACGAGAATAATCGCAGTTCGAATTGCGATTGCGGTGGCTTGAAGAGGTTGTATTTGCGCCTGGGTTCGCGAGTTCGTGGCAGTGAAGCGTTGATGTGGAAGGAACAGGGGTGGTCGATTGTTTGAAATAGCGATACGGGGTTGTTCGACTTTTTCAAGTGATGAATTGTGCCATCTTTACTTCTTCTTTTTTTTTGGTTTCTTGATTGTAGTTGAGGTATGGCCGAAGTTTGTTGTGGTGGAGGAAGTAGATGGATTAACGGTTGGGGATTCAGGTTCGATTGCAGTAGTTGGGTTGCGTGTTGAATTTCAGGCGTTGGTTGACCGTGAATGTGTGGTAGTGGGAGCAAGACAGTGGGTAGAAGTAGAGGCAAGATTGTGGAACTGAGCAGAAGGAATGCTGCTGCTTGTATGTGAATGAAGATGGTGGAGGTATCAGGATGGTAAGAGGATGCTATAAGTGGCTGGAAGTTAATATGAAGGAGGAGGTGAAGAAGGAATGTTTGCTGTGGTTGTTTTGCCCAGAGATTGGTTGGGGTTGGTGTGGTATTTGGAAGAGGGGAAGGAAGCGTGTTTTGAGTGCACAGTGCACAGCC
Organism: Allium cepa; assembly: GCA_030765085.1. Lineage (NCBI taxonomy): Eukaryota > Viridiplantae > Streptophyta > Magnoliopsida > Asparagales > Amaryllidaceae > Allium > Allium cepa. The sequence continues at coordinate 1,110,194 of JASFAV010000025.1, read as the reverse complement.
GTTGATGTGCACGGTGATGAGTCTAAGTTGAAGGCTGAAGTGCTTGATGACAAGGGATGTTGGTCGTATGTGAATTTTGATGGTATGTGTTGGTGTAAGTGGTGAAATGAGGGGGCAGAGGACAGTTATGATAGGGAAGGAGATTATAGTGCACAGATGTGCACACTACAGGAAGGAATGTTGGAGGCGATTGAGTAAGAAGTTGTAGTGTGCAGAGAAGGTGAGTATAAAGTTGTAAATGACAGAAAAAACGGAGAAATATAAAATGCAAACTGTACAATGTAAACTGAGGATGCAAATTGTAAATGAAAATAATTTTTTTTATGAACTGCAAATGAAGAAACAACCAGAAAACAATAACAACACACGACAATTTTTTTTTAAAAATGCAAACACACAAAAATCAATTTTTTAAATGCAAACACACAACAATTTTTTAAATGTAAACTGAGAGTGGATGTGGTCAGTGGCAGGCTATGGGTTCGGTGGTTTGGATTAAGGCGAGTTCGAGTGTTTCTTGGGTGCAAGGATGTAACGTTGTGGTTTGAGATGAGGTTAAAAGCTGAAGTCGAGTCAGTGCAAGTGTGGCACAGAAGCAATTGTGTGGTGCTGTTTGATTATGACTGAGGGCTGATAGAGGATTTGCAGTGTGTACATGGAGATGTTGAGGAAACTGTTGTTGTTTTGGTGAATGTCGGGTGTGTTCTGTGTGTTGGTGGTAGATTGTGACCGGAAGATGGTCAAAACAGCAGCAGTTTAGGTGAATGAAGGTTGGTTGATGTAGATGTGGACTGAAATTTGGTTGTGGAGATGGCACAGTGGAAGAATGTCTTGATAGCAAGGTAGGTGATATGTAGTAGTGGAGGAAATGGTTGCAATGTGTTGTATGGACTTGTAAGTGGCAGATTTGGAGTGTTGAAGTTTAACCGAGGTTGCTGTAGGAAGTATACGAGGCAGTAGCACATGAAAGGATGGTTGGTGAGAAGTTAGAAGTTTTTGTTGGGGGAGTGGCAAGTTGTCTGTGCTTGGTTTAGGCAACAGAGGATGTGTGAAGTGGAAAGTTGTAGTTGCACGGTTGATGAGGAATGGTTGGGAAAAGGAACAGTGCAACAGAATGTGCACTTTAATGTAACAGATTTATGGTGGAACCAGAGAGTAGGCAGTATTGGTTGCAGGCAGTTTTGTGTGGTGGAAGAAATTGCAAGGAGGGAAATGAAAACTGTAAAATGAAAACAGAGAAATGAAAACTGTGAAAATGTGAAATGTAAATTAGAAGTGAATTTTTTTTATTTTTTTTATATAAAGAAAGATGAGAACTCAAACTGAAACAAAAGAACACAATGAAGAGAGGTGATATGGCAAGACAGAAGTGCACAAATGAACACTGAAATAATAACACTGAAACGTAACAGAGAAGTGAAGCAATGCAAAGAAAAATTTGTACACTGAAATGCAAAGCAATATAGACTAGGAAACAAAAACACAACAAAATGAGCACTAAAATCACACAACAAAGGTTTTTTTAAAATAAAAATTAAAAATGCAATACACAAAACAAAAATACACAAAAATCAAAGAGAACTGATCCGAAGAGTAGAAAATTAAAATCAAAGTAACCCCCCGGCAACGGCGCCAAAAACTTGTTCGAATGGATAAATGTCTATTGAGTCAGAAAATAGCCGAACGAATTTTATAATAAAATTTACCGCAAGCGCACGGTGTATGAATGTAGCACGTGGCGAATACGGATCGATCCGCAGGGAATTGATGATTTTAAAAATTCTAATCAATCAAATTAAACCAAAGTCGGGTGAAATTAAACCAATTAAATTCTCTCAAATTAATATACGCGCACAAATGGCCAATTTTCCCTTATGTGAAGATGAATATGTGAAAATATGGAATTAATATGAATTTTGGTTAAAACAAGTTAAAATACTCAATATGATCATTTATTTAATTTAAATAGAATAAATATGGTGGTAAAAATATGCACATTTACGTGCACATCATCAATTTTCAAATTTTAGTAAACTATTGAATTTCATATTGCTTTCAATCCATATTCAAATATCAATTCGAATTACTCCAATTTCAAAATATTGCAAAGTTATATTTCAAAAAATTCCGAGATTTTCATTTATATTAAAAATTTAACTCTAAGCCTTCAATTTCATTTCTTAAAGTAATTCCTTTAAACCATTTCACATTTCATCATAAAACTTGATTTTCCAATAATACTTCAATTTACATAGATCAAATTTTATCTCAAAATATAATTTAATTAAATTCAAAAATGAAGGATTTTAAAATCATTTAATTAACCAATCCGGTGTCCGTACGTAATTCTCTACCCTAGGGTCAAGTGATACGGATATCTATCATTTCAATCCGCAATTTAAAATTTTACGGTTATATATCATCTCAAACCGCCATCCCGAATTAATGATAAAATCCATAAAATCGCTCGAGTCTATTATTTCAACCCATAACGATTTTCCTAAATCTATAGATCATTCGGATATGTATCCTTTCGACCCATAATGAACTTGTAGTTTATAATGATATAAAATACAACGTCCATTCATTTAATATCAACGGTCACATATCCATCACAATCATCATCCAAATCAATCAATAAATATCAATATAGAATTGATAATCAATAACAGGTATTTAATTGGCAATTTATATTCAATAATAGATTAAAAAACAATTTAATTCAAGTAAATTCCAATTAACTGAGATGACGATTTAAAATATACCAAGCAGCCATAATAAATTTCTAATCACATCATAAATTTAATATACCAATTATAAGAAATTTTAGAAATTGTGAGTGGGTTAAAACACTTACCTTTGAATTTAAATCCAATTTAAACCCAAAATTCAAACAGTCTCATAATTCGTTCAAACCAGCGTCAAAATGTCCGGAATTTCGGTATGATTCTAGCGAAATAAACTGTGCATGAATCAGACCTCATATGCAAAAGTTTTTAAAGTTAGATCGGTTTGAAATAGAAAATTAAATAAAAAAATAAAACAAACGAGAATTGGCCACTAACCAACAACCACGTCACCTCTGAAAATCATCGTGCAACCCTAATTATTCGAACACCAGGCGTCGACTTAGCCGCCACAATGCAACCCGTTGACCACCATTGCACGCCGTTAGAGGCACGCCGTTAAAGACCCTCGCCAAGGCGCCCCTCGGGCTGTCGCAGTGTCAACTCCGGTCATCCTACGACCATACACCGCCATGGGAAACAACGCCAAATTTCGATGAATCTTGACCTCTCCGGCACGATGTAACCGTACTGATCGACGCTGCACGGTCTTCTCCACGAGCCCATAACCTCTGATCGTCTATGGCTGACGATCTGTCGTCAATTCCGACAACTCAAAATGAACGACCGATGATAGATTGTCGATTTCCGGCCAAATAGAAGTCCAAATCAAAAAATAGACTGAAAAATTGACTTGGGCTCATCGAGAGCTTCAAATTGATATATAATTCAATTGGTTTTGGAGGAGTTCAATTTTGGAATTGAATTGAAATTAAATTTTCAATTTAAGAATTAGGGTTTTTTGTTTGTCCGCTATGGGAAAGAGGAGATGAGAAAGAAATGAACGTACAGACAAATGAGAATGAGGCGTTGCTAGGGATTATAACGAGCTATTTATATGAATAGCTGAAAACTAAAAGAATGGACCAGATTGATTGAACGATTAATGACCCGAAAAGCCCGTTCCGACTCCGGAACGAAAATGGGTCAACCTATATATCAAAATAGATGTTTTTGATAATTTTAAAATCAATGGAACAGGTTTCACGTCCTAATTCCATCGTATGAAGAGGTTATGATAAAATTAGTTTATTTCAAACTGATTTCAATTAAATTGATTTCTAGGCGTTTCGAGCCCGTACGATCAAACAATAAGTCTGATCGTTAGAAAACTTGGAACCCTATAATAATTCACCGTTATGAATCCGATGAAATTGGTTTCGTCAAACTCCAAGTCAGCTGCCAAAATTGCTATTTTCAGTTAATTAAATAAATTAATATTAAATTAAATCAAATTTTCAAATCAAATCTTATAATTCACAATTCCTATCACCTTAAGCCATTTAGTAATTTATAATCCTCTAGAACATATCTCTATATCAATTCGTTATAAACTATTTCAAAATTTACAGTGTTTGATTTACACTGCCATTAATCCTATTAATTATAATTTAATTCAATTAGTTGTTTTTATCTGGTTTCAATCTTTATACTCAATCAGTTATTACTTAAATAATCATAGTTAATATTTGTTCTATATTTCATTACATTAATATCCTCCGATCTCCATTTTTACATGTATTAATTACTATATTTCAATTATAATGGATTTTGTCAGTTTTACTCATTAATGAAAATTTAGATCCTCAATTAATTTCATTCATCTTGGTTTCATTCTTTCATTAAATCAATTATCATATTATGAGATAGAATTTACATTGGTTTCATCTTAATGAATTAACATTAGTTGATATTTACTACGTTAATATTTCTAATATCATCTTTATTTAAGTTAACACAATATTTAAATTCATTTAGTTGCAATAAATCCTATTGTTACAATTTATATTTTAAAAATTGATTAAAACTTGATTTCCATTCTTATTATTCTACCAATTGTCATATTATGAATAAATTTTACATTATTACCAAATATTTCCCTAATTTACATTAACTTAATACTTAATTACATTTATTGCAATGGTTTCCAATTTAATATAACATGCTAAATAAACAGGTAATATATATTAATTATTACCATTAAATTTAAATCACATTTATAAGTTTATTACTTACAAATTAATGATACAATTACTTTCAGAACACTAATTTTATTCCATTTCCATTCATTACACATTATTTTATCAATAAGTCAACATGTTAAATTATCAATTACCTTTTATATCCCATTATAAATTAATGCACACATTAATACAACAAATTATAATTCTTTACACAATACTGGTTTTATTCAATTACAATTAATAAATTAAATATTCACATTTGTTTCCTTACATTCCATTTATGACCAAGTAAAAATTTACATTATTTCATTTATTGGAATTACATTCAAGTTGTTAATAATTAGCTTTAATTATCATTTGTTACAATTTCATTTCAGTATTCATTTCATTAGTAAATTACAGATTTTTATTTCTTTCAATATTATATTACAAAAATCTCATTATATTAACAAATTTAATTATCGAAAATTACGGGTCGTCACAGTTTTTTAGCTTGTTTGGTTTATTTTTGTATTCTCGGTTTAGGATTTTGAATTGGGCCTGAAAACAGTGAAAATGAAAAAAAATTGTTTTTAGTTTTCTGTATTGAGCCTATTTGGAATTTTGATGATTCTTCAAAATGGATTTTTCAAAATGATAAAAGGAACAAGTTTTCGATGTTTTTCAAAACTAAAAATTGAAAATGATTTGAAAATAATTATTATCTTAATTACAAAAAATTCATCTACCCTCAATTAAGAAAAATAATTACCAATGGCGTCTGCATCAATTTATTGCGATTCTTCTTCCTCGTTTCATCCGTCTTCTTCCCTCTTTCCAGACCTTTTCCATCGTGAACCACCCCTTAATCGCTCTTATGCGCAAGAAGTATAAGATGGTCAGCCTTCTTGCCGTTTCCAAAGATCTTCATTGCATGTTCTTTACAAATAGAACTGGATCGATTCAAGAAAAAAAAGACCTTCTGTTTTAGATGCGGTGGATATAATCACTTGGCCTTTCAATGTCGCGAGCCTATCATCTGTTTTGCCTACGGCAAATCAAGGCACAAAAAATTTGCTTGTGCATCCAGATCGATCGAACGTGTTTCTTCTAATTCATTGGTTGAGCACGGCTTCCAGTTCATTTTAAAATGTATGTTGCTGTAGGGGATTCTTATTGATCATCTATGGCAAAATCGTTCTGAAGGCATCAAGTATTTAGAGGATTTGTTGTATCATTTCAATTTTGTAAATGAGCCGAACATTGGTACAGGTTAAAGGAATAAATTTGGGGATCCTGAATTATATTTTGGCAAGACTGATTCTCGTTCTAATGAATCGAAAAAAGAAAATGTTGTTGGTGTATCTAGAAAAGATTTTCCTTACTCTTTCGAAGATTATTCCAATTTCGAGCCCATGTTGATTGATCCAGTTGTTGTTGCTCTTCATCATTCGTCTGTTTCAAAATCTGGACTCGAGTTGAAAGATAATTTTATTCGTGTTAAGTCGAAAAAAGGCAATAACCGAAATAGAAAATTGGATAAATTCATGATCCCTACTGCAAACAGATTTGAGTATCTAGACTCGGCATCTTCCATTGAGTTTGTTGATGGAGTAGTTGATAGAGATAAATATGTTCAATCCTTATCTGATTGCTTGTTGGATAATCATTTGACAGAGACGGTTGGTAATGAAATTTCTGTTGATAACGATTGCGGCAATCAAGGTGATAGGCTAAAAAATTGTTACTTTTTTAGTGAGTTCTTATTCGACCTTGATCTGGATTATCAAAACAATCTGATTGATGTTAAAAAGGATATTCTTTCGGAGGTGGATCAGTTTTCTACTTTGGATAATGGTTTGAGGTCATCAATGTCAGTAGTTAATCTGCCTCTTGATTTCAATCTATTTGATCAGATCACAGAGCTAGAGTCCTTAAAAAGCGATAGTGAGTTGATGGATGATTTGGAGGTTTCAATAGAACCTGATGATTCTGCTTCTTCAGTTTGTTACGAGTTTGATGTCATTCGTGATTGGTTCCTTTCAACTGAGCAACCAAATGAGGTTGTGAATTCTGTTGAGAGAAATGTTGATGATGAGTTCTTAAATTTGCTCAATCCCTCTTTTGATGATATGCACACTGACACAGTTGTGCATGATGCATGGGTTCAGGTTATTCTTGATGATAAAATTTCTTCAATTTCTTCTCTGAGTTTGATTAATCAATCTGTGGAATGTTTCCAAAGTGATTATGTTGATCCTTACACCTTAAATGTTAATGATGTTTGTGATAATGGTGAAGACAAAGTAGTATCCACTATTGAGCGTTTGGGTGGGAGTGATAATCTGGTAGTGGCACCTTTGGGTCTTGTTAATCCTTTTGAAACTGGTGCTTTGGATAAGTGATCTGGGCATCATTTGTCAGATCAGTTTAGGGAGGCTGGTGATGATTCAATGCCTTTTTTTTCTTCTTCGAAGAGAGGTATACAAAGAAAGTTTTCATCTTCTAGCGGGATGATTCGTCATAGTGTCAGGATTCGAGACAGTCGCTCTCGGTCGTTGGGTGAGTTTCCTGGTTCGAACACCATGAGCGGTGTTACGGAATTAGGCTCAGGTATGCATTTTGATTTGGGTGGCATGCATTCGTCTTATGCTCTAGGTAATTTGTTAGCTTCTGAATTCAGTCAGTTAGCCAGTGGCACTGCTTTTATTTTCTCTGATATTGAGTTAGATCGCGAGTTTATTAGAAGTAAGAGCTTGATAAGGCTAGGTCTATAGGTTTATGAGGATCATTAGTTGGAACGTTAGAGGTTTGAATGACTTCATAAATGCGATAAAGTTAGAATCTTTTTTAAAAACTATTCTATTGACATCGCTCTCCTACAAGAGACTAAACTAGACTGTCCCGATTTTCATTTTTTAGAAGATTATGAGGCTTTCATTTTAGAAAATGGGTTTTTTGTTACCTTCCATGAGCTCTTCTGGGGGTTTAATGATTGGTTGGAGGGATAATCTCTTCAAATTAATTCAGTGTATTCACAAATAGCGTTCTTTACACATTATTTTAATTAATCTAGCTGACAATTCCTTTTTGAATATTTCTAATGTTTATTGGCCTAACTCTAAAATAGATAGGCGGATTCTTGGAATGAATGCTTTGAGTTTAGATCTTTTGCCCCCAGATCTTGGATATTGTGTGGTGATTTTAATGTTACTCGTTTTATTGGGGAGCGTTCTCCTTGGGAAGGAGATTATTCTACCATGGAGGAATTCGATCAATTTATTATTCATCCTAATTTGATTGAAATTCCTCTATCCAATAGAGAATTTACCTGGATTAATAATAGAGAGTCCCCCTCCTTGGCTCTCTTAGATAGATTTTTTGTTGGTGATGAAATTGAGGATAAATTTCCTATCTATAGAGTGTCTGGTTTACCTTACACCCTTTCAGACCATTGTCCCATTATCCATACTTGCAATCGTCATAGAATTATTAGTAAATCTTTTAAATTTGAAAAAATATGGCTTCTAGAACCATGTTTTTCAAATTTAATCATCAATAAATGGTTGTCTATGAGTTATTATAGTTCTAAGTATAATGATAATTCTGCTAAAGCTTTTGTGCTCAAACTCAGAAAACTTAGGATTTTTCTTAAAAATTGGAATAAAAATATTTTTGGTAATATTAAAATTAAAAAAGAAAATATTCCTACCGAGATGCTTAGCCTAAATAAGATTGAAGAAACTAGACAGTTAAGTTTAGGTGAGAGAAATGTTCTGAATTACTTAAAAGAAGAACTTAATTCTATTCTTGAAAAAGAGGAAGTTATGTGGAAACAAAGATCAAAAAAATCAATGGATCAATGAAGGTTATAATAATACCAATTTTTTTCATAATATAGCCAACAATAGAAAGCGTAGTAATACAATAAATTCCATTTTAGTTAATAATGTGGAATTAGTGGATCAACATGATCTCAATAAGGCTTTCACTGAATATTATAAAGACATTTTTGGCAATATTAATAAGCATAGAATTAGTGTTAGATGGAATGATCTTTATCCGTCTGCCTCTAATATTAATCTTTCTGAATTAGATGTTCCTTTTACTAAAGAGGAAATTCGAAAAGCCATTTTTGATTTACCGGGTGATAAATCTCCGAGTCCGGACATATTTCCAATTTTCTTTTATAAAACTTTTTGGGAAGTTTTAAAATTAGACTTAATTAGTATGTTTAATGAATTTTATAATGGAAATCTCCAATTAGGTAGATTTAATTTTTCTAATGTTATTTTATTACATCAAAAAGTTGGTGCTAATACTTTAAAAGATTTTAGACCCATTTCATTGATTAATTGCTCTGTTAAATTATTTCTAAAGTTTTAGCTAATAGACTTAGTTTGAAAATGAATGATCTAATTGACTTTTCTCAAAGAGCTTTCATAAAAGGAAGAAATATCATAGATGGTGTAGCAGTTGTTCAAGAATACATTAATCTTTGTTATAAGAATAATATTGCTTGTGATATTTTAAAATTAGACTTTTCTAAGGCTTTTGATTCGGTTGATTGGGATTTTCTTATAGGTATTTTTCATGCCAGAGGCTTTAGTAATAAATGGATTAACTAGATCATGAACTTGCTTAAAACTGGTAACTCTAGTATTATGGTTAATGGTATTTTAGGTACATCTAAGAGATGTTTAAGGCAAGGGGACCCTTTATCGGCCCTTCTGTTTAATTTAGCGGCTGTCATTTTTCTAAGATTATTAAAAATACTATTAACAATAATCTTTTGGGTAATATTGGTAATGATTTTTCGAGTTTTGGTTTGTTTGTCCTTCAATTTGCAGATGATACTTTGCTTTTTCCCTTTATCTTCCTAGACACATAATTGCTCTTAAGTTTATTCTCTATAGTTTGGAACTTTTATTGGGTTTAAAAATAAATTTTGATAAAAGTTTTGTTTTAATTTTAAACGATTTGAAAAAGTTGAAAATTTAGTTGCAAATACATTAAATTGTAAAACTATGAATTTTCCGTTTGACTATCTTGGCTTTGATATTAGACCTACAAAACTTAAACACAGCGATTGGTTAATAATCATTGATAAAATCAAAAATAGGATTACAAACTGGAATGGGAGATTATTATCTAGAGCAGGTAGACTGGTTTTAATTAATTCTGTTTTGTCAGAACTCCCTATCTATTGGATGTCTATGCATCTTTTTCCTGATTGGATGATTGATAAAATAGATAAAATTAAAAGAGATTACCTTTGGAGTGGTGAAAATTCTAATAGTAGAATCAAATGTTTAGTTAATTGGGAAACTGTCTGTAAGTCCAAAATAGATGGTGGTTTAGGAGTCATTAATCTTCGTAATATGAACTTGTCTCTTCTTAGTAAATGTTTATGGAAATTCAGAGATACCAGTGATAATGCCTTTTGGAAGGAGATTATTTCTAAATATTACTACAATGGTAGTAATAATTTCTATCATATTAGTCCTTCGATTACCCGTAAACAATCTTATTTTTGGAAATCCATTTTAAAAGGTAGTGAGATTTTTAACTTAGGAGTTAATATTATTGTTCACTCTGGTAATAACAAATTTTTTTGGCGTGATAGTTGGATTTCAGCTACTCCTCTTAGGAACGAGTTCAAAGATTTGTATGATATTTGTAACTTTAAATATGCATTTATATCTGAAGTTTTTAATGTTGAAAATGATCCTCCTTGGATTTTCAGTTTTCATTGAATTTTGGTAGGCTCAACCCTTAGACAGCTTTATTTGCTTTATGATAGATTAAATCTTTATAATATTGACAATAAGAATGATTATATTAGTTGGGTGTGGGATAAGAGCAAGAAATATTTAACAAATTCCTTTTACAAATTTATTAACTTTTCGGGTGCAACTAATAGTTGTTTTAAATTTTTCTGGAAGACTAAAGCTCCTCCAAAATCTAAAATTCACATGTGGCTTATTATTCATGGTAAATTAAATACAATAGAATTTTTAAAAAGAAAAAATATTCACATTGATAATATATGTTGTTTTTGTAATACTCATTTTGAAGATATTAATCATATTTACTATGAATGCATGGGTACTCATTTTATTCTTATGAATACCCTCAATATTTTTTAGCATAAAATTAGTTCTAGAGTTACTGATTGTTTTATTTATTAGAATAATTTTAGATTTAAGTTTAATAAGGATAATAGATACTTGCTTGATACTCTTTTCACCATATCTAGTTGGTATATTTGGTTTGAGAGAAATCAAAGAATTTTTAATAATAGCTATATTCACTGTAATAATTTGATTTTTTTTAATTTCATCTTTTTTCTTAAATTGGGTCACAAATCCTAATTATAAATTAGCCCAAAATATTTGTTTTAAGGAATATCTTATCAAGGTTAATAATAATATTAATATGTTCAAACATAACATTGATAATTTTGACTTTAATAATAATTATATTAATGCCTTTTCTAATTTAAATTATGTTTACATGATGCATTCTAATTTTCTTCCTATCATAGGTCCTTAAAGTTGTTTCTAGTAATGATTAGTTTTTTACTCGTTTACCTTTTTCTGTTTGGTTCATATTTCCTTTACTTTTTAGTATTGTTAGTTTTTGGTACTAGTTTATATTTGCTTTATTTTCTCATTTGATTTTTCTTGCATATATGTATATAAATTCTATTTATATGCATTTATGTATATCATACTAATTATTTTTCCTACTTTTACTTCAGGTGTCGATTACGTAGGTTGCTAGTTTATCTTTTCAGGTTTGCAGAATTGCTAGCATCTTTATTTTGGTGTGCAGGATAGCTATTCCCGGGAGTTTTTATGGCGTCAGGCATTTCTTTCAGTTATTTCGTTTCTTCAGATTTCATAGAGTTTCTATTCTGATGGTGCTGGCTTTCAGTTTCTCCGGATTTTGTTGATTGTTTAGTTTTCTAGGTACCTCCAACACCTTATTATCGGGCGGTGGCCTTGCCGGAGCTCGGTATTAGGGTGTAATGGGCGGAGGCTTTGCCGGAGCTTATTATAGTGGTACCTTTTACTTTATTTGTTTCTGGTACATGGACTTGTCACCTGCCAGGCATGTTGGTAGCACCATTTTATGTGTTTTATATATAGCTTCATGTGTGCTCTCCTCTTTTATAGAGGATCACACATTTCTCTCAAAAAAATGATTTGAAAATAACAAACCAAACGGGACCTTAGTTTTTATATAAATGGAATAAGTGGAATTGCTAATATACCTTGTATCATGCCCTCATTAGCTTCACACCACCCTTGTTCCTTCTATGTTTCCACACATTTTCCCCTTGTCCGCCTCTTATATTCCTAAGCCAACATGCTATTGAATACATAAAGTACTAAGAGTTGACAAAATGTCGAATCATGTCTCTTAAGGCATAGTTTAGTATATGCATGTATATACTTAAGTTATATACCTCTGTATATACCATTATCCACTAACTTATTTACATTTTGAATATGTATAAACTTATATTATAGTTCACAACAATTTTAATGGTTTTTAGCTGACATAAAGTGAAAAAATCGGAATACGAATTTCAATCACATTTTTTATCTTTCTTCAAACTAAATTTTTTATAAACAAATTTTGTAAACTATTTCACCATCATTATTTATTATCAAAAAGAGTTTTATTTTCATTATAATATATATTATTTGGATATTTAAAATTAATTAAATAATCGCAAATCAAAACAGTGGAATTCCAGGTCGTTACACTCTTACCCCTAATAGAATTTCATCTCCGAAATTACACCTCAACCTAACCCAGAAAAATATTTACATATACATAAGTTCATAAGATGTACATAGATCATTCTTACACAAAATCTGATTTAATCTCTACTTAAATACATAACTTTATTTTCGAACTAGTATCGCTCCCCCGATTTTGTAATGTGGACTCTGATAAGGCTCTCTGATTAGGAACCTTTATTGTCCTTACGTAGCTGTAATTATGATAGAAAACATTTTTCCCATATCAAAAACCCTCATCAAGTTCTCATTGTCAAAAATCGAGTAACTGATCCTTATTTAAAATGATGTGAATCATCTCAAAGCCATGTACTCGACTCTTAGATCAAACTACATGAAAACGAGATATTATCTATGTCCAACCTGCACACTTGTTTAATTGGTTTTTCCCTAATACCAATTTTATTCCCGCTAAATTATTTATTAAAAAATTTCATTAACTAAACTTAGGTTCACTTGGATACCGCTCCACTGCATCCTAAGAGTATATACCCCTATTTCATTCAACTATTCCATTTTGCATTTATTTACCTAAGAAAACCCAAGATCAAAATATCCAGTCTTGTTTCAAAAACTTTTTGAATTGGAACAATATATTTTAATCATAGAAAATATACATATACATATACATATACATACATACATAGATATATATATATATATGTATGTATATGTATGTATATGTATATATATAGCCTGAGTAACTCCAAAATGATATTAAGGAACTGGGTACTACCAAACAGTATCATACACCCCCTTACTAAGAAGGGTAATACCCAAGAGAAGTGTTTACCATCCGAATACATCTCTTCTCTAATTTTAAGTTATTTTCGAGTCACTTGAATTAGTTAACTTAAAAATACTACTTTATTCAAAATCCCATTTTAGAACATATTTCCAACAAAATATTTACCACCAACTAGTTTTGGTTCGTTTGGGTTGAACTTGTTTTGACTATACAGTGATAAAGAGAATAATGTACTAAGTGCACTACAACGTTCGTCTAGGCAAACTTCCATTCATCAGTAGAAGATTTTTCGAACATCACAAAACAATTAAGACCACATTTCCACTTAATCAATCAAAAGAAAATACTTCTTACTTAACATTTTCATCCCTAAAATTTTATTCTTGAACCAAAATTGCTTACAAATAATATTATTATTATCTTTCAAAACCTTGAAACATTCTTCAAAAGCCCGTAGATTTAAGTTCTCAAGTCTTTATCTTATATTCTTTTTTTAATTAAAAGACACATTCCTATAAATCCATTTTATAAATCAACTTTTATAAAACATTTTCCAAATAATTGTTTCAAAATTCTAGTTTTTAATAAAAAAATCTTTTATTAAATCAATTTAACCTCACATTATGAAGTGAACGCCTTATGGTCAAATTATGAAACTTAATTCACAAGGTGTTCATTTCAATGTTTTTTTTCTATTTCTATTTACCCACCCTAAATCTTAAAAGGGGAAGCTACCTATACACACTAACCATAGTCAATGCTCAAACTGGACGAGCATGACTAAACAATATCTTAATTGATAATAATAGAATATTATTATCTCTTAACAAACGACACTTCAACTAAATATGCCACACTATACTATATTGTTTTGAAAATTACTCTTTTGTATATAAAATAAAAATTTGGACAAAATTACTTCATTTACCCAATTTCAAAACAACACAGCCTCAGTTTGCCTTGTTCAAGTGTTTATGAATCCCTATCGATACCGTGGCATCCCCCGACTCGACAAGAATTCTTAAGCCACTCGATAGATAAATCAGCATAATATAAAACCTTTTGTATTCACTAACAAATACGAGCTCTTATATATAATACACCCAAACTCATAATAAGGCAGTCCATTACCTTATATCTTAATGAGTTAACATACCAAAGCCAAGGTTCTCGCTTAACCTTGCATTCCGATACCAAATGTAATGACATCGGGTTTTTTGACCTATATAATCGACATTAATACGTCTATTGCATTGTGTGTCAAGCATTCAAGTGTTGGAAAGACCGACCTTTCGGGGAAAGAAAGAAGATAGAAGATAAGAAGTAAACTAAACAATCACAAAACCTCACAACGCAATGGAATAACATATATTAATTGGCATAATTCTTCACAAAGTCGTTTCAGAGTCATAATAATAATTTTTTTAACCTTAGGACAATTATAACAGCCCGCGCCTACCTAACTAATACAATATACATATAAAAAGTGGAAATAAGACAATAATTAGCTATCAATAAAGCCTCTTGCTCCAAGCTCTTCTAAGATGCTTCCGAGGAAAACCTGAACTACTCGGCTGCCCATAAAAATTTGAGCACCCATGAGTTTGAGGGAAAGAATATAAAACTCCGGATCAGACACTGATCTAGTGTCAACAAACTCAAAAAAAAATTATTATGTTTAAAACCCTTTTAAATCAAAGGTATCATGTAAGACCACGCTGCACATAAACACGGGCAGGCTTTTACCTTACGATAACCAAAACATTATTTTTAGAAAATCCAATGATATTATAATAATGTTTAACAGTTCAAGTATGAATATAGATGAAATGCTTGCATCTCACATTTCAACATATTTGGTTACATTTAAAACTGGAAAGTCATGCATTGAAGAATGGATGCCATGCTATGATAAGGTAAAGAACTACCTTTTGATGGTACATCTTTAGATAAAATGCACCTGGGTCTGGCAAGTACATCTTATACCTCTGCCACACGTGACTGGCCTACCACTTGAATAGTAGTACCGGATATGATGACCCCACTTTGGGCCCCGAAGCATATATGAGTAGATAGTAATCGATCTAGATTATGGATGATCATACCCTGATGGGAGCAACCTTTATGACCCTGTTGCATGTTCGATTTTTGACATTTTCTAAATAATGAGGCTTGAGGCTACATTTTACCTTTATATAGCACTTTGCACTTGGAATTCTAATACCGCCCACCAAGCAACAATATAATGCAAGCATTCATCCATACATGTTCATTCAGGGACTGAACGAAACCGTCGGCACCACTTCTACTACATCATTTTGGAATCATCCTCTGTATTAGTAGCAAATAGCTATTGCACTTCAAAGAGCTCCATATTTAATTCCATCGTCTTCAAGATGTCTTTACTTTGAAACGCTTAAGTTGGATCAAAGTGGTTTTCAGATAACATCCGATCCCAGTCACTTTGAAACAACTTTCAATAATTTCCAGTAAACCCAATCTTGGTTCTTTAGGAAATAAACAGACAAGATAAGAGCGAAGATCATCTCGCAACCGTTAGTAAACGGAATTCTCTATCATTTATCCTAGAAGAATGAAACAAAATTTATATGCACAGTACAGCTTCATTGAGGATGACTATGCCATAGAACTCACGCGTTTCTTCTAGATATTTCCAAAGTTAAATTTTGGTCTAGGTTTGATAGTTGGTTATTTAACAATCAATTAAACAACCATTTGAACATTGATTTAATTCCATATGGGATCCTCTAAGCCTTTATTAATAATCATTAATTAATAAAATCACTTTGTAAAATTTGATCAAAAGATCTTTACACAATACTATTTTCAAAACTCTTACTTCCCCCTTTTACTTGGAAAATATTTATAATTATCTTAGGGGTATAAGTATATCATTGAAACATTTGGTAAATACCTCCTTTTCAAATTCCTTTTGGGAACATTACTTGTTATAAACCGACCCACTTATCCTTTATAAAAGTTCCCTTTTAAAAGACCCCTTCACATTTAAATACTTTTATAAATTTCAAAAATCAATTTATAAAATATTTTATAAGTCTACAAGTCAATTT
Source organism: Allium cepa (assembly GCA_030765085.1). Classification (NCBI taxonomy): domain Eukaryota; kingdom Viridiplantae; phylum Streptophyta; class Magnoliopsida; order Asparagales; family Amaryllidaceae; genus Allium; species Allium cepa. Next base: position 1,093,751 of record JASFAV010000025.1, on the reverse strand, counting down.
ACAAAACAACTTTACAAACCTCTAAAACCATTTATGAAACATTTCCCCCATTTAAAACTCCTTTGATAATTCTTCTTCAAGAAAAATCTTTTACTAAGTATCTTTTGTAACTCATCCTTTTAAATCACTTTAAATAAACTGTGACCACCCACCTGTAACGACCCAGAATTTCTATCAATTAAAATTCATATATTTAATTTATTTAAATATTAATAAGTGAAATTAAACAGTCGAATAAATTTTATTTCGAATAATTTGATTTAGTTGAATAATTAAATCGATAATTTGATATTTGGAAATACAGAAATAATTGGAAATTGGGTTTAGTGTGATTATATTAAATCATATTGGAGTTATAGTGATGTTATAGAACTTTTAAAATCCAATTAAAAGTTAATTTGTGAAAATTGAATATTTTAATATTTAATTGACGAGTTAAAATAGCCATTTTTCAAACAGTCTCGGATTTCGACGAAACCACTTTCATCGGATCCGTAATGTGATATTATTGTAATATTTCAAATTTCGTGTCAATTGGATTTACGGTTTGTCCGGGGCAAGCCAAAACGCATAGAAATTGGTTTAAATCGATTTAATTTTGTAACGACCCGGTATTTTCAACCATTCGCATCCATTATAAGTGCATAGGCAGACACTCATGCCGGAATTGAATTGCTCAAAATACCGTGTTGTAAATAAAATTTTGGAAAACCTCAGAATATACAGTAAATAAAAATCACAGATCACAGACGCAGAGTATATAAAAATGCAGCGGAAGAATAAGAGATAGTAGTTCATGAAGCTACTATATAAATATGAGATAGATCAGAGTTAAATAAGATACAACAGAAGAGTAACAGGATACATCAGGTACAAATCAGATGCATCACTGAACCACTGGATACTGAAACAAAATAGATGGCTGGATCTTCAAGGAAAGCTCCAACGCCGAAGGTGAATCTGGAATGCTAACTCACTCAATCTGACCCGAGCGTAAAGCAAAACACAAAACCCTCGAGTCAGGACATAAATACTTATAAACTGTAAATCAACACAAGTGAACAGTAACAAAATGCATCAGTAACTTAAAGGATGCTTGGGACCGCCCATCCTCTAAGGATCCGTTAAACTATTTACTATGTAGTAATATACGCTATATACGGTAGTGTCTAATCGGTAAAGTATATTCATATAGAAAATAGCGTTAAGGGGATGGTGAACCTTAACGCGGTCGGATCTTTAAAACCAAAATCGTAGTGGGCTCGATATAAGGATATGACACGGCACGCGAGGCAATGCCAGGGTGGATACACCGTTTGCACTCCCGGACCAGTGGTGACGGCAAGCCAGCAGCTTCCGCCCACCTCGAACAATACCCCCGAATCAAAGTGGCGCCACCGAATCGAATCACAACAGTAATAGAATAGTTTCCGATGGAGCATGCTCGATGAAAGGGTGCGACCCTTTGTGTAGCCCGGTATAGCTCCTGTTTTAGTCATATACGCCAACTCACGGGAGTTGGGTTCACGTAACATACCTCGAGAACGTCGCCACCATCCTACTTCATTCTGAAATCTCCACCGCGTACACAGTTGTTAAAGTGGTTTTCGGTATTGTCCGGCTATAAGACAATATCCGATCCCGGTCTCTTTAACAACCAATCGTTATTATAACCCATGGATATTTATTTCAAATAATTTATACTTTCAAGACCAAAATATCATACTCATTTCAAAACAATATCACAATTGTATCATTTCCATTTCAAAAATAATTCAATATTATATCATTCAAATAAAACCCAAATTTTCAAATCATTGAATATTTCTTTAAATTTATTAAACTTGAAATATTTCTTTAAATTATCATAGCATTTTGGAAATGTTATCTTAAGGAATCATAGCATTTTTGGAATGTACTACTTTCCACTTTACATTGTATATAATCAAAGTATTGATAAGCTTAAAATTTTAACATGTCAATTTATCATAGCCTTATAGTTAAATAAACTTTCTTACCGTAATATACAATTTAAACCGAAATTCTTATGTTAAGTTAAAAGCACCTTATTAACTTACATTATTATTACAATAAGTAACATTTATCATTTTAATCAATTTAAAATACACCATTACATTGATTAAAATCTACGTGTCAAATGTACGTTTTAAATTTTATATTCCTATTACAATAATGAACATTTACTAATTAAATCAATACCACACTACTTAAAACTTTACATGTTTCTTTCTTAATTAAAACTTTACATGTTCTTGCATTAATTAAAACTTTCATGTTCTCTCATTAATTAGGACTTTACACGTTTTTTTCGTTAATTAAAAACTTATGCGTTTCTTTCATTAATTAGGAATTTACATGTTCCTATCATTAATTAGAACACCATACGTTCTTTCATAAATTAAAACCTATACGTTTCTTTCATAAATTAAAACCTATACGTTTCTTTCATAAATTAAAACCTATACGTTCCTTTCATAAATTAAAACCTATACGTTTCTTTCATAAATTAAACCCTATACGTTTCTTTCATAAATTAAACCCTATACGTTTCTTTTATAAATTAAAACCTATACGTTTCTTTCATAAATTAAACCCTATACGTTTCTTTCATAAATTAAACCCTATACGTTTCTTTCATAAATTAAAACCTATACGTTTCAGATTTATATTACCATTTTACAAATTTAACTAAACTTCCAGTTTATTTGATTAATTTAACATCTTTAGTTAAAACTCAAATTTCACATTTTCAAGTCAAGTTATATTTTAAAATTTCATTTTCAACAGTCATTTATTCAACCACTTAAATTTATAGAAAATCAATAATTCTTTAATAAATCACTTAAATTCAAATATAAATCAATTTATCATATTCACCATTTCCAAATAAAATTAAAGTCCATTTTATTCATGTAACTTAAATATCATTTTTAGTCAAAATTCCAAATTTCAAACATAAGTTATATTTCAAAATCCAGTTAATCCATTCATAAATTACATTTTTAACACATAGAAAAATCATAATTTATTTATTTTAAAACCTTTCAAAATCTATTTAAATCAAATTTCATAATTTTATATTTTTAAAATACTTAAAATATTCAAAGCACTTTATAGAATAACCACGGGTCTGTATATAGTTTTCTAACCTAGGTCAAGTGATACAGATATGTATCATTTCAATCCGCAGTTTAAAAGGTAAAAATCCGGGTTCTATCATTTCAAACCCGCAATCCCAAGTTTAAATAAATAAATAAAATAACTCAGGCCTATCATTTCAGCCCATAATGATTTTTTATCCTAACAGTGAACTTGCAGTGTGATCATATACAGAAATAATATAAACAATGTCAATATCACAATATACAGTCATGTATCAGATGTCAGGTGAAAATTAACAGTTTTAACATGGTAATAACACGGTAATAACACGGCATAGCATATCATATGATCATCATTAACTTGCATAAACATTTTACATTACTAAACACTTGTCATCAATCCACTTTTCATAAGTATATATGTCAGAGTGAGAAAGACTCACCTTTTTCAAAGCTAGAGACCAAAACAACATACAAGCACGACTCCAAAGGCACGATAAGCACAATTTCACGACTTTTGATTTGAGTTGAAAGATAGCCAAGATATTATTTTGTATCACCAACCCAAAGCAAAACAATGAAAGGAGAACAAATGAAATAAAACAAGAGTGAAAAGAAGAAAGAAAGAAAAAAAAGAGAAAAAAAATGAAAGGAAAAGCATGCGCCGGTTCATACCTTCAGGAGATGCTTACGAAAATTTTGATGGAAGCAAAATGAATAATTTATGGTATGGAACTTTTGAACGTGAAATATATATTAACATTTGCTCACTAATTTATGTAGAGGGCAGGCAAGAGAAAAATGCTTGAACGGTAGAGGCAATTAAGGCATTCAATTCTATCCAATAGGTGGAAACGTATGGGAGGCAAGAGGGAAAGAAATAATTCACACACGGAAATGATTTAAGGCAAGATTTGAGCATGATTTTGGATTCCCAAAAGAGAATATACGGCTGAAAACTTTGCATTGTCAACGCAAGAAAAAAAAATCAAATAGATAACGAAAAGGCAAGGGCAACAATTAAATATATGCCCAAAGTAACGTACAAATTATTTTGTTTCTCTTATTAAATAACGTACAAATTATTTTGTTTCTATTATTAAATAAATTTAAAATACTAACGTTTCTATTAGGAAAATAAACCATCACTTTAAACCAAAATTTAATAGCTATTGTACCATAATTAATAACATTTGATTTAGATTCATCCAATTGATTGTTAAATATAAAGTTAAGAAACAGATGTAAACATATGTAAAAGAAATGTAAAGTTTATTTCCCGTTTCACACTAATTATTACTAACTTTTTTTAAAAAAAAATATACAACAAATCTGACCAAAACAAAAGTGAAACAAATGTTACACAATTGTATACAGTTCAAGATGAAAAATTTGCCTTTAGAATTATAAAATTTAGAATTTCTATTAAAGTTACAATTTTTATCCAAATCAAATTTTCAGACAATATTTATTTTTATTTGGACAAATGATCAGAAATCATTTCAAGAAAATTTTCAAAATTAGATTTTTAAGAAAACAAAAGCCAAATTCTTTAAATAAATGAAAAAAATTAAAATTTAGGGAAAACAAGTAGAAAAGTAAGAAAAAGAAAGGGAAGTCATTACCAGATCTTTGAAGCCGTGAGAAACAAATGAAAATGATCTTTTTTTTTTCACGTGAAAACCTAATGTGATGACGGCTACATTAGGGTTTTACACGGCTAAGGCAATTAATTGAGGAGTTTAAGCAAATGAAGGGTTTGGGCAAATAAAAGGGCTTACGTTTCAAAGTGATTTACAATCTTCCATATTCTTTTCCTTTTAAAACTTTACATAAACAAAATTTCAGGAGAAAATACTTTACAAACTGAAATCAATTAGAAATATGAGGTAACAAATAGTATAATTTGAAAAAAATATAAAATAATGAAGAAAATGCCTTAAAAATACCAAACAGTGTTCTAAAATTGTGCATAAATCACTATTAGTCTTGTAAAATTATACATTTCATTATAAAATTATTATGAAGTGGAAAGGAATGTTTTCATGTGAAAATGAGGTAAGAAATGCACAGCTACAATAAAGAAAGGAACGGTCAAAGGAAATTAAATCTATTAATTGGAAAAGAAACGAAAGAAGAAACGTTGAAACGGTTTTACGTTTCTTTGCTTTCAAACCTTTTAAACTTCCTATATATATTCATATACATCTAAATAACTGAAAATAATTAAAATCTCAGTTAAAATTCAAAAATATAACAGATAAACAAAATATTAATAATTAAATATTAATTAGATATGATTAAAATAAGAAAAATAGCACAGAAAATGAAAACTTGACTTAAGAATTAGAAATAACTTCAATACACTTTGGAAAAATTTACTTTAATTTAAATATATGTAAAATGAATAAAATAAAGTAAAACACAGCAAATAACAGTGAGTGCATAAAATAAATAAATAAATTTTAATTATATATAATTAAATTAAGAAAATGGCTTAAAATTGTAGACTAGGCTTTTAAAATTAGAAATAAATTCAAATGAACTTTAGAAAAATTATATTATCATTTTAAAAATACTTAAAAGTCAAAATATACATTATATAACATATTATCACATATTAAAATAAAATAAAACAAAGAAGAAGTAATTTATACAATTTAAAATAGTCTTGTTAAATAACCCTATATACGCACAATATTGTAAAGGGTATAACTTTCACAATTTACATCCAATTTCAACGAAACGAAAAGTGGTGTTCTTATAATTTTATGTACTTTCATAATAAAAGAAAAAAAATTTAAATTTTTAAACTTTTAAAATTTTAAGTTGAATGTCACAGTTTGACTATTTTGACCAAAATCAGCATTTCAGGCAAATATTTCAACTTACACAAGTTTGGGATTATAACTCATAAAAATCAAGATTATATTTAAATAATAAATTTAATCATTTCAAATAAGTAAAAATAAAAGTTTTTTTTTAAACCAAAATTTTACATTAAAATAATTAAAATATACAATAAAATAATTACAAAATATAGGGTTGTTACACTCTTCCCCACTCAAAACTTTTCGTCCCCGAAAAGGAATGAGGTATGGAAGGGCACAGAAAAGATAGAGTGAAATAGGATTAGGATAAGATGATAAGAAGATTGAAGTTATACCTGATAACTGTTGTTATAGGTAAGTTTTACAAGGTGGAGATTATCAAAGATTATAGAAAGATTTCTAAACAGAAAGATTATAGAAAGATGCTTATAGCAGTCTATAGCAAGATAAGGATTATAAGGACAACCAAAAATATAGTTTGAAAGAAAAAAAAAACAAAATAAGGAAATAATTTTGAAATCATGGAAATTTCAATTTAAACAGAAAATAAATTTTTACACAAGTTAAATAAATCTTAACTATTCCAAATTTCATTATCTTATTATCCAATCATCTTAAATTAACAATTTTTAAAACCAAAGGGTTTGAAAAATAATCATTTATTACACTCACGATGTACTTAATAAATTTTATTCTTCTTTATTCCTAATAAAATTAAATTTATTCCTCTCAATATATTTATCACTCATGTTCAATATACTTACACTTATTATAACTGCTTTCTTTTATTCTTAGTTCTTTTAACATCATTTATTGTAAGTTATTCAATTACCCTTTATTATATTTACCTCTGTTAATCATTTTATAACTAAAATTTAAGTGTATAACATTTATTATAACCACTCAAATTTTATTTATAAAATCTTTTTATATTGTATATTACCCAATTACATTGTTAACTTCTGAAATTAAGGTAAGTTATATTGGAATGAAATTGTGTCATACAAATAAAAATTTCCAATTTAATTATCTCAAGTTTAATCATTTATCCAATTTTTTTTTTGATTTTCTTTTTATAATTGAAATTATTGTTAAAAATAAAATTTAAGAATTAAATTTTCGATTTCTTCAAACCATTTAGAGATAAGAAATAATATATATATAATATGTCAAATCAAATTTCAATCATATATCTATATATATTATAAATTAAGTCATATTTTAGAAATTCAAATCAATTTAATTTCCTAAAACAAAGCTGTAGCAAGACTACGGAACAGTCTCATCACTTCGAAACTCGAAAATGAACGTCGATGATGCTGTAGTCATCACCGAAGTTATTTTCCAGCGACAAAGAGAAAAGTACTAAATTTAAACTTAAAATTCTTTGGAAACAAATTTCTATTTGAAAATATTTTAATATTATATCCCTTTAAACTTTTAAACAAAAGGATTGGAACCATCGAAAATTAAATTCTCAAATTTCTTTTTCTAAATTCATTTAAGTTCCCATATAAATTTATAAACAATTATTTATAAATTCATTTATAGAACAATAAATGATAAATCAAGTATTATCATTTAAATTATCAATTTGAATCATTTTATTAAGTTCCATAAATATATATATCAAAATTTTATTTCATTAACCAAATTTAAAAATAATATCGTGTCAGTTTGTTCTGTCAAAGTGTTTTAGAAATCCTATCGATAGCGTTGATCAGACGAATCGATCGGAAACCCAACTCAACATCAACAACTCAAACAACACAATATATAAACAAAATATAGATTGACAAATACAATTCAAAATGTTTGAAAATATGTTGGAAACAAAAGACAAGATGATTAAATACAGAGTAGGGAGGCGGATAAGCTAAAATAAATCACGGGCAACCTTAATCGGGTCAACCGTGACTTAAAGTATAAGATCGAAGTAGATTTTCTAGGGTAAATCTACATTCGACCTCAAGAGATAGAGTTTGGGATAATAGGAGATACTAGCATCTAAACCGAGGATATAAAATTTTTGATGAATCGATGCTGTTGTAAAGGAGTTTCACTCCTTTTACAAGAAAATTTTTGAGATTGGCGGGACCGCCAATTCACTATAAAGATCATTCGAAGTGGAGTTATGGGATAGTCCAGAATCAAGTGAAGATGAGTAGCGGGGAATAAGAATGGATTTTTGGAACCGCAGGGAACGTTCCAAAATTCAAAGGAATCAAGTCAAAAGAGAGAGATTCAACTCAAATGAAAGTGATTTTATAAATACATCTACTCCATATGCTGAGTTTTGCCTAGAGCTAACCAAAGCTCTGATACCAACTGTAACGACCCGGTATTTTCAACCATTCGCATCCATTATAAGTGCATAGGCAGACACTCATGCCGGAATTGAATTGCTCAAAATATCATGTTGTAAATAAAATTTTGGCAAACCTCAGAATATACAGTAAATAAAAATCACAGATCACAGACACAGAGTATATAAAAATGCAGCGGAAGAATAAGAGATAGTAGTTCATGAAGCTACTATATAAATATGAGGTACATTAGAGTAAAATAAGATACAACAGAAGAGTAACAGGATACATCAGGTACAAATCAGATACATCACTGAACCACTGGATACTGAAACAAAATAGATGGCTGGATCTTCAAGGAAAGCTCCAACGCCAAAGGTGAATCTGGAATGCTAACTCACTCAATCTGACCCGAGCGTAAAGCAAAACACAAAACCCTCGAGTCAAGACATAAATACTTATAAACTGTAAATCAACTCAAGTGAACAGTAACAAAATGCATCAGTAACTTAAAGGATGCTTGGGACCGCCCATCCTCTAAGGATCCGTTAAACTATTTACTATGTAGTAATATACGCTATATACGGTAGTGTCTAATCGGTAAAGTATAATCATATAGAAAATAGCGTTAAGGGGATGGTGAACCTTAACGTGGTCGGATCTTTAAAACCAAAATCGTAGTGGGCTCGATATAAGGATATGACACGGCACGCGAGGCAATGCCAGGGTGGATACACCGTTTGCACTCCCGGACTGGTGGTGACGGCAAGCCAGCAGCTTCCGCCCACCTCGAACAATACCCCCGAATCAAAGTGGCGCCACCGAATCGAATCACAACAGTAATAGAATAGTTTCCGATGGAGCATGCTCGATGAAAGGGTGCGACCCTTTGTGTAGCCCGGTATAGCTCCTGTTTTAGTCATATATGGCAACTCACGGGAGTTGGGTCCACGTAACATACCTCGAGAACGTCGCCACCATCCTACTTCATTCTGAAATCTCCATCGCGTACACATTTGTTAAAGTGGTTTTCGGTATTGTCCGGCTATAAGACAATATCCGATCCCGGTCTCTTTAACAACCAATCGTTATTATAACCCATGGATATTTATTTCAAATAATTTATACTTTCAAGACCAAAATATCATACTCATTTCAAAACAATATCACAATTGTATCATTTCCATTTCAAAAATAATTCAATATTATTTCAAATAAAACCCAAATTTTCAAATCATTGAATATTTCTTTAAATTTATTAAACTTGAAATATTTCTTTAAATTATCATAGCATTTTGGAAATGTTACCTTAAGGAATCATAGCATTTTTGGAATGTACTACTTTCCACTTTACATTGTATATAATCAAAGTATTGATAAGTTTAAAATTTTAACATGTCAATTTATCATAGCCTTATAGTTAAATAAACTTTCTTACTGTAATATAAAATTTAAACCGAAATTCTTATGTTAAGTTAAAAGCACCTTATTAACTTACATTATTATTATAATAAGTAACATTTATCATTTTAATCAATTTAAAATACACCATTACATTGATTAAAATCTACGTGTCAAATGTACGTTTTAAATTTTATATTCCTATTACAATAATGAACATTTATTAATTAAATCAATACCACACTACTTAGAACTTTACATGTTTCTTTCTTAATTAAAACTTTACATGTTCTTGCATTAATTAAAACTTTCATGTTCTCTCATTAATTAGGACTTTACAAGTTTCTTTCATTAATTAAAAACTTATACGTTTCTTTCATTAATTAGGAATTTACATGTTCCTATCATTAATTAGAACACCATACGTTCTTTCATAAATTAAAACCTATACGTTTCTTTCATAAATTAAAACCTATACGTTCCTTTCATAAATTAAAACCTATACATTCCTTTCATAAATTAAAACCTATACGTTTCTTTCATAAATTAAAAACTATACGTTTCTTTCATAAATTAAACCCTATACGTTTCTTTCATAAATTATACCCTATACGTTTCTTTCATAAATTAAAACCTATACGTTTCTTTCATAAATTAAACCCTATACGTTTCTTTCATAAATTAAAACCTATACGTTTCAGATTTATATTACCATTTTACAAATTTAACTAAACTTCCAGTTTATTTGATTAATTTAACATCTTTAGTTAAAACTCAAATTTCACATTTTCAAGTCAAGTTATATTTTAAAATTTCATTTTCAACAGTCATTTATTCAACCACTTAAATTTATAGAAAATCAATAATTCTTTAATAAATCACTTAAATTCAAATATAAATCAATTTATCATATTCACCATTTCCAAATAAAATTAAAGTCCATTTTATTCATGTAACTTAAATATCATTTTTAGTCAAAATTCCAAATTTCAAACATAAGTTATATTTCAAAATCTAATTAATCCATTCATAAATTACATTTTTAACACATAGAAAAATCATAATTTATTTATTTTAAAACCTTTCAAAATCTATTTAAATCAAATTTCATAATTTTATATTTTTAAAATACTTAAAATATTCAAAGCACTTTATAGAATAACCACGGGTCTGTATATAGTTTTCTAACCTAGGTCAAGTGATACGGATATGTATCATTTCAATCCGCAGTTTAAAAGGTAAAAATCCGGGTTCTATCATTTCAAACCCGCAATCCCAAGTTTAAATAAATAAATAAAATAACTCAAGCTTATCATTTCAGCCCATAATGATTTTTTATCCTAACAGTGAACTTGCAGTGTGATCATATACAGAAATAATATAAACAATGTCAATATCACAATATACAGTCATGTATCAGATGTCAGGTGAAAATTAACAGTTTTAACATGGTAATAACATGGTAATAACACGGCATAGCATATCATATGATCATCATTAACTTGCATAAACATTTTACATTACTAAACATTTGTCATCAATCCACTTTTCATAAGTATATATGTCCGAGTGAGAAAGACTCACCTTTTTCAAAGCTAGAGACCAAAACAACATACAAGCACGACTCCAAAGACACGACAAACACAATTTCACGACTTTTGATTTGAGTTGAAAGATAGCCAAGATATGATTTTGTATCACCAAACCAAAGAAAAACAATGAAAGGAGAACAAATGAAATAAAACAAGAGTGAAAAGAAGAAAGAAAGAAAAAAAAGAGAAAAAAAAATGAAAGGAAAAGCATGCGTCGGTTCATACCTTCAGGAGATGCTTACGCAAATTTTGATGGAAGCAAAATGAATAATTTATGGTATGGAACTTTTGAACGTGAAATATATATTAACATTTGCTCACTAATTTATGTAGAGGGCAGGCAAGAGAAAAATGCTTGAACGGTAGAGGCAATTAAGGCATTCAATTCTATCCAATAGGTGGAAACGTATGGGAGGCAAGAGGGAAAGAAATAATTCACACACGGAAATGATTTAAGGCAAGATTTGAGCAAGATTTTGGATTCCCAACAGAGAATATAGGGCTGAAAACTTTGCATTGTCAACGCAAGAAAAAAAAAACCAAATAGATAACGAAAAGGCAAGGGCAACAATTAAATATATGCCCAAAGTAACGTACAAATTATTTTGTTTCTCTTATTAAATAACGTACAAATTATTTTGTTTCTCTTATTAAATAAATTTAAAATACTAACGTTTCTATTAGGAAAATAAACCATCACTTTAAACCAAAATTTAATAGCTATTGTACCATAATTAATAACATTTGATTTAGCTTCATCCAATTGATTGTTAAATATAAAGTTAAGAAACAGATGTAAACATATGTAAAAGAAATGTAAAGTTTATTTCCCGTTTCACACTAATTATTACTAACTTTTTAAAAATAAAATAAAATATACAACAAATCTGACCAAAACAAAAGTGAAACAAATGTTACACAATTGTATACAGTTCAAGATGAAAAATTTGCCTTTAGAATTATAAAATTTAGAATTTCTATTAAAGTTACACTTTTTATCCAAATCAAATTTTCAGACATTGTTTTTATTTTTATTTGGACAAATGATCAGAAATCATTTCAAGAAAATTTCCAAAATTAGATTTTAAGAAAACAAAAGCCAAAGTCTTTAAATAAATGAAAAAATTAAAATTTAGGGAAAACAAGTAGAAAAGTAAGAAAAAGAAAGGGAAGCCATTACCAGATCTTTGAAGCCGTGAGAAACAAATGAAAATGATCTTTTTTTTTCACGTGAAAACCTAATGAGATGACGGCTACATTAGGGTTTTACACGGCTAAGGCAATTAATTGAGGAGTTTAAGCAAATGAAGGGTTTGGGCAAATAAAAGGGCTTACGTTTCAAAGTGATTTACAATCTTCCATATTCTTTTCCTTTTAAAACTTTACATAAACAAAATTTCAGGAGAAAATACTTTACAAACCGAAATCAATTAGAAATATGAGGTAACAAATAGTATAATTTGAAAAAAATATAAAATAATGAAGAAAATGCCTTAAAAATACCAAACAGTGTTCTAAAATTATGCATAAATCACTGTTAGTCTTGGAAAATTATACATTTCATTATAAAATTATTATGAAGTGGAAAGGAATGTTTTCATGTGAAAATGAGGTAAGAAATGCACAGCTACAATAAAGAAAGGAACGGTCAAAGGAAATTAAATCTATTAATTGGAAAAGAAACGGAAGAAGAAACGTTAAAACGGTTTTACGTTTCTTTGCTTTCAAACCTTTTAAACTTCCTATATATATATTCATATACATCTAAATAACTGAAAATAATTAAAATCTCAGTTAAAATTCAAAAATATAACAGATAAACAAAATATTAATAATTAAATATTAATTGGATATGATTAAAATAAGAAAAATAGCACAGAAAATGAAAACTTGACTTAAGAATTAGAAATAACTTCAATACACTTTGGAAAAATTTACTTTAATTTAAATATATGTAAAATGAATAAAATAAAGTAAAACACAGCAAATAACAGTGAGTGCATAAAATAAATAAATAAATTTTAATTATATATAATTAAATTAAGAAAATGGCTTAAAATTGTAGACTAGGTTTTTAAAATTAGAAATAAATTCAAATGAACTTTAGAAAAATTATATTATCATTTTAAAAATACTTAAAAGTCAAAATATACATTATATAACATATTATCACATATTAAAATAAAATAAAACAAAGAAGAAGTAATTTATACAATTTAAAATAGTCATTGTTAAATAACCCTATATACGCACAATATTGTAAAGGGTATAACTTTCACAATTTACATCCAATTTCAACGAAACGAAAAGTCGTGTTCTTATAATTTTATGTACTTTCATAATAAAAGAAAAAAAATTTAAATTTTTAAACTTTTAAAATTTTAAGTTGAAAGTCACAGTTTGACTATTTTGACCAAAATCAGCATTTCAGGCAAATATTTCAACTTACACAAGTTTGGGATTATAACTCATAAAAATCAAGATTATATTTAAATAATAAATTTAATCATTTCAAATAAGTAAAAATAAAAGTTTTTTTTTTAAACCAAAATTTTACATTAAAATAATTAAAATATACAATAAAATAATTACAAAATATAGGGTTGTTACAAATTTAAATCTGATCATTTATTTCCGTAACTCACACATACGATGGAAATATCCTCCGAAACACATTCCATTGTGTTCGAGACGCGGGGTAAACCCTAGAAACTCCCGCCGGCACGCTTCGTTTGGAGTTCGGAAAATTTCGGGATGAATAGTGTCGCGTAATTTTCTATAAAAGGACCTCCACTCTCACAATTTTATCAAAACTCTAACCCTAATGCTTCAGCCGCCACTTACATTTTGGTGGCTGAAAATTTCGAAACTTCTCCTCTTAATCTCTCTCAATTTGTAAAGAACTAGAAAATATTTTCAACTAGGAACTTGTAGAGGATTGTGAGAGCTACAAATCCATACGGTGAAGATCAAGAAGCACGCAACGGATCGATGGAAATTTCCCTTGGAATGGCCGAACTTTGTGCATAAATTTCGAGACAAGGGTAGAGCCTCGCCTCAAGTGCCTCTGGCCGAAGGTCGAGCTCGCGGAGGGCTTCAGCGTGGTGGTGGAGTGATGAAGTTTCGTGCGTCGTGGTGGTAGTGATGTCTAAACCTAATTTCGGCAATGATGGGTTTTCTAACGTGAATAGCCTAGAGGGAACGGCTTTGAAGAAGAAGGACGTGAATGGCCTAATGTTGAGGCCAAGTGATCAACGGCCAGGATTAGCCAAGGTTGAAAATATAAAAGAAATTGTAAATATTATTATATTTAAATTCGTGTAAACTTTAAAATGCTATATCTTTTTCATACGAGGTTGAAAACGCACGAAACGAATTGCGTTAGCTTCGTTTGACAAGCACTAATGGAACTGGATTGGGGTTGATTGGAGCTAGTGAAAATTTTAGGTAAAATTAAACGCACGTTTAATTTTATTCGAAATAAAACGCTGAAACTGAATTGAAAGCAAGGTGAGAACTTCTCACTCAATCGAATTGTTTTGATTTAAATTTTAAATAGTTAAATTTAAAATTTCTTGATTGTGTGCCTAAATGATAAATTATTATCTTTTGATTGTTAAAATAGACATTATTCGTCGTATATTAAGCGGATGTTATTTATTAAAAACATATACCGCGATAATTCCATCTTGATTGGAATTGGTATTATATATGTACTTGGAGTTGATTTTCCCGCATTATATAGCGGATGAGACCCTATTGTGCCTCATAATAGCGGATAATATTTTATAAATCTCATATACCGCGATATTCCGTATTGGAACGGAATTGATATTGTGCTAATGTCTGTGGATGCAGGGAAACAGGTTGGAGGGATCCAACTGGATTCCTCACCAGTATTTATTTGATTACAGATATTGTGATATTTGTAGATTATCATATTGATATATGATGTTTTGATTGTCGTGATTGATTATTTGGTGCTGTTGCATCATTAGGCCTATTTTGAAGTTTTAAAATTATTAAAGTAACGATTTTGAATTTTAAAAGGGTTTTAAAGTCATTTTTGAAAGTATATGTTTTATTAAATTTTTGAATTGATTCATTTTAAATAAATTAACGTTATAAAATTTAATATTATAAAAAAGTATGATTTTTGTGAAATATAACCGAAATGTGATTTTTGAAATAAGTAGTTGATAAATTTATAAAATAGTTTAAATTGGGATTTTTGAATTGTTATACACGATTTATATAAAAGATTTATAATATTGATATTTATAAATTAAAAATATAGGGATTATAAAACGAGTTTTTATAAGTGTTAAAATGAAGAATAATTGAATTTCTTAACTGAATGAAATTTATCGATTTATAAATTGTGAAGTTATAAAATGAATAGATTTTTGTAAAATAAAGGACTTATAAGTAATTAACTTGTAAATTAGATTTTTGGTATAAAATTGAGTTATGAATTGAAGTGGTTAATAAAGGAGATTTATAAATCAAAGTTTTTATAAATAGAAATGGAATTTATAAACATTATTTATAAATCCGAAATCAATTGAAATTGGTGAATTAAACATAGAAGTTTATTAAAGGGGATATATTCGCGATTTTGGATAGCGAATTATCTTTTGTATAATATGTGTAATAATAAAGAGTTTGGATCGGGAGTTATATTCACGATTTTGGACAGTGGATATATTATTAAATAAAATGGATATGTTTTTAGGGAAGTGATATTATAAAATGAAATTAATTGTTTTAAAGATGTATTAAAATGTGTTGAGTATCGAAACCATATATTTCAACATTCATTGTTGAAATAGACGTTTTCGAGAAATAGAAGGAAATAGTGGACTATAACATTGTTGTTATAGTAAATGATTTTCGAAAGGAAATGTTTTATATAGTATTGGGATTTATGTATCTATTTTAAATTCGAATCCCTATACTAGTGATTTTGGGTTGTCGTAACGATGTTTTACGCAACATTAGTTTTGACTCAAAAAAATGTGTTTAAGAGAATGTTTCCTTAAAGAATAATTTGTACACTTAACTGTGATTTAAGTATATTGAATATTTTCCAAATGTTGAAAAAAAATGGATTTGTGAATTACTTATTATTATTAAATAAGTATGGAATTTTTTTTCCAATATGAAGTGAATGTTTTGAGATTTTATCTTTTAAAGATAAATTGAAAATGAATATTAGAAATCGATTTGAAAATCGTATATTCATAGATATTTTGAAATTGTAAATTCACTATGGAATTTATAAAAGAAAGGGAAATTTGTTTAAAAATAAACGTTGATTTATTTTTGAAGTGTGGAAATAAATTTACGGATTTGGAACGTAAATCTAAAGGAAATCGGTAAGGATTTATTTAATTGGTTTAAATGAACCATTTTGAAATGAAAATGAATAAAAATTTGTGAATATATCCCGTGTAGGGAAACGATTTGAAATTTGTTTTCAAAAGTTGGAAAGGTGAAAAGTGATTTGAAATTTGTTTTCAAATGGTTGACGTGTGGAAATTTTATATCTTGTAAAGATATTTTTGGAAAATAAATAATTTGGGAAATTATTTGGAATTTGATGATGTTGTGCATGTCTATTGATAGTTAAATAACCGACTATCAATATTTACCTTTAAATGGGTATTTGTTGTGATTTTCTTGAATTTGAATGCTACACTTATTTTTAAAATAAGCGCTCACTATTCGGGTTAGCCAGGAAAGGACCTTTGGGTCGTATAACCCATTCCGAATATGTGATACGTCGTTATGGATTGCATTTGAAGACGGTTGTTGAAGACTGGATATGTTTGAAAACGGAAGGATTACCGTTGAATGACTCTGCATCGGCTGATCTCCGATATAGAGGTTTTATTACCTTAGTGACGGGAAGTCCGGACGTGATTAGTGAATATCTAAATTGCAAGGACTTCCTTGGAAGTGCCTTCGGTTCCTTCGATCCCGGAACGGACTTGTATGGACGTGTGTCTGACGTTACAATTTGAGATGTAAAGCTGGTTTCTATCAAATATATTTCTGTTGGTGGCGGAGAATTTATTCTCTTAGCTTAACACCCTTTTTTGAGACGTACGAGCTCAGAGGTTATGTAGTTGATGATTACTAGTGATACATTCCCAAATTGGTAATGTGACATACGAAGTGTTGTTGAGCATTTGTTGATCAAAGCACAGCTTTTGTATAAAGCGTGGCTTTGTGGATGAGACTTCGTCGGACCTCACACCCCAGAAATGGTCAAAACAGGAAGGATGCAGCAAGGTTATTTGGGGGTAGCACCCCTTTAGTGTATGTCATTCCTTCTAGATAGAGGTCGTATCATGGTATGGATCCCAGAACTTAACCTATGTTGTTGTTGAAAATTTATTACTTTGTGGTTGTTGGAATCGAGGATCCTAGGATATAGATCGATTACGATCGGGGAATGACATATTCGTGTCAGTAGTTACCCAGTTAGGGGTAACCCGGCCTTGTGTTGGCAGAGATCTAACCGTAATGTTAGGTTATGTTTCGGGGTCGTCTTTCCAAAGGCGTACCCATGTGGCAGTGGGAAGTTCCTTGGCCTGACCATTTGTTGGAAATCCAAAGAAACAATACGAACCTTGTACGGTTTTAGTTGTATAACCAGCCATGGAATGTGGCGGTAACTTGCTATTGAGCATGGTACTATAGTAGGCATACGATAATGGTCGTATGTTGGCTAAGATTTATATCTGTACTTTCGAAATGATTTTTCCTACACTATGCACTAGTAATAATATCAAATGTTTCTTTTTAATGCGTATCAAGCATCTTTGACTATCATAACGAGAAATATCCTCCGATTCTACGTTTGCATTGTGTGTGTGTGCGGGAGGCCTTATGGTAGTCTCATTTTCCAAAAAAAGCATTGCGAATATATTTTAAAATATCCCTGTTGTTTGTTTTAAAGATAAACTGTTTTAAGTTCTCACACCAATCCCATGACTGACCTGGAGTTTATTGTTTTCCTTCCTAAACTTTGGGTGCCCATCTATTTCCACACGGGCAGTTTAGAGTCAGGTTATCAAGATATTCTGGAATTCAGGAGTTGCTGGAGGTAAGCTGGATGGCATGGCGTATTCACTAGTATATAGTATTTCCTTTCCGCTGTTTGTTGTTGTACACTATGACGATGTAATGTAATGTAATATGATGTAATGTAATAACTGATATAGATCTTTGTTTAAAGATTATTCATTTATCTATTATATGTTGTTCCTCTGCGATTGTGAGATTCTGATATTTTTTTCTGTTTCTTCTTCTTTCTTCTTCTTCTTCTACCTTTTTCTTCTTCTTTAACCATAAAGGTACAGTTTTCCGGCATTCGATTGCTCGGCAGTTAATATAGTGGACGTATTGATGTCGATTTTCGAGCGTCGAAAAATCGTGAACGTTACGTCTGGTATCAGAGCATATGGTTAAACGACAACCATGGCTCTGTTGGGAATTACTCATTAGAGATGGAGTCAGTAGTACTCTAGAATGAGTTTGAGTGTAATAATAGATACGAGCGCGTATTTGTTAGTGGATATAAAATGTTTTATATTGTGATGATTGGTTTGTTGAGTGGTATATGGATTCTGGTCAACATGAGTAATTAACGTTGTTGATAGGGATCTCTAAACACATGTACAGAACAATTTGTCACGATATTGTCTTAAAATAGGGTAAATGAAATTATTTTTCCTCGGTTATATTTCATATATAAAGGAATAATTTTTCAGAATTATTAAAGTTTATATGAACTGATTGTTTGGTTGTTGAATAAGTTAAATAAAAAAACAACAGCTGTAAAGAATGAATTGTATAAGCAAATGAATTATTGTAACAACCCGCATATTTAACGATTTTATATTTAAATGTTTGGGTTAAATATAGCATCGTTATTCGGATTTTGGGGTCCGAAATGTTACTTTCTGCAAATGGCCGAATTGGAGCTCGAAACCATTTCTATTGAGTCCAAAATGGCGTTTGCGATCTTTTTGAGTATAATCTTTGATATGTTTGGAGTTTGTGAAATTTTGGCTACTTTTTCTATTGGGTTTGGGGTTGGGTTCAGCCCACTAGCTCATTTAACCCCCTAGCTCAACCCTTCTCTTCATTTCATCTTCATTTAATTTCTTTCTCAAACTAAGAACTGAAATGGGGGAAAGGAAAGAGAAATAGAAAATTAGCAAGCCCTAGTTTCTCCTTTGTAGCTTGATTCTTGCTCCAAAATAAAAGAGAATCCATTGGTAAGTTCATCTCCATCTTCTCCATCTTTTCTCCTCTTCAATTTCAGTAATTTCCTAACCCTAACTTAGGAAATACTTGCTTTGATGCTAGATTGAAGCTTGTAGTTTGAAGTGGAGTGTAGTTGGTTGATCCCTTGCAATTGTGCTACTTCATCTTCTTTGTTTTATGTGCAAAAGGTGAGTTTTGAACTCACATCTACTTCTCTTGATTTCATTGATGTTAGGTATGAATTCCTAACACCTTGTTCATATGCACTTGCATTTGGTTTGGGTTGAATTGAGGAATAATCCAATTTTTAGTGTTTTGGGTTAAAATCTTTGAAATCCTAACTTTGATGTTTTAATCATGTTTTGGTGATGCATCGAGGAACATATAGGGCTGGGTTGTCGATTGGCATAAGCCCTTAGAGCCAATGTTCGTCCGATTGCATTTTGGGAGAGTTTGCCTTCATTTGAATAAGGCTGAAAAACAGCCCAGGCATGATTCAGTCGACTGAAAACTCTGTTCAGTCGACTGAACCTGAAACCCGAGAGTTTCCAGGCATGATTTAGTCGACTGAAAAACTCTGCACAGTCGACTGAACCTGGAAACAGAAAGTTTCCTAAAACCTGGAAAATTTTCCAGGTATAGGGTCAGTCGACTGAAAACTCTGTTCAGTCGACTGAACCTGCTGTTTCAGCCCACTTTGCCTTTTTTGATTGAATTTCCAATTTGAATCGATTCATGATGATCCCATGTATGATTATCAATTGTTTTGACTTTGATGATTCCTTTTAATTTTAATCCACGGATTTTTATAAAATAATCTCTCGAATCGCATTTAAAAGTTCGTTTCTCTAATTTATAAATTCTATTTAAAACACACACACTTTCGCCCTTCGAACGAAATGGAAGGGTGATTAAATGGTTGGGCAAAACACGGACCATGAATCTGTGCGTTTATCTTTCCGATTAATCCTTGACCTATTCGATTGATTGTTTTGACCTTCGGGTTTGGTTTATCGATGATATGAGGTAAACTTTGTATTGCTTTGAGTGTGACAGGGACTGACGGATAGTAAACCGTTTAGTGCGAACGAGTGGTTATGGGACATACGTTAACACTTTTCGGATTCCTTTTCGAGAGTTGTGACACATTCCGCCAGTTAGTGGTGTCCAGTACTGGGTCTTCGACCTTCACCACTACGGTTTGTTGCCTCTGGGGTAGTGTCTTCGGACTGTCTCCCTAGGTTTGTTGCCTTCGGGTATGTTGCCTTCGGGTGTGTGCCTTTGGGTTTGTTGCCCTATATAGTTTCGCTCTGATGTTGGCCTTATGTGCCGCATGGGTGATACTTGGGTTTGGAGTCTTTGGGCTCATGGATCCTTGTTTGTACAGTACTGAGCTCGAGCAAATTTTATGATGTTTCATTGATATGTATATTCCCTTGGTATCGCCCTTCGGTGTTGGTCTTTTTGAGCCGCATGGAGTATAGCGATTACCTCGTGGAACTTGTATACCTTATGGGTATTTGTTATTTGCCTTTTGGCTTGTTTTGGGATATTTGTATCCTTTGTTTCTATATGTTGCCGATGATATGAGGCTTGCTCTATATGATTCATCTCTTGTTGATGATTGTGTTATCTCCTCTAGAGATATTTGTTATACTGTATGACCTTGCAGGTTTATTATTGTTCAGTTAATCTAACTGATTTGTTATCTAGACTGATCCATGTAATTTATACTCGGGTCAGACCGAGATGTTTCAGGTTAGGTGCTTTTGGACTTAGCCTATTTTGCTTCCGCATGGACTATTCGCTAGCTTCTTTTTGTTATAGCATCTTTTGTAGTCCTTATCTGTTGTAACTTTGATTTATACGCTTTCGTCTCGTCTGTATATTGTGGTCTCCTGTACCACCTGACATGTATTATTTTGGTATACTCTGTTGTGTATCGGTGTATGTGTATATTATGATTGACTGTTCTGTGATGTATATTACATTTGAGTTGTTATATTTTCTTCTGATAGATCCTATAGCCATTGTAGTTTTGCTTTAAATATTTATTGAATAGGTGAATTTTAATGTGTTTCTACTTTTCGACATATTTAATGAATAGTTAAGGTAAGATTGCACATGGTCGCTTCCATTATACTCTATTGTCCGTGTTAGCCGACAGTATTGTCTATGTAATACTCTTTGTTAACGAGGCTCTCGGAGTGGGGCGTCACAGCGTGGTATCGGAGCGAGGTTCAGGACAAAATATGATAAATACAGAATAGATGCACATATTATGGTACATCAAAGTGTACAAGTGATACAGATCCTTGAATCATCGTGTTTCTTTATTCCATCAAGGTTAGATAGGTATTGGAAATACGTCTAGGAATGCATTTTATTCCGTAGTATTCCATATTGTAATATCTACCTTGTGAATAATCTTGTTCTTATCTTACTTTCAGCTTATGTGTGGAAGAGGCAGAGGTCGACGTTCGGATGTTGGGAAATCTAGTGGCTCACATCCGGATGGCGTATATATGTCTGCTGATCAGTTTTTGGAATTGTTTAGGAGCACTCAGCCTCCCGTTCCTCCTCGAGTGTCTCCACCTCGTAAGTCTGCTGTTGCACGTCAGTGCAGTGATTTTGCTCATCTTGGAGGAAAGCCGTTTAAGGGCTCCGAGTCTGTTCTTGAAGTCCAAGCTTGGCTTCGCACGTGCGAGCGTATTTTCTCTCGCATGGATCTTTCTGACCATGATAGAGTTCTTGTAACTTCTAGCTTATTACAAGAGCGTGCTCTTGACTGGTATAAGCTTCTTGTAGCTGAAATTGATGAGTCTACTCTTTCTTGGACTCAGTTTCGGGGACGATTTGAACTCAAGTTCGTTCCTGAATCTGAAAAAGTTTTATTGACCCGTCGCTTCCTTGAGTTGAAGCAAGGGAAATCTTCTGTTTCTGAGTATGTCGCATCGTTCGAGGCTTTATCTCAGTATGGTCTTGAATTTATCAGCACTTCTTATAAGAAGAATTTGAAGTTTGTTTCTGGCCTTAAGAAATATCTTAAGAAGTCCTTGTTGCTCCAGCTTAAACTTTCTTTTGAGGAATTGGTTGATTTGGCGCTTCATCTGAGACCGTCGAGAAGGAGTGTGATAGTGATGTAGATGTTGAGGTTTCTAAGAACCCCAACAAGAGGCCATTTCCAATTCAGAAGAAGCCTTTTCCTTCTAAGAAGAAGAAGACCGGTGGTCCTAGCTCTCAGCCTCAATCTTCCGGAACACCTTTCGTTCGAAAGTGTTTTAATTGTGGTTCTCCGGATCATATTATTCGAGCTTGTCCTAAACCTCTCTTCTGCCGTAATTGCAAGAAGGAAGGTCATCATGTTTCTGCTTGTCTTACTGCTCCTGCTAATGCAAAATCTGGCAAGCTCAATGTGGCTAATGCTTCTGGAGGTCCTTCTCAATCCAAAGGTATGACTCCATCTATTTTGGAGGGTTCAATTCTATTTCATGATTATAGTATACGAGTTCTTTTCGATACAGGTGCTTCACATTCTTCCGTATCGAAGAGGCTTGTAGATGATTTATCTTTGGATGTTTCTTGTATGGTTACTTCTTTAAGGATTGCGAATCCTATTGGGGGATCCGCGACCCTTAGTTTTTTTGTGATGATATTGAGATTGTTTTATGTGGCTTTTCTTTCCGTGCGAATCTTCACGTTGTTTCTCATTTGGGTTTTGATATGATTTTTGGTATGGACTGGCTAGTGAGGTACGATGCCAGGATTATTTGTTTTGAGAGAATTTTATATCTTTGTCATCCTGATTCACCTTCTCAGTTATCTCTTGTTCTTCGGGATGTGGATAATTCCGAGATGGCTTTGTATTCTCTTGATTCGCGAGATGGTGATGATGTATCTCGTATTCCTATTGCTTGTGACTTTTCTGATGTTTTTGAACCTGTTTCGGGTTTGCCACCCAAACGGGCAATTGAGTTCCGTATTGATCTCATTCCAGGCGCGCAGCCAGTTAGTCGTCCTCCCACGAGGATGTCTACAAAGGAAAATAAGGAACTCAAGAAGCAGCTTTTAGAGCTCGAGTCCAAGCAGTTGATTTAGTCCAGTTTTTCTCCGTGGGGATCTGCGGTCGCTTTTGTAAAGAAGTCTGATGGAACTCTTAGGCTTTGCATTGACTATCGCAAGCTTAACGAGTTGACCATTAGAAATAGGTATCCATTGCCTAGGATCGATGATATGTTCGATCTATTGAGTGGTGCTAAGGTCTTTTCTCAGCTTGACCTTGCCACAGGTTTTCATCAATTATGAGTCGCGGAGGATAGCATGCCTCATACCGCTTTCCGCACTCGTTATGGTTCTTTTGAGTGGCTCGTTATGCCGTTCGGTTTGACGAACGCTCCTGCTTTCTTTGTTGACCTCATGAATCGGGTATTCCGGGAATATCTCGATAAGTTTGTTCTTGTCTTCATTGATGATATCCTTATTTATTCTAAGTCTGAAGCTGAGCATGCTAATCACTTGAGAATTGTCTTGAGTACTCTCCGTCATCATCAGCTTAAAGCCAAATTCTCCAAATGCCACTTTTGGGAGAATAAGGTTAAGTTCTTAGGCCATGTTGTATCTTCCGATGGCATTTCTGTCGATCCCTCAAAGATCGAAGCCATCCAGAATTGGAAGAGGCCTGAGAATGTGCATGAGATTTGTAGTTTTCTTGGATTGGCGGGTTATTACCGGCGGTTCATTAAGAACTTTTCCCGTGTTGTACTTCCTCTCACTTGCCTTACTCGGAAAGGCATTCGTTTTATTTGGTCTGACAAGTGTGAAGCTTCCTTTCAGACATTGAAAGAACTTCTCACTAATGCTCCTATTCTTGTGGTTCCCGAAGGGAATCATGATCTTGTTGTCTACACCGATGCGTGTGGTAGTGGTCTCGGTGCTGTGCTTATGCAGAGAGATCGGGTAGTTGCTTATGCTTCTAGGCAACTGCGTCCGAATGAAGTTCTCTAT
Organism: Allium cepa; assembly: GCA_030765085.1. Taxonomy (NCBI): domain Eukaryota; kingdom Viridiplantae; phylum Streptophyta; class Magnoliopsida; order Asparagales; family Amaryllidaceae; genus Allium; species Allium cepa. The sequence goes on along the minus strand of JASFAV010000025.1, from coordinate 1,069,215 downwards.
GCCACTCATGATCTTGAGTTAGCCGCCATTGTCTTTTCCTTGAAGATTTGGCGACATTATTTATTGGGCGAGCGCTTCATTCTCTATACCGATCATAAATCTTTGAAGTATTTTTCACTCAGAAGGAACTCAATATGAGACAACAGCGTTGGCTCGAGTTTCTTGCTTCCTATGACTTTGATATCCAGTTTACCCCTGGTAAGGGTAATCGTGTTGCAGATGCGCTTAGTCGCAAACATTCGGCTGTTATTTCTATGATGCTTGCCGAATGGAATATTCTTGAGACTCTATCTTTTTGTGAAATTCATGATCGAGGTTCATCTTCTGATTCTCCTATTCTATTATTTAGTTTGGGAGCTCGACCTATTTTATTGGATCGTATTGCCGATGCTCAGCGGCGTGATCCTGATTTGTTGCATTTTATTCAGCTTTGTGAGTCTGAATCTTGTGATGAGGTGTTGCAAGATTTTAGCATTGATTCTCATGGGTGTCTTCGTAAGAAGAACCGTCTTTTTGTGCCTTCTGATTTTGCACTTAGGCATGACATTCTTGATGATTGCCATCGTTCTAAGTATACCATTCATCCCGGTAGTAGTAAGATGTATGCCGATATGCGTCGTCTTTATTATTGGGAAGGCATGAAGCGCGATGTGGCGAGTTATGTGAGCAACTGCATGACATGTCAACGTGCGAAGGCCGAACATCAGCGTCCTTCTGGACTTCTTCAACCTCTTGAGATTCCATTGTGGAAATGGGATCAAGTTTCTATGGATTTCATTGACGGCCTACCTCGTTCGAGATCAGGTCATTCTAGTATTTGGGTTATTGTTGATCGCCTCACCAAGTCTGCTCATTTTATCCCTATTAAGTCTAATAGAACAGCTTCGCATTTGGCCAAGTTGTATGTCAAGGAAATCGTGAGACTTCACGGTGTTCCTAGTTCTATTGTGAGTGATCGTGATCCTTTATTCACGAGTCATTTTTGGAAGAGTCTTCAACAAGCTTTGGGAACAAAGCTTAATTTTTCTACAGCTTATCATCCGCAGTCTGACGGACAGACTGAACGGGTGAATCGTATTTTGGAAGATCTTCTCCGTATTTGTATCTTTGATTTCGGTGGTAGTTGGGAGGATCACCTACCTCTTGTAGAGTTCTCCTACAACAATAGTTTTCAGTCTAGTATCGGTATGGCCCCTTTCGAACCCTTATACGGAAGGCAATGTCGATCACCTTCTTGTTGGTTGGAATCTGGAGAGAAGCTTGTTCTTGGTCCAGACTTTGTTCGTCATTCTTCTGAGAAGATTGATCTTATTCGATTAAGGATGAAAGAGGCATAGAGTCGCCAGAAATCCTACGCGGACAACCGTAGGAAGCCTCTCGAGTTCTCGATCGACGATCTTGTTTTTATTCGTGTTTCTCCTTTGAAAGGGGTTATGCGTTTCAGTGCGACTGGAAAATTGGCTCCTCGTTATATAGGACCGTTTTCTATTACTGAACGTATTGGCCCTGTGGCTTATATAGTTTCACTTCCAGCTCATTTATCTGGCATTCATGACGTGTTTCACGTCTCGCAACTTCGGAAGTGTCTTCGAGAATCAGATTCTGTAATTGATTCTCCTGATTTGCAAGAGCTTGAGATCTCACCGAACTTATCTTTGGTACAGCAACCTATTCGCGTGCTTGACACGGAGGTGCGACACCATCGGAACAAAGACGTGCCGCTCGTTAAAGTTCAATGGTCCGCTAATTCCAATGACTGTACTTGGGAAACCAGAGAGTATATCGAGCGATCTTATCTAGGTTTTCTATCCTTGCTTCGTAATGGTAAGTCTATTTCTGTGTCTAGAGTTTATTCTTTCTGTCGTTTGTATGTAGTTGTTACAAATATTGTCTCTAGAAATTGCGGGGACGCAATTTTGTAAGGAGGGGAGATCTGTAACAACACGCATATTTAACGATTTTATATTTAAATGTTTGGGTTAAATATAGCATCGTTATTCGGATTTTGGGGTCCGAAATGTTACTTTTTGCAAATGGCCGAATTGGAGCTCGAAACCATTTCTATTGAGTCCAAAATGGCGTTTGCGATCTTTTTGAGTATAATATTTGATATGTTTGGAGTTTGTGAAATTTTGGCTACTTTTTCTATTGGGTTTGGGGTTGGGTTCAGCCCACTAGCTCATTTAACCCCCTAGCTCAACCCTTCTCTTCATTTCATCTTCATTTCATTTCTTTCTCAAACTAAGAACTGAAATGGGGGAAAGGAAGGAGAAATAGAAAATTAGCAAGCCCTAGTTTCTCCTTTGTAGCTTGATTCTTGCTCCAAAATAAAAGAGAATCCATTGGTAAGTTCATCTCCATCTTCTCCATCTTTTCTCCTCTTCAATTTCAGTAATTTCCTAACCCTAACTTAGGAAATACTTGCTTTGATGCTAGATTGAAGCTTGTAGTTTGAAGTGGAGTGTAGTTGGTTGATCCCTTGCAATTGTGCTACTTCATCTTCTTTGTTTTGTGTGCAAAAGGTGAGTTTTGAACTCACATCTACTTCTCTTGATTTCATTGATGTTAGGTATGAATTCCTAACACCTTGTTCATATGCACTTGCATTTGGTTTGGGTTGAATTGAGGAATAATCCAATTTTTAGTGTTTTGGGTTAAAATCTTTGAAATCCTAACTTTGATGTTTTAATCATGTTTTGGTGATGCATCGAGGAACATATAGGGCCGGGTTGTCGATTGGCATAAGCCCTTAGAGCCAATGTTCGTTCGATTGCATTTTGGGAGAGTTTGCTCTTCATTTGAATAAGACTGAAAAACAGCCCAGGCATGATTCAGTCGACTGAAAACTCTGTTCAGTCGACTGAACCTGAAACCCGAGAGTTTCCAGGCATGATTCAGTCGACTGAAAAACTCTGCACAGTCGACTGAACCTGGAAACAGAAAGTTTCCTAAAACCTGGAAAATTTTCCAGGTATAGGGTCAGTCGACTGAAAACTTTGTTCAGTCGACTGAACCTGCTGTTTCAGCCCACTTTGCCTTTTTTGATTGAATTTCCAATTTGAATCGATTCATGATGATCCCATGTATGATTATCAATTGTTTTGACTTTGATGATTCCTTTTAATTTTAATCCACGGATTTTTATAAAATAATCTCTCGAATCGCATTTAAAAGTTCGTTTCTCTAATTTATAAATTCTATTTAAAACACACACACTTTCGCACTTCGAACGAAGTGGAAGTGTGATTAAATGGTTGGGCAAAACACGGACCATGAATATGTGCGTTTATCTTTCCGATTAATCCTTGACCTATTCGATTGATTGTTTTGACCTTCGGGTTTGGTTTATCGATGATATGAGGTAAACTTTGTACTGCTTTGAGTGTGAAAGGGACTGACGGATAGTAAACCGTTTAGTGCGAACGAGTGGTTATGGGACATACGTTAACACTTTTCGGATTCCTTTTCGAGAGTTGTGAAACATTCCGCCAGTTAGTGGTGTCCAGTACTGGGTCTTCGACCTTCACCACTACGGTTTGTTGCCTCTGGGGTAGTGTCTTCGGACTGTCTCCCTAGGTTTGTTGCCTTCGGGTATGTTGCCTTCGGGTGTGTGCCTTCGGGTTTGTTGCCCTATATAGTTTCGCTCTGATGTTGGCCTTATGTGCCGCATGGGTGATACTTGGGTTTGGAGTCTTTGGGCTCATGGATCCTTGTTTGTACAGTACTGAGCTCGAGCAAATTTTATGATGTTTCATTGATATGTATATTCCCTTGGTATCGCCCTTCGGTGTTGGTCTTTTTGAGCCGCATGGAGTATAGCGATTACCTCGTGGAACTTGTATACCTTATGGGTATTTGTTATTTGCCTTTTGGCTTGTTTTGGGATATTTGTATCCTTTGTTTCTATATGTTGCCGATGATATGAGGCTTGCTCTATATGATTCATCTCTTGTTGATGATTGCGTTATCTCCTCTAGAGATATTTGTTATACTGTATGACCTTGCAGGTTTATTATTGTTCAGTTAATCTAACTGATTTGTTATCTAGACTGATCCATGTAATTTATACTCGGGTCAGACCGAGATGTTTCAGGTTAGGTGCTTTTGGACTTAGCCTATTTTGCTTCCGCATGGACTATTCGCTAGCTTCTTTTTGTTATAGCATCTTTTGTAGTCCTTATCTGTTGCAACTTTGATTTATACGCTTTCGTCTCGTCTGTATATTGTGGTCTCCTGTACCACCTGACATGTATTATTTTGGTATACTCTGTTGTGTATCGGTGTATGTGTATATTATGATTGACTGTTCTGTGATGTATATTACATTTGAGTTGTTATATTTTCTTCTGATAGATCCTATAGCCATTGTAGTTTTGCTTTAAATATTTATTGAATAGGTGAATTTTAATGTGTTTCTACTTTTCGACATAATTAATGAATAGTTAAGGTAAGATTGCACATGGTCGCTTCCATTATACTCTATTGTCCGTGTTAGCCGACAGTATTGTCTATGTAATACTCTTTGTTAACGAGGCTCTCGGAGTGGGGCGTCACAGCGTGGTATCGGAGCGAGGTTCAGGACAAAATATGATAAATACAGAATAGATGCACATATTATGGTACATCAAAGTGTACAAGTGATACAGATCCTTGAATCATCGTGTTTCTTTATTCCATCAAGGTTAGATAGGTATTGGAAATACGTCTAGGAATGCATTTTATTCCGTAGTATTCCATATTGTAATATCTACCTTGTGAATAATCTTGTTCTTATCTTACTTTCAGCTTATGTGTGGAAGAGGCAGAGGTCGACGTTCGGATGTTGGGAAATCTAGTGGCTCACATCCGGATGGCGTATATATGTCTGCTGATCAGTTTTTGGAATTGTTTAGGAGCACTCAGCCTCCCGTTCCTCCTCGAGTGTCTCCACCTCGTAAGTCTGCTTTTGCACGTCAGTGCAGTGATTTTGCTCATCTTGGAGGAAAGCCGTTTAAGGGCTCCGAGTCTGTTCTTGAAGTCCAAGCTTGGCTTCGCACGTGCGAGCATATTTTCTCTCGCATGGATCTTTCTGACCATGATAGAGTTCTTGTAACTTCTAGCTTATTACAAGAGCGTGCTCTTGACTGGTATAAGCTTCTTGTAGCTGAAATTGATGAGTCTACTCTTTCTTGGACTCAGTTTCGGGGACGATTTGAACTCAAGTTCGTTCCTGAATCTGAAAAAGTTTTATTGACCCGTCGCTTCCTTGAGTTGAAGCAAGGGAAATCTTCTGTTTCTGAGTATGTCGCATCGTTCGAGGCTTTATCTCAGTATGGTCTTGAATTTATCAGCACTTCTTATAAGAAGAATTTGAAGTTTGTTTCTGGCCTTAAGAAATATCTTAAGAAGTCCTTGTTGCTCCAGCTTAAACTTTCTTTTGAGGAATTGGTTGATTTGGCGCTTCATCTGAGACCGTCGAGAAGGAGTGTGATAGTGATGTCGATGTTGAGGTTTCTAAGAACCCCAACAAGAGGCCATTTCCAATTCAGAAGAAGCCTTTTCCTTCTAAGAAGAAGAAGACCGGTGGTCCTAGCTCTCAGCCTCAATCTTCCGGAACACCTTTCGTTCGAAAGTGTTTTAATTGTGGTTCTCCGGATCATATTATTCGAGCTTGTCCTAAACCTCTCTTCTGCCGTAATTGCAAGAAGGAAGGTCATCATGTTTCTGCTTGTCCTACTGCTCCTGCTAATGCAAAATCTGGCAAGCTCAATGTGGCTAATGCTTCTGGAGGTCCTTCTCAATCCAAAGGTATGACTCCATCTATTTTGGAGGGTTCAATTCTATTTCATGATTATAGTATACGAGTTCTTTTCGATACAGGTGCTTCACATTCTTTCGTATCGAAGAGGCTTGTAGATGATTTATCTTTGGATGTTTCTTGTATGGTTACTTCTTTAAGGATTGCGAATCCTATTGGGGGATCCGCGACCCTTAGTTTTTTTGTGATGATATTGAGATTGTTTTATGTGGCTTTTCTTTCCGTGCGAATCTTCACGTTGTTTCTCATTTGGGTTTTGATATGATTTTTGGTATGGACTGGCTAGTGAGGTACGATGCCAGGATTATTTGTTTTGAGAGAATTTTATATCTTTGTCATCCTGATTCACCTTCTTAGTTATCTCTTGTTCTTCGGGATGTGGATAATTCCGAGATGGCTTTGTATTCTCTTGATTCGCGAGATGGTGATGATGTATCTCGTATTCCTATTGCTTGTGACTTTTCTGATGTTTTTGAACCTGTTTCGGGTTTGCCACCCAAACGGGCAATTGAGTTCCGTATTGATCTCATTCCAGGCGCGCAGCCAGTTAGTCGTCCTCCCACGAGGATGTCTACAAAGGAAAATAAGGAACTCAAGAAGCAGCTTTTAGAGCTCGAGTCCAAGCAGTTGATTTAGTCCAGTTTTTCTCCGTGGGGATCTGCGGTCGCTTTTGTAAAGAAGTCTGATGGAACTCTTAGGCTTTGCATTGACTATCGCAAGCTTAACGAGTTGACCATTAGAAATAGGTATCCATTGCCTAGGATCGATGATATGTTCGATCTATTGAGTGGTGCTAAGGTCTTTTCTCAGCTTGACCTTGCCACAGGTTTTCATCAATTATGAGTCGCGGAGGATAGCATGCCTCTTACCGCTTTCCGCACTCGTTATGGTTCTTTTGAGTGGCTCGTTATGCCGTTCGGTTTGACGAACGCTCCTGCTTTCTTTGTTGACCTCATGAATCGGGTATTCCGGGAATATCTCGATAAGTTTGTTCTTGTCTTCATTGATGATATCCTTATTTATTCTAAGTCTGAAGCTGAGCATGCTAATCACTTGAGAATTGTCTTGAGTACTCTCCGTCATCATCAGCTTAAAGCCAAATTATCCAAATGCCACTTTTGGGAGAATAAGGTTAAGTTCTTAGGCCATGTTGTATCTTCCGATGGCATTTCTGTCGATCCCTCAAAGATCGAAGCCATCCAGAATTGGAAGAGGCCTGAGAATGTGCATGAGATTTGTAGTTTCCTTGGATTGGCGGGTTATTACCGGCGGTTCATTAAGAACTTTTCCCGTGTTGTACTTCCTCTCACTTGCCTTACTCGGAAAGGCATTCGTTTTATTTGGTCTGACAAGTGTGAAGCTTCCTTTCAGACATTGAAAGAACTTCTCACTAATGCTCCTATTCTTGTGGTTCCCGAAGGGAATCATGATCTTGTTGTCTACACCGATGCGTGTGGTAGTGGTCTCGGTGCTGTGCTTATGCAGAGAGATCGGGTAGTTGCTTATGCTTCTAGGCAACTGCGTCCGAATGAAGTTCTCTATGCCACTCATGATCTTGAGTTAGCCGCCATTGTCTTTTCCTTGAAGATTTGGCGACATTATTTATTGGGCGAGCGCTTCATTCTCTATACCGATCATAAATCTTTGAAGTATTTTTCACTCAGAAGGAACTCAATATGAGACAACAGCGTTGGCTCGAGTTTCTTGCTTCCTATGACTTTGATATCCAGTTTACCCCTGGTAAGGGTAATCGTGTTGCAGATGCGCTTAGTCGCAAACATTCGGCTGTTATTTCTATGATGCTTGCCGAATGGAATATTCTTGAGACTCTATCTTTTTGTGAAATTCATGATCGAGGTTCATCTTCTGATTCTCCTATTCTATTATTTAGTTTGGGAGCTCGACCTATTTTATTGGATCGTATTGCCGATGCTCAGTGGCGTGATCCTGATTTGTTGCATTTTATTCAGCTTTGTGAGTCTGAATCTTGTGATGAGGTGTTGCAAGATTTTAGCATTGATTCTCATGGGTGCCTTCGTAAGAAGAACCGTCTTTTTGTGCCTTCTGATTTTGCACTTAGGCATGACATTCTTGATGATTGCCATCGTTCTAAGTATACCATTCATCCCGGTAGTAGTAAGATGTATGCCGATATGCGTCGTCTTTATTATTGGGAAGGCATGAAGCGCGATGTGGCGAGTTATGTGAGCAACTTCATGACATGTCAACGTGCGAAGGCCGAACATCAACGTCCTTCTGGACTTCTTCAACCTCTTGAGATTCCATTGTGGAAATGGGATCAAGTTTCTATGGATTTCATTGACGGCCTACCTCGTTCGAGATCAGGTCATTCTAGTATTTGGGTTATTGTTGATCGCCTCACCAAGTCTGCTCATTTTATCCCTATTAAGTCTAATAGAACAGCTTCGCATTTGGCCAAGTTGTATGTCAAGGAAATCGTGAGACTTCACGGTGTTCCTAGTTCTATTGTGAGTGATCGTGATCCTTTATTCACGAGTCATTTTTGGAAGAGTCTTCAACAAGCTTTGGGAACAAAGCTTAATTTTTCTACAGCTTATCATCCGCAGTCTGACGGACAGACTGAACGGGTGAATCGTATTTTGGAAGATCTTCTCCGTATTTGTATCTTTGATTTCGGTGGTAGTTGGGAGGATCACCTACCTCTTGTAGAGTTCTCCTACAACAATAGTTTTCAGTCTAGTATCGGTATGGCCCCTTTCGAAGCCTTATACGGAAGGCAATGTCGATCACCTTCTTGTTGGTTGGAATCTGGAGAGAAGCTTGTTCTTGGTCCAGACTTTGTTCGTCATTCTTCTGAGAAGATTGATCTTATTCGATTAAGGATGAAAGAGGCATAGAGTCGCCAGAAATCCTACGCGGACAACCGTAGGAAGCCTATCGAGTTCTCGATCGACGATCTTGTTTTTATTCGTGTTTCTCCTTTGAAAGGGGTTATGCGTTTCAGTGCGACTGGAAAATTGGCTCCTCGTTATATAGGACCGTTTTCTATTACTGAACGTATTGGCCCTGTGGCTTATAGAGTTTCACTTCCAGCTCATTTATCTGGCATTCATGACGTGTTTCACGTCTCGCAACTTCGGAAGTGTCTTCGAGAATTGGATTCTGTAATTGATTCTCCTGATTTGCAAGAGCTTGAGATCTCACCGGACTTATCTTTGGTACAGCAACCTATTCGCGTGCTGACACGGAGGTGCGACACCATCGGAACAAAGACGTGCCGCTCGTTAAAGTTCAATGGTCCGCTAATTCCAATGACTGTACTTGGGAAACCAGAGAGTATATCGAGCGATCTTATCCAGGTTTTCTATCCTTGCTTCGTAATGGTAAGTCTATTTCTGTGTCTAGAGTTTATTCTTTCTGTCGTTTGTATGTAGTTGTTACAAATATTGTCTCTAGAAATTGCGGGGACGCAATTTTGTAAGGAGGGGAGATCTGTAACAACACGCATTAACGATTTTATATTTAAATGTTTCGGTTAAATATAGCATCGTTATTCGGATTTTGGGGTCCGAAATGTTACTTTTTGCAAATGGCCGAATTGGAGCTCGAAACCATTTCTATTGAGTCCAAAATGGCGTTTGCGATCTTTTTGAGTATAATATTTGATATGTTTGGAGTCTGTGAAATTTTGGCTACTTTTTCTATTGGGTTTGGGGTTGGGTTCAGCCCACTAGCTCATTTAACCCCCTAGCTCAACCCTTCTCTTCATTTCATCTTCATTTCATTTCTTTCTCAAACTAAGAACTGAAATGGGGGAAAGGAAGGAGAAATAGAAAATTAGCAAGCCCTAGTTTCTCCTTTGTAGCTTGATTCTTGCTCCAAAATAAAAGAGAATCCATTGGTAAGTTCATCTCCATCTTCTCCATCTTTTCTCCTCTTCAATTTCAGTAATTTCCTAACCCTAACTTAGGAAATACTTGCTTTGATGCTAGATTGAAGCTTGTAGTTTGAAGTGGAGTGTAGTTGGTTGATCCCTTGCAATTGTGCTACTTCATCTTCTTTGTTTTGTGTGCAAAAGGTGAGTTTTGAACTCACATCTACTTCTCTTGATTTCATTGATGTTAGGTATGAATTCCTAACACCTTGTTCATATGCACTTGCATTTGGTTTGGTTGAATTGAGGAATAATCCAATTTTTAGTGTTTTGGGTTAAAATCTTTGAAATCCTAACTTTGATGTTTTAATCATGTTTTGGTGATGCATCGAGGAACATATAGGGCCGGGTTGTCGATTGGCATAAGCCCTTAGAGCCAATGTTCGTCCGATTGCATTTTGGGAGAGTTTGCTCTTCATTTGAATAAGGCTGAAAAACAGCCCAGGCATGATTCAGTCGACTGAAAACTCTGTTCAGTCGACTGAACCTGAAACCCGAGAGTTTCCAGGCATGATTCAGTCGACTGAAAAACTCTGCACAGTCGACTGAACCTGGAAACAGAAAGTTTCCTAAAACCTGGAAAATTTTCCAGGTATAGGGTCAGTCGACTGAAAACTCTGTTCAGTCGACTGAACCTGCTGTTTCAGCCCACTTTGCCTTTTTTTATTGAATTTCCAATTTGAATCGATTCATGATGATCCCATGTATGATTATCAATTGTTTTGACTTTGATGATTCCTTTTAATTTTAATCCACGGATTTTTATAAAATAATCTCTCGAATCGCATTTAAAAGTTCGTTTCTCTAATTTATAAATTCTATTTAAAACACACACACTTTCGCACTTCGAACGAAGTGGAAGGGTGATTAAATAGTTGGGCAAAACACGGACCATGAATATGTGCGTTTATCTTTCCGATTAATCCTTGACCTATTCGATTGATTGTTTTGACCTTCGGGTTTGGTTAATCGATGATATGAGGTAAACTTTGTACTGCTTTGAGTGTGAAAGGGACTGACGGATAGTAAACCGTTTAGTGCGAACGAGTGGTTATGGGACATACGTTAACACTTTTCGGATTCCTTTTCGAGAGTTGTGACACATTCCGCCAGTTAGTGGTGTCCAGTACTGGGTCTTCGACCTTCACCACTACGGTTTGTTGCCTCTGGGATAGTGTCTTCGGATTGTCTCCCTAGGTTTGTTGCCTTCGGGTATGTTGCCTTCGGGTGTGTGCCTTCGAGTTTGTTGCCCTATATAGTTTCGCTCTGATGTTAGCCTTATGTGCCGCATGGGTGATACTTGGGTTTGGAGTCTTTGGGCTTATGGATCCTTGTTTGTACAGTACTGAGCTTGAGCAAATTTTATGATGTTTCATTGATATGTATATTCCCTTGGTATCGCCCTTCGGTGTTGGTCTTTTTGAGCCGCATGGAGTATAGCGATTACCTCGTGGAACTTGTATACCTTATGGGTATTTGTTATTTGCCTTTTGGCTTGTTTTGGGATATTTGTATCCTTTGTTTCTATATGTTGCCGATGATATGAGGCTTTCTCTATATGATTCATCTCTTGTTGATGATTGTGTTATCTCCTCTAGAGATATTTGTTATACTGTATGACCTTGCAGGTTTATTATTGTTCAGTTAATCTAACTGATTTGTTATCTAGACTGATCCGTGTAATTTATACTCGGGTCAGACCGAGATGTTTCAGGTTAGGTGCTTTTGGACTTAGCCTATTTTGCTTCCGCATGAACTATTCGCTAGCTTCTTTTTGTTATAGCATCTTTTGTAGTCCTTATCCGTTGTAACTTTGATTTATACTCTTTCATCTCGTCTGTATATTGTGGTCTCCTGTACCACCTGACATGTATTATTTTGGTATACTATGTTGTGTATCGGTGTATGTGTATATTATGATTGACTGTTCTATGATGTATATTACATTTGAGTTGTTATATTTTCTTCTGATAGATCCTATAGCCATTGTAGTTCTGCTTTAAATATTTATTGAATAGGTCGAATTTTAATGTGTTTCTACTTTTCGACATATTTAGTGAATAGTTAAGGTAAGATTGCACATGGTCGCTTCCATTATACTCTATTGTCCGTGTTAGCCGACAGTATTATCTATGTAATACTCTTTGTTAACGAGGCTCTCGGAGTGGGGCGTCACAATTATAAGTATGAAGTTATAATTAAAATGATTTACACTTGTGAAATAATCTTATATATAAGAAGTGAAATTATATAAGTAAAAGATTTATAAATGTGATTTATAATCTAAAAGCAAAATTCCAGAGAAGTGTTTTGTAAGGATTTGATATTTTGGAAAATAGTTTTGAAGAAATTAAAGCTCTAAACTCTTTTGGTCGCTGGAAAATAATTCCGATGATGATTGCAACATCATCGGTGTTCATTTTCGGGTTTCCAAAAGAGGGATTGCTGCCAAATTGTTCTAAATGAAAGTTGTTTGGAAAATTTGGGTTTGGGTTTTGAAATTCAAAGGATAACTAAATTGATTTTAAAAATGGTTTTGAAAGATTGAAAAGACTATAGAATGGCATATAAAATGATTGGAATAAAATTATTAAGTTGAAAAATAAATTGTGAATGAATAAATAAAATTTGCAAGTGTAAGAAAATGAAATTGGAATCCGTTTCGAATTTGTAAGTAAATAGAACTAGAATTGGAATCAGAATTGGATTTATAAGTGGAAATTTTAAGTTAAGTTAAACAAATGATGTTTAAATGGAATATAACTTAAGTGAGGTTGAATAAAGTTAATTTTGGTATCGAAGTAAATTAATCAAGAGAAGTAATGAATATGAACTTGAGATATATAAATGAAATTCAACCTTATATTGTTAAAGGAATTAGCAATTGAATTGATAAATGTATGAAATATTAACCAATAGAATGTAAAAGAATTGATATGGGATAATGAATGTAAGTGTAAATTCATTAGAAGCTAATGAAGTTGAGAAATTGAATAAATTAAATGGAAGTCAATTTAATATGAACCAATTGGAATTAAAAGTGTTAAACCAAATTGAATGAATGCAAGCGAAGTAAATAAATTTGGTAAGTTGGATATACATTGTTTGTTAGATGATGATTTTTTGATTGTATATAACTCATTAAGTGTTAAATGAAAATGAAAAACCAATTCATTGAATATTAATGAGAAGTGAATGTAATCGATTTGGTTATGGATGTTAGTTAAATGCTAGTTGGATGATGGTTGGATTTGTTGTTTTGTTGCATTTTCTATATTGGCATATATAGTTGTTGATATATTTTGTATATCGATATTATTTTCATATATGCATGTTTCTCATTGTTTGTTGAGTGTTTAGTAGTTGCAGATTGCACTTGCTTCGCATTTGGAGCTCGCTTTCGCGCTATATTAGCCGTATATGCTCGCTAATAATATATAAGGTACATATATCGGATTACATATTGTACTTTTACACTTTTTTCCCTGCGGGATGCCTCATCACTTGATGAGATGTATATTTGTGATATATATACTGTCATTTTTTTTTGATCGAGCCGCACAAAGGAGACTCTGGCGAATTTTTCCGAAAATTTAAGGCGTTAGAATATTTTTGAGAGAATCGAAAATTTTGAAAACTAAGTTAGATTTGGAAACTTAGTAAAGTTGTTGAAAGAAGTTTAAATATGGATTTTGAGAAAGTTAAACACTCAAATGAATTTGAAATTTAATTCGGACGAATTGTTTTGGAAAGTTAATGGATTCTGTAACTTTTTCTTACTTAGTAATTTCGAGGACGAAATTCTTTTAAGGGGGGAAGTTTGTAACGACCCAGAATTTCTGTCAATTAAAATTCGTATATTTAATTGATTTTAAATATTAATAAGTGAAATTAAACAGCCGAATAAATTCTATTTCGAATAATTGGATTTAATTGAATCGATAATTTAAAATTTTAAAATACAGAAATAATTGGAAATTGGGTTTAATGTAATTAAAAATGATTTATAAAGTTATATTGAATTATATTGGAGTTATAGTGATGTTATAGAACTTTTAAAATCGAATTAAAAGTTACTTTGTGAAAATTGAATATTTTAATATTTAATTGACGAGTTAAAATAGCCATTTTTCAAACAATTTAGGATTTCAACGAAACCAGTTTCATCGGATTCGTAATGTGATATTATTGTAAGATTTCAAATTTCGTGTCAATCGGATTTACGGTTTGGCCCAGGCAAGCCAAAATGCATAGAAATTGGTTTAAATCAATTTAATTTAAATCTGATCGTTTATTTCCGTAACTCGCACATACGATGGAATTGGCCTTCGAAACACGTTCCATTATGTTCGGAACGCGGGGTAAACCTTAGAAACGCCAGCCGGCACACTTCGTTTGGAGTTCGGAAAATTTCGGGATGAATAGTGTCGCGTAATTTTCTATAAAAGGACCTCCACTCTCACAAGTTGCTCAAAACCCTAACCCTAATGCTTCATCCGCCACTTACATTTTAATGGATGAAAATTTTGAAACTTCTCCCCTTAATCTCTCTCAATCCATAAAGAATTAGCAAATACTTTCAACTAGGAACTTGTAGAGGATCGTGAGAGCTACAAATCCATACGGTGATGATCAAGAAACACGCAACGGATCAAAGGCAATTTCCCTTGGAATGGCCGGACTTTGTGCACAAATTTCGAGACAAGGGAAGGGAAGAGCCTTAAGTGCCTCTGGCAGAAGGTCGAGCTCGCGGAGGGCTTCAGCGTGGTGGTGGAGTGATGAAGTTTCATGCGTCGTGGTGGCCGTGATGTCTAAACCTAATTTCGGCAATGATGGGTTTTCTTACGTGAATAGCCTGGAGGGATCGGCTTTGAAGAAGAAGGAAGTGAATGGCCTGATGTTGAGACCAAGTGATCAACGGCCAGGATTAGCTGAGGTTGAAAATATAAAAGAAATTGTAAATATTATTATATTTAAATTCGTGTAAACTTTAAAATGCTATATTTTTTTCATACGAGGTCAAAAACACACGAAACGAATTGCATTAGCTTCGTTTTGACGAGCACTACGCAATGGAACCGGATTGGATTGATTGGAGCTAGTGAAAATTTTTGGTAAAATTAAATGCACGTTTAATTTTATTCGAAATAAAACGCTGAAACTGAATTGAAAGCAAGGTGAGAACTTCTCATTCAATCGAATTGTTTCTAAATTTTAAATAGTTAAATTTAAAATTTCTTGATTGTATGCCTAAATTATAAATTATTATCTATTGATTGTTAAAATAGACATTATACGCGGTATATTAGGCAGATGTTATTTATTAAAAACATATACTGCGATAATTCCATCTTGATTGGAATTGGTATTATATATGTACTTGGAGTTGATTATCCCGCATTATATAGCGGATGAGACCCTATTGCGTCGCATAATAGCGGATAATATTTTAAAATCCCATATACCGCGAAATTCCGTATTGGAACGGAATTGGTATTGTGCTAATGTTTGTGGATGCAGGGCAACAGGTTGGAGGGATCCAACTGGATTCCTCACCAGTATTTATTTGATTATAGATATTGTGATATTTGTTGATTATCATATTGATATATGATGGTTTGATTGTCGTGATTGATTATTTGGTGTTGTTGCATCATTGGGCCTATTTTGAAGTTTTAAAATTGTTAAAGTAACGATTTTGAATTTTAAAAGGGTTTTAAAGTGATTTTTGAAAGTATATGTTTTATTAAATTTTTGAATTGATTCATTTTAAATAAATTAACGTTATAAAATCTAATATTATAAAAAAGTATGATTTTTGTGAAATATAACCTAAATATGATTTTTGAAATAAGTAGTTGATAAATTTATAAAATAGTTTAAATTGGGATTTTGAATTGTTGTACATGATTTATATAAAAGATTTATAATATTGATATTTACAAATTAAAAATATAGGAATTATAAAACAAGTTTTTATAAGTGTTAAAATGAAGAGTGATTGAATTTCTTAAGTGAATGAAATTTATCAATTTATAAATTGTGAAGTTATAAAATGAATAGATTTTTGTAAAACAAAGGACTTATAAGTAATTAACTTGTAAATTAGATTTTTGGTATAAAATTGAGTTATGAATTGAAGTGGTTAATAAAGGAGATTTATAAATCGAACTTTTTATAAATAGAAATGGAATTTATAAACATTGTTTATAAATCCAAAATCAATTGAAATTAGTGAATTAAACATAGAATTTTATTAAAGGGGATATATTCGCGATTTTGGATAGCGAATTATCTTTTGTATAATATGTGTAATAATAAAGAGTTTGGATTGGGAGTTATATTCACGATTTTGGACAGTGAATATATTATTAAATAAAATGGATATGTTTTTAGGGAAGTGATATTATAAAATGAAGTTAATTGTTTTAAAGATGTATTAAAATGTGTTGAGTATCGAAACCATAGATTTCAACATTCATTGTTGAAATAGACATTTTCGAGAAATAGAAGGAAATAGTGCACTATAACACTGTTGTTATATTAAATGATTTTCGAAAGGAAATGTTTTATATAGTATTGGAATTTATATATTTATTTTAAGTTCGAATCCCTATACTAGTGATTTTGGGTTGTCGTAATAATGTTTTACGCAACATTCGTTTTGACTCAAATTAATGTGTTTAAGAGAATGTTTTCCTTAAAGAATAAGTTATATACTTCACTTGATTTAAGTATATTGAATATTTTCCAAATGTTGAAAATAAATGGATTTGTGGATTACTTATTATTATTAAATAAGTATGGAAATGTTTTTCCAATATGAAGTGAATGTTTTGAGATTTTATCTTTTAAATATAAATTGAAAATGAATATTAGAAATCGATTTGAGAATCTTATATTCATGGATATTTTGAAAGTGTAAATTCACTATGGAATTTATAAAAGAAAGGGAAATTTGTTTAAAAATAAACATTGATTTATTTTTGAAGTGTGGAAATAAATTTACAGATTTGGAACGTAAATATAAAGTAAATGGGTAAGGATTTATTTAATTAGTTTAAATGAACTATTTTTAAATGAAAATGAATAAAGAATTGTGAATATATCCCGTGTAGGGAAACGATTTGAAATTTGATTTCAAAAGTTGGAAAGGTGAAAAGTGATTTGAAATTTGTTTTCAAATGGTTGAAGTGTGGAAGTTTATATCTTGTAAAGATATTTTTGGAAAATAAATAATTTGGGAAATTATTTGGAATTTAATGATGTTGTGCATGTCTATTGATAGTTAAATAACCAACTATCAATATTTACCTTTAAATGGATATTTGTTGTGATTTTCTTGAATTTGGATGCTACACTTATTTTTAAAAAAAGCGCTCACTGTTCGGGTTAGCCGGGAAAGGACCTTTGGGTCGTATAACCCATTCCGAATATGTGATACGTCGTTATGGATTGCATTTGACGACCGGCGTTGAAGACCGGATATTTTTGAAAATGGAAGGGTTACCGTCGAATGACTCTGCATCGGTTGATCTCCGATATAGAGGTTTTATCACCCTTAGCGACGGAAAGTCCGGACGTGATTAGTGAATATCCGGATTGTAAGGACTTCATTGGAAGTGCCTTCGATTCCGTTCGATCCCGGAACGGACTTTTATGGATGTGTGTCTAATGTTACAATTTGAGATGTAAAGCTGGTTTCTATCAAATATATTTCTGTTGGTGGCGGAGAACTTATTCTCTTAGCTTAACACCCTTCTCTGAGACGTACGAGCTCAGAGGTTATGTAGTTGATAGTTACTAGTGATACATTCCCAAACTAGTAATGTGGCATACGAAGTGCTGTTGAGCATTTGTTGATCAAAGCACAACTTTTGTATAAAGCATGGCTTTGTGGACGAGACTTCGTCGGATATCACACCCTGGAAATGGTCAAAACAGGAAGCATGCAGCAAGGTTATTAAGGGGTAGCGCCCCTTTAGTGTATGTCGTTCCTTCTGGATAGAGGTGGTATCATGGTATGGAGCCCAAATACTTAACCAATGTTGTTGCTGCAAATTTATTACTTTGTGGTTGTTGGAATCGAGGATCCTCAGATATAGATCGGTTACAATCGGGGAATGACATATTCGTGTCAGTAGTTACCCAGTTAGGGGTAACCCGACCTTGTGTTGGCAGAGATCTAACCGTAATGTTAGGTTATGTTCTCGGGGTCGTCTTTCCAAAGGCGTACCCATGTGGCAATGGGAAGTTCCTTGGCCTGACCATTTGTTGGAAATCCAAAGAAACAATACGAACCTTGTACGGTTTTAGTCTATAACCTGCCATGGAATGTGGCGGTAACCTGCTATTGAACATGGTAGCTATAGTAGGCATACGATAATAGTCGTATGTTGGCTAAGTTTATATCTTTACTTTCGAAATGATTTTTCCTGCACTATGCACTAGTAATAATATCAAATGTTTCTTTTTAATGCGCATCAAGCATCTTTGACTATCATAACGAGAAATCTCCTCTGATTCTACGTTTGCATTGTGTGTGTGTGCGGGAGGCCTTATGGTAGTCTCATTTTCCAAAAAAAGCATTGCGAATCTATTTTAAAATATCCCTGTTGTTTGTTTTAAAGATAAACTGTTTTAAGTTCTCACACTAGTCCCATGACTGACCTGAAGTTTATTGTTTTCCTTCCTAAACTCTGGGTGCCCACCAATTTCCACACGGGCAGTTTAGAGTCAGGTTATCAGGATATTCTGGAATTCAGGAGTTGCTGGAGGCAAACTGGATGACATGGCGTATTCACTAGTATATAGTATTTCTTTTCCGCTGCTTGTTGTTGCATACTCTAATGATGTAATGTAATATGATGTAATGTAATAACCGATATAGTTCTTTGTTTAAAGATTATTCATTTATCTATTATATGTTGTTCCGCTGCAATTGTGAGATTCTGATATAGTTTTCTATTTCTTCTTCTTTCTTCTTCTTCTTCTATCTTTTTCTTATTCTTTAACCATAAAGGTACGGTTTTCCGGCATTCGATTGTTCGGCAGTTAATACAGTGGACGTATTGATGTCGATTTTCGAGCGTCGAAAAATCGAGAACGTTACACCGCCTTTCTAAACACAAAGACGTGTCATCAATAAGAAAAGAAAGAGATAGAAAGAAAGAATAACAACATCAGAATCTCACAGCGGAAACGAAACAAAATATAATACATTACATAACTATTACATAGTTTTACATATATCAGAGTTACACAACATCATACAAACAAGACTGTCATATATATATATATACCTGTCATTACATACATCCTAAAATACAACATACATCAACTAACACAGCGGAACTAGATAGATATATATACGTCTGGACTCCTGCTCTAAGCTCCTCTAGAACTCAACAATCCAAAACCTATCACTAGGCTACTCATCAAAATTTGGGTACCCAAGAGTTTATGAAAAACAGAAATAAACTCTGGGTCAGACATAGGTCTGGTGTGAGTAAACTGTTTAAAGTTGCTTAACTTTGAAAACCACTCGAAAGTAAAGGTATCACGTAAGACTTCCCACACATAAACACGGGTAATTTTTTACTTACGCTAACCAAAACATTTTATAGGAAATCCAGTGATATTATAATAGTGTCTAGGATTTTCAAGTAAATAGAAAATAGCCGAAACTGTCACATGATTAAATTCCAGCTACTAGCCACAAAATTGGGTAATACAAATCAAAACCATAGGGTCTCGTAGGGAAAATGGGTTTTCATCAATGACAGGGCTACTGGGGTACCGCCCGTCACAGTACGGGGCCTAGATCACCGTAACGAGGACCACTCCCGACCCCCTACAACACAAGGCCGGAACCATTCCTTACTGAACAGTTCCGAACAAGATAACCCTGCAGTTGTGGCCAACAACTGCCCACAAAGCCGAAATAAAGGGACATGTAGATAGGGGTATATCTCGTCCTTCTTGGATGCTACCTACCTAACCTTGCTGCACCTCCCCTGTTTTAGCCATTCTCGGTTGATGAGGCTTGAGGCTGCGATTACCTTTAGAGAATACATCTCTTAGAATGCACATCGTTCATCTGACGATGTTCTGAAAGCATTCAATCCATACAAGTTCGTTCCGGGTTCGAACGAAACCGCAGGCATTATCTTATTACACTCGTTTTGGAATCACCCTCAGAGTTAACGACAATAACCTTTGCACTTTGAAACACCATCTCGATATTCACTTGATATGCCACGACCTATCGTTTAATTTGGATCGATGTGATTTTCGGATAATCATAACTGACACCCAATCCCGGTCTCATCGAAATCCAAATACCATTTTAGAGGCCAAGTTGTTTAATAGTTTAAACAATTCAATTCAATACTTTGAATTCACATAGCATTTATCACAGATAAATCACACTCAAATATCACAGAGTATCATAGAATATCACCAAATAGATATCACAAAATCAGATATTCTACTATACAATCATCCATAAGCAAGCATCTTTAATCCTTATTATAATTAATTCAATTTAAATTAATTACTTGATAACTGATCACTTAATCCTGCTTAATAAATCATTAATTAATTAATTAATTCATTTCAAACTATTTAATTAATCAATTACTTCTTACAGTTTATTAAACCTTAATTACTTAATACATTACTCTTTGATTATTAATTAACTACTTAATTAATTGATCATTAATTACAAATTAATTAATTACTTAATTAATTAACTACTTATTATTTATTAATAAACTTTAATTAGCTAATTTACAATTCTCAATTACAAATTAATTAAACACTTAATTATTAATTAACCAATCTTTAATTACAAATTGATAAATCTTTAATCACTTAGTTAATTACAATTATAAATTAACTAATCATTCTTAATTGCCTTTTCAAACAATTAATTAATAATAATCATTTATCTTAATTAACATTTTAAAATCTTCCTTAATAACTTTGAAATCAAATTATTACTAACTTTAAAGCATTATTCTAATTTAATTTAAAACTTACCTTACATTAACTACTTAATTAAAGTATTAATTGGATTTTAAAAACATTGTTACGTATTTACTTAATTCATTAAAACTTGAGATAAATTCTTAACTTAAATTGTCAAACATTAATTAAGTCATTAATATTTAAAATTGTTTAAGATGATATAACTTCAATTTTTATTAGGCTGAAGGTTTCGAAAACTAAACTCGAGAAAATCCCTATGTTTACTCGAGTAAACACTGAAGTTTCTCCCACCATTTTCTCCAATCCTCCTTCCTTCCTCACATACGTTTCTTCCTCTTCTTTTTTTATATTAAGTTTAACTTAAAACTTAAGTTTAAACTATAATAACAGGTAAGTATGCTCACGTACTCGGGTTCCAAACCGAAGCAACCCATTCATTTTCTCGAGTATCAACTCGAGTTGCTCACAGCTGAACTTCCTCACACTATCTCAAGGCCGTGCACGTGCATGGCGCTTCGTCGGCGCTTCGGTGAAACACACATCCTCCGGCAAGTCGTGAAACAAAACTACACTCGAAAACAAAGTTCAATTCGATGTGAAAAATTCCAGAGCTAAATCAAGCTTCCAGATCGAAAAACTCGCACTTCCATCTTCTTCTAAATCGCCTCGTCCAAGCGAACTCTAACAATCAGAAAATCCATAACTCCGGCCTCACGTCGTCAATCCCCTATTCTACTCTTCCCCTCAATTTCGTGCAGCTCGATCAATCCGTGGAGATGCAATCACCTTACTTCTGACCATGTCCAAAACTCGAGCATAAACCCTAATCTGGCCTCATCCCATCAATTCTTGCAATAGATTTTTTTTTAACAATTTTCCTAACTTCATCGATGGCCAAGCTAGCTTTGTGCAAAATTTCAACATCCAAAAATTCTTCGTTCACCAGAAATTGATCAAAATGCATTTCCAGTTCATCTATAAACTGCTCCTAGTATTCTTAACTAAAAATTTCCATTTCTGCTTTAAAAATCTTATTTTCGAATGTTTATTCAAGTTACATAATCGAATTAATATTTTAAAATATTCAAATTTATCATATGATTGTCTCTTCACTGTAAAATTGAATGTACAGAGTCAATATTTCACTATCAAGCTTAAAACAAATTCTAAGCCATGATTTAAGTTTAAACAAACTTGTTTTGCTTGATATCTTAAGCCTAACAAAGGTTGGATGATAATATTTTGGATTTTGATTACAAATTCAACTTTGTAACTAAGGACAAGGAAGAACAGATCATATAAGAATTAACAGTACAATCATATATGTACAGAATTTCTTACTTAAAAATATACAGCAAAGCACTAGTTATTCATGAATCAAATACCCAGATTTAAAATTTTAAAATAGTATGTTTACTAACCTAAAATATGTTTGAACAGAGAACAACTTTTGTTTTTTTAAAAGCTGCAGTTTTGATCTTCCTTTAAACCTTCCTGTTTTGTTGTTGAATGGATTTGAGTTTGTAAATATAGTGATGTTTACTTTTTTTTCCCTTTCAGGCTTGCTAAGTTATGAACGAACTAGAATAAGAGGATGTATATATAGAAACAGTTTTACAGGGTTAGGAGCTTCTGGTACAAGCTTTCTCTATTTTCTAATACTTTGGTCAAAGATTTTTTTTGAAAATTGAAATGATTTTTATCATTCGAATGACCTTGTTTTGGTGCTGAAATGATAGTATTACATGCTATGTTACCCTATAAGCATACAGCCTTATTATTATTATTATTATTGTTTTATATGTACATAGATACTTTACATGTAGATATTTTGCTTCTCTTTTTTTTTCTTTTGCCTTGCTTATTCATGTATTTCATAGGTTATATATTTCTTGAATTATCTCATGTTTCCATATAACCATATAATTTATTACTAACATAAATCCTTAGTTTTTATTTCTATTTAAAGTTTAACTATCCAAACATTTAATTTATATTCACATGTTTTATACTTATATTTTATACTTATATTTAATATTGATAGGATTGATTTTATTTTAACTTTTCAAATCAAAGTTTCTTCCAAATATATATATATAAATTGGAAAATGTCCAAAGTCTTATTTGTTTTTAAAATGATAGGCTTGTATTTTATTTAAATTAGATTAAATACTTATTGAAATAATATTTTCGAAATCCTAGGTCGTTACATTCCTCCCCCTTAAAAGAATTTCATCCCCGAAATTTAAAACAAAAGTTAATTCAAAAGCTTTTATATCAACAATCCAAGCATACATATCATCCATACATTAACAATAAAACAAGCAGTATATCCTAACAAACATCACTAGCTATCTAAGGACACAAATTCGGATAGGCTTTCCTAAAACTATCCAGAGTTTCCCATGTACAATCTCTGGGATCTTCACTCCACTGCACTTTGGCGAGCTTCACTACCTTGCTCCTGAGTTGCCTCTCGTCTTGATCAACAATCTGAACAGGGTCTGACCACAGTCAAGTTTGGCTCGACCTCCAAATCTTCCTAGACTACTAGTTCTACCACCAGTTGTGGGTCATGGACAAACTTCCTTAGATGGGATACATGAAATACATTATGAATCCCAGACATCCGTTCTGGCAATTCAATTCTGTAGGCTACAACACCAATTCATTCCAGCACCCAGAGTGGTCTAATATATCTCGGGGCAAGTTTTCCCATCTTTCCAAATCTATTAGCTCCTTTGATCGAGGAAACTTTGACAAAGACTAAATCTTCGATCTCAAATTCTAATTGCCTTCGCCTTTTATCTACATACTTCTTTTGACGGTCCTATGCAGCTTTCATCCTTTTCTTGATAAGCTCAAATTTTGCATAAGCTTGACGAATCAAATCTGGTCCAAGCACAAGACGATCTCTCCATTCTATTCAACAGGATGGGGATCTACACAGTCTTCCATATAAAGCTTCATAAGGAGCCATCTTAATGCTCCCCTGATAACTATTATTATAAGAGAATTCCACTAGATGAAGATGGTCTTCCCACGATCCACCAAAATCCAATACACAAGCTCGTAGCATATCCTCTAGAATTCGATTAAGCCTCTCCGTCTGTCCATCTATCTGTGGATAATATGTTGTACTTAATCTCAAACTCGTTTCCATAGTTGATTGCAGAGACTCCTAGAATTTGCTGGTGAAAATAGGATCTCGATCACAGACTATGCTGACAGGAACACCATGCAATCTGACTATCTCTCGCAAGAAAATCTCTGCTAGAGAAGCTACAGTACGAGTTGCCTTAACCGGTATAAAATGGGCCCTTTTAGTAAGACGATCCACAATCACCCATATTCCTTCGTTTACTTTCTTGGTTCTAGGCAAACCGTCGATGAAATCCATCGAAATCATCTCCCACTCCCACATCGGGATTTCCAAAGGCTGCAATAATCCAGCTGACTTCTGTTGATCGCCTTTAACTTGCTGGCAGATAGCACAACTATTAAAGAATCTAGCAATATCTTTCTTCATGCCCGGCCACTAGAAAACTCCTCTCATATCTTTATACATCTTTGAGATTCCCAGGTGGATATTTAATCTGGAGCGATGACTCTCTGACAACACCTCCTGTCTTAGTTCTTTATCATTCGGAACACAAATCCTTCCGTTAATCCTCAATGTTCCTTGGTCATCAATCTCAAAACTTGAACACTGACCTTTCCTAACTCTTTTGGCGATTCTTCTCAATTTCCCATCTGATCCTTGCTTACTCGCGATTCTCTCCAGAAGAGATGGAACAACTTCCAAAAAAAAAACAGAACTGCATTCCTGCTAAGAGCATCAGCCACAACATTCGCCTTTCCCGTGGTATACAGGATATCCAAATCAAACGATGCCAAAAAATCGACCCATCGCTATTGCCTCGGATTAAGATCCTTTTGAGAGAAAAGATACTTCAACGGTTTGTGATCCGTGAATAGCTCGAACTTCTCTCCCAAGAGATAGTGTCTCCAGATTTTTAAAGCAAAAAGAATGGCTGACAACTCCAAATAATGCATAGCGCACTTCCTCTCATGTGGCTTTAATTGACGACTTGCATAGTAATAACTATACCATTTTGCATCAGAACTGCTCCCAGTCCAACTATACATGCATCTGTATAAACCTCAAATTTTCTTTTTCCATCCGGAATAAGATAGCACGGGTGCACTGGTTAGCCTCGTCTTCAACTCTTGGAAAGCTTCTTCATACTAGGGTGTCCATTTAAACTTAGCTCCTTTCTTTATCAGCTTGGTCAGATGTGAAGAAATCTTGGAATAATCCTTGATAAACTTTCTGTAGTTGCCAGCCAATCCCAGAAAACTGCGAACTTCAGTCGGTGACCTCGGCTCTTCCACTCCAGAATAGTCTCAACCTTTGCTGGATCTACAGAGATACCTTCTCCAGAAATAATGTGCCCTAAAAGTTTGACTTCCGATTTCCAAAAATGGCACTTAGAGAACTTTGCCTTCAAAACATGACTTCTCAAAGTCTCTAACACAATTCTCAACTGCTGCTTGTGCTCTTCTTCAGACTTAGAGTAGACCAGAATATCATTGATGGATACCAGAACAAACTTATTCAATACATCTCGAATGACTCGGTTCATCAGATCGACAAAGTAAGCAGGAGCATTGGTTAACCCAAAAGGCATAACCGACCACTCATAGAAACAATTTGGTCCCCTAAATGTAGTTAAGGCAATACTATCCTCAGCTACTGTTAATTGATGGAAACCTGAAGCTAAATCCAATTGGGAAAAGATTGAAGCTCCATGCAGCTGGTCAAATAGATCATCAATACGAGGAAGAGGATATTTATTTCGAATTGTCACTTTGTTCAATTCTCTATAATCCACACAGAACCTTAGCGATCCATCTGATTTAGTGACAAAGACCGCAGCAGAACCCCAACAAGAAAAACTGGGCCTAATCAACCCCTTCTCAAAAAGATCATGAGTTTTCTTAACTAACACCTCCCTCTCCCTAGGAGCCATCCTCGTACTAGGCTGAATCACTGGTACTGCTCCTGGAACCAAATCAATGCGAAGCTCTATCTCTCGGTACGGAGGTAAACATTTGACTTCCTCTAATACATCTAGAAAATCTTGGACCACATCGATATCTTCAACCTTCTCCTCAGAATTCTCAACTCCATGTAAAAGACTACTCAACTGAATTCCAGAATTATCACACGTCACTTTAGCAATTCTACCAAGATCGGTTTCCAACGAAACTTTTCTCTCATTACAATTCAGAACAGCTTTATACTTATCAAGCCAATCCATCCCCAATAAGAGGTCAAATCGCTTAAAATTCAACACATAAGGGTCACAAGAAAAACTATGGGACAAATAGGAAATCCTCAAATCCTTACAGATCATATCTAATTTGGTTACCCCTCATATAGGATTAGATACAAAAGGTGGGACAGTCTACAGTACTAGGGGTAAGAAAATTTGTAGTAGCCATGAATGATATTTCAAATGCTTAGGAAGTTTCAACATGAGAAAGAGAATGAGATAAAATGGAAAAGAAATTAGGGAAATTAGTTTCTATATAAATGGAATAAGTGAAATTACTAATATATCCTTGTATCATGCCCTCCATTAGCTTCATGCCCCTCACCACCCTTGTTCCCTCCATGTTTCCATATGTTTTCCTCTTGTCCTCCTCTTATGTTCCTAAGCCAACATAATATTAAATACCTAAAGTACTAAGAGTGGTCAAAATGTCAAATCATATCTCTTAAGGCATCTTTTAGTTTATACATGTATATGCTCAAGTATATCCAACTTTGCATATACTATTATACACTAAATTATTTACATTTTGAATGTGTATGAACTTAACTAGAGTTCATAACATTTCCGATAACTTTTAGCTGACAAAAAATCAAAAGTTTAGGATACGAATCCGATTACATTTTCGATCTTTCTTCGAACTAAATATTTTTGTAAACAAATTTTGAAAACTATTTCACCATCATTATTTATTATTAAAAAGAGTTTTATTTTCAATTATAATATCTCCTATTTATATATTTAAAATTAATTAAATATTCACAAATCAAAGTAGTGAAATTCCGGGTCGTTACATTTAACTTAATACACACCTACACTAACGACTTATGCAAGCTCATATTTAGGGTCGAACAACTAATCAAACCTCAAAAAACTAACGATTGACTAATAACTACTAGAACTATTCCACATAGGTTTCCCTATAAATTTCCACCATGGGACTACATTCCCTACAACCATGATTATGCGTAACTATTCTAACGTAGGTTTTCCTACAATTTCCATCATGGGAATACATTTTCTATAACCGTGACTACACATTTCCTAGTTGTGCATTAAGGAGGAGCCCACAATGGTGATTCTCTTAAGTGTCTCACATTGCTACATCTTTGTCCACCTCTCAATGATAATGTAATGCTTCTTATTGCATCGCGTCGGCATACATTAACAACACATCATCATGTCGTGTCACCATGAATACTAAGGAACTCCCATAGTGCCGAACCACACACTCAATTAGGCATCATCATCAGTGTTTCACGACCAATGTAGAACTTCCCATGTACAATTTGTGATAGAATTTCCCTAGTCCAAAATCGACCCTACTGAATAAATAACATCTACCCAGTCCTGCAACGTCCTAATTCCCTACATAGGGAACTAGCTTCCCAACTTATACTAACATCCATATATACATATATATAATATATACATGCAACTATTTTTATTTATAACTTAGGACTTATGCCGAGATTCATACTATACTCAGAAAATACTGACATTGTAGTGTCGATCGCTCGTCATTGTTTACAATTTTTAATTTTATTATCGTTCCTTTTGTTTATTAACTTTTCGATTTCACTAAACATGCAACTTTAATTACAGTTAACCAAACTTGTGAATCTGTACTCTATAATGGTTAAAACTTCATATTCAATTTGAATTTGCAGTAAATCAGTTTAACGTAGATTCAACCTCAACATCGACATGTTATATCAATGCTTATCAATTCGAAAAAGATGTGTATACTCAGATTTATCGGTTTCTTGTTAACATTAGTCATATCTAGATTAGAAAAAAGTACAATATTAACTATACAACTCAATTAAATAATATTTCTAATTCAAATTCTAACAGCCTAGATCAAATAGAGTATACTAAAGTTAGTTGTATGAAAATCATCTAATTAACCAAGAACCCATATACCTCAAATCAAAGCTATTCCTTTCATAATCTACTTGGAATCTCCTTCTGTTCACTATATAGGTCTCCTCTTGATTTAGTCTTGTTCAATCTCTCCATTTTTATTTTTATTTAGAATTTTGAAGAAAGTTTGATTTGAGAAGGAAGAGAATTTTTTGACAGAATTTTGACGTATTGTAATGAAATCTAGGTTCTAACAATTAGCTTAAGGTTGCGTTTATAGAGGTAGAATCTCTTCTCAACCACTAGATTAGTTATTACCAAAGCTGTACCATTCAACTGCTTAAAACACTCTTCCAGAATCGATAACCAGTTGACTGCTTAACCTTTCGTGGTCGACTGCTTAACCTTTAGTCGACTGATCGTGGTCGGGTTATCGATTCATGGAGCTTCTTAATTAATATATTTTTCTTTCCTTATTTATTTATTTATTTATTTATTTAACTATTTCCAATTCCAATCCTTCGAACGTTAATATCTTTTCCATATTAGCTCTGTTTTCAAAACATTATATATGAAGTTGTCTAGAAAATGGCCACAAACCCAACGATACAAGTTTCGTAGCCAAATCCAGATGTTTGTAAAAATTCTATTTTTACACTTATGTTTAATTTAGCCATTTTCTTAAATTTTTACTTAAATATTCAAGGTGTTACGACATATAAATGTTTTAGGATGAAAAACAGGGATTTGTAATGTACGATACTTCAATGAAATTAGTTCATTTGAAATAAGCAAGTAGACCATAATGCAAGATCGTATATTCAATACGATTGATTGTGATAAGGATCTTATTATGTTAGCTGATCACTAAACCAATGGTTATAAGATATACCAAGGATATAATCACTGAAATGTCAGTTTGATTAATTTATGAAAAGTGCAACTTATTCAGCATCCTTAAATATTAAGGATAACCGAATGCAATTTCATAAATAGTTCATTATGGTCTTGTAACACGGGTTTCCATTTTAATGGTTCAACCATTTTCAAAGAAAAGAATATGTATAGGAGTAGTTGTAAAATAGGCGTGGTTTGGATGAAGAGGGTGAATGGTCACCTCTGCTTCATAAAGAGACCTAGGAAATTATAATTGTATAAAATTCTACATGTTACTTAATATGGAATGAGAAATGTGGTTTCTATTTCAATTGTATTTTCATATATAGAACTAAAATTATTTCTATGAGTTTAAGATATTTGATTGAAAACTCTAGACTATAAACTAAGTAAAGGAAATAAATAACCCATTATAAGTAGTTAAATGGAGCCTCATATTTCATAGGCTATTATGGTAATGGAAATAGTGGGAGCATGTCATGTAATACTTTTCAGTTAATGCATCAAGTTACCAAAAATTATTTCTGTAAATGTTGTAATGTTATTTACAAATAATAATAATAGTTTCAGTATTAACTAAAATCACATATTGTTTTATTCTATTATGAATAGTTTGAATATTTATTAAGAAATATATCTTTTAAAATAACAATATTTGTTGCATTAGCTGTATAACATATAGAAGTGTCTAAAATTTAAACAATTATTTTTGAGATTATAGACTAAGCCATCTTATGGAGGAATAATACTTTATATCATATGATTATGAATCATATGGTGCTGATGAACTACATCTTAAATGATTAAAGACAAAAGCACTCATTCAGTGGGAGCGACTAAGAGTTGGTGAACTCTTAGAATTGATACATATAAATGTATGCAAGCGTGGGTCTAATGATACTAAAATAGTATCACGTAGTTTGTTAAATTCACCAACAAATTATCGTAGACATCAACATATGTATTTGACATATATATAGTATGCATGTGATAAGTTCATAAAATATAAAACAGAAGTAAATAACATGACATGTAAAAGAAAATAAAATGATTTTATTTGATCAAATAGGTGAGCGTACTAGAAAGGATATCCAAATATTCCCAAAACGAATAAGATTCAATTTCAAAAGTCACTACATCATTTTAGAATGAAGTGTATTGGAAGGGGTATATGGACTTCGTTAAATTAATGACAAGTGAGATTGAGTTAAGTTCTTTTTGCAAGGTTGTGTACATAAGAATAAGTACATAAGGTTAAAATTAATTTCACCTAAAACATAGTTTACGAGATTATAAAGATAAGATTTGATGACAACCCCTACATAATCCAGGTCAAGGAGTTGATAGGTTATATGATTAGAGAGACCACATGTAATACTTGTTCGTAAGGAATCTTGTGTAGACCACCCAAATGAGATTGAGACCAACTAATATTGATTGACAAATTTATGTTGTGAATATAATATTTGTAAACTTAAAAACAAAATAAGTTTTATACATATATATAGACGATCCATAAAATATTTATGAATATCTATTCTATTGCACTAAGAAACAATTGTTATTTCAAGAAATACTAACTTCATAATGAATGAATTTCTTCTAAAAACTATTTGTAATAAAATGGATTTGGACACAGCTAACTAGAATGTCTAAAAAGTGCTCCCATACATTAAGAGAAACTATGATCTTCTTATCAACGCCGAGAAAAGAATTCCTTTGGTTGTTAGTAAGCCATTAAGAATATTAACTTTACTATATGGCATGATGTGAAAATTCGAAATGGATTCCATATACATAATCAAATTCTGATTTTGATGGCTGCACTCAAAAGGATACGATCCATCGACTATAGAAGTGTCTTTGAGAAGAACACCGTTGCAGTTGTAATATAGTAAGTTATATTGAGAGAATGACATTATAAGTTTCAACTATTGAAATTATTCTAGCATATTCATCATTCAACATATTTAAGTCAATTTGGATTTTACTCACAAAATTGTTGCTTAATATGATTTTGAGTTTTGGCATATGTATATTGGAATGGAAATTCTAAAAAATGTCTTAGAATATGTTAGTTGCTCTTAATAACCAAAGTGTATATTGTCAGTATGCGCAATTTTGAGTTGGTGGGTATTGGATGTGATCCAAGAAATGATACGAAAATATTATTCGATATGCTTTAGAGTTAAGCAAGTATGTTAACAAAGAAATTAAATCATTTGATTTTTTTCTACAAGAAGGAATATTAATATATGCCAAGCCATTTCTAAAAACTATAAGTATATAAAAAACTTATGATTATTAATTATGTATTCGTGTTAAAACCATTTTAGTTTGGTTATTTAATTCTTCGTATAGGATTTGAAAAGACATCTTTAATAATCAGTATAAAAGGATGTTGGGAATGTTCCAAGATGATATACATAGATATATAGATATTGTATTAAATTGTTTAATATGAAGCATGTAAAATGGTGTTCTTATGAGTTAGCAATAGTAATAATCATACATGCAATATTGTTTGCAATATCACACTTTGCTTATGTGTTTGATATATAGAGCATGTATCAAATCCAAATTAAGATTGCTATATAAAAATTTAGAGTGCTCTCAAGTATTTATGGAATACTATAGAATTATTCATAGAAACACTGAATTCATTATAAAGGAGTGGGCAAAATTGAACTTCATAATTGATATCGAGTATAATATAGAAATCCTAAATTCATACTCATTCTTAAGTTAACAACTTTGAGTTGAAAATGTTTCGAGCAATATGTAGGAGCTGATTTGACCAAAGAATAAGTACACCCCTTGAATAGTGCTGCAATAAAAGTAGTATAAATAAATACACAAATTTTTAACTGACCTAATGGTGATCCCAAATATTGAGAATCTCATGACATAATTATATGATATTAATACTGTGATACATTACGTAAGAAACTAGAGCTTACAAAAAGTCAAGAAACTAACTCCAAAAAGTTCTGCATGATAAAGGCAGTTTATTAGCATTTGAGAGAGTTGACTGAAAGAGTAGATAAATTAAACAATATAGCATATCCGTTCAATAAGACACTCGCTCAATCAGTTTTGAGAAAACCGATCGAAAGAATGAGGAAACCATTACAT
The DNA here is from genome assembly GCA_030765085.1 of Allium cepa. Lineage (NCBI taxonomy): Eukaryota > Viridiplantae > Streptophyta > Magnoliopsida > Asparagales > Amaryllidaceae > Allium > Allium cepa. The sequence goes on along the minus strand of JASFAV010000025.1, from coordinate 1,037,273 downwards.
AATTGACCCCAAGTGCAAGTAGGAGTTTATAGGGTAAGGCATATGCCCCTAAGAGAATTTGTTGCATACATCTAACTTTGTAATCAATCTTGTTTATAAAAAAAAATTGATTTCTTTTATATACTTCGTTATATGGTGATATAATTAATTAGTAAATAATTTACAGTAAATAAATGGAAAATATTTAAATAGTATGTTATATGATAGTAATTACAATGTATTATAGTCATTATAAATTTATCACATTAAAATAACATGTTTTTTTAAATACTCCTATTTAAGATGCTTTCGATAAAGGATATCAATTCATCCGTTAAGACTAAAGTATGTAGCGCTCTTAAATTTTTTTTCCAATATATTACTCATATCCGCTGGAGGAACCAAGGGGTTTCGTGTTAATAGTTATTGGATTACCATGGAATGACTTCCTCGATAGTTTTTTGTTGGTTAATATAACTAAGACCAAACAGAGTATCTTAAAGTGAAAATATTACATATTTCTCTCGACTTGAGATACTGCTGAACTTTAATGTGGATAATACATATTGATTATAGTTAAATTATGGCATGACATCCATCTCAAACGACTATAGTGTCTCTAAGTTTGTGACAACCCTACATTTCAAAAGGTTTAAATTGGCAATAATCTACACATGTTGAACTTAACAATCCGAAATATATACAATCAGTGGGGTTAATTAAGAAAAATAAGGAAAGAAGAAGAAAGCAAACACATAATCTCGTAGTGGAATGATAAAATAAAATAATCAAATAAACATTTTATAACAACCCTGGTATTGGTGATTATGTGAAATATTAAATTATAAAAACACTTATAGTTTAATATTAAGAATAAAATGAAATAGAGAAAATTAATTTGGTTTTAAATTGTTTATTTCAAATAAACAAAATGGTTGAAGTTAAATATTGGGTTAGAATTTATTGTTTGGAGATTTGGTTAATAAAATGGAAAATATGGGAATATAAGTAAATTTGAGTTAATAAATTTACCAAGTGATGTATTTCAATATCTAATTGTTGAATTAAATCCAAATCGATGGGAATAAAATTTTAAAAACATTATTTTGAGAAATTAGAGTGAAATTAATCATTTATTGTAGTATAATTAAGTCAATGTGATAATATTCATAATTGTTGCCAATATTAGCCTTTTATTGTATATAAAAGGTAAAATATGAAGAAATATGTATTTTATTAAAATAAAAGATTAAATATTGGTTGAAAATAATATTTTAATGATTCAATAAGGTTAGAATGATTTATTGCAACTCATTTGACAAGAAAATAATTTTTATTAAGCTTGTGTTAAAAATGGTATATTTACGCTAAAATTTGTGTAGATTGTAAAATATTATCAAAAAATAGCTTTTATTATTAAAATTAAGTTTATTTTGCTCTAATAACAAGTTCATTTTCATAACAAATAATTTTACACATTTTATTTAACTTAAAAATGTAGGAAATGTGAATATAGTGTTAAAATAAGAGAAAACATGTACATAGTTTCATATTTCTCTAAGTAATTATGCTCTTGGGCTTATTTGTGTAAGATAAGTTCCATTAGCCTATCCTAGAAGCTTCTAGTTTGTGATAAAGTGTCTCTATGTGGCTTTCTTTTCTCATCTTCCTCCTCAAACAAGAGTTACAGAATAAGAAAACAAAAGCCATGGCTTTCTCTATTTAAAACCAAAATTCGCCAAATTTGTTTCGAATTAAAGATGGTAATCAATAAAACAAGAATCTACAAGGTAATCTCTAGCCAATACTGTGTAAATTTTCATCAAAAAGTGTTGAACTTATGATATGAATTATTTGTAGGGCCGTTAATTTTGTATGATTGTCTGATGTCCGTTCATGTCCGTAACCGAAATACGTCCGTCCGAGTTCGTTCGATTTTAATTTAGGGCACAAGCTAGGACAGCAAATGTGATGATCCAGAATTTTTGGCAATATCAATTTAATAATCTTTATTAATAAATAAATTGATTTGTTAATTTTATTTAATAAATTGTCAAGTTAATTATTTTAAAGGCTGATAATATTTAATTTGGAAATAATTATTAATATCTTTTCTAACAATTTTGTAAGATTTATCTTTCAGAGCTAATCAAAATGTTTTCTATTTATAATGTATATATATTGGTATATATATTGTAAATAGTAAGTCTTTAATTTAATAAGAGCTATGTTTTCAAATTATAATATATATGTGTATATATATATTTTGATTTGGAGTTATATTTTAAAATTCAATATAATAATTTTCATAACTAATATTGAAATGTTTTCCATTTAAAATGTATATATTTGTATACACTGAAATGGAAAAGTATTCGTTTGAGTTTAATAAAATATTTACAAACTTTAAATATATATACATATTTTGTAATTTAGAAATTATAAGTTAACACAATACTTTTCAAAGGTATTTGGAATTTAAATTGTTAACAAAACTAATTTCTTATTTATTTAAAAGATATATTTTAGCTTACGTTTAAAATAGGATTTAATTAAAAGCACATTTTCCTTTGTTTTCAATAATTCTTTCATTTAAAAAAAATCAAACATAAGACAATTTGTTTTGTAAAAATATATAGAGTTAAAATAAAATTTACAAAACATATATTATATTTAATTGGATCAAAGCATAAGTTTTTTATAAACAAATATTTACATAAATCCACATTTGTATATTTATTAAAATTTAAAAGCTTATTTATAAAGAGACAAACATTTTATGTACATTTAAATATATTGCATAATTATATATGGCTTAAATGATTTAATAAAAGGAAGTTTAAAACTTGTAAAACAATGATAAAGCATCTTCAACACCTGTAAGTATAAGGAGGGGTTATTTCAACAATTGTAAGCCAAATATCACATAATTTAACAAGTGTCAAGCTAATGTTTTTCTTTTTAATTTTGAAATATATGAAAATACACAAAAAGAAAATTTAACCAGGTTTTTTTCACTTCTCCTCTCAGCAACTTTCTTTCTTCTTAAAAACAAACAGTAGAAGCAAAACTTGAAAAGAAAAAGAAAACCATAAAATTAAAATCTAAAGCGAAAGTAAAAAATATAAAACCTGGAAATCCAAATATGAGAAGGAAGAATCAAAAGAAGATCAAGGGCAAATTCAACATCAGTTCAAATTTTCAAATGCAATCTGAGATTTTGCAAATCAAAAAAATGAAGATTAACAACAAGCTTCAAGCTAAAGATGCAATAGCAAAACAATTCAAATTCACCAAAACAAAAGAAGTTCAAAATCAAACATCAGCAAGCAGGAAACAAGAAAATGTAGTCTTTGGTTATAAAAATGGTGAGTAACCTTTTTAAAAACAGTTTGATTTGGATTAATTTTAATGCATGTGATGATATTTGGTTGTATGAAAGTGCTTCAGCCTGAAATCATTTGAAAATTTAAATGTATGTGAGTATGTCTGTTTACACACACACACACACACACACACACACACACACACACACACACACACAAAAGATCTAGTTCTCTGTTATTCACGGTCTCTGATTTGCCTTCAAAAATTCAAATATCCCAATCGAGACAATATTAGACTTTGATATCTAAATGAAAGTTGTTTCCTAAGGTATGATGATGATTTTAAAAATAGTTTCAGAGTTTAAAATTCAATAAATTATTTTTAAAAATGACACAATAGTGGAAAATATATACATATGTTAAAAATCAATCAATGCAAATTCTGTTTTGAATTGCATGAATGAATTAGTGATGGGAAATCATGATTTTTAATATGCATTTCATGATTTTTAGGTTGTTAACTTATGGGAATTATCGAGATGATCATTTTGGGAATTTTCAAAGGTTGCCGTTGATCGACACGGTGGTAGAGGTCGAATTCTCGGTCGAAGCTAGCTGGAGTGTCGCGGATAATGGGGAAAATAGCCTCTTATTTTTTCAATGGCCACGGTGGCCAGGTTGGGTCGATTTAGGGATTAGGTAAGCATTTTGATCGCGGCTGAACTTCTGGTCGTATGGCTTCGGTGGCGCGTCGTTGGCGATCGCGTTAGGGGAGTTAGGTGCTGGAGGTCGAGACAGAGTTGTGGGGTGGATGGCGAGGCTTCTCGAGGTCAAAGGCATCAGAATAGTGAAGATTTCCGGCCATGATGGTTTCAGCTGTTGGTTTTGATTGGCTCGTTTTCGTTTCAATTGAGTTTCGTTCGATATGGGTTCACGAGAGTGCTTGCATGGGTAGGCGTGATTGTCGATAGTCACTGCAATGACCTACGATGGTCGGAGTTGCTGGTGTACGTGCATCACGTGCACGTCATGTCTGGGAGTTGAGTAGCTTGGGTTGGTTCTCGTGCGAGTGTAGGAACGTCTCGAAGCAGATTAGGTAAGTGGTTGACTCGAGACTGGCTTGAGTTTTTATTGTGCTTGACTCGGGTTTGACCCGAGACGTTTTCCAGTTTTTAATCTAAGCTAAGTTTGTAAAAAAAAGTTTTGAAGGTAGAATAAGTTTTCGGTAATTCAAATTTAAAATATTCAATCAAAAGTTTTAAGTAATCCAAATAAGTTTTAAAATGTAACGATTGGAATTTTACGACTCACAAAGATCGACATTAATACGTCCACTGTATCAACTGCCAAGCAATCGAAGGCCAAAAAACCGAATTGTTAGGGTTAAAGAAGAAGAGGTAGAAGAAGATAGAAAGAAGAAGCAACAGAAACAATATCAGAATCTCACAATTCGCAGCGGAACAACATATATTAGATAAATGAATAATCTTTAAATCAAAAGAATTGTACATTTTATACATTTCATCACATTACATTACAGTATCAGAGTTTACAACAATAAACAGCGGAAAAGAAATACTATATACTAGTTGATACGCCATGTCATCCAGCTTGCCTCCAGATCTCCACAGCATCTCCTTAATTCCAGAATGACCTGATAACCTGACTCTAGGCTGCCCGTATGGAAATTGGTGGGCACCCAGAGTTGAGGAAGGGAACAATAAATTCTAGGTCAGTCATGGGACTGGTGTGAGAACTTAAAACAGTTTATCTTTAAAAACAAATAAAGAAATATTTTAAAATAGATACGCAATGCTTTTGGAAAATGAAACTACCATAAGGCCTCGCGCGCACACACACAATGCAAACACAGAATCGGAGGAGATTTCTCCATATGATAGTCAAACATGCTTGATACGCAAATTTCTTTGATATTATTACTATAAGTGCACAGTGGTAAACCTTTCGAAAGTATAATATAAATCTTAGCCAACATAGATATTTCGTACTATGCCTACTATAGCTACCATCTAAACAGTGGTGACCACCATAAGTAAATGGCAGGTTCTACAACTAAAACCATACAAGGTGCGTATTGGAGTTTGGATTTCCAACAAATGGTCAGGCCAAGGAACTTCCCATTGCCACATGGGTACGCCTCTGGAAAGACGCCCCAAGAACCTAACCGGATCTCTGCCAACACAAGGCCGGGTTTCCTCTAGCTAGGTAACTACTGAAACGAGTATGCCATCCCCTGGTCATAACCGACCTAAATCCTGGGGTCACCAACAACCACAAAGAAATAAATTTGCAGCAACCACATAGGTTAAGTATTTGGACTCCATACCATAATACCACCTCTAACCAGAAGGAAATGAACATACCCTATGGGGGCATGGTCCCCAAATAACCTTGCTGCATTCTTCCTGTTTTGACCATTTCCGGGGTGTGAGGTTCGACGAAGTCTCGTCCACAAGGCTACGCTTTTTATAGAAGCCACGCTTTGATCAACAAATGATCAGTAGAACTCAGCATGCCACGTTACCAAATTGGGAATATATCCTAGTAACCATCAACTACATAACCTCTGAGCTCTTACATCTTAGAGAAGGGTGTTAAGCTAAAAGAGTAAATTCTCCGCCACCAACAGAAATGTATTTGATGGAAACCAGCTTTACATCTCAAACTGTAATGTCAGACACACATCCATACAAGTCCGTTTCGGGATCAAACAGAACTGAAGGCACTTCCAAAGAAGCCCTTGCAAATCCGGATATTCACTAATCACGTCCGGAATTCCCATCACAAAGGGTGATAAAATCTCTATATCGAAGATCAGCCGATGAAGAGACGTTCGACGGTAATCCTTCCATTTTCGAAAATATCAGGTCTTCAACACCGGTCTTCAAATGCTACCCATTACAATGTATCACTATTTGTAATGGGATTTATGACCCAAAGGTCCTCCCCGTCTAAACGAATAACGAGCGCTTATTTTAAAATAAGTGTAGCATTCAAATTCAAGCAAATCACAACAAATACCCATTTAAAGGTAAATATTGATAGTCGGTTATTTAACTATCAATATATATGCACAACATCACCAGATTCCAAATAATTTCCCAAATTATTTATTTTTCAAAAATATCTTTACAAGATATATTCTCAAAACCTTTCACTTCATATTGGAAAACATTTCCATACTTATTCAATAATAAGTAATTCACAAATCTGTTTATTTTCAACATTTGGAAAATATTCAATATACTTAAATCACAATTAAGTATATATTTTATTCTTTAAGGAAAACATTATCTTAAACACATTCATTTGAGTCAAAACGAATGTTGCGTAAAACATCGTTACGACAACCCAAAATCACTAGCATATGGATTCGAAATTAAGATAGATATATAAATCCCAATACTATATAAAACATTTCATTTCGAAAATCATTTACTATAACTACAGTGTTATAGTCCATCTTTTCCTTATTTCTCAAAAATGTCTATTTCAACAATGAATGTTGAAATCTATGGTTTCGATCCTTAACACATTTTAAAACAACTTCAAATCGTTTTAATTCTATTTAAAGATTACTTCCTAAAACATTTCTTTACTATATTATACATTGTCCAAAATCGTGAATATAAATCGTTTACCAAATTCAACCGTTCTACATATTTAATTAAAGGATTATTCACTGTCCAAAATCGTGGATATATCTCCTTTAATAAACTTTCATACTTACTTATCAAATTCAATTGATTTCGGATTTATAAAACAACGTTTATAAATTCACATATATATTTTATAAAAACTTTAACTTATAAAATCCCTTAATTAACAAATTCTATTTATATCTCTTTTAAATGCCAAAATCCAATTTATAAGTTAATTACATATAAATCTTTTATTTTACCAAATCTATTCATTTTATAACTTCACAATTGATAAATCTACAAATTTTCATTCACTTATGAAAACCATTTATACTTCATTTTAACACTTATAGAAAATCGTTTTATGTTTGTGTCAAAATTGGGCACAACACTCTTCGGGAGTCGTTGAAGAGATAATAGTCAAGAATGAAAGTTCAAAACAGATATTATCTAACAAAAACTCCAATCAACAGTAAAGGAAATGCGTAGACAATCGATTTATAGTGGTTCGGCGTGTTGCCTACGTCCACTGTGAAGTTTTTTGATATTTTATTGATTCTCTTTCAATGTTTACAAGTTGTTACAGCGATCAACAGCAAGTTACAACTGGAAATTCGAAATCATCAATCAAATTATGATGTAGGATGATGGAGATCTTGATCCGGCAGAGTCTGGGCGCTTCAGAGTCAGAAGATCCCTTTTCTGTTGGCCCTGGGGCTCTATTTATAGGCGTAGGCTGCTGATATTCCGCTGAAAACTCGGGAGACCACTTCTTGCACGTGAGGGGGCCCACACGCACGGTCTCAGGAAGTTTGGGCCCACTTTGGCATCGGTTCGAACTCCATTCGAACCGATCAAGAATTCATCCAATCAAGGTGAAATTTGGCGTGGACATTCTTCAACATGTACACAAGCTTCAGTGAAAATTTCGTGGCATTTGGATCAATAGGTTGGAGATATCTTGGATTCGAAATTGGGTTTTTGGCATAGCTGTCTGGTTCGAACCCATGTATTCGAAACGATGGTTTCGAATCCATCAGGGCACGCGGCTTCGTGGTGATGTGGAGCGCAGACTTCGAATCGATCCGGACTTCCCTCCGTGTTGACCGCTTCGACTCCATGTATCTCGGCGCATTCGAACCGATGGAAGACACGTCATCGTGGTTGGTTGACCCAGTGGGTTCGAACGAAGTTACACAGGATGGGTTCGAAGATGGTATCACAGATGGGTTCGAAAGAAGGCCTCTGTGATGGGTTCGAAGCATGGCTTCTGTGATGGGTTCGAAATTGTGTTCCTTGGATGTACATGAGCTCTGCAAACCCTCCATGGATATGAGGCACATGGATTCGAATACGATGGAGTCGAAGGTAATGGAGTCGAAGGCGAGGCGCTTTGATGGTTTCGAAACCGATGGGTTCGATGTCCTTCGGTTCGAAGGTGATGGTTTCGAATGGCGCATGACGATGGGTTCGAAGACGCCCATCTTGATGGGTTCGAATCCAGCATGTTCCCTCCAAGTTGAACCGATCATAGCTTGAACATGCGAACTCAGATTGACTTGAAATTTGAAATGCTGACTCCTGTGGTCTTTCTTGCCGTGTCCTATCAATTGTAGCTCAATCTGGACTCGGATAAAATTCAGTGATATCCATGGCGAAAGGAAGTACGATCAACCTCTGAGGCGAACTGTCCTTCGCTTTTCGATCAATCTCTTGGTATCGCGGCTTTGCCAAAAAGCAGGATAACATTTTGCCCCCCAAAGTACGTCTTGTGGGAACATGACGTGCTTTGAATAGCTGCAATCTCTCTCTGAACAATCATTGCTCTCTTTTTTGTCGTAACTCGTATGTTGTACTGCTGTAACCTTGCGTTGATATGATTGATTGCTGTATAATAGTGCTTAGCCGTTGGCTGTCGCATTTGTAACAGGATGAGTGTTTGATCCCTGTGAATATTCAAAATCGAACGTTAGTCCAACATGTATGCGCATATGTTAATTTGACCCTTGTTAACGTCGTGCGTCCACGAGTTGTTGTCAGTTTGGTTAGCTATAGAATTTCGTATTGATTCTCTCCTGAACCAACTTTGAAATTTGAATTGAGACAACGCTTGGTGGTTGTTTTGAAAGGTTCCTTCGTATCGATCCTCTCCTGAACCGATGTAGAAGGTTAAAGGAATCGAATTTGTATTGTGCGAGCGTAATGTTTCGAACCGATGCATTCGAGCATTGATGGGTTCGAAACCCACGTTTGTATGGACGCGGTACGCTTGCTGCTATGATGGATTCGAAATTGACATTCGAACCGGTCTGAAAGGATGGAGTACACTTGTGTAGTGATGGGTTCAAAATTGACATTCGAACCGATGTGAAGGGATGGTTTCGAGACTTTTGTTCGTGGCAGTGGTCCGGGTGCTTCACACGATGGAGCCTCAAACGTATGGGTTCGAAAGTGGATTTCGAACCGGTTCTGCATTCTGACCTGTTGTAATCGGTCAAGTCCACCGGCACGCGAATCGACCCAGTCATCTCCAACCCCCTATATAAATAGCAAAGACCTCGGCACTTTTTCACTTTTTACTTTTACTCTTGCTTGCTTTTTACTGTGCTCTTCATCGTTTCGGAGCTCCAAAAGAGAAAACACAGTGTCGCTCTTTCGAACCATTCAAGATCCGAATCTTCAATTCCTTGAATTCATCATCCAAACTAGGTAATTAGCCTCGGATTCAAATGGCGAAGTTATTTCAAACCCATTTCTTTTTATCGATTGCGTAGCCTCGAGATTGGCAAAACCAGATCTGGTTTGGGAGGGATTCGAACCGATGCGTGGGCTCGAGTTCGAATCGATGACGGTGGCGTCTTTTTACTGGATTTCGAATCGATCCTTGGAATGTCCTAGCTGGGGTGTGCAGTTCGCACCGATCGAGGGATTCGAGGGATCCATTCGAACCGTTGGGTTCGAACCCATAGGCTATCGTTTCGAAGTCCACAACTTCGTATCGATACGAAGTGGATCGGTTCGAACGTGAGTGATGCGGAGTTGTGGTTTTCCCATCGGTTCGAACTCGTCATCTGTTTATCGGTTCGAAGCGCGTCAGGATGGGTTCGAACGCATGGGTTCGAAGCGACGTCAGGATGGGTTCGAAAGAAGAGATGTTCGGTTGGGTTCGAACGAAGTCCTGGTGATGGTTTCGAACCCTACATGATGGATACCAAAATTTGAAATTCTCCAATCATAACTCCGACGAGCTTCATTCCTGCATATTTGGACATATTAAACTGCATACATGGCTACCTTTTGAAGCTCGTCGATGGAACTATAACAACTTCTACCCGAACCGACTTCCATCATGGAAACGGACTTGTGATGACGGTCAGCGATGACGGTCATTACAGCTGGACTCCGTAGCCTTGTCGTTTGCATATTTCTTTAACTCTGCAACATTTATTCAAGTAATGCATGTCACTGCACAGCACACACTCATACACGCTACACTGGGGAACGCATGGGTTTTTGTCATCTAACGATGGTTTCTCATGAGTTAGCTAGTTATGGAATCGTCAAGTTCACAGCAGCAGGAGACTCAAGTTACAGTCTCTCCGAGGGTAGAGATTCCGGATATTGACCCTGAGATTATTGGTCCAGCCCCGGATGAACTTCCCGATGTGTCATTCATTGCCAATCCATCAGATTCCGTTCCGTCCAATATCTCTGAAGACATGTTGGGGAGAATATGTTTGAGACACGGCCTGTCGCTGGATGATGTGCTACTGCCGGGGCCGAATGATAGACCGCATAATCCGCCGGAGGGATATACGGCATTTAACCGCCACGCGTGCGCGGCCGGGACACTTCCTCCATTTAACGAGTACATAAGGGAAGATTGTCGTTCTTGAGGATTGCCCCATCTCAGCTGCACCCGAACGGATATGCGTCGATCAATAGCGTGTTCATCGCATTTATGGAATATTTCCATCGACCACCGCTCCCAATTGAGATCAGATACTTGTTCAATTTCATAACTCGGGGTGATTATCCCTCCTTCACATTCCTGGAAGCGGTGAGAAACTGCCAAGTGGTTACCGGGTCCTGGACCAGGTTGAGCTATTATAGGACAGAATGGTTTTATGTCAGATGTCCTCCTGGATTTGCCCGACGATGGTTATTCAGACGTGAGTATAGCTGAGTTTGTAAATAATTACTACGGCAATTGCTGTTGAAGTGGAACTTATATTTTATCCTTTTTTACAGCGGTGATTCAGCGACCTGAGGGCGAGCACTTTAGGGAGATGGTGCGAGTGCTTCGAGAAGTCCCGAGTGGAGATAGGGATATCGACGTGTTATTGACGGATAGGAATCTCCGGGCCTGCGGTTTGATCGAACAAGGGCAGAGCATAAGCTTTGAGGTGGCACTAAGGGTCGTCTCGAAAAAACGAGTCAAGCACAAGAAACCCGGAGTTACTATAACTTAGGAAGCTGACTCCGAAAGAACCCACACCGATGATGAGCCGCTGACCGGGCCTACTGACGCAGTTCCGGATGTCGCGGAGCAGAGAAAAGGCAAGGCTGCCATGGTTAAGTCAAGTAAGAAGGGGAGATGGAAATCGGTCGTCACGGCCCGTTCTGCTCCCGGAGTTAGAATCTCGGAGACGTCTCCTCCGAGAACTGAAAATCTTTTTGAAGGGCTTGCCGATCTTCCAATCCCGGACGATGTGTCTTTTCAACATGATGCCGGGTTGGAGGAATTCCGTCGCACCCTAGAATTGAACGAGCCTCTTATTACTAGCGAGGTCGACACTTCCGGTTGGTCGGGGGGAATGCATATTCATACACATTTCACGACACTGCATAACCTTTGACTGAAACTTATCTGTTTTGAAAAGTGATTAATTATATTTTATTTTGCTTCGCAGATATCATGTCTAAGCGAGGTTCGATGCTTGGGAGTCTTCGACACGCCCGCAAGCCTTCATATTACGACTCGCGCCGACGAGAAGGGGATAGAGGTTATGATCAGGGGCGTTCTAGGCATTATGACCAGGGACATTCTGGGTATTCTAGTCACGAGAGATATGACACGGACAGGGGCTATAAGCGTCGATCGCGATCGCGTACCCCTCCTCCTTCCAGAGATCCCGTACAACCTCCTACTCATGTCCCTCATCCTTCCGAGTCTTCTCGATATACGTCGGTTTCTCAAGCTTCCCGATCCGAGGCGATGACCCCGATAGTCGCAGAGCAGCCTCCTACAGAGATCTCGGGAGAAGGGGCAATTAGACTCGCGCAATTAAAGAGGGAGTTCCCTAATATTTGTTTCGATAACTACGTCTTTCCTCCGAAACTGCAAAGAATCCCGCCGGAGGCCGAGCGGTTAGCGCTCGACTATGTGCATGACTTCTACTCCCAATACAAGGCGTGGTATAGGGCGGCCGATAAGGCATCGGCGTTGGCCTTCGAACGAGCTGCTACCATTGAAAAGCTTCAAACCGAGCTGGCTCAAAGAGACCGCATCATACAAGTGCTGAATACTGAGGCTGAATCGTCTCGAAAGTCGGAGATGGAGGCTCTTACAAAGGTCGACGAAGCTCAAGCAACCATGGATAGAATGAAAAAGGAGCACTATGTTACGGTGGAAGACATGGGCCACCGGAACACTGTCGTCACTGCTGAGCGGGATGCGGCGTTAAAAGAACTTAATGAGCTCAAGGCTAAATTTGCCGAGATTATTAAAGATAGAGATGACGCGCATAACACGGCGCAAGAAGCCTGCGAGCAAGCCGTAGCGCTTCGCACTGAAAGAGATGTGGCCGTGGCCAAAGTTCAGGCGGTCGAAGCAGAGGTGGAGGAGAAGGTTCAACATGCAAAGGCCAGGCTAGAGGCCGATATCGAAGATTTGCTCATAACTTACAACGCCAATGTGTTGAAGCACAGAAACTTGGCCTGGCTTCAAGATTACTCAGTTCACCTTCGTAGCGCCTGGGACCGATTGGTTGAGGAGGAAGAGGAAGCGCACCCAGGTGAAGCGGTCGATCGATTCGAACTGGAGAATCGGCTGCTCACAGACGATGAGAAGAAGGTTCTTCATGACGCTATCATCGCTCATGAGAAGGAAATGATCGGTGGTCGTTCCCTGGAAGTCGGAGAGGGGTCAGGCGTTGAGCACCATTCTGCTGTCACTGAAGTCACCACACCATCTTCGTCGATGCCTGTATCTGTGGTCAGTTTACAACCTGTTCCTGCTTACGACCCGGAACAACCGCGCTTATCTCCTATTCATGAGCGTACTTCCGAGGCCGTTCAGCCGTCTGCGAGCCAAACTGGGGAAGGTATTCCGAAGTTATCTCAAGCATTTTCTGAATAGAGTGTTTGTTTTGTAGCAGTTTTTTAATAACTTCTTATCTTTTGCCTAGTGACTGGAGTTGCGCCGACTGTTGTGGCTGAAGAATCAAGCAGAGGAGATAAGGCCATCGCTACCGAGACTACTGTTGTAACCGCGGTATCTGTTGAGGCGGTGCAGGGGGGATCCTTATCTGCTGACGAACAAATGGTGAGCGAACTGCTCGGTGAGCAGGGTGGTTCTTTCTCTGACTTGCCATTTATCATCGTTAGTAGCCTCCCGCCGTCCTCAAGTTCTTCGATGCAGGCCGTAGATGCCCCCAGCCAAGCCCATGCGACTCGTGATGAGGAAATTTTGGCTGAGATTAACGCCGAAATAGAGGCTGCGGGGCATAGCGGTACCGTCGGTGGCAGCACGGCGGCGCAGAGTCCAGCACCTGCTACGGTAGCACCATCGGATGGCACGGTCTCAACTTCCGTTACGGATCCAGTCCCCCCTGCTCCTCCGACAGGTAGCCTCCATGCAGATTCAAGCTCCGAGGAGGATATTGACATCATGCCTCCAGCCGAAGAGCCGCCGCTGGAGAGGAGACATTCAAAACGAAGAATTTCTGTTCCTAGTGACACTGATGATGTACCACTAGTAAGAAGGACGAAAAAGAAGAAATAAATCGGCTTCTCAAGTAGATGTTTTGGTAGATAGGTACTTGTCTCCGTTTTTTGTCAGTAGGTCGTGTATAGATGCAGGTTCGGCCCCTGCTAGTAGGCATTCTTTTTTGGAAGAACTTATCTGCGTGTAAGTCCTTGTTTTAAGTTAGTTGAAATAAAATTTTATTTCTTTGTTTCAACTCTTGTTTCATTTGTGCTTAAGTACTTGCAGTGTCTTGTTTTCGGTCCGGTGTACTTGTGGTGTTTTTATCGTTTAAGTAGAGTTCGTCTCATTTTCCAAGTCTGAAGATCTTGGTCACACGTTGTGATTGATGAATGAGTTGAACTTCGGACGTTGTATCACTTCGGTTAGTGATTAATATTTAGCTTTCGTGCCCCCCAGTTTTGGGGAACAACACTTGTATTTATGATGGTTGATCGCACTTGTTGCAAGTCTTGAGCACACGTCCGCCTTCCGGGGACTTAGAATAATTTGAGATCGATAACCTGGTTTGCATTCCAGGAGTTCGAGTGTTATTGATGCTTGTAACGTGGTTCGCGCTCCGGGAACTTGGGAATGATGTTCACATTCCAACTTGCATTCTACTAACTCAGAGTTAGTATTAACACTTTAGTTCGCACTACGGGAACTTTGACTTGGTGTTTGTGCTCCAATTCACACGCCGGGAACTTGGATAAAACATGTATGTTTGGGTTCGTACTTCAGGAACCCGGAATTGACGTTTATACTCCAACTCGCACTTCGGGAATCTGGAGTTTGCACGGATGCTTCGGTTCGCGCTCCGGGAACCCGTAACTTATGTTCATACCCCAATTCATGTTTTGGGGATCATGGAGTTGGTGTTGACACTTCGGTTCGCACTCCGGGAACTTTGAATTGATGTTTATACTCCAATTCACACTCTGGGAATTTGGAGTCCGCATTGATGGGTTGGTTCGCGCAGTGGGAACGAATTATTAAATGTTTATACTCCAATTCACGCTGCGGGAATTTGGAGCCCGTTCGCGCTCTGGGAACGAATTGTTAAGTGTTTATACTCCATTCGCGCTCTGGGAATTTGGAGTCCGTTCGCACTCTGGGAACGAATTATTGAATGTTTATACTCCAATTCGCGCTGTGGGAAGTTGGAGTCCGTTCGCACTCCGGGAACGAATTGTTAAGTGTTTATACTCCAATTCGCGCTCCGGGAAATTGGAGTCCGTTCGCACTCTGGGAACGAATTATTGAAAGTTTATACTCCAATTCGCGCTGTGGGAAGCTGGAGTCCGTTCGCACTCCGGGAACGAATTGTTAAGTGTTTATACTCCAATTCGCGCTCCGGGAATTTGGAGTCCGTTCGCACTTTGGGAACGAATTATTGAATGTTTATACTCCAATTCGCGCTGTGGAAAGTTGGAGTCCGTTCGCGCTCTGGGAACGAATTGTTAAGTGTTTATACTCCAATTCGCGCTCCGGGAATTTGGAGTCCGTTCGCACTCTGGGAACGAATTATTGAATGTTTATACTCCAATTCGCGCTGTGGGAAGTTGGAGTCCGTTCGCACTCCGGGAACGAATTGTTAAGTGTTTATACTCCAATTCGCGCTCCGGGAATTTGGAGTCCGTTCGCACTCTGGGAACGAATTATTGAATGTTTATACTCCAATTCGCGCTGTGGGAAGTTGGAGTCCGTTCGCACTCCAGGAACGAATTATTGAACGGACTGTCGTGTGTTGGTCCAGTTCAGCCTTCGATGTGTTGGCTTGCCCCCGAGCTGGGGTTTCACTTAGTGAGTGGCCGGTTGTAACGCAGTCACTCGCTATTTGAATAAATTCCATTGTTCGTTGGAACTTAGCTCTTCGTGTGTCGTGATTGTTGAATGTTGTATTCGGTGAATCACAGCTCTAGCTTGAAGAGATAGCATTTTATTTGCTGAAATGAGAAAATGTGGCAAAGTCAGTGCCTTATTGCAAATTCAAAATTCAGAACTTAAAAGAAATTGTAAAGTATTCATGGATTGAAGGAGCCTGTCAAGTGTGACAGTGACGAGGTTCTTCGTCGTTCCAGGCTTCTGAATGAGTAGGCCCGCCACTGATGGCGTTTATCACCAATCTCCCACGGGGACAAGTCGAGTCCTCCTGCCTCGGTCGATTGGGTTCATTGATTGGATTGGATGGGCCCGCATCTCTGGGCAGCGGTGTCCACACAAACCGTTCCAGTTTCCCTTCCCTGACCAGTTTTTCAACAAGATCCTGTAAGTGACGACACTCGTTCGTATCGTGCCCATAGCCTTCATGGAACCTGCAAAATTTTCCCGTCTGGGTTTGTCTTTCTGACCACGGTCTTGAAGCAGGTTTTTCATATTGAATCGCATTACGGGTCCGCAAATACAAGTCCTCCAATGAAATATTCAAAGGAGTATAACTGTCGAACTTCGGATTTTTGCATTGCGGACCGCGATTTTGATCTTGTTTTTTAAGTAGATTCACGCTCTCTCTTCGCCGAGCTTGTTTATTTTTAATGTTCAACTGAACTTTTTCGGAGCTCTCACCGGATTGTTTTATTGCAACATTGCTTTGGGTTCCTTCCGCATTTGGTCCTGCGTCAATTTGCTTCCTAGACTGTTTCGCGTCTTCCCGTCTCAGGAATTGAGCTGCTTTGGCATGGAAACGGTCCAATGATGCAGGTGGTTTCCCAGCTAGCCAATTGCCAAATTCAGAATCGGGGTCGATCCCCTTAGTTAACGCCATAAGGATGGAGTTATCGTTTGGATTACTAATCTCTGCACATGCAGTGTGGAATCTTTCTAAGTAGTGTCTGAGTGTCTCTCCGGGAGCTTGCGTGACACTAGATAGAGTGTTGACATCTTTCGGCCTTGCGACGTGCATGTAGAATTGCTCAACGAATTTTGTGGCCAGCTGGTCGAATGAGGAGATGGATCGAGGAGGCAATCGGGTGAACCACATGGTGGCGATGCCCCCCAAGGATATGGGGAAACTACGACACTTCACAGCGTCGTCGGCTCTGGCAGCAGTCATTGACCATTCATATTTTAGAATATGTTGGTTGGGATCGGAGTTTCCCTCATACATGGGCAGAGTGGGCATTCGGAATCGCCGTGGGGGTTCAGCATTAAGAATGTCGTCCGTAAAGGGAGTGTGACTTCGGGAAACTCCCCAATCGTCGTTTGTGAATCCCTGACTCTCACGGATCATCTGACGTATCATAGTTGAAAGATCCGGCATTTGCGCCGGAGTATGGTCACGTTCCATACTTCGGGTTTGAACCGGATATCGTTGACGGTTCACATCCTGCCTTCTCGGCTCATAGTCCTCTGGGACGTACGGTTCAGGAGTACGTCCGCTATGACGACGGTCTAGGTCCGACTGGTCTTGAGCGTCGACCCCTGGTTCAGCCGCAACGCTAGTGGTGCGGTATTCTGCGGCGTGATGAGGAACAGCGCCTCCTCCTGAGGAGGGTCCGGTTTGGAAACTGGCTGACGGACCAACTATTATTTGTCCAACGGTCAATGTCGGTTGGTTTCCAGCCGATGGCATACGACTCCCGTCTAACCGGGGTCGTGGAGGTCGATTATGATAATCAGAAGATGAAGAACTTTCGCTGGAAGAGCGAGAAGCACGATCTCTCATGGGTCTTTTTCGTTTTTGGCGATCCAGCTTGTTGATTAGCTCAGCGTTAGCGCGTAGCTGTTCTTCTAGTTGTCGCCGACTCTGGGTCAACTCTTGAAGTAACAACTGCAATTCTTGTCGGGTAACCGGACCCGACGGTTCTGAGTGCCCAGCGGCATCTTGATTAGGAGGAGGTAGAGGGGCAGGATTCTGTCTATCCTGTCCTTCTTGATCGATGGCGTTTGAGGTGGTTCTTGTGCTAACCATCTTTAGAATTGAGTTCCTTTCCTAGACTTTGTGCAAATCTGAATAGAAGGGAAGGAAGTTGGATTTAACGATCTGGATCTCTCTCTTAGATTTATTCAATCCGGTATCGATGACAGATCCAACGAGCAGGAGAAAATCTAGGTTTTCTCAGTGAAAGCACCAAAGTGTTTGTGTCAAAATTGGGCACAACACTCTTCGGGAGTCGTTGAAGAGATAATAGTCAAGAATACAAGTTCAAAACAGATATTATCTAACAAAAACTCCAATCAACAGTAAAGGAAATGCGTAGACAATCGATTTATAGTGGTTCGGCGTGTTGCCTACGTCCACTGTGAAGTTTTTTGATATTTTATGATTCTCTTTCAATGTTTACAAGTTGTTACAGCGATCAACAGCAAGTTACAACTGGAAATTCGAAATCATCAATCAAATTATGATGTAGGATGATGGAGATCTTGATCCGGCAGAGTCTGGGCGCTTCAGAGTCAGAAGATCCCTTTTCTGTTGGCCCTGGGGCTCTATTTATAGGCGTAGGCTGCTGATATTCCGCTGAAAACTCGGGAGACCACTTCTTGCACGTGAGGGGGCCCACACGCACGGTCTCAGGAAGTTTGGGCCCACTTTGGCATCGGTTCGAACTCCATTCGAACCGATCAAGAATTCATCCAATCAAGGTGAAATTTGGCGTGGACATTCTTCAACATGTACACAAGCTTCAGTGAAAATTTCGTGGCATTTGGATCAATAGGTTAGGAGATATCTTGGATTCGAAATTGGGTTTTTGGCATAGCTGTCTGGTTCGAACCCATGTATTCGAAACGATGGTTTCGAATCCATCAGGGCACGCGGCTTCGTGGTGACGTGGAGCGCAGACTTCGAATCGATCCGGACTTCCCTCCGTGTTGACCGCTTCGACTCCATGTATCTTGGTGCATTCGAACCGATGGAAGACATGTCATCGTGGTTGGTTGACCCAGTGGGTTCGAACGAAGTTACACAGGATGGGTTCGAAGATGGTATCACAGATGGGTTCGAAAGAAGGCCTCTGTGATGGGTTCGAAGCATGGCTTCTGTGATGGGTTCGAAATTGTGTTCCTTGGATGTACATGAGCTCTACAAACCCTCCATGGATACGAGGCACATGGATTCGAATACGATGGAGTCGAAGGTAATGGAGTCGAAGGCGAGGCGCTTTGATGGTTTCGAAACCGATGGGTTCGATGTCCTTCGGTTCGAAGGTGATGGTTTCGAATGGCGCATGACGATGGGTTCGAAGACGCCCATCTTGATGGGTTCGAATCCAGCATGTTCCCTCCAAGTTGAACCGATCATAGCTTGAGCATGCGAACTCGGATTGACTTGAAATTTGAAATGCTGACTCCTGTGGTCTTTCTTGCCGTGTGCTATCAATTGTAGCTCAATCTGGACTCGGATAAAATTCAGTGATATCCATGGCGAAAGGAAGTACGATCAACCTCTGAGGCGAACTGTCCTTCGCTTTTCGATCAATCTCTTGGTATCGCGGCTTTGCCAAAAAGCAGGATAACATTTTATAATTCCAATATTTTAATTTATAAATATCAATTTTATAAATCTTTTATATAAACCGTTTATAATGATTCAAAAATCCCAATTTAAACCATTTTACAAATTAATCAACTACTTATTTCAAAAATCACATTTTGGTTTTATTTCACAAAAACATAATTTTTATAGCATAAAAATTATAACGTTTATTTATTTAAAATGAATAAATTCCAAAATCAATAAAATGTATACTTTCAAAACTCACTTGAAAATCCTTTTAAATTCGAAATCGTTACTTTAACATTTTTAAAACTCCAAAAATAGGTCCAATGCCGCAACCACACCAATTCATCAACCACGACATCCAAATATCATATATCAATATGATAACAGAATATATCGCAAATATCTATAAATAAATCAATGCTGTTGAGTAATCCAGTTGGATCCCTCCAACCTGTTTCTCTGCATCCATAGATGTTAGCACAATACCAATCCCGTTTCAAGACGGAATATCGCGGTACATGGGTTTATATAAAATATTATCCGCTATTATGCGGCGCAATAGGGTCTCATCCGCTATATAATGCAGGAACTCAACTCCAAGTACATATATAATACCAATTCCACTTCAAGGTGAAATATCACGGTATATGTGTTTAATATAATAACCTCCGCTTAATATACGGCGTATAGGGTCTATTTTAATACAACATATAACAATTTATCATTCAATCACACAATCAAGCAATTTTAAATTTAACTATTTAAAATTTAAATCGAAACACAATTCGATTGAGTGAGAAGTTCTCACCTTGCTTCCAATAACAGTTGTAGTGTTTTATTCCGAATAAAATTAAACGTGCATTTAATTTTACCCAAAATTATCACTAGCTCCAATCGATCCCAATCCAGCTCCATCGCGTAGTATTCGTCAAAATGAATCCAATGCAATTCGTTTCGTCAGTTTTTGACCTCGTATGAACAAGTTATGAAGTTACAAAGATTACACGATTTAATATAACTCAATTTACAATTTCTTTTTATTTTTAAAACCTTAAACTATTCTGGACCGTTCATTCAAGCTTGATGAAATCAGGGTCGATCCTTCTTTCTTCTTCCTCCCTCGGTTTTCACGTACGCATGAAAAAACTCAACGAGCCGCCCAAAACCCTATTTGTCGTGACCCCCTCGAGCAACTTCACGCTGATCAACCACCACCACTTCGAAGGTCTACGCGAACTCCACCTCCGCCTTGTATATGAACGAGCTCGGCCCTTGTGCCACATGAAAAACATGATTGAACGCGCGGCGTTCAAATGCAAATCGTGGTCGATTTACTCCATTAAACCCGATCATCACCGTACAGTCAATAGATCTCTCCACCCTCTCCATTTTCTTAGTTGACATCGAAGGCCATAGGGGCGTGGATGTGGAGATAAAGGAGGAGGAAGAAGATGCATTTCGGCCATTAATATATAACTGGCGGCTAGGGCTTGAATGAATTAGGGTTTTGTGAAAAAAATGAAAATAGGGGGCCTTATTGTGACGACCCGTCCTTCTACTCCCAGAAAGACGTATCATCATTAAGAAAAGAAATAGAAAAGAATAGAAAAGAAAGAACAGTAACATCAGAATCCTACAGCGGAACGGAACAAAATATAATATATCACATAACTATTACATAGTTTTACATATATGTGACGACCGCCCATGACTCCCGCACCAAAACAAGGAAATAATGCGCTGAAAGGCGTGCCAGGCAGCCATGGACGATAGTCAGGGTAAAACAAAACAGAAGAATCTCTATCGCATAACTCACAGCGCATGGATAAAATACAATAGAGAAATATAATATAGTGAAGCTCCATAGAACAGAACATCATCATATAAGCATCACAGTAGTTTCATACAATCATCTACTCAAATCCATACATGAAAGCCTCACTACAAATCACTCAACCAAATACAGCAGCGGATACCCAGTACATATAGTAAGAAAACTAATATGCAAAGCCTCCTGCTCGTCTTCGTCATCTTCATCGTAGAACTCCTAGCACAGCACCTGTCACCTGCTACCTAGTCTGCCCATCCCAACATGGATGAACAGCCCAAGGTAATAAGAGGAGACATAAAACCTTGAGTCAGACAAAGTCTTAGTGAGCAGTAAATCAACTATCAAGCATACCAAAAGAGCATAAAGGATAAAAGGAATAGGAACCAAACCATCCCACTCCACCTCTTTCTACAGTGATAGCCCCAGACATACACTAAGGAGAAGCAAGCATAACAACATAGACAATTAAGGTAAAGCGAATACCACTCGAGTCAAGGAAGATGTTTTCCAAATACAAACCCCCAAGGCCTAAACCAAGATCAGATAAGCACCCAGAAAACACCGCTCTTGAAGCCGAATGATAATACAACCAAACATCCATGACTCTGGCTATCACTGTTATCCTTGCCTCGATTTCACCGTTAGTTGAATGACCATCTGTCAAGGGCTAATGGTAACCCCGGTTCTAACCATAACTCCGCACACTGCCTTGTGCCTAGGACTTATCTACTTTGCCCAGAGTACTCAACTACCTACCTGTAGTCTTTTGGGTGTCCCGACTACCTACCTGTAGTCGTTATGGGCGCCCCATGTACTCTTGCTTTTGAGCATGCTAGAACCTTCAACAACGACGAGATCCAAGCCTCCTAGCCATCCTTCTTGACGACTATCCTCATACAAGCTCAAGCTACCTCTTGAACAATCCATTATCAACCAACTTGAACTACTCTTCAAGTTATCAACATGCTTGGAATGATCCCTGCTTGGATTAAGCCAAGACTCACATCATACTTCGCTTCATCGCATCAAAGCAAAGTCTCAACTCAACAACATGGTTTGCCTCATCAAATCATGGCAAAGTCCCATCTCAACATCATCCAATCTATACATATGAGCTTCAACATCCGCTACATATGCCTTAAGCAGCTTTCACCATTCAAGAGCCTTCTTCCATAGCTTTTGAATCCTCTTCCATCCTCTTGTTCCAAATCAACTACTAGCTAACTTGGAAACAATCAAATCAATCATACATTCAAATATCAATCATTCAAACAAGATCTAACAAGCAATATAAGCAATATCAACTATAATGGCAATTTCGTAAATAAGTGAGCAAAAGTCCAACATATGTGAAATCATGGTTTTTAGCATAGATCTATCAATTATAAAACATGGGTTTTGTCTCTAATGCTTATTAAACAAACTTGCATAAGTAAACATCTTCAAAAACCATGGATCTAGACTTCGATCTAAGAAAAATGCATGAAATCTCTAACTTTAACACTCAAACAAGCCACCAATCCAATATACTCCCTTGGATCCGCGTGAGAGATAACTACCACTCACCAAATCACCAAAACAACCTAAAATCAATCAACTTCAGATCTGGACAGCAAGGACTTGAGCTTGATCCGGAGAAATTTCACTTGAAACGGTGAAATCTAGCTTCTTCGGATGAAAATCTTCAACTTTGGCTCTTGATCTTTGATCTTGATCTTCAATCTTCAATGGATGTTAGCACTTGATAGAAGTAGAGAAAGAAGTGAAGAAATGTTGTAGTCGAGTCTTCAAAATGGCAGCACTTCGTCGCTTCGAAATCTGGTGCCAAAAAGTGAGCCGAACCCCTCTATTTATAGGCTGGAACCTCCCTGAGTCGTCGCCCCATGAGTCGGTCCCGACTCATCATGAGTCGTCCACGACTCATCTCCTGCCGACTCACGACCTAGCACAGCCGACCCTGCGACTTAACTATACAACATATACTGCCGACTTAACACTAACCCAGATGCCGACTTAAATTCTACCGACTCAAAGACCTAACGACTCAACACAGCAAGAAGGTCACACGACTTAAGACACATACGACTTATCCCGGCCGACCTAAGCCTAATCCTTATCCCACGAGACACGACTCAAAAGCCTAAGTCCCCAACGACTTATCCACTAAGTCGGCCCACCGACCTAAGCCTTAGATCTTATAGACCGTTAACCCCTATAAGCCGCTACAACCTTAAGTCGTCTAAGCCCCTTGAGTCGGTCCCTATGAGTCGGTCACGACTCATCACCTAACTTGCTAACTCGCACAAGCCTATAGGTCGTTACCCCTCTTAACTCGTTAGCTCCTTAGGTCGTATAACTTCCTGGGTTGGCCAAAGCCTTAAGTCGTTACTTCCACTAACTCGTACACGACCTAACCACTATCCCACTAAGTCGTGTATGACTTAGACCCTAGGCCCACTGAGTCGTTATCTCGTATATTTCCTTAACCCGTTAGCTACCTTGCACACAGTTGACTCGTGCCCAAGCTAACTCGCTAACGACTCATAGTTTCTTAACTCGGCAACCCTATGAGTCGGTCACGACTCAAGCTAGAGGCAACACAATCAACACTATCGACCTGCAAATTCTACGATTTATCGACACGTAAAAATACGGGTCGTTACATTCTCTCCCCCTTAGGAATTTCGCCCCCGAAATTCCAAGCAAACAACAGCAATCAAAATTATTCCGCATGCCTATCATCCATGGCAATCAACAATTCATGCAACCAATTCTAACCTAGCATGCAGAATTCTAAGACTTAGAACAAGCTACAAATTCATGAGATGTCACGACACTTTAGGGCCATACCTCGAAGAGTTCGGGATGAGCTGCCTTCATCCTCTCTTCCTCCTCCCACGTACAGTCGTTAACATCATCACTCCATTGTACCTTGAGCAACGTAATCGTCTTCCTCCTAAGCTGTTTCGTATCGGTTTCAACAATACGAAGCGGCTTACGAGGTCTCGAAACGACTGGATCAACCTCCAAGTCTTCACAGCTATCAGCAGAAACCACCGTAGTTGGGTCGTGCATATACTTCCGTAGATAAGATACATGAAAAACACTGTGCACACCCGCCATCTTTTCCGGTAACTCCAATCTATAAGCGAGCTTTCCAATACGCTCGATAATCGGGAATGGTCCAACAAATCTCGGAGTTAACTTTCCTTTCTTCCCGAATCTAATGACACTCTTCAGAGGAGAAATCTTCACAAAAACCATATCACCTACGTCGAATTCCAAATCCTTTCGACGATTATCTGCATAACTCTTCTGACGATCCTGGGCTGCCCTCATTCGTTGCCGAATGATCTCTATACAATCCGTAGTTTGACGAATCATCTCTGGCCCAAGCATCAGCTTTTCTCCCGTTTCCAACCAACATGTCGGAGAGTTACACGGTCTTCCATATAATGCCTCATATGGTGCCATACCAATACTCGACTGATAACTGTTATTATAAGCAAACTCCACCAAATGAAGGTGATCTTCCCATGACCCTCCGAAGTCCAAAACACATGCTCTAAGAAGATCTTCCAAAACTCGGTTGACTCTCTCAGTCTGACCATCTGTTTGAGGGTGATAGGCTGTACTCAAACACAACTCAGTTCCCAAAACTTCCTGGAAGCTCTTCCAAAATCTACTAGTGAACAATGGATCTCGATCGCTCACTATACTCTTCGGAACACCATGGAAACGAACTATCCACTTCACATATAATTCAGCCAACTTCGATGCAGTCCTAGTCGATCGAACAGGAATGAACCTTGCACTCTTGGTCAAACGATCTACTATGACCCAAATCCCTTCATTCCCTGCTCTTGTCCTAGGTAGACCATCGATAAAGTCCATCGACACTTGCTCCCACTTCCATGTAGGAACCTCTAATGGCTGAAGCAATCCACTGGGCTTCTTCTGCTCAGCTTTCACCAACTGGCAATTCATACACTTGGAAATAAAATTTCCAACATCCTTCTTCATACCTTCCCAGTAGTAGGTTCTCTTCATATCCCGATACATCTTATTTCCACCTGGATGAATTGTCAACTTCGAGTGATGACTCTCCCTCAGAACTTCATCTCTCAATCCATCTACATCGGGAACAACTAGTCGCCCTTGCTTTCGAAGCCAACCCTCTCGATCGACTTCAAATCCTTTATCCTTTTCTGGATCCAATCCGGATTCCAAATCACGGATAATCTTGATAAGCTTATCATCTCTCCTTTGCCTCTCGCCAATTCTTTCCACAAGAGTAGGCCTTATCGATAAGTTTGCCAACATCTCAGGTTCCAATTCACATCTAGGCCTGAAATCAAATCCAGCCAAATACTCAAGACTCTTCCATTCCGAAAACATGGCTCCCAATCCTGCATGTCTTCGACTTAACGCATCAGCCACTGCGTTACCTTTCCCTGGAGTATAGGCTATACCAAAATCATACGATGCTAAGAACTCTAGCCACCTTTGCTGTCGAAGATTCAAATCCTTTTGGGAAAACAGATACTTCAACGACTTATGATCTGTAAACAGCTCGAATCTAACTCCCAATAGATAGTGTCTCCACATCTTCAAAGCAAACACAATCGCCGCTAACTCCAAATCATGAGTCGGATAATTCCTTTCATGCGGCTTTAGTTGTCGACTAGCATACGCAACAACTTTATGCTTCTGCATTAGCACCGCTCCTAGTCCAGTGCCACATGCATCGGTGTAAACCACCATCTCATCATCCCCACTTGGAATAGTCAAAACAGGAGCGCTCGTCAGTCGCTCTTTCAGGATTACGAAAGCTTGCTCACACTTATCATCCCATCTGAACACTTGGTTCTTCTTCGTCAATCCTGTCAACGGTGCAGCTATCTTGGAAAAGTCTTTGATAAACCGTCGATAATATCCTGCTAATCCAAGAAAACTTCTCACATCGGATGCATTCTTAGGTCTAATCCAATCCTGGATTGCTGCCACCTTAGCGGGATCAACCGCTATGCCATTTCCAGAGATAACATGGCCTAAGAACCTCACTTCATTCTTCCAGAAGTGACACTTCGAAAACTTAGCCTTCAGCTGATGTTTCCGTAAGATTCCTAAAACAATCCTCAAGTGCGTCTTGTGCTCTTCCTCAGTTCTGGAATAAACCAAAATATCATCCACGAACACAAGCACGAACTTATTCAACTGATCTCTGAACACTCTATTCATAAGATCCACAAAATATGCTGGCGCGTTAGTCAACCCAAACAGCATTACCAGCCACTCATAAAACCCGGATGGTGTTCTGAAAGCAGTCTTCGGCACACTATCCTTTGCCACTCTCAACTGGTGAAATCCCGTTGCCAAATCCATCTGAGAAAACACCTTAGCCTCGTGAAGCTGATCAAACAAGTCATCTATTCTCGGCAATGGATACTTGTTCTTCCTAGTCACCTTATTCAGCTCACGATAATCAACACACAACCTCAACGATCCATCCGTTTTGGTTGCGAACACAACGGGCGCACCCCATTCGGACACACTTCTCCGAATGAATCCTTTCCGCAAAAGGTCATCAACTTGCACCTTCAGCTCTTGCTGCTCCCTCGGTGCCATCCGCCTAAGAGGCATCACAACAGGTCTGGCTCCCTCAACTAGATCGATACGAAACTCGATCTCCCTATGCGGCGGCAACCCTTTGACTTCCTCAAAGACATTCTCAAACTCATTCACAATAGGCACCGATGACAGTCCATCCCGTGGAACAACTAGCGAATACATGAAGCTCATGAAGACGCCTTCTTCATGCTTACATCGTATCACAACCTTTCGCCCTTCCACATTCCCGACTGTCACCTCAAGCCTCTCACAATCAATCCTAGCCGCATACTTCCTAAGCCAGTCCATACCCAAAATAATTCCGAACCCCGCAAAGTTCAGAACAAAGCAATCACAAACAAACGAGCAATCATGACTCGACACAACTAGACCACGACATAACATACACAAACATGACGAACCCCCAACCGGATTAGTCACAACCAATGGCCTATCAACAATATCCGGTTTCATACCTAACCGGCATACCAACTCATCACAAACAAAAGAATGCGACGCTCCAGTATCAAACAACACTCTAACTGGAACACCACAAATAGAAAGAGTACCTTGAACCACCACACTCTTCCCCTTCTCCTCAGCAGTAGGAGCTTTCGAAGACGATGGAACAGCCCCCAAAGCATAGGCTTGCACAACCTGCCTATCTTTCCTCGGTTCTGGACAGTCCTTCTTGATATGTCCCAGCTTATCACAGTTGTAACACTTTCCCGGCACCTTGGGATTCTTACAATCTTTGTAAAGATGGCCCTTCTGCTGGCAGTTATAGCAAGTCACTTCACTCTTCGGCTTCTTCTGGCCATCCCTACCCCTCTGTTGCTGTTGTTTCCTCTTCTTATTGCCACTCTGCTGTGGTTTAGATCCTTCCCTGGTTACAGAAACAACAGAACTTTCCCTAGGAAACAAACTCTCATGCCTAAGAGCTTTTTCCACAAGCTTCTCAAATGGATCGTCCAGATGATCCACTAACTGCCTCCCAAGATAAGCATCCAGACCAGTCACAAACTTTTCATTCTTCTGGTAGGGAGAATCAATATACGATCTGGCATACTTAGACAAAGCTTCAAACTCAGAAATGTACTCAAGAACAGGCCTTCCCCCTTGCTTGAGCTCCACAAACCTCTTAAACAAGACAGATTTCTGGGAAGTAGAGATGAACTTAGCTTCAAATCTAACTTGGAATTGCTCCCAAGTAATCTCTTCTTCTGGAGTATCGATGGTGATAGAATTCCACCAATCAGCAGCTCTTCCCTGAAGCTGTCTCGATGCAAGCTTCCTCTTAGTTGCATCCTCAATCCCTAGATCACCAAAAATCCTTCGACATGCTTCAATCCATCTCTGCACCTCAATAGTCGACTCCGTTCCCAAGAAAGCTTTTCCTCCGAGAGAAGTATAATCCTTGCAAAGCTTGGCAAAATCCACCGGTCTTGGAGCCTGGACTTGAACTCCCACATCCACAGATGATCCTGAAGCTGGTATTCTCCTCATGATTGAAGTCATCATGGCCTCAAACATAGGAGCATAATCAACAGCTTCCCTAGCATCACGGCTACCCCTCGCAGCTTGTCTCTCACTTCGACTCATCCTTAATATCTGTAAATAAGAATGATTAGAACACCTTAAGAAACAACTGCATAAGGAGTTCAAACCCTTCTAAACTACTATATTATATATAGTAATCATCCATCAAATTACAATTACGTCTCTCTTACGTAGTTACATCAGCGAGCGTTGGCTAAAATCGATTAACCAAAGCTCTGATACCAAATGTGACGACCGCCCATGACTCCCGCACCAAAACAAGGAAATAATGCGCTGAAAGGCGTGCCAGGCAGCCATGGACGATAGTCAGGGTAAAACAAAACAGAAGAATCTCTATCGCATAACTCACAGCGCATGGATAAAATACAATAGAGAAATATAATATAGTGAAGCTCCATAGAACAGAACATCATCATATAAGCATCACAGTAGTTTCATACAATCATCTACTCAAATCCATACATGAAAGCCTCACTACAAATCACTCAACCAAATACAGCAGCGGATACCCAGTACATATAGTAAGAAAACTAATATGCAAAGCCTCCTGCTCGTCTTCGTCATCTTCATCGTAGAACTCCTAGCACAGCACCTGTCACCTGCTACCTAGTCTGCCCATCCCAACATGGATGAACAGCCCAAGGTAATAAGAGGAGACATAAAACCTTGAGTCAGACAAAGTCTTAGTGAGCAGTAAATCAACTATCAAGCATACCAAAAGAGCATAAAGGATAAAAGGAATAGGAACCAAACCATCCCACTCCACCTCTTTCTACAGTGATAGCCCCAGACATACACTAAGGAGAAGCAAGCATAACAACATAGACAATTAAGGTAAAGCGAATACCACTCGAGTCAAGGAAGATGTTTTCCAAATACAAACCCCCAAGGCCTAAACCAAGATCAGATAAGCACCCAGAAAACACCGCTCTTGAAGCCGAATGATAATACAACCAAACATCCATGACTCTGGCTATCACTGTTATCCTTGCCTCGATTTCACCGTTAGTTGAATGACCATCTGTCAAGGGCTAATGGTAACCCCGGTTCTAACCATAACTCCGCACACTGCCTTGTGCCTAGGACTTATCTACTTTGCCCAGAGTACTCAACTACCTACCTGTAGTCTTTTGGGTGTCCCGACTACCTACCTGTAGTCGTTATGGGCGCCCCATGTACTCTTGCTTTTGAGCATGCTAGAACCTTCAACAACGACGAGATCCAAGCCTCCTAGCCATCCTTCTTGACGACTATCCTCATACAAGCTCAAGCTA
The DNA here is from genome assembly GCA_030765085.1 of Allium cepa. NCBI lineage: Eukaryota > Viridiplantae > Streptophyta > Magnoliopsida > Asparagales > Amaryllidaceae > Allium > Allium cepa. The sequence continues at coordinate 1,007,618 of JASFAV010000025.1, read as the reverse complement.
CCTCTTGAACAATCCATTATCAACCAACTTGAACTACTCTTCAAGTTATCAACATGCTTGGAATGATCCCTGCTTGGATTAAGCCAAGACTCACATCATACTTCGCTTCATCGCATCAAAGCAAAGTCTCAACTCAACAACATGGTTTGCCTCATCAAATCATGGCAAAGTCCCATCTCAACATCATCCAATCTATACATATGAGCTTCAACATCCGCTACATATGCCTTAAGCAGCTTTCACCATTCAAGAGCCTTCTTCCATAGCTTTTGAATCCTCTTCCATCCTCTTGTTCCAAATCAACTACTAGCTAACTTGGAAACAATCAAATCAATCATACATTCAAATATCAATCATTCAAACAAGATCTAACAAGCAATATAAGCAATATCAACTATAATGGCAATTTCGTAAATAAGTGAGCAAAAGTCCAACATATGTGAAATCATGGTTTTTAGCATAGATCTATCAATTATAAAACATGGGTTTTGTCTCTAATGCTTATTAAACAAACTTGCATAAGTAAACATCTTCAAAAACCATGGATCTAGACTTCGATCTAAGAAAAATGCATGAAATCTCTAACTTTAACACTCAAACAAGCCACCAATCCAATATACTCCCTTGGATCCGCGTGAGAGATAACTACCACTCACCAAATCACCAAAACAACCTAAAATCAATCAACTTCAGATCTGGACAGCAAGGACTTGAGCTTGATCCGGAGAAATTTCACTTGAAACGGTGAAATCTAGCTTCTTCGGATGAAAATCTTCAACTTTGGCTCTTGATCTTTGATCTTGATCTTCAATCTTCAATGGATGTTAGCACTTGATAGAAGTAGAGAAAGAAGTGAAGAAATGTTGTAGTCGAGTCTTCAAAATGGCAGCACTTCGTCGCTTCGAAATCTGGTGCCAAAAAGTGAGCCGAACCCCTCTATTTATAGGCTGGAACCTCCCTGAGTCGTCGCCCCATGAGTCGGTCCCGACTCATCATGAGTCGTCCACGACTCATCTCCTGCCGACTCACGACCTAGCACAGCCGACCCTGCGACTTAACTATACAACATATACTGCCGACTTAACACTAACCCAGATGCCGACTTAAATTCTACCGACTCAAAGACCTAACGACTCAACACAGCAAGAAGGTCACACGACTTAAGACACATACGACTTATCCCGGCCGACCTAAGCCTAATCCTTATCCCACGAGACACGACTCAAAAGCCTAAGTCCCCAACGACTTATCCACTAAGTCGGCCCACCGACCTAAGCCTTAGATCTTATAGACCGTTAACCCCTATAAGCCGCTACAACCTTAAGTCGTCTAAGCCCCTTGAGTCGGTCCCTATGAGTCGGTCACGACTCATCACCTAACTTGCTAACTCGCACAAGCCTATAGGTCGTTACCCCTCTTAACTCGTTAGCTCCTTAGGTCGTATAACTTCCTGGGTTGGCCAAAGCCTTAAGTCGTTACTTCCACTAACTCGTACACGACCTAACCACTATCCCACTAAGTCGTGTATGACTTAGACCCTAGGCCCACTGAGTCGTTATCTCGTATATTTCCTTAACCCGTTAGCTACCTTGCACACAGTTGACTCGTGCCCAAGCTAACTCGCTAACGACTCATAGTTTCTTAACTCGGCAACCCTATGAGTCGGTCACGACTCAAGCTAGAGGCAACACAATCAACACTATCGACCTGCAAATTCTACGATTTATCGACACGTAAAAATACGGGTCGTTACAATATATCAGAGTTATACAATATCATACACATGACAGTCATACATACATCTGCTACTATATACATCATAGATACAACATACACTAACTGACACAGCGGAATTCGTTAGATATCTATATACGACTGGAACTCCTGCTCCAAGCTCCTGTAGAAATCAAGTCCAGAACCTATCACTTGGCTACTCATAAAAATTTGAGTACCCAAGAGTTTATGAAAAAAACAAAATATAAACTCCGGGTCAGACATGGGTCTGGTATGAGTAAACGGGTAAAGTTGTTTAACTTTGGAAAACATTTGAAAATAAAGGTATCACGTAAGACTCCCCACAAATAAATACGGGTAAGTTTTTACCTTACGCTAACCAAAATATTTCATAGGAAATCCAGTGATATTATAATAGCGTCTAGGGTTTTCAAGTAAATAGAAAATAGCCGAAATTGTTACATCTATTAAATTCCAGCTACTAGCCACAAAAGTTGGTAATACAAATCAAAACCGTAGGGTCTCGTAGGGAAAATGGGTTTCCAAGAATGGCAGGGCTACTGGGGTACCGCCCGTCATAGTACAGGGCCTAGATCACCGTACCGAGGATCACTCCCGACCCTCTACAACACAAGGCCGGAAACATTCTTTACTGAACAGTCTCGAACAAGATAACCCCGCAGTTGTAGCTAGCAACCGTTCACACAACTAAAATAAAAAGGCACATCTAGACAGGGTTATATCTCGTCCTGCTTGGGCATGAGCCACCTAACCTTGCTGCACCTCCCCTGTTTTAGCCATTCCCGGTTGATGAGGTTTGAGACTGCGATTACCTTTACATGACATATCACTTAGAATGCTCATCGTCCGCCTGATGATGTGCTGAAAGCATTCAATCCATAAAAGTTCGTTCCGGGTTCGAACGAAATCGAAGGCATTATCTTGTCACTCTCATTTTGGAATCACCCTCAGAGTCAAGGAGGATAACCCTTGCATTCTGAAAACAACATCTCGATCTTCGTTTCAGAATTCATGACATAACGTTTAAATTGGACGATGTGGTTTTCGGAATATCAAATTGACACCTGATCCCGGTCTCATCGAAACCCAAACGCCATTTTAAAGGTCAAGTTGTCTAATTAACTTAAACAGTTTAATCCAATGATTGAATTCAAATAACATTTATCACAGATAAATCATACACAGTCATCACAGATATATCACAGCATATCACAGAACATCACAGAATATCATCAAATAAATATCACAATCAGATATTCTACTTACACAACAATCCATAAGCAATCATCTTAAATTCTTATTGTAATTAATTCAATTTAAAATTAATTACTTGAGAGTTAACTACTTAACCCTGTTTAATTAATTATTAATTACCAGTTTATTACTTATCTCTTTCAAATTATTTAAAATTTAGTAATTCATTTCTTAATCAATTATTAAATCTTAATTACTTAATTAATAACTTTTTTATTTCACACTATTTAATTAATTATTTCTTAATCAAGTTATTTAACTTTAATTACTATTCCTTAATCTTTAATTAATAATCTGAATTATTAATAAATAAAACTTAATTATCCATTTATTAAATGCTAACTACTTAATTAATCAATTATTAATTCTTAATTAAATCACTTGATTAATTAACTATTAATTCATTTATTAACTAACTTAAGTAGTTAATTACAATTTTACCTTATTTCTTAATTATTAGTCGATCTCTAATTATAATTATAAAGTAATTATTCTCAATTACTTTTCGTTATTCAACTTAATTAACATTTAAAAAGAAATTTTCTTTAACTTGAAAATCAATTTACTATTAACTACACAACTTAAATGTTAATTACCTTGTACTTAACTTAGATTAATTTCTTAATTAAATAATAATTAAGTGTTTTAAAACATCGTTACGCATTAACTAAAATCATCATAACTTGAAAAAAAATGTTAACTTAAACTTGTTAAACATTTGTTTTGTTCACAGCGCTTAAAAATTTATGGGAACCAAAATTTTTACTTAACTACAACACTAATGCAATACTGCAGTTTTTAAAGGAAACCCGAGACACGCCTGCGTTTACTCAAGTGTGACTCCGAGTTACCCCTCCCTTTTCCCGTGTCATGCCCTGAAACATCTTCTTCTTCCTCCTTTTTTTTTCCAGTAATTAGTTTAAGGTTTAAACGAAGTAAATGAGCATTAGGAAACAAACTTACGCACGGGATACTCGAACACAAACCCGAAGCTTCCACCATTTTCACTCGAGCGCACTCGAGTAAGATGACTATGATGAAAACTGGCATGATTCGCCGCCATACAGGTGCACGGCGGCGCGCGTGGTTTCGATGATCTTCTAAGGTCACCGGCATACCACAAAATCCACTAAAACATGAATTCCAAGCTCGAATCACTTTCAAAGTTTTCAAATTAAAATTTGGTCAATTGGTCGAAAACTGTAACACCGTCATCAATATTTAAACGCCTCGCGTTCGCCACATGGACCACCAGAGAAACCCAAAATTCATCCATGCCTCGACAAAACGACAAGCTTCTACCCTCCTGAATCGCCCGAAGCTCGATCGCACATAGATGACGAACTCGTCACTTTACTGCCACATTCAAAACTTGATATAAAACCCTAAAATGTATTTGTTTGTTTAATTTATACATTAGAAAAATTCTCTGATAATTTCTCATGATCCATGATGTTAGTACTCACTTCAATTCAAATTCCAACATTTTAAATTGGATTGATAACCTGAAATTGGCAAAAATGTAATATCTGTTCATATACAAACTGCACATTAATTACAAGTCTAAAAATCTTCATTTTCGTTTTAAAAATCATCAATTTCACAAAGCTTCCAATAAACTTGAATTAGATTTTTACAGCAGTTGAATTTATCAATATATTCCTTGATTTCTTGTAACAAAGTTTTCAGTAGGAATGCTTCACTAACCTATTCTATCAGCTTCAACTTGTTTGAAGTTTTTAACATCTTGTTTGATTTTGAAAAAATGAAAACCTTACCATGATTCAGTTGAAAACAAATTTGATTTGAATGAAAATCAACCTTGATCCAAACACAATGAAGAACAATGTGCAGAGTAACAATATATATACACAGAATCATGTTCAAGATAAAACATGTACAAATTCCCTATAATAAAGAAATAATTTTTACTGATTTTAATTTAAACATAAAACTTTAAAGTTTGTTTACTCACTTGCATAATACTGTTGAATAGAGAACCACTTCTGTTTTTCTTGGAAATCATTAGTTGAAACCTGGAGCTAAAACTATCTTTAATCCCTATTTTGTCATTGATGAATTGAGATGGAGTTTGCTCTTTTCTTGTTTTTCTTTTTTTCTCAAATATTACTTATATGATTTCTGAAAAGCAACTGCATACATATATATGAGATAACAGTATGTATGAGGGAGGTATTATCTAGACATGTTGTTCGCCTTTCTTGCTTTATTTTAACCAGATTTGCTAGATATTTTGAAATGACAAATATTAGGCTGAGATGAAAGCAATTTAATGCCTTGTTTCTTAATTAGCTTACATAATTATCATTTTTTTTTACCGTGTATAGATATTTGTATGAAGATATGTACTTTTGCAGGCAGGCTTAAGGCTTGTGTGTGAAGATTGTATATATATAAATAATTGTCTTATTATCTTTAGTTTGAACTCCATACAGATATGTTTTTGTCAGGTTTATACTTTATAGATGTAGTGTTGAATGAAGATATATGTTTATAAGTATTTGCTTTGATAACTTCTAGCTTGGACTTGCAGGCAAACACTCTTATATATATAAAGATATTTTTGTAAGTAAATATTTGTTTTTTAGCTTAAATAATTTATATGTTTATGTTTATGTCAGGTTTACATTTCTTTGGTCTTGTTATCATTTAATTCTGGTTTTTATTTATTTTTATTTCTATTTGTATTTTTAACTATTAATATTTAAATTATATTTCATAAATTTACTTACTTATATTTATTTGTATTTGTACTTTTGCTAACAATATTTAAATTATATACAATATGATTTTCTTACATTTATACCTATTTTTATATTTATTTCTATTTGCATTTTATTTAAATTATATACATGAGTTTGACTCATATTTTACATTTATATTTTATATTGATAGACTTTGATTTTATATTAAACACTATCATCCATACGTATATTTACCAAATATAAACAAAGTAAAGTATTTTAATTAAATTATATAAGATAAATTTTATTGTAAATATTATTGAGATATTTTTATTTCAAATTTTCAAATCAATTCCCCTTTTAAAATGCTAATCCATATAAACAGATGGAAATTATTTCCAAAATCATATTCATTAGAATATGATCAGATTGCATTTTATTTAATGAGATTAAATATTTATTAAAATAACAGGGCCAAAATCCAGGGTCGTTCCATTCCTCCTCCCTTAAAAGAATTTCGTCCCCGAAATTTAAAACAAAGATAATTCAAAAGCTGATATACCAACCATTCAAACATACATATCATTCATACATTAGCAAATAACCAAACAGTCTATCCTAACAAACATCTCTAGCTATCCGGACACGAATCTGGAAAAGCTTTCCTAAAACATTCCAGAGTTTCCCAGGTGCAACCACTGGGATCCTCGCTCCACTGCACTTAGACGAGCTTCACAACTTACTCCTGAGTTGCCTCTCGTCTTAATTAAGAATCCGAACTGGATTCCTGACCACAGTCCAATTTGACTCGACTTCCAAATCTTCCTGGACTACTGGTTCTATAACTAATGATGGATCATGAACAAACTTCCTTAGATGGGATATATGGAATACATGATGAATTCCAGACATCTGTCCCGTTAGTTCAATTCTGTAAGCTACAGCACTAACTCTTTCCAATACCCAAAATGGTCCAATATATCTTGGGGCAAGTATTCCCGTCTTTCCAAATCTTATAGCTCCTAGTTCCTTTAATCGGGAAACTTTGACCAAAAACAAAATCTCTAATCTCAAATTCCAATTGTCTCCTTCTCTTATCTGCGTATCCTACTTAGCAATAATATCCAATCATAACATTCAAATTATTTTATTGGCTTCTTTACAGAATTTTGATTTTTATTCATTCAAGCCCGCATGATGTACATATACCATTCGTACGCAATATCAAATTCGATCGCTCGCTCAATCACACAATTTCACTTCCGAACTAGTATCATCCACCCGACTTCCTAGTGCGGACTCAGATTTGGTTTTCTTGATCAGAAACTGTCATTCTCCTTGCATAGCCACAACTATGATAGAGAATTTCCAGAATCAATGAAAATCCATATTCATGGTTCATCTTCGAAAATCGAGTAAAAGATCCTAACTCGGATCAATATAACTATCTCGAAATTTTGTGCTCGAATCTAAATCAAATTTCTATGCGAATAAAATAATATACGTACATCCTACGTATTTATATCTATTGATTACCAACTATATCAATTTTCTTTTATTCACATTATTTTGATTTCTATCCACTTGGAATAATTTTCTCAATATCAAATTTATTTAAGAATTCCACCATTCATTTCTTAAGTTTAATATAAGCATTATATGTACTCTTATATTATTACTCTACCACTTTAGCCTTTATACCTTCTTATTTTAAATCCGAATTTCCAATTCCATGTGAATCCAATTTATCTTCAAGTTTGAATATTGAATTTTATTGACTATCTTCCATTTATAACTGATTCTTATCATTACTTTAAATTAGTTTCATCCACTAATTTATTTCAATCCCCAATTTGAAATCGTTTTGTTGCTAATTTTTTTTAATTTCTAACTTTGAAATTTTTTGGTAGAGTCTCCTTTGTAGGGAGGAGCTTTTGCAAATTTGACAAGAGGTATATAAATATATATATATATCGACCCACGCGGTCGGAAAAACCAAAAAGAGTTCATATTTCCTATTTTGCTTCTAATAATTCATAGAATTTTATCCAATCTCGTTTACTTCGAACGACCCATTTTCTTATGCAATTCGGCAATATTATTGCGAATAAATAATTACTTAAGCTTTATAACAATTTTAAATTGATTCCAACTCAATTTACACTTGTTTCCATCCCATTTTAATTTATTCACAATCTTTTCATTGCATTTTCTTTCATTTCAAAAAGTTTGACTCCAAACCATTTTATTAAACTCGACAACCAATATTTTAAATAACCATCTCACAATTTACTTAAGTTATTTATTTTCTTCAAACTGTTCCACCCAATAACTTAAGTTTATTCTATTCCACCAACTTCCATTTAAATCTTTGATTTGATTTTCCTTCAATCAAATCCCAACTATTTACTAATTTATGCGATTAGTTTATTCTTTTATCCATTCTTAAATTTTAATTTACATTAACAATTCATTATTGAATTTATTTATAATAAGGCCATTCAATTTATGCTTGAATTAGATTTGCTTACAACCCACACCAATCCTATTTTAATTCAATTCAATACTTACTTGGTTTACATTTATTTATTTACGTAAGAAATTTATTCCATTCAATATTATCTATAACTCGATTGAATTCATTCAAATTCAGTTTTATTCCAACTCAACTTCAGTTAGAACTTGATACTTACCATTCTTTTAAATTTTATTACTCAATATATGAGCTCAAAACTTATTTACTTACTTAAAAGCTTATATTGCTCATTTGAGTCATTTCATCTTTTATATATATAACACTTACTATCTTAAGGTATAAATTTTCATTTCGCAATTACAATCATTTTACCTTCCAATTATATATCCAATTTAATTCAATTTTAATTTAAATTTTATTTAACTTATCTCAGGCTAAATTCAAATATATTTTCTTCACTTTCATTTACTTAAGTTAAATTTTAATTCCCGGATTAAAATTCCCAATTTCTTCTTATTAATATCGACTTTACTTTGTAAGTTCAATAGTTGATTCATTTAAACTTTTCACATTATTTAAACAGAATTTCTTAGAATTCAATTGCCCGGTTTTCATTTCCAAAACCATTTTGAAATGATAACTACACATACCCACTTGGTGTATTAAATCAAATCTCCAAATTCCAAACAATTTTTTTCACCAAAACAAATTTTCCTTTTGAAATTTCTAAAACAACTTGTATACCCAACAAGCCTAAACAGTATCATGACCAACTATCCTGGTAGCAATCTGTCACTTTAGAAACTCGTAAATGAATACTGATGATGTGGCCATCATCATCAGGATTATTTTCGAGCGACTGAAGTGAGTTCAGTGCTTCCTTACTTCCATAAATTCCTCCCAAAACAATTTCCATTCAACAATATTTTCCAAAACAATACTCCATTATTGCCTTCAAATCTTTGGAAAACATTTCAAACATTCCCAAGATTTCAAATTCCCAAACCATTTTGTTTAAATTCATTTAGACACCTTTCAAATTTCCGGGACTTAAATTCTGGTTTAATCAAATTTTAGTTATATTCCTTTTTATTTAAACCATACTTAGAAAATTTATTTGGTTATAAACCACTCAAATTTTAAATTTTTTATTCAATTGTAGTATTAACAACCAAACATCCAAATATATATATATATATATAATAATTTCAGAAAAATATTTCTTTTATGTCAAAATATAATTTTGGGTAAAATTATTTCATTTACCCACTTTAAAACAATACAGTGTCGGTTTACCTTGTTTAAGAGTTTAGAAATCCCTATCGATGAAATGGCGTCCCACACATCGACCAGAATTCATAAACCTCAATAGATAAGTCAACACAATATAAAAACAATTTGATATTCACTAACAAATATACACTCATATCTATTAATACACTCAAACTCGTTTTAGAGTACTACAGACTCTATTCTATGAGTAATTCCCATCAGAGCTAAGGTTAAGACCAACCTAAGTTCTGAAACCAACTGTGACGACCCGTCCTTCTACTCCCAGAAAGACGTATCATCATTAAGAAAAGAAAGGGATAGAAATAGAAAAGAATAGAAAAGAAAGAACAGAAACATCAAAATCTCACAGCGGAACGGAACAAAATATAATATATCACATAACTATTACATAGTTTTACATATATCAGAGTTATACAATATCATATACATGACAGTCATACATACATCTGCCACTATATACATCAGATGTAAATCGTGGTCGATTTACTCCATCAAACCCGACCATCACCTTACAGTCGATAGATCTCTCCACCCTCTCCATTTTCTTAGTTGACGTCGAAGGGCATAGGGGCGTGGATGCGGAGATAAAGGAGGAGGAAGAAGATGTACTTTCGGCCATTAATATATAACTGGCGGCCAGGGCTTGAATGAAATAGGGTCTGTGAAAAAAATGGAAATATGGGGCCTTATATAGAAAATTACGCGACACAATTCACCCGAATTCCGAACTCCAAACGAAGCGTGCCGCCTGGCGTTTATAATGTTTTACCCCTATTCCGAACGTAATGGAATATATATATCGGGAGCCAATTCGATCGTATTTGGTAGATAGGTTTTCAAACTGACTATCTAAATTTAAAATTCACTTAAACCGATTTCATTGCGTTTTAACTTGCCCCGGACAAAGCATATATCCGATTGACACGAAATCTGAAACCATACAATAATATAACATTACGGATCCGATGAAACTAGTTTCGTCAAAATCCGAGACTGTTTGAAAAATGACTATTTTTACTCGTCAATTAAATATTAAAATATTCAATTTCTTCAAATTAACTTTTAATTCAATTTTTAAAGTCTATAACATCATTCCAACTCTCGTATTATTTAATACAACTTTACAAATCACACTTTAAACCCAATTTCTAACTATTTTTATAATTTCAAACATTAAATTATCGATTTAATTATCCAATTAAATCTAAATATTCGAAATAAAATTTATTCGACTTACAAATTTTACTTGTCAATATTTAAAATCAATTAAATATTCGAATTTCAAATGACAGAAATTCTGGGTCGTTCCATAAAATGTATAAATAAATAAGTTTTGAAGGTAGAATAAGTGGTTTTTAAATTGATTATGTAATAAAATTTGTTAAACAATTTTGAAAGATTGGAAGATTAAGTTAGAGGTTGAATTGTTTTTAATTTTAATTGATTTATTTTTAAATGATTTATTTTTAAATAAGGTTTAATGATATAATTAAGCAAAATCAATTAAAATGAAGAGTTTATCTTTAAGTAATTAAGTTTTTGATTTATTTAAAATAATTAGTTTGTGAACATAATAAAAGTCAATTAAGTATTATTATTATTTTAAGAATAGTTAATTAATGTAAGTGATTTGTTAATAAGTAAAAGTTTTATTAAGATAAATGTTTTTTAATTAATTAAGGATTTTTAAATATAAGGAGTTAATTAATTATTTAATTAATTTTAAACGATTAGTTAATTATTTTGTTAATTTAAAAATATCACTTAATTATGAATTAATTAAGTATAATTACTTGATAGAGTAATTAGTGGATAATTACTGGATGTAATTAATTAAAGGGGATTATTTAATAAAGTAATTAGGGGATAATTATTTAATGGAAGTAATTAAGAGTTAATGTCTTAGTGCAATTAATTTAGTTAATTAATTAATGTGATTAATTTAAGTTAATTAATTAGTGTAATTAATTTAGTCAATTAATTAATAGGATTAATTAATTAATGAATTTGATTAATTTAAGATTAACTACTAAATGTTATTAATTAAAAAGATAATTAATTAATGAAGTTTTTAATTAAGGATTATTAATTAATGTAATTAATTAATGATTACTTGATGAAGTAATTAAGGATCAATTAATTAGTGTAATTAATCAAATGATTAATATAATTAATTAAGAGTTAATTAATTAAGGTAAGTGATTACAAGGTGGTTAATTACTGTTTATGATTAGTTAAGACTAATTAACGAGTATGGTTAATTAAAGATTAATTATTTAATTAATTGAAAGGTTAATTAATTAGTAAGGATCATTAATTAATATAATTAATGAAATTAATTAAGGTTGATTAATGGAAGTAATTCATTAAAGTATGATTAATTAATTATAATTAATTAAGTATTAATGGAAGTAAATGGAGGATCATTATTTAATGTAATTATAGTAATTAAAGGTTAATTACTGTAATTGGTTAAAGATAATTAATTTGTGTAATTAATTAAAAGGATAATTACTGTAATCGGTTAAAGATAATTAATTTGTGTAATTAATTAAAAGGATAATTACTTAATGTAATTAAAGGATAATTACTTAATGTAATCAAAGGATAATTAATCAAGGAATATTAATTAAGAAAGATCATTAAGAGATTGTTAATTAATTAATTTAAAATTAATTAATGTTAGGTAAGCAGAATTAAAGTAATCCAAGTGATTAAAGGTTTGTAATTAATTTAATTAAAGGATAATTAATTTGATTAAGAGTAAATCAAACCTGCTTATGGATGATTGATTGATATTGATGATTGAATGATATTGGATGATTTGGATGAGATATCTGCGATATGTAATATATGCTGCTTGTGAGATGTTTGGTTGATACGAATTATCTATATGTGATAATGTGAATCATGTATCTATTTATGTTATTCTGAATATAAGTTTAATTTTTTAAACCCTTAAACAACTTGGACATTAAAATGGCATTTGGATTTCGGTGAGACCGGGATCGAGTTTCCAAATTTGGATATTCGAAAGCCACATCGATCCAAATTAAACGTTAGGTCATGAATCCAACTGAAGACTCGAAGTGTAAGAACTATTCGTCATTATAACTCTGAGGGTGATTCCGAGATGAGTTTGACGAAGACAGTACTTTTAGGTTCGAGATGGAGATTCAGAGTGCAAGGGCTATGGTCATTAACTCTGAGGGTGATTTCAAAATGAGTGTAACGAGATAGTGCCTTTGGTTTCGTTCGAACCTGGAACGAACTTGTATGGATCGAATTCTTTCAGAACATCATCAGGTGGACGATGAGCATTCTAAGATAGATGTGTCCTACAAAGGTAATCGTAGCCTCAAGCCTCATCAACTGGGAATGGCTAAAACAGGGGAGGTGCAACAAGATTAAGTAGGTAGCACCCAAGTAGGACAAGATTTACCCCTGTCTAGAGGTCCCTTTCTATTTCAGCGTTGTGCGTGGTTGGTCGCGCGAACCACGGGGTGGTCTTGTTCGGGGCTGTCCAGTAAAGGATGGTTCCGGTCTTGTGTTGCAGGGGATTTGGAGTAATCCTCGGTATCGTGATCTAGGCCCCATACTGTGACGGGCGGTACCCCAGTAGCCCTTCCATTGATGGAAACCCATTCTTCCTACGTGCCATTGCGGTTTTGATTGTATTACCCACTTCTGTGGCTAGTAGCTGAAATTTAATGAATGTATCAATTTCGGTTATTTTCTATTTACTTGAAAACCCTAGACACTATTATAATATCACTGGATTTCCTATCAAATGTTTTGGTTAGCGTAAGGTAAAAACTTTTCCATATTTTTGTGTGGAAAGTCTTACGTGATACCTTTCTTTCCAAAGGATTTTTAAAGTTAAGCAACTTTAAACCGTTTACTCACACCAGACCCATGTCTGACCTAAATGTTTATTTTCTGTTTTATTAAACTCTTAGGTACTCATATTATGTATGAGCAGTCGAGGGATTCAAGTTAGATTTGATGAATTCTGGAGGAAATTTGGGGCAGAAGGCTTCAGCGTGTAGATATAGATTTTCCGTTGTGATGATGTATTGTATTGATGATCTTGAGTTGTATGATAGATAGGAATTTATAGCTGTCCAATTTGTAAAGTATAGTTGTGTACTCTGATGTATATGATACTATGTAATATCTTATATGATATATTATATATCATTCATTTCGCTGTGAGTATCTGATGTTGTTGAGTTTCTTCTTTCCTATCTTTTATTCTTCTATCCCTTTCTTTCTTAAATCATGATGCGTCTTTCTGGTAGATGGAAGACGGGTCGTGACAGCAAAACTTGTACAAGCACAAATATTGTCTTGTCCGAATTCGTTCGAATTCGTCCGAATTTCTTACAATTCAATATATCTGATGGAAATTCTATTAAACAACCTAAATTTTGATGTAAGTAGCAATGTCCGTCCGTGTCCGTTTGAGTCCGTGTCCGAAAAATGTATGCATGAGTCCGTCCGATTTCATTTAGGACACGAGTGAGGACAACAAATTTTGTACAGACATAAATCCCATTCGGTCTATGTTCGGTCTGATTTTATTTAGGACATAAACTGGACACACCTCCGCCTGGTCCGGTCCGACCGATTTACACCCCTAATTGTCTGTAACCAATTCTTTGTTACTGCATGTTCTTGTTTCTACATTTTCAGTTGTTGAAGCTAACAAAATAGCCTCAAAATAATCAAATTGATCCAAATCAATGAAGTTTTCAACCCAATCTTTGTCGTATATCTATGGTTAGGGTTCCCTCACGCTTTCTAGTTTGAGTTCATGCATTTAATGAGGATTTATAGTGGTGAGTTTGCTGAAAAAAAGATCATTACTGTAATATTTGTTTTGGGATTGAAGCTGAAACGAATTTTGCCATAACTTTTTTTGTTTCTTAACCAAATTTGATAATTTAGGATGTTCAAACATAGAGCAACAATTTTCATGTTTTGAGTTTTCTAAAATTTTGATGTTTACTTGATCAAAATCGTGCTTGTTTGTTTCTGTCACGAGAGCAAATCGATAGCAACAACAATCGCATGCCTAAGAATTGTTTTGGCCATAACTCTTTCATTTCTTATCCAAATTCGATAATTTTGATGTCCTTGATAGCTTTGACATAGGATTACAATTTTCATGTTTTGAGTTTTCTGAAATTTTAATGTTTGCTTGATCAAATTCGTGCTTGTTTGTTGTTGTCCCGAGAGCAAATCAATAGCAACAACAATCACAGGCCTGAGAATTGTTTTGACCATAACTCTTTCATTTCCTATCCAAATTCGATAATTTTGAATGTTTTGGAAAACTTAGACATATGGTTACAATTTTCATGTTTTGAGTTTTATGAAATTTTGATATTTGCTTTATCAAAATTATGTTGTATGTTTCTGTCCTAAGCGCAAAATCACAACAAAAATTTTGATGTTCGTTTTTGCTCTCATTCTCATTCTGTTTGGTGTTGTTTTTGAGATATTTTGAGAGCTATGATGTCTATCGATGGGCGAGGTTTATTGGGAGAATTTGAAATACAAATTAAAATGGAATTTGAATTGATTTTGGGATAAATTTGAATTGAATTTGTATTGAATTCAAGTTATCGGTTTTGAGATATCCTTATTAGTTTTGATTTTTTTCGAGAACGTTTATCACTAAACCATTTTGGAAATATATGGACATTTCAAATTATTATTATATAGTATTTTTAAATTTTTTTCCAAATAAAATGTATTTATTTCCTATAATTTAGAAATTTCAAATATTGGTTTTAATAATTGTTTTTGGAAAATCGTTTTAAATTCCTATTTTTCTCTAATAAAAAAATTAGTTTATAAATAAAATTACTTATTTTTATGAATTTCGAACGTACGAGAAAGATAATTAAATGGTGAAGTAAAACATGTGGTATGGGACGCATGGATTTGCTTTATCGCTTAATATCGGACTTATACGATCGAAACCCCTTTCGATGAGCTGTTTGAGATGAGGTAAGCTTCTTTATGATGATTTTATGATGTTAAGATGTATTATGATGGCTTTAACTTGTCGATGAGACGAGACAAGTGTGACGACCCGGAATTTCTAGCAATTTAAATTTGAATAGTTAATTGATTTTTTTAAATATTTAAAGGTTAATTTTAACTTGAATTCAAGATATCAATATTTACTTGATAATTAAATCATTGAATTATATAGTTTAAATTTCTAAGCCTGTTTAAATAATTTGAAGGCTTATAAAATTTATAATGACGATACTGAAGATAATAGAATGGTTGAAATTTAATCTAAAAGTGATTTGTTCAATTTTAATAATATATCGTTTAAATTAAATTTAAAAATGTCCTTCCGATGCACAGTCTCGGAATTTGATGAAACTAGTTCCGTTGGATCCGTAATAGTTGGTTATTATCGGGTTTCAATTTTCGTAGCCATCGGAGTTGTCATTTGACCATGGCAGCTCGAAACGCGTAGAACTATTTTAATCGATTTAATTTAAAATTGATCGTTTACTTCTGTAACTCGTGCATACGATAAAAATAGCTTCCGAAACACGTTCCATTGGGTTCGGAATGTAGGTAAAACCTTATAAACACCTGTCGGTATGTCTGATTTGGGGTTCGGAATTTCGCGTTATGCTTAATGAGACGTTTTGTAAGTTTTATTATATAATAAAATTAAAAGTACACTTGTCAGAGATATTTTTACAATACAAAGTGTACTCAAGAAGCCATATTCCCAAACCGATATTTAATTTTCATCCCCTCTCTAATCTACAAATAGAAAACGAAATCGACCTTAGTAAACAAAATATTTTTTGAAGCATCAGAGAGTAATTTAATGGCGACCAAAATCTTCCTTTCTTCTTTTAGAAAAAATAATAGAAGGTCGAAGCCTCTCTCCCTCAGTACTTTGAAATCGAAATCAAATTTAAACCCACCATCTCCAATAATGGCCGAAGCCTTCAAAGAGTATCATGGCGTCGCGTTCTTAGTCGAGCTAGAACTCGAGCGTGGAAGACTCCTGTAGGCGCGCGCGCTTCGATGGAGGCCTGGGTTTTCGCATATCGACGGGGGGAGGTTGAGTGGCTAGGGTTTCGCGAGGTTGTTCGATCGAATCTGGTGAGTGTGCGAGTGGTGGCGTTGGAGGTTCGTGTGGACGTGGAGGTGTGGCGATTCGATGAGGGGTGGTCACGTTTATGGTGGCGGCTTCGTTCGAAAGTTGGATTTGGCTTTGATTTTTAGGGGCGTGATAGGTCGAAGAGGGGGTTTCAATCTGGATTCGATGAGGTATAACTTCTGTATGTTTATTTTTTTGTTATAGACATGTTTTTACTCGAAGAAATTATTACATGTTAGTTAGTAAAAAGAAATTATTGATTAACAGTAAGTTGTTAAGACAATTTAATTCTTAAATTTATTTAAAAGAAATTGGTTTAAAGATAAAAGTATTAGTTTAAAATTTTAATCCTTTGATTAAAATTAAATCAGTAATTAAAAGTAAATCATCGGTTAAAATTTAATTGTTAATTAATTAAATTTATGAAACGAAAATTTAATTGTTTGATTTGATTCAAATATTAACAAAATCATATAATTATTTATACAAGATCGAAATCGAGGAAACCAAGGCAAATTTGAGGTGGATTGCAAGTAAAAGCAAAGGTGAGTAAATCTCACTTTATTAGATTTCTATTTGAGTATAAATGGTTAAATTAAAATATTTGATTGAATGATTTAATTGATTTGATATGCACTGTGAATTGATCTTCTGGTGATTTTGGTATTGGATGGTTCTTGAGTTAATGGATTGCTTAACTCGAAGTATTGGGAATTTTAAGTTGTTTTAAATTTAAAATAATAAATAAGAAAATGTTTCCGTTTAAAAGTTACTAACGACTTAATGATTTGTGATACATTAAATTAGTAGGATAATTGAAATGGATAATTAATTAATTTAATTAATTAATGATTTGGATTATTTAATTCAGTAATTAAAGGCATTTAAATAAATAATAAATTAAGTTGTAAGTTAATTAACTAGGTATAAGTAATTCAGAATAATCATTTGATGGTGTGATAAATAATTACTTAATGCAATTAATAAAATATAACTGCTTAGTGAAATTGGTCAAGAGAATTAATTAAGATAATTAATTATGGAATAATTAAGTTATTAATGAAGTAAATAAAAGAATATTTAATTACATATTGAGATTAATCGAGAATGATAAATATTGGGGTTGAATTACAGTAATTAATTTAGATTAGAACAAATCAAAACATAATTGGAAATCATTAGTTTATATAATCAACGATGTAATTAAAGATTGATTAATTAAGTTGAATTAATCATAAGACTCATGAGAATTAATTAATGTAAGTAATTAAGAATTAGTGTAATTGATTATAGTTAATTATTTTGTGAAGTAATTAAAGATTACCCATTGATTTGGTAAGAATAATTAATATCGTGAAATTAATAAAAAATAATTACTTGAAAGGAATTGGAAGATAATTAATCCAGGGTGATTAATTAAGATGAATAAGGAAGGGTTGATTAATTAATTGATTTGGAAATTAATTAATGAAGGAATCTAAGTGATTGAGGTTTGAAATTCAATTAGAATCATTTGAATTAATTTGTATGTGATTAAGCTTTGCTTATGGGTGATTGAATGGTATTGGATGCGTTGATCGAGTTGATGTCTATGATATGAAATGTCGTGTATTTCATTTGTATAACTTGGGTTAGGATGACATGTGACTTGAAGGAGCCGGGATCGGGTATTGGGAAATACCCGAAACCACTTCGAATTCTTATAAATTGATATGTGAGATTAATAGGTTGAAATGAAGCGATTTAAGTGAATTTGACTATTTGATCTTAATTTTGGTCCTTAGAAACTTATGTGTGAAATAAGTTATGTTTATAAAATACTGTGAACTTGTAAAAATTGGTTTGAGTTACCCTGGGTTTTATATAAATTGTTTGCTTTGGTATTCTATGTTAAATTGAGATTACTCGCGCTGGTTTCCAGCCTAACCCGGGTGTTACTTTGTGTAATGCTCGGGTCAGACCGAGTATTACAGATTTTTCAGGTAGGCACAGTCTGGAGTTCCGGAGGCAAGCTGGATGGCAATAGCGTATAGGGTATTTCCACTGTATTTATATTATTGTTAATCCGAGACTTGATAATTGTGTATATTCAGTGACTGTATATATATGTGAAACTCTGATGTATATTAAATGTAATCGACAGATATAATATTCTTTTGTAAACTATTATTATTTATTATTATATTTTATCCGCCGTGAATGTGAGATGTTGTTTCTGTTCTTCTTCTTCTTCTTCTATCTCTTTCTTCTTTTTCATAACTATCTGGAATTTTCGGGATCGAAAATTTCGGGTCGTTATATTTGGTATCAGATGAGAAAGGTTAAGCAAGAACCTTGGCTCTGGTGGGGATTACTCATTAAATAGAGTCTAAAGTACTCTAGAATGAGTTGAGTATATATTATGAGAGCGTACTTGTTATTTTCTTATATAAAGATTTTAAATGATTTTATATAAAATATATATATTTTGATATTTCCTTCCAATAAATACTAAGGTGATTGGTTGTTATTATTGAAATTAAAATTAAGAAGTAATATAATACAATCAAATTGAAATCTTGAATTGGAACTAAATTAAGAGAAATAGAAATACAATCAAATTAAAATTTAATGCATTGAAAATGAAATTCTAAATCTTGTCTCAGAATTCCGAAATTTTGTTTCAAAGTGATGAAAAATAATAGATAAGTATTATTTGGATAACTGGAACTTGTTCCAAACAATGGGTTGTTTGAAAATTGATTTGAATTTAAAACCAAGCGTGGTTTAAAATTTTAAAACATGGCTGGGAGGGCCAAGAAATAAATATGTATATATGTATGGATATACATGATATCAAAGATAATTTGAAATAAACTCTAAGAGGTTGAGTTTTGATTTTTTCATGAAATGTGATGTAAAAACCCAAAGTGATATAAGTTTTTAAGTGGAAAGATTATTATTGTGAAGTTTAAGGATTGACTGAGGTTGATTGGATTAAGTAAATTGGAATTTAACTTTGGGAAAGTTAAATAAATGTAGAACAAGCAACCTGAATTGGAAATTTCAAGATGAAATTGGAATTTAACTTGGAAAGTTAAATGGTTGATTTGAATTGGGGATTTGTGTGATCTCAAAACGGGTTTGAGATTTAAAATTTGAAAATAGATGGACGTTTTAAAATAAATTAGATGATATCATCCTATTGTTAATAAAAATCTTTAAATTGAGAATGGTAGTGTATAAACAAAATAAATTTGAATAATTAAGTTTGTAAAATATACCTGTTTAAGAACTGGCTTCAAACTAGAAGATAAAAATTGAATAATAAATTAAAATTTTTAAAGTAAATTTGTATTGAATTCTTATTTGAACCTTGAAATACACAAGTAAAGATAATTTAAAATGGAATTTTGAGAATTGAACTCAGAAATTAAATTGATTAAAAACTTTTAATAAAAGTTAATTTGGTTTAAAAAGTTAAACCAACCTTTGAGAATTTAACTCGAATTTACATATTCGAGATAGTTTAAATTCAAGATTGAAATTGAATTAGTTCAAAATTGAATTTGGTTTGAATTAATTGGACTGGTGATTGAAGATGTATAAGTTTAAATTTAAATGGGAAATTAAATTGGATTATATTGAAATGATTTGAATTTGAAATGGGTTCAATTGATAATAATTCAAATTGATTGGAATAATTTGAAATTATAATTGAAGGAACAGGATTAATTTAAATGAAAGTATAAATTTACATTGGATTATTGCGGTAGTGAACAGTTTGACTGTTGACTATTTTAAAAAAATTGTTTTAATACAAACTTATTTTTCTAAGCTATTAGATATATACAACCTTTTTTTAAAGCTAACTTATTACATATTTGTTTTACCATTATTTTTGGAGCTATTTAAACATTTTTCAATTGTTTCCTAAACTAATTACTATTTTTCAACTATTTCACAAACTAATTTCTATTTTACAACTATTTTGCAATTATTTAAAATCTCTGAAACTATTCAACTATTTTTCGACTATTTTACAATTAGTTAACTATTTTATAGCTATTTTGTAAACTAATAATTATTTTTCAACTACTTATCTATTTTTTAATTTTCAAGCTATTTTTTAAAAAATAAACTGGTCGGAGTTCAAACTGTTATTGATTTAAATACCCAACTGAGATAAGAATTGTAGTGATAACCCAAATGGGGATTAAGGATATTGTAAATAAGTAAAGGGAATTTAAGGAATTGTGAATAGAAAGGAAAATTGATTTGGCTGATAATCAATGGAAATAAATACGTAGGATGTACGTATATTATTCTATTCGCATAGTGATTTGATCCAGATTCGAGCACAGAATTTCGAGGTAGTTTATCGATCCGAGTTAGGATTTTTCACTCGGTTTTCGACGGCGGACCTAGATATGGATTGTTGATTGGTTGTGGATGTTCTCTATCATAGTTATAGCTACGCAAGGAGAATGACGGTTTTTGATCAAGAAACCAGATCAGTGTCCGCACTAGGAAGTCAGTTGGACGATACTAGTTCGGAAGTAAAATTCTGTGATCGAGTGAGCGATCAGATTGGTATAGCGTACGACCGATAAATGTACATCGAGCGGATTTGAATGAAATTGATATTGGAAAGAGAAGTCAAATTTGAATATTTGATTTTGAATAAATGAATCTATATATCTTTGTTATATGGGATAAAACTCCCCTTGATAAATCTATAGCCAGAAGAAAATATTTTTGAATGTTTTTGAAGTATAAAAGGGTTTTATACAAGTTTGAAATGATCCAAAGTTTTAAAAATTATATATATCTGTATGTATATATATATATATATATATATAAAGGATCTTATGAGGATTTTGGAAAAGGTTTTGAGAACCTTTGGATTTGGAAAGGCTTTTGATTCTTGGGTAAAATCAATATGAGAATTTGGAAAGCCTAGTTTGAGAATTATCGATTTTGGAATAATCGATTTTGTATAAATGAGCTTTGTATGAGATCATACTAGGTGTATAATTTGAAGATACTATATGTGTATAGTATAAAATGTTTTGATGATGGCTTTGGGGAAAAAGGCGCTCCCTTGAAATGAACTTCTCAGGAGTGCCACCGGGTGGTGCTGCCTTGAGCCCCAAGGGGGGTTCTAAAGTTGATCCTGTGAGGAGTCCGGACAAAACTAGTTCCTGAGGATTATTGGGTAGCGAAAGTCGAGGGCGTTGATGCCTACAGAGGCATTTGGGTTATGTTGTGGCGACAGTGTAACTCGATGTCGCTGCGATCTTCTGTAGGGACCATAGCGAAATTCGTGTGGAGGATGAGTGCCAACAGTCTACACTTGATTTTGTCGTGAAGGCAACGCAACATCGGTAGACTGCGATCTATGGTCAAGTGGAGTGGAGAAGTTTCATTTTTGGCAGCGAAATTCGATGACGCTGATTCCTACAGTTATATGGGTTTTTGCTGCGATAGCTACGTAACCCCGGTTGTAGTTGCGATATGTCGTGGGTTCCATGGTGTAATCGAGGGGCGCGGAGGCCTACAGTTATCTATGGATTTTGTCGGGATGGCAACGTAACCATCGGGATAACTGCGACTATGGATGGGGGTGATGATTTCCAGAGCATTCTCACCAACGTTATTTCCTCTATTTTCAAAAACTGTATTCAATATTTTTAATAAGATTATTTTCCAAGTATTTTCACTGGGTGTTGAAAACGGGTTTGCCAAATACTTATAGGTTTTCAGTCCTACGCCTGATCAACGCATGATTGAATTTCTGTGAGAACAAGGATGGACTGGTTGAGACATCGAGTCATAAAAAGTATTTTTATAAAGAGCTATTTTATTAAGTATGATGTGAATTTAAAAGCATTTCTAAAAAAATTTAAATAAAGATGTTGGAATTTTGGGGAAATAAAAAGGAAATCCAAACTGGAATTTTAACGGAGTGAATTTGTAATTAAAATCGAACATTGATTTAGAAGTCGAAAGTAAACTAATTGGCTAAATAATTATTTGGTTGAGTATATTAATAAAATTTAACTTGGGTAAATAAATGGGTTGTAAGTGATAATGGGTTTGAAAATGAATTCGAATTTTAAATAGAATTCGACTTAGATTTGATAATGAATTAAAAAGAGGAAATGTTGTAAAATAAAAATAAAATAGAGTTGGATTGAAAAATGTGATGGTTTAAATTACAAATAAAATTCAAGGGTGATTTGAATAATATTTAATGAAATTTGCAAGTAAATTGGATATAAGAGAAGTGATTATGATAGAAATGGTATGAGTTGCAAAACAAAACCCAAGTGAAAAGAAATAAATTGAGAATAGCCTTGTATTAATAAAATAAATTCGATAATGAATTAAGTAATTGAATTAAAAATTAAAATGGGTTAATTGAGTTAAATAATAAATGGATGAAGTCTGATAGAATAAAAACTTAATCAAAATTGTGATTGGAATTAGATTATCGGACTGAACTTAAATTTGGTGGTATATTAATTTGAAGTATAAATGAGATAAGTATGTGGTTGGATATTATTTTGATAAATTGAGAAGGTGAATTTAAAATTAAAATTAAAATTGATGGGTTAACTGAATTTAATGGAAGTTGATTAAATGAGGATCAAATAGAAGTAAACTTAAGTTTGATGTTGGAATAAATTAAATTAAATTAACTTAAGTTTAAAATTTATGGAAGCTTGGCTTCGAATAAGGGTGAAAATCCATTAAATAAAGCTTGGATTGAATTAATTTGGGAATGGCTAGTAGTATACAAGAATGAAATGTGTCGAGCTAATGAATGGTGGGTGAATAAATTAGAAATGAAATGGAATTAAATATAAAATGAGTTGAAAAATAATTTAAAGTAGATATAAATTAAAATAGATATTCTATTAAACGAATATCGTCGAAATTGCATAAAAATGGTTGTCGTTCGGCGTAAATGAAAGTAATTAAAATGCTATGAGTCAATAGAGATTAAATGAAATTGGTTCTGAATCGATAGAGATTAAATAAAATTGGTTCTGAATCGTTTGAAGTGAATATGAGCTTGCTTAGGTTAAAAATCAATGGAATGTAAGAAATTGAGTTCCAAACCATTGAAATTGAATGAAATGGTATATAAATTGGTTGAAAGCAATTGAATTAGTTTTGAAAACATATAAATTGCTTGTGGAAGTTATTTTGAATGCATTTCTTTTAGAATTGAAGTGTTACAGTTGAAAGTAAGTAGAATGTTAATAAATTCTCTATATATGGCACTTACATATTTAAACTGAGTAAGTACAGGTACCTGAAGGCCGTTTGGCTGGATTTTGGATTGCGCTATTTGCTAAAATTAATACGCTACTTGCTTAAAATGCTAAATAAGGTACGCCTACGCAATAAAAATAGGAAATATGAACTGCCTTTTCTTTTTCCGACCGGGTGGGTCGATGTATACATATTTATATCTCTTGTCAAATTGCAAAAGCTCCTCCATATAAAGGAGACTCTGCCAAAAAAATTTCAAAATTTTGGGAGTTAGAAAATTTTTGAAAATTTTTGGGAAAAATTTTGTTAACGACAAAACAATTTCAAATTGGAAATTTAAAGTAAATTTGTAGGTGAACTAATATGAATCAATTATACATGGAAAATAGAATTTAATATCCAAATTGAAAATAAATTGAGTCCATATTAAAACGGGAAAAACAAATTTGAATAGAAGTAAATATGGAAACCTACATAAGAGAATGTATAAAATGATTTGTAAGTTACGATTGAATATTGTTACTAAACAAGATATGCAGGTATTAAAAAGGGAAAAGAAAGTTGGATTTGATTCCAAAAGATAAATGTGAATTGCCCGACAAAAATGTATGTATTTTAATTTCTGTATGAATTGGATTGGGTTTTTGATCTAGCCACTTGGCATTCTGTTTTCTTTTTGGTATTTGGGATCCCGTAGAGGCCTTTTGTAGTTGTACCGAGCTAGCCGTGCAAAGGAGACGCTGGCAAAAAATTTCGAAAATTTAGAGAGTTAGAAAAAAATTGAGAAAATTTTGATAATTCAAAATTGGTTTAAATTGAAATTTAAATAATTGAACAAAATGGTTTTGTTTGAATACCATAGAAGGTTTTGGGAAATAGGTTAAACGAATAGTGGAATTTATAAAGAATATATTGTGGCAAGTTGGTAAGACTGCTGAAATGTGGGTTTTGGGGAAAGTAAACGGGTATTGGGTCATTCTTCCTAACTTGTAATTTCGGGGACGAAATTCTTTTAAGGGGGAGGAATGTGACGACCCAGAATTTCTAGCAATTTAAATTTGAATAGTTAATTGATTTTTTTTTAAATATCTAAAGGTTAATTTTAACTTGAATTCAAGATATCAATATTTACTTGATAATTAAATCATTGAATTATATAATTTAAATATTGAATTCAATAATTGAAAATTGGGTAAATTGTTGAATCTGAAATTTCTAAACCTGTTTAAATAATTTGAAGGCTTATAAAATTTATAATGACGATACACAAGATAATAGAATGGTTGAAATTTAATTTAAAAGTGGTTTGTTCAATTTTAATAATATATCGTTTAAATTAAATTTAAAAATGGTCTTCTGAGGCACAGTCTCGGAATTCGACGAAACCAGTTCCGTTGGATCCGTAATAGTTAGTTACTATCGGATTTCAATTTTCGTAGCCATCGGAGTTGTCTTTTGACCCCGGCAGCTCGAAGCGCGTAGAACTATTTTAATTGATTTAATTTAAAATTGATCGTTTACTTCTGCAACTCGCGCATACGATCAAATTAGCTTCCGAAGCACGTTCCATTGGGTTCGAAATGCGGGTAAAACCTTGTAAACACCTGTCGGCATGTCTGATTCGTGGTTTGGAATTTCGCGTTATGCTTAACGAGACGTTTTGTAAGTTTTATTATATAATAAAATTAAAAGTACACTTGTCGGAGATATTTTTACAATACAAAGCGTACTCAAGAAGCCATATTCCCAAACCGATATTTGTTTTTCATCCCCTCTCTAATCTACAACTAGAAAACGAAATTGACCCTAGTAAACAAAAAATTTTTGAAGCATCAGAAAGTAATTTAATGGCGACTGAAATCTTCCTTTCTTCTTTTAAAAAATAATAATAGAAGGCCGAAGCCTCTCTCCCTCAGTACTTTGAAATCAAAATCAAATTTAAAACCGCCATCTCTAATAATGACCGAAGCCTTCGAAGAATATCATGGTGTCGCGTTCTTAGTCGAGCTCGAACTCGAGCGTGGAAGACTCCTGTAGGCGCGCGCGCTTCGATGGAGGCCTGGATTTTTGCATATCGGCGGCGGGAGGTTGAGTGGCTAGGGTTTCGCGAGGTTGTTCGATTGAATCTAGTGAGTGTCGCGAGTAGTGGCGTTGGAGGTTCGCGTGGACGTGGCGGTGTGGCGAACGATGAACGGTGGTCGCGTTTATGGTGGCAGCTGCGTTCGAAAGTTGGCTTTGGCTTTGATTTTTGGGGACGTGATAGGTCGAAGAGGGGGTTTCAATCTGGATTCGATGAGGTATAACTTCTGTATGTTTATTTTTTTGTAATAGACATGTTTTTACTCAAAGAAATTATTACATGTTAGTTAGTAAAAAGAAATCATTGATTAACAGTAAGTTGTTAAGACAATTTAATTTTTAAATTTATTTAAAAGAAATTGGTTTAAAGATAAAAGTATTAGTTTAAAATTTTAATCCTTTGATTAAAATTAAATCAGTGATTAAAAGTAAATCATCGGTTAAAATTTAATTGTTAATTAATTAAATTTATGAAACGAAAATTTAATTGTTTGATTTGATTCAAATATTAACAAAATAATATAATTATTTATACAAGGTCAAAATCGAGGAAACCAAGGCAAATTTGAGGTGGATTGCAAGTAAAAGCAAAGGTTGAGTAAATCTCACTTTATTAGATTTCTACTTGAGTATAAATGGTTAAATTAAAATATTTGATTGAATGATTTAATTGATTTGATATGCACTGTGAATTGATGTTCTGGTGATTTTGGTATTGGATGGTTCTCGAGTTAATGGATTGCTTAACTCAAAGTATTGGGAATTTTAAGTTGTTTTAAATTTAAAACAATAAATAAGAAAATGTTTCCGTTTAAAAGTTACTAACAACTTAATGATTTGTGATACATTAAATTAGTAGGATAATTGAAATGGATAATTAATTAATTTAATTTATTAATGATTTGGGTTATTTAATTCAGTAATTAAAGGTATTTAAATAAATAATAAATTAAGTTGTAAGTTAATTAACTACGTATAAGTAATTCAGAATAATCATTTGATGGTGTGATAAATAATTACTTAATGTAATTAATAAAATATAAATGCTTATTGAAATTGGTCAAGAGAATTAATTTAGATAATTAGTTATGGAATAATTAATTTATTGATGAAGTAAATAAAAGAATAGTTAATTACGTATTAAGATTAATCGAGAATGATAAATATTGGGGTTGAATTAAAGTAATTAATTTAGATTAGAACAAATCAAAACATAATTGGAAATCATTAGTTTATATAATCAACGATGTAATTAAAGATTGATTAATTAAGTTGAATTAATCATAAGACTCATGAGAATTAATTAATGTAAGTAATTAAGAATTAGTGTAATTGATTATAGTTAATTTATTTGTGAAGTAATTAAAGATTACCCATTGATTTGGTAAGAATAATTAATATCTTGAAATTAATTAAAGATAATTACTTGAAAGGAATTGGAAGATAATCAATCTAGGGTGATTAATTAAGATGAATAAGGAAAGGTTGATTAATTAATTGATTTGGAAATTAGTTAATAAAGGAATCTAAGTGATTGAGGTTTGAAATTCAATTAGAATCATTTGAATTGATTTATATGTGATTAAGCTTTTCTTATGGGTGATTGAATGGTATTGGATGCGTTGATCGAGTTGATATCTCTGATATGAAATGTCGTGTATTTCATTTGTATAACTTGGGTTAGGATGACATATGACTCGAAGGGGCCGGGATCGGGTATTGGGAAATACCCGTAACCACTTCGAATTCTTATAAATTGATATGTGAGATTAATAGGTTGGAATGAAGCGATTTAAGTGAATTTGACTATTTGATCTTAATTTTGGTCCTTAGAAACTTATGTGTGAAATAAGTTATGTCTATAAAATACTGTGAACTTGTAAAAATTGGTTTGAGTTACCCCGGGTTTTATATAAGTTGTTTTCTTTGGTATTCTATGTTAAATTGAGATTACTCACGCTGGTTTCCAGCCTGACCCGGGTGTTACTTTGGTGTAATGCTCGTGTCAGACCGAGTATTACAGATTTTTCAGGTAGGTACGTTCTCGACCTCAGGAGGCGAGCTGGATGGCAATAGCGTATAGGGTATTTGCGCCATATTTATATTATTGTTAATCCGGGACTTGATAATTGTGTATATTCAGTGACTGTATATATATGTGAAACTCTGATGTATATTAAATGTAATCGACAAATAAAATATTCTTTTGTAAACTGTTATTATTTATTATTATATTTTATCCGCTGCGAATGTGAGATGTTGTTTCTGTTCTTCTTCTTCTTCTGTCTCTTTCTTCTTTTTCATAACTATCTGGAATTTTCGGGATCGAAAATTTCGAGTCGTTACAACAAGTCACGATGCCACTAGTACTCATCAATGAGATGAGACGGTAGTGTATTTTATCTACTTGCCGATGAGATGAGGCGGAGTATATTTTCATGATTTTTATGATGTTTTACTGGTGTGGCACCAACTGACGGCTAGTAAACCATTAGGTGCGACGTATGGTATGGGACATACGTTAATGCCTATTTGGATCCTATCTGAAAAGTTGAGACACATTCACCATGTTTACTAGTACTATAGACCACGAGTATTCAATTTGAGTCATCAGGATGCAGTTGCGACTTCGATCATCACGATGTTAATTACTAGGGTCTTTGTGACTGGGAGTCATTACAGTTTTAGTCATTATGATGTTCATGATGTTATGATGTTACTTGACTCCAGCCATCATGATGTTTATGGCACCAAATATTAGTACTAGTCACGATGTAAACACGTGCAGTTTTCGATGAAGTTTTAGATGTTTTGACTTCACCTTTTTATGAGGATGTTATTATAGCCATGAGTAAGATGAAGGCTTACATGTATTGATGGTTTTACGGTGATGTCAAATATGATGTTTTGAACCCTCATTGAGTTCTATTATGATGGATTTATGAGGTTTTAGACTGTTTTATGATGACTATTTATATGATTCAAATCCTTACCTATTTCACTTATATAACTATAGAAGATGAACCATAGTTAGATAACCAATTGACTTCCCTTATGAAATCATGATGAACCCATAGATGGCTCACCTTAGAGATGATTTGATTATACTTATATCATTCGTTGTGGTTCTCCTTTTCCTCCTATTACTGTTTTCTTTACTAATGATAAGCTCTAGCCTACCTGACCCGTGTATTTACTACTCGGGTTAGACCGAGTTGTGAGTTAGGTATGGATTTAGCTCACTCCTTGGATCTGTTAGCATGGTTTCATTTGGACCACTTTGTTTGGACTTGGACATTGTACCTATTATTTTGTGGGATGGTTGTGTATGTATATTTTGTAGTTCATGCTACCTATGTATGTTGTATTATGTATGATGTATGGAGATGTACGTATACTCTGATCTGGGTTTGCTATTCTATGACTGTTTATATATATTTGTATATTGCATTTATTCTGAAATGGTCCTAAATCACCATGGTATTGTATTAGTTAAGGACAAGGTGTGTCGACCATATATGAGGTGATGGAAAAAATATTGACATACTTAGCTCTTTGCTAATGCATTATCACGAGGGTTGCCCTTAACTAGCTTTATTCCCTACATTAGTAGGCATGATTACTTAGTAGTTCTCTTTACTAATGTAGTGTAACAACCTGATATTTTCAACCATTCGCATCCACACATGCTGGAATTGAATTG
Organism: Allium cepa; assembly: GCA_030765085.1. NCBI lineage: Eukaryota > Viridiplantae > Streptophyta > Magnoliopsida > Asparagales > Amaryllidaceae > Allium > Allium cepa. The sequence continues at coordinate 977,943 of JASFAV010000025.1, read as the reverse complement.
ATTAAAATACCAGATTGTTAATTTATATTTGGCAAAAACTCAGCATATATAGTAAATCAATCACAAAATCACAGACACGGAGTAATATAACAATAATACAGCGGAAACAAGAAAATAGTAGTTCATGAAGCTACTATATAAATGTCAGAGTTAAATAAGATACAATAGAAGTTTCAAATATAATAGTCAAATACAAGATCAGAATACATCACTGGAATCAATTGAATATCTGAAAGCCGGATAGGTAGCTGGATCTCCAAGCGAAGCTCTAACTCCAAAGGCGAGTCTCGAATACTGGAACACTCAGTCTGACCCGATCGTAAAGCAAAACACAAGACATTCGAGTGAGGATTAACATTATTATATCAATAAATCCAACTCAAGTGAAATAACAACTGAAATACAAGTGTCACAAAGGATGTTTGGGATAACCATCCTCTAAGGATCCGTTAAACTATCTAGTATGCAGTAATATACGCTATTATAATAATGTCTAAAGTAAAGTATAATATATTTAAAAATAGTATTCCCCTTAACACATTTTATAGTGCCAATAGTTTATACAGTACCGTAGTACCTTCAGATCAGGAGGCTACCCGAGGATAATCCATAGGTATGACAAATCAAACTCGTATAAGGCACGCTAGGGTATGTGATATGGCACAACTAGGCAATGCCAGGGTAGATATACCAATTACGCATCTTGACTAGTGGTAACACATAGCAACCACTACCGCCCACCTTGCCAATTACGCATCTGGACTAGTGGTAACGCATAGCAGCCACTACCGCCTACCTTGGAACACACTCTCAAATCAGAAATCAAATGTGGCCACCAAATCAATCGCAAAGTAATAGAATGGTATCGAACGAGTGTGTCCGATCTGAGGAGCTAACTCATTGGCCAGGAATCACTCCTGTTTTAGCCACCTTATGCTAACTCATGGGAGTCGGGTCCACATATATACCTCAATAGGATCGTTGCCACCATCCTACTTCATTCTAGAATCTCCACCGTGTACACAATTGTTAAAGTGGTTTTCGGTAGTGGCAGAGAGTATGACAATATTTGATCCCAGTCTCTTTAACAACCAATCGTTATTATAATGCCGTGGTCATTTCAAAACAGTATATACTTTCAAAACTAAGTATCATACATTTCCAAAACCATATCAACATGATATCATTTTCCATTCCAAAACCAAATAAATACGATATCATTTCCATTTCGAAAAACCAAATCCACATGATATCATTACCATTTCAAAAACATTCCATTAAAATCGTAATATTCCAAATTGTAACACTTTGAAAATGTAACATTTAAACTATAGCACCTTAAAAATCGTAATAATTTGGAAATGTTATCATTTGGAAATCATAATACTTTGGAATCATAACACTTGATAATACTTTGAAATTCAATACCTTGAAATCATAACTTCCAACACTTAAACAATTTAGATATAAATAATAAATATATATAATAAAATAATTTATAAACAAAATAGTTTATATTAAAATAGTTATAAGTTAAAAATAGAAAAATGAAAATAAATAGTTTGTAACGACCCAGATTTTCTGTCATTTGAAATTTGTATATTTAATTGATTTTAAATATGCATAAATAAAGTTAATAAGCCGAATAAATTATATTTGAATATATAGATTTAATTGGATAATTAAATTGCCAATTTAATATTTGAAATTGTGAAAATAATTGTAAATTGGATTTAATATGAATAAAAATGTTTTATAAAGTTATATTAAACCTTATTTGAATTAGAATGACATTGGAGAACTTTTGAAATTGATTTAAAAGTTGATTTGAATAAACAGAATATTTTATTTAATTGATGAGTAAAGATAGCCATTTTTCCAACAGATATCGGATCTCGGCGAAACTAGTTTCATCGGATCCGTAATGTTAAATTGTTGTAAGGTTTCAAATTTCATGTCAATCAGATTTACACTTTGTCCGAGGCAAGCTAAAACGCGTAGAAATCGGTTTAAGTGAATTTTAAATTTAAAATAGTCGATTTGAAAACCTATCTTTCAAATACGATCGAATTGGACCCCGATATATATTCCACTACATTTGGAATATGGGTAAAACATTATAAACACCAGGCGGCAAGTTTCGTTTGGAGTTCGGGAAAAATTCGGGTGAATAGTGTCGCGTAATTTTCTATATAAGGCCATTTTTTCACCATTTTTCACAAGCCCTAGCCAGAATTAGGGCTAGCCGCCATTATACTTTCTATGGCCAAAAATGCACGACGTTCTTTGTGATGACCAGGAATTTTAGGTAATATCAATTTAATAATCTATATTAATAATTAAATTGATTTGATAATTTTCCTTTATAATTTTAATTTCAATTGGTAAATTTAATCTTTTGAAGGTTAATAAATATTTAATCTGGCAATAGTGGTTAATATCCTTTCTAACAATTTAAAATTGATAAGATTTATCTTTCAAAGCTAATAAAATTATATTCTATTTATATTATATATATTTGGCATATATATATTGTGAATAAGAAAATCTTTTGTTTTAAATTAAAGATGAATTTTTAAATTGTAATATATATGTATGTATATGTATAATTTGAAGTTGTTTTGAAATTTAATATAATAATTCTCAAAATATATGTTAAAAATTTTTTCTACTTGAAATGTATGCATATTTGTAAATAGTGAAGTTTGGTTTGAATTTAATAAAAGAACTTTCAAATCTTAATATATATACAGAAGGTAATTGGGAAAATATAATTTAATATAGTACTTTTCAAAGAATATTTGGAATTTTAACTTATATTTATTAAACAATAAAGGTAATTATTTTGGATTTAAAATTATATGTATAAGATTTTATTTAAATATAACGTATTCTTTTAAAAGTAATTTATATGTATGTATTAAGATAAGTATGTATTAATTAGAAAAGTTAATTTAAAAAGCTTTTAAACCATTTTTAAAATTTATTTAAAATATCTAATGGTATGTGTAAATATATTAACACATGTTAGTAACATGTGTAGAACAATTAAGAGATATAAGTGACAAATGTAAGTTTTAAAACAACTGTCATCATTTAAAAATTTATTTTCTTTAATTTTTAATAAACCATAACTTAATTCATTAAAACATACTTTTCATCTCTTCACTCTTCTTTTCCTATTTTTCAGCTGAAAACAAATATAATTCCAAGCCTTAAATTTCCTCAAACCAAAATTCAATACCGTAAACATATTTCAAATCTAAAACTAAACCAGTAAACTATTTTTCATTTAAAATCTATAACACTTTCTTCAACCTAAGAGATTTCAAACCAAGATGGAATTTAACAGAAAGCATTCAAGATAATTTTCAATTCAATAGCAAGTTCAACTTAATAACAACTTCAGATCTCAAGCCTGGCAGATCAAAACAAATTGAACTTTAACAGAAGAAGTTCAAATCAATAAACCTGGAACATGCTCTGTTCTCTACAAAAAGGTGAGTAAACATAGTTTCTTTTAAAAACAGAAATTTAAAACTTGATTCCACTTTGGCTGAGGTATAAAAATCAAGATGTTTGCCTGAAATGCTTGGATTAAATGAACACATGTATGTAATAAGTATTGAATGCTTGTGTGAATGAAAATATAGGCTCTGCTGTTTTAACAGATTTTGGTTTTCTCACTAAATTTAATATCTCATTCTTAAATCAATGTTAGCCTTTGATTTGCGAATAAAAAGTGATTGAAATCGTGAAACATCACCACCAAAAATCATTCTAGGTATTTATAATAAATATTCGTTTCGAAATTTTATAAATGACAGTAAAACCCAAATTTTAAGTAAAACCCAACTTTCTTAATTTCAAATTTGCATTATTGGAATGAATTCGTGATTGAAAATAATGAATTTTGATATGCATTTCATAATTTTTAATTTTATTTTTGATTAGAAATTTTGAGATGAACGTTTTTGGCAATTTGATGAGTTGCCGTTGATCAACACGATGTTTGGGGCTGAATTCTTGGTCGAAGCTAGCCGGAGTATCGTTGATGAAGGGAAGAATACCCTCGAATTTTTCCTACGGCTGAGATGATCAGAATCGTTCGAAGTAGGGTTTAATATCCTGTTATTGAAGTCGACGTTTCAGTGGGTTTTATGGCGACGAGGCATGAACGGAGTCGATTGCATGGCTTGTTGGAGGAGTCGGTGCTTGAAACGAAGGCGCGGTGTGGATGACGAAGTTTCTCGATGTCTGAGGCATCGGTATGGTGAAGCTTTATGGCCATGGTGGGTTTTTGTTTGGGCTTGAATGCCTCAATTTTGATTCGCATGATTATTGTTCGATCTGAGTTTTCGAAGGGGCTTGCATGGGTAGGAGTGATCGGCGAGGGTCACCGCGATGACCTACGGTGGTCGGAGTCGATGGGGTATGTGCACCACGTGCACGATGTATCTGGGTGGTGATGTGCTTCGGGGAAGACGAGGGTCGACTCGGAGTGGTGCTCGCAATTTCCTGATGTCGACTCGAAGCTTTTGAGTAGGTGGAAGACTCGGGGCAGGCTCGTGTTGATTAGTGTTCGTACTCGAGTTTTTTATGTGGTAATGTTAATCTGATTTAGCAAAGTGAAATAAATTTTGGAAAAGAAAAATCAAGTTTTAAATTATAAAACAAGTTTTTCTAATGAGTAGAAACCAAGATTTTGAATTTTTTTAATTTAATATGTGTCAAGATTTGAAATGTTTAAAATAGTTGATTTCAAAAGTAATTAACTAAATTTATTTTGAATTTTAATTCAAGATATTTTCAATTTAAAATATTAGATCAAGATTAAGAAAGTTCAAATGAGTTTGAAATAAGAATAAAGATATATCCAAGGTAATTATTAAGGAATGTTTAAATTAGATTTTAAAATTTATTTCAAATGAATAAGTTTAAAGGATATGAAAATTTGGATTTCTAAGTTAAATAATTGTTTAATCTAATTTAATATGTTTGAAAAGATATTCAAAGATTTCAAGTATATTAAAATTAATTGTTTGAATTAAAAGTAAAACCCTATTTCAAATTGATTTTAAATTGGTTTTAATGAAGTAAATGATTTGAGAAATATTTAATAAATGTAAAGTTTATTCTTAATTAGTTAAGTAGAGATTAATTAAGAATAATTAATTAATAAAATAAATTTAAACTTAATTACTTATTGATAATTAAGAATAATTACTTAATGAAGTAATTAATGGTTAATTACTGAATGTAATTAAGGAAAATTACTTATGGAAGTAATTAAGTGAAAGTGATTAGGGGATAATCACTCGATATTATTAGTTAAAGGATTAATCAATATAATTGATTTGAAAGTTAATTAATTAAAGAATTAATTAATTAATTAAAGAATTAAGGTTAATTAATAATGGAATTAATTACTTATTAAGGTAATTAATTAAGAGAGTAATTAACTAATAAAAGTAATTAGAGGATAATTACTTATGGGAATAATTAAGGGTTAATTACTTAGTAAATTTTGGTTAATTAATTAATGTGATTAATTAATTAATGAATGTGAGTAATTTTAGATTAATTACTAAGTGTAATTAACTAAAAATGTGATTAATTAATAAATTAATTAATTAAGGATTATTAGTTAATGTAATTAATTAATGATTACATAATAAAGTAATTAAAGATTAATTAATTAGTGTAATTAATCAAAGATTAATATAATTAATTAAGAAGTTAATTAATTAAGATAAGTAATTACAAGTTTGTTAATTACTGTCTATGATTAATTAAGACTAATAAATGAGATGGTTAATTACAAATTAATTATTTAATTAATTAAAGGGTTAATTAGTTAATAAGGATCACTAATTAATATGATTAATGATATTAATAAAGGTTGATTAATAAAAGTGATTAATTAAAGTATGATTAATTAATTGTAATTAATAGAGTTTAATGCAAATTAATCATAGTTAATTAATTAGTGGAAGCAAATGAAGGATCATTAATTAATGTAATTAATGAAGTAATTAAAGGTTAATTACTGTATATGGTTTAGAATAATTAATTCGTGTAATTAATTAAAGGCTAATTACATGAACGTAATTAAAGGATAATTAATTAAGGAAGATCATTAAGAGGTGATTAATTAAGTAATTTGTAATTAATTAATGCTAAGTATGCAGGATTAAGGTAATCCAATTGATTAAGAGAGAATCAAACCTGCTTATTGATGATTGATATTGGATGATTTGGATGTAATATCTCTGATATGTGATATGCGTTGCTTTGTGAGATGATTGGTCTATATGAATTATCTATTATGATAATGTGAATCATTCATCTGTTTATGTTATTTTGAATATAAGTTAAATGTTTAAACCTTTAAACAACTTGGACATTAAAATGGCGTTTGGATTTCAGTGAGACCGAGATCGGGTTTCCATATTTGGATATCCGAAAACCACATCGATCCAAATTAAACCTTAGGTCGTGAATCCAAGAGAAGAGCTTAGTGAAGACTCAAAGTGTAAGAACTATTCGTCAATATAACTCTGAGGGAGATTCCGAGATGAGTTTGAGGAGATAGTACTTTCAGGTTCGAGATGGTGATTCAGAGTGCAAGGACTATGGTCGTTGACTCTGAGGGTGATTCCAAAATGAGTGCAACGAGATAGTGCCTTCGGTTTCGTTCGAAACCGGAACGAATTTGTATGGATTGAATGCTTTCAGAACATCGTCAGTTGGACGATGAGCATTCTAAGTTAGATGTGTTCTATAAAGGTAATCGCAGCCTCAAGCCTCATCAACCGAGAATGGCTAAAACAGGGGAGGTGCAGCAAGTTTAAGTGGATCTTGTCCAAGTAGGACGAGATTTACCCCTGTCTAGAGGTCCTTTCTATTTCGGCTTAGTGTGTGGTTGGTTGCGCCAACCACGGGGTGGTCTTGTTTGGGACTGTCCAGTAAGGGATGGTTCCGGCCTTGTGTTGCAGGGGATTGGAAGTAATCCTCGGTACGGTGATCTAGGCCCCATACCGTGACAGGCGGTGCCCTAGTAGCCCTGCCATTGATGGAAACCCATTCTTCCTACGAGACCCTACGGTTTTGATTGTATTACCCACTTTTGTGGCTAGTGGCTGGAATTTAATTATGTAACAATTTCGGCTATTTCTTATTTACTTGAAAACCTTAGACACTATTATAATATCACTGGATTTCCTATCAAATGTTTTGGTTAGCGTAAGGTAAATTTTTTTCCATGTTTATGTGTGGGAAGTCTTACGTGATACCTTTTCTTTCCAAAGGATTTTCTAAAGTTAAGCAATTTTAAACCGTTTACTCACACCAGACCCCTGTCTGACCCAACTGTTTATTTTATGTTTTATTAAACTCTTGGGTACTCATATTATGTATGAACAGTCAAGGGATTCAGGTTAGCTTTGACGAATTCTAGAGGATTTTTTGGAGCAGGAGGCTTCAGCGTATAGATATATTATGGTTCCGTTGTGTTAGTGTTATGTCTATATTGTATTGATGTACTTGAGTTGTATGGTTAGACAGATGTTTATAACTGTCCAATATGTGTTGTATAGGTTGGTAACTCTGATGTATATGATACTATGTAATATTTTATGTGATATATTATATTTCATTCGTTTCGTTGTGAGTATCTGATGTTGTTGAGTTTCGTCTTCCTTATCTTTTCTTCTTCTATCCCTTTCTTTCTTAAATCATGATGCATTTTGATAGAAAGACGGGTCGTGACAGTTGGTATTAGAGCATAGGTTGAGCGAATACCTAGGCTCTGGAGTGGTGTCTTTCTTGAGAGAGCGTACTTGTAATTTTTATGTATAACTATATATATATTTATATATCTACCTAATCTATTGGGTTATCTATTCGGATCTTCTAACATAAGTTATAAAGGTAGATAAGGTAGGAGTGTGTGTAATACGAGTACCACTAATGGAAGAGGTCCATATGTTGAGGTTGGAAGTACATTTTGTCGAGACTGTAGACCTAATACCGTCTCGAGTAAGATTTGTAGCTTGGTGTAAGGATTTCTCTGAACTCCGAAGGAAATTTTCTTTCAAAGATTCGGAGCGCATCTTGGAAGTGTAAGTTTGGATTACGCTTAGCTGGACGGATTTTATAAAGTTTGGATCTGTCGGAAGTGCAGAAGCAAGTGATGGTATCTTGACAGCTGCGTGGTGAGATGCAGTATCCAGGGGTATTTCCGAAGATGTTTTCTCTTGAAGCAGTTTTAGAAGTGGTTGAGGAGCAATCTTTACCTGCCACAGGGAAGACTCATCTGTGTAGAAGTTATCTAGATCTCTATCAAGGAGGTTGGCTGTTTTGGAATATGAGATTAAGGCCTATAAGTTGCTTCGCTTCGGCATGGGCTCATTTTCACCCCTTAAGGAGGTCGAGCTGTTGATACTTAGTTTGGAGCCAGAGTTTCTTGAGAGGTTGTCTGCCATCTCGAAGGGTCTTTTGCGTAGTTAGTTAATGGCTTTTGGAGCTCGAGGAGTCTTTGGATTAGAAGTCTTTGATTAGTTGTGGTAGCATTTTTAGCTCGGAGGTGTTTGTGAGCCGATAAGAAGGTCTTTTGGCTTTGCAGTATCATCGAGATAGAGTTTAGAAACAGCAGTGTGGGTCGTTTATTCGATGGTTCAGGAATCTTTGTGGTTCTTCTTTCAACAGTCCGAGCTGATGGCGAATGCTTCCTTGAAGGGTTAACCTTGTTTGGTTAAGCTTAAGGCTGTTCTAATTGGTAAAAAAGGGACAGTTTCTTTGGAATCCAAACTAGGTAGGATCGTAAAAGCGATTTGCGATTAGTTTGGGAATTTATCTTGGGAAATCTATTTTTTGAGACTGAGGGTTCTCATGTGGAAGTAGGAGCTATCAAAATAATCAGAAGTTTGTCTGCATCTGGAGTTAAGTTCCATATTAGTTTGGTTCCAGAAGCGATACTGGTGGTTAGCCTGGTAATAGGATGGTTCTTGGAGAAAGAAGAGTTGGTGTAGCAGCTCAGGAATTTTTGGAGTTAGATTGGTCAGATCTAGTTTTTGAGTTGGATTCTGCTGAAGGGTTTTGTGACCGAGTCAGATGGGTCACTAAGATTTTATGAATTTGATGAACAAAGTTTCCCGGATATATAGGATAAGTTTGTACGCGTGTTCATCAACAGTATTCTCATCTATTTCAGAATCAGAGTTGTGCAGTGGAAGCAAGTTAGCAGTTGCGCGAGGAAGGAGGTAAGTTCAGTCTTCTAATGCTTGGGAAGTAGAGCTTGTGTTCTGGATTTCGACAGATCTTGGAAGACTTTTTGTTGAGTAGGATCCAGAAACTAGTTTTTTTTGGTCTAGTTGTTTCTAGAAGCATTAGCATAGGTTGAGCTGATCAGGATGAAGATAGGAAGTCCAAGATCGTCTGAAGATTGTGTGGATAAGATGGATAAATCTGGAATTCGAAGTTGGAAACTTCGTTGTTGTTAAGGTTTCTCTGGTTGAGGAAGTAGCAATTGGATAAGATTGGAAAGCTAGCTCCGAGGTATTTGGAAATTCTTATCTGTGTTTTTGATAGAATAAGTTCTTTTGTCTATAAGATTGAACTGCCAGTTTGGATAGCTAGAATTCATTTTATTTCACGATCTCTAAGGGAGTATGTGTATGATTCATCATTGGTTGTGGAATCTATAGTTCTGATGGATTTTGGAAGTTGAGCTAGACTTGTGTATAGTCTGATGTTCTATTCAGATTGGTGGATCTAGAGATGAGAGAAGCTTAGGACCATAGTTGTGTAGTTAGTTTAGTTCTGTAGAACGAGTCTCTGAGTGATTTATACTTGGAAAACTCTAGATAGTGTTAGTAAGATCTATCTTGATTTGTATCAGGATAGTTAGTTAGGTTTGTTTGTTTGATTGGTTGCTATGGTTGTCAGTAACTGGATAATAGGTGTGCTTTCCTGTTTGAAATTGAAATTTTTGTTGGGTTATTAAATTATCTTTGCTTTTAAATTTCGGGCACGAAATTCTTTTGAGGGGGGAGGAATGTGACGACCCAGAATTTTAGGCAATATCAATATAATAATCTGTATTAATAATTAAATTGATTTGATAATTTTCCTTTATAATTTAAATTGGTAAATTTAATCTTTTGAAGGTTAATAAATATTTAATCCGGCAAAATTGGTCAATATCCTTTCTAACAATATAAAATTGATAAGATTTATCTTTCAAAGCTAATAAAATTATATTCTATTTATAATACATATATTTGGTACATATATATTGTGAATAAGAAAATCTTTTGTTTTAAATTAAAGATGAATTTTCAAATTGCAATATATATGTATGTATATGTATAATTTGAAGTTGTTTTGAAATTTAATATAATAATTCTCAAAATTTATGTTAAAAATATTTTCTACTTGAAATGTATGCATATTTGTATATAGTGAAGTTTTGCTTGAATTTAATAAAAGAACTTTCAAATCTTGATATATATATATATATATGGTAATTTGGAAAATATAATTTAATATAGTACTTTTCAAAGAATATTGCGAATTTGAACTTATATTTCTTAAAAAATCAAGATAATTATTTTGGATTTAAAATTATATGTATAAGATTTTATTTAAATATAATGTATTCTTTTAAAAGTAATTTATATGTATGTATTAAGATAAGTATGTATTAATTAGAAAAGCTAATTTAAAAAAGCTTTTAAACCATTTTTAAAATTTATTTAAAATATCTAATGACATGTGTAAATATATTAACACATGCTAGTAACATGTGTAGAACAATTAAGAGATATAAGTGACAAATGTAAGTTTTAAAACAAGTGTCATCATTTAAAAATTTATTTTCTTTGATTTTTTATAAACCATAACTTAATTCATTAAAACATAATTTTCATCTCTTCACTCTTCTTTTCCTATTTTTCAGCTGAAAAAAAGAAAATTCCAAGCCTAAGAATTCCTCAAACCAAAATTCAATAGTATAAACATATTTCAAATCTAAAACTAAACCAGTAAACTATTTTTCATTTAAAATCTGTAACACTTTCTTCAACCTGAGAGATTTCAAACCAAGGTGGAATTTAACAGAAAGCATTCAACATAATTTTCAATTCAACGGCAAGTTCAACTCAATAACAACTTCAGATCTCAAGCCTGGGAAATCAAAGCAAATTGAACGTTAACAGAAGAAGTTCAAATCAATAAACCTGGAACATGCTCTGTTCTCTATAAAAAGGTGAGTAAACATAGTTTTTTTTAAAAACATAAATTTAAAACTTGATTTCACTATGGCTGATGTATAAAAATCAAAATGTTTGCCTGAAATGCTTGGATTAAATGAATGCATGTATGTAATAAGTATTGAATGCTTGTGTGAATGAAAATATAGGCTCTGTTATTTTAACAGATTTTGGTTTTCTCTCTAAATTTAATATCTCATTCTTAAATCACTGTTAGAATTTGATTTGCAAATAAAAAGTGATTGAAATCGTGAAACATCACCACAAAAAATCATTCCAGGTATTTATAATAAACATTCGTTTTGAAATTTTAAAAATGACTGTAAACCCCAAATTTTGTGTAAAAATCAACTTTCTTAAATTCAAATTTGCATTATAGGAATGAATTCGTGATTGAAAATCATGAATTTTGATATGCATTTCATAGTTTTTAATTTTATTTTTGATTAGAAATTTTGAGATGAACGTTTTTGGCAATTTGATGAATTGCCGTTGGTCAACACGATGTTTGGGCGTGAATTCTTGGTCGAAGCTAGCCGGAGTATCGTTGATGAAGGGAAAAATACCCTTGAATTTTTCCTATGGCCGAGATGATCAGAATCGTTCGAAGTAGGGTTTAATATCCTGTTACTGAAGTCGACGTTTCAGTGGGTTTTGCGGCGACGAGGCGTGAACGGAGTCGATTGCATGGCCTGCTGGAGGAGTCGGTGCTCGAAACGAAGGCACGGTGTGGATGACGAAGTTTCTCGAGGCCTGAGGTGTCGGTATGGTGAAGCTTTCTGGCCATGTTGGGTTTTTGTTTGGGATTGAATGCCTCAATTTTGATTCGCGTGATTATTGTTCGATCTGAGTGTTCGAAAGGGCTTGCGTGGGTAGGAGTGACCGGCGAGAGTCGCCGCGATGACCTACGGTGGTCGGAGTCGATGGGGTACATGCACCACGTGGACGATGTATCTGGGTGGTGATGTGCTTCGGGGAACACGAGGGTCGACTCGGAGTGGTGCTCGCGATTTCCTTATGTCGACTCGAAGCTTTTGAGTAGGTGGAAGACTCGGGGCAGGCTCCTGTTGATTAGTGTTCGAACTCGAGTTTTTTAGGTGGTAATGTTAATCTGATTTAGCAAAGTGAAAATAAATTTTGGAAAAGAAAAATCAAGTTTTAAATTATAAAACAAGTTATTCTAATGAATAGAAACCAAGATTTCGAAAAAATTTAATTTAATATGTGTCAAGATTTGAAATGTTTAAAATAGTTGATTTCAAAAGCGATTAACTAAATTTATTTTGAATTTTAATTCAAGATATTTTCAATTTAAAATATTAGATCAAGATTAAGAAAGCTCAAATGAGTTTGAAATAAGAATAAAGATATATCCAAGGTAATTATTAAGGAATATTTAAATTAGATTTTAAAATTTATTTTAAATGAATAAGTTTAAAGGATATGAAAATTTGGATTTCAAAGTTAAATAATTGTTTAATCTAATTTAATATGTTTGAAAGGATATTCAAAGATTTCAAGTGTACTAAAATTAATTGTTTGAATTAAAAGTAAAACCCTATTTCAAATTGATTTTAAATTGGTTTTAATAAAGTAAATGATTTGAGAAATATTTAAGAAATGAAAAGTTTATTCTTAATTAGTTAAGTAAAGATTAATTAAGAATAATTAATTAATAAATTAAATTTAAGCTTAATTACTTATTGGTAATTAAGAATAATTACTTAATGAAGTAATTAATGGTTAATTACTGAATGTAATTAAGGAAAATTACTTTTGGATGTAATTAAGTGAATGTGATTAGGGGATAATCACTCGATATTATTAATTAAAGGATTAATCAATATAATTGATTTGAAAGTTAATTAATTAAATAATTAATTAATTAATTAAAGAATTAAGGTTAGTTAATAATGGAATTAATTACTTGTTAAGGTAATTAATTAAGAGAGTAATTAACTAATAAAAGTAATTAGAGGATAATTACTTATGGGAATAATTAAGGGTTAATTACTTAGTCAATTTCGGTTAATTAATGTGATTAATTAGATGTGATTAATTTAAGATTAATTACTAAGTGTACAGAGCTATCAGAAATTCACAAGGCCGAAGCAGTACAACGAGAAATTCATGAAACCAAAAAATGACCGAAGTCAAAGTATGAACAAGTCAAATTCACAATCATGGTTGCCAAGATAACTGACCGAGTTAAGCATCAAAGCCGTGGGAAGCAATTATCATAATATACGAATTTGAAAAAGCCAGTGAAATCTCAAGCTTAAAAACAATATCAAATGGCCGAAACTAAAACGTTGAAGAAATCAGATGAACGCAAATCTAGGAATTGAAATCCTACATAAACCATTCATCATCGACAATTTCAATTCATCGGAGTTCAATTGAGCATAATAGAAAAGCAAAAAGGAAAATAACATACCAAATTAAAATCGAACTCCAGAAGCAGCCGAAAGAATTAAGACGAACAAATCATCACTGAATTGACAAACAGATTGATCGAACAATCAGCAGCTTCATCACGAAACCCTAATTTGGATCAAGGACGAAAGCCCTAATTGTAATCGAAAAAAAGAAGCCGCCATTATATCAAAAGGAACGGAGCAAATAAAAAAAAGGATCGGGTCGAATTAAAAAAGGGGCCGGCTTATTTTTTCTTAAGACCTTTCTTTTTATAAAATAAAGGGCTTTTATTTTAAATTAGGGTTTTTTTCATTTTAAATTGTTTTTAATTTGTAATTTATTTTTAAACCGTTTAAATTTCTAGTCGTGTGACTAGTGGACAAACTACGTGGCGTAGTTTGAGAATTCGCAACTCAGTGGCTGAGTTGTGGCAGGGTTTTAAGCATAGAGTTAGGTTTAGTCGATAGCGGGTGTCGCGAGTTTACGTGTGTAAGCGTCTGACTATCTAATTTCTAGTAGAAACCTTGGGGGCAGCACGTAAGGAGGGTTCCGCCGAAGCTGGGTAAATTCTGTATCGTTCTATTTCTGCATTTTATTACTCTACTATTTTTTCTATGCTGCTTTTATTCTGCTGTGAACTGTGAATTGAATATTTTATAAGCTTCCGCAATAAATTTTTATAATTAATAGTATCACCCTATTCACCCCCCCTCTAGGGTGAAATCGATCCTACAAGTGGTATTAGAGCTAGGAATAGAAGTCAACTTTTATTTTGGAAATTCGTTTTTCAAAAAATCAGTTTTTGTTTTAAAAAGTTGAATTTTTAAAATGACTTCTTTTAATAATGCTTATGCTGAGGGTTAGTCCATAGTTAGACCACCAATGTTCAATGGTGAATATGCTTACTGGAAAAATAGGATGGAAATTTTTTTGAAAACCATTGACGCTTGGAATATTGTTGAGATATGTTATAGAATACCAACTGTAACTGTAGATAATCAGGAAATTGAGAAACCAAAGGATCAATGGACAGAACTAGAAAATAAATTACAAAATGCTAAAGCTATGAATTCTATTATCTTTTCATTAGATTAATTTGAATTTAATCGTGCCTCACATTGTCTAACTGCGCAGGAAATATGGCACACACTAGAAGTGACTCACGAAGGAACATCTCAAGTCAAAGAATCTCGCCTTGCCATGCTATGCAGCGAATATGAGAACTTCACAATGACGAAGGAAGAAAATGTCAAAGAGATGCGTGATCGACTTTCCAATATCGTATACAAATCAAAAGCTCTTGGAAAATCATATACAGAGTTGGAGATAGTCCGAAAAATCCTTAGAGTCCTTCCACGAAGATTTGAATCAAAAGTGACTGCCATTCAAGAATCAAAAGATTTGAAACAAATGAAAGTCGAGGAACTCATCGGAAATCTCACCAGTTATGAGCTAGAAATGAAATTCAAGGAAGAGCGTGAAGGAAGAGATACTCGAAAGAATCAATAGCTCTCAAAGGAATAACTGAAAGTGATGACGATGACGATGATGATGCAGCAGTAGAATTGAAGCTATTAATAAAGAAATTCAAAAAGTGGAATTACATATATGGAAATTCAGCTCGAATTCAAAAAGAAAAAAGCGGAATAGCCAAAGCACTAGACTAGTCTGAAGAACAGAAGATCATCTGTCACAAGTGCAATCAACCCGGACACATCAAGCCCAATTGTCCTCAAAATCAACGCGACTTTAAAAAGAAATCAAAAAGGAAAAGTTTTGCAGCCACGTGAATACAAGTGATGAAGATAATCAAAGTTCTAGCAGTGAGAGTGAGAAAGCAGATATGTGCCTTCATGGAAATATAACCGATAGCGATGATGACGAGCCAAGCGAGGTATCAAAACTTACTCACTCTGAATTACTTATTTATTTCCACGTGGCTGTTTTGAACGACTTAGGAAAAAATACGCTAAACTTGAATCACAAAAAGACACTTTGACAGAATTAAATGAACAACTTGGCCAATTAGTTAAAACCTATCAAAGTAGGATCCCTAAGTGTGATAAGTTTCCAACATTTGATGAACAAATTAAAAAATCCGAAATTAAAATGAAATTGCTTGAAAAAATTCTGATTTTAAAAGAGAATGAAAATACTAGAAGAGAGAATTCTATAAAAAGTGCACACAATTATTAAACGAAAATGAATCTCTCAAAACACAAGTCCAACGTTTGTCAACGACTTTAGATAAATTTTGAAAAAGTGAAAAATCGTTGAATATGCTATTAGGCAAGCAAACTGTTAATACGGTTAGACAAGGACTTGAATATAATCAAGCTGAAAATATTAATCAAGTAAATTCTTTATGCACAATTTGTAGAAAATATGAATACAATCACAATAATTGTTGGTATAGACCCAAACATGTGAAAACTATACCGATTTGGATTCCAAAAGGCACAAATATAAAACTCTCAAAGTTAAACAAATTTGGGTGCCGAAGGGAACAATTATAAATAGTTTTGGGTCTTCACAAATTATTTTTCTAAATATTCTGCCACTAACAATCATGGACCTATAAAAACAAATAGGTCACAAAAATCTTTCATCGTGTAGGTGTAGTGGCAGCCTAAGGAACAACAACAGTGTTCTCTGGATTTTGGCTGTTCCAGAAATACAATGGGCGACAAAGCAAAGTTCCTTAGCCTAGTACAAAGGTGACAGAATCACAGTGGGCAACAACGAAAAATATCGTAAAGGTAACACATGTCATAGTATATTTATTTGAACGATATATTAAAAAGTGATAATCTACACCATATTCTGAATTAAAATCGGCCAATATTGAGATGATGAAAAGATGATGATTTTGATTCTGACTTTTTCAAAATTGTTGGCTAATTATGCTTTTATGCCAGAAAATTCTACAATCCTTGAAATACTTAATATAGATTAATTCGGATTTCTAATGGTGTTATTGATTGATAACACATTTGGCTAACTCTATATTCACAATTTCTTTTGACACGACTTCAAAGAATTTCATCTAAAAATTATAAAAAGGATTTTAAGAAATTTTTGAAACTTCAAGAAACTGTTTGGAATAATAATGATGTTTTAATAACTGATGATTACTTATGAATATAGTTGTTTATCCTATGGCTTCTAAGATTAACACTATGATATTTGTTTGATTGTTAACATGGCTTCATTTCGAAATTCAAGAGAATTTCATTATGAGATAATTTGTTGAAATTTCACAATCTGGTTTATGTCATTCAACGAGTGATTATTGAGTGAAAGTAAAATTCAGATGCAGATTACACTGGTAATCTAGTTGATAGAAAAACTACTAGTAGAACGTGATTTTTGTTGAAACATTTAGTAACTGCATCATTCATTCAAAGAAAATATCTGCATATATTTTCAACTCAAATAATTTTTCAAATAGCAGAAAATTTTCTTATAAAACCCCTTCTAGAAAATCATTTTTGACCTTGTTTTTCAGATTGGTCACTTTTTTTAAATTGATAATTATTTCTGAATTTGATTTTAAATGATTACATTAACTAATCTGACTCCCTAATGATTATCGAAAAGATGAATAATGATTGAAAAAGTGATGATTGTTGATATTTATTATATATTATGACTCGAGACGGTATAATTAGTAAATTTCTTTAGAAATTTAAACAAGAATTATAAAACTTTTTGTTGGTAAAAATTTCAGGACCATCTCTATCTCTATCATATTTCTAACGACCATCATTCATCAAAATTCTATATAGTTTGTCAATAAGTGGTACTTTAAACAGGAATCGTTCGTTTTTCATTTTTACATTTTTTTTAAAAAATAAATAAGAAAAAAAATTTATATAGTAAAAATAATAATAATGAATGAATACCAAAGTATTCACTCTCATTTAAAAGTCCTCACGGTTATGCATGGGTGAATTACTTGGAATTTGTTATGTGCTTCCATGCTCATTTAAAAGTCCTCACGGATATGCATGTATGGAACGCATATCAAAAGTTGATTTTTAAAATAAACAAGTTGATTCTAATCCCATTTAAAAGTCCTCACGGTTATGCGTGGTTAGAAGATACTTGAATTCATTTTTTAAATAAAATTGGAATACTACTAATCTCATTTAAAAGTCTTAACAGTTATGCATGGTTAGTAGATATTCAAATTCCTGATATAAATATACCACAAATAAACACAACTGTATGGTTTTATATGATGATATCATTCTCATCATTCTAAAAGTGGAATATGCGCCTAACAAAATATTTATGATTTTCGTTTGATTTTTTATTGAAATTTAATATTTATATTCAATTGAGTTTTAATGTTGGATTAATATCGATCACTTAATTTCTATTTTCTATAACACTATTACTCTTTTGCTGATAACAAAAGGGGGAGAGAAAAGTTAAGATTTTGTCAAATAAAATCAAGCAAAGGTCAAATAATTTTCTATTTGCATCTAGGTTCATTTGCATATTTTTTTTAGTATGTATATATGTAGGGGGAGCTTTGTGTAGGGAGGAAGCATTTAAATAGGGGGAGCAATTAGGATATATTTATGATCAAATACATTTAACACATTCAAAATCTTAAATATATGTTTGTTATCATCAAAAGGGGGAGATTGTTGAATATGCAATTATATGATTTTTGTTTGATGATAATAAACATATATACATTCATTTAAATGTATTTGTTAATATACTATTTTATTTTCATAGATTAAATAAATATTTGTTGAATAAAATAAATTACACTGAATTTGAATTCAAACAGAAATTTTATTCAAACAAATATTTATTACAATTTTGAATAGTACAAATTCAAGCTCTCACTATACATATACAATTTTGATTCTAATTACATCACAACTCAATTTACATAAATTCCTCACTACATATCACTCACACACGTAGTTTATCTTCAACATCATTCCAGTTAGAATCCAGCATCTGAACAATCTGCAAAAATATTCACTAACGCAGTAAAATTGAAAAATAAATATTTTTGAAATATAAAATAAAATATGGATTTTGAAAATATTATTTGCCTCGGTTATTTGGGTTGTTCGTCGTTATTTAAATTTGAATTTATCATACACGAACAACTTATGACATACACAGTGTATCACTATATATGGCACAAGGTCGTGCACATCAAAATATACACTTGATAATGCTATAGGGACAGGTGAGCACAAGGTCAAACCAAATAAAAAGACGGGTTCAACTCAGGTGCAATATAAATAAAGTCTCGACATCAGCACAAAGTCAAACCCGAGTTTTAAAACTGGATTCAACATGGGTGCACTTAAGAATGTGCAAGTATGGAAAAACGGTCACGACAACTAAAACAAGTCTCGACCAAAAATCAATGACATAAGTCAAAGCCCAAATCCAAACTATTCAAGTACCAAAGAAACCAATAACACAAGCTCAGTAAAAATCAAACAATATATGCATACACAAAAACATATGGAGGTATGCACATATATGGTAAGACTCAAGCATTAGATCAGAAGTGGTCAAAGAATAGCCATACACAAAGATAAAGCACCAGTACACAAGTGTAAAACTACTACAAAACTGCATGCACATAACCCGATCCCAAGTGCATCAAGACAGTCCACATTTACTCAACTGAATAGACAGTGCACAAAATTCAATTCAAACAACAACAGAAGCAACAATGGATACACAATAGTCAGAACCAGACTACAAGATGAACCAGACAAGGCATATACCATATTTAAGACTACATGATCAACTCAACTCAAACCAGGACCAATAAATAGTGGCAACAGATCAAATGAAGTATATACACATGGTATGAAGATCACAAGGCTCAAGTCTACAAAGTAAACATGTATATGCTACAGAGAATAGGGGGACCAAGCTACAGACTTCAAGAACAGGTCAAATGAAAACTACCCGAGTTCATCGAGAAATATAAAAATGTCAAGTAACTGAGTACATAACTACAAGCAAGTGCACAAACTAAATCAAAGTAGTGCAACTTGATAACAAAGACCAATATCATTGCACTAGTGATACCAGTGAAGCCAGGACCAAAAAAACAAAACTACAAATGCTCAAGTAGCAGTTTTGATATAAACAACGCCGCTAAATCAACAACCATAATGACTAAAAGCAATGTCGAACAAGACAAAGTTAGAGACCAGAATCAAGCAACAAAATCAATATCGTCAAATGAATTCAACACAGTGGTGGTCACGAAATCAAGTTACAAACAGAGCCATCAGAAATTCACAAGGCCGAAGCAGTACAACGAGAAATTCATGAAACCAAAAAATGACCGAAGTCAAAGTATGAACAAGTCAAATTCGCAATCGTGGTTGCCAAGATAATTGACCGAGTTAAACATCAAAGCCGCGGGAAGCAAATATTATAATATACGAATTTGAAAAAGCCAGTGAAATCTTAAGCATCAAAACAATATCAAATGGTCGAACTAAAACGTTGAAGAAATCATACGAACGCAAATCTAGGAATTCAAATCCTATATAAACCATTCATCATCGGCAATTTCAATTAATCGAAGTTCAATTGAGCATAACAGAAAAGCATAAAGGAAAATCACATACCAAATTGAAGTCGAACTTCAGAAGCAGTTGAAAGCATTAAGACGAACAAATCATCACTGAATTGACAACCAGATTGATCGAACAATCGGCAGCTTCATCACGAAACCCTAACTTGGATCAAGGACGAAAGCCCTAATTGTAATCGAAAAAAAAGAAGCCGCCATTATATCAAAAGGAATGGAGCGAACAAAAAAAAGGATCTGGTCGAATTAAAAAAGGGGCCGGCTTATTTTTTCTTAAGAGCTTTCTTTTTATAAAATAAAGGGCTTTTATTTTAAATTAGGTTTATTTTAATTTTAAATTGTTTTAATTTGTAATTTATTTTTAAACCGTTTAAATTTCTAGTCGTGTGACTAGGGGACAAACTACGTGGCGTAGTTTGAGAATTCACAACTCAGTGGCGAGTTATGGTAGGGTTTTGAGCGTAGAGTTAGGTTTAGTCGATAGCGGGTGTTGCGAGTTTACGTGTGTAAGCGTCTGACTATCTAATTTCTAGTAGAAACCTTGGGGGCAGCACGTAGGCAGGGTTTTGCCGAAGCTGGGTAAATTCTGTGTCATTCTATTTCTGCATTTTATTATTCTGCTATTTTTTCTGTGCTGCTATTATTCTGCTGTGAATTGTGAATTGAATATTTTATAAGCTTCTGCAATAAATTTTTATTATTAATAGTATCACCCTATTCACCCCCCTCTAGGGTGAAATCGATCATACAATTTAAAAATGCGATTAATTAATAATAATTAATTAAGGATTATTAATTAATATAATTAATTAATTAAGGATTATAAATTAATATAATTAATTAATGATTACTTAATAAAGTAATTGAAGATTAATTAATCAGTGTAATTAATCAAAGATTAATATAATTAATTAAGAAGTTAATTAATTAGGATAAGTAATTACAAGTTTGTTAATCACTGTCTGTGATTAATTAAGACTAGTTAATGAGATGGTTAATTACAAATTATTTATTTAATTAATTAAAGGGTTAATTAATTACTAAGGATTATTAATTAATATGATTAATGATATTAATCAAGGTTGATTAATAAAAGTGATTAATTAAAGTATGATTAATTAATTGTAATTAATTAAGGTTTAATGCAAATTAATCATAGTTAATTAATTAATGGAAGCAAATGAAGGATCATTAATTAATGTAATTAATGAAGTAATTAAAGGTTAATTTTTGTATATGGTTTAGGATAATTATTTAGTGTAATTAATTAAAGGCTAATTACTTGAATGTAATTAAAGGATAATTAATTAAGGAAGATTAATTAAGGAAGATCATTAAGAGGTGATTAATTAATTAATTTGTAATTAATTAATGTTAAGTATGCGAGATTAAGGTAATCCAATTGATTAAGAGAGAATCAAACCTGCTTATGGATGATTGATTGATATTGGATGATTGAATGATATTGGATGATTTGGATGTAATATCTCTGATATGTGATATGTGCTGCTTTGTGAGATGATTGGTTTATATGAATTATCTATTGTAATAATGTGAATCATCCATCTGTTTATGTTATTCTGAATATAAGTTAAATGTTTAAACCTTTAAAGTACTTGGACATCAAAATGGCGTTTGGATTTCGGTGAGACTGGGATTGGGTTTCCATAGTTGGATATCCGAAAACCACATCAATCCAAATTAAACGGTAGGTCGTGAATCCAAGAGAAGAGCTTAGCGAAGACTCGAAGTGTAAGAACTATTCGTCAGTATAACTGTGAGGGTGATTTCGAGATGAGTTTGATGGAGATAGTACTTTCAGGTTCGAGATGGTGATTCAGAGTGCAAGGACTATGGTCATTGACTCTGAGGGTGATTCCAAAATGAGTGCGACGAGATAGTGCCTTCAGTTTCGTTCGAACCAAAGGAATGACCTTGTATGGATGGAATTCTTTCTGAACATCGTCAGGTGGACGATGAGCATTCTAAGTTAGTTGTTTTCTATAAAGGTAATCACAGCCTCAAGCCTCATCAACCGGGAATGGCCAAAACAGGGGAGCTGCAGCAAGGTTAAATGGGTCATGCTCAAGTAGGACGAGATTTACCCCTGTGTAGAGTTCCCTTTCTATTTCGGTTTAGTGTGTGGTTGGTCACGCCAACCACGGGGTGGTCTCGTTCGGGACTGTCCATTAAGGGATGGTTCCAACCTTGTGTTGCAGGGGATTGAGAGTAATCCTCGGTACGGTGATCTAGGCCCCGTACTGTGACGGGCGTTACCCCAGTAGCCGTGCCATTGATGGAAACTCATTCTTCCTACGAGACCCTACGGTTTTGGTTGTATTACCCACTTTTGTGGCTAGTAGCTGGAATTAATCATGCAACAATTTCGACTATTTCTTATTTACTTGAAAACCCTAGACACTATTATAATATCACTGGATTTCCTATTAAATGTTTTGGTTAGCGTAAGGTAAAAACTTTTCCATGTTTATGTGTGGGAAGTCTTACGTGATACCTTTTCTTTCCAAATGATTTTCTAAAGTTAAGCAATTTTAAACCGTTTACTCACACCAGATCCCTGTTTGACCCAAGTGTTTATTTTCTGTTTTATTAAATTCTTGGGTACTCATATTATGTATGAGTAGTCGAGGGATTCAGATTAGCTTTGACGAATTCTGGAGGAGTTTTTGGAGCAGGAGGCTTCAGCGTATATATATATTATGGTTCCGTTGTGTTAGTGTTATGTCTATATTGTATTGATGTACTTGAGTTGTATGGTTAGACAGATGTTTATAACTGTCTAATATGTGTTGTATAGGTTGTGTAACTCTGATGTATATGGTACTATGTAATATTTTATGTGATATATTATATTTCATTTGTTCCGCTGTGAGTATCTGATGTTGTTGAGTTTCTTCTTCCTTATCTTTTCTTCTTCTATCCCTTTCTTTCTTAAATCATGATGCGTTTTTCTGGTGATAGAAAGACATGTCGTGACATTCTTCCTCCTTTTTCTTCCAATCCACCAACAATCATAAAAAACGTTCAACTACAAAATGATAGAGGGTAGGGAGATCTATAATTCCAACGGTCATGATCATGATTCAAGCAATGGATTGTCGTCAATTTACATTCGAACGTGCGTCGTTCATGTGCGTTTTCTGAGGAAAAAGCACGACCAAGCTCAACCCAATTCACGGCGATGGTAGATGATGGCAAGGGCTTTGAAGTGGCACTAATTGATCAACATCTCGATGACTGTGCGTGTCGCGGCCATCAAATTTTTTTCGCGTGCGTATGGTTTTCCTCGTGCAATATTGCCTGGGAGGAAGAAGCTCGTGCAACGGCCAGATCTGATGTTTTGAAAATGTGCGACCCAGATCGAGCTGAGGTTAAAAATATTAAAAGAAAATGTGAATTATTATATTATAAATTCGCATAAACTTTGAAATGCGTATTTTTGTCATACGAGGTCCGTTTCGCACGAAACAAATTGCGTTACTTTCGTATTAATGAGCACTACGCAATGGAGTTGGTTTGGAGCTGATTGGAGCTAGTGTGAATTTTGGATAAAATTAAACGTTTGTTTAATTTTATTCGGAAGAAAACACTACAACTGCTATTGGACGCAATGTGAGTACAACTCACTCTTTCTGACTCACTGATATTTTTATATAAGTGGGAATAAATTTATTATATGATGATTGATGATTGATGATTATTTGGATGATATATGATATATTGATTGGTATTTGGGTATTTACCTGCCTAGTGGAGCAGATGACCCTATACGTTCCCGTTTATGAGCGGATGACCCTTTATATGCGCGTCTGCCTCGAAGCGGACATTGTACATAAATTCTAATATGTATATTTGTTGCAAGTGACAGGTTGAAGGAATCTAACTGGATTCCTCAATGGTATTGATTTATTTATAGATATTATGATATATTCTGTTATCATATGATATATGATGTTTTGGATGCCGTGATTGATGTATTTGGTGTTGTTGCAGCATTGGGCCTATATTTTGGAATTTAAAAATGTTAAATTGACGATTTTCAAATTTAAAAGGATTTTAAAGTGATTTTTGAAAATATACATTTTATTGAATTTTGGAATTGATTCCTTTTAAATAAATAAACGTTATAATTTTTATGTTATAAAAATTATGGTTTTCGTGAAATAAAACCAGAATATGATTTTTGAAATGTGAAGTTAACTATTCTGTGAAATAGTATAATTAGATATTTTTGAATTATTATAAATGATTTATAAATAAGATTTATAAAATTGAATTTTTATGAATCGGAAGAATGGAATTATAAATGAGTTTTTATATGTGTTAAAATGAAGTTACAAATGGAGTTTATAAGTGAATAAGATTTATAATTGTGCAGTTATAAAATATTGAATTTGTAAAATAAATAATTTTGTAAGGAATTAACTTATAAATTGGATTTTGGCATGTAATTAAGTTATTAAACGTAATTGATTTATAAAGGGATTTTATAAATTGAAGTTTTTATAAAATAAAATTGTGAATTACAAACATTGTTTAAAATCCGAAATCAATTGAATTTGATTTGTAAATATGAAAGCTTGATAAGGAGATATATCCACGATTTTGGACAGTGGATAATTCTTTATTAAAATGTGTAGAAGTATTGGATTTTGGTAAAAGATTTATATTCACGATTTTGGACAGTGAATAATATATTAAAGAAATGTTTTGGAAAGTGATATTTTAAAATGGAGTTAAATGGTTTGAAGATTTTTTAAAATGTGTTAAGTATTGAAACCATAGATTTCAACATTCATTATTGAAATAGACGTTTTCGAAAAGTATAAGAAAATGATGGACTATAACGCTGTTGTTATAGTAAATAATTTTCGAAAGGAAATATTTTGCATAGAATTGGGATTTATATATCTATCTAATTTCCGAATCCCTATACTAGTGATTTTGGGTTGTCGTAACAATGTTTTACGCAACATTCGTTTTAACCTAATAAATGTGTTTAAAGAGAATGTTTTCCTTAAAGAATAAATATATAATTAGTCGTTTTTTATGTATACATGATATTTTCTAAGTATTGAAAATAAATTGATTTGTGAATTACTTATTATTAAATAAGTATATGGATATGTTTTCCAATATAGAAAGTTGAAATTGTTTGAGAATATATCTTTTAAAGATAAATTGAAGTAAATATTTGGGAATGATTTAATTAATAAAAGATTAATTAAAATGGCCTAGTGGTTGTTATGGTGTTGAATATTTGTTTGATTGTTTTGATAGTTAAATAACCGACTATCAGACTTGGCCAAAATTTTAGTTCCTCGACTTGATGTGGGAACTATTTAGCCGTACACTTAGTACGTAGCCTTCTGTGTAGGCTAGATTATCGTTTGTGTTGAGGATGTTGTTTTGTGTAGTGTGGAGTATTACTCCAAACTATCGAGCTTCCTTCTTAACCGAAGGATAGCAAGTTGAAAGTTGAAGACGTGATAAGTCTATGAGACTTAGTTTCTATGTGAAATTGAGAAACGCTTTTGCGTTGTTGGTGCGAAGAGACCGGGATAAGATTTATCTGAAAACCACTTCGGACCAACGTATATGCGATGATTGTGCAGGTTACTTGTGATAATATTGATATTTCGGATTTTCACAGTGGGGGACAACTTGTTGATCATTTGGGGTTAAAATCTCAATATACATCCAGTAGTAGTGGTCTCTTTATTTATGAAATATCCAATGCAAGGACTATTCGCTATTAAT
Source organism: Allium cepa (assembly GCA_030765085.1). NCBI lineage: Eukaryota > Viridiplantae > Streptophyta > Magnoliopsida > Asparagales > Amaryllidaceae > Allium > Allium cepa. Next base: position 951,873 of record JASFAV010000025.1, on the reverse strand, counting down.
CCTAGGGATTTCCTGGCATGATGTGGTAGGAAAGTACCTTCGGTTTGCCTTGTTCCTGGACAACTTGTATGGATGCTTGTCTAGCATTGCATTTCTATAGATTACGTACATTGGTTTCTACAAATGTACATCAGCAGTGGCGGAGAAGGAAACTTCTCTTAGCTTAACACCCTCTTTGAGACGTATGAGCTTAAGGGTTGTATTTTTGTGAAAGGCAATTAGTAGTCAACGGAAATGGCCGTGTGGCAATCAAAGTGATGTGATATGTGATTGTGAAAGGTAATCGTTACCTCATCAGGCCTCATCAACCGAAAATGACCAAAACAGGGTTAGATGCAGCAAGGCTAAGTGGGTCATTCCCAAGAAGGATATGATCATCGTCTTCTAGATATATCTTTGCACGCTACGACGTCGTGTATCTGATTATTGTGGTTTGTATGCTAGAGGGCCCTCAGTAAGGTCGGTAACAACCGGAGGATGAAATATTCGGTACCATCTAGTTATAGAGGTGGGCCGGTCTTGTGTTGGTAGAGAAACTTTGTTATGGTTTCTCGGTACATTCTTCTAGAGATGTACTGCCGGAAGGTAGTCCCTTCACCTGGTCATTTGTATGGAATTCCAAACCCCACTACGTCCCTACAATTTTGATTGTATTACCCAATTGGGCTATATGCTAGAATTTAATCAATGTGACAATTTCGTCTATGATTAATATTATTTGTATATAGTAGACACTACTATAATATAACATGAGATTTGATACGATATGTTTTAGTTATCGTAAGGTAAAAACATGTCCGTATTTATGTGTGGACTTGTCTTACGAGATACTTTTGTTTTGAAAACTAAGGAAAAGTTTGGTAATTTAATAAATTCAGTTGAGTGTGTTTCTCACGCTGGTTTACCAAACTGATCCGGGCGTTCTTCTCTTTCAATCCTCGGGTTGGACCAAATATATTTACAGGTCTAGACTGGTGCTTTTGGAGCTTCAACGGGAGAGCTGGAGATCTTCATTTACGTATACGCGTATATATTTTGATTGTTGATTATCCGTCGTGCTTTGTTTGCTGTATATCATCGGCAATTGTGACGACAGGTTATTATAACTGTTCAAGCTGATAACTTTGATTGATTGTTGAACTCTGATTGATGTGTATATATACAATTTTTGTTTTGTAAAGATCATTGATATGATATTATATGTTTTCCGCTGCGATGTGAGATTCTGTATTGTTCTATTTTGTGCTAACTTCTCTCTTTCTTCTCTTCTCTTCTTCTCTCTTCTTTTCTTTCTCTTGACTTTCAGTCAGTCAGTGCTTTTTAGGTCATACGTGCATGGTTTATTATCGATTCAAAGGGTACGGATTTGTGAGTCGTCACATCTGGTGCCAGAGCTTAGATTTTGTATATTTCTAAGCTTTGATGTGTACTCAGTATAGATAGGGACAGTAGCACCTTAGATTGAGTTTGAGTGTACTATATATATGAGCGCGTATTTGTTAGTAAATATAAAATGTTTTATATTGTGTTTTCTTATCCATTGAGTTCTTTGTGAATTCTGGTCTGTATGTGGGACGCCATGTTATCGATAGGGATTTCCAAACACTTAAACGAAGCAAGTCGACATAGTATCATTTTAAATTGTGTAAATGAAATAATTTTACCTCGATTATATTTTATATATAATGGAAACGATTTTTCAGAATTATCAAAGTGTAAATAAATTAGTTATTTGATTGTTTGAAAATGTAAATATATATATAAGTTAATAAAAGATGTTTGAATAATCTGAATAAAAACAACAATTGTAAAAGAATAAATTATATAAGCAAATGAATATAAGTATGAAATTATAATTAATATGATTTACAATTTTGAATAATCTTATATATAAGAGATGAAACTATATAAATATATTTATAAATATGAGTTGTAAATAAAAAATGGATTTAAGTTAGAATGTGTGAAATTTGAATCCCGTTTATTTTGAAATTTATTCTTCAAAGTTAAAGAGATTATATTGTTATAAATCTAATTAAGATAAATTAGTTGAAATAATCTTATATAAGTAGAGTAAAATAGTGAAATTATATAAGTAAAGATTTTATAAATGTGATTCATGAATAAAAAGAAATTTTTGAAAGAATATAAAGCACTGAATTCACTACTGTTGCTGAAAAATAATAAGGGTGATACTGCAGCATCATCAGTACCATTTTTGAGTTTCTATGTGATGGATTTGCTACCAATAATAAATTGAAAATTGAAGTTTTGTTTTTATAAACAAATTTGATTTTGAATCCAAGTTGAAATTGATAAATTTAAGTGAAATAAATTTTGGACGTATAATATGAAATGATAAAGATTTAGCTTTGGTAAAGTTGAAATAAATGTGAGTTAGCATAATAAATATATGATTTGAAATTTAACTAAAGGAAAGTCAATAAAGTGAATTGGATTTGAAATTATAAAGAATGAGTTTAGTGAATGGAAGTGAACTTAGGTAGATGTTCACGGAATTATGAATAAATAAGATTTATAACTTATAAAATGTGAAAAGGTAAGTAAAACCAATTGTTAAAATGGTTAAACAATTTGGTTAGGCAAAACAAGATATGAATTTGAATAATGAGATGAAATTTGACTTTAGTAAAAGGTTAATGAAATAAATTTGAGAATGAAATTAAGTTGATTATGGTATCGAAGTAAATTAATAAAAGTGAATTTGGGAATAAACATGGATTAGAAAATGTTGTTGTTAAGAATTGAATAAAACTTAAGTTAAGAAGTTGTGAATTGAATAATTGAATTAAAGTCAACTGAATATTAAACCAATTGAAGTTAAAAGTGTTGAACCAAATTGAATTTTGAATGTAAAGTAAATAAATTTGGTAATGTTGGTTATACATTGGTTGTTAGTTGGTTGTTAGTTGATGGTATGGAAATTCATTAAATGTTAATGAAATTAAATTAACGAAATTGAAAGCTAAAATAATTGAATTCAAATTGGAAGTTAAGTGAATATAAATAGAATTGAATTTTTATTTAATTTGATTTGAATTGAAAGTGAGAAAATTGGAATATGAATTAGTGAATATAAACTAATTGAATATGAATGAATGAATGTTAGTAAAATCCAATGTTAATGAATCAAATGTGATTGAATTAAAAATCAATTCAGTAAATATTATGAGAAGTGAAAGTAGATTGATTTGTTGGATGTTAATTGGATGATAGTTGTTTGATGGTTGAATTTATTGTTTTTGATTGCATTTGCTATATTGGCATGTATAGTTATTGTATCAGTATATGTTGTATATTAATATTACTTTCATATATACATGTTTCTCATTGTTGTTGAGTGTTTAATAAGTGCGGATGGCGCTTGCTTTGCTTTTGGAGCTTGCTTTCGCGCTATATTAGCCGTATATGCTCACTAATAATATATAAGGTACATATCTCGGACTACATATCGTACTTTTATACTTTTTTCCCTGCGGGATGCCTCATCCTTGATGATGAGATGTATATTTGTGATTTATATATATTGTTATTTTTTCCGAGTCGAACAGCGCAAGGGGGACTATGGCGAAATTTTTTAAAAATTTAAGGCGTTGGAATTTTTTTGAGATTTTGAAAAAGATTTGATTTTGAGTTGAAAATTGAAATGATATAGTTGGTTTTAAAAAGATAACTATATGTGGATTTGAAAACTTAGTAGAGTTTTACGAGAAGTTTAACTAAATGATTTTGGGAAATTTAAACATTTAAGTGATTTTGGTAAATCTAAATCGAACGAATTATTTTGAAAATTTAATGGATTTTGTGACTTTTTCTTACTTAGTAATTTCGAGGACGAAATTCTTTTAAGTATGGGAGAATGTAACGACCTAGAATTTCTGTCATTTCAACCCATAACGATTTTCTCCTATTCTAAAGTCCATTCGTGTATGTATCATTTCAACCCATAGTGATTTCTATACTAACAGGGAACTTGCAAAGTGGTAACAGATATGATAATAATATAACAAGCATATATCATCAAATAAATAACAGATAATGGTGTCAGATGTCACAGGTGAACTGATACAGATAATAGCATATATATAGCAATGTAAATAACTAACTGCAGCATATTTCAATTGCCTTTTCAATTGAAATCAAATTTAATAAATATAAGAATGTTAATCGTGGGTGATTGCTCACCTTTCGAGGCTAGAGAGACGAACAAGAATTGGATGAGTTACGAATTTGAGAACGAATTCCAAACAAAGCAAGATTGGCACGAATTTGATGACGAAGCCGAAAACAGGAATCAGCGAAACAAATCGAGTCAATTTTGATATAAACTGAAAATATATACATTATTAATATATTGTATATATATAATTTCAATAATTTAGCTTAATCCAAATATTAACAATAAATATAATTCAAAATGATTATACTAGAACTCAAATGTTAAAATCAGAGTATTTATATAAATTATATCTTAAATCAATACTTGAAATCAATATTTTAAACTTATAAAATAAAACTCATGATTTAAAACCTATAATATGTATTATATTCAAAACAAAACTATACATAAGGATATATAACTTATAAAAGATAGGTTATCTATAAATAATAATCAATTATAAATCTATGCAATCAACTCAACAATTTGGAAATGACTTATATAAAGTAACCTTCATAATATAACGCAGGTAGAACATGTATGTATGTATGTATGTATATATATATATATCACTACATTGCTGTAAACTTATATGGAAATTAAACAATGACATATATATCTAACCTGACATGTATATAACTAATATATAGATAAAGAGGTAACTAATGTAGATATATAAGCTACAGACCCTATATAGATACACATATAAGAAAATAATAACAAAGCATGATATAAATTGGAAACCAAACATACGTATACTTAAACTAATACTTATATAAAACATTTATATTTTATAATCGTATACACATACAGAATATATATAACAGCAATACATCAACCAAAAGATATACATACTATAATATAAACTTGTTATATAACTAATATATATAAACATATAGCCTAAATTTTCTTTGAAATATACTTTATTCATTCAATATATAATTTACATATTTGACAATATTTGCTATAAAAATACAACTTACTTTATACAATATACATATAGTAAATAAAGCAGATTATATATGAAATATACGAACATATATAATACACTGTACACAAATATATCCATATAACTGCTATATAAAACAGAACTTAGGTTAAAAGAATAAAGTGACTACAAGTATGTATATACAATACTGAAATCTATGTTTAATGAATTGAATATACTATATATTTTCAACAACCAGCGGTATAACTATAACCGTACACTATATTTGATATAGTACTAAATACTATTATGTTAAAGTTGTAAACCTGTACATCAAATTTTATTAAAACGATATATATACAGAAAGATAAATATACTTAAACTTATCAAAGCTAATATGTATAACTAACATATCATACTAGCTCATACTGACATCATTATATATATATATATAACTATTATAAAATATATATACCTTGAAAGCCTCATAGATTTTATATAACTGATACGTAGATATTTGTGTACAACTAGTGAAATTTTATGCATATAAACAACAGTGATAAATACCAATATACTTTGAAACCAACAAATCCATGTTTATATCCATATATACAACAAAATAAACATATAAATTTTTATCAGTAATATACCACATAATATATATGAATCCTTTATAAAATAATATATGTAAAATGCATACAAGTATGGGTTGCTCGGCCAAAATGGAAAGGAGGGAGAAGCTACGGGAGGCAAGATGCGGAGGAGGGTCAGGCGCGGAGGGTGGTTCGGCGACCTATGCTAAGATCTGGATAGATGGGTTGTGGACATTGCTGTGCACGGTATCAACGATTGCCTTAGGTCGGTGGTTGGGTGGAGTTGACGCGTGGGTAGTGGACTGGGAGGGGATAGGGCGGAGTGGGGTCAGCGTGGTGAGGTGGTGAAGGGAGGAGGAAGAAGGTCTTTGGCTGTTAGAAGAGACGACAGTGGAGAGCCGAAGGTGGATTGGAGGATGTTGTAATTTAGAAAGAAGAAGTAGGTTTCTTTTCATGGAAGAAGAGAATAGGTAGGGAAAGAACAGCAAAATGAAATAGGACAATACAATTTTTTTTTTCTCAAAACAAAAATAGTGAACGAATAAGAAATGAAAGGACAACCCCACGTGGGCATAGGAATGGTCACAACTGCAAATATTAATTACTGGTGTCGGTTGATTTCACGGGGGTTAATGAATGAAGAATGCACACAAGAAATTCAAAAAGGTTCAAAAATGCGGAACCGATACAGAATTCGTTCCATAGAGTTCATTATCACCTAGACTTTGAAACACAGAAACGAATGTATTGTAGATCAGCACGACAAGACGATAAACAATATACTGATATCAATTGTATGATCATCCGATCAAAAGTCGATAATCAGTACTGAAAATGCTGCTGTTTTGCCAGAAATAAGATAAACGGAACAATAACAGTCAAAATTTAGAGAAACAAAATGTGACGTCTCACTCAGAAGATGATTTACAAATTTTCTATAGAAAAATATCCAAGTTTATAAAACATTTTATTATCATCAATTTTTAACTGATATAAATAAAAATAAAATTATTTTAGAAAATTAACTATTATATTATCAGATGAAAATTTACCCGTTGCTATGTTTAAGAAGACGTATTTCAAAAATTAAATTTTTATTTCCAAATTCAAAATTTTAAAATTTCACAAAATTCAGTTTAATTACGTTATTAAAACAGTTAAAAGTTATGGGTCGTTAAACTATCCCCCACTCAAAAATTTTCGTCCCCGAAAAGGAAGGAGAATAGAAACAACCAGAAAGAAAAATAGATTTGTAATAAAAATAAAAAATTAATTTAAATCATATAAATTTCAATTTAAATTGATTAATACTTAATAATTGATTTCAAATTCAAGCATTTCATTAAGTTGGTTAAATTTCAATTTATCAGTTCCTTCAAAACAAAATTTATTTTATCTATCTTACCCGTTATTCAATTTTATCTCAATTAACTTTTTTATAATTAAAATTTAAGTGTAACATTTATTATAACTACTCAAATTTTATTTTTAAAATCAATTTATATTGTATATTATCCAATTACATATTTAACTTTTGGATAATTTTAGGTAAGTTATATTAAGATGTAATTGGGTATTATACAAATAAACTTCCCCCAACTCAACTATTTCAAGTTTTTAAATATCTATTCAAAAAGTTTAGCTTTAGTTATACTTGTAATCATTCTTTAACAAATATTTAGGAATTTTCGATTTCAATTCAAACAATTAGAGATAAATATATCCATATATACTATATATATAAAATCAAATCCATATATATATATTATAAATCAAATCATACATTAGAATTTCAAATAAATTAAATTTCCGAACAAAAGTGTAGCAAAGCAACTGAATGGTCTCTCCACTTCGAAACTCGTAAATGAATGTCGATGATGCGGCTGCCATCATCGAAATTATTTTCTAGCGACAAAAGAGGAGAGCACTGATTTAAACATTAGAAAAATTCTTTTGAAACTATTTATATTCAAAAGTACTTTAAATAATATACATTTTAGAACTTTAAAACCAAATATTGGAATTATCGAAAATTAAATTCTCAAATTCTAAATTTAAATTCAATTAAAATTTCAAATTTGGATGTTGAAATAGTCAATGGTGTACAAAAGAATAAATAAAAATCAAATATTATTATTTATAACTAATTCATTGACTATTTAATTTCAGAAAACTTATACTTATATATATAATATAATCATGAAAAAATTTATTTCATTTACAAAATTTAAAAACCATATTGTGCCGGTCTGCCTTGTTAAAGTGTTTTGGAAATTCTATCGATAGCATTGATCAGACTAATGGATAGAAAACTCAAATCAACATCAACAACTCAAACAACACAACACATAAAACAATTTGAATATTAATTTACAAATACACTTCCTCGCTCGACGATACAATAATGGGTTTCAAAGTAAGGATAGAGGTTCAAATTTGATGGACTTTAATTAAAGGGAAATTTGGATTCAAGGATAGGTTTGAGACAAAGATAAGACAACTAAATAACAAAATAGGGACATGGATAAGTTTATATAAATCACAGGCAACCTTAACCTGGTCGACCGTGACTTCAAGAATAAGATCGATGTAGAATTCTGAGGCAAATTGGCATCAGATCACAAGAGATAGAATTCGGCATAACAAAAGATATTACCATCTAAACCGAGGATATCTATAAATCTCCGGTGAATCAATGCCTATTGTAAAGGAGTTCCACTCCTTTACAAATCATTCAGTGGAGCTACGGGATGCTCCAGAATTAGAAAGAATACGAATTGGAAGAGATGAGAATGGATTTTGGAACTGAGGGAAAGTTTCAAAATTCAAAAGAAACCGAGTCAAAGAGAAAGAGATTCAAGGTCGAACGAAAGTGATTCTGTAAATAAATTTACCATATATGCTAAGTTTCCTAGAGCCAAAGCTCTGATACCAGATGTAACGACCTGATATTTTCAACCATTCGCGTCCACACACGCTAGAATTGAATTGCTCAAAATACCACATTGTTAATTTATATTTGGAAAAACTTAGCATATACAGTAAATAATCACAGATTCACAAACACAGAGTAATATAACAATAATGCAACAGAAACAATAGAATAGTAGTTCATGAAGCTATTATATAAATATCAGAGTTAAAAAAGATACAATAGAAGTTTCAAATGCAATAGTCAAATACAAGATCAGAATACATCATTGGAATCAACTGAATATATGAAAGCCGGATAGATAGCTGGATCTCCAAGCGAACTCCAACTCCAAAGGTGAGTCTCAAATATAGGAACACCCTATCTGACCCGAGCGTAAAGCAAAACACAAAACACTCGAGTCAGGATTAACATTCTTATATCAATAAATCCAACTCGGTGAAATAACAACTTAAATACAAGTAACTCAAAGGGTGTTTGGGATAACCATCCTCTAAGGATCCATTAAACTATCTACTATGTAGTAATATATGCATGTATAATAATGTCTAAAGTAAAGTATAATATATTTAAAAATAGCGTTAAGGCGTTACCCATATCCCCCTTAACACATTTTATAGTGCCAATAGTCTATACAGTACTGTAGTACCTCTAGATCGGGAGGCTACCAAAGGATACTCCATAGTTACGACACAAATCAAACTCGTACAAGACGTGCTAGGGTAGGTGACACGATACAACTAGACAATGCCAGGGTAGATATACTAATTCGCATCTGGACTGGTGGTAACGCATAGAAACCACTACCGTCCACCTCGAGAACACACTTCCAAATTAGAAATCAAATATGGCTACCAAATCAATCACAAAGTAATAGAATGGTAACGAAGTAATGTGTCTGATCAGATGAGCTACCTCATTGGCCCGGAACCGCTCCGGTTTTAGCCACCTTTTGCCAACTCACGAGAGTCGAGTCCACGTATATACCTCAATAGGATCGTCGCCACCAACCTACTTCATTCTGGAATCTCTACCGTGTACATAGTTGTTAAAGTGGTTTTCGATATTAGCAGAGAGTATGACAATATCCGATCCCGATCTCTTTGACAATTATTCGTTATTATAACACTATGGTCATTTCAAAATAGTATATACTTTCAAAACTGTGTCATACATTTCCAAAACCATATCAACATGATATCATTTCCCATTCCAAAACCAAATAAATTCGATATCATTTCCATTTCGAAAAACCAAATCCATACGATATCATTAACATTTCAAAAACATTCCCTTGAAATCATAATATCCCAATTGTAACACTTTGAAAATGTAACATTTAAACTATAGCACCTTAAAATCATAATACTTTCGAAGTGTTATCATTTGGAAATCATAATACTTTCGAATCATAAGACATGATAATACTTTGAAATTCGATACCTTGAAATCATAACTTCCGACACTTAAACAGTTTAGATATAAAATAAAATAGTTTATAAATAAAATAGTTTATATCAAAATAGTTATAAGTTAAAAGTAGTAAAATAAATAAATAATTTATATAGTAAAATTATTTAAATTAAAATTGCTTACGTCAAAATAATTTATATTAAAATATATAAAATTGTTTACATAAAATTTAAAAATACTTTATAAAATAAAATAACTTTCCGCAATCTCACAAATCGATTCCAAATCAATTCGAATTCCAAAATTCACATTTAATCAAATCTCAATTCCCTAATTTCAAATTAAATTAGTTTCTCAATAAACCATTTCAAATTATATCAATTTCAAATACCGTTTTGAACCACAAAATAAACCATTTCACTTCCAATATATTTTGAAACTTTAATATTCCACATTTCAAAACTAAATTTGAAAATCTCATACATACATACATACATACATATATATATATATATATATATATATATATATATATATCAAAATCACTTTAATATTATTTAGCTTTGAAATATTCACTTAAGAAAATATAATATCATTTAAATATAATCCAAATTTCAAATCATTGAATATTCCCTCAATTTATTTAACTTGAAATATTCCTTTAAATCATCCTAAACCAAATCCACATTATTAAGTCATATTATTAACTCTCCAAATCAGTAACTTCGAATCGATTTAATTAAAGATAATTCTTAATTAAATACAATTCCAAATCAATTTATATCCACTTTAATTTAAAACTAATTTATAAAATAAAATCGTTTCAACATCAAGTAAAACCATATATATATATATATATATATATATATATATATCTTTCAAAACTATAGAAATCATTTTCAAAATATTTATATATAGACCAACGGTGTCTGTATATAATTTTCTATCCTATGGTCAAGTGATACAGATATTAATCATTTCAATCCGTAATTTAAAATATATACAGGTATATATATTAAACCCGCAATCCCAAATTCAATTCAAATGAAAATCGCTTGGGTCTATCATTTCAACCTATAACGATTTTCTCCTATTCTAAAGCCCGTTCGGGTATGTCTCATTTCAACCCATAGTAATTTCTATACTAACAGGGAACTTGCAGAGTGATAACAGATATGATAATGATATAACAAGCATATAACAACAATATAAATAACAAATAATGGTGTTAGATGTCACAGGTGAACTGATAAAGATAATAACATATATATAGCAATGAAAATAACTAACTGCAACATATTTCAATTATCCTTTCAATTGAAATCAAATTTAATAAATATAAGAGCACTAATCATGAGTGATTTCTCACCTTTCGATGCTAGAGAGATGAACAAGAATTGGATGAGTTACGAATCCAAGCACGAATTCCAAACAAAGCAAGATTGGTACGAATTTGGTGACGAAACTCATAACAGGAACCAGCGAAACAAATCGAGTCAGTTTTGATATAAACTGAAAATATATACATTATTATATATTCTATATATATATATATATATATAATTTCAATAATTTAGCTTAATATTAACGACAAATATAATTCAAAATCATTATACAAAAACTCAAATGTTAAAATCAGAGTATTTATATAAATTATATCTTAAATCAATGCCTAAAATCAATATTTTAAACTTATAAAATAATACTTATGATTTAAACCTATAACATGTATTATATTCAAAACAAAACTATACATACAGACATATAACTTATGTCTATATAAAAGATAGGTTATATATCAATATATAGCCTAAATTTTCTTTAAAATATACTTTATTCATTCAATATATAATTTACATATTTGACAATATTTGCTATAACAATACAACTTTATATAATATACATATAGTAACTAAAGCAGATTATATATGAAATATACTAACATATATAATACACTGTACACAAATATATCCATATAACTGCTATATAAAACAGAACTCAGGTTAAAAGAATAAAGTGACTACAAGTATATACATACAACACTGAAATCTATGTTTAATGAATTAAATATACTGTATATTTTCAACAATCAGCAGTATAAATATAACTGTATACTATATTTCATATAGTACTAAATACTATTATGTTAAGGTTGTAAACCTGTACATCAAATTTTATTAAACGATATATATATACAGAAAGATAAATATACTTAAACTTAACAAAACTGATATGTATAACTAACATATCATACTAGCTACTACTGACATCATTTTATATATATAACTATTATAAAATATATATACCTTGAAAGCCTCACAGATTTTATATAGTCGATATGTAGATAGTTGTATATAGCTAGTGAAATTTTATACATATACATATATATATATATATACACAACAGTGATATATACCAATATACTTTGAAATCAACAGATCCATGTTTATATCCACATATACAACAAAATAAACATATAATTTTTACATGTAATATACCACGTAATATATGTAAATCCTTTATAAAATAATAGACGTAAAATGCTTACAAGTATGGGGTTGCTCACCAAAATGAAGAGAAGGGAGAAGGTACGGGAGGCAAGACACGGAGGCAGGTCAGGCGCAGAGGGTGCTTCGGCGACCTATGCTAGGATCTGGGTAGATGGGTGGTGGACGTTGCTGTGCACGGTATCGACGATTGCCTCAGGTCAGTGGTTGGGTGGAGTTGAAGCACAGATAGTGGAGTGGGAGGGGAGAGGGAAGAGTGGGGTCTGTGCGGTGAGGTGGTGAAGGGAGGAGGAAGAAGATCTTCGGCTATTAGAAGAGAGGACAGTGGAGAGCCGAAGGTGGATTGGAGGATGATGTAATTTAAAAAGAAGAAGCGGGTTTCTTTTCAAATGGAAGAAGAGAATAGGTAGGGAAAGAACAGAAAAATGAAAGAAGATAATACAAAAAAAATTTCTCAAAACAAAAATAGTGAACGAATAAGAAATGAAAGGAAAAACCCATGTGGGCATAGGAATGGTCACAACTGCAAATATTAATTACCGATGTCGGTTGATTTCATGATGGTTAATGAATGACGAATGGACACAAGAAATTCAAAAAGGTTCAAAAATGCGGAACCGATACAGAATTCGTTCCATAGATTTCGTTGTCACTGGACTTTGAAACACACAAACGAATGTACTGTGTAGATCAGCATGAAAAGACGATCAAAATGATATACTGATATCAGTGGTATGATCACCTGATCAAAAGTCGATAATCGATACCGAAAATACTGCTATTTTGCCAGAAATAAGATAAACGGAACAATAGAAGTCAAAATTTAGAGAAACAAAATGTGGCATCTCACTCAGAAGATGATTTACAAATTTTCTATAGAAAAATATTCAAGTTTGGAAAACATTTTATTATCATCAATTTTTAACTGATATAAATAAAAATAAAATTACACTAGAAAATAACTTCATATTATCAGATAAAAATTTACCAGTTGCTATGTTTAAGAAGACGTATTTCAAATAATAATTTTTTTTTTCCAAATTCAAATATTTTAAAATTTCACGAAATTCAGTTTAATTACGTTATTAAAACTATCAAAATTTATGGGTCGTTACATGTAGGTCCTGGGGTGGGGCATCACAGCTTGGTATCGGAGCAGGATTTCAGAATATAATGTGATATATGCAGAACAGTACACAAGATTAACCTACATCAAATATAATACATGTGTACACATCTTGCCCAATCATGATCCATCTTACCTTGTCCTTGTTTTGATTATGTCCCTTTTTGATATCTTTGGGGTAGATAGAAAGGAATATGTCTAGGAAGTTTAATTTAATTTCGTAGTATTCCTTAATTTCTTCATTTGAATTGCTAATATATCTATCTACTCTGTGTATAATCCTATCTTATCTTATCTTTTAGCTATTTCTGGTAGAGGTAGAGGACGCTCTTCTGTGGCGAGACCGTACAGTTGTTCTCGTCTTGAAGGTGTATATTTGTCAACCGATCAAAGTCTTGAGCTTATTAGGAGCACCTAGTCTCCCATTCCAGCTCGATCTTCTCCTCCGCGCAAATCTGCATTTGCACGCATGTGTACTGACTTTACTCACCTTTGGTGGCAAGATCTTTAGAGGCACTGAGACCGTCTTAGAGGTTGAGGCATGGATCAGTTCTTGTGAGCGCATATTTAACCATATGGAGATATCTAGCCATCATCGTGTTTTTGTCGCATCGAATGTGTTGCAAGAATGTGCATTGAATTGGTATGACATGCTTGTGGCGGAAGCTGACGAGTCTACCTTAGAGTGGGATCAGTACCATAAGAGATTCGAGCTTAAGTATGTTCCTGAATTTGAGAAAGCTTTTTTAGCTCGACGTTTCCTTGATTTCAAATAAGGGAATTTGACAGTTTCTGAGTATGTTGCATCTTTCGAAGCCTTATCTAAGTATGGTCTTGAGCACATTTCTACTCCTTATAAGAAGAATCTTCAGTTCGTCTCTGGACTTAAGAAATCCCTTATGCTTCATCTTGAGCTTTATTTTGAGAAACTTGTGGATGTGGCCCTTTAGCATGAAGCGGTCGAGAAGGAGAAAGATAGTGATGTTAAGGGTGAGGTTCGGGAGGTCCGAACAAGAGAAAGTTTTTCCGCAAGCCTAACCTTTCCACCCTAATAAGAAGAAGTAAGGTGGATCCTCTTCTCAGTCTCCAGCTAGTCATTCTGCTAAGCCTTTTGCTTGTTTCAATTGGGGTTTGCCTGACCATCCCGTGAGAGAGTGTCCTAAGCCTAAGAGGTGCCTTTATTATAAGAAGGAGGGATATTTGATTTCAGCTTGTCCTAAGAGGGAGAAGAGTTCTTGTCAGGGTTAACTTAGTGTAGCTACCACTCTTAGTGACGCTTTTTAGTCTCGAGGTGTATACTCTTACGTTTTAGAGGGTTCTGTTTTATTTCATGATCGTTCTATTAAAGTGCTCTTCGATACAGGTGCTTCTCATTCATTCGTGTCGAAGGGACTCGTCGATGCTTTATAGTTAAATGTTTCTTGCGTGCTTACTTCTTTATGGATTGCGAATCCTATCGGTGGATCTACAACCCTTAATCTTCTTTGTGATGATGCTAAAAGTATGATTTGTGATTTTTCTTTCCGTGCGAATCTGCACGTGATTCCTTTTCTTGGATTTCATATGATTCTTGGTATGGACCGGTTAGTTAGATACAATGCCAGGATTCTTTGTTTGGGGAGAGTTTTATATCTTCGTCATCCCGATTCTCCTACTCAATTGTCTCTTTTGCCTTAAGAGTTCGATCTTGATTCCGTGGCTTCTTTATTTTCTCTTGATTCTCGAGACAGTGATGATAATGTGTCTCGGATTCCTATTGTTCGTGACTTTCCAAATTTATTTAAGCTTGTTTCGGATTACCACCCAAGCAGGCTATTGTGTTCTGCATCGACCTTATTCCAGGCGCACAGCCAGTTAGTCGTCCTCCCACGAGGATGTCTACTAAAGAGAATGATGAACTCAAGAAGCAACTCCTAGAGCTTGAATGCAAGCGTTTCATTCGATCTAGTTCTTCAACATGAGGAGCGGTAGTGGTACTTGTGAGGAAGTCCGATGGGAATCTTGGGGTATGCATCAATTCTCACAAGCTTAATGAGTTGACCATCAAGAACCACTATTCATTGCCTAGAATTGACGATATGTTCGATCAGTTGATTGGCGCTAAGGTCTTCCCACAGCTTGACCTTGCTATAGGATTTCAGCAGCTTCGAGTTGCGGAAGACAGCATTCCACTTACTGTGTTTTTCACTCGCTATGGTTCATATAAGTGGCTCGTCATGCCGTTCGGTTTGACAAACGCCGCTGCTTATTTTGTCGACCTTATGAATCGAGTATTTAGGTAATATCTCCATAAGTTTGTTCTTGTTTTCATCGATGACATTCTTGTATATTCTAAGTCCGAGGCGACCATACTCGACATCTTAAAATTGTTTTGAGTACTCTTCGACAGCATCAACTCAAAGCAAAGCTTATTAATTGTCATTTTTGGGAAAAGCAAGTTAAGTTCTTAGGCCACGTTGTTTCTTTCAAAGGCATTTCGGTCGATCCTTCTAAGATCGAAGCCATCCAGAATTGGAAGAGGCTTGAGAATGTTCATGAGATTTGAAGCTTTTTGGGTTTGGTGGGTTGTTACTGTCGATTCATCAAAGAATTTTCTCGTATTATGCTTCCCCTTACTAGCCTTATGAAGAAAGGAATTTGCTATAAGTGGTAAGATAAGTGTGAGGCTTCCTTTCAAAGATTGAAGGAGCTTCTCACCAATGCTCCTGTTCTTGTGGTTCCCGCAGGGAATCACAATCTTATTGTCTATACCGTTGCCAATCATAGTGGCCTCGGTGCTATTCTTATGCATAAGGATAGGGTAGTTGCCTACGCTTCAAGGAAATTACATCTGAATAAAGTTTGGCATGCCACCCACGATTTAGAGCTTGCTGCCACTGTCTTTACTTTAAAGATGTGGCGTCATTATTTTTCAGGAGACACTTTACTCTATTTACCGATCACATGTCTCTCAAGTACTTGTTCACCCAGAAGAAGCTCGACATGCGACAACAGCATTGGCTCAAATTTCTAGCTTCATATGATTTTGATATTCAGTATACCCCTAGAAGGAGAATCGAGTGGCCGATGCTTTGAGTCGCAAGCATTCTGCTATTGTTTCCATGATGATTACAAAATGGAAATTTCTTGATACTTTTTCCTGTGTGATATTTGTGATCATGCTTCCACATCCAACTCTCCTATTTTATTATATAGCATGGAAGCTCATCCTGCACTTCTAGATCGGATTGCCAAGGCTTAGGTGCAAGATTTCGAAATATCTGCTCTTATTCAGAAGTGTAAGTCTGAATCCCATAATGATATTGAGATGAAGGATTTCAACAACAATATTCATTTGTGTCTTCGAAAGAAGAACCGTCTAGTCGTGCCTTCTACTCTAGAACTTAGGCGGGGTATTCTAGCTGAATGTCACCATTCTAAGTACACCATTCATCCAGGCAGCAGCAAGATGTATGCTGATATGCATCGTCTTTATTACTGAGAAGACATAAACCGAGATATAGCAAGTTATGTAAGCAATTGCATGACTTGTCAGCTTATTAAGGTCGAGCATCAGTGACCTAGTGGTCTTCTTTAGCCTTTAGAGGTTCCTTTGTGGAAATGGGACCAAGTTTCTATGGATTTGATCGATGGCTTACCTCATTTGAGGTCAGGCCGTAGCAGTATTTGGGTTGTTGTGGAAATGAAAGAGTTTCAGAGTCCAAAGAAATCCTACGCGGACAACCATAGGAGACCTCTTGAGTTCTCAGTGGGCGATCTTGTTTATATTCGAGCTTCTCCTTTGAAGGGAGTGATACGCTTCAACCAGACAGGAAAATTGGCACCACGCTATATTGGGCTATTTCTTATTACAGAGCGTATCGGTTATGTTGCGTATCGTATAGCACTTCCTGAGCAGTTTTCTGGAGCTCACGACGTATTCCACTTCTCTCAATTGAGGAAGTGTCTACTAGATTCAGATTATGTGTTCAATTCTCATTCTTTAGAGAAGATAGAAGTCTCTCCTATTCTATCATTCACGAAGCATCCTGTGAGGGCTCTTGCTTCGGAGGTTAGACGCCTTCGCAACAAGAGTATTCCGCTCGTGAAGATTCAATGGTCCAATAATCCCAAGACTGCACTTGGAAAACCAGAGAATTCATCGAGTGATCATATCATGGATTCTTATCTTCTCATGACAAAGATAAGAATTTACATTTAAATCTATCTAAATTCCCTTTGTTTGATGAAATAAAGTGTGTTGAATATAGGTTTCCTCTAAAGAATTGCGAGGTATAAGAGGGGAGTCTGTAACAACCCTGGCATTGGTTATTACTTGAAGTATTAAATTATAACAATACTTACAGTTTAATATTAAGAATAAAATGAAATAGAGAAAATAATTTTGGTTTTAAATTTTTTATTTGAAATAAACAAATGGTTGAAGTTAAATATTGGGTTAGAATTTATTATTTGGAGATTTGGTTAATAAAATGGAAAATATGGGAATATAAGTAAATTTGAGTTAATAAATTTTCCAAAGTGATGTATTCCAACATCTAATTGTTGAAATAAATCCAAATTGATGGAAATAAAGTTTTAAAAACTTTATTTTGAGAAATTGGAGTGAAATTAATCATTTATTGTAGGATAATCAAGCCAATGTGATAATATTGGTAATTATTGCCAATACTAGCCTTTTATTGTATATAAATGGTATGAAGAAATATGTATTTTATTAAAATAAAAGATGAAATATTGGTTAAAAATAATATTATAATGATTCAATAAGGTTAGAATGATTTATTGTAACTTATTTTACAAGAAAATAATTTTTATTAAGCTTGTTGTGTTAAAAATGGTATATTTGCACTAAAATTTGTGTAGATTGTAAAACATTGTTAAAAATAGCTTTTATTGTTAAAATTATGTTTGTTTTGTTCTAATAACAAGTTCATTATCATAACAAATAATTATGTACATTTATTTAACTTAAAAATGTTGAAAATGTGAATATAGCGTTAAATAAGAGAAAGCATGTACATAGTTTCATATTTCTCTAAGTAACTATGCTTTTGGTGGGTGAGACTGGATCCATTAGCCTATCCTAGAAGCTTATGGTTTGTGAGAAAGTGTCTATACGTGGCTTTCTTTTCTCATCTTCCTTCTCAAACAAGAGTTTACAGAAAAAGAAAAAAAATCATGGCTTTCTCGAATTGAAACCAAAATTCACCAAATTTGTTGCAAATTAAACAAGATAATCAATAAAGCAAGAATCTACAAGGTAATCTCCACCCAATACTAGGTAAATTTTATCAAAAAGCTTTGAACTTATGATATGAATTGTCTGTAACCAATTCTTTGTTACTACATGTTCTTGTTTCAACATTTTCAACTGCTGAAGCTAACAAAGGAGGCTCAAAATCATCAAATTGATCCAAATCGGTGAATTTTTCAACCCAATCTTTGCTGCATATCTAAGGTGAGGGTTCCCTCATGCTTTCTAGTTTGAATTCATGCATTTATTGATGATTTACAGTGGTGAACTTGCTGGAAAAGAAAGATCATTACTGTAATATTTGTTTTTGGATTGAAGCTGAAACGAATTTTGCCATAACTTTTCATTTCTTAACCAAATTCGATAATTTAGGCTGTTTTGGAAAGCTCAGACATAGACTACAATTTTCATGTTTTGAGTTTTCTGAAATTTTGATGTTTGCTTGATCAAAATCGCGCTTGTTTGTTGCTGTCTCGAGAGCAAATCGACAGCAACAACAATCACAGGCCTGAGAATTTTTTTGGCCATAACTCTTTCATTTCTTATCCAAATTTGATAAGTTTTGATGTCATGGAAAGCTTAGATATAAGCGCTACAATTTCTATGTTGATTTTTTTGAAATTTTGATGTTTGGTTGATCAAAATCGTGCTTGTTTGTCGATGTCCCGAGAGCAAATCGACAACAACAACAATCACAGGCCTGAGAATTGCTTTGGCCATAACCCTTTCATTTGTTACCCAAATTCAATAATCTTGGATTTTATGGAAAGCTTAGACATAGGGCTATAATTTTCATATTTTGAGTTTTAGAAATTTTGATGATTTCTTGATCGAAACTATGTTGTATGTTGTTGTCCTAAGTGCAAAATGACAGCAATAACAATCATGGACCTTATAATTGTATTAGCTAGTTTTTGCTCTCATTCTCGTAAGGTTTTGACGTTGTTTTTGAGATATTTTGAAAGCTATGATGCCTATAAGTGGGCTAGCTTTACTAGGATAATTTGAAATTCAAATTTAAATGGAATTTGAATTGATTTTGGGAAAAAATTTAATTGAATTCGTATTGAATTCAAGTTATCGATTTTGAGATATCCTTCTATGTTTTTATTGTTTTCAAGAAAAGTTTTCACTAAACCATTTTTGAAATATATGGTAGTATTTTAAAATTATTTTATCTAAATGAAATATATTTATTTCCTATAATAAAGAAATTTCAAATATTGGTTTAATAATTGTTTTCGAAAAATCGTTTAAATTCCTGTTTTTCTCTAATAAAAAATTATTTTATAAATAAAATTAATATTTTTATGAATTTCGAATGTATAAGAAAGACAATTAAACGGTAAGGTAAAACATGTAGTATGGGACACATGGGTTTGCTTTGTCGCTTTAATATCGGACTTATAAGATCAAAAAACCACTTTCGATGAACTATTTGAGATGAGGTAAGCTTCTTTATGATGATTTTACGATGTTGAGATGTATTACGATGGCTTTTACTTGTCCATGAGAAGAGAAAAGTCACAATGCCACTAGTACTCGTCAATGAGATGAGACGAGTGGGGTATTTTATCCCGCCTTTTGGCGAGGACGAGATATCAAGGAATTGACTAAAGGCCAAGGATCACTCATCCCGAATGTCAAGTAAGCACAGGTTTACTATGGTGTTGATAAATTTTGTCCATGGCCGGATCAAGCTACAATTGACAAGACATGATTAGCAAAGCCGTGAAAGCCAACATTCCAAGTTTCGAGTCAATTGGAGTTCATATGCTCAAGATATGATCGTTACAATTCAAGAGAACAAACTATTTGACTCGATCGATGGCAGCCTTATTCGTGTCCACAAGACAATCAGGGAACTTCTAACTTCGTATCGATCATGTTCGAATCGATCAGAGCACACCACTTCATATCCATTAAAGAGCCATGATCGAATTGATCTGTTCGAATCCATCCACAACCGCGCTGTTCGAATCCATCATGTTCGTATCGACACAGCGAAACTGTATTCGTATCTATCGAATTTTCGGCAGTTCGTATCGATCAAGGCGACCTTGGTTTATGTCCATCAAATAGTTTCGTATCCATTGGGTCTACTGATCAACACCCATGAAAAAGAAGCATTTTGTATCCATTGATTGTAATGTCAGTGTTCATTTCGTATCGACCAATCAGGCACATTTCGCATCGATCGACCTTTCATCGATACAAAATCAACATCCCTCATCGATACGGAGTGGACATGCAGTCGATCGATACGAACGAGGCGAAACATGATCGATGCGAACAGCCACTAGCATCGACGTGAAAAAGATGTAGTGATCGATATGAACAAGGCTCTAATAGTGGGTACGAATAAGGCTCGGTCAACTCGGCGTGAAGAGTGGATCGATCCAAGAATGTTGTACCATGTCATCTTACATGCACGTGCCCGAAATCGAGTCGAACAGATCGATAAAGAACACGCTATTTTTCATCGATCATAACTCGCAATCCACAAGTCAAAATGCTATGAAATTTTCGCAGGAGCTTATGTACGACCTAAGGAAGGTACATGCTAAGTTTCAAATAGATTGGATCAAATCTTGATCGATATGAAAATCATTCGTATCGATCGCGGATCGAGCCAAGATTTCATGGGATCGATTGTGTGGGCCCACCCACGTGCTAGAAGAAGTCTCTTGAGATCCGAGCAAGAAATCAGCCTCCTATGCCTATAAATAGAGCCCTAGGGCTTATAGAAGTGGGAGCTTTTGGCTCTCTTACATCCAGACTATCCCGAATTCAACTTTGCACTCCATACCTGCTGTTGTGCTCGAATTTAAACACTTTAATTCACTGTAATACATTGAAATAAATTGTAACTAGCAAGTGAATATTAATAAATCCATCAAACTTCATAGTGGATGTAAGCAATACGCCGAACCAATCTAAATTGCAGTGTTTCTGCATGATTTCATTTCTATTTTTGAAGTGTTTGTTGGATAATCCTTGTTTTATATTTTTATTCTTCATTTTTATCTCTTTAAATACTTTCGAAGAGTGTTATGCCCAATTTTAGTACAAACACTTTAGAGCTTTCACCGAGAAAACACAGTTTTCTCCTGCTCCTTGAATCTACAATCGGTACAGGATTGCACAAATCCAAGAAGAAGGTCCAGATCTCAAGTACAGACTCCTTCCAACCTATTCAAATTTCTGTAAAATCTAGGAAAGGACTTCAGTATCTACTAAGCACAAGGACCTTCTCTACCGCTGTAGATCAAGAAGGACGAGATAGACGGAATCTCGTGCAATTGCCTCCATCCAACCAAAATGATGCCGGACCTTTAGATCCGTCAGGCTTGGTTACCAGACAAGTGTTTCAGAAGCTGCTTCAAGAGTTAACCCAGAGTCGGCAACAACTGACTAAACAGCTGCGTGCCAATGCAGAGTTGAATAATCAGTTGAACCACCAATGGCGTAGGAGATCCAAGAGGGATCACGGCTCTTGCTCATCCATCGGGAGTTTAGCCTCATCTGACTACCATCACACGCGCCCATGACTAGACGTAAGCTACACTCATGCCATCGGACGTCAACCTACTTTGAATGTTGGACAACTGAGAGTTGACCGATCGACCAACTTCCAAACTGGACCCTCCTCCTGGTGAGGTACCGTTCCTAACTACACCACAGACAACTACGCTACCACCGCCACTATTGAACCGGGGGTTGACGCCCGAAATCAGCCAGATTTAAACCATCATCAGCGTGGACGTACTCCCAAACCATACGTCCCTGATGACTTGGAACCAAGGAGGCGAGACATGGACCGTCGATAGCGTTCGGTTCAGCCTCGCATTATGGAACCCGACCACACCTTGGCTCAACATGCACATAATGTACAAATGCTAGATATCCCCACTATGATTCGTTAGATGATTCGAGAGAGTTAAGGCCTCACAAAGAAATCTTTCGGAGTTATACTCCCTTTAAAGATGAGACACTTTATGTTGAACCTCCTCGGCGATTTAGGGTGCCGGCTTTACTAGTCTATAAATGAAGTTCTGATCCAAACCAGCACATTCTGAAGTACGAGTGGCTGATAAATGCTTTAAGAGCTGATGATGCAGTTAAATGCCCTAGCTATCCTATTTCTTTAGGGGGAATTGCTATTATGTGGTTCACACGGTTGCCGCCTCAATCCATTTCTTGCTTCTACCAATTCGCCACTAAGTTTTTAGAGCAATTTCAAATGCATATTGCAAGGCCAAAGGACATTAACACTCTATCTTCTGTCACTCAAGCTCTTGAAGGGACACTCAGATGCTACTTAGAGAGGTTTCATGCTGCGTGTGCAGAGATAAGGAATCCCATTAACAACTCTGTCTTGATGGTATTAACTAAGGGGATTGATCCTGATTTCGAGTTCGAAAATTGGTTGGCTGAGAAGCCTCCCGCGTCATTGGACCATTTCTACTCCAAGGAAGCCCAACTCTTGAGAAGGGAGGATGCAAAATAGTTTAGGAAACAGGATGACGCGGGGCCTAGTATAGAACAGATCCAAAGTAATGTTGCGGTTAAGTAGTCTGGGGAGAGCTCCAGAAAATTTCAGTTAAATATCCAGAATAAACAAACTCAACAGAAGGACAGTGCGAATCAGAGTAGAAAACGAGATCAAAACCATGGTCCATGACGTTGAGATCCAATGTTTGGTAATTACACTCCACTGAATACGTCGCTAGAGAATGTATATCTACAAACTTGCAATACTATGCAACACAAGAAGCCTGCTCCGAAGCCATCATCGGAGAGGTGGATCCAAACAGGGAAATTTTGTATGTTTCATGAGAGTTATGGCCACAATACAAATGAGTGCCGTCATTTTCAAGATCTCATTGAGAAGTTAATAAGAGAACGGAAGTTGGATCAGTCTGTGCAGGCACCGTAATCGGGAAGTGTGGGCCCATCAACTCAAAATCGTGCACCAAACCAGGAAAGACAGGAGGAACCCACTGGTATCGGTTGGAGGTTGGTGATAAATACAATAAGCGATTGTCCTTATCCAGCAGACTGAATTTGGAGGGAAAAGGAGTCATATACCAGCTCTGTCAGGCATGCAGACTTTGAGTGTTGCAGTAACTGTGATGATGGGGCTCCGGGCAAGCAACAGAAGACGATGACCGATAACATCGTATTTCGAAATAGAGATGCTGACAAAGTCGAAGCCCCCACTATCATTCCACTTTTCATATCTACTCAATTAGGTCCTGCTTGGATAAAGAGGATCTTGGTTGACAGCGGAAGCTCTGTGAATATTTTATTTAAGTGAGCTTATGATCCGATGAAGATGGAAGCCAAAGATTTGAAATCCTACCAGTCTCGAATCCACGGCTTCAATGGGAGTGCTACTATACCCACTGGAGTGGTGGAACTACTAGTGGAGTTGGCTGTTGGAGAACGCCGGAGAGTCTGGATATTGCAGTTTGTTGTGTTGGACATAGATTCCCCTTGTAATGCTTTCTTGGGTCGACCGACCCTTGCTGAATTCCAGGCAGTCATTGCCCCATGGTGCTTGACTCTAAAGTTCCCCACTGATCATGGGGTTAGAGTCATTCAAGGAGATCAGGCTGCTGGACGAGCCTATTATGTTGCTGAGCTGCGCGAGGCGCAGCTAAAGGAGAAAGGGAAGGGCGTAGAGGAGTCTCTCTGCGTTCATTTTGCTGATAATTGACAATTGGTACCTGGGCCCAGGCCCAGGCACCCCAACCAATTCTAGAGGGATGTTGACCCGAGGGACAATGAAAGTAAAGACGAATATAAAGACAGTCAAGCTTCCCCGGCCGAACTGACAATCGATGTCCCGATCGATGATGATGATGATTCCAAGATGATAAAGGTTGGATCTCAGTTAAGCCAACAAGCGCAACTGGAATTGGTTGAATTTCTTTGGGCGAATCTCGACTTATTCGCCTGGATGAATTATGGCATGTGTGGGATCTCGCCGGACATTGCGAGCTACACCCTGAATATTGACCCGCGGTATATCCCGGTCAAGCAGAAAAGGCGTGGTATGGATCCAGAGAAATCAGCCACCCTTAAAAAAGAGGTCGCTAAGTTGAAATCAAATGGTTTTATCCAAGATGCCTTATACCCGGAGTGGGTATCCAATCTCGTCCGAAAGCCGAATGGGAAATAGAGAACATGTGTTGATTACTCTGACTTGAACAAAGCTTTCCTAAAAGACAGTTTTCCACTTCTCTGAATTGATCAACTCGTAGATTCAACAACTAGGCACGAGTTATTATCTTTTATGGATGCTTATTCTGATTACAACCAAATAGCCATGCACTTACCTGACCAAGAACATACCAGCTTCGTGGCTAATCTAGGACTCTACTGCTGCAGAGTCATTCCCTTTCGACTGAACACCGGGGGAAACGTACCAACGACTAGTCAATTGAATGTTTGCCAATTAGATCGAAAAGACCATGGAAGTATATGTGGACGACATGCTGGTAAACTCATGATTAGAGACTTGGAATCAATGTTTAGCATACTTCGAGAATACATGATGAAGCTCAATCCACTGAAATGTTACTTTGGAATCGCATCAGGAAAATTCCTTGAGTTTATCGTCAACACTCAAGGAACCGAAGCAAATCCCAAAAGATCTATGCAATCAGAAATTTTGAAACTCCGAGAATCATAAAGAAAGTCCAGAGCCTCAATGGGTAGGAGGCAGCGTTGAGCAGATTCATTTCAAAATTCAGCGACAAGTGCATTCCCTTCTTCGATCTGATCCGAAAAGGGAGGCGAAACTTTGAGTGGACCACGGAGTGTAAAAGTAAATTCTGAGCACTGATTCAACGTCCCTCCATACTGCCAATTTTGTCAAAGCCCATCAATTACGAGCAATTATACCTTTACCTGGCGGTATCATAAAATGCAATCAGTGCTGCTTCAATGTGACGACCTAGAATTTAAGAAATTTGAAATTGGAATATTCAAATGATTTTAAATATTTGAAAGTTAGTTTAACTTGAATTTCAAATATCACTATTTATTTGGATAACTGCATTATTGGTTTTAATAATTGAAAGTTGGGTAAAATATTAAATCTGGAGTTCTAAGCTGGATAGAAATAATTTAAACGCTTTTGAAATTTATATTGATAATACTAAAGATAATAGAAGTGTTAAAGTTGAATTTCAAGGTGATTTGTTCAGTTTTAAAAATATATCGTTTAAATTGATATTTAAAAATAGCCATCCAAGGCACAGTCTCGGTGTAAAGACCCGCTTTTCCGTACCCCTTGAAGTGACACTAATCTCCATCGATTAACTCAAGATGAACGGAAATACGAGCCACTAGGGTTTAAGAAAAAGAAAAAGATAGAAGAAGAGATAAGAAGATAGAAAATAGAACAGAAAGAAATAACAGAACAATATCAGAATCTCACAATTCGAAGCGGAACAACATATAATAAATAAATGAATAATCTTTAAACAAAGAACTATATCAGTTATTACACTACATTACATCATCAGAGTGTACAACAACAAACAACAACAAACAGCGGAAAAAGAAAATACTATATACTAGTAATACGCCATGCCATCCAGCTTGCCTCCAACAACTCCTGAATTCCAGAATATCCTGATAAACCTTTACTCTTGACTGTCCGTGTGGAAATTGGTGGGTACCCAGAGTTTAGGAAGGAAAACAATAAACTCCGAGTCAGTCATGTGACTGGTGTGAGAACACAAAACAGTTTATTTTTCTTTAAAATCAAAATAGAGGAATATTTTTAAAGTCAATTCGCAATGTTTTTGAAAATGAGACTACCATAAGACCTCCCACCACACACACAATGCAAACGCAGATTTGGAGGAGATTTCTTCTTATGTTAGTCAAAGATGCTTACTACGCAAAATCAAATCATTTTTGATATTATTATTAGTGCATAGTGTAGTAAACATTTCGAAAGTAGAATATAAATCTTAGCCAGCATAGGTACCATTATATTATGCCTACTATAGCTACCTCCTGAGGAAGCAGGTTCTACATCTAAAACCGTACAAGATCGTATTGTTTCTTTGGATTTCCAACAAATGGTCAGGCCAAGGAACTTCCCATTGCCACATGAGAACGCCTCTGGAAGGATATCCCTGAGAACCTAACCGGATCTCTGCCAACACAAGGCCGGGTTACCCCTAACTGGGTAACTACTGACACGAGTATGCCATCCCCCGGTCCTTTGGGACCTTTATCCGAGCGCTCGTAATCAACATCACACCAAAATAATAAGTGTTTCAACATGAGTAAGTATCTGGGCTCCATACCATGATACCACCCTTTTCCAGAAGGTAATGCACATACCCTAAAGGGAGCTACCCCTCATAACCTTGCCGCATCTTTCCTGTTTTGAACATTCCGGGGTGTGAGGCTCGACGAAGTCTCATCCACAAAGCCACGCTTTATACAAAAGCTGTGCTTTGGGTCAACAAATGATCATAGAAATGATCATAAAGATAAACGATCAAACAAATGATCATATCACAAATGATCAAACAATGATCATTTCACGGCAACACTCAGCATGTCACACTACCAAATTGGGAATATATTGCTGATAACCTTCAACTACATAACCTTTGAGCTCGTACGTCTCAGAGAAGGGTGTTAAGCTAAGACAATAAATTCCCCGCCACCAACAGAAATATATTTGAAAGAAATCAGCTGTATATCTCAATTTGTAATGTCAGGCATACTATCCATACAAGTCTGTTCCGGGATCGAACAGAACCGAAGGCACTTACAACGAAGTCCTTGCAATCCGGATAATCTCTTATCGCGTCCGGATTTCCCATCACATATGGAGATCTCTATACCGAGGATCAGCCAGTGCAGAGACAATCAACAAGAAACCCTTTCGTTTTGGAAAATATCCGGTCTTCAACACCGGTCTTCAAATGCAATTCATAACGACGTATCACATATTCGGAATGGGTTATACGACCCCAAAAGTCCTTTCCCAGTTTACCCGAATAGTGAGTGCTTATTTTTTAAAATAATAAGTGTGGCATTCAATATCAAGCAAATCACAACAAATACCTATTTAAAGGTAAATATCGATAGTCGGTTATTGAACTATCAATGGATATGCACAACATCACCAAATTCCAAATAATTTTCCAAATTATTTATTTTCCAAAAATATCTTTACAAGATATATATTTTTTTAATACTTCAAAAAAAAATCAATATTTATTTTTAAACAATTTCCCCCTTTCATTTATAAATTCCATAGTGAATTTACATTCCAAAATATTTATGAATATACGATTTCCATTCGATTTCTAATATTCATTTTCAATTTATCTTCAAAAAGATAAATTCAAAATATTCACTTCATATTGGAAAAACATTTCCATACTTATTTATTTATAAGTAATTCTCAAGTCTTTTTATTTCCTACACTTGGAAAATATTCAATATACTCTAATCGAGATCAAGTATATATTTCATTCTTAAGGAAATCATTCTCTTAAACATATTTATTTGGGCCAAAACGAATGTCGCGTAAAACATCGTTACGACAATCCAAAATCACTAGTATAAGGATTCGAAATTAAAATAGATATATAAATCCCAATACTATACAAAACATTTCCTTTCGGAAATCATTTACTATAACAACAGTGTTATAGTCTACCATTTCCTTCTATTTCTCGAAAACGTCTATTTCAACAATGAATGTTGAAATCTATGGTTTCGATAGTTAATACATTTTAAAACATCTTTAGATCGTTTTAATTCTATTTAAAACATCACATCCAAAACATTTTCTTTAATATATTATTCACTATTCAAAAACGTGAATATACTTGTTAACCAATTTCATCATTTCTATACATTTTGTTTTAAAGGATTATTCACTGTCTAAAACGTGAATATAACTCCATTAACAAATTACAACAATTTACTTATCAAAATAAGTCGTTGCGGATTTATAAAACAATGTTTATAAATTCCATTTCTATTTATTTTATAACACTTCCTCTTATAAATTTCCTTTATTAACCTATTCGATTTATAACTCAATTATATACCGAAAGTCCATATTATAAGTTAAATGCTTATAATTTATTTGTTTACAAAATTGTTCTTTTAACTTCCCAAATTATAAATCTTATAACTTATAAGATTCATTTATTTATCCAAAATCTATTCTTTTAAATAACTTTACAAATTTTATAAACCTACTGTTTATAAAATTTCATTTATAACTTCACCGTTATAATCCTATAGATTTCATTCATTTATGAAATTCATTCATAATTCATTCTAACACTTATAAAAACTCGTTTTATAATTCAAGATATTCTAATTTATAAATATCCATTTTATAAATCTTTTATATGGATCAATTTATATTATTCTTTTAAAACGTCTTTAAACTCCTTTATAATTTCATCATTTTGATTTATAAAATAACCAAATTTTATAAATCCTATTTTTAAACTTTTTATAATAAATTCAGAAATCCCAATTTCAACTATTTTATAAAATCATTAATCCCATATTTTCAAAAATCAACTTTTAACTGTATTTCTCAAAAATCATAATTTTTATAACATTAAAATTTTAACGTTTTAAAATAAATCAATTCGAAAATTTAATAAAACGTATAATTTCAAAAAATCACTTTAAAAATTTCTTAAAAATCAAAATCATTATTTAAAACTTCAGAAATGGATCCGATGATGCAACACATCAAATAGTCAATCACGACTTTCAAACATCATATATCGATATGATAATCAATCAAATATCATAATATCTGAATCAAATAAATATTCGTGAGGAATCCAGTTGGATCCCTCCAACCTGTTTCCCTGCATCCATAGACATTAGCACAATACCTATTCCACTTCGAGGTGTAATATCGCGGTATATGGGATTTATAAAATATTATCCGCTTAATAGGCGGCGCAATAGGGTCTCATCCGCTATACAATGCGGGAAATCGATCAACTGCAATATATACATATGCCAATATATATATATATATATATATATATATATATATATATATATATATATTGCTATATATAGATATATCCTACTATATCTAATATCACAACCAAACATCAATCAATCAATAACTGCAAATCCAACTTATAAATTTTTGAGTGAGAAGTTCTCACCTTGATTTTTATTTCGCAGTCTATTTTCCTTCTTGACTCGATTTCCTTGATTTATACCTTGTATAAATATTTATACAATCCGTTAATATTCGAACAAATCGAATAATAAATTTTCATTTGACAATTTTGATTCATCGGTGATTTTATTTTAAACAAAAATTTAAATTTTTAACTGATTTCCTTTTCAAATAAACTTATTTAACTAAGATTTTATTTTGACCCAATTTCTTTTAAATAAATTTATTTAACTAAAAATTTAAATTTTATACTAATGATTTTATTTAAACGAATCATAAAATTTTTTTTAAACTAATTTTTTTATTTAATTTAATCACTTAACCAATAATTTCCTTTAAAAATTCAAAAATGTGAATTTTTTTAACAAATTAAAAAATTTCTTTTCAATCCTACATGCATCTTTATATTTTAAAATACTTATGAAATCCATTTACATTTCTGCATATATATAGAACTGCATTTATAACTTACTGCATAAATTTTAAAGCATCTTTAAATCTTCAAACATTTAAAATTTAACAAAATAAATTTAAAAATACCTTACTGTTATTTAAATTAAATTTTGAAAAGTAAAAATCTTAAAATTACCTCACTGTAGTTCGACTTCGCCCTAGCTTCACGCGACCCAGAACATCGTACGCTGCTCGAGACGTCGCCTCCTACGCGAGCCTCTACCAGGCTCGACCGCATGTGCGCTGCCTCTATGTTGCCGCTGCTTGAGAACCCACAGCATCATGAAATCGAGCGTCGCCTCATGCCTCGTCGAAGTTGCCGCTTGTTGAATAATCGCGCGTCGCAACTACCGCGAGCCTCGCGAATTCCCCCTTTCTTCCTCAAAGTCGCGACCCATCGAGGACCGCCGCCATCCCCTAGGTCGCCGCCGTGCCAGCCTCGAGCGCGCGCCACCACACGGTCGCCTCCATTTTTATTTTATTTTTATTTTTTTATACACGGCTGCGGCCATTTTTCTGATTTGAAGAGAGAAGAATTGAAAAGGGGGAAGGAAATCGTGATTTCAATTAAAGGCTTCAGCCATTTTTTTTTCTTCCTTTTGATTTTGAACTGAGGAGAGTTGCGTGATTGTTTAAAAGGGATGGAGGGAGACAGAATTTCGTGCTTGCACGATCTCTACACGATCGAAGGCGTGATTTTAGGCATAATCGAAGGGAAGCTACAGTGTTTTGAATTGACCAATTATGAAAATTAAATTTAAATTTAAATTGAATTCGACTTAAATTTCAATGCGTTTATGCATCGTGTTCTCACATAACAACTCCGAAAAATACAAAATTTGAAATCCGGTAAAAATTCAATATTGCGGACCTAATGGAACTGGTTTCGTCGAATTCCGAGACTGTTCCTCGGAAGGCTATTTTTAAATATCGATTCAAACGATATATTTTCAGAACTGAACAAATCATTTTCAAATTAAATTCTGAAGCTTCTATTATCTTCAGTATTATCAATATGAAATTTACAAGCCCTTGAAATATTTTTAATCAGCTCAAAACTGAAGATTCAAATGTTTATTCAACTTTCAATAGATTAAATTTTTATAATTTAATCGCTAAATTCATTCTGAAAATTTGAAATTCAAGTCAAACCATCATTCAAATATTTAAAATTAATTAAATATTTCAATTTAAATTGTTCAAAATTCTGGGTTGTTACAATCTTCCCCCCTTAAAAGAATTTCGTCCCGAAATTACAAGTTAAGAAGAATGCCCTTATCACGTCTATCATTTTTTTCACAATCCAAATAGTTTTATCAACTTTCTAAAACAGCTTTCCAACTTCAATTTTAAGTTTCAAACAACATTGTTCTCCTAATAATTCAAATTTAAATTTAAATTCAAATTTCAAACTTCTAAATTTTCTCAAAAATTTTCTAACACTCTAAATTTTCGAAAAATTTCGCCAGCATCTTCTTTGCGCGGCTAGCTCGGTACGACTACAAAATGGCACCACGGCCCCTCAGAATCAAAAAGAAAAGAGAAAGCCAAGTGGCTGGAGAAGAAAATCACCAAATTTCATACTGAAATTCAAATACGTACCTTTTCGTTGAGCAATTCAATCTTATCTTCGAAATCAAAATCTCAATTCCGTTTCTTTTAATACACCTGTATATCCTGCTAGTCATAATATCCAATTCCAACATTCAAACCATTTTGCCAATTCCATTACAAAATTTCCAATATATGCTTCTCATTCATTTTTACTTCACTATTGAAGTTACATATCCATTTTCATTCAATTTTACATTTCAATTTCATTTGAATTCAATTCACAATTTCAATTCGATTTGAATTCAATTCATAATTTAAATTCCATTCGAATTCAACTCTCAATTCTAAATATTGAATTCTAACGATTAACTTTCATTTACTAATTCATATTACTACTTTAAATTAGTTTTTATTCACTAATTCTTTTTAAATTTCCATATTCAATTCATCTCGAATTTACTTAATTACTAACAAAGAGAATTTCAATTTATTTCTTTTACTCACATGAATTTATATACAAATTCAAATTTATCTTCAAATTTAGCTCAGGACTAAACTTTAATTTAACCAATTCATTAGTCCATGAATTTATAATTTATCAAGTTAGTTTACTTGAATTCAATCCATTTTATTTTATTTTCTCCAAGTTTTGATTTTTTATTCAATTTGATCAAATCAAATCTCATTTCATCATTCATTTCCAATTCATTTATTTACAATTTATTTTACAAATCCCAATTGTATATGAATTCATTTCCTTATATATTTTTTCATATTTATAAATTTCATTTGTTAAATGAATTTATCTCTAATCTTTGGTTATACATTTTATTTCTTATTTAATTTCATATAATAATGATAATAATTTAATATTATTACTTCCTAACAATCATGCAACCATATACTATAATAATTCATAGAAAATCATTTCTTTTCTATACAAAAATAGTTTTGGGCAAAATTATCTAATTTACCTGATTCAAAAACAATATCGTGTCGGTTTATCTTGTTTAAGAGTTTAGAAACCCCTATCTACGATAGTTAGCAAGACTACATCGACTGGAATCTATAAACAACTAACCGATAAGTCAACACAATACAAAACAATTTTATATTCACTAACAAATACGCGCTCATATCTATTATTACACTCAAACTCATTCTAGAGTACTGCTGACTCTATCTCTAATGAGTAACACCCAACAGAGCCATGGTTGTCGTTTAACCATATGCTCTGATACCAAATGCAAAGACCCGCTTTTCCGTACCCCTTGAAGTGACACTAATCTCCATCGATTAACTCAAGATGAACGGAAATACGAACCATTAGGGTTTAAGAAAAAGAAAAAGATAGAAGAAGAGATAAGAAGATAGAAAATAGAACAGAAAGAAATAACAGAACAATATCAGAATCTCACAATTCGCAGCGGAACAACATATAATAAATAAATGAATAATCTTTAAACAAAGAACTATATCAGTTATTACATTACATTACATCATCAGAGTGTGCAACAACAAACAGCGGAAAAAGAAAATACTATATACTAGTAATACGCCATGCCATCCAGCTTGCCTCCAGCAACTCCTGAATTCAAGAATATCCTGATAAACCTTTACTCTTGACTGCCCGTGTGGAAATTGGTGGGCACCCAGAGTTTAGGAAGGAAAACAATAAACTCCGAGTCAGTCATGTGACTGGTGTGAGAACTCAAAACAGTTTACTTTTTTTAAAAAATCAAAATAGAGGAATATTTTTAAAGTCAATTCGCAATGTTTTTGAAAATGAGACTACCATAAGACCTCCCACCACACGCACAATGCAAACACAGACTTGGAGGAGATTTCTTCTTATGTTAGTCAAAGATGCTTACTACGTAAAATCAAATCATTTTTGATATTATTATTAGTGCATAGTGTAGAAAACATTTCGAAAGTAGAATATAAATCTTAGCCAGCATAGGTACCATTATATTATGCCTATTATAGCTACCTCCTAAGGAAGCAGGTTTTAAAACTAAAACCGTACAAGATCGTATTGTTTCTTTGGATTTCCAACAAATGGTCAGGCCAATGAACTTCCCATTGCCACATGAGAACGCCTCTGGAAGGACGTCCTCGAGAACCTAACCGGATCTCTGCCAACACAAGGCCGGGTTACCCCTAACTGGGTAACTACTGACACGAGTATGCCATCCCCTGGTCCTTTGGGACCTTTATCCGAGCGCTCGTAATCAACATCACACCAAAATAATAAGTGTTTCAACATGTAAGTATCTGGGCTCCATACCATGATACCACCCTTTTCCAGAAGGAAATGCACATACCCTAAAGGGAGCTACCCCTCATAACCTTGCCGCATCTTTCCTGTTTTGACCATTCCGGGGTGTGAGGCTCGACGAAGTCTCGTCCACAAAGCCACGCTTTATACAAAAGCTGTGCTTTGGGTCAATAAATGATCATAGAAATGATCATAAAGATAAACGATCAAACAAATGATCATATCACAAATGATCAAACAATGATCTTTTCACAGCAAAACTCAGCATGTCACATTACCAAATTGGGAATATATTGCTGATAACCTTCAACTACATAACCTCTGAGCTCGTACGTCTCAGAGAAGGGTGTTAAGCTAAGAGAATAAATTCTCGCCACCAACAGAAATATATTTGAAAGAAATCGTCTGTATATCTCAATTTGTAATGTCAGGCATACTATCCATACAAGTCTGTTCCGGGATCGAACAGAACCGAAGGCACTTACAACGAAGTCCTTGCAATCCGGATAATCTCTAATCGCGTCCGGATTTCCCATCACATATGGAGATCTCTATACCGGGGATCAGCCAGTGCAGTGACAATCAACAAGAAACCCTTTCGTTTTCGAAAATATCCGGTCTTCAACACCGGTCTTCAAATGCAATTCATAACGACGTATCACATATTCGGAATGGGTTATACGACCCCAAAGTCCTTTCTCGGTTAACCCGAATAGTGAGCGCTTATTTTTAAAAAATAATAAGTGTGGCATTCAATTTCAAGCAAATCACAACAAATACCTATTTAAAGGTAAATATTGATAGTCGGTTATTGAACTATCAATGGATATGCACAACATCACCAGATTCCAAATAATTTTCCAAATTATTTATTTTCCAAAAATATCTTTACAAGATATATATTTTTTTAATACTTCAAAAAAAAAATCAATATTTATTTTTAAACAATTTCCCCCTTTCATTTATAAATTCCATAGTGAATTTACATTCCAAAATATTTATGAATATACGATTTCCATTCGATTTCTAATATTCATTTTCAATTTATCTTCAAAAAGATAAATTCAAAATATTCACTTCATATTGGAAAAACATTTCCATACTTATTTATTTATAAGTAATTCTCAAGTCTTTTTATTTCCTACACTTGGAAAATATTCAATATACTCTAATCGAGATTAAGTATATATTTCATTCTTAAGGAAATCATTCTCTTAAACATATTTATTTGGGCCAAAACGAATGTTGCGTAAAACATCGTTACGACAACCCAAAATCATTAGTATAGGGATTCGAAATGAAAATAGATATATAAATCCCAATACTATACAAAACATTTCCTTTCGGAAATCATTTACTATAACAACAGTGTTATAGTCTACCATTTCCTTCTATTTCTCAAAAACG
Source organism: Allium cepa (assembly GCA_030765085.1). Classification (NCBI taxonomy): domain Eukaryota; kingdom Viridiplantae; phylum Streptophyta; class Magnoliopsida; order Asparagales; family Amaryllidaceae; genus Allium; species Allium cepa. The sequence goes on along the minus strand of JASFAV010000025.1, from coordinate 916,024 downwards.
TCTATTTCAACAATGATTGTTGAAATCTATGGTTTCGATAGTTAATACATTTTAAAACATCTTTAGATCATTTTAATTCTATTTAAAATATCACATCCAAAATATTTTCTTTAATATATTATTCACTATTCAAAAACGTGAATATACTTGTTAACCAATTTCATCATTTCTATACATTTTGTTTTAAAGGATTATTCACTGTCTAAAACGTGAATATAACTCCATTAACAAATTACAACAATTTACTTATCAAAATAAGTCGTTGCGGATTTATAAAACAATGTTTATAAATTCCATTTCTATTTATTTTATAACACTTCCTCTTATAAATTTCCTTTATTAACCTATTCGATTTATAACTCAATTATATACCGAAAGTCCATATTATAAGTTAAATGCTTATAATTTATTTGTTTACAAAATTGTTCTTTTAACTTCCCAAATTATAAATCTTATAACTTATAAGATTCATTTATTTATCCAAAATCTATTCTTTTAAATAACTTTACAAATTTTATAAACCTACTGTTTATAAAATTCCATTTATAACATCACTGTTATAATCCTATAGATTTCATTCATTTATGAAATTCATTCACAATTCATTCTAACACTTATAAAAACTCGTTTTATAATTCAAGATATTCTAATTTATAAATATCCATTTTATAAATCTTTTATATGGATCAATTTATATTATTCTTTTAAAACGTCTTTAAACTCCTTTATAATTTCATCATTTTGATTTATAAAATAACCAAATTTTATAAATCCTATTTTTAAACTTTTTATAATAAATTCAGAAATCCCAATTTCAACTATTTTATAAAATCATTAACCCCATATTTTCAAAAATCAACTTTTAACTGTATTTCTCAAAAATCATAATTTTTTTATAACATTAAAATTTTAACGTTTTAAAATAAATCAATTCGTAAATTTAATAAAACGTATAATTTCAAAAAATCACTTTAAAAATTTCTTAAAAATCAAAATCATTATTTAAAACTTCAGAAATGGATCTGATGATGCAACACATCAAATAGTCAATCACGACTTTCAAACATCATATATCGATATGATAATCAATCAAATATCACAATATCTGAATCAAATAAATATTCGTGAGGAATCCAGTTGGATCCCTCCAACCTGTTTCCCTGCATCCACAGACATTAGCACAATACCTATTCCACTTCGAGGTGGAATATCGCCGTATATGGGATTTATAAAATGTTATCCGCTTAATAGGCGGCGCAATAGGGTCTCATCCGCTATACAATGAGGGAAATCAATCAACTGCAATATATACATATGCCAATATATATATATATATTGCTATATATATAGATATATCCTACTATATCTAATATCACAACCAAATAGCAATCAATCAATAACTGCAAATCCAACTTATAAATTTTTGAGTGAGAAGTTCTCACCTTGATTTTTATTTCGCAGTCCATTTTCCTTCTTGACTCGATTTCCTTGATTTATACCTTGTATAAATATTTATACAATCCGTGAATATTCGAACAAATCGGATAATAAATTTTCATTTGACAATTTTGATTTATCGGTGGTTTTATTTTAAACAAAAATTTAAATTTTTAACTGATTTCCTTTTGAAATAAACTTATTTAACTAAGATTTTATTTTGACCGAATTTCTTTTAAATAAATTTATTTAACTAAAAATTTAAATTTTATACTAATGATTTTATTTAAACAATTCATAATTTTTTTTAAACTAATTTTTTTATTTAGTTTATTCACTTAACCAATAATTTCCTTTAAAAATTGAAAAATGTATTTTTTAACAAATTCCTTTAAAAAATTTCTTTTCAATCCTACATGCGTCTTTATATTTTAAAATACTTATGAAATCCATTTACATTTCTGCATATATATAGAACTGCATTTATAACTTACTGCATAAATTTTAAAGCATCTTTAAATCTTCAAACATTTAAAATTTAACAAAATAAATTTAAAAATACCTTACTGTTATTTAAATTAAAATTTGAAAAATAAAAATCTTAAAATTACCTCACTGTAGTTCGACTTCGCCCTAGCTTAACGCGACCCAGAACATCGTACGCTGCTCGAGACGTCGGCTCCTACGCGAGCCTCCACCAGGCTCGATCGCGTGTGCGCTGCCTCGATGTTGCCGCTGCTTGAGAGCCCACAACATCATGAAATCGAGCGTCGCCTCATGCCTCGTCGAAGTTGCCGCTTGTTGAATAATCGCGCGTCGCAACTGCCGCGAGCCTCGCTAATTCCCCCTTTCTTCCTCAAAGTCGCGACCCATCGAGGAGCCGTCGCCATCCCCTAGGTCGCCGCCGTGCCAGCCTCGAGCGCGCGCCACCACGCGGTCGCCTCCATTTTTATTTTATTTTTATTTTTTTATACACGGCTGCGGCCATTTTTCTGATTTAAAGAGAGAAGAATTGCAAAGGGGGAAAGAAATCGTGATTTCAATTAAAGGCTTCATCCATTTTTTTCTTCTTTTTGATTTTGAACTGAGGAAAGTTGCGTGATTGTTTAAAAGGGATGGATGGAGACAGAATTTCATGCTTGCACGATCTCTACACGATCGAAGGCGTGATTTTAGGCATAATTGAAGGGAAGCTACAGTGTTTTGAATTGACCAATTATGAAAATTAAATTTAAATTTAAATTGAATTTGACTTAAATTTCAGTGCGTTTATGCGTCGTGTGCTCACATAACAACTCCGAAAAATACGAAATTTGAAATCCGGTAATAATTCAATATTGCGGACCCAATGGAACTGGTTTCGTCGAATTCCAAGACTGTGCCTCGGAAGGCTATTTTTAAATATCGATTCAAACGATATATTTTCAAAACTGAACAAATCATTTTCAAATTAAATTCTGAAGCTTCTATTATCTTCAGTATTATCAATATGAAATTTACAAGCCCTTGAAATATTTTTAATCAGCTCAAAACTGAAGATTCAAATGTTTATTCAACTTTCAATAGATTAAATTTTTATAATTTAATCGCTAAATTCATTCTGAAAATTTGAAATTCAAGTCAAACCATCATTCAAATATTTAAAATTAATTAAATATTTCAATTTAAATTGTTCAAAATTCTGGGTCGTTACACTCGGAATTCGACGAAACAAGTTCCATCAGATCCGTAATAAGGTTTTATTATCGGATTTCAAATTTCATAGTGTTTGAAGTTGTCGTGTGATCGTGCGGTTGATAACGCACTGAAATTTATATCGAATAACTAGGTTCAAAAAGCTATCTTTTCCATACGATCGAAATAGGAATTGAAACCTTTTCCATTGCGTTTGAAATAGGGGTATAACATTATGAATGTTTGGCGATACGCCTCGATAGGAGATCAAGATTTTGAGTTGCATTTATGGAGGCGATTTAAAATTTGAATTTAAATTTGATATATATTTTATATTCTGAATAATGCTTTCACGGTTAACATGTTCCCTTCCTTATAACTCATGTTCCCTCAAAAGAATATGCGACGAACATGTTTTACAGAAGAAATTTTATATAGCGGAACTAAAAAAAGAAAGAAGGCAAGCATTTTAAAACAATCGTTCTCTCCTTCAAAAAAATAATCCATGGCCATCCTCACTCATATCATAATCGACAGCAGTTTTTAAAAAAAAATATAGAGAGAACAACCGCTGTTCCAATCAATACGAAGCCGATCCTACCTCAATCGATTAAAGCCATTGATTTTCGAATCGTGATTTCTCTCTCTTCATCCTCGAGTAAATTTCGATCGAAAGAAAGAAGAGATCAGGGTGTTCGAGATCGCCTGGGGTGCGAGCGTGAAGCAGAGTCGATCGGCGATGGATTTTAGTGATCGACTTCGTTGTCAAACTACAGTTTAGATTAAGGTTTGGCTACTCGACAGTTTCGATTGTCAATTCAAGAGGCGGTAGGTTCTGGATTGCACGCGATTGTGGAACGTGCACTACTAGGTGATGTCGATGTGGGACATGGGGGTTTGGCCGTTGGGTTAGCTTGAGTTCGATCGTCTATGGCAGAATCTTGTACGAGAGGGATCTGGGTTCACATCTTCGCAGTAAGGTATTTGGCTTTTGATTAAATTAAAATTAAGGGTATATATGTATATATAGTGTGGGTAAACAGAAATTATAAATACAGTAGGTTTATAAAAACAATTTATTATCTTCAATTCATAGATTTATATACATATAGGTATTTATATATGCAGTAAGATAAATTACTGTTATTACTTAAAGAAGAAGAAAATATATTTTGATATATACTCATACTAATTTTAAATTTTAATATTAACATAAATAATCAGTAAATACACATATCTATATAAGATTTTGGAATATATAAGGGTTATATAAAAATTAGACTTTTAAATGTATATAGGTTATTTTTAGTATACGTACTTCCAAAAATAAAATACATATACATATATACATATTTTCACTTACTAGTTCAATTTTGAGAATAATGTATTATGGAGATTAAATTGTTTAATAAACTTGTTAAATTATTAGTTAAAATAAAATCATTGGTTAATTAAATTTATCAACTGGAAATTTAAATGTTCGATTTGTTCGGATACTAATAAAGTCATCTAATGTCTGTTCAAGATCCGAAATTGGAAGAAAAAAGCTGGTTTGGATCGGATTGCAAATTAAAAGTCATAGGTGAGTTAATCTCACTCATTTAGATAACCTTTTAAATTGTTAAAATTTAAATTATTAAATTGATTGCTTGGATTGATGATTTATTATCAGTATGGGTGTGGTATATTATATATATACGTATATATGTATATATTGGAGTGATTGATTTCCCGCATTATATAGCAGATGAGACCCTATGCGCCCCGCATAATAGTGGATGGCCCTTTATACCGCGATATTCCCCTCGAAGAGGGATTGGCATTTTATATTGTGCTAACATCTGTGGATGCAGGGAAATAGGTTGGAGGGATCCAACAGGATTTCTCAAAACGTTGAATTTATTTTATATTCAACGATGTGATTTATTTGATGATCTGTGATAGATTATATTGATTCTATTGGGGATTGAAATTATTGAATGTTATGCTTGGCTGAATATATGGGTATTTTAAGAAATGGATATATATATATATATATATATATATATATATATACAGTTTGGATTTTTAAAGGACATGAAGAGAAAATTCTTAAGTAAATGATTATTGTGAATTGAATAAATCAAGTAATAAATTTTAAAGGAATTTAAATCTGGAAATCAGTTTGAAATGGATTTAGTGTTTTGGAAACTGTGATTTAAAGGAAAATGAGAAATGAAAATTTGAAAACTGGTTTATAAATGAAGTGGCATATTTATCAGTAGATAAATTTGAAAGTAAAGATTTCGGTGGAATTTATAAGAAATGTGAAATCCATTTTAAAAATAAAAGGTGATTTTATTTTTAAAAGTTGGAATGTATATTTTTTTGGAAATTAAGTATATTTTCAAGAAAAGATTTCAAAGTATAAACTAGAAGTTTAAAAATGTTTTTTAGAATGTTTTAGAAATTCATTATTTTAATTATTTTTAAGTGAAAGGTAAATTTTTATTTAAATTAATTGTGGTAGTTCATTAGTTTTTTTAAAGGTAAATTAGTATTATGATTTAAAAAAATGAATTTTAACATAAATATTTGATATAATAACTTTATTTTAAATAGGAAATTTTGGTATAAGTTTTACTCAATAACTCTTACAAAATTTCTTAAGTATTATTTTTATTTAAGTAATTTTAGTAGCCTTAATGTAAATAATTTAAGTATACGTATATTTTCGAGGGTGATTATAAGGAGATGGAAATGTGTTTTAAAAATAAAAGTGGTTTTATTTTTTAAAAGTGTTGAAAGAAATTTACGGGTTGAGACGTAAATTAAATTGGGATAAATCAAGAAGGACTTATAAATGATAAGACAGTTATATTTGGAATGGAAAGCGAAATTTCATGAAAAGCCAAGTACGTTTTCAAAGTAGATTTTTAAGTATAAGTTAAAAAAAATAAAGTTGTTTAAAGAAATGTTTTAGATGAATTTATTATTGAAATTGTTTTAAGATTTTAAATTAAATATTTATTAATTTAGTTGTAGTAGTAATTATTTTTAAGGTTAAATTAGCATTATGATTTAAAAGATTGTTACTAAATATTTATACTTTATAAAAATGACTTTTATTTTAAAGGAAGTTTGACTAAGTTTGACATGAAAATTTATTATGGAATTTCATAATTATTATGTTGAATAAAGTCTTTAAGTAGTTTTATTTTAAAGTATAGATATCTTTGGATAAGTGATTTAAATTATTTAAAATTTAAGTTATTAGGACTTGGTGCTTTTCAGTAGAAGTAAAACAATTGTTCGGATGATTGTGTGATTTGATAGCTAAATAACCGACTATCAATATTGGCCAATGCGTTGATCGTTTCGAAGAGACAGGATCGGAATTAATTTCTTGAAAACCACTTCGATCCGGTTTGAACGTTTTTGTGAGGAAGACAAGAGCCCGGAGTCGAAGATGGAGCATTGAAGTGCAAGGGCTAATCGCTACTAATCCTAAGGGTGATTCCAAAATGGACGTAGTAGGAGTAGTGCCTTCAGTTCCTTTTGGCCCCGGAATGGACTTGTATGGACGAATGCTATCAGTACATCGTCAGAAGGACGATGAGCATTCTAAGTGAGATGTGTTCTAATAAGATAACACATAGCCTCGAGCCTTATCAACCGGGAATGGCTAAAACGGGAGAGATGCAGCAAGGATAAGTAGTTAGCAACCAATTAGGGTAAGGTCATCACTGTCTAGATATCCCTCTTTATTCGGCTGTGTGGGCGGTTGCTGATCCTAACCGCATGGTGATCTTATTTGGACTATCATGTAAGGGGTAGCTCTGGTCTTGTGTTGTAGGGGATCAGGGTGGATCCTCGTTATGCTGATCTTGACCAGGCGCTATGACGGGAGGTACCCAAGTAGCCCTTTCATTGTATGGAATCCAATCTCCAATAAGCGCATGTACGGTTTTGATTGTACCCAACTCTTGCTGAAACGTGAGATGCAAAGCATTTCAGCTAGATTCTATTTTACTTTCTATAGACAATATTATAATATCAAATGGATTTGATAAAAATGTTTGGTTATATGGTAAAAACCCGACATGTTTATTTGAGGCATGGTCTTAAGAGTTACCTTTGATTTCGAAGGATTTTGAAAACTTTAATAATCCAATTAAGTGTCTCTTTCTCACTTTGGTTTTTTCCAAACTGACTCGGGTGTTATTTCACTATATTGCTCGGGTCAAACTGAGTTCTATAGGATATAGAAAAGGATGTTGTGGAGCTCAAGAGATGATCTAGATAGCGAGGCGTATCACACACACTTGATGTATAATCCGCTATGCAGTATAAGCTGTATATTCAGCTTTTTGTGGACAAGTTATCACAATTGTCCAGTGTTGTTTTTTGTTGATGTTGCTGATTATGTAATATATAAACAGTTACAGTTCTTTTGTATAAAAATCTGTCATTTATCTATTATATATTATTCCACTACGATTGTGAGATTCTGATGTTGTTTTCTTTTTCTTCTTCTACCTCCTTCTTTCTTTCCCTCAGCAATCTGTCTTTCCGGCACTCGATCTTCGGCATATTATACAATGGCGTATTTGTGTTGATTTTTCGAGGGTCGGGAAGGGCGGGTCGTCATACTTAGTTCGGGAGGAAGACTGAGTGTAGAAACCGGTCTAGTGCGTTAGTAAACAGTTAGCCGAAGCTGAGAGAAATTATCTGAAGCTAGAGAAATTGGCTTATTGTCTCGTTATTGCCTCAAGGAAGCTCCGTCCATATTTCTAGGCTCACCTATCACTGTTTACACCGATCGGCCATCACGATAGGTCCTAACACGACCTGAGACATCTGGTAGGTTACTCAAGTGGAACATTGAATTGAGCCAATTTGATATCACTTACACTCCAAGGCGAACTATTCAAGGACAAGTCGTAGCGGATTTCATAGTTGAATTCACTGTCCCTGGGGCCTTGCTCGAAACCATTGAATCTCCCGAATACGTCTGCAAGCTACATACTGATGGTGCATCAAACGATCGGTGCTTGGGTGCTGGAGTTGTACTTGAAACCCTCGAAGGCCGATCCAAATGATATGCCCTAAAATTTGATTTTTGTGCGACCAATAATGAAGCTGAATATGGAGCCTTGCTAGCTAGATTGAAACTCGCTCACGATTTCAGAATTATTTTTGTGGAAATTTATTACGATTTGTAATTAGTCGTATGCCAAGTCTGAGGTGAATACAAAGCCAAAGATCGAAGACTGGCTGCTTATCTAGCTTGAGTCCAAGGAATACCTGATCCGTTCGATTATTATTCCATCTTCTACATACCTCGTGAGCGCAATCAAAAGGCTGATTCATTGGTAAAGTTATCAAGTACAAGCGAAGCACATCAAATGGCATTCGTTCCTGTGGAGACATTATCTTCTCCAAGCATTGATCAGATGTAGACAGAATTTGTATTTGAAATCACTCCCAGTAAGGAGTCGTGGATGACTCTGCTCCAAAATTACCTTGAGCATGGGATGCTTCCTGAGCGTAGAAGTGAGAAGACATAGATCCTCCGTAAAGCTGAACGGTTCACTATTCAGAATGGAGTCATGTATAGAAGGGGATACTCTGTTCGTCTCCTCTGATGTATCGCCCACGATGAAATTAAATGAGTGTTACATGATGTACACGAAGGAGAATGCGACGATCACACAGGGAGGCAAGCTCTCGCTAAGAAAGTACTCCGATACGGGCACTATTGGCCAACTATAAATCAAGATGCAGCAGACTACGCCAAGAAGTGTGATAAATATCAAAAGCATGCTCGGATCCCTAGAGGCCCACCTACTGAGATTATCGAAATGGCCAGTCCATGGCCGTTTACAGTATGGGGCATTGATATCATTGGCTCTCTACCTCTAGCCAAAGGTGGTGCGAAGTATGCCATTGTCGCAGTTGATTACTTTACCAAGTGGGCCGAAGTTGAACTTCTTGCTACAATCACAATGAAGAAGGTGATCAAATTTATAGTTCACAACATTATCTGCCGATTTGGTCTCCCGCATACCATCATCACTATTAACGGAACCTAGTTCGACAGTGTTGAATTCAGGGATTTCTGCCAACGATTCCACATCCACAAGAAATTCTCTACAGTTGCACACCCTCAAGCGAATGGCCAGGTTAAAGCTGTTAATAGGGTTATCAAGTCTATTCTAAAGAAGCGATTGGAAAAGGCCGGGGGCAAATGGGTTGATGAATTTCCTATGGCTTTATGGGCTTACCGGACAACCCACAAGTCCGCAGCCTGACACACTCCATTTTCTTTATCTTATGGCTCAGAAGCCGTTATTTTAGTCGAGATGGAAGTACCTTCTCATCGTGTGACTTACTATGATCCAAATACAAATGCATATTGCTTGCTGAATCCTTAAATTTGTTAGATGAGAAGCGTGAAGAGGCTGATTTGAGGGCAGCCACGTACCGAAGTCGAGTCTTTCGATTATACAATGCCAAGGTCCGACCATGAACCTTTGAACTCGGCGATCTCATCCTTAAGAAAATTTATCTGGTCCCTTCACGCATGAAACCAACTTAGGAAGGACCGTATGTGATTGCACGAAAACGTGAAGATGACACATTTAAGTTATCGACCGTTGACGGTTTTACTTTGCCAAGAGCCTGGAACAGCGAGAGTCTCCATCGCCACTACACATCACAGGCTTTATTTATTTTAGTCTATTTTTCATTTGCAATTTGTTTCTGCATTTCGAAATTTGAATTTGTAATAAGGCAACCGACTTTGCCGTATTATCTCATTTCAGCAATAAAATGCCATCTCTTTGAGCCAATGCTGTGATTTATTGAATGTGACATACAACCATCACGATGCATGAAGAGATAAGTTCTATCATATGGTGGAATTTATTCAAGTAGGTAATGACTTTGATAAGACCAGCCACTCGCTAAGTGAAACTCGAGCTCGGGAGCAAGTCACTACACTAAAGTCAAAAAAGGATTGATACATGACAATACTTTAACTAACTCCAAACTCCCAGAGTGAGAGTTAGAGTACAAACTTATAAATGCGGTTTCGAAGAGGGTGGACTCGTCCACCTAACGACTTCGACCGTATCCTAACCAAGTTCAAGGAGGATGGACCCGTCCACCTAATGACCTCACTTGTTAACTCGGGGTGGATATGAACCGACCATCCTCGATCCCGATAAATCCGTTGTTTTCGGAGTGCGAATGAAATCCTAAAAGCTTAAACAGATGGACTGACCATCTATCGGCCAACTCCAAATTCCCGGAGTGTGAACTAGAGTATAAACATCAGCTCCAAGTTCTAAAGTGCGAATTAGAGTATGAACATCGACTCCAAATTCCCAGAGTGTGACTTAGCGTATAAAAACTAACTTCGAGTTCCCATAGTGCGGACCCGAGTACAAATGTCGACTCTCCCAGGATTCCTAAAGTGCGAACCAAGGAGTCGACCACAAAAAACTCCAAGTCTCCAGAGTGTGGTAAGAGTATTAACCTAACCCGAGTGTGATTGACTACTCGCAAGATTACTTAAGTCCCAAGAGCATGGACACATACTTAAAAACTTAAACCGGCGTGATCGACCGTCGAAGTTAAAATACAAATCCCCGAAGAGCGGATGTAATCATTATTTTGAGCGAGTTTGGTTAGACCACTCAACTCTCACATGTGTTAGCATTGATTTAACAATGTTAAGCTCAAAGAAACGATAGAGAAATGCGATCGCTAGCCGATCTTTGCAATTCATCCTCGAAACTGAGGGAGAGCTTAAGTGTTAACCATTGACCGGAGCAGTGCAGCGTCAAAATTCAACTTAATCCCCGGTCATGACTCGTGTCTGTAATTTCTAGACTTGACAAATAAAAACAAACTCGACTCAAAGGTTGAAACTCCACAAGTGCACTAGACCAAAATTCAAATACTGGAACACTTAGTCATAAAAGGCAGTAATATAGTCAATGCCATAAATAAAATTTCATTTCAACTAATTGTAAATAAAGTTCATGTACAAGTTTTCCCAAAATTCCTACTAGTAGGGGTCGAACCCGCACCTATACACGACCTACGAAAGGAAAGCAAAAACGAATTTCTATCTACCAAAAAATGTGCCGAAGTGGCCTATCTACTCCAATTTCTTTTTCATCTTCCTGTTCGGTGTGTTTCCGTTGGAGCCGCTAATGATTTTTTGCTTTAAGCTCTTGACTTTTGGCAAACGGTCTCCAAGCGAGAGCATGATCTCAACGTCTTCCTTCAAACTCTAGTATACCATAATACTTTCTATAGGTGGAGTCGGAGGGGTCGGACCTACTATATGGAGCGGAATGGGCACACTGGTATCAACAATTGTACCACCAGGTGATATTATTCTCAGTGGAGCTGGGCCATGCGCCACAATTCCACCTCCAGAACTACCACCACGTGCCGCTGCCTCCATTTCAGCATTGATTTCGGCCAATATTTATTCTTCACGAATTGACTGAGCTTCGCTGGGGGAAGCAGTGGTCTGCATTGAAGAGCCAGAAGCAGCCGCAAGTCCACTTATGACAAATGGTAGGTCTGCAAAGGGGTCACTGTGGTGACCGAGGAGTTCATTCATCATCTACCCGTCGAAAGAAAGTGCACCCCCTACGTTCCATCAATCGGTGCAATCGCCATTGTGGTGACCGCCTCAGTAATAATGGCCACCTGCGTTTGATGTAATTCTTGGGTTGCAGAAGGTGCTATCAGTGTAACTCTTATCACTGGACCAAAAAAGAAGAGAGACTGTTAGTAAACGCTTCAAGACAAGTTCCTTATTTTGAACGCACATGAGATTTGTTCAGAGTACCTTCCACAGTTTGGCTCGTAGACGATTGAGCAGCTTCGTAAGTGTGCTCTTTAACAGGGGATAACTGTGGCTGTTTCGGATTATAAGCAGGGACAGACTAGGGCTCAACCATTGGAATAGGTTTAGATTGAGGTGGAGTAGGAATCTCAAGGCTTGTAGCATGATGTTCGACACATAAACCTTCCCCAATCTCTGGATGTAGGGTGCCGAGCTTCTCCCTTTCATGTGAGATCATTGACTCATGAAGAATCTTCCTGTCATCTTCTGTCACATGCGATTCTCGTGCTCAAACTCGTCAAATGATTCACCAGATGCACTGCCTTCTCCTCCTTGACTAATTGGCCCAAGGCATTATAGAGATGTGTCGAATAGTTTTCGAGCCAGGCCCAATTTCTTTGTTTCAGCACGTTAACGTTGTAGGTGACGAGAAGATCTTCTATATCAGCTTCCATCCTAGATTCCGCCATCCGCTATCCGAACCTTCTCCTCAACCTCAGCCTCCACCGCAAGGACTTTCTCCATAGCCGCATCCCGCTTGCCCCGAAGCACCATAGCTTGATCACATGCCTCTTGTGCTGCGGTGTTGGTGTAATTCCTCTCTTTAATAATTTCAAAAAGTTTGGACTTAAGCTTGTTAGGCTCTCTGAGGGCTGCATCCCACTCGACGGTAATGGTGGTGTTACGATGATCCATTTCCTACACCAAGGTATAATGTGATTGCCTCGTCCTTTCCATGGCCGAGTTGGCCTCGTCGGCATTTTTAAGGGACTTCATTTCTAATTTTCGAGAGGACTCAACTTCAGTATTGAACACCTAGATGATACGGTCCTAGGAACAGCAAAGATACGACCATAGATTTCCGCCTCCTAGATTTAAAGCGTTTAAAAGCAGCTACCTTTCCTTTTCTCTTTCCTTCGGAACCGTGAAAAGCATCAGAAGGCCCGGCCATAAGTTCATCATCGGTGGGCATTCTTTCTGGATCAACCTCCTCGGTTATTACAACTCCAAGCGTCTTAGGCTTCGCTCGTTTCTTCAAGACTGCCCTTAGCGTTCCCTCAAGCCTTACACTTTGGCTACGCTCGATCAATCCAATGATTCTCAAGTTTCTATCTTTCAGAACCGAGTCAATGTCCCTTTCTTCTCTTGGAAATTCTTGGAGAACCCGTACATTTCTTTGAAATGCACGCCTTCGGGTCATGGAATTGCAGCTGTGAAGAAAAAGGAAATATTAATTTGGTATCGGTTATAACTGGCTTGTTAGCTATTGGAAAAAGTCGCAGCACTTACGTCTGGCTACCCATCGGCTAGCAAATCCTGAGGGACATCTGACGTAGTACCATTCCATTTTAAAGTAACTCAACCTACTCCAAGACCCGTTACCACTTGAAAGTTCCTAACTGCTTCCTAAAATGTGAAAGAAGGACTACCTCCCCGGCTCCTGACATTAAAACGATATCTAATCATGATCAGGATCGGTGGTCGAAAGAGATGTTTTATAACGACCCAGAATTTCAGTCATTTGAAATTCAATATTTAATTAATTTTAAATATTTCCAACTAAATTTTATAAGTCGAATAACTTACATTTCGAATATCTAGACTTAATTGGATAATTAGATTGTTAATTTAATATTTGAAATTGCGTAAATAATATAAAATTGAATTTAATGTGAATGAAAATGATTTATAAACTTGTAATAAATTCTATTTGAATAAGAATGATGTTAGAGAACTTTTAAAATTGAACTAAAAGTAAATTGTAAAAATTGAATATTTTAATATTTAATTGACGAGTGAAAATAGTCATTTTTCATACAGTCTCGGATTTCGATGAAAAAGATTTCATCGGATTCGTAATGTTATTTCATTGTAAGATTTCAAATTTTGTGTCAATCAGATTTACGGTTTGTCCGGGGCAAGCCAAAACGCGTAGAAATCTATTTAAGTGAATTTTAAATTTAAATAATTCAATTCAAAAACCTATCTTTCAAATACGATGGAATTGGCTCTCGATATCTATTCCATTATGTTCGAAATAGGGGTGAAACATTATAAACGCCGGGTGGCATGCTTCATTACGAGTTCGGAAATTTTTCGGATGAATAGTGTCGATAAATTTTCTATAAAAGCCCCTCACTTTCTCCAATTTTCACAAGACCTAGGTTAAAGAACCCTAGCCGCCATTATCTATTCAATGGCAAGAATTTCGCAACCTTTCCCCACTCGATTTCTTCCAATCCTTGAATAGTTAGAGAAAACATTCAACTACAAAATTATAGAGCTTCGCAAGATCTAGTTGTTCGACGGCTATGATCGAAATATCGTGTTAGATCGACGACAATCTTCATTTGAATGAGTGGCGTTTGTGCACGAATTCTAGGGCGTATGGTTGACCGAGCTTGGCCAAATCACAGCCGATGGTGGAGCTCGGCTGGGCGCTTCGTTTGGCGGTCCCTAATCGCCTTCAAACTTCGTGTGATAGGCGCAGCTAATAGGGTTTTGCGGCGGCTTCATGGGTTTCGTTCGTGATTTTGAACGTTGGAGAAGAAGATGGTTTCGGCGGCTCAGATTTGATGTTGTGGAAATTAGCGGCTGCGATTGGTTTGAGGGTAAATGAAATTAAAATGAAAAAAGAAAATAGAATTATATTATAATAAATTTGTATAAACTTTAAAATGCTGTAACTTTTTCATACGAGGTCCATCTCGTACGAAATGAATTGCGTTGGGTCCATATTGACGAGCACTACATTTTAGAGCTAGCTTGGAGTTGATTGGAGCTAGTGTGAATTTTGGGTAAAATTAAGCGGTCGTTTAATTCTATTCGGAATAAAACGCGGCAACTGCTATTGGAAGCAATGTGAGTACAACTCACTCTTTTTGACTCATTGATATTTTATATAAGTGAGACATAATTTATTATATGAAGATTGATGCTCGTTTGGATGATATATGATATATTGATTGGTATTTGGATATATATGCCTGCCTAGTGGAGCAGATGACCCTATACTTTCCCGTATATGAGCGGATGACCTTTTGTACGTGCGATTGCAATGAAGCGGACATTGTACACATATTCTTATATGTATACTTGTTGCAGATGACAAGTTGGAGGGATCCAACTGGATTCCTCACCAGTATTGATTTATTTACAAATATTGTGATATATTATGTTATCATATGATATATGATGTTTTAGATGCCGTGATTGATGTATTTGGTGCTGTTGCAGCATTGGGCATATTTTCGGTATTTTAAAAGTGTTAAAGTAATAATTTCGAATTTGAAAGAATTTTAAAGTGATTTTGAAAATATAAGTTTTATTGAATTTTGAATTATTGAGTAAATGGATTTATTTTAAATAAATAAATGTTATAATTTTTATGTTATAAAATTTATGATGATTTGGGAAATATAATTGAAATGTGATTTGTGTGAAATATGGAGTTAATGATTTTGTAAAATGGTTTAAATTGAGATTTTTGACTAATATAAATGGTTATAAAGAAGATTTATAAAATTGAATTTTTATAAATCAGAATAATTGAATTATAAAGGAGGTTTTATAATAGTTAAATGATGTTATAAATGGATTTTATAAAGGAATAGAATTTACGATTTGGTAAAGTTATAAAAGAATGATTTGTAAATAAATGCATTATAAGTATTTAACTTATAATTAGGATTTTTTGGCATGTAATTGAGTTATAATTGGAATTGGTTAACAAAGTGATTTTATAAGTTGAAGTTTTTATAAAATATATAAATGTGAATTTATAAACATTGTTTTATAAATCCAAAATCAATTGAATTTGATTTGTTAAACATAGAGGTTTATTTAAAGGGATTATTTTCACGATTTTGGACAGTGAATTATCCTTTTAAATTTAATGTGCAATAGTATTGATTTTGGTTAGAGAATTATATTCACGATTTTGGACAGTGAATAATATATTGAATAAAATGGATATGCTTTGGAAAGTGAATAACCTGTTGAATTAAACAAATGATTTGGGAAGTGATATTTTAAATTGAATTCAAATGAATTAAAGATGTTTTAAAATGTGTTAAGGATCGAAAGCATAGATTTCAACATTCATTGTTGAAATAGACGTTTTTGAGAAATATTGAAATGATGGACTATAACACTGTTGTTATAGTATGATTTCCGAAAGGAAATATTTGTATAGTATTGGGATTTATATATCTATCTTATTTTTGAATCCCTATACTATTGATTTTGGGTTGTCGTACCGATGTTTTATGCAACATTCGTTTTGACCCAAATAAATGTGTTTAAGAGAATACTTTCCTTAAAAGAATAAATATATACTTAATCCTAATTTAAGTATATGTAATATTTTCTAAGTGTTGAAAATAAAATGTTTTATGAACTACTTATTATTAAATAAGTATATGGAAATGTTTTCCAATGTTGAAATGTTTTTAGAATATATCTTTTTAAAGATAATTTGAGGTGAATATTTGGAGAATGATTAATTAATAAAAGATTAAATAAAAAGGGCCTAGTGATTGTTATGGTGCTAAAAATTTTTTTGTTTGTTTTGATAGTTAAATAACCGACTATCAAACTTGGCCAAATTTTAGTTCCTCGACTTGATATGGGAATATTTAGTCGTACACTTAGTACGTAGCCTTCTGTGTAGGCTTAACTATCCTTTGTGTTGAGGATGTTGATTTGTATCGTGTGGAGGATTACTTCAATCTATCGAGCCTTCTTCTTGGCCCGAAGGATAGCAAGTTGAAAGTGGGAGACATAATAAGTCTATGAGACTTAGTTTCTGTGTGAGGTTGAGAAACACTTTTGCGTTGTTGGTGTGAAGAGATCGGGATCAGATTTATCTGAAAACCACTTCAGACCAACGTATATGCAACTATTGTGCAGGTTGCTTGTGATGATACTAATTTTCATAGTGGGGGACTGCTTGTTGATCATTTGAGGTTAAAATCCCAATATACATCCAGTAGCAGTGGTCTCTTCATTATGAAATATCCAATGCGAGGGCTATTCGCTACTAATCCTTGGGATTTCTCGACAGGATGTGGTAGGAAAGTACCTTCGGTTTGTCCTGTTCCTGGACAACTTGTATGGATGTTTGTCTGACATTGCATTTCTAAAGATTACGTACATTGGTTTTTACAAACGTACATCAGTGGTGGCAGAGAAGGCAACTTCTCTTAGCTTAACACCCTCCTTGAGACATATGAGCTTAAGGGTTGTATTTTTGTGGAAGGCAATTAGTAGTCAACGGAAATGGCCGTGTGGCATTCTAAGTGATGTGATATATGATTTTGAAAGGTAATCGTTACCTCGTCAGGCCTCATCAACCGGAAATGACCAAAACAGGGTTAGATGCAGCAAGGCTAAGTGGGTAATTCCCAAGTAGGATATGATCATCCTCTTCTACATATATCTTTGCACACTATGACGTCGTGTATCTGATTATTGTAGTTTGTATGCTAGAGGGCCCTCGGTAAAGGTCGGTAACGACCGAAGGATGATATATTCAGTACCATCTAGTTATAGAGGTGGGCCGGTCTTGTGTTGGTAGAGGATCATTTGTGATGGTCCTCGGTACATTCTTCTAGAGATGTGCTGCCTGAAGGTAGTCCCTTCACCTGGTCATTTGCATGGAAATCCAAAAACCATTACGAGCTACGATTTGGTTCGTAAAGGCGTAATGAATAGCCTCGAAATGCTATATGGGTAACCATTTCGACTATGATTAGTATTATTTGTGTATACTAGACACTAGTATAATATAAGAGGATTTGATATGAAAGAAATGTTTTAGTTATCGTAAGGTAAAAACATGCCCGTGTTTATGTGTGGGCGTGTCTTACGGGATACTTTTGTTTTGATAAAGAAAAAGTTTTGGTAATCTAATAAATTCAGTTGAGTGTGTTTCTCACGTTGGCTTACCAGACTGATCCGGGCTTTCTTCCCTTTCAATGCTCGGGTCGGACCAAGTATATTTACAGGTTCAGATTTGGTGCTTTTGGAGCTTCAGTAGGAGAGCTGGAGATCTTCATTTTCGTATACGTATATCTATTTTGATTATTGATTATCCGCTGTGCCTAATTGTGGTTACTATCAGCATTTGTGAGGACAGGTTATTATAACTATTCAAGCTAATAACTCTGGTTGATAGTTGAACTCTGATTGATGTACGTATATATGGTTTCTGTTTTTAAAGATCATTGATATGATATTATATATTTTCCGCTGCGATGTGAGATTTTGTATTGTTCTGTTTGGTTCTATCTTCTCTCTTTCTTCTCTTCTCTTCTTCTCTCTTCTTTTCTTTCTCTTGACTTTCCGTCAGTCTATGCTATTTGGTCGTACATGTGTGGATTATTGTCGATTCAAAGGGTACGGATTCACGGGACGTCACATTTAGTATCAAAGCTTAGATTTTGTATATTCCTAAGCTTTGATGTGTACTCAGTATAGATAGGGACAGTAGAACCCTAGTTTGAGTTTGACTGTATTATCTATATCAACGAGTATTTGTTAGTGAATATAAAATATTTTATATTGTGTTTGCTTATCAGTTGAGTTGTTTATAAATCCTGGTCATGATGTGGGACGCCATATTATCGATAGGGATTTCCAAACACTTAAACGAGGCAAGTAGACATAGTATCATTTTTAATTGGGTAAATGAAATAATTTTATCTCAATTATATTTTATATAAAAAGAAACTATTTTTCAAAATTATTAAAATGCAAATAAATGAATTGTTCGGTTGTTGAAAAATAAAGAGATATATATAAGTTAATAAAAGATGTTTGAATAATCTAAATAAAAAAACAATTGTAAAAGAATATATTATATAAGCAAATGAATTATAAGTATGGAATTATAATTAATATGATTTACAATTGTGAAATAATCTTATATACAAGAAATTAAACAACATGAGTATATTTGTAAATGTGAATTGAAAATAAAAATGAATTTTAAACTAAGAATTTGAAATTTGGATCCTGTTTATTTTGAAAGTTATTTTTCAAAGTTAAAGAGATTATATTATTATAAATCTAAATAAGGTAAATAAATTTGAAATGATCTTATATAAGTTAAGTGAATAGTGAAATTATATAAGTAAAAAGATTAATAATTGTGATTTATACATATGAAAGGAATTTTAAAAAGAATATAAAGCACTGAATTCACTGCTGTTGCTGGAAAATAATAAGGGTGATGACTGCAACATCATCAGTATCATTTTGTATGTGATGGATTTGCTACCAATAGTAAATTGAAATTGAAGTTTTGTTTCGATAAACGAATTTGAATTTAAAATCAAGCTGAAATTGATGAATATAAGTGAAACTATATTTGGACTTATAATATGAAATAAAGATTTTAATTCTAGTAAAGTTGAAATAAAATTGAGTTAGTATGACAAAATATATGATTTGAGATTTAACTAAAGGAAGGTTAAATAAATTGAATTGGATTTGAACTAGATTATATAAGTTATTGGAATGAAAATTAAGCTTAAGATAGTAAAGTGATTATATAATATGGATTTGGAAGTTTAAATAAACCCTAGTTGTAAAGTGATTGTATAACCGTGAATTGAGATTATAAAAATGCGAATGGAAGTACACTTAGGTAAATGTTTATGGAAGTTGAATAAATAAGTTGTATTACTTATAAAGTGAGAAAAGATAAGTGAAAGGAGTGATTAAAATGGTTAAACAATTTTGTTAAGCAAAACAAAATTAGAATTTGAATAAGTGAAATGAATTTGACTTAAGTAAAAGTTTAATAAAATGTTGTGAAGAAACGTAACTTAAGTGACGTTGAATGAAGTTGATTTTGGTATCGAAGTAAATTAACAAAGTGAATTAAATGAATATGAACTTGAGTTATAAATGAAATTCAACTTTAGTTGTAAAAGTGAAGTAGTGAATGAAATATGGATTGAATGTTAATTAATCGAATGAAAATGTAGTAGTTAAATGAATTAAAAATTGAATAATTGAATATTGAATGAAAGTCAATTACATATTAAACCAATTTGAAATTCAAAGTGCACTTTGAACCAAATTGAATATGAGTAAAGTAAATTGATTTGGTTATGTTGGTTGTACATTGTTTGTTAGATGATTGATAATTGATTGCATAGAAATTCATATGAAATTGAATTAATCAAATTGAAAGCTAAATAATTGAATCTAAATTGGAATTGGAAGTGAAGTAAATTTAAAAAGTAATTGAATTTGATGTAATTTGAATTGGAAGTGAACCAACTTGAATGTAAATTAGTGAGTATAAACTAATTGAATATGAATAAATGAAGGTTAAAAAATCCAATGTTAATAAATCAATTGTGATTAAATTGAAAACCAATTCAATGAATATTAATGAGAAGTGAATGTATATCGATATGGTTATGGATTGATTGGAAAGATATGGATTAATTGGATGATAATTGTGTTGGATTTGTTGTTTCTGATTGCATGTGCTATATTGGCATATATAGTTGTTGTATTGGTATATGTTGTATATTGATATTACTTACACATATACATATGTTTATCATTTGTTTGTTGAGTGTTTAGTAGGTGCGTATGGTGCTTGCTTCGTATTTGGAGCTCGCTTTCATGCTGTATTAGCCGTATATGCTCGCTAATAATATATAAGGTACATATCTTAGATTACATATCGTACTTTTACACTTTTTTCCCCTGCGAGATGCCTCATCCTCGATGATGAGATGTATATTTGTGATATATACATTGTTATTTTTATTCCGGATCGAACCACGCAAAGGAGACGCTGGTGGATTTTTTTGGAAATTTAAGGCTTTAGAAAATTTTTGATAACTAAATTTTAGTTTTTGAATCGAAAGTTAAATGATATTAGTTGGTTTTGAAAAGATAACTATAAGTGGATTTGAAAACTTAGTAAAGTATTTGTATGAAATTTAACTATTGAATTTCGGAAAAAGTTAAAGGGTAAATAGATTTAGTAAATCTAATTTGAATGAATTGCTTTGAAAAGTTAATGGATTTTGTGACTTTTTCTTACTAAGTAATTTCGGGGACGAAATTCTTTTAAGTGGGGAGAATGTAACGACCCAGAATTTCAGTCATTTGAAATTCGTATATTTAATTAGTTTTAAATATTTCCAAGTAAAATTTATAAGTCGAATAACTTACATTTCGAATTTCTAGATTTAATTGGATAATTAAATTGTTAATTTAATATTTGAAATTGCGTAAATAATAGAAATTTGAATTTAATGTGAATAAAAATGATTTATAAAGTTGTAATAGATTCTATTTGAATTAGAATGGCGTTAGAGAACTTTTAAAATTGAATTAAAAGTAAACTGTAAAAATTGAATATTTTAATATTCAATTGACGAGTGAAAATAGTCATTTTTCATATAGTCTCGGATTTCAACAAAACCAGTTTCATCGGATCCGTAATATTATTTTATTGTAACATTTCAAATTTCATGTCAATCGGATTTACGGTTTTTCCGGGGCAATAAAACGCGTAGAAATCTGTTCAAGTGAATTTAAATTTAAATAATTCAATTCGAAAACCTATCTTTCAAATACGATCGAACTGGCACTCGATATATATTCCATTGTGTTTGGAATAGGGGTAAAACATTATAAATGCTGAGTGGCACGCTTTGTTTCGAGTTCGGAAATTTTTCGGATGAATAATGTCGATAAATTTTCTATAAAAGCCCCTCACTTTCTCCATTTTTCACAAGACCTAGGTTAAAGAACCCTAGCCGCCATTATCTATTCAATGGCCAGAATTTCTCAACCTTTCCCCCTCGATTTCTTTTAATCCGTGAAAATTAGAGAAAACATTCAACTACAAAATTGTAGAGCTTCGCAAGATCTAGCTGTTCAACGGCTATGATCAAAAATCTCGTGTTAGATCGATGGCAATCTTCGTTTGAATGAGTGGCGTTTGTACATGAATTCCAGGGCATATGTTTGACCGAGCTTGGCCAAATCACGGCCCATGGTGGAGCTTGGTTGGGCGCTTCGTTTGTCGGTCCCTGATCGTCATCAAACTTCGTGTAATAGGCGCGGCTACTAGGGTTTTGCGGTGGCTTCATGTGTTTCGTTCGTGATTTTAAACATTGCAGAAGAAGATGGTTTCGACGGCTTAGATTTAATGTTGTGGAAATTAGCGGCTGCGACTGGTTTGAGGGTAAATGAAATTAAAAAGAGAAAAAAAAGAAAATAGAAATTATATTATAATAAATTCGTATAAACTTTAAAATGCTATAACTTTTTCGTACGAGGTTCGTTTCGCACGAAACGAATTGCGTTCGGTCCGTATTAACGAGCACTAAAATTTAGAGCTAGTTTGGAGTTGATTGGACCTAGTGTGAAGTTTGGATAAAATTAAACGGTCGTTTAATTTTATTCGAAATAAAACAGTGCAACTGCTATTGGAAGCAATGTGAGTACAACTCACTCTTTTCGACTCACTGATATTTTATATAAGTGAGAAATAATTTATTATATGATGATTGATGATTTTTTGGATGATATATGATGTATTGATTAGTATTTGGATATATATACCTGCCTAGTGGAGCAGATGACCCTATACGTTCCCGTGTACGAGCGGATGACCCTTTGTATACGCGTCTGCCTTGAAGCGGACATTTTACACATATTCTAATATGTATATTTGTTGCATATGATAGGTTGGAGGGATACAACTGGATTCCTCACCAGTATTGATTTATTTACAAATATTGTGATATATTCTGTTGTCATATGATATATGATGTTTTGGATTACGTGATTGATGTATTTGGTGTTGCTGCAGCATTGGGCCTATTTTTGGTATTTTAAAAATGTTAAAGTAATGATTTCGAATTTAAAAGAATTTTATAGTGATTTTGAAAATATACGTTTTATTGAATTTTGAATTGTTGAGTAAATGTATTTATTTTAAATAAATAAATATTATAATTTTATGTTATAAAAATTATGATGATTTGGGAAATATAATTGAAATGTGATTTATGTGAAATATGGAGTTAATGATTTTTTGAAATAGTTTTAATTGAGATTTTTGACTAATATAAATGGTTTATAAAGATGATATATAAAATTGAATTTTTATAAACCAGAATAGTTGAATTATAAAGGAGTTTTTATAGTAGTTAAAATGATGTTATAAATGGATTTTATAAAAGAATAGAATTTATGATTTGGTAAAGTTATAAAAGAATGATTTTGTAAATAAATGAATTATAAGTATTTAACTTATAATTTGGATTTTTTGGCATATAATTGAGTTATAAATGGAATTTGTTAATAAAGTGAATTTATAAGTTGAAGTTTTTATAAAATATATAAATGTGAATTTATAAACATTGTTTTATAAATCCAAAATCTATTGAATTTGATAAGTTAAATATAGAAGTTTATTTAAAGGGATTATATTCACGATTTTGGACAGTGAATTATCCTTTTAAATTTAATGTGCAATAGTATTGATTTTGGTTAGAGAATTACATTCACGATTTTGGTCAGTGAATAATATATTGAATAAAATGGATATGCTTTGGAAAGTGAATAACCTTTTGAATTAAATAAAAGATTTGGGAAGTGATATTTTAAATTGAATTTAAATGATTTAAAGATGTTTTAGAATGTGTTAAGTATCAAAACCATAGATTTCAACATTCATTGTTGAAATAGACGTTTTTGAGAAATAAGGAAATGATGAACTATAACACTGTTGTTATAATAGATGATTTCCGAAAGGAAATATTTTGTATAGTATTGGGATTTTTATATATGTCTTATTTTTGAATCCCTATACTATTGATTTTGGGTTGTCGTAACGATGTTTTACGCAACATTCGTTTTGACCCAAATTAATGTGTTTAAGAGAATATTTCCTTAAAAGAATAAATGTATACTTAATCCTAATTTAAGTATATGTAATATTTTCTAAGTGTTGAAAATAAATTGTTTTGTGAATTACTTATTATTAAATAAGTATATGGAAATGTTTTCCAATGTTGAAATGTTTTGAGAATATATCTTTTTAAAGATAATTTGAGGTGAATATTTGGAGAATGAATTAATTAATAAAAGATTAAATAAAAAAGGCCTAGTGATTGTTATGGTGCTAAATATTTGTTTGTTTGTTTTGATAGTTAAATAACCGAGTATCAAACTTGGCCAAATTTTAGTTCCTCGACTTGATATGGGAACTATTTAGTTGTACACCTAGTACGTAGCCTTCTGTGTAGGCTTGATTATCATTGTTTTGAGGATGTTGATTCGTATAGTGCGGAGTATTACTCCAATCTATCAAGCTTCCTTCTTGGCCCGATGGATAGCAAGTTGAAAGTGGGAGACGTAATAAGTCTATGAGACTTAGTTTCTGTGTGAGGTTGAGAAATGCTTTTGCGTTGTTGGTGCGAAGAGACCGGGATCAGATTTATCTGAAATCCACATCGGACCAACGTATATGCGATGATTGTGCAGGTTGCCTGTGATGATATTGATTTTCGAATTTTCATAGTGGGGGACTGCTTGTTGATCATTTGGGGTTAAAATCCCAATATAAACCCGGTAGCAGTGGTCTCTTCATTATGAAATATCCAATGCGAGGACTATTCGCTATTAATCCTAGGGATTTCCCGACAGGATGTGGTAGGAAAGTACCTTCGGTTTGTCCTGTTCCTGGACAACTTGTATGGATGTTTGTCTAACATTGCATTTCTAAAGAATACGTACATTGGTTTTTACAAACGTACATCAGTGGTGGCGGAGAAGGCAACTTCTCTTAGCTTAACACCTTCCTTGAGACATATGAGCTTAAGGGTTGTATTTTTGTGGGAGGCAATTAGTAGTCAACGAAAATGGTCGTGTGGCATTCTAAGTGATGTGATATGTGATTGTGAAAGGTAATCATTACCTCATCAGGCCTCATCAACCGGAAATGACCAAAACATGGTTAGATGCAGCAAGGCAAAGTGGGTCATTCCAAAGTAGGATATGATCATCCTCTTCTAGATATATCTTTGCACGCTATGACGTCGTGCATCTGATTATTGTGGTTTGTATGCTAGAGGGCCCTCGGTAAAGGTCGGTAACAACTGGAGAATGATAAATTCGGTACCATCTAGTTATAGAGGTGGGCAGGTCTTGTGTTGGTAGAGGATCCTTTATGATGGTCCTCAGTATATTCTTCTAGAGATGTACTGCCAGAAGGTAGTCCCTTCACCTGGTCGTTTGTATGGAAATCCTAAACCCACTACGAGCTGCGATTTTGTTTGTAAAGGCGTAATGAATACCCTCGAAATGCTATGTAGGTAACCATTTCGACTATGATTAATATCATTTGTATATACTAGACACAAGTATAATATAAGAGGATTTGATATGAAAGAAATGTTTTATTTATCATAAGGTAAAAACATGCTCATGTTTATGTGTGGGCGTGTCTTACGAGATACTTTTGTTTTGCTAAAGAAAAAGTTTTAGTAATCTAATAAATTCAGTTGAGTGTGTTTCTCACGCTGGTTTACTAGACTGATCCGGGTGTTCTTTCCTTTCAATGCTCGGGTTGACCGAGTATATTTACAGGTTCGGATTTGGTGCTTTTGGAGCTTCAGCAGGAGAGCTGGAGATCTTCATTTTCGTATACGCATATCTGTTTTGATTATTGATTATCCTCTGTTTTTAGTTGTTGTGATTATCAGCATTTGTGAGGACAGGTTATTATAGCTGTTCAAGCTAATAACTCTGGTTGATTGTTGAACTCTGATTGATGTATGAATATACAGTTTATGTTTTTAAATATCATTGATATGATATTATATATTTTCCACTGCGATGTGAGATTCTGTATTGTTCTATTTGGTTCTATCTTCTCTCTTTCTTCTCTTCTCTTCTTCTCCCTTCTTTTCTTTCTTTTGACTTTCCGTCAGTCTGTGCTTTTTGGGTCGTACATGTGTGGATTATTGTCGATTCAAAGGATACGGATTTGTGGGACATCACATGTTCCATGAATATGATAAATAAGCTATTCAACAGAGCATATCCGTTGGCGTGTAGTTGAGATGAAGTGATTCCTAGGAAAGACAACACTTCACTAATGTATTGGTTAAAGGGAGGAAGTGTTTCAGCTGCGCATGCGTGATGGTTAAAAGCAGTAAACCCTTTCGGTGGAAAATGTGGTCTATCGTTTGGTCCCGGCAGTAACAAGTCGTCCAATGACAGACCCTGCCTTAAACAGGTCTGTCCCAGCATGGCATCAGAAATATTAGACGGTATAGAATCTAGCGGAGTGCGGATGAAAACAGCACCTGATATCTCATCCGAGCCGGATCTATAAATTCGGCCGCGATGGCCGGTATCTCTATTGTTGGGAGAAGTGAGCTTTGAACTTCTTGCTATTGTGAGCTTGAAGGTTTCATAACTAACTAACTTATGAGAAATCATCATTAGACAATAATAAGCCCGTGCATCCCTCAGTGTGAAGTGTGTGAATGTATTGTGCAGTGCAGTGCTACATATTGCTTGAAAAATTCTACAGAGTAAAAGAAAGCATGCAAACGACGAGACTTTGTAATTCGACATGAGTGACCGTCATCGCTGACCGTCACGACCAGGCCATCCAGACGTTAGTAATCGATATGAGTTAAAGTTCTTTAAAAGTTCATTAAGTCACAGTCCCATTGATGAGCTTCGAAGGATAGTCAAATATGTTGTTCAACAGTTAAGTCCGGTTATGCAAGGTTAAAGCTCGTCGGAGTTATATGTTCGAATATGCAAAAGGTTTCAAGTTCATCAAGGTTCAATTCACATCGGCCCGAAAAATACAGTTCGTATCGATCGAAGGCTATAACTTCGTACCAATCGGTGTTAGCGACTTCGAATCGATCCATGGTGGTCATTTCGTATCAGTCTGTTAACCTCCGTTTCGTGTCGATCCTAAGTTGTCGACTTCGTATCGATCAAACGACTCCGCTTCACATTGAATCCCTCAATCGTTACGAAACTAAGGCAGGCGAACGAAATAAAGGAAATCGATATGAAATCCAAGAACGAGAGATTGATATGAAATTCAAAACAAAAGATCGATACGAAGCCTCTAGTTAAAACCAACAGGAAATAAAACGCCTTCACCCTCAATCCATCGATACGAAGTCAGGGCCGAGCAACTTTACGTTGTTTCCATCGTCTCCTTCCACGCTCCTTCTTCCCTGAATGGCCATAAAACCATTCCTTTCCTCCTTCGACCATGCTTCGAACTAGCTTCGACCTCGACATCGCTAAAGGTCATCCATGTGTGTGTATGGATTAGTGATGGGATTCGAATCTCATCATTCGTAATGCGAGTTCATTGATTCATTACCTAATTGCAACGGCTTGTTCGATGGATTGAAAGTCTGTTTCGATTCGAAGGCAAGCGAATTTCTTTTTCTACGTCTTTGGAGCGATGCGAAGACAAGAGTAAAAGTAGAAAGTGAAAAAGTTTCTTAGTCCACAACCCTTTTATATGGGACCAGAACTGAAGGAAAGGAGCGATTCGACTCCCGGCCATTTTAGCCGGTTCCAACAAGACCTTCACTGTATCGATACGAATTTGTCATTCATATCCAACAGCTAAGGCTCGGTCGATTCAAAGTTTGCAACATCGATTTTGCTGAACTCTCGGATTCCATCATGCAAATTACACTTCGTATCCATCGAGCCACGACTCCTAAAGGTTTGTATCCATAGATACGAATTGGCTGTTCGCATCCCTTATTAACCTATCGAGATGAAAGTTGAAAAAAAAGTTTTTCTGAAGCCCCAGGTTCCATTAATATAAAGCATTTGCTCATGTCCGCTGTTTTTGACTCATTCGAGTGCCTCGATACGAACTGTGCCGTTCATGTCCATCATGATACAGCCCACGATGGCACGTATCGATCGATACGAGTAGACCTTACAAGATCAGCTACCTTATTCATATCCGTCGTGGGTCAATCAATGCGAAATCATAACCTAAAACCCACTGGAGTCCACCGAAACTGGTATCTATCGATGTGAATATCTTTTTCGTATCCATCATTATGAATTACATTGATACGTAAACTATCTTTCGCCCTTTTACATCGATCTAGGAGAGGATCGATATGAAGAAACGTTCCAGAACAACCACCAAACGTTGTTACAACTTGAATCTTACATTGTTTCAGGAGAGGATTGATACGGAATTCGAGGAAAGAAAGCTGATAACTACTTGTAAACGCATGAACGTTAACGAGAGTCAAGTTAACATATATGCATATATTTTAGACTAAATTTTCAATTTTCAATTTTTAGAATTCACAAGCCAAATGCCCTCCTGCTGATGATTACAACAACAAAGAGCCAATCGCTATCATGCAGCCATCAGTTACAACAATGCAGGGTACAACAGTTGGCAATCAGCAGCTCATATTACTGAAAAATCGTCAGGAGTTATAATTTTCGGCGGAAAGACAATGATCGTTCCGCAAGTCGGACAGAACTATTCAGGATGAGAGATGCGACTTTTGAAACCATGTCATGTTACCATAAGACGTACTTTGGGGAGAAAATGTTATCCCTCCTTTTGGCGAGGCCAAGATATCAAAGAATTGACTAAAGGCCAAGGATCACTCATCCCGAACGTCGAGTAAGCATAGGTTCACTTGGATGTCGATAAAAAATTTCCAAGCCCAGATCAAGCTATAATTGACAGGACATGGCGAGCAAAGCCATGAAAGCAACGTTCCAAGTTTCAAGTCAATCGGAGTTCATATGCTCAAGATATTATCGTTACAATTCAAGAGAACAAACTGTTCGGCTCGATCGATGGCAGCCTTATTCGTATCCATATGACAATCAGGGAACGTCTACCTTCGTATCGATCATGTTCAAATCAATCAAAGCGCATCATTTCGTATCCATTGATGAGCTATGATCGATTCGATCTGTTTGGATCCATCCATAACCACTTTGTTCGAATCCATGGTGTTCGTATCGAACCAGCGAAACCTTATTCGCATCCATCGAATTTTCGACAGTTCGTATCGATTAAGGTGACCTTGGTTCATGTCCATCAAATAGTTTCGTATCCATTGGGTCCACTGATCAACACCCATGAAAAAGCAGCACTTCGTATCCATTGATTGTAATGTCAGTGTTCATTTCGTATCGACCAATCAGGCACATTTCGTATGGATCGACCTTTCATCGATACGAAACCGACATCCCTCATCAATACTGAGTGGACATGCAGTCGATCAATACGAACGAGGCGAAACACGATCGATACGAACAGCCACTAGCATCAACACGAAAAAAATGAAGTGATCGATATGAACATGGCTCCGATAGTGGGTACGAGTAAGGCTCGGGTAACTCGACGTGAAGAGTGGATCGATCAAAGAACGTCGCACCACGTCATCTTACATGCATGTGCTCGAAATCAAGTCAAACAGATCGATGCGAAATGTATCATTCGAACGTGACAGCCTAAAGAAAATGCAATATTTCATCGATCTTAACTCGCAATTCACAAATCCAATTCTATGAAATTTTCATAAGCGCTTATGTATGACCTAAGGAAGGTTCATGCCAAATGTAGACTCGATTAGGTCAAACCTTGATTGATACAAAATTCGTTCGTATCGATCACAGATCGAGCGAAACTGTATGGGATCGATCGTATGGGCCCACCCACATGCCGAAAGAAGTCTTCCGAGATCTGAGCAAGATAACAGCCTCCTACTCATATAAATAGAGCCCCAAGGCATACAAAATAGGGATCTTTTGGCTCTTTAACGTCCAAACTCTACCGAATTCAACTTTGCACTCCATAGCTGTTGTTGTACTCGAATTTAAACACTTTGATTCGCTGTAATCCATTCAAATCAACTGTAACCAATAAGTGAATATCAATAAAGCCATCAAACTTCATAGTGGAGGTAAGCAATACGCCGAACCACTCTAAATTGATGTGTTTCTACGTGTTTTCATTTCTGTTTTTGAAGTGTTTGTTAGATAATCCTCCTTTACAATTTTATTCTTCATTTTTATATTTTAAATACTTTCGAAGAGTGTTGTGCCCAATTTTGGTACAAACCGGTACTATATCTACTCGCTGATGAGATGAGGCGGGGTATATTTTCATGATGTTTATGATGTTTTACTAGTGTGGTACCAACTGACGGCTAGTAAACCATTAGGTGCGAACGTATGGTATTGGACGTACTTTAACGCCTATAGGGTTCCTATTCGAGAAGTTGAGACATTCACAATGTTCACCAGTACTATAGACCACGAGTACACAACAGGAGTCATCATGATGTAGTTGCGACTTGATCGTCACGACATTAGTAACCCGGGTGCTTGTGACTGGGAGCCATTACGATATTATAGACTTTAGTCATCACGATGTTCACGATGTTATGATGTTACTTGACTCCAGTCATCACGATTTTTATGGTAACAATTATTAGTACTGGTCACAATGTAAGCACGTGCAGTTTTCCATAAAGTTTTAGATGTTTTGACTTACCTTTTTATGAGGATGTTATTATAGCCTTGAGTAAGATGAAGGCTTACATGTAATGATGGTTTTATGGTGATGTCTAATATGATGTTATGAACCTTCATTGAGTTCTATTATGATGGATTTATGAGGTTATAGATATTTTTTGATGATTATTTATATGATTCAAATCCTTGCCTATTTCACTTATATAACAACAAAAGATGAACCATAGTTAGATAACCAATTGAATTCCTTTATGAAATCATGATGAACCCATAGATGCCTAACCTTAGAGATAATTTGATGATACTTATATCTTTCCGTTGTTAACAACGGAATGGATCTCCTTGTCTTCCTATTACTGTTATCTTTACTAATGGTAAGCTTTAGCCTACTTGACCCGTGTATTTATTACTCAGTTCAGACCAAGTTGCATGTTAGGTATGGATTTAGCTCACTCCTTCGTGGATCCGTTAGCTTGCTTTTATTTGGACCACTTCGTTCGGACTTAGACATTGTACCTATTATTTTGTGGGATGGTTGTGTATGTATATTTTGTAGTTCATGCTATCTATATATGTTGTATTATGTATGATGTATGGAGATGTATGTATACTCTGATCAGGCTTTGCTATTCTATGACTTTATATATATATATATATATATATATATATATATATATATTGCATTCATTTTGAGATGGTCCTAAACCACCATGGTGTTGTATTAGTTAAGGACTAGATGGTCAACCATTTATGAGGTAATGGAAAAGGAAAAAAATATCGACATACTTAGCTCTTAGCTAGTGCATTATCATGAGGGCCGCCCTTAACCAGCCCTATTCTTTACATTAGTAGACATGATTACTTAGTAATTCTCTTTACTAATGTAGGTCTCGGGGTGGGGCGTCACACAGTTCATGAAGCTATTTATATTATAAATTTGATTATAATTTATACAAATTTATCAGAGTTATATATACAGCGTGGATAAATAAAATCAATTCAATAGATAACATGATGCAGGAATACTAATGGTAATAATATACCAAATCTTCGTTTTTGTCCTCCAGAATAATCTTCAATGCGCTGAAATGCTAAGGGCTGACCTGACTGTAATGGGAAAAAAAACACTATAGTCCGGACTAAAATATTTTTATGTGAATCAAATCGACATCGCATATGACATGAGTGTCATGGTGTCAGAGATGTTTATGGTTTTCATATCTCATATCCAGTGTACAACGTGCGTGCAATAACTCAAGAGATGTTATGAGATTTTCCATTTCTTAAGGATCCGTCAAAAATGTTATATGTAGTAGAATACGCTACATATATAATGTCTAATCGGTAAAATAATTATATTTTTTAGCCTTAAGGCTTTATATTGATCCCCCTTAATGCATTTTTAAGCATTGGCGTACAATTTTCATTTGACACAACCAGTAGCACGTCGGTAATCAGGGATAAACCACGATACTCTCAGTGAAGGCACTAAAATGTTTGAACCAAGAATTTCACAAACACCCAATAGAAAGTAGAAGAGAATAAAAAGTGAAGAAAATAAATTAAAACAAGTAAGAAATGATCAATAGAGATTTGTAGTGGTTCGACAAACTCTGATCTACGTTCACTTAATGATTTTATTGCTTATATTCTGACTTGGAAGCAGAAGTTCTTAGGGGTTGGTACAATTTCGGTACTTAGATTTCTAGAATTAGAGTAAGTGGTAATTAGCCACATAGCAAGTTCAATTAGTTTCTAGGACACACAACTGAAGTAATTATTTTTAAGGACAAAATAAAAAATAATTAATTTCTAAGGCCTAAAAACCTATGAAATTATGTACTTAAAAGTAATTGGACTGCTGGCTCTGTCCTTAAAAGTAATTATTCTGCTAACTTTGTCCTTGAATTAATTTCTTTGGATGTGTGTCCTACAAACTAATTGGACTGCAAAGTTTGTCCTTCTAGTGAAATGCCCCTTACAATAATATAGAGTAGAGTCGAAATAGAGCCAAAAGACCTTGAAAAATGAGCCATGCCCTCTATTTATAGAGGTAGGGAGCCTAATAGGATACTATCGGTTTAGCCTTCCCGGCTGGTGGTAACCCTTAATGACCCACCATGCCCAACACTCCCAAAATCCAAGGGTGCGCAACAATCAATAACAATACCATGATAGCAATACGAAGAAGTGTGTCCGCTGGAGGTAGCTAAGCTCATTGGTCGGTACGGCTCCTGTTTTAGTCATTTCAAATTGGCACAAGTGTCAGGCCAATCCATCATCGTTCTCTTACTTCGAATCCAAAAAACGATGCCAAATCCAAACACTTCATTTTGGAGTCTTCTCAGCATACACAGTTATTAAAGTGGTTCCAATATTGACAAAGAGTTTGCCAATAAGAGGCTCCAGACTCTTTAACAACCAAACGTCGTTTTACACATCGGTTGGTATTTTTACATTTTAAAGTAATTCGTATTTGATATCAAAATATCATATTTGTTTCAAAATCAAATACATTTTGAAATCATCATATTGACTCAAAATATACCATATCATTTTTGCCCTAATATCTCGATTTCACATCCAAAACTGTTTCGATTTTCAATTCTGGTTATAACTCCATTTCAACCTCATTTGCATTTAAATCCAAGATTTAAATATAAACATTCCACCTTTGACTAGTTTGAATTTAAAGAAAATAGTTTAAATAGTTTAAAATAACTTAAATAGTTAAAATAGTTTAATAAAAAATAGTTGAGTACTGAAAGTGGTTTATACTGTAAAATAGTTAGGAAAATCAAAATAATTTGAATATTTAAAAAAACAGATTTTAAATATTTTATAGTAAAATAATTTTTTTAAGTCAAACCGGTTTGATTCCAAATTTCCCAATTCAAATTACTTTAAATTTTCATTTCGATTTAATCGACTCAATTTCGATTTCTAGTTTATTACTTCGATTCCAAATTAATTTCATTTCTAATTCCAAATTAATTTCACATCCAATTCCAAATTAATTGCAATTTTAATTCCATAATAATTTCAGTTCCAATTCCAAATTAATTTCAATTCCAGTTCCAAATTAATTTCAATTCCAATTCTAAACTAGTTTCAATTCCAATTTCAAATTAATTTCAATTCCAGTTCTAAACTAATTTCAACTCAATTATCAAATTTAAACCATTTCGATATATATTAATTCCAAGTTCGATTTTCAAAATGTCGATTCAGAACGATTAAATCAAATTTACCTTTAATATCCAATTTAAAATCCAAATCTTCAAATATAATTCAATCCCAAGCTCAATTTCGAAATATCGTTTTATACAACTTTTACTTAGCAATATTCATAGTTCGAATAAAAGTCCAATCCTTTAAATCAAATCAATTTCTGAAATTTAAATCATATTTCGATTATAACTTAAAAATCTCAACTACAATTATTTAAAACATTTCGTTTACCAAATTTAATTTCAACATTTCGAGCTCTAGTTCGAAAATAATTCGTTTTTCCATAAATTTGATTTTATTTCTTAAAAATCAAAATCAATTTAAATTACTTCAAAACAAAATCTTAAAATCATTTAATTTAGTTAATTCAGTGTCCATATATAATTTCCTAACCTATGGCAAAGTGAATTATTTCAATTTAATTCCAAGGATGGATATATATCATTCAATCCAAAAAAAATGTCATGGGTATATATCATTTCAACATATTTCTTAATTTATTCGAAATAATTTGATTTATATGTTTATATACTATAAATAATATACATGATGATAACAGGGTATATTAAACATAAATAAACATCCAAATATCTAAAATATGGATCAATAGCATCTATATTAATCCATCATCCAAATAGTCAATGATTACAACAATCAACCAAGTATCGATAATCGGGGATTTTACTAGCAGTTTCATTCTAATTCAATTTAACCGTCAATCCAAATTTTATCAATTAATTCAGATGTAAATTGAATTGTCAATTAAATTTAACGAACAAGTACAAAGTAATTTAAATCACTTCGTGATATAAATTTAACTAACATAAAAATAATTTAGGTTAATTGTCAGCGTATAAACACTCAGCTTTCTATTTGAAATAGAAAATAATTTCAGCTTCAAATAAATCTCAGTTCCGCTTCAAGTCAAAAATGACTTCGATTCGATCCCAATGCAATTTTTCTCGCCCGAATCGGACCTCGTATGCAAACAATTCGATTTTTATTAATAATGATATAATTAAAAATTTAATTAACAAAATTAACAATTTAACTAACACATCTAATAACTCAATACCTTAACCCCTTTACACATTCAAGCTCTCTCATGACCTGCATCTCGTTCATTTTTTTGTGAAACTGATCTAACCACAGCCCTCCGCCACCATGCCTCGCCTACAGCCATGCCTTCCATCACCAAGCCACCTCCCGTCGCACGCAAATCGAAGCGCAGAAACCAAACCCTAAAATTCGAGCGTGAGATACCAACCCCCCCTCGATCATGACCTTTGCGCTCCGCTTGCTGCCAGCGTCGATCCTCCATCGCGCGTCGCCGACCTCTTCTCTATTTTTTTATCAATTGGTTTTTTATAACTCGATATGCTCGATTCGAATAAGAGGGGAGAGGTAGTCACAGCTGAAACATGTGAGGTGTTGAGATATTTTGTAACGACCTAATTTTTCGACGCTCGAAAGTCGACATCAATACGTCCACTGTGCCACACGCCACACAATCGAATGCCAAAAAACCAAACCGTTAGGGTTCAAGAAGAAGAAGATAGAAGAAGAAACAGAAAACAATAAAGGAATCTCACATTTCGCAGCGGAACAAATATAATAGATAAAAGAATAATCTTTAAAACAAAGAACTATATCGGTTTATACATACATCATCAGAGTTTACAACGACACAATACAACACTGGCAGTTATTATAACTTGCTTACATAGAAATTTTGATTTGCACCAACCCAACGCAACGGACACTACATAGTAAAGTGATACCTCTTGCCATTCAGCTTGCCTCCAGATCTCCACAGCATATCTTTTCTGACTTCGCTCCAGAACAATTGATAATCTGACTCTAGGTTTCCATATGGAAAATTATGGGCACCTAGAGTTTAGAAAAGGAACAATAAACTCCAGGTCAGTCATGAGGCTGATGTGAGATCTTAAAAACAGCTATTTTCACAAAGAAAATAAAAATAAACCCGCTATGCTTTTGAAAAATGAAACTACCATAAGGCCTCTGCCACACACACAATGTAAAGGCAGAATTGGAAGAGATTTCTCCTTATGATAGTCAAACATGCTTAATACACAAAATCCTTTTCATTATTATTGCATAGTGCAGAAAACATTTCGAAAGTATAATGTTAATCTTAGCCAGCATAGACATTTCGAACTATGCCTACTGTAGCTACCATCTAAACAGTGGTGACCACCATAAGTAATTGGCAGGTTATACGACTAAAACCATAAAAGACGCGTATTGCAGATTGGATTTCCAACAAATGGTCAGGCTAAGGAACTTCCTATTGCCACATGGGTACGCCTCTGGAGGGACACCCCGAGAACCTAACCGGATCTCTGCCAACACACGGTCGGATTACCTCTGTAACTAGGTAACTACTACACAAGTATGCCATCCCCCGGTCGTTTGCGACCTTTATCCGAGGATCCTCAACCACAAAGCAACAACCACAAAGTATAATAAATTTTCCGCAACCACATAGGTTAAATATCTGGGTTCCATACCATGATACAACCCTTTTCCATAAGGAAATGACATACCCTCAAGGGGTGCTACCGCCAAATAACCTTGTCGCATCCTTCCTGTTTTGACCATTCCTGTGTTGTGAGGTCCGATGAAGGCTCGTCCACAAAGCTATACTTTTCACAAAGCCATGCTTCGATCAACAAATGATCAGCAGCACTTCGTATGCCACATTACCAATTTAGGAATGTATCACTAGTAACCATCAACTATATAGTCTTTTAGCTCGTACGTCTCGGAGAAGGATGTTAAGCTAAGAGTATAAATTCTCCACCAGCAACAGAAATGCATTTGATAGAAACTAGCTTTACATCTCGAAGTGTAACGTCAGACACACATCCATACAAGTCCGTTTCGGGATCGAATGGAACCAAAGGCACTTCAAAGAATCCCTTACAAATCCGGATATTCACTAATCACGTCCGGAATCCCCAACACAAAAGGTGATAAAATCTCTATATCGGAGCAACCCGGTGTAGAGACATTCACCAGGTAATACTTTCGCATTCGAAAATACCCGGTCTTCAACACCATCTTCAAATGCAATCCCATTTCGTCGTATAATTATTCGGAATGGGTTTTATGACACAAATTCCTCTCCTGGCTAATCCGAATAATAAGCGCTTATTTTAAAAATAAGTGTTACAATTCAGGTTTCAAACAAATCACAACAAATTTCCACTTTTATCTTTTAAAAGATCCATCACAAAGATTCGATGTGGATTTCGGATAACCATTTGAAATCCGACCCCCATTGCCACGAAATACAAATTCCATTTAAAGGTCAATATTGACAGTTAGTTATTTAACTATTAATCAACATTCACAACAATCACTGGATTTCAATAATTTTCCCCCAATTATTATTTTCAAAATATCTTCGCAAGATATAATTTTAGCACTTCAACCATTTGAAAACAAATTTCAAATCACTTTTCACCTTTCAATCTTTTGAAAACAAATTTCAAATCACTTTTCACACTTGGAATAAATTTCCAAATATTTATTTAATTCCACTGAAAATTTTCCAAGTTCAAATACTTTAAAAATAATTTTAAAAAAAATACTTTTCCAAAATATACTTGGAAACATTCAAAATAAAAATTATTTTAAAACACTTTATTTAAAATATTATACTAATATCTCATATAAAAACTCAAGTCCAAACTAGTTTAAAATAAGATTATTAGACAAAGTGTAATTATTAAAATATCCATTTTCTAAATCAAAGACCAATTTAAATCTTTAAATAATCACATCTATAATTAATTAAATAAATCTTTGCTTCAAAAAATTTTAAAAAACTTAAGAAAATAATTTCTCCACAAACATCTTTTTTTTAAAACCAACTTCAAAACTTTTAATTTTGAATGCTGCTTTAAAACATACTCGGATTTCCGGGGAAAATACACCTTCCATTTCAAAATGGACCATTTAAATCAATAAATAAATTCTTCTTGATTTATCTCAATTTATATTCCAAATCCGCAAATTTCTTTCCACAATTTAAAAATAAATCAATATTTATTTTTAAAACAAATTTCCCTTTTCTTTTTAAATTCCCATTGTGAATTTAAAATTTTCAAATATCTACTGATATACGATGTTCAGATGGATTCCAAAAATCATTTCCAAACACCAAATCAATTTCCAAATTTATTTCAAATTTTATTTTAAACACCAAATCAAATTCCAAATCGATTTTAATTCAAACACCAAATCGATTTTCGTATTGATTTCCCAAAGATTTATTTTTTTTATCACTAAATCAATTTTCGAATTTATTTTTAAAATAAATTCCTTTACCTCTTTCAAACTATCTAAAATCCATATTTTAAAATAAATTCTTCAACTTTTGAATAATATTACTTGAAATCCATTTATTAAAATCCTTTCCCATTTTTTGGAATTAATTCGATAAGATTACAAAAATTAATCTTCTATACTTTTAAATTTCCTTCTTTTAAATTTGTCCAACTCCAAAAGTTTAATTTTACTATAAACTTCCTATTTAAATTTCAAAATTCAAATTTTATTTATATCTGGTATCCTACGATACCAAACATATATTCGGCTAAACTATAGCCTTGAACAAT
Organism: Allium cepa; assembly: GCA_030765085.1. Lineage (NCBI taxonomy): Eukaryota > Viridiplantae > Streptophyta > Magnoliopsida > Asparagales > Amaryllidaceae > Allium > Allium cepa. The sequence continues at coordinate 877,612 of JASFAV010000025.1, read as the reverse complement.
TTCAATCACAAATATAGTCACACACACAGATTATAAATAATCAACACATAAATATTGAAACAAATACAATTATTTGAGGAATCCAGTTGGATCCCTCCAACCTGTTTCCCTGCATCCACAGACATTAGCACAACAATTAGATACCAATTCCACTTCGAGGTGGAATATCGTGGTATATGGGATGAATATAATATCATCAGCTCTTATGCGGCGCATAGGGTCTAATCTACAACCGATAATAATTTATCATTCAAGCACACAATCAACAATTTCATATTTAACTATTTAAAATTAAATCGGTAAATTCGATTGAGCGAGAAAACCTCACCTTTGCTTTTATTTTTCAATCCAATTCCGACTTTTCTTCATAGTATTAGACCTTGTATAAATATTTATATAGTTGATTAATATTCGAAATAAATCGAATAATAAATTTCCATTTAATAGATTTATTTAATTCAAACTAAAATTCCCCTGATTGAATAATAAATTTCCATTTAAAAATTTTAGTTAACCAACAGATTTTATTTTAAACTCATATTTTTAAATTTTTTAAACCAATTCCTCTTAATAAATTTATTTAGCTAAAATAAATAAATTTAAAACTAAATTTCATTTAATAATTTAATTAACTATAAATTTAATTTTAACTAAAAATTTTCTTTTTAGTAACTAAAATAGATAAAACAAATTAACTACCATAAATTATTGTTTAAAACAACTTAAACAAATAAATTAAAAAATATGTATAAGTATATTTATTCCTATCCTTATTAGTTTGAAAATAGATATATACAAAAATCTTTATATATATATACACAATTTTATATACAAACTTTCAATATCGAAATTCCATTTTTTCTTTCTTTTCTTCAAATCCAAATCTGTATGTATATATATATATATATTCTTTTTAACCCTATATACATATTTATATTTAAAATCCATCCCTGCATACACGTCAAAATTAAAAAAAATACAATGAAATCACCTTACAACCCTTATCATCAAAACCCTAGCCCATGGATTCGAACGACACACCCTCCTCCCCTCTCCCTCCTGGTGATGACATCACCGCCGAGTTCGATCGCGGCGATCCACTACCCTTCATTCGCCCCTATGAATGTTGCCGACGAACCAATCTTTACCCTCCACCTCTCGGTTTTGACCTGAAATCGATTGCCTTACTGGATTCATTCGTGCGTTGACTGCTGTCGCAACGAACCGTATAACGCCTCGCCTTGACTAACTCGCCCTTAGATCTTCTCGAGCTTGCAAATCGAATTAACTCGATCGTTATGCCGAATAAATCGAGCAACGGCTCGATAGTGGTATCTCCCCTTAGTTTTCTCTCTTTTTAAAAACAACGAATTTGATTTGAAAATGGGTTCGGTTTGATTTGAGAAGAGGGATTTCGAAATCTTTTGCTTGGCCGCCATTTTATTTGTTTTGAGCAAAAAGGTTTTTGTTTGATTTTCTTCTTACAAACGCTTGGCTATAATGTTATGTTTTTCTCTAAAGGCGACGCGTGTAAAAAATTTGATACGTGTTGCAAGATGTAGGACAAATGTTAAAAGAGATAAGAAACGTGTTATTAGCCTTGTAAATGAGAATATCTATATTCAATCTAAATTCAAATTCAAGTTCAAATTTAAATCGTCTCGAAAATGCAACCTAAATTTTTGAGCTCCAATCGAGACGTGCTGCTAGGCGTTTATAAGGTTATACGCCTATTTCGAACACAATGAAAAAGGTTCTCAGTCCAAATTTGATCGTATAGAGAAGATATCTTTTCGAACCCTGTTATTAATTTAAATTTCGATTTAAGTTTCAAAACGTTTGCTTATTGTACAGCCAAACGATCACTCCAAACACTGCGAAAATTGAAATCCGATAATAATACAATATTATTGATCCAATGGAATTGGTTTCGTCGAATTCCAAGACTGTGCCTTGAAATGCTACTGTTAAATATAGATTTAAACCATAAAATTTTAAAACCGAATGAAACATTTCTAAATCCAGTTCTAAAGCTTCCATTATCTTCAGTATCATCAATATAAATTTTCTAAGCCATCAAATTATATTTAACAAGCTTAAAAAAGAATATTCAAATTTTTACCCAACTTTCAATAACTAAATTTGATAATTTTATGTGCCGATTTCAATCTGATATTTCAAATCCAATTGTAAATCAACTTCCAAATATTAAAATTCAACCCAATATTTCAATTTCAAATGTCAAAATTCCTAGATCGTCAAATTCTTCCCCCCTTAAAAGAATTTCGTCCCGAAATTACTAGTGAAGAAGAATGATCCTTAACCCGTTCGTTATTTTTCCAATCCAAATAGTTTTGTCAACTTGCCAAAACAAATCTTTCATGAAAGACCCATTATTGATTCAACTAACTTTCCAAAATCCTCCATTGTTTCCGAACAATATGTTTTCTTAACCAATTTAAATTTAAATTTCAATTCAAATTTTTTAAATTTTCAAAATTTTCTCAAAAATTTTCTAACTCTCTAAATTTTTGAAAATTTTCGCTAGCGTCTCCTTTGCGCTGCTAGCTCGGCACGACTACAAAATGGCACCACGGGCCCCCAGATTTCAAAAAGAAAACGAAAAGCCAAGTGACAAGACAAGAAAGTCATCAAATTTCATACTGAAATTTAAATACATACATTTTCGAGCAATTCAAATTTATCTTCGAAATCCAAATCCCAATTTCATTTTCCTTTATAATACCTGTATGCTATTTAACAACCATATCCATTTTCTACATTCAAAAATCATTTTGCACATTCCATTACAAAAGTTTGAATACTTACTGCTTATACATTTTTTACTTCACTATTGAAGTTATATATCCATTTTTATTCAATCTTACATTTTCAATTCCATTTGAATTCATTTTACACTTTCAATTCTATTTGGATTCAATTTATCTTCTGAATATTGAATTTTATTGACTATCTTTCATTCACAACTCATTCATAACACTATTTTAAATTAGTTTCATTTATTAATCCATTACAAATTCCAATTCATTTTATCTCAAACCATTTTTTTCCACCTTTATTATATTTAGTTCACTTCGAACTAATTTTACAACTTCATTTTATTTCACACAATTCAAATTGGTTTTCAATATTCAGTTTCAATTCCAGTTTTATTCTTTTGCTCATTCCTAAATTTATTTTTTCCTTCACCTTATTTAACACAATTCAAATACAATTTTAAACTTCTATAAATTTCCTCACTTATTTTGTTTTCATATTCACTTTAATTTAACTCAATTCTTTAAGTTAAATTCATTCTATCAAAATTCAAATTATATAAGTTATCAACTCATAAACACTTTTAATAATTCTTCCAGAGTTTTAAACAATTTCTCAATATTTCAAAATCACCTTTGAAATCAATTATTTCCAAAATCAATTATTTCCAAAATCAAACTATTTTAACTTTGACTTTTCTTCAAGTTAAATTTTATTCTAACAACTTTAAATTTATAAATCGTCAAACTCAATTATATTCTATAAATACTTTATATAGGATTCCAGAGTCTTTCCATCTTTTCAAAACCATTTTTGAAATCAATTCGATTTATCTTTTGAATTCGCAAAACCAAACCCAGTTTTCCAAACAACTTTAATTTTTAAATAATTTGGCGGCAATCCTCTCTTGGAAACTCGAAAAAAACACCGATGATGCTGCAGTCATCACCGAAGTTATTTTCCAGCGATGGAAAAGAGTTTAGTGCTTTTACCCCATTTTAAAACATTTTTCCAAAACCTTTGCAAATCATTTTAAAACTCAAAAGGGATTTAAACTTTTCACCAAAATTTCAAAATTTTCAAAATCTTGCAAATTCTTTCAAATAATTCTCTGCAATTCTCTTTCAAATTATAAATCACATTTACAATTTATATTTACAAGTCCCATTTGTATAGATTTTATTTCTCAACTTTTGATTATGATTTCAGTTTATTATTCAATAATTAATGATAACAATTTTAATATTATCACTTCCTAACAATCAAGCAACCATACACTATAATAATTTATGGAAAATGATTTCTTTTCTATACAAAATAGTTTTGGTAAAACTATCTCATTTACCCGATTTTAAAACAATACCGTGTCGGTTTATCTTGTTTAAGAGTTTAGAAACCCCTACAATACAATTGGCCAAACTGCACCGAGCAGAATTTATAAACAATCAATCGATAAGTCAACACAATACAAAACAGTTTTTATATCCACTAACAAATACGCGCTCATATCTATTATTACACTCAAACTCATTCTAGCGTACTACTGACTCTATCTCTAATGAGTAATCCCCACAAGAGCCAAGGTTGTTACTTAACCAAATGATCTGGTACCAATCTATAACGACCCAATTTTTCGACGTCCAAAAGTCGACATCAATACGTCCACTGTATCACATGCTGCACAATTGCATGCCGAAAAACCGAACTGTTAGGGTTTAAGAAGAAGAAGACAAAAGAAGAAACAAAAAATAATAACAGAATCTCACATTTCGTAACGGAACAAATATAATATATAAAAGAATAATCTTTAAAACAAAGAACTATATCGGTTTATACATACTTCATCAGAGTTTACAACGACATAATACAACACCGGTAGTTTTATAACTTGCTTACATAGAAATTTTCACAAGCACGAACCCAACGCAGTGTACACTACAGAGTAAAGTGATACGTCTCGCCATCTAGCTTGCCTCAAGATCTCCAAAGCAAATCTTTCCTGACTTTGCTCCAGAACAATTGATAACCTAAGTCTAGGCTACCCGTGTGGAAAATTATGGGCACCTAGAGTTTAGAAAGGTAACAATAAACTCCAGGTCAGTCATGAGATTGGTGTAAGATCTTGAAAACAGTTATTTTCACAAAGAAAATAAAACGAAACCCGCTATGCTTTTGGATAATGAAACTACCATAAGGCCTCCCGCCACACACATAATACAAACGCAGAATTGGAGGAGATTTCTCTTTATGATAGTCAAACAAGCTTGATACGCAAAATCCTTTTTAAATATTATTATTAGTGCATAGTGCAGAAAACATTTCGAAAGTATAATATTAATTTTAGCCAGCATAGACATTGAACTATGACTACTATAGTTACCATCTAAACAGTGGTGATCACCATAAGGAAATGGCAGGTTATAAAATTAAAACCGTAAAAGGCGCGTATTGGAGATTGGATTTCCAACAAATGGTCAGGCTAAGGAACTTCCTATTGCCACATGGGTACGCCTCTGTAGGGATGCCTCGAGAACCTAACCGGATCTCTGCCAACACAAGGCCAGTTTACCTCTGTAACTAGGTAACTACTACACGAGTATGCCACCCCCCAATCATTTGCGACCTTTGTGACGACCCGGAATTTTCGAGCATTTAAAATCGAAATATTTAATTGATTGTAAATATTCAAAGGAGTAATTTTCACTCGTATTACGAATATCACAATTTATTTGAAAATTAAATTATTGAATTAAATAATTTGAAGTTGGGTGAAATGTTGAATCTGGAGTTTTAAGCCGGTTAAAACTTATTTGAAGGCTCATAAAATTTATATTGATAATACTAAAGATAATAGAAGTTGTAAAATTGAAATTTACAGTGGTTTGTTCAGTTTTAAAATTTTATAGTTTAAATTGAATTTAAAAATGGCCTTCCAAGGCGCAGTCTCAGAATTCAACGAAACCTGTTCCGTTTGATCCATAATATTTTATTATTATCGGATTTCAAATTTCGTATTGATCGGAGTTAATGTGTGTGTACGATATATAAATACGCTGAAAATTTAATTGATAATAATCGATTTGAATTTGAATTAAAAATAAGTGAACACTTAGCAAGGCGTCTTCAACTCGCTTCCTTTGCCTTCTCGAACACGCCATCCCTTATCCTGTTTCTTTTCGAACACGAGACCATTATACCACTAAAGACAAGCCGACCCTTTATTAGCTTACCCCGTACGCTCCCCTTCCTTTAAAATTCATCTTTCCCTTTTTTTTCTTCAGGAATCCAAACGAAAGAAACAAATCTAAATCAAAAATCACGTCCCCTTTTTCCTCTTCACTACTGTTTGACTTCACAAGAATATTAAAAAAAAATGAAATCGCGAGCTCCCGTTCACTCCATGGCCACGCAATTTCAATTGAGATCCAAAATCGCGAACTCGATTTTTGGGTAACGGCGGCGACTCGAGGTTTCGAGCACGCGAGAGAAGATTAGTCAGTGTTCGTCAACTCTAGTTCGAATCTAGGCGAGTGGTACTTGGTCGTTCGATTTCAAGCGACCCGTGGAGGTCAGGGGCAGCGCAGAGCGTTGTCGAGGCCTCGATGATGGTTTCGCGTGGTAGTGGGAAGTTCGCGAGTGCTTTGGTGATAGCTCTCGCTGCAGCTCAGAAGAAGGGTCGATCAGAGGAATTCATTCTCCTGCGATGGTGAGATTTCTGTTTTTACTTAAAAAAAGGGTAACATCTGCTCATATAGATGTAACAGTAAGATATATATGTAGTTGCTTTTATTCTCCATGTTTTAGTTTAAATTTAATAACTTAGGTATATGAATATTACAGAAAACAAAAGAAGAAGTTGGGAAGTTTTACAGTAAGGAGAAATTATTGGTTTGATGTTTACAGTAAGTTATAAAATTTCTGTTTTAGTTTAAAAGAAATAAATAGGTAGATAAATAGCAAAGTATATAGGGTGTTTATATTTAATTTTTAAATTTAATAAATATATATATACAGGTTGAAATATATGTTTATAAAGTTAAAGCTGAAACAAATTAAATTATTAGTAAGTTAATTTTTTTTAATAATAATTAATTCAAATATTAATAAAATCACATGATATTTATTCAAGGTTTGAAATCTGAAAAGAAAACAAGCTGTTCAGGGATGGACTGCAAAACAAATGCAAAGGTGAGTTAATCTCACTCAGTTAAATTCAAATTTAAATGATTAAATTTAAATACTTGTTTGTATGATTGAATTGATTGTTGTGTTATATAATAGTATACACTACACCTTGAAATGATTGATTTCCCTCATTTTATAGTGAAGATATCTTATATTGTGCTAACGTCTGTGGATGTAGGGAAAACAGGTTGGAGGGATCCAACTGGATCCCTCAACATTTATTATTTAATATCCTCTATGGTGATTATTTGATATTCTATGATGAATTATATTAGAATATTGTATGCTATGGTTCGATTGGATATAACTGGGTATAGTGAATTACCAAAAATATATATATATATTGGATTTCGGAAAAAAATAAAAGAAGTAAATTTGTAAGTAAAATAATTATATAAATTTGAATAAAATTTAAGAATAAATTAGGAAAGAAATAATGTGCCCTTTAAAATTCTAGTAAATAAATCTTGAGTATAGAAAGGAAATTTTGAATAAACAGGGAATTAATGAATTTTAAAAAATTCAATGTTATTATTTTTAAAGAACAAAATATTTATTTGAAATTTAAGATTTAAAATGTTGGAAAGAATAAAGAAGACATTGAGATAAGATCTGGAATTTGTATATTTCAGTTAAAAGATTTAAAATCAAACGGAAATTAATAACATTAATAAATAAACACATAATTAATGAATTTTGAAGGAATTGAGTAAGTAAAGAGATTTAATTCAAGCAGTATAAATTAGGAATCAATTTGGAAAATTGATTTAAGTGGTTGAAGTTGGAATTCTCCCTGGATAACCAAGTACGTTTTCAAAGTAAATTTTTAAATAAAAGTTAAAAGATTAAAAGTTGTTTTAAAAAGCAAGTTTTGGAAAATTTCTTATTTCTAATATTTAAATTCTAAAGTAAGTATTTTCTCTTAATTTGTTATATTAGTAACTATTTAAAGAATGACTTAATATTATGTTTTTAAAAGTATAAATCTATTTTTATAGTTATTAAGTAACCTTATTTCAAATATTCATATAGTATGTATTTTTAATAAATTATTGGAGTAGTTTTTAAAATAAATGTTTTAAAGTATATTTTAAAGTCAAGTGTTTAAATTTATTTTAAAAATCTGGTTTTGTGCTTGGTGATTTCAGAGGAGATAGAAAATATTTAGGAAAGTTTATTCTGGAAAGAAAGAATGATTTGAAAACTGTTTCAAAAGGGTGAAAATAGAATTATATCTTGTGAAGATATTTTTGAGATAAATAAATAATTTGGAAAATTATTTATTGTGTGATGGATGTTGTAAATTTTAATTGATAGTTTAATCACCGACTATCAATATTGGACAAATGCGTTGATTGTTTCGAGAGACCGGGATCGAGATTTATTTCTCGAAAACCACTTCGAACCGGTTTGTACGTTTCGTGGAAACGATTTTGGATTCGAAGATGGAGCAGTGAAGTGCAAGGGCTAGTCGCTACTAATCCTGAGGATATTTCCAAAATGGATGTAGTAGGAGTAGTGCCTTCGGTTCCGTTCGAACCCGGGACGGACTTGTATGGATGAATGCTTGCGAAACATCGTTAGGTGGACGGTGGGCATTCTAAGGGATATGTTCTATAAAGGTATCGCTTAGCCTCAAACTTCATCAAATGGGAACGACTGAAAATCAAGGGTTATGCAGCAAGGCTAGGTGGGTAGCACCCAAGCAGGGTGAGGTCATTTCTGTCTAGATGTCCCTTTTTATTTCGGCTTAGTGGGCGGTTGCTGATCCCAACCGTGGGGTGATCTCACTCGAGATTATCCAGTAAGGGGTAGTCCCGGTCTTGTGTTGCAGGAGAGCGGGCGTACTCGTCGGTACGGTGATCTAGGCCCCGTACTGTGACAGGTGGTGCCCCAGTGCCTAGTCATTAGTTGGAAATCCGTTCTCCCTACGTGCCTTGTACGAGTTTTGTTTGTATTACCCACTCTGTGGCTAGCAGCTGTAATTTAATAGAAGTAACAATTGCGGCTATTTTATAAGTATTTGTATATAGACGCTATTATAATATCACAGGATTTCTATAAAAAGTGTTTTAGCTATCGTAAGGTAAAAACCCGACATGTTTATTTGTGGCGTGGTCTTACGAGATGCTTTGTTTTCAAAGGATTTTTGAAACGTTAATAATCAATTGAGTGTGATTTTCTCACGCTGGTATTCCAGACTAACTCGGGTGTTATTTAACTGTAATGCTCGGGTCAGACCGAGTATTATAGGTTACAGGATATGATGCTGTGGATCTTAGGAGACGAGCTGGATGACGATACGTACTCTCGTACTTGTTTATATATATATTTCCGTTGTGTTGAGTTGTTGTGTATTCATTTGTATGATATTGTTGTTGAGCTGTGATTGATGTACTCTGATGATGTAATATATAAATAGAGATATTTGATTTTGAGTAAAGATTATTTATTATCTATTATATTTTGTTCCGCTGCGATGGTTAGATTCTGATGTTGTTTTCTATTTTCTTCTTCTACCTCTTCTTCTTTAACCCAAATGGTTCGTATTTCTGGGCGACTTGAGTTGATTTAGGTAGAATAGTGCTGAATCAAGGGGTACAGATTTGCGGGTCGTTACAGTTGGTATCAGAGCTTTGGTTGGTGATAACCTTGGCTCTGGTGGGAATTACTCATTTAAAATAGGGTCCGTAGTACTCTATAATGAGTTTGAGCGTATTAATAAATATGAGCGCATATTTGTTAGTGAATATAAATTTTTTTATTATTGTGTTGATTGGTTTATTGAGTGACATATGAACCTTCGTCGACAAAGTCTGCGCAACTGTATCGAAGGGGTTTCTAAACACTTGAATAGAACAATCGACACGATATTGTTTTAAATGTGGGTAAATGAAATAATTTTACCCAAAAATATATTTTGATATAGAGAAAGTTTTTGAAAACTATTTAGCTAATATATGGTTGCTTGGATGTTAATTGGATGTTAGGAATGATGATATTTAAAGTATTATCATTGTTAAGTGAAATTTAACTAGAAATTGAAATATAACTAAAGTTTAAGGAAATAAATTCATTATAAAATGGAATTTATAAATATGAATTATGAATATAATTTATAAAATTGAAATATAATCAAATGAGAATTTGTATAAGCATAAAGTGTACAAATGAATTATATTTAGAATTTATTTAAGCAGGCCTGGGAAATTTAAAATCCCGAAGATTTGGAAGTATTTGAAGATAAATGATAGTATTATTGTTTTGGAGATATTTCTGAATGGAAATCTGTTTCAATGGATTTTGAAAATGAAATAGCATTTAAATAACTTGGATTATTGGAAAATAATTCTGATGACGACGGCCGCATCATCAGTATTCATTTTCGAATTTCTAAGTGACGGATTGCCGCCAAGAATTTAATTTGTTCAGAAATGCTAGTTGTTTTGGAAATTTAAAAGGAAATTTGTTGGGAATAAAAACATGATTGGTTTAACTTTTGGGAAATGTGATTTGAGATGTTGAAGATTTCAAAATGATTGAAACCAAAGCCGGGAGTTTAAAATCCTGATAAGATAGGTTGTAAGCTTATAAATTGAGATGGTTTTAAATCACGAAGGAAATATAAGCATTGAATGTTGGAATTTGAATTTAAGGTGAAAAGTTAAAAATGAAATTAGCTTGGATCGGGATTTAAAATTTAACTGGATTGAAGTAATTGAATAGGTTGAAAATAATATCCATTTGTGTTCGAATTAAGTTGAAATCGAATTGAGTTAAATAAATCCGAGTTAAAATAAAATTGAATTGGAATAAAAATTCAATTGAGTTATCAAATGGAATTAGATTCTTGCATGAATAAATGGAAAATAAGTTGGATAAGGATTGAATTGAAGTAAATAAAATTAGAATAACTTATAAAAGAATCAGAATTAAATTGCATGGAATAAAAATATGCTTTGGATATAAATAAGCATAAGGCTTGAGTTAAAATAAAATAATAATATATTCAAGCCTATAATGGATGGAATTGTGTAATAATAAGTTGTGACTTATAAATTTTGAAAGTGGAATAGAAAATCCAAAATAAATATTGTTTGATGTTTTGGATAATGAAAAGAAAATCCAAACTTGAATTATTAAATAAATTAAACCAAGAAAATCAAATAAATTGATATTTGGAATTAAAAATCAAGTGTTGAATTTTGACTAAGGGAAGAACTAATTAGATAATAAATTAGTTAATGAAATTGAATTGTGAGTTTATGATGAAGTTTGTAAATAAAACTCAAGTTATAAATTGAATTCGACTTGAGTTGTCAGTAAAATAAATGTAACTGAATTGTGAGTTCATTAAATTTGGTGGTAAATTGAAAATGGATAGTGGATTCAGAACTTGAGTTTTAAATTAAAATTTAACTTTAAGTGTTAACAAATTAAATATAATTGAAGTGTGTCGAATAAAAATGTAAATGGATTAAAATAGTAATGGTATGAATTGCAAATAAAATCCAAATAAGTGGAAATAAATTGAAAATGACCTTGTAATTTATTGAAGTGAACTGAGAATGAATCGAACTTGGAAATTTGAAATTTATAATAACTAATCAAATAAATTTGTAGTTTGAAAGGAGATTGGATTGAAATAGAATCAAGTTAAATTGAAAAGAGAACTTTGTTTGCAAAATGAGAATGAGCTTAAGTATAAAATTTGAATAAATTGAAGTAAAATTGACTTAAGCTAAATGAATGAAGGAGAGTTGAATTGAATTCAACTTAAACTAAGTGTAATGATATTGGATTGGTTTTAAGTCAAGTGAAAATAAATTTTAATCGAAATAAAAGTCAGCGAGTTACAGATAATATTTAATGGAATGAAAATTCTTAAATAAATAATTGTAAACCATTTAAATTATTAAGGGATTGAAATAACTTGAGACAATAAGAAAAAAAATATAGAATGTTTCAAGTTTATTAGAATGGTTTAAGTGGATGTGGATAAACTAATTATATTGAATAAATAAATGGATGGGATAAATAAGAATCAAATGAAGTGTGGTTTAAATAAGTTGAGAAATGGTTATGGAATGCAATAGCTTAGATTGTCCTCGAGCTAAATACATAGTTTGGAATAAACGAATATGGAATGAAATGCAAATGAATGGATTCAAATTAAAATGCAATGAAAATGAGGATATATGGTTGGTGAATAAATTTTAAAAATGGAATAGAATTAAGTATAAATTGAGTTGAAATCAATTTAAATTGGTTATAAAACATAAATACTTATTTATTCACATAGATCTCGTCAAATTGCATAGAATAAATTGTCGTTGGATGTAAATGGAAGTAATTAAGATGCTATGAATTGATAAAAGTGTAATAGAGTTGATTTTGAAATCAATTGAATTGAATATGAGCTTTTTTGGGGTTAAAATAAATTAAATGTAAGAAATGGTATTGTAAACCATTAAAATTAAATGAAATGGCGTATGGATTGGTTGAAACAAATGCGTAAATGTTAAAAACCATATAAGTTGATTATAAACGTTGTTTAGTTACATTGCTTTTCATATTCGTGTGTTGAAATTGTTTAAAAAGAGTGAAATGTTAATAAACTTCATATATATGGCACTTACATGTTTAAATTGAGTAAGTACAGGTACTTGGAAGCCGTGTGGCTGGATTTAGTTGTGCTATTTGCTAAAAATAATAAGCCGCTTGCTTAAAATGCTAAATAAGGTACGCCTACGCAATAAAAATAGGAAATATGAAATGTTTTTGGTTTTTCCGACCGTGCGGGTCGATGTATATATATTTATATCTTTCGTCAAATTGCAAAAGCTCCTCCGTACAAAGGAGACTCTGCCAAAAAATTTCAGAAATTTTGGGAGTTAGAAAATTTTTGAAATTTTTTGGAAAATTTTGTTAACGACAAACGTTTTTAAATTTGAAGTTGAAATAAATTTGTAAATGAACTAATGTAAAATAATGACATGAATCAGTATAAATGAAAAATAAAATTTAAAGTTTAGAGTTGAAGAATAAATTGAATTCATATGGAAATGGAGATAAATCAATTTGAATAGAAACAGATATAAACTAAGGTGGTAAGATGAAAATAAGTAAAAGAAGTATATTAAATACTTATACCAAACTCAAGAAAGGAATAGTGAATTCTTAATTGGAAATTGATACTACAAATATAATCTAAGTTAATATTTGAATGAAAAAAAGTACTGACAGTTTGTAAGAAAATTGATATGATGTTTTGAAAATATTGTGATTGGATATTAGTGCTAAGCAGGATATGCAGGTGATATAAAGGGAAAAGAGTATTGATTTTGATTTCGAAAGATAAGTTTGAATTGCCCGACAAAAGCTATGTATTTAAATTTGGTATAAAATTTGATTGGGTTTTTGGATTGAGCCACTTGGATTTTGTTTTCTTTTTGGATTTGAGAGCCCATAGAGGCCTTTTGTAGTAGTATCGAGCTAGCCGCGCAAAGGAGACGCTGGCGAAATTTTTTGGAAATTTAGGGAGTTAGAAAAAAATTTGAGAAAATTTTGATAATTCAAGACTTGGTTTTGAATTATAATTTGAATAGTGAATAAGTATAGTTATTTAGGAACTATGGAAAACTTGGAAAATTAATAAGAACAATAATGGGTCTTTTTAAAAGATAGTTGGTAGGATGTTGAATTGTTAAAACTGTTTGGTTTTAGGGAAAAATAATAAACGGGTATTGGACCATTCTTCCTAATTAGTAATTTCGGGGACAAAATTCTTTTAAGGGAGGAGGAATGTGACGACCCGGAATTTTCGAGCATTTAAAATCGAAATATTTAATTGATTGTAAATATTCAAAGGAGTATTTTAACTTGTATTACGAATATCACAATTTATTTGATAATTAAATTATTGAATTAAATAATTTGAAGTTGGTTGAAATGTTGAATCTGGAGTTTTAAGCCAGTTAAAAATAAGTTGAAGGCTCATAAAATTTATATTGATAATACTAAAGATAATAGAAGTTGTAAAATTGAAATTTACAGTGGTTTGTTCAGTTTGAAAATTTTATAGTCTAAATTGAATTTAAAAATAGCCTTCCGAGGCATAGTCTCGGAATTCGACGAAACCGGTTCCATTGGATCCGTAATATTTTATTATTATCGGATTTCAAATTTCGTATTGATCGTAGTTAATGTGTGTGTACGATATATAAATGCGCTGAAAATTTAATTGATAATAATCGATTCGAATTTGAATTAAAAATAAGTGAACACTGTAGCAAGGCGTCTTCAACACGCTTCCTTTGCCTTCTCGAACACACCATCCCTTATCCTGTTTCTTTTCGAACACGAGACCATTATACCACTGAAGACAAGCCGATCTACCCTTTATTAGCTTACCCCGTACGCTCCCCTTCCTTTAAAATTCATCTTTCCCTTTTTTTGCTTCAGAAATCCAAACGAAAGAAACAAATCTAAATCAAAAATCACGTCCCCCTTTTCCTCTTCACTACTGTTTGACTTCACGAGAATATTAAAAAAAAAATGAAATCGCGAGCTCCCGTTCTCTCCATGGCCGCGCAATTTCAAGTGAGATCCAAAATTGCGAACTCGATTTTTGGGTAACAGCGACGACTCAAGGTTTCGAGCACGCGAGAGAAGATTAGTCAGTATTCCTCAACTCTAGTTCGAATCTAGGCGAGTGGTACTTGGTCGTTCGATTTCAAGCGACTCGTGGAGGTTAGGGGCAGCGCAGAGCGTTGTCGAGGCCGCGATGATGGTTTCGCGTGGTAGTGGGAAGTTTGCGAGTGCTTTGGTGATGGCTCTCGCAGCAGCTCAGAGGAAGGGTCGATCAGAGGAATTCATTCTCCTGCGATGGTGAGATTTCTGTTTTTACTTAAAAAAAAGGGTAACATCTGCTCATATAGATGTAACAGTAAGATATATATGTAGTTGCTTTTATTCTCCATGTTTTAGTTTAAATTTAATAACTTAGGTATATGAATATTACAGAAAACAAAAGAAGAAGTTGGGAAGTTTTATAGTAAGGAGAAGTTATTGTTTTGTTGTTTACAGTAAGTTATAAAATTTCTGTTTTAGTTTAAAAGAAATAAATAGGTAGATATACAGTAAAGTATATAGGCTGTTTATTTTTAATTTTTAAATTTAATAAATATATATATACAGGTTGAAATATATGTTTATAAAGTTAAAGCTGAAACAAATTAAATTATTAGTAAGTTAATTTTTTTAATAATAATTAATTCAAATATTAATAAAATCACATAATATTTATTCAAGGTTTGAAATCTGAAAAGAAAACAAGCTGTTCAGGGATGGACTGTAAAACAAATGCAAAGGTGAGTTAATCTCACTTGGTTAAATTTAAATTTAAATGATTGAATTTAAATACTTGTTTGTATGATTGAATTGATTGTTGTGTTATATAGTAGTATACACTACACCTTGAAATAATTTATTTCCCTCATTTTATAGTGAAGATATCTTATATTGTGCTAATGTCTGTGGATGCAGGGAAAACAGGTTGGAGGGATCCAACTGGATCCCTCAACATTTATTATTTAATATCCTCTGTGGTGATTATTTGATATTCTATGATGAATTATATTAGAATATTGTATGTTATGGTTCGATTGGATATAACTGGGTATAGTGAATTACCAAATATATATATATATATATATATATTGGATTTTGGAAAGAAAATAAAAGAAGTAAATTTGTAAGTAAAATAATTATAGAAATTTGAATAAAATTTAAGAATAAATTGGGAAAGCAATAATGTGCCCTTTAAAATTCTAGTAAATAAATCTTGAGTATAGAAAGGAAATTTTGAATAAACAGGGAATTAATGAATTTTAAAAAATTCAATGTTATTATTTTTAAAGAACAAAATATTTATTTGAAATTTAAGATTTAAAATATTGGAAAGAATAAAGAAGACATTGAGATAAGATCTGGAATTTGTATATTTCAATTAAAAGATTTAAAATCAAACGGAAATTAATAACATTAATAAATAAACACATAATTAATGAATTTTGAAAGAATTGAGTAAGTCAAGAGATTTAATTCAAGTAGTATAAATTGGAAATCAATTTGGAAAATTGATTTAAGTGATTGAAGTTGGAATTCTCCCTAGATAACCAAGTACGTTTTCAAAGTAATTTTTAAATAAAAGTTAAAAGATTAAAAGTTTTTTTAAAAAGCAAGTTTTGGAAAATTTGTTATTTCTAATATTTAAATTCTAAAGTAAGTATTTTCTCTTAATTTATTATATTAGTAATTATTTAAAGAATGACTTAATATTATGTTTTTAAAAGTATAAATCTAGTTTTATAGTTATTAAGTAACCTTATTTCAAACATTCATATAGTATGTATTTTAAATAAATTATTGGAGTAGTTTTTAAAATAAATGTTTTAAAGTATATTTCAAAGTAAAGTGTTTAAATTTATTTTAAAAATCTGGTTTTGTGCTTGGTGATTTCAGAGGAGACAGAAAATATTTAGGAAAGTTTATTCTGGAAAGAAAGAATGATTTGAAAACTGTTTCAAAAGGGTGAAAATAGAATTATATCTTGTGAAGATATTTTTGAGATAAATAAATAATTTGGAAAATTATTTATTGTGTGATGGATGTTGTAAATTTTAATTGATAGTTTAATTACCGACTATCAATATTGGACAAATGCGTTGATCGTTTCGAAGGGACCGGGATCGATATTTATTTCTCGAAAACCACTTCGATCCGGTTTGTACGTTTCGTGGAAACGATTTTGGATTCGAAGATGGAGCAGTGAAGTGCAAGGGCTAGTCGCTACTAATCCTGAGGATATTTCCAAAATGGATGTAGTAGGAGTAGTGCCTTCGGTTCCGTTCGAACCCGGGACGGACTTGTATGGATGAATGCTTGCGAAACATCGTCAAGTGGACGATGGGCATTCTAAGGGATATGTTCTAAAAGGTAACGCGTAGCCTCAAGCCTCATCAAATGGGAATGACTGAAAATCAGGGGTTATGCAGCAAGGCTAGGTGGGTAGCACCCAAGCAGGGTGAGGTCATTCCAGTCTAGATGTCCCTTTTTATTTCGGCTTAGTGGGTGGTTGCTGATCCCAACCGCGGGGTGATCTCACTCGGGATTATCCAGAAGGGGTAGTCTCGGCCTTGTGTTGCAAGGGAGCGAGCGTACTCCTCGGTACGGTGATCTAGGCCCCGTACTGTGACAGGTGGTACTCCAGTGCCTAGTCATTAGTTGGAAATCCATTCTCCCTACGTGCCTTGTACGAGTTTTGTTTGTATTACCCACTCTGTGGCTAGCAGCTGGAATTTAATAGATGTAACAATTTCGGCTATTTTATAAGTATTTGTATATAGACCCTATCATAATATCACAGGATTTCTATAAAAAGTGTTTTAGCTATCGTAAGGTAAAAACCCGACATGTTTATTTGTGGCGTGGCCTTACGAGATGCTTTGTTTTCAAAGGATTTTTGAAACGTTAATAATCAATTGAGTGTGATTTTCTCACGCTGGTATTCCAGACTGACTCGGGTGTTATTTAACTATAATGCTCGGATCAGACCGAGTATTATAGGATACAGGATATGATGTTGTGGAGCTTAGGAGACGAGCTGGATGACGATACGTACTCTCGTACTTGTTTATATATATATTTCCGCTGTGTTGAGTTATTGTGTATCCATTTGTATGATATTATTGTTGAGCTGTGATTGATGTACTCTGATGATGCAATATATAAACAGAGATATTTGATTTTGAGTAAAGATTATTTATTATCTATTATATTTTGTTCTGCTGGCTTCTTCTTTAACCCAAATGGTTCGTATTTCTGTGCGACTTGAGTTGATTTAGGTAGAATAGCATTGACTCAAGGGGTACGGATTTGCGGGTCGTTACAACCTTTATCCGAGGATCCTCAACCACAAAGCAACAACCACAAAGTATAATAAATTTGCAGCAACCACATAGGTTAAATATCTAGTCTCCATACCATGATACAACCCTTTTCCAGAAGGAAATGACTTTCCCTCAGGGGATGCTACCCCCAAATAACCTTGCCCCATCCTTCCTGTTTCGACCATTTCCAGGTTGTGAAGTCCGACGAAGTCTCGTCCACAAAGCTACACTTTTCACAGAGCCATGCTTCGATCAACAAATGATCAGTAGCACTTCATATGCCACATTACCAATTTGAGAATGTAGCACTAGTAACCATCAACTACATAACCTCCGAGCTCGTACGTCTTAGAGAAGGGTGTTAAGCTAAGAGAATAAATTCTCCGCCACCAACATAAATGCATTTGATAGAAACCAAGCTTTACATCTCAAAGTGTAACGTCAGATACACATCCGTACAAGTCCATTCCGGGATCAAACGGAACCGAAGGCACTTCAAAGAAGCCCTTGCAAATCCGGATATTCACTAATCACGTCCGGAATCCCCATCACAAAGGGTCACAAAATCTATATACTGGAGCCACCCGGTGCAGAGACGTTCGACTGGTAATCCTTCGCTTTTGAAAATACCCGGTCTTTAACACCATCTTCAAATGCAATCCCATTTTATCGTATCATTATTCGGAATGGGTTTTATGACACAAAGTCCTCTCTCGGCTAATCTGAATAACGAGCGCTTATTTTAAAAATAAGTGTTACAATTCAGATTTCAAACAAATCACAACAAATTTCCACTTTGATCTTTTAAAAGATCCATCACAATGACTCGCTGTGGATTTCAGATAATCATTTGGAATCCGACCCCCATTCACATCGAAATTCAAATGTCATTTAAATGTCAATATTGATAGTCGGTTATTTAACTATCAATCAACATACACAACAATCACTGGATTTCAAATAATTTTCCCCCAATTATTATTTTCAAAATATCTTCGCAAGATATAATTTTAACACGTCAACCATTTAAAAAAAAATTTCAAATCACTTTTCACCTTTCATTCTTTTGAAAACAAATTTCAAATCACTTTTCACTCTGGGAATAAATTTCCAAATATTTATTTGATTCCACTGAAAGTTTGTCGAGTTCAAATACTTAAAAAATAATTTAAAAAAATACTTATCCAAAATATACTTGGAAACATTCAAAACAAAAATTATTTTAAAACACTTTATTTAAAATATTATACTAATATCTCATACAAAAATTCAAGTCCAAACTAATTTAAATATAAAATTATTAGATAAAGTGTAATTATTAAAATATCCATTTTTTAAATCAAATACCAATTTAAATATTTAAATAATCACATCTATAATTAATTAAATAAATCTTTACTTTAAATATTTTAAAACAACTTTAGAAAATAATTTCTCCACAAACATTTTTTTTTAAAAAACCAACTTCAAAACTTTTAATTTTGAATGCTACTCTAAAACATACTCAGCTTTCCAGGGAAAATACGCCTTCCATTTCAAAATGGACCATTTAAATCAATAAATAAATTCTTCTTGATTTACCTCAATTTATATTCCAAATCCGCAAATTTCTTTCCACGCTTTAAAAATAAATCAATATTTATTTTTAAAACAAATTTCCCTTTCCTTTTTAAATTCCCATTGTGAATTTAAATTTTCCAAATATCTACTGATATACGATTTTCAGATGGATTTCAAAAATCATTTCGAAACACCAAATCAATTTCTAAATTGATTTCAAATTTTTATTTTAAACACCAAATCAATTGATTTCTAAATTTATTTCAAACACCTAATCGATTTTCATTCAAACATCAAATTAATTTTCATATCGATTTCCCAAAGAATTATTTTTTTAACACCAAATTAATTTCCAAATTTATTTTTAAAATAAATTCCTTTATCTCTTCCAAATTAATTAAATCCATATTTTAAAATAAATTCTTTATCTTTTGAATAATATTACTTGAAATCCATTTATTAAAATCATTTCCCATATTTTTGGAATTAATTCGATAATATTACAAAAATTAATCTTTTAAACTTTTAAATTTCCTTCTTTTAAATCCGTCCAATTCCAAAAGTTTAATTTTACTATAAACTTCCTACTTAAAATTCAAAAATAAAATTTTATTTATTTCTGGTATCCTACGATACCAAAAATATATTCGGCTAAACTATAGCCTTCAATGATTTCAATCACAAATATATCACACACAGATTATAAACAATCAACACACAAATGTTTAAACAAATTCAATTATTTGAGGAAACCAGTTAGATCCCTCCAACCTATTTCTCAGCATCCACAGACGTTAGCACAACAATTAAATACCAACTCCACTTCGAGGTGCAATATCGCGGTATATGGGATCAATATAATATCATTCGCTATTATGCGGCGCATAGGGTCTAATCCAATACAACTGATAATAATTTATCATCCAAGCACACAATCAACAATTTTAAATTTAAGAATTTAAAATTAAATTGGTAAATCCGATTGTGCGTGAAGATCTCACCTTTGCTTTTATTTTGCAATCCAATCCAATCCCAACTTTTTCTTCATAGTAGTAGACCTTGTATAACTATTTATACAGTTGATTAATATTCGAAATAAATCGAATAATAAATTTCCATTTAATAGATTTATTTAATTTTAGCTAAAATTCCCCTAATTGAATAATAAATTTCCATTTAAAAATTTTAGTTAACCAATGGATTTTATTTTAAACTAATATTTTCAAATTTTTTAAACCAATTCCTCTTAATAAAATGATTTAACTAAAACAAATAAATTTAAAACTAAATTTCTTTTAATAATTTAATTAACTATAAATTTAATTTTAACTAATAATTTTCTTTTTAGTAACTAAAATATATAAAACAAATTAATTGCTATAAATTATTGTTTAAAACGACTTAAACAAATAAATTTAAAAATGTATATGTATATTTATTCTCATCCTTATTATTTTGAAAATAGATATATATAAAAGTCTGCATATATACACACACACATTTACACATAATTTCATATATAAACTTCCAATACCTAAATTTCATTTTTTGTTTCTTTTCTTCAAATCCAAATCTGTATATACATATTCTTTTTAACCCTATATATATATATATATATATATATATGTATATGTATATATATATATATATATTTAAAATCCACCTCTGCATACACATAAAATTTGAAAAATTAAAAAAATCACCTTGCAGCCCTTATCATCAAAACCCTAGCCCATGGATTCGAACGACACACCCCCTGCTGATGACATCACTGTTGAGTTCGACCGCGACCATCCACTACCCTTTGTTCGCCCAGATGAGCGTTGTTGATGAAACAATCTTTCCCCCTAGCTCCCCGCTTCGACCTGGAATCGATTGCCTCACTGGATTCAATCGTGCGTTGACTGCTGTCGCGACGAACCCTAGAGCGCCTCGCCTCAACTAACTCGCCATCAAATCTTCTCGAGCTTGCAAATCGAATTAACTCGATCGTTATGCCGAAGAAATCGAGTAACGGCTCGATAATGGTATCTCCCCTTTTTTCTCTCTTTTTAAAAGCTGCGAATTTGATTTGAAAATAGCTTCGGTTTGATTTGAGAAGAGGGATTTTCAAAATCTTTTGCTCGGCTGCCATTTTATTTGTTTTGAACGAAAAGGTTTTTGTTTGATTTTTTTTGCTTAAAACGCTCGGCTATTATCCTATTTTTTTGAATAAAGACAACGCGTGTAAAAAAATTGATGTGTGTTGCAAGATGAAAGACAAATGTTAAAAGAGATGTGAAACATGTTATTAGCCTTGTAAATGTGAATATCTATATTCAATCTAAATTCAAATTCAAATTTAAATCGTCTTGAAAACGCAACCTAAATTTTCGAGCTCCACTCGAGGCGTGCCACCAGGCGTTCATAAGGTTATACGCCTATTCCGAACACAATGGAAAAGATTCCGAGTCCAAATTTTATCGTATGGAGAAGATATCTTTTCGAGCCCGGTTATTAATTTAAATTTCGATTTGATTTTCAGTGCGTTTTCTTATCGTATGGCCAAACGACCACTCCAAACACTGCAAAAATTGAAATCCGATAATAATACAATATTACTGATCCAATGGAATTGGTTTCTTCGAATTCCGAGACTGTGCCTCAGAATGCTATTTCTAAATATCGATTTAAAGTATCAAATTTCAAAACCGAATGAAACATTTCTAAATCCAATTCTGAAGCTTCCATTATCTTTAGTATCATCAATATAAATTTTCTAAGCCGTCAAATTATTTTTAACAAGCTTAAAATAGAATATTCAAATTTTTACCCAACTTTCAATAACTAAATTTGATAATTTTAATTGCCAATTTCATTCTGATATTTCAAATCCAATTGTAAATCAACTTCCAAATATTAAAATTCAACCTAATATTTCAATTTCAAATGTCGAAATTTCGGGGTCGTCACATATTTATTAATTTTATATTAAAATAATAAGAAAATATCTGATTCAATTGGCCCGCGAAATCACGAACTCAAAAGGAAGCGTGCCACCTGATGTTTATAATGGTTTACCCCCATTCTGAACACAATGGAAGTAGTCTGTGGCCTATCGATAGTATGTTGAAGATAGCTTTTCAAACTCAAATTATTTTATCGAATTTCAAAATTTATTTCTACGCGTTTCAAGCTCGCACGGCCAAACGGCAAGTGTGATCGCTACGAAACTTGAAATCTCATAATAATTCAGCATTACAGATCCGATGAAATAGGCTTCGTTGAAATCCAAGACAGTGGCCAAAATGGCTATCTTTAGTCGTTAATTAAAATATAAAATTTCCAATTTCTATTATCCACTTTTAAACTCAGTTTTAAAAGTTAGAAATCTTTATACATATTTAAAAATTAAATTAACTTCTGACATAATTTTTCATTCACACTGATTCAAGAATCAATTACTTAAATAATTGCAATATTAAATTTAAACAATTTGATTTTCAATAAATCGCTATTAACAAATAATTCACCATTTATTAACAAATATTTTATTATCATCTAAATAATTCAATTTTCATTCTTCAGTTATAGACATCGATTACAAACATGTTCGCTAAATAGAATTTTCATTTCAATAATTGTTATTGCTTAAATCTTTGGAAATCATTATTTCAGATTTTTATTCAAGTTCATATTCAATAACTACACTAATAATTCACTGGATTTTATTTTAACCATGTTTATTTAATAATAACTTAAATTTATTAATTTAAAATAGCTAAAAGAATATGGGTCGTTGCATTCGCCTCCACTCAAAACTTTTCGTTCTCGAAAAGGGCCTATGTACAGAATTTAACACTCGATACATTTTCTCAAATAACTTCCAATACATAAACATATTATTTGCAAAAATTTTACCACGCTTCTTTTATGCCACTCCGATATCGTTTTTACGGAAAATATTACTTATATATATAAAAAAGCTATAAAATTTTTAAAACTTCAAAATTTTCTAACTCCTGGATTTACGGAAAATTTCGATAGAGTCTCATTTACGCGACTCAATTGGAAATTTTTTCCAATATAGTATATAAAACAAATATACCCAATATATATCAAATATACATCTCATCCCAATGATGAGGCATCTCGAATGGAAAAAAAATACAAAATCGCGGTATGTAATCCGAGATACGTACCTTATTATTAATATATGAGCGAGTTCGCTCGTATTAGGCAAGCAAAAGCAAAATACGTGCAAGCTAGCTCCAAAAGCTAGCATATGCCCTTCTGTACCTACTAAACACTCAATAATAAATGAGAATATGTATATGGAAAGAGAAATCAATATATAACATAACTATACAACAACCATATAAGCAAATATAGCTATGTGGTAAAAGAAACATCCAAATAACCATGTTCATGCAAGTTTTATTCATAACCATGCTATTATTCGATGTCAACATTTTAATTCATGCACATCCATTTATTTTATATTGATTCACATTCACTAATTTACATGCGTTGAAATCAAATTTCTCTTATATTCAATGATTAAAGTTATTACATTCAATTTAACTTTACAACTTAAGTTCATTTCATTTTGAATCAACTTCCATTTTATTTTACTCATTTGTTAATTTATTCCCTTAATGGATTTTGTTATTCATTTTCATCAACTTCCCTTAAGTTAAATCAAACCTCATAGTTCATTTTACTAGTTTATTTCATTTATTCCCTTTATTTTACTCTACTTAATTGAATTAAATTTCGTAACAATAACTAAGTGTATAATATTTACTATATCATCTTAAATTTATTTATTAAAAAATTTCAATTTATTTCTTACACTTAGTTCCGGTATTTCATATTTTCTACCTAATACTAAATTCATTAGTGAAACAGTTCATTAATCTATTTCTTAAGTTTATATTCATTTACTTAAATAATATCTTCTTTTACTATTCAATTTATCCATATAATATTTCTTTTACATTAATTAAGTGTATAAACATCCTTATAACAACTTAACTTTTATCTTCGAGCATTTCTTTAAACAAAATCTTAATTTGAACATTTTTATTACTTCCGTTTCACTTGTATAATATTCCATTACAAATTCTTAAAAACATTTTAACTTCTTAAACATTTTGGTAAGTTATTTGGTTACTTTAGAATGTAATTCAGTATTATACAAATTAATCTTATTCATTTATTTAATAAGAAAGTTCAATATTCTATATGCTTTAAATTCACATTATCTTCCAATTTAAGAGTTATAACTTCAATTAATAATTCCCCTTAAACACATATATTTTAATTCTTATTTCAAATTAAATTAGTTAACACTCAATTTTTAAAACTCACTCCACTTGCATTTAGTTTATTTATATCCAATTTAAATTAAATTCAATTAACCATATTAACTTTACTTACTCTCATTTATTTTTATTCAATTTCATTCGCAATTCAAATTGTGTTTCGTTTATAATTCATGCTGTATTCATTCTATTTATTCATTTTATAGCTTAAGTGGAATTAATTCACTTTACTAATTTATGTAGTTTATTCAAATCCAATTCAATTCATTTTATCGTTATTAAGTTACACTTTATTTTATTTAATCCATTACTCCATCTTAACTTTAACCAAGTTAAATCTTTATTTTTCTTATCGTTCACATTTGACAAATTTAATATTTGTTTTTAGATTAATATTACTCAATCCTATAAGTTATACAAATTAATTCACTTAAAATCTCATTTTATTATTTTATTGAATTCATTTCAAATACCATTCACTTTTATTTAAACTTTCTTGAGTTAAACTTCATTTTAGTTATTTCATTTTACTAACTTAATTTATTCATGTTTCTTAAGTTAATTATTTATTTCATATCTTAAATTTCAAATTTTCTTCTTTTTTCTAAACCAGAATACTCAACAATTTTAAAATTTATCTTTACTTTTCGGTTTAAATCTACAAGTCATAAACTTTTTTTCTTATGCTATTTTCAATTATAAGTTCAAAAATATTTTCATATATTTATCAAATCATACTTAGAATATTTTTCACAACAAAACTTGTTGTAGTCGATAATAGATTCCTTTTTGTAGCAATTCTCACTCAAAAACTCGAAAACGAATACTAGCGATGCTGCAGTCATCCCTAGAATTATTTCCCAACAACTAAAGCGAGTTTAATGCTTTTATTTTATTCAAAAATATTTTCAAAATATTTTTCTAGTCAAAACTCTTTCAAATAATATTAATATTAACTTCGAAGGCTTCGAAACAATATTGAAAAACAAGGGATCTAAATTTTTAAAATTCTGAGCTTTTTAAATCCTTCTATTTACAATATAGCTTATACAATTCCATTTTTTTGTTATGAACATATTTCATTACTTTACATTTATGTTATTTTAAACAATTCTTATTATAAATGAATTTCAATTTAATTTAATTATCGAAAACTTCGTAAAATAAAATTCACAACGTACTAATTTTACTTTAGTTTAACCAATAATCGATGATAACTAAATATTATCATCTCATAACAACTATTTCACAAAATTTATCATTGTATATATATAACATAAAGGTAAAATTATTTCATTTACCCTATTTTAAAACAATACTATGTCGACTTGTCTCATTTAAGTGTTTAGAAACTCGTATCGATAGCATGACATTCCACGCACTGACCAGAATTCATAAACAACTCAGCGGATAAGTAAACAAAATATAAAACATTTTATAACACTAACAAGTACGCTCTCTCATATATATATACACTCAAACAACTCATTTTTGGGTATTACTACCCTATCTCTAATGAGTCAAACCCCACAAAGCTAAGGTTATCGCTAAACCAAGACTCTAATACCAACTGCGACGATCCACATTTCAGAAGGTTTAAATTGATAATAATCCATGCATGTCCAACATAACAATCAATAATATAGATAATCAACGCAACCTGCATATTTTACGTTTATATATTTAAATGTTTTATTTAACTATAGCATCGTTAGTTGAATTTAAAGTCTGAAATGTGACTTTCTGTAAATGGTCGAATCCGGACTTGGGACCACTTCCATTGAGTCCAAAATGGCATGTGCGACCTTTTTGAGTATAAACATCGATATGTTTGGAGTTGATTAGAATTTTGATATTTTCATTTGGGACTTTGAGTTTGAGTTTCATCCCACTAACCCAAAAAGAGAACCCAACTCCTCTACCTAATAACTTCCACTTCACTCCTCTTCATTCATTCATAACATTTCCTAACACTCTAGCAAAAGGGAAAATGGGGGAAAAGAGAGGAGATCAGAAATTCCTAAGCCCTATTTCTCTTAGAAAATTCAAGTTCTAGATCTAAAATTAAAGAGAAGCTTAGGTAAGCTCCTCTTCATCTTCTCCATCTCAATCTCTCTTCAATTTTTAGAAATTCCTATAACCTAACTTAGGAAAAACTTCACCTCTGATAATAGATTGAAGATTCTAGAGGTGTATTGAAGAGGAATTGGTATTGCTTTGTTTTAAAGCTTCTCATTCATTGTCTTTGAGTTTGAAAGGTGTGTTCTTGAACTCACATCTATGTCTATAGCTTTCATTGTTGTTAGTTATGAATTCCTAACCTCTATTTCATGTTCAATTGCTTTTGATTTGAATTGATTTGGTGAATTTTTCAATTTTGGTATTTTGAAGTTAGAACCTTTAAAAATCCTATCTTGGATGTTTTGCAATGTGTTGGTGGTGTATCGAAGAGCCTATAGGGTTCGGTTGTTTATTGGCATAAATCCCTAGCATCCATCGCTCGTTCGATTGCTTCCGGTTTGGAATTTTGCCCTTTTTAGGCTAGGCTGGTTTTTGCCTAGCAGGGAAATCTAAACGTTTGGTTGAAAAATCCAAACGTCTGGTAGGGGTATTGGAAAAAGAAAAGAAAAATAAATGCAGAAAAAATGGTTGAGACAGAATCCATGCATCTGGTTAAACCCAACAAGACGTCTGGTCCTGTGCAATTTTGCCTATTTTGGCTGTTTTTGAATGTATTTCCAATTTTTATCAATTTTTGTTGATCCGGTTAGTTGTTGTCAATTATTATCAACTTTGATGACTTCATTTATGGATTTTTAGGAATATCCATTTAATTGGATTTAATATCAATTTTTATGGTTTGAACTCACATCCTCGAATGTAGATTTTTGGTGAAAAATTGTTTTTACAATCATTTCTATGATTTGTCACTTTTAAATACAAAGGTTTCTATACTGATAGTAATACTCAAAATCTTTCACAAAAATGATTTCAGCATTACTTTTAATACAAAGCTCATTTTTAAAACTATTTTCAGTCTATTAGTGTATAAAAACCTTTATCTCATTCGTATGAGAAATCAAACTAAACGACTTAGCAAAACAAGTGGTATGAAATGCTTGCGTTTACTTCGTCGGTTAGTTTTTGGACTTGTTCGATTGAAATATAGGGACAATTTTCGAGTGGAAATCTGCAATTTGTTCATAAATATTTAAGTTAAGCCAGTGATTATAGGACATGAGGCTAAACTCATTTATTTACTAGCCTAGTGTAATTTACACTTTTTATTTATCAATGGTGATCATTTTATGGTTTAGACTAGCAATATGCGATATCTCTTTGTCCACGTGGGGACTGTACCTCAATTTATGGAGTTTCGTCTCATTTTTATGGGCAAACGACCCCTGATCTTTTGATCATTCATGGAGCAATCGGCTCAATGAGTTGGTACATGGGGCATATCTTTCTAGGTGCGTCGATGTTCGGGTCATTAGTCCCCAAGGGGTTACCCGTATTTTTATGGGTTAGCAACCCATGGGACAGTGTCCCATTTGTGATAGGCCTCCCCCTTTTGTGTTTTCTTGATTTCTAATAATTGATTTCTAGAATTTGTTTTTCACCAATTTTTGCTTGCATTGATAAGTTCTATCAATATTTTTGGTTTGGTGAATAAGTTAAAGAATATGATATATTTTTTGGTGATTTGAGAAAGTTTGAGATATTGTATGATTTTTGTTGTTATCATATGTATTTGTCATATCTCTTATCACATCTCCCTTTATATGGTAACTACGGTTAAACTGATTAGTTTATTATTTTTCTTTTTAAATAATACTCGCGTCAAATCGAGGTGTCACAAGTGCTTCCACTTGACTTCTTAGCAGGGACCATCTTCTGACTTTTGGCTAACTACTTTAGCTTAGTAGTTTTTGCTTTTATACATTAGAGATAAAGACACTTTGATGTATACATATTATTTTGTCTGGCACTTGTACCTATTCTTTTGTGATGTAGTGGATCTTATAGGACAACTACTTTGATGTACACTTCTATGTGTTATATTCATATGTGTTTCCACCTTAGTGATATGAATATCTGTGACTTATTTGTGTTATGCTTATTTTACATTTGTTTCTGAAGATCACACAGCCACTATGTACTAATTTTGAGTTTGTAATTGATGTGTCAGATCTTCTCTTGAAATGAAATGCATGTAATACTATCTGACATATCGGTACTCGCACAAAGCAATTAGACAGATGGTCGCTCCTCAACTGCCTTACTCTTTATGCCAGTCGACGGCATTACTCTGTAATGTCCTTGGCTAGTGTGAGTACAGAGGTGGGGCATTATAGCTTGGTATCAAAGCCAAATTTCAAAACAATGTAGAATAATCTAGCAAGGATCATTGTCTGAAGTCATTCTTAGGAATCGTGCCTTAGGATTTAATCTGAGTCTTATGGCCCATTTTATTCTATTTTCTTTTTTGATGCCTTGTTTTATCAATCAAGTTTGTTTGATATTCATTCTGAGAATAACCTTTTTCCTCTTCTTTCTTTCTTAAAGAAGAGAAATGTTTAGACCAGGCCATCCTAACACCGGTCAATCCAATGCTACTCCTTAGGATGGTGTATTCATATCTGCCCAACAGCTTTTAGATCTTGTAAAGAATGCCCAAGCTTCCGGAGCCATTCCAGAGCCTACTCATCTGAAATTCGGGATTGCACGCTTATGCAGTGATTATACCAATTTAGGTGGAAGCCCGATCAATGGTTCCGAAAGCGTTATAGAAGTCCAAGCTTGGCTTAGAACATGCGATTGCATCTTTTCTCGCATGAATCTTGTGGATCTACATCGATTCTATGTGGCTTCTAGCATGCTCCAGGAGAGAGCATTAGATTGGTATGAGCTTTTGATTTTGAAAATTATTGAAGCGGATCTTACTTGGGAGCAATTCCAAGAAAGATTCGAGTTGATGTTTGTGCCGGTAGCTGAAAAAGTAACTTTAGCTCGATGTTTTATCAACCTTATTCAAGGTGAATCTTCTGTGACGGATAATGTTGCATCTTTTGAATCGCTCTCTAAATATGGGGCCGAGTATATTAATAACCCATTGAAGAAAAATCAGAGGTTTGTCTATGGGTTGAATAAGAACCTCAAATAGGCTTTACTTCTGAAAATAGAAGTTTCATTCGATCAACTTATATATATTGGTCTTTGACTTGAAGAGCCCGGTAAAGAAAATGATGTTGAAGTTGTGGGTGCCAAACAGAACTTCAACAACAATAGGAAGAGGCCTATTAAGTTCAAGCCTAATCCCAACAAGAAAGAAAAGCAAGCAACTTCATTAGCAAAGACTCCTACCCCTAATCATGGAGAATGCTACAGTTGTGGTTATAAGGACCATTATGCAAATAGGTGTTTGAAACCCCTTTATTGCGCCTATTACAAAAGTTCGGGTCATCAAATATCTTCATGTCCCAAACTTCAAAGCAAGAAAGAGGAAAAGTTAAATGTTGTGCAAGCCCCTAGTAACACTTCTCTTGGTCAAGGTATTTCTCATTCTATCCTTGCTGGCATTATTATATTTCATGACCATCCTATTCGAGTTCTTTTTGATACGGGTGCATCTCACTCTTTTATATTAAAGGAACTTGCTGATACTTTTTCTTTAAATGTTATGGGAATGTTGACTTCACTGAGAATGGTGAATCCGAATGGTGGATCCACATCACTCAGTTTACTTTGTAATGATGTCGAGATTATTTTATGTAATTATGCTTTCCGAGCCGATTTGCATGTTATGCGTTACCTAGGTTTCGGAATGAATTTGGGAATGGATTGGCTTAACCATTATGAAGCCCACATCCTATGTCCCAAGAGGACTATCCATCTTCGACATCCTCAATCTGTTAATCAGATTTATGTTGTTCTTAAATATTCAGATTCCAATTCGGTTGCGTCCTTATATTCTCTAAATCCACATGATGAAGATAATGATGACAAGGAAGATGTCATTTCCCTCATTCACATTGTTCGTTAATTTCCTTATATATTTGAGCCCGTGTTAGGATTACCACCTAAGCGAGAAATCGAGTTCAGAATTAATCTAATCCATGGAGCTCTACCTGTCACTCATCCTCCTTATCGTATGTCTAATAAGAAAAATGAGGAGATGCGTAAACAATTATCCGAATTAGAAGGAAAATAGTTTATTCATTCTAGTTCCTCTCCATGGGAGCTTCAGCTATCTTTGTGAAGAAATCCGATGGTACACGTAGGCTTTGTGTTGACTATCGCAAGCTTAATGATCTTACCATCAAGAGAAAATATCCCTTACCTTGGATTGATGATCGCTTCGATCAACTTTGTGGTACTAGAGTCTTTTCAAAGTTAGACTTGGCAACTGGTTTTCATCAGCTAAGTATTGCAGAGGATAACATTCCTTTGACATTATTTCGTACTCATTATGGATATTACGAATGGCTTGTTAAGCCATTTGGTTTAACAAATGCTCCAGCTTATTTCATTGATCTTATAAACCGAGTTTTCAAAGACTTCCTCGATTGATTTGTTCTCATCTTTATAGATGATATTCTTGTTTATTCTAAAACCGAGGAAGAGCATGAAAAACATCTTCGGATTATATTGAAAACTCTTAGGAGCAATCAATTAAAAACAAAATTTTCTAAGTGCCACTTTTGGCAATCCCGTGTGAAATATTTAGGACATATTATTTCTGAATCCGGAATTTCTATGGACCCTTCAAAGATTGAGGTGATTCAAAATTGGAAGAGACTAGAGAGTGTGATGAAATTCATAGCTTTCTTGGATTGACGGGCTATTACCATCGGTTCATAAAAGACTTTTCTAAAATTTCCATACCTCTCACTAGTTTGACTAAGAAGGGAGTTAATACATTTGGTTGGACAAATGTGAAACTGTATTTTATAAATTAAAAGAACTCCTTTCGATGCTCCTATTCTTGTGATTTCCAAAGGAAACCAAGACTTGATTGTTTATATCGATGCTAGTCGTGTTGGTTTGGGAGTCATTCTCATGCAAAGGGAACGTGTTATCGCTTATGCTTCTAGGCAATTAAAGCCTGCCGAGAGTATGTATGCCACTCATGATTTAGAGCTCGTGGCCATAGTTTTTGCCCTTAGAATTTGGCGTCATTATCTTTTGGGAGAGAAATTTGTTCTCTACACCGATCATAAATCTTTGAAGTTTTTATTTTCTCAAAAGGAACTTAATTTGCGTCAACAAGGTTGGCATGAATTACTTGCATCTTATGAACTTGATATTCTTTGTACTCCTGGAAAAGGGAATCGTGTTGTCGATGCCCTTAGTCGTAAGCAACAAGCAGTTGTTTTTATGATGATATCCGATTGGAATGATCTAGATACTTTGTCCACTTGTGAGATTCGAGATCATGAATCTGATTCATGTTTATCTCTTGTTTTATGTATCCTTGAAACTCATCCTTCTCTTTTAGACCGCATTCTTGAAGATCAAAACATCGTCCTGAATTGGCTCATCTTAGCCAAAAGTTGTAGGGATAAAAATAAGATTGATGGTATAAAAGACTTTGATATTGATGCTTGCGGTGGTATTCAAAAATTTGGTAGACTTATTGTGCCAAATATTAGTGATCTTCGTAAAGACATTTTAGAAGATTCTCATTGTTCTAAATTTACCATTCATCCCAGTAGTAGTAAAATTTATGCGGACATGAAACGACATTATTATTTGGACTGAATGAAATCTGATATTGCTAACTTTATTAAGCGTTGCATGACTTGCCAACTCTTAAAGGCCGAGCACTAAAGGCCCAGTGGGTTATTGCAACCTTTGGACATTCCAATTTGGAAGTGGGATCAAGTCTCCATCGAATTTATTGACGGTCTTCCCCGTTCTCGTTTAGGTCACAACAGTTAATGGGTGATAATAGATAGACTTGCAAAATCCTCCCATTTTATTCCCGTCCGGTCCATTCGGACCGTACCTTTTTGGGCCAAACTTTTTGTTAAAGAAATTGTTAAATTACATGGTGTTCCTACTTCTATTTTTAGCGACCATGATCCATTGTTTACTAGTAGATTTTGGAAAGGTCTTCAAAAAGCTTTGGGAACGAAGATTAAATTTAGCACGCTTATCATCCTTAGTCCGATGGACAAACCGAGCATGTGAATCAAACTCTTGAAGAACTTCTTCATGCATATGTTCTTGATTTTGGTGGAAGTTGGGAAGATCATATTTATCTTGTTGAGTTTTTCTATAATAATAGCTTCCAATCTAGTATTGATATGGCACCTTTTGAGGCATTCTATGGTAGGCCATGCCAATCTCCTTCGTGCTGGCTTGAAGCCGATGAGAAGCTGGTTTAAGGTCCAGATTTTATTTCATGATGCCACAGAAAAGTTTGACCTTATTCGTCATAGGATGAAAGAAGCTCAAAGTAGACAAAAATCCCACGTCGATAACCGAAGGAATTTGTAATTTTCTGTGGAAGATTTGGTATTCATTCATGTTTCACCAGTGAAGGGTGTAGTGCATTTCAGTCGATCAGAAAAATTAGCACATCGATATATTGGCCTATTTCCCATCACCGAATGCATTGGTTCCATGGCCTATCACCTTGTATTACCGTCTAAATTTTCTGCTATTCATGATGTATTCCACGCCTCTCAACAATGAAAATGCCTTAGAGATTCCAATTCTATTCTTGAGTACGGTGTTATTGAAGAAATTGAAGTTTCACCTAATTTGACTTATGAGAAACATCCTATTTGTATCATTGTTATAGGGTTAAATGCCTTTGAAATAAAATGTTTCGATTGTGAAAGTTTAATGGTCTGCAAATCCTAAATATTTTTCTTGGGAATACAAAGAATTCATCGAGCGAACACATCCGGACGTACTCTCTCGTGCTCCTAAAGGTGAACGTCTCGCTTTAAAATTATCTTTTGTGTTGTTATACCTTAGAGTGGTTGTTAATCTTTATTTTCTTCTTAAGTATTGCGAGGAAGCAATTTCTTTAAGGAGGGGAGTCTATAACAACCCCTATATTTACGATTATACATTTAAATGTTTAATTTAAATATAGCATCGTTAGTTGAATTTAAAGTCCGAAATGTGACATTTTGTAAACGCTCGAATCTGGACTCAGGACCACTTCCATTGAGTCCAAAACGGCGTTTGTGACCTTTTTGAGTATAAACATCGATATGTTTGGAGTTGATTAGAATTTCTATATTTCTTTTGAGGCTTTGGGTTTGGGTTTCAGCTCACTAACCCAACAAGAGAACCCAACTCCTCTACCTTATAACTCCCACTCCACTCCTATTCATTCATTCATAACATTTCCTAACTCTCTAGCAAAAGGAAAAATGGAGGAAAAGAGAAGAGATTAAAAATTCCTAAGCCCTAGTTCTCTTAGGAAATTCAAGTTCTAGATCTAAAATCAAAGAGAAGCTTAGGTAAGCATCCTCTTCATCTTCTCCGTCTCAATCTATTTTCAATTTTCAGAAATTCCTATAACCTAAATTAGGAAAAACTTCACCTTTGATAATTGATTGAAGATTCTAGAGGTGCATTGAAGAGGAATTGGTCTTGCTTTATGTTAAAGCTTCTCATTCATTTTCTTTGAGTTTTAAAGGTGAGTTCTTGAACTCACATTTATGCCTATACCTTTCATTGTTGTTAGGTATGAATTCATAACATCTATTTCATGTTCAATTGATTTTTATATGAATTGATTTGGTGAATTTTCCAAATTTGGTATTTTGAAGCCAATACCTTTAAAGAACCTATCTGGGATGTTTGGCCATGTTTTGGTGGTGTATCGAAGAGCCTATAAGGCTGGGTTGTCGATGGGCATAAATCCCTAGCGTAATCGCTCATTCAATCGCTTTGGGTTTGGGTTTTTACCATTTTTAGGCTTGGCTGGTTTTGCCTAGCAGAAAAATCCAAAGTATGGATGAAAAAAAAGAAAAAAAATAACAAATGCAAAAAAAAGGGCAGAGACAAAAATCCAGATGTCTGCTTAAACTCAATATGACGTCTTGTCCCGTGCAATTTTGCCTATTTTGGCTAATTTTTGGGTGGATTTCCAATTTTTATCGATTTTTGTTGATCCGGTTAGTTGTTGTCAATTATTATCGACTTTGATGACTTTATTTATGGATTTTTGG
This sequence comes from Allium cepa, assembly GCA_030765085.1. Taxonomy (NCBI): domain Eukaryota; kingdom Viridiplantae; phylum Streptophyta; class Magnoliopsida; order Asparagales; family Amaryllidaceae; genus Allium; species Allium cepa. Next base: position 842,635 of record JASFAV010000025.1, on the reverse strand, counting down.
GAATATCCATTTGATTGGATTTGATATCGAGTTTTATGGTTTGAATTCACATCGTCGAATGTGGATTTTTGGTGATAAATTGATTTTACAATCATTTATGTGATTTTTCACTTTTAAATACAAAGGTTTCTATAGTAGTAAATACTCAATCTCTTTCGCAAAAATGATTTCAACTTTACTTTTAATACAAAGCCCGTTTTTTAAACCGTTTTCCAATCTATTAGTATATACAAACATTTATCTCATTCGTATGAGAAATCTAATTAAACGACTTAGAAAAACAAATGGTATGAAACGCTTGCATTTACTTCGTCGGTTAATTTTGAGACTTGTTCGATTGAAATCTCGTGACAATTTTCGAATGGAAATCTATGATCTGTTCGTAAATATTTAAGTTGAGCCAGTGGTTATGGGACATGAAGCTAAACTCATTTATTTACTAGCCTAATGTAAGTTACACTTCTAATTGATTAATGGTGATCATTTTATGGTCTAGACAATTGATATGCGATGTCTCTTTGTCTCGTGTTTATAGGCTAAGGACCCATGGTCTTTTGACCGTTCATGGAGCAATCAGCTCAATGAGTTGGTGCATGTGGCTTATCTTTCTAGGTGCATCGATGTTCGGCTTAATAAGTATGCGCATGGGGCGTATCTATTTAGGAGTGTCGATGTTTGGCTGTGCATGGAGCATATCTTTCTAGACGCGCCAATGTTCGGCTCATTAGTCCCCGGGGGGGACTGTACCCCATAATTTTATGGGTTAGCGACCCATGGGATATTCACGTTTATGATAGGCCTCCTCCTTTATGTTTTCTGGATTTCTAATTATTGATTTCTAGGATTTACACCAATTTTTGCGAATTGTATTGATAAGTTCTATCAATATTTGTGGCTTAGTGAATAAGTTAAAGAATATGATATTCTTTTTGGCGATTTGAGAAAGTTTGAGATATTATATGATTTTTGTTGTTATCATATGTATTTTTCATATCTCTTGTCCTATCTCATTTTATATGATAATTATAGCTAAACTGATCCGTTTATTATTTTTCCTTTTAAATAATACTCGCGTTAGACTGAGGTGTTACAAGTGCTTCCACTTGACTTCTTAGTAGGGACTAGCTTCTGAATTTTGGCTAACTACTTTAGCTTAGTAGTTTTTGCTTTTATACATTCAAGATAGAGACTCCTTGATGTATACATATTCTTTTGTGATGTAGTGGATCTTGTAGGACCACTACTTTGATGTACACTTGTAACGATCCAGAATTTCAGTCATTTGAAATTCATATATTTAATTGATTTTAAATATTCACAAGTTAAATTTATAAGCTGAACAAATAATATTTTGAATATAATGACTTAATTGGATAATTAAATTGTTAATTTAATATTTGAAATTGTAGAAATAATTTGGAAATTGGATTTAATGTGAATGAAAATGATTTATAAAATTGAATTAAATCATATTTGAATTAGAATGATGTTAGAGAACTTTTAAAGTCGAATTAAAAGTTAAGTTGTAAAAATTGAATATTTTAATATTTAATTGACGAGTAAAAATAGCCATTTTTCAAACAGTCTCGGATTTCGACGAAACCAGTTTCATCGGATCCATAATGTTATATTATTGTAAGATTTCAAATTTCGTATCAATCGGATTTATGATTTGCCTGGGGCAAGCTAAAACGCGTAGAAATTCATTTAAGTGAATTTTAAATAGTCGATTCAAAAACCTATCTTTCAAATACGATCGAATTGGCTCCCGATATATATTCCATTGCTTTCGAAATAGGGGTAAAACATTATAAACGTCAGGAGGCATGCTTCGTTTCGAGTTTGGAAAAAAATCGGATGAATAGTGTCATGTAATTTTCTATAAAAGTTCGTTATTTTGTTTCATTTGCAAACAAACCCTAGGGTTTCATAGCCGCCAACCTAAACAATTTCAATGGCCAAAAAATTTTGATTTTCTCCCTTTGATTTCTTCAAATCCGTTAGCAATTAACAAAAACTTTCAACTACAAAAACGAAGACCGCATCGAGATCTATAACTTCAACGTCTACGATTGGATTTCACGTAACGATCGACCTGAATCTTGATGCAACGGTCGTACATTTCGACGTGAATTTCGAGACATAGACGAAGCTGAGCATCATGGCATTTGGGGCAGTGATGGAGTAGGCCATGGGCTTCAATTTGGTGGTCGTTGATCGTCGTATATGTCGACGTGGTGGGCGCGACCAGTAAATGATAGTTGACGGCAATGGGTTGTCTCGTACACGAATTACCTGATGAGAAGAAGAAATAGAAACGATGGCTCTGATGTGTGGAAGCAAAAATCAACTGCCAGATTTAAAAGGTTATAAAAAAAAGAAATTGTAAATTATGATATTAAAAATCGTATAAACTTTAAAACACCATAACTTTTTCATACGATGTCCATTTCGCACGAAACGAATTGCGTTGGGTTCGTATGGGTGAACATTATGCAATGAATCTAGTTTGGAGTTGATTGGAGCTAGTGGGAATTTTGGATAAAATTAAACGCTCGTTTAATTTTATTCGGAATAAAACACAAAAACTGCTTTCGAAACCAATGTGAGTAAAATTCACTCTTTCTGACTCACTAATATTTTTATATAAGTGAGAATAAATATTATTTATGATGATTGATAATTTTTTGGATGATATATGATATATTATTTATTTATTGATTGGTATTTGGATATATGTACCTGCCTAGTGGAGCAGATGACCCTATGCGTTCCTGTGTATGAGCGGATGACCCTTTGTACGCGCGTCTGCCTCGAAGCGGAGATTGTACACATATTGTAAAATGTATATTTGTTGCAGATGAGAGGTTGGAGGGATCCAACTGGATTCCTCAAAAATATTGATTTATTTATAGATATTATGATATATTCTATTATCATATTGATATATGATGTTTTGGATGATGTGATTGATGTATTTGGTGCTGTTGCAGCATTGGGCCCATTATTGGAAATTTAAAAATGTTTAAGTGATGATTTTCAAATGAAAAAAGGATTTTAAGCGATTTGAAAATATATGATTTGATTTTATAAAGGAAGGAAACTATTTTAAATAAATAAAGGTTATAATTTTTATCGTTATAAAAATTATGATATTTGTGAAATATAATTGAAATTGTGGTTTTTGAGAAATATAGTTTAAATGGTGATTTTTGAATATATTATAAAAGGTTTATATATAAGATTTATAAATTGGGATTTTTATAAATCGAAATGATGAAATTGTAAAGGAGATTTTTGAATGTTAAAATGAAGTTATAAATGGGATTTATTACTAAATAAGATCTACAGATTTATAATTGTGAAGTTATAAGACGAATGATTTTGTAAATAAAGAGATTTATAAGTAATTTACTTATAAATTGGATTTGGCATATAAATGGAATTGGTTAATAAAGTAAATTTATAAATTGAAGTTTTTATAAAATATATAAATTTGAATTTATAAACATTGTTTTATAAGTCCGAAATAAATTGAATTTGATAAATTAAATATAGAAGTTTATTAAAGGAGATATATTCGTGATTTTGGACAGCGAATTATCCTTTAAATTAAATGTCGTAATAATAAAGAATTTGGTTGGGAACTATATCCACGATTTTGGACAGCGAGTTATCCTTTAAATAAAATGTGTAAAAGTATTGGATTTGGTAAACGATTTATATACACAATTTTCGACAGTGGATTATCCTTTAAATAAAATGTGTAGAAGTATTGGATTTGGTAAATGATTTATATTCATGATTTTGGATGGTGAATAATATATTAAATAAATGTTTTGGGAGGTGATATTTTAAATGGAATAAAATGTCTTAAAGATGGTTTTAAAGGTGTTAAGTATCGAATACATAGATTTCAACATTCATTGTTGAAATAGAAGTTTTTGAAAAATAAGGAAATGATGGACTATAACACTGTTGTTATAGTAAATGATTTTCGAAAGAAAATATTTTGTATAGTATATGGGGTTTATATTTCTATCTTATTTTCGAATCCCTACACTAGTGATTTTGGATTGTCGTAACGATGTTTTACGCAACATTCATTTTAACCCAAATAAAAGTGTTTTAAAAGTACGTTTTCCTTATAGAATAAAATATATACTTAATCGTGATTTAAGTATATACAATATTTTCTAAGTGTTAAAAATATAACTGATTTGTGAATTACTTATTTTTAAATAAGTATTTGGAAATGTTTTCCAAGATTGAAATATTGAAATGGTTTTGAGATTATATCTTTTTAAAGACAAATTGAAGTGAACATTTGGCAAATGGTTTAATTAATAAAAGATTAATTAAAAGGGCCTAGTGATTGTTATGGTGCTGAATATTTGTTTGTTTGTTTTGATAGTTAAATAACTGACTATCAAACTTGGCCAAATTATCCGCTATGCTTTGTTTGTTGTTGCATATTATCGGCAATTGTGAGGACATATTATTATAACTGTTCAGGCTGATAACTATTGATTGATTGTTGAACTCTGATTGATGTATGTACGTACAGTTTCTATTTTGTAAAGATCATTGATATGATATTATATATTCTCCTCTGCGATGTGAGATTCTATATTTTTCTCCTTGATTCTATCTTTTCTCTTTCTTCTCTTCTCTTATTCTCTCTTCTTTTCTTTCTCTTGACTTTCCGCCAATCGGTGCTTTTTGGGTCGGACATGTGTGGTTTATTGTCGATTCAAAGGTTACGGATTTGCGGGTCATCACAGTTGGTATCAGAGCTTAGATTTTGTATATTCCTAAGCTTTGATGTGTACTCAGTATAGATAGGGACAGTAGCATCCTAGATTGAGTTGAGTGTATTTTATATATAAGCGCGTATTTGTTAGTGAATATAAAATGTTTTATATTGTGTTTACTTATCCGTTGAGTTGTTTGTGAATTCTGGTCGGTATGTGGGATGCCATGTTATCGATAGGGATTTCCAAACATTTAAACGAGGCAAGTCGACATAGTATTATTTTAAATTGGGTAAATGAAATAATTTTACCTTAATTATATTTTATATATAAAAGAAATGATCTTTCAAAATTATTAAAGTGTATATAAATTGAATGGTTGGTTGCTTGAAAATGTAAACATATATAAGTCAATAAAAGCTGTTTGAATAATCTAAACAAAAACAACAATTGTAGAAGAATAAATTATATAAGCAAATGAATTATAGAGTATGGAATTATAATTAAAGTGATTTACAATTGCGAAATAATCTTATATATAAGAAGTGAAGCTATATGAAGATATTTATAAATATGAGTTATAAATAAAAATGAATTTAAACTAAAAATTTGAAAATTGGGATCCCATTTTTTGGAAGTTATTTTTCAAAAGTTAAAGAGATTATATTGTTATAAATCTAAATAAGATAAAGGAATTTGAAATAATCTTATTTAAGTAAAGAAAAATAGTGAAATTATATAAGTAAAAGATTTTTAAATATGCTTTATGAATAAAAAGAAATTTTTAAAAGAATATAAAGCACTGAATTCACTACTATTGCTGGGAAATAATAAGGGTGATGATTGTAGCATCATCAGTATCATTTTCGAGTTTGTGTGATGGATTTGCTACCAAAGTAAATTAAAATTGAAGTTTTGTTGTGATAAACAAATTTGATTTAAAATCCAAGTTAAAATTGATAAATATAAGTAAAATAAGTTTTTGACTTATAATATGAAGTAAGAATTTACTTTAGTAAAGTTGAAATAAATGTGAGTTAGCATAATTAAATATATGATTTGAAATTTAACTAAAGGAAAGTTAATAAAGTGAATTGGATTTGAAATAATAAAGAACGAGTTTAGAGAATGAAAGCGAACTTAGATAGATGTTCATGGAGTTATGAGTAAATAAGTTATATAACTTATTAAATGAGAAAAGGTAAGTAAAACCAATTGTTAAAATGGTCAAACAATTTTGTTAAGCAAAGTGTAATCTAAATTTGAATAGTGAGATGAAACTTGACCTTAGTAAAAGGTTAATGAAATGAATTAGAGATGAACTTAAGTCGTATAATGAAAGTAAATGTAAATGAAGATGAAATGAAACATAACTTAAGTAATGTTGAATAAAGTTGATTTTGGTATCGAAGTAAATTAATAAAGTGAAATAAAATGAATATGAACTTGAGGTGTATTATGAAATTCAAATTTAATTGCAAAAGTGAATTAGGGAATAAACATGGATTAGAAAATGTTATTGTTAGGAATTGAATAAAACTGAAGTTAAGAAGTTGTGAATTGAATAATTGAATGAAAGTCAATTGAATGCTAAACCAATTTGAAATTAAATGTGTTGAATTAAATTGAATGAATGTAAAGTAAATAATTTTGATTATGTTGGTTATGCATTGGTTGTTAGATGGTTGTTAGTTGATTATATAAAAAAATTCATATGGAATTGAATTAATAAAATTGAAAGCTAAATAATTGAATTTGAATATGAATGAATGCTAGTAAATCCAATGTTAATGAATCAAATATGATTAAACTGAAAATCAATTCAGTAAATATTAATGAGAAGTGAAAGTGTATTGATTTGGTTTTGGATTAACCGGATGTAGATTTTGGTTTGTTGGATGATAGTTGTTTATTGATTGGATTTGTTGCTTTTGTTGCATTTTCTATATTGGCATATGTAGTAGTTGTGTTGATATATTTTGTATATTCATATAATTTTCATATATACATGTTAATCATTTGTTGTTGAGTGTTTAGTAGGTGCGGAAGGCGCTTCCTTCGCTTTTGGAGCTTGCTTTCGTGCTATATTAGCCGTATATGCTCTCTAATAATATATAAGGTACATATCTCGGATTACATATCGTACTTTTACACTTTTTTCCCTTCGGGATGCCTCACTCTTGATGATGAGATGTATATTTATGATATATATATTGCTATTTTTTTCGGATCGAGCCACGCAAATGAGACTATGGCGAATTTTTTTGAAAATTTAAAGTGTTAGAATTTTTTGGGAAAATTGGAAAAAAATTATGAAGACTAAATGTTGATATTGAGTTATAATGTTAAATGATATTAGTTGGTTTTGAAGATAAATAAGAATGGACTTGAAAACTTAGTAAAGTTTTATAAGAAGTTAAACTAATGGATTTTGGGAAAAGCTAAAATGTTTAAATAGATTTGATATAGTAAATTGTTTTGAAAAGTTAATTGATTTAGTGACTTTTCTTACTTAGTAATTTCGAGGACGAAATTCTTTTAAGTAGGGGAGAATGTAACGACCCAGAATTTCAGTCATTTGAAATTCGTATATTTAATTGATTTTAAATATTCACATGTTAAATTTATAAGCTGAATAAATAATATTTCGAATATAATGACTTAGTTGGATAATTAAATTGTTAATTTAATATTTGAAATTGGAGAAATAATTTGGAAATTGGATTTAATGTGAATGAAAATAATTTATAAAATTGAATCAAATCATATTTGAATTAGAATGATGCTAGATAACTTTTAAAGTCGAATTAAAAGTTAAATTGTAAAAATTGAATATTTTAATATTTAATTGATGAGTAAAAATAGTCATTTTTCAAACAGTCTCGGCTTTTGACGAAAATAGTTTGATCGGATCCATAACGTTATATTATTGCAAGATTTCAAATTTCGTATCAATCGAATTTACGGTTTGTCCCGGGGAAGCTAAAAAGCGTAGAAATTCGTTTAAGTGAATTTTAAATTTAAAATAGTCGATTCGAAAACCTATCTTTCAAATATGATCGAATTGGCTCCCGATATATATTCCATTGCGTTTGGATTAGGGGTAAAACATTATAAACACCAGGCGGCAAACTTCGTTTCGAGTTCAGAAAAAAATCGGATGAATAGTGTCATGTAATTTTCTATAAAAGGACGTTATTTCATTTCATTTGCAAACAAACCCTAGGGTTTCATAGCCGCCGGCCTAAACAATTTCAATGGCCGAAAACTTTTGATTTTCTCCCTTCGATTTCTTCAAATCCGTTAGCAGTTAACAAAAACTTTCAACTACAAAAACGAAGACCGTATCGAGATCTATAACTTCAACGGCTATGATTGGATTTCACATAACGGATTGACCTGAATCTCGGTGTAAAGGTCATACGTTTCGGTGCGAATTTCAAGACATAGATGAAGCCGAGCATCATAGCATTTGGGGCGGTGATGGAGTAGGCCATGGGCTTCAATTTGGTGGTCGTTGATCGTCGTACATGTCGACGTGCTGGGCGCGGCCAGTAAATGATAGTCGACGACAATGGGTTGTCTCGTACGCGAATTACCCGATGAGAAGAAGAAATCGAAACGGCGGCTCTGATGTGTGGAAGCAAAAATCAAACGGCCAGATTTAAAAGGTTATAAAAAAAATATAAAAGAAATTGTAAATTATTATATTAAAAATCGTATAAACTTTAAAACACCGTAACTTTTTCATACGAAGTCCGTTTCATGCGAAACGAATTGCTTGGCTTCATATGGACGAACACTGCGCAATGGAGCTAGTTTGGAGTTGATTAGAGCGAGTGGGAATTTTGGGTAAAATTAAACGCTCGTTTAATTTTATTCAGAATAAAACACTGAAACTGCTTTCGAAACCAATGTGAGTAAAACTCACTCTTTCTGACTCACTGATATTGTTATATAAATGAGAATAAATATTATTTATGATGATTGATAATTGTTTGGATGATATATGATATATTATCTACATATAGATTGGTATTTGGATACATATACCTGCCTATGGAGCAGATGACCCTATACGTTCCCATGTATGAGCGGATGATCCTTTGTACGTGTGTCTTCCTCGAAGCGGATATTGTACACATATTCCAATATGTATATTTGTTGCAGATGACAGGTTGGAAGGATCCAACTAGATTTCTCAATAGTATTGATTTATTTACAGATATTATGATATATTCTGTTATTATATTGATATATGATGTTTTGGATGATGTGATTAATGTATTTGCTGCTGTTGGAGCATTGGGCCTATTTTTAGAAATTTAATAATGTTTAAGTGATGATTTTCAAATAAAAAAGGATTTTAAGCGATTTGAAAATATATAATTTAATTTGTTATAAAGGAAGGAAACTATTTTAAATAAATAAATGTTATAATTTTTATCGTTATAAAAATTATGATATTTGTGAAATATAATTGAAATTATGGTTTTTGAGAAATATAGTTTAAATGGTGATTTTTGAATTTATTATAAAAGGTTTATATATAAGATTTATAAAATTGGCTTTTTATAAATCGAAATGATGAAATTGTAAAGGAGATTTGTGAATGTTAAAATGAAGTTATAAATGGGTTTTATTAGTAAATAAGATCTACAGATTTATAATTGTGAAGTTATAAAAAGAATGATTTTGTAAATAAAGAGATTTATAAGTAATTTACTTATAAATTGGATTTGGCATATAAATGAGATAAATGGAATTGGTTAATAAAGTAGATTTGTAAATTGAAGTTTTTATAAAATATATAAATGTGAATTTATAAACATTATTTTATAAATCCGAAATCAATTGAATTTGATAAATTAAATATAGAAGTTTATTAAAGGAGATATATTCGGTATTTTGGACAGCGAATTATCCTTTAAATTAAATGTTGTAATAATAAAGAATTTGGTTGGGAATTATATTCACGATTTTGGATAGTGGGTTATCCTTTAAATAAAATGTGTATAGTATTTGATTTGGTAAACGATTTATATTCACGATTTATGACAGTGGATTATCCTTTAAATAAAATGTATAGAAGTAGTGGATTTGGTAAACGATTTATATTCACGATTTTGGCAGTGAACAATATATTAAAGAAATGTTTTGGGAAGTGATATTTCAAAATGGAATAAAATGTTTAAAGATGGTTTTAAAGGTGTTAAGTATCGAAGACATAGATTTCAACATTCATTGTTGAAATAGAAGTTTTTGATAAATAAGGAAATGATGGACTATAAAATTGTTGTCATAGTAAATGATTTTCGAAAGAAAATATTTTATATAGTATATGGGGTTTATATTTCTATCTTATTTTCGGATCCCTATACTAGTATTTTGGGTTGTCGTAACGATGTTTTACGCAACATTCGTTTTAACCCGAATAAAAGTGTTTTAAAAGTACGTTTTCCTTATAGAATAAAATATATACTTAATCGTGATTTAAGTATATACTGTATTTTCTAAGTGTTTAAAATATAATTGATTTGTGAATTACTTATTTTTAAATAAGTATTTGGAAATGTTTTCCAAGATTGAAATATTGAGATGGTTTTGAGATTATATCTTTTTAAAGATAAATTAAAGTGAACATTTGGAAAATGGTTTAATTAATAAAAGATTAATTAAAATGGCCTAGTGATTGTTATGGTGTTGAATATTTGTTTGTTTGTTTTGATAGTTAAATAACCGACTATCAAACTTGGCCAAATTTCTGTTCCTCGACTTGATGTGGTAACTATTTAGTCGTACACTTAGTACGTAGCCTTTTGTGTAGGCTTGAACATCATTTATGTTAAGGATGTCGATTCGTACAGTGCGGAGTATTACTCCAATCTACTGAGCTTCCTGCTTGGCCCGAAGGATAGCAAGTTGAAAGTTGGAGATGTGATAAGTCTGTGAAACTTAGTTTCTGTGTGAGGTTGAGAAACGCTTTTGCATTGTTGGTGCAAAGAGACCGGGATCAGATTTATCTGAAAACCACTTCGGACCAACGTATATGCGAAGATTGTGAAGGTTGCTTGTGATGATATTGATATTACGGATTTTCATAGTGGGGACTGCTTGTTGATCATTTGGGGTTAAAATCCCAATATACATCCAGTAGCAGTGGTTTCTTCATTATGAAATATCCAATGCAAGGACTATTCGCTACTAATCATAGGAATTTCCTGACCGGATGTGGTAGGAAACTACCTTCGGTTTGTCCTGTTCCTGGAAAACTTGTATGGATGTTTGTCTGATATTGCATTTCTATAGATTACATACATTGGTTTTTACAAACGTACATCAGTGGTGGCGGAGAAGGCAACTTCTCTTGGCTTAACACCCTCATTGAGACGTATGATCTTATGGGTTGTATTTTTGTGGAAGGCAATTAGCAGTCAACGGAAATGGCCGTGTGGCATTCAAAGTGATTGTGATTATGAAAGGTAATCGTTACCTCATCAGGTCTCATCAACCGGTAATGACCAAAATAGGGTTAGATGTAGTAAGGCTAAGTGGGTCATTCCCATTAGGATATGATCATCCTCTTCTAGATATACCTTTACACGCTATGACGTCGTGTATCTGATTATGTGGTTTGTATGCTTAGAGTGCCCTCAGTAAAGGTCGGTAACAACCGAAGGATGATATATTCAGTACCATCTAGTTATAGAGGTGGGCCGGTCTTGTGTTAGTGGAGGATCCTTTGTGATGGTCCTCGGTACGTTCTTCTAGAGATGTACTGTTGGAAGGTAGTACCTTCACCTGGTCATTTGTATGGAAATCCAAAACCCACTACAAGCTGCGATTTTGTTTGTAAAGGCGTAACGAATAGCCTCGAAATACTATATGGGTAACCATTTCGACTAGGATTAATATTATTTGTATATACTAGACAATAGTATAATATATGAGGATTTGATGTCAAAGAAATGTTTTAGTTATCGTAAGGTAAAAACATGTCCGTGTTTCTGTGTGGGCATGTCCTACGAGATACTTTTGTTTTGAAAACTATGGAAAAGTTTGGTAATTTAATAAATTTAGTTGAGTGTGTTTCTCACGCTGGTTTACCAGACTGATCCGGACGCTCTTCCCTTTCAATGCTCGGGTTAGACCGAATATATCTACAGGTTATGCTTTGGTGCTTTTGGAACTTCAGTAGGAGAGCTGGAGATCATTATTTTCGTATACACGTACTTATTTTGATTATCCAATGTGCTTTGTTTGTTGTTGCATATTATCGGCAATTGTGAGGACATGTTATTATAACTGTTCAGGCTGATGACTATTGATTGATTGTTGAACTCTGATGGATGTATGTATATGCAGTTTTAGTTTTGTAAAGATCATTGATATGATATTATATATTTTCCGCTGCGATGTGAGATTCTGTATTATTCTGTTTGATTCTATCTTTTCTCTTTGTTCTCTTCTCTTCTTCTCTCTTCTTTTCTTTCTCTTGACTTTCCGTCAGTCGGTACTTTTTGGGTCGGACATGTGTTGTTTATTGTCGATTCAAAAGGTATGGATTTGTGGGTCATCACAACACTTCTATGTTTTGTGTTCATATCTATTTTCGCCTTAGTGATATGAATATCTATGACTGATTTGTGTTATACTTATTTTATATTTATGTCCGAAGATCACATAGCCACTGTGTAGTAGTTTTGAGTTTGTAATGATGTGTTAGATTTCCTCTTGAAACGAAATGCATGTAATACTATCTAACATATCATTATTCGCACAAAGCAATTACACAGATGGTCGCTTCTCAATATCCTTATTCTTCGTGCCAGTCGACGCATTACTCTGTAGTGTCCTTGGCTAGTGCGAGTATAGAGGTGGGGCGGCACACAATGTGGTTAATTAAGAAAAATAAGGAAAGAAGAAGAAAACGAACACATAATCTCGCAGCGGAACGATAAAATATAATAATCAAATAAACTGCTTCATGAACTGTCTATTAGATTATTATATTTTATTGTTTCGCTACGAGATTCTATGTTTGTTTTCTTCTCCTTTCCTTATTTTTGTTAATTAACCCCATCGATTGTCTATATTCTGGATTCTTAAGTTGGACATGTGTGGATTATCGTCAATTTAAACCTTTCGAAATGTGGGTCGTCACAAAGTTGATGCATTGGAAGTGACAAACTCTTCAATAGTGAATTTGTCTCCACATATATAAAGGGTTTGCATCACGGTAAATGATAGTTAACTCAAAGCAAAGTCCCTAGTTAGAGTAGTATGATTAATAATAATTGTTATCGTTAAACCAAAGATTTTATGCTTAAACTAACCAAGTTGAATATGGACGATCTTGGAATTTTGACCAAAACCAAATTGTATAACCCTTAACATGGTATAGTTTTAACGAAGAGAATCGGTGTAAACAGTCATTACTATTGGTTACTGCTTATAATTGTAAAACTGGATTTCATCAAAAAGATGTGTAAGCGATAAATTCAGTCAAATTATTTCATCACAAGCTAAGTTGACGTGTTAACATCAGTATTTGAATTGTTTGATATAATTTTTTTACTAAATTTACACCTTTGAGTCGCAAAACTAAATGATGAATACTCTTAAAGCTACAAGATTCATTTGATTCATAATCGTTGTATTAATTAATATTTATGAAATATAAATTATTAATATTTGTTTGATTTTTTGAAAGCAATTAGAATTTAGTAAATATGTGTATATTAAAGCTATATATGCACATATCGATATGCAATATCGATAGAATTCTTAAATTGGATTTAAATCGACTAACTACTAGAATTTTGAAATATTTTGAGGCCCATGTTGCCTCTTTTATGACCAACCGGAATGAGAAGAGAAAGGGTTCAAATTTGATTTGTAAAGGAAAAAGAGTAACTAAAGGAAGACAAAAGATCTCTAGCCTTTAACTTATCTTTTATTACCTACTTAAAAATCAGATTCATTCATTTATTTTTTGCCACTCTTCTACTTCATGTTTCTATTGAAAATATATGATAAGGTGAGGGGATTTAATTAAGATTTAATGAGGAATTAAAGAGGGAAGGTTTTGAAGAAGGAATTGCTAAGCTTTCAATTAGTTATTCAAAACAAAATTCCTCTTCATTCACTGATTAATTCTCCTAATCACTCATTTTCTCCTATTCTACCCTCTCTCTCTCTCTCTCTACAATGGCGAAAAATTTCATGGCCTCCCACTAAAAAACAAGGCGGCTTAAGCGACGGCTAAAAGGAGACGCAGGCCATCGTTGACCGTCGCTATTTTGGTCGCCACCACACAGTAAAACGACGGCTTTGCGATGGTCCGTCACCAAAATAGCGACGGTTGGCGACGCCTAGTTGGGCATGTGGAAAATTAGTTAAAACATATATGGCGCCACACGCCATTACTAGCCTTTGCTAACCTGGAATAAATTTCTAGTTCCAACTCGGCCTTTCAATTAATCCGACCACATAACCAAATTCAAATCCCTTTCCAAAACATATATATCCAATTTCACAACCAATACCACTTCATCCATCATGTAATCTCACATATCACAAATAATCATATATATAGGATAACATATAAATTTACGGTGAAATTTCATCACCACCATATAAATATATCATACTAACCAAATGAAACCACCCAAATCCATCAAACAATGTAACCATACAACCAAATACCATCCATCAATCACATATATACACAAATGTTCACTAACCCATTAAAAAAACCAACCAACCAACATGTATAAAATATATACGCAAATGCAACTTGATTGGAAATCAAGATGATGAAAATCCAGCAGAAACACAAGCATACCTACTCATCGTCGTCGCTCCAACCGTCCTTTCCAGGCATAATGCCATGCTATGCTAAGTAGGCTGCAATATGCTCGTCCATTTGTTGCGCCAATGCGCTCTTCCACCAATTGTTTATCTCTTCCAGCAATTTTTCCATTTAAGCAATCTCCTCCTCGGCTTGGGATCTCATATAAGCCCTCTGGGATTAACGCCTTTGAAATAATCGATATTTAGTTACAATTTATGAACATTATGAATAATGTGAACAAAAATAGTAGATTAATTATGTGATTAATATTTATAATTAACTGTTGTACATTAGTTGCAATTTATTAATTTCAATTATTCAGCTTCCTTATGAATTTATAATTTGTTCACTTAAGTTTAAATTCATTTGCATGTGTGAATTTATATATTAGTATATGAAGAAATTTACCTCCTGATTTCCATAACTGTACAGCCTATTTCGCGAAGGCGGATTAATAATGACATCCATATTGAATATGCTTCAAGCGCTTCAATCGCTCAAAATCCAAGCGGCGACTTCAACAAATCAAGAAGCCCTGACTTTGAACGAAGAGGAACGAGGCAGCCGTTTTTTTAACTCAAAGGATTCAATGCCGAAGAAATAAAAAGAAAAGGGGGAATCGTTTCTTTGTTTGTCACTATGGGCCAGCATCTTCATTTTGTTTAGTGGTAATTTTAATTTGGGTCGGCATCTATAATTTACTTTGGGCTTTTAATTTTTAAAATTATGGTTTTATTGTTTTAGATTTTTTTTATTTGTAAACTTCTATAAAATTCTAGTAGTGTGACTAGGGGACGAACAATGGTGGTGTAGTTTGAGAATTTGCAACTCGATGGCTGAGTTGTGGCTGGGTTTTGAGCAGAGTGCGAGGTTAGTCGATAGCGGGTGTCACGAGTTTACGTGTGTAAGCGTATGACTACGTAATTTCTAGTAGAAACTTTGAGGGCAACACGTAGGCAGGGTTTTTCCGAAGCTAGGTAAATCTGTGTTTTTCTATTTCTGCTTTTATTAATCTGCTATTTATATGTGCTACAATTATTTTATATATTTCCGCATTAACTTCTTTAATTATTAGTATCACCCTATTTACCTCCCTTTTAGGGTGAAACTAATACTACAAGTGGTATCAGCACTAGGAATAAAAGCCAATTTTTACTTTAAAATTTGATTTTTCAAAAACAAATTTTTGTTTTAAATGCTTGAAATGGCTTCTTTTAATAATGACTTTGCTAAGGGTCAGTTCATAGTTTGACCACCATTGTTCAATGGTGAATGTGCTTACTGGAAAAATAGAATGAAAGTTTTCCAGAAAACCATTGATGGTTGGAATATTGTTGAGATTGGTTATAGGACACCAACTATAGTGGTAGATAATCAGGAAATAGATAAACCGATGGATCAATGGATAAATCTAGAAAATAAAATGTCGAATGCTAATGCTAAAGCTAAAGCTATGAATTCTATTATATGTTCATTGGATCAAATTGAATTTAATAGTGTTTCAAATTGTCTAACTGCGTAGGAAATCTGGCACACAGTTAAAGTGGCGTATGAAGGAACATCTTAAGTTAAGGAATCTCGTCTTACAATACTTAGTAGCAAATATGAGAAATAACAATGGCCAAAGAAAATGTTTAAGAATGTATGGACGACTTTCCAATGTTGTATACAAATCAAAAGCACTCAAAAAATCGTACAAAGAGTTGGAAATAGTCCGAAAAATTCTCAGAGTCCTTCCATGAAATTTTGAAGTCAAAGTCATTGTTATTCAAGAATCAAAGGAATTGAAACAGATTAAAGTCGAAGAACTTATTGGAAACCTCACCACTTATGAGCTAGAAATGAAATTAAAACGTGAAGGAGGTGATACTCGTAAGAAATCAATAGCTCTCAAAGGAATAACAGAAAGTGAAGATGATGATGATGGTGGTGGTGGTGAAGCTGAATTGGCACTACTAATAAAGAGATTTAAAAAGTGGAACCGAAAATATGGAAATCCAGTAAAAAATCATCAACTAAAGTGCAGAATCAACAAAGTTCTAGACAACTCAGAAAAACAAGAGATTATCTGCCACAAGTGTAACAAATTGGGACATTTCAAGCCAAATTGCCCTCAGAAACGACTCAGCTAAGGAAAGAAACAGAAAAGGAGTATTTTTGCAGCCACTTGGGATGAAAGTAATGAAGATGAAAATGAATCACTGGCTATGAAAGTGAAAAAGAAAATCTCTGTTTTTATGGAGAAATAACTAACAGTGATGATGACAAGCCAAGCAAGGTATGTTGGCAGGCTAAGGAACAACAACAATGGTATCTGAATTTTGGCTATTCCAGGCACATGGCAGGCAACAAATCAAAGTTCCTTAGCCTAGATAAGTGCAAAGATGGCAGAGTCACAATGGGTAACGATGACAAATGTAGAATTATCGGTGAAGGTAAAGTAGGTAACAGTAGGTTTACCTTAAATGACGTATTATATGTTGAAAATCTGCACCACAATTTGATTTCAATCAGCCAGCTATGTGATAAGGGAATGAATGTTATTTTTGACTCTGACTTGTGCAAAATCGTCGATCAATCATCAAAAGAAATATTGTTTTCAGGTAAAAGGAAAGGTAATATTTTTTTTTTAACTTTTGATGATTTTACTCTTTCAAAATGTCTAATAGCCAAGGATGTAGAAGTAAACTTATGGCACGGACGATTAGGATATGCTAGTATAAATCTGTTAAACAAAAAAAGACTTGGTAAGAGGTTTACCATCTCATGATTTCAAAATAGAAAGTCTATGTAAAGTATGTACTATGGGAAAAGTTAAAAAATCATCCTTTCACAAAGAACATTGTAAGTACTTCTAGAATCCTTGAACTTGTTCATATGGATCTGTTTGGACATAATGATATTACAAGTTTAGGTGGTAAGAAATATTGTTTTGTGTTGGTTGATGATTATTCAAGATATAAATGGGTATACTTCTTAGCTAAAAAATCAGAAACTTTCTCATACTTCACTAAATTCACAAAATTGGTTAAAAATGAAAAAGGAGCTTCTATCATTTCATTAAGAAGTGATCATGGTGGAGAATTTGAGAATTATGAATTTACAAAATTTTGTGATGAAAATGGATTTAAACATGAATTCTCTGCTCCATGTACTCCATAACAAAATGGGGGTAGTCGAGAGGATGAATCAAACATTGCAAGAGTTGGCTATGTCTATGATGAGTATGAACTACCTTTGTTCTTTTGGGAAGAGGCAGTAAATATAGCTTGTTATGTAATGAATATAATTACGATTATACCGATTCTTAACAAAACACCCTATGAGCTATGGTTCAAAAATAAACCAAATATTGCATACTTCAAAATTTTTGGGTGTCCGTGCTATACTCTCAATACAGGTGATCAATTTGGAAATTTTAAAGCAAAAGCTGACGAGGACATGTTTGTGGGATACTCTTCTAGAAGCATAGCTTATAGAGTTTACAACAAAAGGACAAAAAGAAATTTGGAGTCAATCAATGTGAAATTTGATGAAGGAATTGATGATCAAAAGAAGGAAATAATCAAAAGCAATGTTAAAGAGGAGAATGAAAAAGATGAAAGCGAAAAACCAATGGAAACCACAACCAAAAAAGAAGTTCGAAGAAATCTGGATCCAGTGAGATTGAAATTCAAGGCAGATCATCCTCCAGAATTTGTAATAGGAAATCCAATCACAGGTGTTCAAACTCATTCCTTCTTTAGAAATTTATGTGATTTGTGTCTACACAGTGGATTTATTTTAGAAATTGAACCCAAAGACATAAATATAGCTCTTAATGATGAAATTGGTTTATGTCTATGCAAGAAGAGCTAAATAAATTTGAGCGAAATGATGTTTTGACTCTAGCACCTAGACCTAATGATTATCTAGTCGTAGGAACAAATGGATTTAAAAATAAATATGATGAATCTGGAAATGTGATTAGGAATAAAGATAAGTTATTTGCTAAAGGTTATAATCAAATTGAAGGAATTGATTTTGATGAAACTTTTGCACCCGTAGAAAGACTAGAATCCATTAGGATATTGTTTGCTTTTACTTGTTATAAAGATATAAAGGATTTAAACTAAGGCTAGAATCCATTAGGAATTGAAGGAGTTAAAAGTGCTTTTCTTAATAGAATTTTGAAAGAAGATGCATTTTTTAACGGCCAGAAGGTTTTGAAAGTCATGAATACCCAAACCATGTACATAAACTTAAGAAAGCATTATATGGATTAAAACAAGCCCCTAGAGCTTTGTATGAATGTATTAGCACTTATCTCCTTAAAAATGGGTTCAAAAAGGGCTGTGTAGACACCATCCTATTTCTATTGCATGAAAAAGATGATCTTTGATTGTTCAAATATATGTTGAAGACATTATTTATGGTGCCACTAACAATTTGTTGCATGAAAAATTTTAAAAAGTTATGCAGGAGAAGTTTTAAATGAGCTTGGTTGGAGAGTTAAAATTCTTTTTAGGATTTCAAATCAAACAAAGCGATAAAGATACATTCATCTCTAAAACGAAATATATTAGGGAACTTGTCAACAAATTTGGATTGAAAGATGTTACACCTGCAAAAACCCCCATGAGCACAACAATTAAACTCAACAAGGATGAAAAAGGTAAGGCAGTTGATAAAAATCAATATCGAGGTATAATTGGATCACTTCTTTATCTTACCATTTCTGGACCTGACATCATATTTTCCATCTTCTTGTGTGCATGATTTCAATCTAATCCAAAAGAATCTCATTTAAAAACTGTTAAAAGAATTATAAGATATTTGTTGCACACACCACATTTTGCTCTTCGGTATCCAACTAATGATAACTTTCAATTAAAAGGATATTCAAATGTAAATTATGCTGGAAGTCTAGTTGATAGAAAAAGTACTAGTGGAACGTGTTATATGTTAGGACATTCGTTAGTTGCATGGTCAAGTAGAAAACAGAATTGCATTGCATTATCCACTACAGAGACAGAGTATATTGCTCTAAGTGGTTGCTCTGCTCAAATTTTATGGATGGTACAAACTTTGCATGACTATGATTTAAATTTTAAACGTGTACCACAAATGTGTGATAGCAAAAGTGCAATTGATCTCACAAATAATCCTGTACATCACTCACGGACAAAACATATAGATGTTAGATACCATTTTACTAAAGATCATATTTCCAGAGAAAATATCTACATAAATTTCATTTCAACCGATTCTCAATTGGCAGACCTTTTTACAAAACCTCTTCCAGAAAATAGTTTTTGTAAACTTCGTCCCAATTTAGGTGTTTTAGAAATTTGATTTAATTTTTTTGCCTATATTATCCAATCTGACTCCTTGTTGATTATTGAAAAGATAATAGTAAATGATAAAGTGATGAGTGTTAACATTAATCATACATTATGACTTGAGATAGTATATTTAGTAAATTTTTAAAAATTTAAATAAGATTTGTAACAATTTTTTATGGTTAAAAATTCCATGACCATCTCTATTTCTATCATATTTCTAACAACCATCACTCATCAAAATCTAATATAGTATGTCAAAATGTGGTAATTTTAACAGAAAATTATTCGTTTTCATTTTTTATTTTTTTAATAAAAACACCCAAAGTATTCACTCTCATTTAAAAGTCCTCACGGTTATGCATGGGTGAATTACTTGGAATATTTGTATATCTGCTTTCATGCTCATTTAAATGTCCTCACGATTATGCATTTATGGAACACATATCAAAATTAATTATTAAACAGACAAGTTGATTTTAATCCCATTTAAAGTCCTCATGGTTATGCATGGTTAGAAGATGCTTGATATTCATTTTTTTTATAAAAATTTGGAATACTACTAATCTCGTTTAAAAGTCCTAATAGATATACATGGTTAGTAGATATTCAACTTCCTAATATAAATATGCCACAAATAGACACAGCCATATGGTCTTACATCATCCCTATCGTTCTAAAGTGGAATATGTGCCTAACAGAGTATTTATGATTTTTATTTGATTTTTATTGAAATTTAATATTTATACTTGATTGGGTATTAATATTGTATCAATGTCTGTCACTTATGTCTATTTTTCTAACATTATTACTCTTTTGCTAATAACAAAAGAGGGAGAGAAAAGTTAAGATTTTGGCAAATAACTGTGAAATATTTTTATTTGCATATTTCCGTCCAGGTCCATTTGCATATTTTATTTTCATACATATATGAAGGGGTAGTTTTGTTGTAGAGAGCATTCAAATAGGAGGAGCAAACTGAATGATCAAATACATTTAATAAATTCAAAATCTTAAATATATGTTCGTTATCATCAAAAGGGGGAGATTGTTGAATATGCTAGTGTATGATTTTTATTTGATGATAATACACACACAAACACACACACATATATATTCATTAAATGTAATTTTTTAGTGTCCTATTTTATTTTTCACATAATTAAATAAATATTTGCTGAACAAAATAAATAACACCGAATTTAAATTCAAACAAATATTTTATTACAATTTTGAATAGTACAAATTTGAGCTATCACTACATATACACAATTTCAATTATAATACAATTTCAATTACATCACAATTTTCAATTTACATTTGCACCTCACTACATATCACTCACTCACTTGTATTTATCTTCAACTCTGTTCTTGATTAAATCCCGCATCTAAGTTATCTGCAAAATAAACACCGATGCAGTAAAAATTGAAAGAGAAATATTTTTGCAGTGTAAAATAAAATGTTTTTTTGAAAATATTATTTGCCTTAGTTATTTGGGATGCTCATCATCATATTTTGAATTCATCATACACGAACTGCTTGTGACATGCACAGTGTATCACTGTACATGCCACAAGGCCATGCACACCGATATACACTTGATAAAACAATGGGGACAGGTGAGCACAAGGTCAAACCCGAGCTATAAGTTGGATTCAACTCAGGTGCAATAAGAAAAAAAATTCCAGATGAAAGTTTAAGCAAAACTTTAAACTATAAACAACACGGGCATAAAGTGATGTACACATGAAGAAAGAAAAACCGAGAAATGAAGACACAATTGTATCAAGACTCCAACCATTCTAGAAAGTGCACAAATATATACATATGAGAACAGACTTGACAGCGGGGTCATGAAACAACTTTAACCAGAGCATCGTCAATGAACTAAAACTCGAGCCAGTGACAAAAAAAGTGCACAACAACTAAACATGAAGATCATCAGGGATGCAACTCAACCTATACCTAACTACAAAGAAACCAAGGCCACAAATTTCAACTTGATCAATGAGCAAGGAAAAATGAAGACAACAAAGTGCAGACCTGGCAATATAGAAGCAAATGCAAACTATCTCGAAGCAACAACTCAGTGCAAACACATATGGTCTGACACAAGAACAAGGAAACAAATGTATTCAGACTTAAAGTAACTGGACAGACCATCAACCATAGTGTAGCTCAAAGGTTCATTTGAATCTAGATTAAAATCAAGTGCACATATGAAGTAGAGCAAATAGCAAGTTCAATGATATGGAGACAGTTTCCAAAAACCACATAAACATATATACATGCACATATATATATATATATATATATATGTATGTATGTATGTATGTATGTATGTATGTATGTATGTATATGTATGCACATATGTGAGTTCAAAAGCATCAACATGAATAATCAAAAGCTAAAAATGCTCAAATGTAGAAAATGGTGAATGCAACACTTCAACCGAGGACGCAATGCTACAGAGGTGACATCAATATACATGAAGACCAACAGCAAGGTCAACCAGATCACAAACAAAGCAAGCAGGTGACATCAGTTTAGGTTCATACATCAAGTATCACATTTGATACAAGTGCATAAATCAAGTAGACACGACTGGAAGCAATGCAAACACGGATCAGACACGAGTAAATCACAATCAAAGACAATAGTAGATCAACAACACATACACACACACACATATATATGTATGTATGCACGTATATGTTGATATAGCAAGTTCATATGGATATGCCAGCTGTAAAGGGAAGAAATTCACATGAAGCCATAAGTAAATGAACAAAGTAGATCTCAAGTCAGCAAATTCAAACCATAGAATGTAATAGCAGTCAACATAAATTCAAAATGCCAAAGAATCAAAACTGATGTGAATAATGTATAATTCAAACAAGTCCAGATAATATCGAACAAGTCAGTGCCGAAATCAAAGTAAAATCACAAATTCAAATTGGCCGAAGTTAAACCAGAAATGAATGGAACAAATTCTAAAGCAAAATCAAAGCGGTGGTGACCAAACCAAAGAATCGAAAAAGTCAAAATCAAAGTTGTGGTAAGCAAGCATAGCATATTTGAATTGAACTAGTCTAAAGAAATCACAGGCATTCAAGCTTAATCGTGCGGTTGAGTTAAATTAACAGACGAAGTCAAATGAAAATATTCGATTGACAATTTAAGGGTTTCAAACATATAAGACCCAATCATCATCGTCATTATCAGGCATCAATTTCAAGCATATCAACGAAAGTAACAAAGCAAAATTGCATAACAGATTTATTCAAATTGAACTCGACGTAGTAAAGCAGCCGAAAGCAAATTATACATAGGAGGCGATTGACAAAGCAAAGCAAATAAAATCACTTCAATCGCTTGAAATCCAAGTGGCGACTTCAGCAAATCACTAAGTCCTAATTTTGAACGAAGAACGAGGTAGACATATTTTAACTCAAAGGATTCAAGGCCAAAGAAATAAAAATAAAAAGGGGAATCATTTCTTTGTTTATCACTATGGCCCTGCATCTTCATTTTCTTTAGTGATAATTTTAATTTGGCCCAGCATCCATACTTTCCTTTCGGCTTATAATTTTGTAAAATTATGGTTTTATTGTTTTAATTTTTTTTTATTTGTAAACTTCCATAAAATTCTAGTTGTGTTACTAGGGGACGAACTATAGGGGTGTAGTTCGAGAATTCGCAACTCAGTGGCTGAGTTGTGGTAGGGTTTTGAGCGTAGAATTAGGTTAGTCGATAGCGGGTGTCACGAGTTTACATGTGTAAGCATCTGACTACTTAATTTCTAGTAGAAACCTTGGGGGTAGCACGTAGGCAAGGTTTTGCAGAAGCTGGGTAAATCTATGTTGGTCTATTTCTGCTTTAATTATTCTGCTATTTATCTGTGCTGTAATTATTTTATATATTTCCGTATTAATTTTTATTATTGTTAGTACCACCATATTCACCCTCCTTTAGGGTAAAATTAATCCTATAATCGTAAATACGGTTCGACCTCCAACGTAACCTCTGCCCGGTCGGTGGACTGCGCTACTCGAGCCCGCTCCGCTTCGTACCTCTCCTGCATTTATGAACAATTGTTAGACACGATAAATATTCAATTTAAAGTTTATGAAATGCGAATTAAAGGAATATGAAATATTATCATTAAGGATAAACATGTTTACCATTACGGATAGATTTATCGTTCGTTCACTCGTAGGAAACGTTACCTTCCTCATCTGTCTATTCAACAACATGCGTGGTCGTGAACACCCAAGCCATAGCAGGCTCACGATTGTAATCGATGTCAGAAAATATATACATAAGAATAAACAATGTAACAAATATGATTAAACAACATTTTAAATTTTACAAACACAATTTATAAATTTACCAACTCTCTCCTCTTTTCTTGGAAGGATTTGGCGTCGCTACGGTACAACGCGGGATTTTTATTCCTATTAGCATGATTCTACGAAGATAATTCCTACAAATTTAGATCCATGATTAACTATATTACTACAATTAAAATACGTAGGCTCCATCTCAAAGCCCCTCAAATTTTGATGTAGATATTTAATAAATTTGAAAGAAAAAATATTTCAAATAAATTTGATACTTACCCGACGCTTTTCGGAACTATCTCCGCCAATGGGCATAAATCCAGTGCAGTGCCACTGGCACCCACACCGGGAGGTGGAGATGGCTTGGATCTCTAACTACGTCTCCAGCTAGACATATCTACCGCAGAGAAATAAAATCACAAAATGAAAAGACATAAATTTATTAGTACAAAGCATGTTTCAGTAATCATCACATAAAACTTCCACTAAATCATAATAAATGGGACAAGATCTCATGAATACATATATAAAAATTTCAAAATAGAATAGTACCTAGCTCAGAACATGGTTATCATTATTAGTACATAGCTCAGAATAATATGCAGCTTAGAATATTACATTATACAACTAGCGATGCAAATATTTAGAGTTTTCAGTCTTCGTCGTTTTCTGATTTAGACCCAGTCTAGTACTCTATCTCGTTTTCTTCGGTACTTTCAAATGCTTATAATAAAACATTAAATTCATCATTCAATGGCCCTAAATCAATGTCATCGGTTATTATTATTTCTGTATTTGGTTCAAAATCCGCTTGATACGTTGCTTTTTCTGGAATATTATTTCCATCAAACGTAAACCTTGGCCTTGTTTTAAAAACAGCCGACCAATCCGCTTTATCTCTTTTCAAGGATGGATATGAAGCAAAATAAACCTTTAATGCTTACTTGGCTTATATGAAAGGATCATACTTATAGTAATGTGAGGTATGTTTTATTTCAATAAGCTTAAAATCTTTGTGCACGTTGATTCCAGAACCAGGATCATTACTGAACCAATTGAATTTGAATAAAAAAACCTTTTTTACAGGTTCAACATAATATGTCAACTCTAGAACCTATGTTAAGACGCTATAAAAATCTTTTATATGCTTATCTGAATCATCACTACCTTTGAAAAATACATCGCTGTTATATGTTAATTTTTAAGCCTTGTAATCTTTCATATTGAACTTAAATCCATTGACGAAGAATATTAGATAACTCTTCACATTCATTTTGGTCCAATCGCAAGATGTCGTAAACCTTCATCAACGACACAGTTTCTTGGATCATAAACGTGGTTCAAAAACCATTTAGCAAAATCTTTCCTCAGATCGGCAGATGGATGTTGTGATTCGTAGATACTACAAATATGCAATATGGGTTATAATTATATGCATGTATAAGTGAATTATATATGAATTTATTATTACCTAATAAATGGTGCAACTTCAACACAATTTAGAAGAACAAATGTGTGTGCTACATGGTAATCTCTTTCGTCTAACTATATTTCCACACATTTTCCAACAGGTCAACCATGTTGTCTAAAAATAGATAACATTGTTTGACAAAAATCTTTTTCAATGACTTCATCATTATGAGGAACGCTTACAAACGATAAGTTCACATCGTCGTTGAAGTAATGAGAAAAAAAGAATGAATCTTCTTCTTCAAGATATGATTTGCAAATCGAACCATCAACTCATGCTTTTCGTCTAACTTTTTTCTTCAAACGATTCAAATACCTATTGCAAAATAAATTTAATTCATATTTAGATATAGAAATTTGAATTTTAAAGTGACATAAATATTACAGATATCCAATATTATTCTCAAATGGTTGCATCCACCCATATTGCACAGGACCTCGAAGAAGTGCTTCGAGTGGAAGATGAATAGGTAAATGCTCCATTACATTAAAGAAACCTGGCGGAAATATTTTCTCCAGTTTGTAGAGTAGTATGGGGATTTCTACTTCAAGCTGATGTATACGATCTACCTTTAATGATGTCAAACAAAGCTTTTTATAAGACATACTTAATTCTGCTGTAACACTCCGTACTTTAACGGACAACAGTTCTTTGAAAGCCATAGGTAGTAAATATTCTATTATGATATGACAATCATGAATTTTCATCCCACTCAATTTACTATTTTTAAAGTCAACATACCTATGAAGATTAGAAGAAATCCCATAAGTAAATCTTAGTTCTTATATCCACTTTAGCACGAGTTTTACTTGCTTGCTATCAAGCTCATAGCATGCTCTCGGTTTTTTTATTATCATGAGCTTCATATAATGTTCGAGGCGTTTACAATAGTTTGCTATATCAAGTCTTGAATTCAAATCGTCCTTAGTTTTTCCATTTACGTTCAGAATTGTATTAAACACATTATCAAACATGTTTCTTTCGTTGTGTGTCATGTCAATATTATGTCAGAGTAAGAGAGTTTTCCAATATGGTAGCTTCCAAAATATACTTTGTTTGCACAAATTATGAATGTTCGATTTTCTTAGAATTTCAATCTGCACTCCAGTTTCATGTATCTTTGGATAGTCCTTTACAATTTCATATAATTCTTCGCTTAACCAAATTTTCTTCTCTGTTAGCTATAAAGTTTTTTCTATCTCTTCTAAAAGTATGATTGGGATGGAGAAAAAACCGATGACAATCAAACCAAGAAACCTTCTTCTCATGCCGTAAAGAAAATGCTCGTGTTTCTTCCATACAATAAGGGAAAGCTAGACGACTGACTGTATTCCAACCAAAAAGCATCCCATATCAGGAAAATCACTAATAGTCCATAATAAAGAAGCGAATATACGAGAGAAAAAATTTCTCAAAATGTCGTATGTTTTAACTCCTTTATGCCATAGTTTTTTAACTCTTCAATCAATGGTTGTAAATAAACATCGATTCCTTGTGTTGGATTATAAGGGCCAGGGACAACAATAGTGAGAAACATATATGGTGTTTTCATACACATCCATGAAGGTAAATTATACAGAGTAACGATAATTGACCAGGATGAATATTTCTACTAAATTGAGAGAACGATGACAATCTATCCGTACATAAACCTAATCTGACATTATGGCTTTCTACAGCAAATGCGAGGTAAGTCTTATCGAAATGTTTTCATGCTTCTCCGTCAGATGGATGTATCAAAGTTCCTTCTTCCGACGTTCTCACATTGTGTTATCGCATATGATATGTTGTAGCAGAAGATGCATATAACCTTTAAAGTCTGGAAGTGATGGGTAAATAATGCATTCTCTTGTGCGGAACTTTTTTTCCTTTCTTCTTTCTTAGTTTGTATCTTTCCTCGTTACGTATTCTGTATTTTCTAAGGTCTACGTCATCTTTTCAATACAACATGCAACCTTTTACACATGCATCTATTTTTCGTACGACAGACCGAAAGCGGACATCGGTTTTTTCCATTTATAATGACTATCGCACATCAGATTATTGGGTGGCTTGTGTCGTTTTGCAGTTTATACAACTGTTGTAAATGCAGCTTCTGTAAGGTTGAATTTTGATTTCATAGTAATATATTCGACAGTTACTGATAATTTGGTTCCGCTTTTACAATCGTCCTACAATGGCCTCTTAGTAGAATCCAATAAATCATATATCCTTTTAGCTCCCGCAGTCGGTTTTTCTTCGACATTTACGTCTTCGTCGTCGGCTTGAATGGTAGGAAACATTGATCATGCTGCATCTTCCATCATATTTTCTATCAGATTCGTCATAATATTATCGTCCTTCAACACTAAAGGATTAGGTGTAGGTTCAACAAACTCTCTATGACGATCCCAAAAATTATAATTCGGCACGAAACCATATTTGTACAAATGTAGTTCAACTATATCTGGTTTCCAATGCTTCAAATGTTAGCACTTACTACAAGGGCAAGAATTTCTTCGTTATTTCGATTATTAGATTTAGCAAATCTAAAAAATTCGAGCACACCATTATAGAAATGTTCCTTTATTGAACATTTCCTACCAGTTATGACTTCATACATCCAAGTACGGTCGAGGAAATAATCGAACATTTTTCCTGATTTGAAAATATATGTTAGTAATTTCGACAGCACTTCAGTTCACTTCACTTCTACGCATAACTTACACTCGAATGGTATATTATTATTGTATTTTCTAAAATAAAGTAAGTCATTTAGGACTAAAGGCTTCACATACCACATTTCTGTCTAATTTCGACATAACTTCACTTCTCTTTGACGCACAACTTTACATCCAAGGGGTGTATTTTTATTGTTCTA
Source organism: Allium cepa (assembly GCA_030765085.1). Classification (NCBI taxonomy): domain Eukaryota; kingdom Viridiplantae; phylum Streptophyta; class Magnoliopsida; order Asparagales; family Amaryllidaceae; genus Allium; species Allium cepa. The sequence goes on along the minus strand of JASFAV010000025.1, from coordinate 814,027 downwards.
TTTCTAAACTAAATTAAAGCCTTTTGGGACTAAAGGCTTTAACTTTTAGCATCAATTATTTGTTGAAATAATATTTAATGCTTATTTTTAAATCAACATTATATTCATTTAAAAAAATCGATTTGGTAAAATATTTATTCTTTTTATATTTATTTCTCAGTTTTTTAGAAAATCGATTTTAGTACAATATTTTTTCTTATATTCATTTCTTAATACAAAATCGATTTTAGCAGAATATTTGTTGTTGCTATATTCATTTCCTAAAATTTTTTCAAAAAATCAATTTTAGCATAATATTTAACGTTCTTAAATTCATTTCATCATTTTTTCACAAAATCCATTTTAGCACAACATTTGTTGTTGTTATATTTGTTTCTTAATTTTTTTTGCAAAATCGATTTTAGTACAATATTAGTTGTTGTTATATTCATTTTCAAATTTTTATTAGAAAATCGACTTTAGCAAAATATTTAATGTTATTTTATTCATTTCTTCATTTTTTTCAAAATCGATTTTATTAGAATATTTATTGTTGTTATATTCATTTTTTATTTTTTATAAAGGTTGATTTCAGTATAATATTTGTTGTTGTTATGCTCATTTCAAAATTATATAATTCATTCAACGATTTAAATATTTTATTTAATACATTTGAAATCTCAAATCGTATTTTAAAATTCAATTAACAATTTAATTTTTTCAATCGATTTTGTAAATGAAAATTAGATGTTAGCACTTGTAATAAACTATATTAATTTTATTTTATACTAACAACTAGTACTTATAATATACACATGCTAATTAAATAAAAAATATTACTTCTGTTTAACTGTACCAATCTAGCAACATATTAATCAACAATTGTACACTAATGTTTGCGCAAACTATAATAAATATTGTTCTAACTAACTATAATAAATATTCTCATAAACTTAGTTAAATATCCATTAGTATATCAATCGGTAATTTACACTAATTTTCGGATTATAAATAAACTCTAATTTTTAATTACAAATTAAATAATCAAACCACTAATTAATATCACCAACTCAACAAATACAATATTATCATTTAATGATACACAATAACAAACCCATAAGTGACTTATTTGCCAAATTAGGGTTCTCAACATATCCCAAAATCAATCAACATGCTACTATCAACAACTATTCCGCATAATCATCAATTTCTATCACATATAATCAACCAATTTTCAAAATTAGGGTTTTGATTAAACCTAGATTAAGCAGAAATTGGAGAGCAATAACATATCTTCGTGTTTTGGAGCGCTGTGGCTTTCTCCATGGGGAGATTGGCAGCTTGCATCGGGGGCTGCAGCTGGGTCGTCGAAGGTGGAGGAGGGGTTGCTAAAGTGAATTGGGGAAGGGGAATTATGTTTTTCTGTTCTTTGGTCTCCCTGTATATAGACGGCTAGCGACGGCTAGAGTCGGCCATAATTTTTAGCCGTCACTAGTACCAGTCACTAATCGAAGCCTGTTTTGTAGTGTCCATGGAATAAAATTCCTAAAAAAATTTAATATATTCAGGGCAGTTGTTGCTCTAGATCTTTGCAAAATCCAAATGTTGATTTTATAATTTTATTCTTCATTCAATGTGTGATTTTGATTTCATCTTAAGGTAATTTCCTAATTTTATTTGATATGGAATACATTATGCTACAATTTAGATCCTCATATGCTACTTCTTTTAATTTCATGCTCATCTTTTATGTATATTTTAGATCCCAAATTTTATACAACAAATTTGGGTTGTCAGATTTAATTTTTTTATCGATTTGGATATTAATGTCTAAATAATAAAAAATATTTTAGATTTGAAAATTAATTTTAATTAACTAATATAATTCTATAACTTATTGTATACATAAACATAATTTACCTGCATGTTTTGAATATTTGAAATCATTTTGAAAATTGAATATATGTTTTGTATATTAGTTGGTTTTGTATGTAAATTCATTTAGTTGTTGTTTACGTATTTTTAAAGGTTATTTCAATTCAAAACTCATAAGTGGATTTTTGTGCAAAAAAATCAAACTCACTTTGAATCATTCATAAGTTAAGGCTAGCTTCTGTATGCAACCTTTAAGTTTTATAACATACAAAATTACAACTTTTATAAACTAAGTTGTTTTAAATGTTTATTTATAACTATTTATACATGATGTGTGTGTGTGTGTGTGTTTATTCAATTTAAAGATTATGGTAGGAACTTTTGTGTAAAACCGTAAATTTAATTCTTTCTAAGTTAAAACTTAATTCAAAATTGTTAATTCTAGAATTTAAAACATTTAAAATGGTTGGAATAATATTTTAGCATCTATACATACATATATTTGCATGTATGTATATGTTATTATATGTATATTTATAATAGTTATTTTATCGAACCTTAAAAAAACACTTTCGGCAACGAAGACATATATAAAGGGATAAATGTATCTATTGCGGTGTAAATTATAGCATCTATATATGATTATATTAATCATGTATACTTCATATTTGTTGCATCTACACTATATACATATAAATGTATTCAATACACATATAAATTAAAACTCATATTGATTAAATAAAACCTTTTATAAACAAGTTAAATAAAATAAAGATTTTATTTAAAATATTTTAGATTAGATCTAAAATCAATATAAACTTCATAGGCTCAAAAAATATTCAAAATGGAAAAAAAATAATCTATGTAACTTGCTTTTGACTGGCCAAGTTCCCTCACTTCGTAGGAGTTTCCCTTAGGAAGAGATTCACGCAAAAAAATTTGTATGACCAAAGTATTTCTCCATGACTTCTCAAGAAACTTTTGTTCTTGAGTAGACTATGATAGTTGATTCAAATTGGATAAATGCAGGGGGGAGGAGCACAGAGGCGATTTCTATTATTTTACTTTTTTGTTTGACATATGAAAGCCCTGTTGATGTCATAGGACTTGTGTTAATGCTAGTTGCTTGACATATGGGTTTGAATTATATTATTGATTTTAAAATGGTTTCTGTAGAGAGATTTTGAAATATTATATGCTACTTAGGTCACGCGTTATGACTGCACAAGCAGTTATAATTCTGGTGACTTGCTGACCAAGTCTTAGCAGCTCATGGATTAAGTTTGTTATGTTTTTGTTGAATAACCCTGGTTTGTAGGGAGTAATTGTTTGTTTTGAATTGTTCTTGCTTTATCTTAGTCACGATATTGTCTTGTAATTCGTAGGTGCATCTTTGAATCATTCATGTTTGTAATGGCCATATAAGCCACGGTCTAGTTATCCAATAAATAAGCTTTTACAGCTATAAACTCTTGCATTCTGTACTAGAGTCTTTGAGTTACAAATAGTGGTATTATAGCAAAAGATTAAAAGATGATAGAGAGAGTCATGGCTGAGAGTAGTGATGCGCAATTGAAATTGCTAGCTGTTGGTAGTTCAGCCCTTGTGTCCATACCTATCTTCGATGGCTACTATGACCATTGGTCTATGTTGATGGAGAACTTCCTACATCAAAGGATGCTATGGAGGCTTGTGGATGAAGGCATTCCTACCACAACACAGGAGCAACCTTCTCTTCAGCTGTGGCTGAGGGAAGGCAACAGACTGAGGCACAGAGAAAGAGAGAGGAAGAGCTGCGTCAAAAAGTGGAGCAGCTAAAGGAGGATGATCTCAAAGTGAAGAACTTCCTCTTCCAAGCCATCCATAGGACTATCATGGAAACCATCCTTGATAAGTCGAGTCCAAGAGCATTTGTGACTCTAAGAAGCAGAAATACCAAGGCATAAACTGAGTGAAGCATGCACACAGACAAGCCTTGAAGAGAGACTTTGAAGTGCTTTAAATGAGAGAAGGAGAAAAGGTGGACGAGTATATTACTCATACACTTACCTTGGTGAACAAGTTGAAGATGAATGGTGGAGAAAACACATCACAAGTTGACATTGTTGAAAAGATTCTGAGATCATTAATTCCTAGATTCAACTATATGGCTTACTGTACAGAAGAATCAAATGATCTAGACTCAATGACGTTTGATAAACTGCAAAGTAGTCTTTTGGTGCATGAACAAAGATTAAATCAAAGCAATGGGGTTTCAAGGGAAGAGCATGATTAAAGATCACCAATGAAGAGGGAAGCAGTAGAGGAAGAGGACATGGAGCTTTTAGGGGCAGAGGCTGTGGAAGAGGAAGAGGAGGGTTCAACAAGGAGACATGCAGTGTTTCAAGTGTCACAAGCTAGGGCACTTTCAGTATGAGTGTCCTAGCTGGATGAAGAATGTTAGCTTTGTCGAACTTGATGAGAGTGAGGAGATGTTGCTAATGGCGTATGTAGAGGTGAACCAGTCAAAGAGAGAAAATGTATGGTTCTTGGATTTCAGATGCAGTAATCACATGAGCGGAGATAAGCGGTGGTTAATTGAGCTTGATGAGACATTCAGGCATATGGTGAAGCTAGGAAACAACACAAAGATGAGAGTCATGGGAAAGGGCAGCATCAGAATGTAAGTAAAAGAGATAACTTAAGTAGTCAACGAGGTATACTATATTCCTGAGCTCAAAAATAAACTGTTTAGCATTGGTCAGCTACAAGAGAAGAAGCTAGCCATATTAATTCAACATGGTGCTTGTAAGATCTTTCATCCAACAATAGGTTTGATCATGCAAACAAACATGTCAGCAAGTAGAATGTTTGTGTTGCTTGCTTCTATACCTACAGGATCAACGTGTTTTCAGATGACTTCTGAGGATACAAACACAAGTCTATGGCATAGGAGATTTGGGCATTTGCACATGAAAGGGTTGAGAACATTGGCATACAGAAAGCTGGTCAAGGGCTTACCCATTCTCTCCCTCCAAGCTATATGCAGAGTGTGTAATCAGCAAACAACATCGTGATCCATTTCCAAAGAAGGGCAGGTGAAGAGCTACTCAACCTTTACAACTTGTAGACTCCGACATTTGTGGCCCGATCACTCCTGAATCGAACAGCCACAAAAGGTATATAGTTACGTTTATATATGATTATAGCCGTAAGATGTGGACATATTTCTTGTATAATGAGTCAGAAGCGCTCACTATGTTCGAAAGTTTCAAAAGTGTGGTAGAGAAAGAAATAGGGAACTTCATATGTTGTTCACGTACTGATCGAGGAGGGGAATTCACCTCTTTGGATTTAAAAAGTTTTATGGTTCAAATGGGATCAGTAGACAACTCATTGCAGCTGATTCTCCACAACAAAATGGAGTTGTAGAGAGAAGAAACCGAACCATAATGAACATGGTACGTTGTGTGCTCACTGATAAAGAAGTTCCAAAAGAGTACTGGTCGGAAGCTGTAAATTGGGCGGTGAATGTCCTCAATCATTATGCTACTGTAGCAGTGAAAGATACGACCCCTGAAGAAGCCTCGAGTGGGTACAAACCTTCAGTTCATTATTTCAGAGTATTTAGGTGTGTAGGTCATGTTCACATTCCAAATGTCAAATGAATGAAACTTGATGACAAGAGCTTCAGGTGTGTGTTTCTGGGTGTCAGTGAAGAATCTAAGGCTTACAGAATGTACGATCCAAAGGTAAAGAAGATTGTCATAAGTCGTGATGTTGTGTTTGAAGAGGAAGAAGAATGGAGTTCGAGCACAACAAAAGAAGTAGCTGTTAGTGATGTGTTAGAACGGGGTGACACTAAAGAAAATGAAGTAACTGTAGAAGAAGCAAAGAGTCCAACCGTGGAAGAAGGTGATATTGAAAGATAGAATGCATAGGGTGGTAGTGATCGCTCAAGTTCATCCACATCTACCGACTCATGTGAAATTAATGTGAGTACACCAATCCAAGGGAGGGTCAGAAGAAGACCAGATTGGATGGAAGACTATGTGAGTGGTGAAGGCATGTTTGGGAAGGGCCCGATCCAATAGCTTGTCATGTTCACTTCAACAAATGATCCTCTTACTTTTGAATAAGCCATCAAGAGCTCAAAATGGAGAGACGGAATGAACTTGGAGATTCAGGCTATTGAAAGGAATGAGACTTAGGAATTAACTGAGTTTCCTAAAGGAGAAAGAAGGTAGGTGTTAAGTGGCTCTTCAAGACAAAGCTGAATGAGAAAGGTGAGGTGGACAAATTCAATTCTCGGTTGGTGGCAAAAGGGTACACTCAATAGCTTAGAATTGATTACAATGAGATATTTGCTCCTGTTGCTCGATGGGATACTATTAGAGTGATTTTTGCACTTGCAACAAGTAGAGATTGGTTGGTGTATCAACTTGATGTGAAAATTGTGTTTCTATATGGAGAGATTAATGAAGAGGTGTTCATCAAGCAACCAAGAGGGTATGAGGTAAAGGGTGCTGAGAACAAGGTGTATAAGCTTAAGAAAGCATTGTATGTGCTCAAGCAAGCCCTACGTGCTTGGTTTAGCAAAATTGAGTCATATTTTCTCAATGAATGCTTTGAGAGGCGCTCAAGTAAAAATACTCTCTTCATGAAGTGTGAGGAAGATGGATCTATACTTATAACCAGTGTGTATGTAGATGACCTCATCTTTACTAGGAACAATGAGGAGATGTTTGAAGAGTTCAAGAGGTCAATGATGCAGGAGTTGAACATGTCCGATCTTGGAAAATGAAATACTTTCTTGGAGTAGAAGTTATGCAAGGCTTAGGTGGGATTTTCATTAGTTGGGAAAGATATGCCAATGAGGTGCTTGAAAGGTTTAAAATGGAATAGTGTGACCCGGTTAGGACTCCCATTGAACCTGGCTGCAAACTCACGAAGAATGAAGGTGGTGTAAGGGTGGATTCTATTACCTTCAAGCAAATGGTGGGTAGTATTATGTACTTGACTGCTAGCAGACCTGATCTCATGTATGTAGTGAGTACAATGAATCATTATATGGAAGCTCCTACCGAGTTACATCAAGCAGCAGTGAAAAGAGCCTTAAGGTATCTAAAGGGAACAATTGATTTGGGAGTACTTTACAAGAATAAAGGAGAAGAATAGTTGGTTGCTTTCTCTGATAGAAACTATACAGGAGACACTGAGGACCGCAAGAGAACTTCAGGTTATGTGTTTAAATTAAGTTTTGGAGCTGTAGCTTGGAGTTCAAAAAAGCGGCCAGTAGTGACACTTTCCACTACAGAAGCTGAATTCATATCAGCTGCTTCTTGTGCTTGTCAAAGTGTATGGATACTACGGATTCTTAAGAAGCCTGGTCTCAATCAGGAAATGTGTGTTATTCACCGTGATAATAGTTCAGCTATTAAGCTCTCAAAGAACCCTGTCATGCACGGAAGAAGTAAACACATAGATATCAGGTTCCATATTCTTCGAGACTTAAGTAGAGATGATGTAGCGGATTTGATGCATTGTGGCTCTAAAGATCAGTTGGCTGACATAATGACTAAACCTTTGAAGTTAGATGCATTCTTGAAGGTGAGGGAGCTGTTGGGTATGTGCTCGTTTAGGAGGTAAACTGACTGCTTGAATGGAAGTTCAATTTAAAGGAGGGTTTGTTATAATTCTGGTTACTTGTTGACCAAGTCCTAGCAGCTCATGGATTAAGTTTGTTGTGTTTGTATTGAATAACCTAGGAAGTAGTTGTTTGTTTTGAATTGTCATCCTTTATCCTAGTCGCGATATAATCTTGTAAATCGTGGATGCATCTGTTTGTAATGGCTATATAAACCATAGTCTGGTTATCCAATAAATAAGCTTTTATAGCTACAAACTCTTGCATTCTATACTAGAGTCTTTAAGTTACAAACACAGGCAACATGTACAAATACTTGTGACAAAATGTTACGAAGTCACATTGTATGTATTATTTTATGCATTAAAATAATTAGTTTTACCATTGTACAATGTCATACTGTGCTTACTTGGCGAGCACGGGTGGAATAAGTGCAAGTACATATGGGTTTATATTTTCAAGGCATATTATGAGTTGTACTTTAGGTGATGTCTGAGAGTTATTCATACTAGGCTTTGTGCTCGACCCAGGTGTTGTGTTTACGTTACCACGTACGGTACTCTTGGATTTAGCAGTTTGAATGGAGCAGATGTAGATTTTGATGCATGCGCTTTGAGCTGCTGAGAGAGTTTGGAGCCCTACGAGAAGACTTTTACACTATGTGTGACCTAAGAACGTCTGTGTAATAAACGAATTTAGTGGTGCAAGGTGATCGACGTGCGAACTCATAATTTTGTTGTTCTGGTGTTTCATTTGAGTTATTTTACTTGGTCGTATTTTATATTATGTTTGTTTCCTTATTATTTGTAGATCCTCATATATATTGAGCCACAAATTAATTGGAAGATAAGAATTTTTTGCAAGTACAAGTGTTAGGAGTAAGGCTACTATTTATGTAATGGTGTTGGTGCATATTTGTATGGGTAGACCAATGACAGTTTTAAATGTCTTATTGGTGCATTACACACAATGTTTTTAAGCACCTCTTATGTGTTTGGTAGGCATAACGATAGACTTCTATTAGGGACTAATTGGAACATGGTTATATTGTTCTTTGTACTTTAAAAACAAAAATTTGAGTTCTTATATGATAGCAAATATTTTGTACTACATGTCTTACATAATATACAATATACTACATGTCAATAGATTTTCGAATCATGTTACGCCAGTTTTCAAAAATATGATCTTTTGTACCAAAGTCGAAGCGTTTAACCTTTATGCTTATCCGTCTATCTTTGTGATTTAGTTAAATGCTTAAGGAGCATCACCGTGGATGACTTACAGAAATTCTAGATCTTTTTTGTCATGTCACATTATGTTAGATATAATAGTTGTCCTTGAAATAATATTTCATCAGCGTTGGTCACCAACTAAAACGTGGAACACTTGAGGGAGAAGATGAAGAATCATTAATCTGTGGTTTGTATATAATGCCATTAGAAAGGAAAATTTGAAAAATAAACCAAAATTTCTGAAGACCTGGACGGATCTTATTTTAGATTCATGGCATAAGTCTTTTATCCTCTTTGAACGCGCGGTTTTCCCCGTTTCACTGCACCCTATATTAACGTAGACGTAAAGCTTGCGGTGATTTAATTTTTCATATTTTTTCAAACTAAAGGTTATTCCAAATAAAAAACAACATTTGCTCTTACAACAGATACAGTTTATTTGAACCATTATATCTTTGATCAATGTACTTATTTCAACGACCATACTTTGCTTTGATCTTCGACCATAGATTGCGATCAAATCATCAGCAACAAAGAGAATAATAAATAACTGTACAGAATATACAAAGAACTTTATTAATGTGTACATCACATGAAAACGATGCATCTGCTTACTTTATGTTCTCTTTATAATAGAAAATGATGAACATAGTAACACAATACTTCTTTGGTCTTGCTTGATGTCTGGGCAAAGAATGACATCAAAGCAACCAATATTCTTCATGTAAATCAAGTATATTTTAGTCAGTCTCCACCTTTTCCTTGTCCTTTGTTTCCTTGTACACAAGAAACGTACCATGTATTAGTCCACAGTCCTCAATAAATACCCGTCCAGTTCTTAATACAATCATAATCCAAACCAACACTTAATTATAATTCAAATTCTATACTAACATCTTCAGTAAATGGCTAGTTTGAAGGTATTCGGACTTCCTGCATCAACTGATGTGTCACGAGTATTGACCTGTTTGTTCGAAAAAGAAGTCGAGTTTCAACTCATTCGCACCGACACTTACAAGAATGATCATAAAGTCCCTGAATTTCTCAGGCTTCAGGTACAATTTTTATCCCATTTACAGGATTTTCAATTCATTACTATTATGTTATTAACCTGTAATAATATTACAGGATCCTTCTGGTCAAGTTATCGTCAAACATGGGAAACATACATTTAACGGTAATCAAATCAGAATTACATTTCTAAATTTTGATCAAAAGATGTTTGATGCTCTACTTTGATTGAAAATTAATACAAAAGATTCTTCCATAATTTTCAGCTTTTAAGTTTTAACCTCTATTACCAGAATTTAGTGACCTTTTACATATTATACTCTTTAAAATGCATCAGTTTTTATGAACAATTATAACTTTGAATTAATCATCCATTTGGTTTCTTTTAGTGAATTTCGGGTTTGATTGTCAATAAGAGCAAGTGTTCCTAGTGCTTCAGAAACAGATATGATAGAAATTTACCTTTTTTTTCTTGGTAAAGTACAGATTCGAGGAAAATATGCAGGCACATATGCGAAAAATTCCCGAACAGCGGCAACAGATACCTTTATGGAACAGGAGGACTAGAAAGAGCATCAATAGAGCAATGGCTGCTATCAGAATCAAGAAACTTCGAGCCATCAAGCTCGGCTTTAGTCTTCCATCTGGCCTTTGCTGAGCATTTGGGATTAAAACCAGACGAGCAGCAGATTGAACTGCATGAAAACAGGCTGGCACGTGTTCTTGACGTGTACAACAGTAGGCTTGAAGAGAGCAAGTATTTGGCAGGAGATGAGTTCACTTTGGCTGATTTGTCCCACCTTCCGAATTCACACTACCTTACTGATAGGTCGAAGAGAGGAAGAAAATTGTTTTATGATAGGCCAAATGTGGCAGAGTGGTGGGAGGATATATCTTCACGCGAGTCATGGAAGAAGGTGGTGTATATGCAGAGCGAGCATCCCGGCCCTCTTGAGAAGTTTAGTTTTTTGAAGTGAACTCAGTTTGGTTGCTTATTATGAATTCATGCGTGCTGCCAGTCTTTCATGTTGGTCTATATTTTATGTAACGTTTCATTGTATCTGTGTGTAACTTCTTCTTATTCTGTGGGAAGATGGTTACAAATAAGTTGTGGTTGTGTTTGCTTATCGATAAATGACATGATTGGTGTTTTATCTTGAGAATTTATTATGTGCAATATATCTTATACGAACGTGTGAGTCGTGGCTCTAAAAAATCATATGCATTATAGCAAGGTTTAATTCTATAAAATACGCTGGTACTTGTTGTTGTTGAGAGTTTTCTTAAATAGAAAATAGATTTGACATAATAAGAAGATATATGAAAGACTAAAGAGAAAAACAATTTTTGCAAAGGAGAAAACAAATTTTTCATTGAGAACCTCTATCATAAAAGCTCGTACTTGTTTTTGCATGCAAAATGAATGAATCTCTCTCTATTTATATTAATTCACATCTTAAATAAAAAATGGAGCTTCATTTTATTCTATTCAAAACTATTCTCTAAAATATTTCTCCATAAGCATCTCGTGATCTTTCTTTTACACATTTTCAAATATATTATTCCATGAATATTTAAATATATATTCAAGATATTTCCAACATGAAAAATTGTAGATTAGTAAAGAAAAAATCAAGTTTATTTTCAACAGCCCCGCAAACTTGATTTTGTAATACTAAGAAAGGCTTGAAATTTTTATATTTCACGTGTTTTGCTAGTAATAGAGATATTATTCAAACTTTCTTCATAGTGTTGAATTTTTTATCCAACTCGAGATCGTCAATGCAGGTTCATAGATCTTTGTTTTACTTTTTTCATTTCGTCATTCATCATTACAATAGAATTGTCCATAAAGTAAGTAATCTAACAACCACCTTGTTTCATCATTATGAATTTTGATTAAGCTGTATATGTTATATTTGCATTCCTTCGTAATTTCTCTTTTGTAGTTTTTGACCAATCCAATTTCTTTGTATGTTTTCAAATTTCACTTTTACATGACTTTTCGAAATCGCCGACTGGAAAATAAAATGATTTAAAATAGGAATTATATATACTTGTTTACCTCTTTGTACACACCATCATGAATTTAACCAATAGTCTCTTTGACTATTTCCATTCCTACTTCTTTAACATTCTCTATTTCTATTTTTTCAGGCCTTTGCTCGTATTTTAAATCTTTTTCAAGCTCTTGGATATCATCTCTTATATTCGTATCTTCTTCATTTTCATCTTTTTTGCTTTCGTACTTTTAATCGTTCTCTCTGCTATCATGTTGTTTTTCGTTTCGTCTTTCTCATCAGCTAACATGTCTTCTTTATTATATTGTCGCATAATTGTATTTGGATTTTCTTCACTTAATCAACCCCTTAATACATTCTTCAAAATCTCAAATGCTTCCTTTTTAGTATACATATTTGTTACCTTCTCGAACATAACTTCATCCAAGCATTGGTGAATGATTACAAGAGCTTGTAGATCCTTCTTTTTCAATGTCTTCAAATGATCCCTTTCAATTTAAGATAAAGTGGTGACATCGATTGGTTCTTCATACTCATTTTCTACGATATGCACATATCTTACGATCTAAACAATGTCTTCATGTCAATGCTCCAACCATCGTATTCTTTTTTGAGTAAAGGAACTTCTGCAAAGCTCAATTAATTCACTTTCCCTTCTCATTGATATTTATATTAACCTAGCTTTGATGCCACTATTGAGAGCATTCTTCAATAAGAAAATAAATTTGATTCTAGAAGAAGATAAATGAGCGATCTGAAAGGGAAAAAAATAGTTTTTGTAAGGAGAATATAAACGTTTTTTGCAAACTTTTACTACAAAAGTTTGTACTTTTTTCCTTGCATACAAAATGAGTGAACACATTTCCATTTATATTAACCCACATCTGAAATAAAATATGGAGATTCACTTGATCTAACGGCTCAAAGTCACTCTCTATAATATTTCTCCATGAGTACCTCTTAAGTTTTCTCTTATATATTTTCAAATATATTATGTCATTAATATCTAAATATTATTTTAGATATTTCCTGCATGAAAAATTCTAGATTAACTAATAAAAATAAAGTTTATTTTCAACATTTCTAAAATGCATTAGACATATTTAGTGGTTTGGTAAGCGTTGTACAATTGTATAACATGAGTAAATTACAAACTTATTTCACTAAAGGAACTTGTTACTATAACATGGTATTTAATATTAAACCTAAATTTATTAATGGAAATAATTATCAACATTGAGAAGTACTCTTTTCAGTAAAAAAAAGCAAGTGAATACAGTAGGTTATGAAGTAATCTTTCATTTAAACAAATTTAGCAGGAAGTTGATAGAAGTAAAATAATTTGTAGTAAGGGCAGTTTTTATTAGAAACTTTATAAGACGAAGGAGAAGTAAATGTAATCTACAAATGGAGAATGGGAGATGAATATTTTGAAAAGAAGAAAATGAAACTTTATTATAATTATTTCTTTCTATGTTACTTGTTTACATTTTGCTTACATTTGCTTATATGCGAATGAGAGAAAACATTCACATTTATAGTAGTACATCTCCTAAGTGAATGGTAGAGATATATTCAATTCTATGGATAATAAACATCCTCTAGAGTTTTCATTGATTCTTCTAAAAAATCTATTCTCCAAGTTTCTCTCAAATTCCATATTATAAAACTCCAATTTTTCTCCCGAATGAATTTAAGCTTTTCTTAATTATTTTCATAAACGACAAAATTCAAATTGTCTAAATAATTAATGCTAAAACCATGCTTATTTCGAACACCCCCCTAACTTGCTTTTATTACTTCGAACAAAATTTCTAATTTTTGTATTGCTAATCTAGCATCTATCTTATTCTCACGCCATAAATTTTGAATGAGTCATATATATCATTTTTTCCATTCTTTCATAATTTTACTCTTGCAATCTTTGGCCCATTCAATTTATTTGTATCTTTTTCAAATTCACTTTCGTACGAAACTCAAACAAACATTGATTGAAAAATAAAATTGTTCAAAATAGGAATGCTTTAATCTTTACTCACCGCTTTGTTCTTGCTGTCATAAAGTTCATCATTAGTCTCATTGCCACCCATTTGACCATTTCTATTTTTTGTTCTATAATGTTCTCTATTTCAGTTTCTTTAAATTTTTTGTCATACTTTAAATCTCCTCCAAGCTCTTAAATTTTTACTTCTTGATTCACATATTCTTCATTTTTACCTCCTTTGCTTTTTGTACGTTTCATCATTTGTGTCATCTTCGCCTACTTTATCATCTCCATCTTCTTTTCGTCTTCTACACGTTTTTCGTTTTCTTTTCCTTTCTCCTCGATTTTATTTCTTTTTACACCTTTTTAAATTTTACTGCATTAGTAGCCTTCTTTTTCACTTCATTGGTTTTTGTATGCTCTTCAACTTCAATCCTTGGTAACTCTTTCTTTCATTTTCCCAATTTTTCTTCTATTACTTTTTTGATTTTTTCAGCACTTTTACAGCTTGCTCCTCCGTATCATTTTTTGTTTTCTCTTTCTCTTCCTTTGCAGTATTCTCTGTCAGCTCGTATTTTTTCTTTCTTCATTCTCATTTGCTAACATATTTCTTTCAACATATTGCATTTCGTTCTTATTAGCTTCCATATCCAAGTTTCATGTCTATTCATCTTTAACTTCAACTATTTTGAGTGCCCATACAAGTATAAAATTTTCTTCATCTTCTTTAACGAAGTTGGATCTTTCGTGAAGTTTAGTGAAGGTTGATCTACATTCAGAAATAAAATGTCCCAATTTATCACAGTTATAGCATTTTAGTTGACATTTATCATACCTTAGTCTTCCATTTTGATTTGTATTTCCTCCTCTTTCTCAACCTCTCGTAGCGTGTGTGTGTGTGTGTGTGTGTGTGTGTGTGTATGTGTGTGTGTGTGTGTGCTGGTTCTTTCTTCTTTATTGGCAAATTTATGGAAACCTCTACTATAGTTTTGGCCACGACCTCTTCAACTTTGGCTTTGACATCATCCATTTTAAATATTTCATTTCTCCATAAGGTGAGTTTTGTTTGAAGAGCTTGCTCCAATGGTTCTTCCTTAACTTTTTTCCTTAATTTTTTTCATGGGCTTGAAGTGAACCCTTGAGTTGATTAACGGTCATGAATTTTAGATCTTTAGATTCTTCAACAGCTACAACTATGTAATCAAATTCTGAATTTAAAGATCGTACAATTTTCTCAGCAACTCTAGAATATTCCATTTTTTATTCATATCATTTTGATTTACAATAGATAAGACATGCAAAAATAGATTTCATACTTAAAAATTCAAACTTGCCTCATATAGTTTGTCGTCGAATTTTCTTCACTTTCACAATTCCATTGAAAGCATTATTTAAAATCTTTCATGATTTCTTATTAGTTTGCGCATTGGTTATCTTCTCGAACATAGCTTCATCCAAATCTTGGTAAATGAGTGTAAGAGCCTTATAATCCTTATTTATCAAATTCTTCAAATTATCCCTTTTAGTTTGGGATAAAGTGGTAATAACAACAGGTTCTTCATACCTGTTTTCCACGATATCTCATGCATCATGTGATCCAAACAATGTTTTCATGCAAATACTCCAATTATCATAATACTCCTTCTTTAGTAAGGAAACTTATAAAAAAATCATTCCGTTTGCTATCTTTCTTTTGTTAGCAACATCGTTTTGATACCGATGTTAGATACTTTATAAGAAGACAAAGGAGAAGTAAATATAATTTGCAAATGAAAAATGGAAGACGAATATTTTGTAAAGGAAAGAATGAAGCTTTTTTAAAGTTCTTTCTTTCTACTTTTTTTGCTTACATTTTTTTCTTTTATTTGCTTACATACAAATGAAAAAAACATTCATATTTATAGTAGTACATCACCTTATAAGTGAACGGTAGAGATGCATTTAATCCTATAGAGACATTCTCTAGAGTTTTCTTCAATTCCATTGAAAAATCTATTTTCTATGTTTCTCTCAAATGGCGTATTAGATAAGAGCATCTCCAACTATTGCGAGTGTATATAGTACAAAACATGTGATTACAAAATGTAATCTGACGAATTCCGCAACAGCAAAAGAGGTCAAGCATTTATTCGAAAATATCTAAAGCTTGGACGCTTTTTGAACAAACACTTGAAGATGACGCCTATATCAAGCGCTGCTTTCTACTGTTTAGTTCATTATTTTCCCACGATCTCTCTTTTACCATTTTCTTTTTATTCACCAAGATGTCGAAATGACGACATAACCCATCAAAATTGTTAGACGGACTGTCCATTATATGATAGATGTCAATGCCAGTGCAGCTCATATCATTTTTGATACTATCGTGATTGTTGATGATCTACGATGCTTGTACAAGTTGCCCCCAACTAGAGCACATCAATTTACTGCACCACTAGCGATGCCATAAGTATAATTTTAATAAGTAATTATTAGATGAACACCCATGCATAGACTGTGAATGTTTTTGGTTTTCTTATTTCACTATTAACGTTAAATAATTGCTTATATAGGTTCATCACATAGCTATGCATGGTAGTTGGCATAGGTGCATTTCCAAGTAGTTTGTCACATTACCTCAGCCGATTAAGGATAGGCTACATGCATCACCTTTCGGTGAATTCCTAGATTTACCTACATTTGCATATATCGACCGTTACATAGGAGATGCCCTTACTGACCATACTAACCTCACTGAGAGATTGTGGACTATTACTCACACGTTTCATTTTCTAGATTTTGAGTTGGGATTGACTCCATTAGACTTTATATGCCGACTAGTATAGAGGTTGGTCGACTAGACTACACATAAGTTCCCATTGATAGTTTCTTTAAGGATTTTGAGTCATATTCCACTTATTTACCGGCTTTGGGTAATGAAGGGGTCAAAGGAGGTGTTGTTACAATTACACATCTATAGCGGTATATATTTGACCATAGGGACGATAAGGAGATGCACACTCTTATTACTCGGGCCATTTTATTATATCCGTTTGGTGCTGCATTTTTCGCAAACAATAAGGGCACGATTAGACTTGGATGTTTGGATGGATTGGTAGACGTAGATGGACTTCATATATACGACTATGGTTCTACCATCCTTTGTTATCTTTATATAGATTTGGATACTTATGCGCTACAACAGTCTCGATAAATGTATGGTTTTTGGTACATCCTACCTTTTTGGTACTATGAGTATACAACAAACATGCAGCTACGACTCATTTCTAAAGCAAACATTACACCTTATATTTACTTCCCCGGATTATGTCGTTGGGGTCCTACTATGCATGTGCACCATGCTACACAAGGGGTACACAATAAGTTGATGGAGGCCAGACAACAAATGGATATAAAGCGGCATGACAACATTATCATTTGTCCCCGGGAGTACTAATTTCATCCTATGGATCCCGTCGACGATCACCCTCTTACTTTCCAATTTGGTCTTTCGAGATGTAGGGTTTGCTTTCAAGTTCCTTTATGTTCTTTAATATGGTATTTAGAGAAGTGGTGTTGGTTGCAGTTGCATGATATAGTTCGCATTCCCTTCGATCCACTTCCATAGGATGATATATGTATGAAGATACTCAGGCTGACTCGGTTTATATTGCTGGTATAAGGCCTGCGGGATGGGTTATTGGTAGCCTTATACTGTATCGGGTGATTTTGATGCTTGTTGGCCTTGAGTAGACCCATGTGCTTACTCATTACCTGATTATATACGGGGTTTAAACTATGACCATATTGGCCCGCGTACCTCTTTTGGTAGAGTTCCATTACCACCAGCTACCTATGATCCTACCGTCGTCTCAGTACATATAGTCTCCCACATTCGATCACCCTTAGAATGCAGTTAAAGTACATACTTTACAGGGTGAGGTCGTTGAGTATCCACTGTAGTTTCCTACAAATAACGCTGTTTAGGGTGTACCCTCTACTTATATTTCTGGTATGAGGATCGTGGGATGCGTAAATAGTGAACCTTATGTTGTACCCTGAGATTTTGATGCATATTGGGCTCGAGTAGACCCATATGTTTACTTGTTACCTGATTATATGCGGGGTTTGAACTCTAACCATATTGGCCCATGTACCTCTTCTAGTGAGCTCCATTACCACAAGCTACTTTTGAGACTATGTCATCTCGGTATGCATTTCCTCCTAAGTTCAATCCCCCTTAGCATGCATTCAGACTATATACTTTACAGGGTGAGGTCATTTAGTATTCACTGCAGTTTCATGCAAATGATGCTATTTGGGGTGTACCTTCTCCTAGTTTATATCATCCGCATCAGGTACGTACGACTTTAAATTTTTGTATAATTCACCAGCAATTACATTCCCCATATATGTATAATTTTTCTTTTTTACATCATAGTTTACTCGGTACATGGATTATGATAAACGGATGCTTGCTGCATTTGATCGTATGTGTAACCACCCGTAATTTTACCACTTTTAAATGGAACATTTAATTAACTTTAAATACTCAAATATAAAATTTTCATACTTATATAATCATACTTTATCTAATAAATAATAATGGTGAACTTATTTTAATAATTAGTTTACCAAAAATAGAAATTTTGGTTTTTTATCGTAGAAATGGCAAAGCCGATTTTCGGTAAAATTTGATATACATTTGAATAATGCTGTAAGTGATAAATAAATCTTTTTAATTGTTATATAATGATATGATAATAATATAATTTGATTTATATTGGTTTTAAAAACAAATATACTTGTTTTATAAAAAAGTATAAATCGACATCGTATTTTTACAATTGGATTTAATATTATTAAATATGGTTTTATAAGTGAAGCACGCTTGTTCTAATCATTTAAAGATGAAAAGAATTTTTTTTTCAAATTTTGTTTACATGAATAATAACTTAACAAGAATGTCAAAATGTGACCTTAAAACATTTTGTTAAATATAAGTTGTCTAAACTTTTGCAACTTGATTACTTATTATATGAACATACTATTACATAAACATGTATTTAGAACTAACAAAGATTAATTAAAACTAAATGAGTAATTAATTAAACTGTGTTGACAAATCTAAACAAAATATAGTCAAATAACTCAAATCCTAACCAAATCTTCCCGTTGGCCACAAATGCATCCACGTTCATTTTCTTAACTGCTAAGGCAAGAGATGAAGGTCAATATGATGGGTGATGGAAGTGATGTGAATTAAATATGGAGGTGACCTTAGCTTACCTGTTAAGGAAAGAGTATTTTGGTCTTTTTCCCTAAAGATATTTTGTAAACTTTTCATTCCTATAAATACGCATGCATACTCTACCCATTTCATTCATCTTCTTCTTCATTTCTAAATCACTTCCTCCTTACTTTAATGGCCTCTTAACTAAGAAAAATTATGAATAAAATTTTAGAAAATAATTATATATATACACCAAAAAACTTCAAAACCATCACAAATCTTCTCCTCTTCCACCAAAAACACCACGACAACCACCATTCCCCATCAAATCCAAGCACTAAGGATGGATTACTGGCCCCCAAGGCCGTGAGCAATATGGAGGTAGGGAGGCAAGGCCGTGAGCTTTGGAAGGTTGTCAGAGGTGATGGCATAAGCATGTAGGGATGATGAGGCTTTGGCCGAGAGTAACAAAGTGAAAGGGTGGAGTTTTGGCCTATGGTCATAAGCATATACAGTGAGACGTGTAGCGAAGAGCGTGAAGCAAGATGGAAACTTGAAGTCAAGAGCAAGTGGAGGTTGAGATGATAGCCAAGCACTTGAAAAGATGATAAATGGTTTAGGTGATGTATAGATGAAGTAGTTAAACGAAGTGTTGATTATTTGAATGTTGGTAGCAAGAATCAGTTAGAGATAAAGATGAGTACTCGAGATATCTTTAACTATTCAACTCCTTGAAATATTGTTAAGTATGATCAGTTAGTGAATTTGTACGCTTGGTTGAGAATTAATTGGGAATTGGATGATTATATGGATGTTAAGATGGTTGACAACTTGGTTGTGAAATTTTATAACCAATTGATGTGAAAATAATATTCAAGTTCGGTAATGGTTAGTAAACTAAGCCTAGTTAGTTAACAAATCCATATGAAAAGTGTATGAAGTTGTTTAGCCTCTTAATGATTAAAATAATAAATATTGTTTTAAGTAGGTTAAAATAGTTTTAATGTGGTTTCAAATTATATTTAAAGTGTTGCACACAAGTTTATGAACAGTTCACCAAATGGTCAAATATTGAGCTCATCGCGTAGTGGTAGTACGTAATATTCGGTCCGTAACTTTAAACCAATGTGTAGGATGCTAAGTCAAAAATATTTGAAATAAGATATTTACAGATCCTTGTAACCATATTTTTCAAATAAAAAATAAAAATCTTGGTTTCGTTTGATGGAGTTTGAGTTATATCCAAAACAAGTTTTCAAAAAAATCCAGTTTTGGTCGCATAACGACCAAAGTAAGAAATTGTTTCAAATGGTCGTTTTTATTTCTTTAAATATATGAAATAAATTTAATAAATATTTTAAAATGTTTTAAAAGTGGTTTGAGTTGGACATGTACAGATTATTGTCGAATTGAACTATACGAAAAAGCGGGTCATTACATTTGGTATAAAAGCATAGGTTGAGCGAACACCTAGACTTTGGTGGGGTAAAACTCATTAGAGATAAGGTTTGTAATACGCCAGGATGAGTGACTCATTATAGATAGGGTTAGCAACAATCTAAAATGAGTTTGAGAGTATTATATATGAGTTTTTATTTGTCCTTTGATATAAAAATGTTTGTGTTGATTTATTTATTGAGTGGTTTATAGATTCTAGTTGATGAGCCTGGTCACATGATCGATAAGGATTTCTAAACACTTAAACAAGGCAAACATAAGCCCCATTTTTAAAAGGATTATATTCATATAAACAAAAATATAAATATTTATGTGATTAGGAAAATCTATAAGATGTTATCCTTTTGGAAAGTTCCAAGAATAAGATTTTGATCTGTTTGGTGATGATGGGAATAATCTTCTAAGTATTGATCATATGTTGGCTTGAAAAAATGATATTGAACATTTGGTAAGTTATTCTTCTTATCATTCTACAATCAAGGCAAGTTCAAATCCAAACAAGTATGAATCAAGTAATTCGGATAAGTCTAGAAATTGGTGGTATGAAACTTCTGATAATAACTTAGTACATCATTTAGGTCAGGATGTCTTATTTTATGCTAGGTAATGGGTTATGGGCTAATCCAAAGCAGATACAAAGAATACATGCACAAAAAGAGGCAGAAGAGAAATTAAAACTAGGATCTTATGCATGCATCTTCTGTTGCAAATGTGGTAAAGAAGTGCATTATGTAGATCTGTGTAAGGATAGGAAAATAAAGGAAAAGGATAAAAGGAAAGCAAAGAAAAAGAAGAAAGAAAGGTCTCGTAGGGTTGATATATTGTATATCAAGTGTAAAAGATATGTGTGTAATAAAAAATGGAATTTTTAAGACTCCGTCCTAATCTTCTGAAAATTTAAAAAGATTATATTTTAAGTGTAAAGAAATATTTTTTGAAAGATATAGATATTTATTGTGTTAGTTTATGGTTAAGGGAATGATAATATTCAGTTATTACTTTTTGCTGATTGAACGAACACCTTACGAATTAAGTTTCGCGATTTGACTATAAGATGTTTGAAAATAATATGAGGTTAAGGTTAATGAATTTATATGAGATAAAGAATTAGTATGTAGTATAAAAATGTATTTTATGCAAATAAAATGATTTTGAAAAAGATGGATACGAAAGATATGTTATATAAAGTTTGAGAAACTACATTTTGGGTACTTTGGAAAAGAATTTTGAAATTTTAAGGAAGTAAATTAATACAAAATGATTATATGAAAAGGATTTATAAAATGGGTTTTATAAACAAAACAATATCTGATTGATTTTTTGAAATGAAATTAAATAAGAAATTTGAAAAGTAAGAAAGTTTGAAATGATAACTAGTCTAAATGACTCGAAAGTAACTATAAATGGACAACAGATATGTTCGGATGTTACACACTTCTCTTAAGTATCACCCTTCTTGTTAAGAGGATATAAGATACTATTGGTAGTACTCAATTCCTTGGTATTATTTTGGAATTACTCGATCTACATAATTTTTCTTAGATTAATAGGACAATTTTGAATTATTATTTAATAAGTTAATATCAAGGTTGGTTAAAAAGGAATATACTATAATGAGAGAAGTTGATTGTAATTTTGAAAAATAAAAGGTAAATTATCTTTTAAAAAATGAAATGACTCATTTGGGATGAAATGTTTTCCTTTAAGAAAAATATTTGAAAATAAATATTTAAAGTGATTACATTTTTTTGAAAATAAAAGATAAAAGTTTTCGTAAAGATTTTTGAATGTTAATATGTACATATGAGGTACGTAGATCATTTTATCATACTATTTTGATCTAATATTCGAGTACATAATTTTAATGTGTTCTCACCAGTCTGAAAGAGGATTTATCACTTGATTCTTGACAACGAACATTGATGAGGTTTTATGATTAGGTACTTCAGTTTTCTATAATTGTTAAGGACTATATAAGGAAACAAAGGTATCAAAAAGCCTAATCAGAATCCGCACTAGATGATCGAGGGATCAATGCTAGTTTAGAAGAAAATTTGTGTATTCGAATAGAAGATCGAATCAGATATCGCGTATGGATGATTTATGTATAACATACAAAATTGAATTTAAAGATGTTTTAGGTAAGTATTATTGGGTTTTTGGTTTTGGTTTAATTTCAGGTACGAAATTCCTTTAAGGAGGAAGTATGTAGCGACCCGTAATTTTACCACTTTTAAAATGGAATAAATAATTAA
Organism: Allium cepa; assembly: GCA_030765085.1. Classification (NCBI taxonomy): domain Eukaryota; kingdom Viridiplantae; phylum Streptophyta; class Magnoliopsida; order Asparagales; family Amaryllidaceae; genus Allium; species Allium cepa. Next base: position 791,371 of record JASFAV010000025.1, on the reverse strand, counting down.
CTTTAAATATTCAAATATAGAATTTTCAAACTTAAATAATCATGTTATATGTGATAAATAATAATGATGAACTTATTTTTAGAACTGGTTTATAAAAAATAGATATTTTGGATTTTCATTGTAGAATTGACAAAAACCGATTTTCGATAAAATTTGATATACATTCAAATAATGGTTGTAAATGTAAATGATACTTTTTACTGGTTATATAATGATATGATAATAATAAAAATTTGATTTTTATTGGTTTCATAAGCTTATATATTTGTTTTATAAAAATGTACAAATTTCTCCACACGTTGACAAATCGATGTCGACAAATCGGCATCATATTTTTACAATTCGATTTTAATATTATTAAATATGCTTTTATAAATCAAATACACTTTTTTTTAATTATTTAAAGACGATAAGAAACTTATTTTCATGTTTTATTTACATAAATAAAGAGTTTAGCAAAAAGGTCAAAATGTGACCGTAAAACATTTTGTCAAGAATCAACGTTTTGTTAAATGTAAGTTGTGTAAACGTTTAGCAACTTGAATACTTAATATACGAACATAATAACACATAAACATGTATTTAGAACTAACAAAGGTTAATTTAAGCTAGGTGAGTAATTAATTAAACAAAGTTAATAAATTTAAATGAAATTTAGTCAAATCACATCAAATCCAAACCAAATCTTCCCTTTAGCCACAAATGCATCCACACTCATTTCCTTAAGTGCTAAGGCAAGAGATAAAGGAAAATGCGAATGGTGATGGAAATGATGTGGATTAAAGATGAAAGTAACCTTAGCTTAATGGTTAAGAAGAGGGGATTTTGGTCTTTTTACCTAAAAATATTTTATAAACTTCTTATTCCTATAAATACCCGTGCATACTCTACTCATCTTAGTCATCTTCTTCTTCATTTCTAAAGCTCTTCATCCTTACTTTAATGGCCTTTCAACAAAGAAAATTATGAAGAAAATTTTAGCAAATAATAATTAAATATATATATTGTAAATATATACATATATATACCAAAACACTTCAAAACCATCACAAATTTTCCCCTCATCCCCCACAAACCCCACAGCAACCACCATTCCCCATCAGAGCTGAGCACTAAGGATGGATTATCCCCAAGGCTGAGAGCAATATAGAGATGGGGAGGCGTGGCATGAGCATTCGAAGATGGCTGAAGGTGATGGCATAAACATGTAGGGATGATGAGGCTTTGGCCGAGAGTAACTAAGTGAAAGGGTGGAGTTTTGGCCTTTGGTCGTAAGCATATGATGGTGAGAGGGCTAGCCGAGAGCATGAAGCACACGGAGACTTGAAGTCGAGAGCAAGTGGAGGTTGAGATAATGGCCAAGCGCTTGAAAAGATGAGAAGTGGTTTAGATGATGTATAGATAAAGTATGAAGCAGTTAAATGAAGTGTTGATTGTTTGAATATTGGTAGAAAAATTATTTAGAGACAAATGTGAGTTCTCAAGTTATCTTTAGTTATCCAATTCATTAAAATATTGTTAAGTATGATCAATTAGTGAATTTAACGGCTTGGTTGAGAATTGATTGAGAATTTGATTACTGTATGGATGTTAAGAAAGTTAACAACTTAGTTGTGAAATTTTATAACCAATTGATGTAAAAATAATATTCAAGTTAGGTAATGGTTAGTAAACTAATCCTATTTAGTTAATAAATCCAAATGAAAAGTGTATGAAGCTGTTTAGGCTCTTTAATGATTAAAATAATAAAATATTGTTTTAAATAAGTCAAAATAGATTTAATATGGTTTCATAGCATATTTGAAGTGTTTTAGACAAGTTTCGGAACAATTCACCAAACGATCAAAAATCGAGCTCGTCGTGTAGCGGTAATTCATAATATTCGACTATAACTTTAAATTAATGTATAGGATGCAAACTAAGTCGAAGATCTTTGAAATAAGAAATTTACAGATTCTTGTAACCATAATTTTCAAATGAAAAAGAAAAATCAAGATTTCGTTCGATAGAGTTTGAGTATGTCCAAAACAAGTTTTTAAAAAAATCCAATTTTGTTCGCATAACGACCAAATTAAGAAATTATTTGAAACGGTCATTTTTAATTCTTTAAAATAAATTTTATAAATCTTTTAAAATGTTTTAAAAGTGGTTTGAGTTGGACATGTGTGAATTATTGTCGACTTGAACTGTACAGAAAAGCGGGTCGTTAGAGGATGACACTTAATTATACTCAACTTATGCATCAGCGTTATCAGATTGCTTTTTAGCAGCAACAAACTCATATTCATTAGTACCAGGTTCAGAATCGACAGTTGCAGCAGTGGCCGTCACTAAAGCTACATGTCTTTAATTACGTTAATGAAAATAGCGACGACGACGATTTTGATGACGACGACGACGACGACGATTTTGATGGTGGCGACGACTAGGGGAGTGATATTGGTTCTAATCACATAGACCGACGTTTTTTTTGTTTCATACATGTTCTATCAATATATGTATTCTTGTTCTGTATGTATGCTTATACGTTTTTTTATGTTTCATGCATGTTTCACATTGACTATTTTTTTCTTGTGTATGTATTTAGTTGTTGACGATGGTTCTTATTTTGTTGATGATGATATTTCGTACCATACTTATATCATGAAGTTATCCATCCATAGCATGAATAAAAATAGTTGTGAAGAAAAAAAACACACTTGTGTTTGTTTCTCCATAAGTTCGCAAATGTTTGCCCCATGGTCGTTCAGATCACACTTGATTTGTAAGATGTGGATTATGAACTATCTGTTTAAGTTAAAGTGTTATACTGAAAGTTCACAACATATTCAATGACAAATGAAAGTTGGACTCCACAAGATTATTTGAAACTAATCAAAACATACATGGAACCGACCGTAGACACATGGAAGAAGAGTTGGAGCAATATTTTTGGATTACCCTAAATGAAGCATTTAATAATAATCCTGATTATAAATTAATTTGAAGGATTCTAAAAACGTGGACTACTTACGTCACGTTTAATAGAGCTTGTCGAAGTTATAGAATCGTTATAAATATAACAGAGAATGAAGACCTATTTTAGTTAGCACGATCTACGTTTGATTCATGATATTTGTGGGAGTATTGAACTAATTTTGTTAGACTTGTTGCATGTGATTTTGGATTAGCTATATTTGATAATTTGAATGATTTTTAGGTTAGCTATTTACTTTCAGTAAATTCTATATACTTTCGAATTCAATTAAGTTAGTTATGTTATTTCAAATTTCAAATAAGTAAGTTCTTAAGATAAGAAACTAAAAAATACATAATTGAAACGATAATTGATCAAAAATGATACTCATAGAACAAGCTGATGATCGAAATGATACAAATAAGTTAAGAAATTATAACATAGATCTAAAACAAACACACAGACTGGTTAAAAAAAGTTATCTTATGCCACTTGATAATTAAACTGAACTTAGTGTCCACTAGAGCTTTTCATTTTGTTTTTCAAGTTTATTTACATACACAGCTTCTCGGTGAGATAAAGGATCGTCAAACCATTGCCAAATTTCGCAACTATTTAGAAAATTGCGACATCTAGAGTGGCATTGACCAATTTCGGTTCCGTTTCTTATAACAGAATACAAAACAGAAACCCATAGTTATGGTATATTAGTTTAGAGTCAACCTCTTGATCTGTTTGAGATACCTGGTGGTGTGTTCTATGCCTTTTTTAAGTTCTTCTATTGTGACTACACCGTTTTGCTCTTTGTCTTCTTCCATCTTCCATAACCTTGCGCTCCTACAACCCTTTCTTATGCTCTCTTAGATCTTTATAGTTTCTTTTCTCTATTTTAACATACCAGTCAGTTGGTGGCTAAAGAGAAGACATATTAAGCAGAGTGTTATGACTTATAGGACCTTCATATGAGTAAGATGAGAGCAAGGATATATAGTTGTAATTCACCGTCTCTTGTATGTTTAATGGGATGATATGATTGCAGGGAGGTTTACCAAACAAAATGATATACATACATAAATACATACATACACACACACATATAATAGAATACATTATTCTAAACATGGCTACAGTGTTCTACAGTGCTAAGTCAAGAATGTTGTGCAACGTGGCTACAGTGTTTTGAACGTGACAGGACACCGAACCGTTTTGTCTTCAATAAGTATGTTGCCATGTCAAGAATACTACGCAACGTGGCTACAGTGTTCTGAACATGACAGGACACATAGCCACTTTGTCTACAATAAGTATGTTGCCATGTCAAGAATGCTATATAATGTGGCTATAGTGTTCTGAACGTGATAGGAATGTGACAGGACACTGAGCCACTTTGTTATCAATAAGTATGATGCCATGTCAAGAATGCTGTTCAACATGGCTACAGTGTTCTAAATGTGACAGGACACTGAGCCACTTTTCCCTCAATGAGTATGCTACCATGTCAAGAATATTGTGCAATATGGCTATGGTGTTCTGATGTGGAAGGACATTGAGCCATTTTGTCTTTAATAAGTATGATTCCATGTCAAGAATATTGTGCAATGTGGCTATAGTGTTCGAATGTGATAGGTCTTTGAGCTAATTTGTTTTCAAATGATTATGTTGCCATGTGAATAGAACTGTGCGGCTATTATAAATACCCATGATGGTCTTGTTCATTCATGCTCATACATATCTAATATATTTCCAACTACAAAAATAATGTTTGTTAAAGATCTTATATTTTTCGACGATAACTTTGATGAGGTGATGGAAGATCATTTCCGTCATGAAAGAGAGCTAATAGCCATGTCTGCGCTATAGGTTGGTCGATCGAATGTGCAATATGGTGGATCAGTTGTTGGCCATCACTATAATAATCGCGGACATTAATGATAAATGGAAGACTGATGGAAGACTATTTTAATCTAAATCCAACTTAGACCGTCATTGATTTTAAAAGAAGTTTTCAAATGTGCCGACCTTTGTTCCTTAGGATCCTACATTCAATCAAACAACATGATAAATACTTCATCTGGAAATTTAATGCATCTCGTACTCAAGGATTGAATGGTCACCAAAAAATGGCCGCTACATTGAAAATGCTTGCATATGTAGGACCAACAGACGCTTTGGATGAGAATTTGCGTTTATAGAAAAGTACAATACTAGAATCTTTAGACCATTTTTGTCAAGCTATCATCGACATTTATGGTGATCGTTACTTACGAAGACTAAATGAAGTTGACATAGCGAGATTAATGGAGATGCATGGTAATAGTGGATGACTGGAAATGTTGAATAATATAGATTGTATACATCGGAAGTGGAAGAATTGTCCAAAGGCGTATGCCAGAGCTTATCAGGATAAGTCTCATAGGTCGACTATTATTCTTAAAGCGGTAGCTTCATATGACTTATGAATGTGGCATGACTTTTTTGGAATGCCAAGTTCTAACAATGATCTCAACGTAGTTGAATGATCTACTTTGTTTAATGATTTAGCTAATGATAGAAATACTCTGTGTTCCTTAGTTTAGGAGATAATATGTACAATCATGGATATTATCTTGGCGATGATATACATCCAAATGAAGTATCGTTGTCAAGAAGACAATTCTTGAACCATTAGACAATAAACAATCAAAGTTTGCAGCAATACAAGAAGACCAGAGAAAGGACATTGAAAGAGCGTTTGGTGTTTTTCAATCAAGGTTTTCTATAGTCAACAATGACTTTAGCACCACTTAAAATAATAACAATAATGTGCACTTGTGTTATTTTGCAAAATATGACTTCAGAGGACGAAAGAGGCATGGGAGAATACTTTGTGTACACGGATGCTCCAGCACTACCAAACGCATGACACAACGATATAGTTGGAAGCGCAATTGAACTCGAGTTTCATGTTTCTAGTCAAATGTCATATCGTAGTATTCAACTCTATCGAAGACTGCAAAATGAACTAATAAATCATCTTTGGAACTTTTGTGCAATCAGTGAAAGTTTATTACTGTTGTTAATTTTTTGTTGTTCTTCATGTTGCCGACTATTATTATTGTTATGTTTGTTGTTTTTCCATGTTGTTGTTGTTGTTCTTAATGTTGTTGTAATTTATTTCTGTTGCATTTCATATCAAGTAATATATCGCAATTTGTTCTTGGTATTGTTGAAAAGTAATGTATCGCAATTTCATTTCATATCAAGTAAATGTAATGCAATTTCATTTGGTTGTACTTCTAAAATTAGTGGATCAAGTTTACAATAGAATATATCAACTAAAAATTCAAAGACATAATAGTTCTAGAAATAGAAATACAACTACAGCCCTTCTTCACGAAGCCTCCTGGATTGCGTATGCTGTCGTAGTTCTTCAAACATGTGTGAAGTATCCACGAACATTACTATATCTTCATCTCTCTATTTGTTTTCAGTAAGAAGTCGATCCAATTTTGACAATCTTTTTTCTTGATGTTGAGCAGCTCGAAACACCATTGCATGATTATATCTTTGGATTCAAGTTAGAGTTTTTTTTGCTTGATCTGCCCCAAAAGCCTGCTTCTTTTTGGTTGCTTTGGCTCCTTAAGGCCTAACAAAATAACTTTCAATAGGGCTTAGCTGCTCTTCCGATCCTGTATCCAAGTTTCCTAGCGACTTCCTAGGGCTAGAGCTTTCTTCGACTTTTAGCGCTTTACCTCGGGTGTTGTTTGATTGGACATCTTGAACAGTTTTCTAAAGAGAGGATCTTCATTTTACATACTAAACTATCAAGTTATAAACATGCATGCACTGATAAAAATGAGCTGCTTGTTTATTCACCGGTCTGTAGAATTGTTTAAACAATTTGTTTGCAGCCATCCTTTGCACAAAAAACACTTAAATAGTTAGAGAACCGTGAGAAAAATATAGACATATGAAAATTTAGGAAATTTTACCAAATGCATTTCATTTTCAATTTCACTAGGATTCGTTTGCTTTAACTTGAACATTATCAAATGTTTTCATTTGACGGTAGATTTTTCTATATCGATCTTTAATTGAAGATATCGATCTTTTGCGATCAACGTTCTTTCGATTGTAGTAAAGAATAATTTTGCTCCAAAAAATCTCACCACTTTGATCGTCATCTCGAATAGGATCGCTTGATAGTACGCACCAAATTTAACGTAAATCATAGTCTTTCGTCAAAGTCCAACTACCAGTAGTTATGGCTCCGCCAATCGGAACCGTAATGTCTTTTAAATCGTATCTTTTGAAACTGCATCATGTGGCATCGTCGTCGAATCGAAAAGCATTTTAAGACGAGAGAGGTGAGAGTAGAATGAAAATGTTGTAGAGTGTCGTGTGTGAGGAGAAGAGATGAATGTGGACGACATTTGTAGATGTGGGAATAGAGCCGTTAATTGGGTTGTTGGATGGTAGATAATTGGAATCTTGTGGAACAGACGCCCAATCCTCAGACGTTCAACAAGCACCTCAAATAAGGCGCTTCTTGAACAGATGCATGGAGTTCGGACGTTTGGTCAACAAGCGTCCAAACCTATTACGTTTTTTTGACCGTTTGCCCCCAAAATGTACGCTATCCAAGATTGTATCCTCTGTTGCATCGACATTTTGAGTGTATAAATTACATTTCGTAAATCCTATTTCTTCGTTGGAGATGCTCTAACTCTAGATTTTTCTTTGGGTTAAATTTTAGTTTTTTCATGAATGTTAAAATTCAAGTTGTCCAAATAATCAATGCTTACTAAAACCAAACAGTTTTAACAATAGCCATGTAGTAGATATGATCATATAACACCAAGAAATTAAACTGGAAGGAAATACAATGTATCCAATGCCATCAATTTGTATCATGCATAAACAACAAGGCAATGAAAGTGCATATTGATAAATACACCGGAAGACCTTCATGGCTATCAAATTGAGTTTACAATGAATTCTTTTTTATTGAGTGTCACGGTTTCATTTTGCTTGATTTGATATACTGTGACACGAAGGAGAGTGATTAGCTCTGAAAAGAAAAAGGAAAGAAAAAACAGAATATGGAAGGCTAACTCCGTACAGCTACCAGTAAAAGATAAAGATATCAAGCTATCTGGTTAAAGAAAAAACTTAGAATAGGACTTTATTCACCATGTCTTGCCTTAATCTTCATTAAAACAGTGTAAAGATGACAATTTATCTCTTTCTTCACTACTCCGTTCCTTTTTCTTTCTAGCTTTTATTTCCTATTTTCCTCCTCTTGAAGCAAGGAATTTACTTCTCTCTTCACGTTTGTTATTTATACCTTCACATCAAAACATTACTCATACTTACATAACATTTTTCTGTAACAGGAATTTAAAAATGTCACCAGGAATCAAGGTATTCGGATCACCTACATCTGCAGAGGTTGCAAGGGTACTAGCCTGTCTATTTGAGAAAAATTTAGACTTTCAACTCATTCGCGTGGACTCATACAAGGGCCAGAAAAGGATGCCTGATTATCTCAAACTACAAGTAATAACTACTCAATACTAAGTATTTCATTTTTGTTTATATTTCTTCAGAACCTAGATCATCTGGTTTCAGTTGTCAGTAATAAGTTATTACTGCCCAATTTGAACTTATATATCATAAATACTGATTGAATAAGCCGGATAGCGTACTAACAAACTTTGGTTGTCCAGCTTTCAGGTCAAGCTCTTACATTTGAAGACGGGGACAAAACATTGGTCGGTATGTAGCACAATCTGAACTTTAAAACTTCTATATCATAGATTAGTATTGTTAGAAAGTTTAAATATTAGTCTACATTATCACATAACATTATTATTGATGAATTTACACCATTTAATCTTTACAAATGCCAGTTATGATTATATTTTTATTTTTCTACAAAGAGAAGAAAAATCTGTTTGAATGCAAAATAACATGTGTTGAAGAAATAGTTACAATTGACACTGACACGGGAATGGTTTAAGTATCAGAAATAAGAGTCTATTGCTTAGCTTTTCAGCAACAATGCTATTAGACCCGAAAATTGGAAAGAAGATGTACCTGAACCAAATCTGTGACTGCAGTTCATCAAACAAAATAAAATCAAAGAACCCCCAGTGAATTCAGGGAATTTCCGCGCTTCCCTGAACTTCCTTTTACAGGCCTTGTAGCATCGATGATAATTTCAGAATATATATGATAAAAAAGTTTTGGTATCGCCCATTAATATAACGTATTCACTTCTCCGTGTCATAAAAAAAATGTGGACACGTAAAGGTAAACAATGTTATGTATTTCCACAGATTTTATCAGGTAAAATGTAGGTGAAAGGTGACTAATTTAGCATACGATCATATTGCATGTTTAGAATGAACAAATGCTAACATTTTGTATGTTTAGTACAATATATTTAATATTGTTAATTATTTGTCTCATTCACACACACACATAAAATGGAATATGTGCGTATGCATGCATGCAATATTACATTAACCATAAAAGGATAAAAAATTTACAAAAACTAACAGATTCGAGGGAAATAATTCGATACATTGCTGATAAATACGCGGATAGTGGCACAAAAGGATTATTAGGAACAGGTACACTAGAAAGAGCATCAATTGAGCAATGGTTGCAAACCGAAGCTGAATACTTCGACCCACCAAGCAGTACCTTGATTTTCCATTTGGCCTTTGCACCGGAAGCCGGTATAGAAGAAGATGACGAGGAAGCAGTTGAGAAGGCTGTAAAAGAAAGCAAACTGAAACTTGAAAGAACGCTTGACATATACGAGCAGAGGCTAGACGAGAGTGCATATTTGGCAGGTGATAAGTTTACAGTTGCTGATTTGTCTCATTTGCCGAATGCAAATTCACTTATGAAGATTCCGGAATGCCAAGGGATGTTCGTGAGGAGGAGGAACGTGATAAGATGGTGGGATAAGATATCAAGTAGAGTTTCATGGAAGAAGGCGGTTGAGATGCAAAAGGGCCCACCACCACGGGCGAAGGAGATAGGACTGAAACCTAAGTTTGCCTGATGAGAAGTCTGTAATTTGCTTGTAATAGTGGCATTGTTCTTGACTTAATGTGTTGTGTGAAGTGTGCTATGTGTTTTTTATGGTACCAAGCGTGTTTGTTGCGTTGAATATAAGAGGTGCTGAAAATAGTTTTAAGAGTCATAATATGAATTTATGTGAGAATACTCAATAGATATGCGACTTCTTAATCTGACAAAAGGGCATTTTGTATTTCTTATTTCCAGTTTTACTAGTCACCGCAAAGTATAATAAAGGAACCAGCGCAAGTTATAATTTGAGAGCTGTCACTTATTAATCTAAACTATTCTTTTGATCCATCTATCCTCTCATCCACTTGTCCTCTTCACTCATCCATGCGCATCAATCTTTTCATAATCTTTTTATTTTTCAAAAGCATGACTCAATTTCTTCTCTCAATTTTTCTTCAACCAACAAAATAAAAATAAAAAATCATACAATTTTTGCATAGCTGATGTTTCTTTATTTTAATGTCTCACCGAGATATATAAATTCATCTAATTTTCTTACAATTAAATAGTTGTACACTTTGATTTTAATTAGAATTTCCATTTCATTTTATTTTTTTCAAAAGCATAACTCAATTTCTCTTCTCAGTCTTTTTTCAAACAATGAAATCAGAATTTCTCCATATAATTTTTCCATTGCTGATCTTTCTTTAATTTAATGTTTCACCGGAATATATAGATCTAAGTAATTTTCTTACAATTAAGTAGTTATAGACTATAATTGTAACTAGAATTTTCATTTTTTTTAAACTTATAACCCTAACCAAGATTAACATAGTAAAGAATAATTTGCCGCTCAAATTAGATGTTGCGGGGTAACATATTAAAGAACGTTCATTACTACTTAGATGAAAAATATCCAATTATCATTGTTTTTGTTGTTGGTGGAACAATGAAGGAGAAAAATGATGAAATCAGTTATAGCAGAAAACAATATGAAGCAGTCAAATATATTTGTTTATGATAATGCATTCCCTAGAAGATTAACAGGTTTACAAAAAATATTAATTCACATTCAAATTCCTAATAGAATTAAAAATCTTAACTAATCAATTTTTAATGTAAAATTCATAAAAGAAAATTTACGTTTTTCAACATATTTTTTTGTAATTATTTATAAATAAGATTGAAAATAATAATGTTCGAGTTTAGATTTCATTATTTATATGTTGTCCAATTATCATTTATTTTCAAATCATCTTATAAACTTAAGGTGGGTTTTCGAAGTAGATTTTACGGCTTGGTTTTATTAATTTTTAAATGGCGTTAGTAAGTATTTTGGTGGGTGTAAATACTAACACATTTGTTGTATGATAATCGTAAAACAATGTGTAGTATACATATTTTGGTTACCCAGAAAGTTCATATTCGAAAGAAAACGCAGGTATCTCTCTAAAATTTCATATTGAAATAATAATTTTCGAAGAAAGTACAACCTGCATATACAACTACTACGAATCTTTGCCGAAAGATCAAAAAAGGCTTATTAAAATACTACTAATCAAGTGAAAATCTACCACAAACCGATTTGAAGACATATACAATGATTAGAAATACTACTTTTAATGTTTGTTTGATGATGACGTTAAAAAGCGCTATAAAGGACAAACATACAAATTTTACCAAACTCTAGCTGAAATCCGAAGTAAGCCCCGGTTAACCAAATGATCAACTGGAAGTGCTAAGCAAATGCTTGTATCCATCAAACCAAAAGTCCAAAGTAAACTTGGGGTCGACTCTGTAGTTATTCGATCTAAATTCAACACAAGCGCATAAAGAAATGCCATCCAAAAATGCCTTTTAGCATTCAAAAACGTTAGCTAGAAGCTTCTCGATCAGTCAAACAAAAGTCTAGAAATAAAAGTGAAATCACCCAAAAACTTTCGTTCGAAAAACTTTGAAGTAGAGCATGTTTCGGTTTGAGCACTGGAATGAAGCGTGACATAATGCAATGCTACGAGCTCAACCTGAGGCAATGCTCGGGTAGGACATAGGTCCCCTCGAAGCATGACAAGAAGCAATTTCCTACTCTCCAATTTCACCCAAATTGGACCTGAACCACTTTGTACTACTCCAGTTCGACCTTTACGCTCTCAGATCACTCAAAAAAGACCTCTCCATGTATCATTGCTCAAGTTTGAGTCATCTTCTCCTAGGTATGGACATCAATCAACATTTTGAACTTTTCAAAATGCTTCGAAATCTTATAAATACTCCAGATTTTAAAGAAAAATGATCTTCCCATTTCTCTATAAGCTCAAAGCAACTATTGAAGTACAAAAATCCCCAACATATAAGTAGATTAAGAAGATGAAGATGTTTTGTTTGTGCCAAAAGTTGGACAAATACCCCATTAGATTGAAATGGAGAACAAAATGAAGAAATTAAATGAAAAATGAGATAAAATAATACACAACAATTTATAATGTTTCAGCTAAACTCCAACTACGTCAACTTGAATTTTGTTAATGATTTTCAATGATTTTACAAATTGTGTTCTTATAACTCGATGCTCAAAACTAAGTGAGAATCTAGCAAAGCGAGTGAGTAAAATCAGAAAGCTCAAAAGGTAAAAAAATATCTCGAATTGGTGTCCCTCCCATCCTATTTATAGATGTAGATCAGTGAAATAGGCTTCAATATTTGTTATCCATATTCTCCACGTTCAGTAGAAGGTTCGGGAAGAAGATTATGGCCATGTTCACTTGTCTTAATTTTCAAGTAGAAGCCCTTGGCTAATCTCTTATAACCCTGTGAAGCAGTGAAGCGTATCGTTCGTAGCTTTGCCTTTGATCGCCTTTAATTTGTTTAGTTGGCTCACAAGCAGGAATCGATACCGAGTTGAGTGGGTCAACTGGATACCGAATTGTCACTTCATTTGATTTTTACTTTCTTCTATACCACTTGGCTCTTCTAGAAAATGGCTAGCTCTCTTCAATTTATAAGTAAGGCTCCATATCAATTTTCTACTATGATTGAATTCTAACTTTTCAAGTTATAGTTCTAGAACCTGATTTACTATCTGACTACTTAATGGTTCTGACTCGTCAACATATGGCTTGACTCAAAAGCAGGATAACACCTACCCTTCAAAGTATATCTTATTGACAATAAGGTATGCTTTGGGTCGAGACAAACTACTGACTTCAAATTCTACTTTGAATAGACGTCTCTTTTCTTCGAACTGTTTTCATTGATCGACGTGTCCCCTTTTGGTCGTTACACCGGTTTAAACATTTTTTGAATTCATATCTCCTAGACACTATGAGCTTGCAGTTTGAGTTTGTCATTTGAACTTTGAAAATTTGGAAATGCTTTCTTTAAACTGGTTCGGTATAACTTCAATATTTGAAGTTTGCATTCCCTGGCATCACAAGCCTCACTTTTCATTTTCTTTCCCTTTTTTCTTATCTTTTCTTCGCTCTCTTAATTTTTTATCACGGATAAATACCGATCTACGCTCTTGGACTGGCATACCATTTTCAACCTATTATTTTGCATGATCCTATACTTACGCAAATTCGACCTTTTTTATTTCTCTACTTGCTAATTCACCTGTATTGGCTGAAGCACTCAGAACTTGGCATCCGCCTTTACTGGCCTTTTATCCCCGACTTCGAATCATCACCACAGCCTTATAGCACCACCGCTACTACTCATGATTACCACTAAGCCCATTATCTTTAGATCTAAACAAACCCACCCTTTAAATCGATTTAAACTTCAGATCTCGACAAATTTTGAGCTAACTTTTCTCGAACTGGGTAGGTGGCGGTTTGGCTTTAAATAGTTCACCGACAATTTAACATTGATCATTCTCAATTGCCGCTTGAACTTCATCTTCTTCCTCCTTGGATTGACAGTCGAACCAAAAACTAGAAGAAAAAAAAACTAAAATTTTAATAAAACATGGTGGTTGCCTTTGCATTTTATGGACTCAGGGAAAACTCGAAGTGGCCTTGAGATTTTCCTATTCATGGCTCGAGTCTTGCTTCATGTGACCTGCTCTGAGTCAACTTCGAGTTAGGCCTGGTGTTATCCCATTTTTTGGTCAAAACTAGGATATCAATGTTGAGCGCGTCTCCACCACGATCGAGCTAAGAAGAAGCAACCAGCAAGCGTACCTAAGACCAGAGTTTCACTCAAGATCCAAATACAAAGTCCATTCGGCCTTAGACTCTCATATTCATTCGGCTATGCAAGTATACGGACTCATTCGGCAATCCATGCCTAAGGTCATTCGGCACTCATAATACACGACTCATTCGGCAATCCATGCCTAGGGACATTCGGCACTCCTAATATACAAGCTCATTCGGCATAGCGTTCATCCGGTCCAACACCACACAACCAATGCCGGACCAAACTCCTCATCTACGCCGAACCAAACTCCCCCCATGCCGAGTATAGCCTCACCGGTCCAAACCCTTCCCATGCTACCACCAAGCCAACAACCACCGAACCAGTTCCATTTCCCACCATCACCGGACCACCTAAAGCCGAACCAGCCTAACACCTCACCACCAAATGAACCTCCAAACCACCTACCACCGGTCCACTCCATCACCGGTCCAAGCTCCGACCCCTTCTAGCATGACCGAACCAAAGCTCCGCCGAACCAGAAGATTGCCAGTCCAGATTGCATCAACCCGGGCCCACCAGCAGCTATATACTTCCAAGACCCCTGCCCCCTACCTCATTCTATAAATAGAGGGGCAGGGGTACAACAATGGGGACAATTTTTTGGAGACAAGTTTGAGAGCTCAAGCCTGGAAGGAACTCTCAAACAACTTTAGATACTTGTAATCAAAGCTTTGTACTTGTAATCTGAAGAAAAAAGGAGAATAACATATAAAGTGGACGTAGGCACGTTCTTGCCGAACCACTATAAATCTGTGTGTCTTTTACATTTTAGTCCTTGCTTTTAACATATTTGCATAAATCACCCAAATCACTAAACACAACATAAAATCAACCAACTCATACGACTTTGGGTGTTTGCGGCCATTTTTCACGCAAACATTTTGGTGCTTTCACTGAGAAGAACCAGCTTCCGCCAGCTTCCGCCACACGGATAGAAGTTGAATTTGGAAATCTAAGATTTCAGATCTAAGAGCTATGACGAGACAAACAAGTAAAAGGCAAAGGCCAGAGAGAAGTGAACACCAAGGAAGTCAAGAGGCTTCCTCAGGAGGGAATCAAGCATCGATCTTCATCACTAGAGATGAGATGGAGGTCATGATGAGACGACAAGAAGAGATGATCCAGAACTTACTTCAACAAATTGGGCAAATTGGAGCACAAATCCAAGGAGCAACTAGAGTTCAGAACGGAGCAGAACCATCTGGCGCAGCACCAGAGCTAGGGGGCAACCCCCAAGCAGCAGACGACTATCAATCAGGCGTCGATCCCGCATGGGGGCACCACACTTGGAGCCAGTTAATCCAATCACAGAGAGTGAGATAGAGGCCTCTGAGCAACCAGGTAAGGAATGAACTCCCAGCCAGGGGGCAGGTAAAATTCCCTCATGAACACGGGGGCAGGTCGAAAACGATGAACAAGTCGCAAAACTCTCACTAGCACGGTTAAATCATTTACACATGCGAGCGATCGCGCACGATCCATAGGCATGCTCTGAATGACTATAGACCGCACCATAGTAAGAGTTTACACTTTGACATCCTCGTCTTGCTCCTGCTTTGACTTTGATTTGAACGTTCCTACTGTGGAACTCGTATGACTATTGCTTTAACATTTACAATTCCATGGAAAAATTATTTACTTGTATGCCCGTTGAATCGCGAACGGTCCACGAGCACCTATTGCATGGCAACGAACTGCCGAAGTCTTTGATTCGAAAAATTCCCCCAAACATTGACTCCAACACTGATAATATTAAGTCCCCCCCGGGCACACTCATTCGCCTCGAACGGCACCCGACTTCGAACAGTCACAATTCGCCTCGAACGGCACCCGACTTCGAACAGTCACAAATCGCCTCGAACGGCACCCGATCGCGAACGATCACAACTCGCCTCGAACGGCACAACTCGCCTCGAACGGCACAACTCGCCTCGAACGGCACAACTCGCCTTACCTCAAATGGCTCGATCGCGAACGGTCGTCATTTGAGGTCCGCCACCTGATCATTGACTGCTACACCTTACCTCAAATGGCTCGATCGCGAACGGTCGTCACTTGAGGTCCGCCACATGATCACTGACTGTTACACCTCACCTCAAATGGCTTGATCGCGAACGGTCGTCATTTGAGGACCACCACTTGACCGCACACTGTCGCACCTTACCTCGAATGACTTGATCACGAACGATCGTCATTTGAAGTTAGGCGCTTGACCTTGAACGGTCACATTTCATCACAACTGGCTCGGTCTCGAACGATCGACGCGTGGACTTACAGACTCGACCGCGCACTGTCGCACTTTACCTCGAATGACTCGATCGCGAACGGTCGTCATTTGAAGTTAAGCGCTTGACCTTGAACGGTCCTCACTCGACCGCGCACTGTCGCACTTTACCTCGAATGACTCGATCCCGAACGGTCGTCATTTGAAGTAAAGCGCTTGACCTTGAACGGTCACATTTCACTGCAGATGACTCGATCCCGAACAATCGACGCATGGATTTACGCGCTTGACCGCGCAGGGTCGCACTTTCCCTCGAATGACTTGATCACGAACGATCGTCATTTGAAGTTAGGCGCTTGACCATGAACGGCCGCGCTTCATCCCAAATAGCTCGATCCCGAACGGTCATCAGTTGGGGCCATATAAACTATCAAGCTCTTTACAGGTTGTCAACGGGATACGAACATCCAGCTCATGGCATCACAAAACACGCCTTCCTACCGCAAGGCATATTTTGGGGGGCAAAGTGTTATCCCATTTTTTGGTCAAAACTAGGATATCAATGTTGAGCGCGTCTCCACCACGATCGAGCTAAGAAGAAGCAACCAGCAAGCGTACCTAAGACCAGAGTTTCACTCAAGATCCAAATACAAAGTCCATTCGGCCTTAGACTCTCATATTCATTCGGCTATGCAAGTATACGGACTCATTCGGCAATCCATGCCTAAGGTCATTCGGCACTCATAATACACGACTCATTCGGCAATCCATGCCTAGGGACATTCGGCACTCCTAATATACAAGCTCATTCGGCATAGCGTTCATCCGGTCCAACACCACACAACCAATGCCGGACCAAACTCCTCATCTACGCCGAACCAAACTCCCCCCATGCCGAGTATAGCCTCACCGGTCCAAACCCTTCCCATGCTACCACCAAGCCAACAACCACCGAACCAGTTCCATTTCCCACCATCACCGGACCACCTAAAGCCGAACCAGCCTAACACCTCACCACCAAATGAACCTCCAAACCACCTACCACCGGTCCACTCCATCACCGGTCCAAGCTCCGACCCCTTCTAGCATGACCGAACCAAAGCTCCGCCGAACCAGAAGATTGCCAGTCCAGATTGCATCAACCCGGGCCCACCAGCAGCTATATACTTCCAAGACCCCTGCCCCCTACCTCATTCTATAAATAGAGGGGCAGGGGTACAACAATGGGGACAATTTTTTGGAGACAAGTTTGAGAGCTCAAGCCTGGAAGGAACTCTCAAACAACTTTAGATACTTGTAATCAAAGCTTTGTACTTGTAATCTGAAGAAAAAAGGAGAATAACATATAAAGTGGACGTAGGCACGTTCTTGCCGAACCACTATAAATCTGTGTGTCTTTTACATTTTAGTCCTTGCTTTTAACATATTTGCATAAATCACCCAAATCACTAAACACAACATAAAATCAACCAACTCATACGACTTTGGGTGTTTGCGGCCATTTTTCACGCAAACACCTGGTCTTATCTTGAGCATTTTTAAATGGCCATAAGTATTCAATATATTTCAGTCAAAATATTTTCTAAGTTGAATAAGGGAGGGAGATGAAGTTCTAGTGCAACTTTGGTCAAGCATCAATTAATAATTGATGGTTTCTAATACCGGTCATGTTGAATGCACTCCAGCATTCGATCAGTCTTCCTACCACTGCTTTAATTTGACACTTCACTCTGGTGTCCCTGCAAAGAGAAATTCCATGCCGCTCCAAATAACAGTTCCGTTATCTCTACACAGAGTGTTTGCATTCGTAGTGCTCTAGACATCGGACATGCACTGCATAGATTAAATTATATACAATTACCTCTTGTCAATGTAGAAGATCCGGTCGGTCAACACAGGTTGACATCTGTTGGGTTTTATGCATTGGCCGTACATGGTATTATTTTAGCATGGGAATTACAGGTAACTTCAACCTAACCCTGTTCATCTATAAAGTTTTCAATAGTTGTGGACCGCAATCCCTCTATGCATATCTCAACGTTGGCTGCTGTGGGTCTGTCTAAACAAAAGGTAGTTCAATTTGTGATAGAATCAGATTCAGACTATGCCTCAACATCTTCAACGTGATCTATTTCATCATCCATTCAGCCTCAGCCACCTCGCCATTCGATGAGGCAGTCTTTGGAGATTGTTCCTATCGTAACGGCGAATGAAGAGTATGTGGGAACTACCTCCGATGTTAACCTTGGGGATGCCATTATTCTTATAACCTTCCAGACTCCCTGCCATCCAGACTTGATAGGGGGGCCATCTTAAGAATTTGTTATAGGCATGACATTCCCATTGAAGATGTTCTTGTTCCAAAGCCCCATCAACGAGCTCATAATCCACCTGAAGGTTAAACCATGTGCAACCGATATATATGCTGATCTGGGTGTGTCCTACCATTAAATCACTTAATTTGAATTTTGCTCCATTATACGAGGCTTGCCCATATTCAGCCGCATCCGAACAGCTACACTTCATTGAATAGCATATATAAGGTCTTTTTATGAACTTGGGCAGGGTACCAACATTATAAGAAGTTCGTTATTTATATGCTTTAAAGAGACGAAAAGGGAGTCTTTCTCTCATTTATTTGGAGCCATCCTTAGGACGTTGTGTCATCTGAGGCCTTTTCAACAAACTTACCTATTTTAAGGGGGGGTATTTCTTTGTGCAATGTCTTCCCGGCTTTGCCCAAAAATGGTTGTGTGGACGTAAGTTTTACTATCACATATGATTTGTGTGGTGCTAACTTATCTAGATTGTTAACCTTTTGGTTTTCATGAATTATCAAATATCCTAAGAAGGCATAACAGCTCGATCTTGGTAGATGCCTTTCGATGCTTGCTTGCCATCCCTACAGTAGAATGGGAGATGAGGTACCTATTGATTGATAAGAGAATGTGTCAGTTCAACCTTTTGGATCCCAATCGTAGTTTGGGCCTCGCACCCAGTGTTCATGAAGGTGCTCAACATACCGTTAGAGTTGTGGTCATGAATCCGCTGGTGATACGGGTGGCACGATCAGGTGCCACTCATTCCTTGATTTCCAAATCTAATACTTATCTCATCTCGCTCAGCTTTACAGCCAGCACCACCTATTACCACAGAAGAGACACTGATCTCTCCATTTGGAGATATATACTGATCTTTTGGGAGCATTCCAGATGAAATGCTTCTTTCGATCTCGAAAACATCAGTGTCGACGACATCGATTCTCTTATTTTCTTTCCCACTGATGTACTTATAATGGGTGCATGGAAGATAACCATTGTAAGCAAGACACGATTGGCCGGGGGAACTAGGATACATTAGCACTTAATAACACTTCCAATCACTTAACGTCATGTGTTATCTTTTCGATCTTTCTGGTAGTAAGTCAATTAGTCCTTGTTTTTAGGTTCCATGAGTTTGCTAACATCATTTTGACAAGCTTTAGAGCTTTGAAGATGAATGTAAGGGGCTTGGCACATCGCACTGTCATTGTGAATCATCCGACGAGTTTGATTCAAGCAGGCATCATAAGAGGGAAAACGGAAGACAATGAAGGGACAATAGGCACCAAGATGACCGCTACAGAGGGTTTGGCAGGACATCACCTTCTCAATATAGAGCTCACTCTGTATTGCCATATAGTATGGATAAACACTCGATGAGGCCTAGTCATGTCCCCTCAATTCAACTCCCTACTTCTCTATCTTCAAGTCCACCTATAATAGAACCAATAGTGTCTTCCCACATGCCCAGACAATCTGATCACCCATTAGGCCTGAATCTTCCGACCTTTCCAGGCAAAATCATGGTAAGGATAAACTACATGTTTCTTTTTTGGATGCAAATAGTGAAACTGTCTCGAACCCACATCTCACTTCCATGAAGAAGGCCAAAGATCTGCTTTGATGGAGTCAAGTTCATCTCTCATTTGAACATATCGGGCCCGAAGTCCTGGCATATGTGGGAGACGTATATAACCAATACCACAAGTGGAAAAGGCAAGAGGAGGCCATCTCTAAAGTAAATCGAGAGAAATTGATTGCTTCCTAGGGGAAAGATCTGATTGAAAAGGATAACAATTGCATTATTGAAAATCTCAATAAGGAAGTTGAAGGGCTTAGGTCCTTATTGGCGAATGCTGAGAAGAAGTTGGAGGAAAAGACCAAGTCTTACAAAGAGAAAAATAAGACCATTAGAGGCAATTTGAAGATGCATACCACAAGAGCCATAACCTCACACTGGAAAACGAGAAGCTTTAAAAGATCGCTAATGAGAAGGCCTTCGAAATTAAAGTTGAAAGATGATTTAGAGGCTGAGAAGAAGGAGAAAGACGACACTATTACTCAAGCCTAGGAATATTAATAATGAAATATTGGAGACGAGATCAGTGGTAATCCACGTACATCTCTCTCTCGGCTTGCTATCTGGTTCATCCAGTTACTCTGATATAATCTCTACCGTTGCTTGTGTAATTGGGCCCAACATAGCTCAGCCCACTTTGCATCAAAAGTTTGTATAAATAGCAACTGTAATATACTTTGTAATGTATTCAAGTGAGAATAACAAATTACTTTCTGTTTCAATCTTCTCTTTAATAATACAAACCAAATACATGATCATCTATATCAGATCAAAATTCAACATGGTATCAGAGCAAAAAAAGGCTTAACAGCCATTCTATCGAATCAATCAAGCCCCATCAGATTTCATATCATCATTTGAGGAATTTATCTTCATCCGAACCAAGGTTCATCATCTGAAGAAATCTGCGAATCCAGTGTCGTGCCACAAGCAGTGGCTGCATCAAGATTCACCAATTCTCTCTCACAAGAAAATCAATCAAAAATCCAGAAAACAAAGTAATCAAGAAATCAAGAATCATCTCAAAAACAAAAGAAAGTGCCATCCTGTACAACACATCAGATCTAAAGAGATCATCATTCAGTTATACAGTTGCATCAAAATTCTGTGAGAAGTTCTTGACTTGGTACCTTTTTGTTTTCTGAATTGAATTAATTGTCCCTTGTTGCTCTACATTTCTTTTTCTATCTGTATTGGATCTTGCTCTTTGATATCATCATGGGTGATGAATTGAATAACCAACCCAGTGTAGCTAGCTCTGCAAATGATTCTGCTAATGAAAGCAGCAACAGTGAATCCAATATAGCAATAGAAAGGCTCATCAAATCTGTAATCAGCCCACAAAGCAATCTTGTTACAGTCCAGTTAAATGAAGATAATTTTCTTCTCTGGAAATTGCAAATAGAAACTGCAGTTCAAGGATATGGACTTGAAGGCCACATTCTTGGAACCATCCCTATTCCTCCCAAGTGCATAACTGATCAAGAAAACAGAATAACAACCAATGAGAATTACATCAGATATCACAGACAAGATAGGTAAATCTGTTCATGGCTTCTATCATCAATAAGCACAAATTTTCTATCTCATGTCATTGGATGCAAAAGTGCAAATGATATATGGACAACTATTGAGAAAGTATTCAATACACAATCAGCTGCAAAAGTTATGTACTATAAGAGACAGCTGCATAGCATAAGAAAAGACAGCAATACTATAAGGGAATACATCTTCAAAATTAAAGCAATATGTGATTCACTAGAGGCAGCAAATCACAAGATTTCAGATTCTGAACATATTCTGATCATTCTTAATGGATTAAGTGAAGAATATGAATATGTTATTGCTGTAATAGCATCACAAAAGGATCTACCATCACTTGATGATGTGTATTCTATATTACTTTCTCATGAAGCAAGAATTGATAATAAAAGACCACAAGAATCAGAACTTGAAGTCAACTACACAACTGCATCAAGAAACAAAGTTCAGAGTAATAACAAGACAGATCAAAATGCACAAAGAGGAGGAACTCAGAGAGGAGGATACTCAAATAGGTCAAGAGGAAGAGGTAGATACATCAACAACAATAGACCAAAATGTCAAATTTGTTAAAAGATTGGGCACACTGCCATAAAGTGTTATTTAAGGTACTCAAATCAGAATAACAATAAAAAAGGTGGAAATTACAGTGCAAACATAGCTCAAGCAAGCTCCAACAGTCAATCAGATAACAGAGATCACAATTCTAGTGAAAACAATCAATCAATGAATGATGACTGCCGGTACCCAGATTCAGGGGCTACCAATCACATAACCAATAGCCTAGAAAACTTAAACCTTGGCAATAAAGAATACAAAGGTAATAAATCAATTTGTATGGGCAATGGTAAGTGTATCAACATCTCTCATGTAGGAAATGCTGTCATTAGAGGAAAAAAATAGTTATTCCTACATAACTTACTAAGAGTCCCAAAAATAAAAAAGAATCTTATTAGTGTGTCTCAATTTGCTAGTGATAATAAAGTTTACTTTGAATTTTTTCCTCAGCATTATGTTGTTAGAGACATACTAACTAAAGACATCTTATTGCAGGGTGATGCAGAAGGAGGATTGTACAGATTTAGATCTGTGAATTGTGAATATCACAGAGATATTAAAAATTCTTGTAATCATTGTGAAATGAAAAACAATGATAATGTTTTCGACTTGTGGCATTTCAGTCTTGGCCATCCTAATGTAAAAGTGGTTAAACAAATTCTTACTGAGAATAATATACTTTACAATGACATATCTATTCCTTATGTATGCACTCATTGCCAAATGGGAAAAAGTCACAAATTACCATTTGGCAACTCCATAACTGAATATACTAAGCCACTTGAGCTTATTGCTACTGATCTTTGGGGACCTGCCCCAATACACTCAGATTATGGATATAAATATTACATATCATTTGTAGATGCACACACAAGACACACTTGGATGTACTTTTTGAAAAACAAATCTGACACACATGATATTGTAGTAAACTTCATCACAATGATTGAAAAACAACTTGATACACATGTCAAGATCATACAATCTGATGGAGGAACTGAGTATAAAACCCTTAAGGAATACTTCAAGACAAAAGGCATAGTTCATCGATACACTTGTCCTTATACCTCAGAGCAAAATGGTTTAGCTGAGAGAAAACATAGGCATGTGGTTGAAGCAGGACTCAGTTTACTGAGTCATGCAAATCTACCACTAAAGTTTTGGCCAGAAGCCTTTAGTATTGCTGTTTATCTCATTAACAGGCTACCAACCAAAACTTTAGATGGTACAACCCCTATTGAAAAGTTACAAGGGGTAAAACCAAACTATCATAGCTTAAAAGTATTTGGATGCCTATGTTTTCCATGTTTACGACCTTACAACAGTAATAAACTAAACTTTAGGTCAAAACAATGCACATTTTTAGGATACACCTCTAATCAAAAAGGATACAAGTGTCTCGATGACAGTGGAAAAATTATTATCAGTAGACATGTTGCCTTTAACGAAAAAGTCTTTCATTTTAAAAATGCTGAAGTAAGAACTACAGCAAAGGTATACAATCCAAGAATTTCTATACCTGAATTACCTGTTATATCAGAAGACAGGAGCACAGTTGAGCTAAAGAGGTCTACTGATGATCATCAAACACATTCACCTACTTCTGATCAAAATACAGAATGTGAAGATGATCTCAGTCATGCCACCAACTCACCTACAGCAAATGAGGAAAATCAGCATTACAATTCAGAAAATAATTCTATTCAAAACAACTCTGAATTACCTCAAACTAAAACTCCTGTCAGGCCCAGTCACCACATGATCACCAGAGCCAAAAGTGGGATATTCAAGCCCAAGGCATACATGGTCAACATAAACTTCAGTGAACCATCTACTTTTGATCAAGCTGCAAAAAGTAAAAACTGGAAGGCGGCTATGGATGAAGAGTACAATGCTCTTATGAAAAATAAAACATGGAATCTTGTATGTCCACCTACACACAAAAATATTGTAGGCTGCAGATGGACATATAAGATAAAAAGAAATCCTGATGGATCCATCAACAAATACAAAGCTAGATTAGTAGCCAAGGGTTATACCCAACAGTATGGGTTTGACTTTACAGAGACATTTAGTCCAGTAATCAAACCCACTACTATAAGGCTAGTTATCACAATTTCCTTACACAAAGGGTGGAGTATAAGGCAACTGGATGTAAACAATGCCTTCTTAAATGGAAAACTTGAAGAAGAAATCTATATGAAACAACCACCAGGATATGAACAAGACTCAAGTCTTGTATGCAAACTTGATAAAGCTATATATGGGCTGAAACAAGCCCCAAGGGTTTGGTTTGATAGATTGAAATCAACTCTGATGTCTATAGGATATCAATCTATCAAATCAGACACCTCATTTTTCATTAAAAGCAATTCATCCTCAGTTATTTACATCCTAATCTATGTTGATGACTTAATTGTCACAGGTAATAATCAGGATGAAATCAATAAAGTCATATGCTATCTGAACAAGGAATTCTCAATTAAAGATCTGGGAAATCTCAATTACTTCCTAGGAATAGAAGTTCACAAGACATCTAACTCAGATATCATATTATGTCAGAAAAAATACATAGCAGAGTTACTTGCTAAAACAAAAATGGAAGATGCTAAACCTATGGCCACTCCCATGATTAGTCATCAAAAAATTTCAAAAAACAGGGGAGAAGTCATAGATAACATTAAACAATACAGAAGTGTTATAGGGGCATTACAGTATGTCACTATAACACGACCAGATATTACTTTCAATGTTAACAAACTTTCTCAATTTATGCAGAATCCTCTAAATGAACACTGGAAGGGTGTAAAAAGAGTCCTGAGATATCTTAAAGGAACAATCAATCATGGACTAATATTTAAAGCAAGCAAAAATCTCAACATCACAGACTATTCAGATTCAGATTGGGCTACTGATCCAGATGACATGAAATCAACCACAGGATATTTCATATTCATTGGGGGAAACTTAATATCATGGAGTTCAAAAAAACAACCAACTATTTCTCGATCTAGCACTGAAGCCGAATACAGAAGCATAGCCAATGCAACAACAGAAATAATGTGGTTACAATCAATTATTAAAGAACTACAGCTAGACACAAACACCAAAACAACTCTATGGTGCGACAACCAAAGTGCAGTCTATATGACAGCAAACCCCATAATGCATTCCAGAACCAAACACATTGAAATAGACTTGCATTTCGTTCGAGATCAAGTTCTAAAGGGAAGTTTACAAGTAAATCACTTACCTGCAACTTACCAGATAGCCGACATCTTAACCAAATCTCTGTCAAAGAAGAATTTTCTACGGTTTAGAGAGGACCTTAGAGTAGCAGAAAGTAAAGCTTCAACCGAGCAAAACCAAACAAGCTTTCATCCAGATAGGCAACCAGAAAAAGCTCAAAATCCTTTCGGTCACAACAAAGTCAAATCTCAAGAAATAGACTCAGATCTGAACAAATCGAAGCTCAAACAACAATCTTCTCCAGAAATAGAAGAAAAAGGCGTCAACTTTCTTCATTCCTCAACTCAACACGACCTGAAATCTCAATCGCAGACTGCAAATCATTTAAAGGATTGATCTGAAATCCCCGTATGATCTACATGCTTTCTCCTTTTCGTCTGCCTCAGAAATTAGATACGAACCCTAACCCTAAATTCTGCAGCTAGGGTTCAAAGGGGGGAAATAATGAAATATTGGAGACGAGATCAGTGGTAATCCACGTATATCTCTCTCTCGGCTTGTTATCTGGTTCATCCAGTTACTCTGATATAATCTCTACCGTTGCTTGTGTAATTGGGCCCAACATAGCTCAGCCCACTTTGCATCAAAAGTTTGTATAAATAGCAACTGTAATATACTTTGTAATGTATTCAAGTGAGAATAACAAATTACTTTCTGTTTCAATCTTCTCTTTAATAATACAAACCAAATACATGATCATCTATATCAGATCAAAATTCAACAATATTGCAATGAGCTATTGGATCCCCAAAAAAAGATGCCAAGGCCCAAGTAAAGATAGCTTGTTAACAAGTCATGGCAGGTGAGGATCAGGTCAAGTCCAAGATTGTGCCAACTCTCATCTGATTTTATTCAAACAAAGTCAAGTTCGAGAACTTAAGGTGGCTAGGCAAGAGGTATTGTTAGGCTTTAGCTATGGCATGGGAAGAAATACCGATGCCAAAATGAGAGCATTCTAATGGAGCTAAGATTGGTGAAGAGGAGCTAAAGCTTGACCTCTTAGAACATGAGGATATAAAGGCTCTTGAGGCTAGCTGAATCCTTCTAATGTCTTAGGTTATTCCCCAAACTAGTGTGTATGTCGGGGCCCAGCCCGAACCAAGCTCTAAAGGTTTATGTGATAGTTCCACTTATATTCTCAAGGGACCTATATCAGAATATTCTATGCAAATAGCGGGTACATTCATTGCTGCCACCTTTTCCACATAAAGCCCACTACCACTGAGCCTATTATTCCTCCCTCTGGTACTTCTATGACTTTTGCTATGGTTTTAGGCATTTCAACTGCTTTAACGTCTTCAACTGACATACAATGTAATCATGAGCAACCTGAATATACTGAATTCCATTCATTTCCAAAGCTACCAATCTTATCTCGTATTGTAGAGGGAAGTTCAGTAGGGTCTCCATCGCATATGACCTCTGCATCTCCTAGAGGTTCGTTAACTTTGGTTATATTGAAGATGGCTCACATCACTCCAGTTGATGTTTCTAATCTCTACTTTTCCATTTTTCTAGTTTAAGGTCCAACCGCACTTGCATCCTTGCCAGAAAGAGACTTGTCTTTAGGCAGAAGAGCTACATCGACCGAATCAGTTATTGTGTCCACTTGTATTCTGATTCTAGCCTCTTTAGCGGGTCTTACATCTAGTCCCGATACTAAAATGATCCATCCTTTGGATGATGCGGCCACGGATGATCCTAATGTGGCACTGAGGGACGAAGACAGTTTCATCAATAGGGCCACTGAGCATATATCCTGGCCTTCGATGTAGAAGGAGAAGAAATTGAAACTATGAAGCTTAGAAATATCAACAAGGAAAAGATGGATGACATTGCTCCTCCCATTTCAGTTTTGCTATCTATAGTAGCCATCATCGTCCTTGCTTCTTCCCCTATGTCCGTTAGCGTCTAAGATGATGCTTTCAAGTTTTCGAGGAGAACTACGACTGGAACACTGACCATAAGGGATATCTATCCGGGGAAGGAAAAGGTAGAAAGTCTAGTAAGAGGCATACTACACGTTCTTTTGCGGAGAGGAAGGATAATAAGAGGAGGATGAAGAGGAATCCTTAATAGTCGTTTTGTCATGTTGTCGCTAAAGAAACTGGGCCTGCCCGCAGCGGAAAAAATGAGTGAATTTTAAAAAAATTAGCCATTTTGGATCTTTAATGGGCCTATGAAGTCAAAATATACCTAGAACTTTTCTATGTTTCTTTTAAATAAAATCTATATTTAATTTAATTTTATAAGTAAAGTTTTACTTTGATTTAATGTGTATGCAAATTAGAGTATATCAAATATACTCTTATGTATATATTTGTGTGTAAAAATAACTTATTAAATTTATTTAGAGAAGGAAACTTTTCATTTTCAATCTCTTAAATTATTCAATTACCGACGGGAATAAATTTATTTAGAGAAGAAAACTTTTCATTTCCTTCCTCTTAAATTATTCAATTAATAAGGGATCATAAATTTAGTTAGTGAGAGAAACTTTTTATTTCCATCTCTTAATTAAATTAAATAATTGATTGATGAAATAACATTAATGGCTAATCTAAATATGACATGAACTGTAAATATATTCACAACAAATATTATGCAAGTGCAACATATAGAGAGTGTGCATAGTCAGCGGTAATTGATATGTATACATAAAATAAACAAGAATAATTTGGATGGTTATTACATAGTAATTGAAATGGAAATAAATAAGGGATGACAAGTGTGATTGATACAGTCTCCCTTTTAGTAAATTTAATTAATGACAATCAATAGGTACCATAATGTAAGAATATGGAACGCAAATAATGAAGTGTATGTGTACGTTATTATCTTAATTAAAGAAAGAAAAATGATTTATTTCCTCTTTTTAAATTTCAATTAATCTCATTAATTGATTTCCTCCTCTTACCACTATATGGCTGATCCAAGCACATTCCAAATATGCAACTTTTCCAAATAAAAGAAAACAACTTTTATGTAATTATTTTATTGTTTAAAACATGTTTAAAATAATAGCGACATCGCATATCGATATATGCAAATATAACTTTTATATATGCATTACCAACAACATTCAAAACATCAAATAAATTAAAAATAATTAATGTTTCATAAATATTAATTAATTTAATTAGTTTGCAACATTTTACAAACTAATTAAATTGTGTGTTATTCATAGAAATCACAAATGCGGTTGTGCGACTCAGAGGTGTGAATTCAGTTAGAGATTAATATCGAACAATTCAAATATTAATGTTTACACGTCACTTAGCTGATGGTGTGACAATTTGGCTGAATTCATCGCTTGCAGGTCTTTTCGGTAAAATCAAATTTTACTTCTTATAAGCGGTACCTGATAGTGTCAATTGTTTGCAACAATTCTCTTCGTTAAGACTATATCATATTAGGACTTATGGAATTTGGTAATGGTCAAAATTCCAATATTTTCCACATTCAACCTTATAGTCCAAATACAAAGTCTTTGGTTCAATAATAACAATTATTATTAATTGAAATGCTTCGACCAGGGACTTTGAGTTGGCTTCAGTTGACCGTGATATTAACCTCGTATAATTGAAGAGACGAATCCACCCTTGAATACCGTTTCACTTCCAAGGCTTCCACTCGACCCAACTATAGTTGTTCGATGGAGGTCGTGCCACAATTTAAATATAGTCAAAGCGGAGCTTCCACATTGAAGATCAACAGTATTCTCAAGACGAGAGAACTGTGCAAATTAGTCACATCGTTGTTCTCTACTTGACCTTAGTTATATTAACCAGCAGAAAACTATCTAGTAAGTCATTCCATAATTATCCAATAACTATCAGTACGTAACCCGTAGTTGCCCATAGTAGTCATGACTAATACACCGTCCAACATTTGAAGAGTGTTACATAATCTAATCTTAACGGATACATTGATATCCAGTCTCGATGCATCTTGACTAGGAACATTTAAAATGGTATATTTGTTTTATTTTGATAAATTACTCACGATTACAACACTTTGTAACTACTATCACAAAATATGTCATTTATGGATTTTCTATAAAATATAATTTTAATTAAATTAATTAATTAATATAACCACATTATATCAAGTATATGATAAAAAGAAACACCTTTTTATGAACAAGATTGTTCAACGAGTTATATATATGTAACAAATCACATAATTTCCCCTATGGAATACCCCTAACTCTATCAATCCTCCACTTGCACTTGGGGTCAATTATGAAATCTTATTCCAACTTCTTCAATCAGTTTCTCAAAACCAGTTGGGCCAGTCTCTTTGTTAACGGGTATGCTATTATGTTTTAATTATCTACTCTGTCAATCTACTCTCTCCGACGGTGATAAACTGCTTTATCACGTGGAACAATTTGAAGAATGTCTCTCGACCTCTAATGAGATCTAAGTTCTATTACGAGCCATATCATGACATTGTTATCATATCACAATTTTATGAGATTCTCAACGTTTGGAATTGGCTCAGCTATAAATTTGTGCACTTATAATTTTATATATATTATTTTTATTGCGGTAATATTCAAGGCGATGTATGTAGCCTTTTTTCATTGAATAAGCAACAGTCTTTTCTTTGGAACGGTTCCGACTTAAAGATTCTTAGTTTGAATTTATTATTGACATATTAAACTCAATATGAGTTATGAAGTTTGAGTTCGAACACTCCTTCATAAGGAGTTTTTGTTTCTATAAACAATTCCCTAGTACTTCATAAATACACGAGAACACTTAAGAAACCATTTAGTGATATCAATTTGGATTTGATATTTGCTTTATGTGTCAAATACATAAACAAATGATGATATCATAGACAACACAACATGTATGATAATTCCTTTTACCAGTGCAAAGGAATCAATCTTACATGTTCCATATTAAACATTTTAATAAGGTGTCATCGCATATCATTTGGGACATTCACAACATTTTTTATACTTACCATAAAAGACATCATTATTTAATCCAATGTTGAGTATTAAAACAACTAAGGCTGATTTTAACACAAGTACATCGTTAAAATCAACAACGTGTTGTTTACTTATAGTTTAGAAATATCAATGTACCTTTTAACGTTCTTTCTTATGAACACATACTTACTTTGCACTTTGATTGAAAATCAAACTATTTGATATTTCTATCAAAATACTTATTCAATCTTGATGCTAATAATATGATACTTTCATATCATTTCTTTGACCAGATATAAAGACTCACAAACTCAATATCACTCCCACTGACTTTTATGTTTCTCCGAACCCTAAGATGAAACATAGAAGTCTTTCGACTTCACTAGTTGGTATTAGGACTCATCCATCTTGGTATTCTAACCTTGAGTTTGCTCAACAAATCATAGCCCCACAAGCGGTGGCTAACTCCTTATCGATTGTATCACATACAACTCCTAATCCATTTTTCCTTGTCCTAATCTCATTTTGACCTTGAGTTTTCTCAACAAATTGAAAGACATTATTCACTCATACCTTCCATATCATGATGGCCTAAGTATAGTATATGTACCTTTTGTTTGCACAACAAATACATATAGTTATCTTACCTTATCTATTCAATATATTAATAGTACTACACATAACATCCCTAGCTTTAGTTTGCTCAACAACTAAGGAGTATGCAAGTAATTTATTAATATATATATATATATATATATATATATATATATATATGGTAGAGGACAACATTATATTGAAGATTCATAATCTTTAATATATTATATTGAGTGATATTGGCTTATGGAATAATGTATTTCTTATGAAATACCCTCATGATTCAAGTGTCAAACACATCAAAAATTACCATATATGTACATTTACATATGTATTTATTTCTTAAGTCTATTTAGGTTTCTTTAATGTTCCACCATTAGTTTATACATTCATATCATATAAGTTTATTATTATATAACTTTTATATCTCATATTATTTATATGATAGTCTTATGTATAATGTTTTATTTAATTAAATCTTATTTAATCAATTTAAATCAATTAACTCTTTAATTAATTTTATATTAGTATTCCAATACAACATTTATATTGAATATATCTATTATAACCTTTATAGCGTATATTATAACCTTTATAGAATAACAAATATATCTTATATATGCGTATTTTTATTTAATTAATTAACATTTAATTACTTTATTAATTAAATAAATTAAATTATATTAATTTCAAAAAAATTACTTATATACATACATGTATGCTTATGTTATCTTAAACATTTAAAATAACATAATATAGATCAACATATATAATACATGCATATAAATATTTATTAATTAACTCATTTTATTAATTTACATTATTAATCTTATTAATAGTTTTAAATTTCAAAATTAATATTTAAATAGTTTCAAACATTTTGAACTTTTCATTACATTTTCAAACATTTTGAAAATTTATGTTATATTATAGCCTTTATTCTAAATTTAACTTTTCAATTTAAAATCATGTCTTAATTTTCAAAACCATTTTGAAAATTAGTCCAAGGCCCACTTCAAATTGGGCCTTTTCTATCGGAGGCAACCTTTGGGCCCACTTCACCTTTTACGCCAGGCAGGTAACTAGGTAGGACAGGGTTCTTGATTACCCAATTCTAATCCTAGACATCATCTTTCTAGACACCATACTAAGTGTGCATGCTTAATTTGTTAGCCCTAATATAACTAATTTAGACCACATAGGCTATTGGACGTCGATACCATTGAAGGAACTAGGACAGCCCGCAGTAGAAGAAATGGGTTAATTATAAAAAATTTAGCCATTTTGGAGCTTTAATGGGCCTATGAAGTCTAAATATACCTAGAACTTTTCTACTTTT
Source organism: Allium cepa (assembly GCA_030765085.1). Lineage (NCBI taxonomy): Eukaryota > Viridiplantae > Streptophyta > Magnoliopsida > Asparagales > Amaryllidaceae > Allium > Allium cepa. The sequence goes on along the minus strand of JASFAV010000025.1, from coordinate 758,838 downwards.
CTTTTAAATAAAATCAATAATTTATTTTATTTTATAAATAAGGTTTTACTTAATTTAATGTGTATATAAATTAAAGTATATCAAATATACTCTTATGTACGTATTTGTGTGTAACAGTAACTTATTAAATTTGTTTAGAGAAGGAAACTTTTCATTTCCCATCTCTTAAATTATTCAATTACTGACGGGGCATAAATTTATTTAGAGAAGGAAACTTTTAATTCCCTTCCACTTAAATTATTTAATTAATGAAGGATCATAAATTTAGGTAGAGAGAGAAACTTTTCATTTCCTTCTCTTAATTAAATTAAATAATTGATTAATGAAATAACATTAATGATTAATCTAAATATGACATGAACTGTAAATATATTTACAAAAAATATTGTGCAAGTGCAACGTATAAGGAGTGTGCATAGTCAGTGATAATTGATATGTATACATAAAATAAACAAGAACAATTTGAATGGTTATAACATAGGAATTGAAATGAAAATAAACAAAGGATGACAAGTGTAATTGACACAGTCTACCTTTTAGTAAAATTAATTAATGCAACATATTAATGACAATCAATGGGTACCATAATGTAAGAATATAGAAGGTAAACAATGAATTGTATGTATAAGTTATTATCTTAATTAAAAAAAGAGAAATGATTTATTTACTCTTTTTAAATTTCACTTGATCTCATTAATTGTTTCCTCCTCTTACCATTATATGGCTGATCCAAGCACATTCCAAATATGCAACTTTTCCAAATAAAAGAAAACACCATTTATGTAATTATTTTATGGTTTAAAATATGTTTAAAATTATACCAACATCGCATATCGATATATGCAAACATAACTTTTATATATGCACTAAAATAATTACCAACAACATTCAAAACATCAAATAAATTAAGAATAATTAATATTTCATATATATATTAATTAATTTAATTAGTTTGCAACATTTTACAAACTAATTAAATTGTATGGTTTTCGAAGAATCACAAATGCGGTTGTGCGACTAAGAGGTATGAATTCAGTTAGCGATTAATATTGAACAATTCAAAATATTAATGTTCACACATCACTTAGCAGGTGGTATGACAGTTTGGCCGAATTCATCGCTTCCACGTCTTTTCGGTAAAATCAAATTTTACTTATTATAATTGGTACCTGATAGTGACAAATATTTGCACCTATCCTCTTCGTCAAAACTATATCATATTAGGACTTATAGAATTCATAATGGTCAAAATTCCAATATTGTCCACATCCAACCATATAGTCCAAACACAAAGTCTTTGGTTCAATAATAATTATCTATATATAATAAGGATACCTTTATTTGAAGCTTTTGAAATGTCCATATTGCCCTTCCAAAATTATACCACATAATAAGGATATATTTGTCAATCTTTTTTCATGTTTTTATCTGCTTGCTCCGAACGCAATACAAACATTTGCACACTTAATCCACTCCCAATCGCACTGTTTTCTTTTAATAAAAATAATAATCCTCTTTCTTCAAATTAACATAGGGCGCATCTGATCACGCTCCTCCACGACCACCTCAATTGGCTTCTTTATCCATAACAACAAAAGACTAAAAGGCACAAAACCATCAATCCCTAAACTGAGAAGAATTTAGGTAGCACGGTTGTAGCTGAGAAGAAAATGTAGAGTAGTTTTGTTTGCAGATTCAAGTTATTGATTAAGAGAAGCATAACTCGATAGCTAATAGGTAACCGTGTTTTGATTAACTTTTCTTAAATTTTGTTATCAATTTGAAGAAAATTGGAGCGACGATATCTTTTATGTTGCAGAAAGAAAGGATTAGGGAGTAAAAATGTGAATTTGTATTATAACAGTCCATATATAATGTTTGATATAATTCCTAGCACAGTTTGATTTTCTGTTATTGAAGGCTTTGTTTTGTTTTAGAATGATATAGAGGTCTAAGTTGTATAGATTCAATTTTGTTGGTTGGATTTTGTTTCCCATTGTTTCTCTATATAGCTTTTGATATGGAAGACAATGTTCTAGATTTATGATTGAATGAGAAAGTCGTTCTGGGATATATGACACTTATATATTTGCTCATCCAATGTGAAACCATATATTCTTGCTTCAGTAATACATGACCTTTTATCCCTCCGATTAGAAATTTTTTGCATGCTTCAACTATCAGGTATTATCCAATGATTTTACTTTCATAGTTGCATATATAAATTTCTTTTGTATAAAATTACAGCTTATGTCAGTTTTTGAACTATATATAAATATTGCATCTTAGTTTAAAAATGCTTTCTTTAGAAGTATATTGAAATCCGAGTCTTCCTTAAGCTTTGGTCAAATTTTTGTTTTCACATGTAGCTTATTTTGGTTTGTGTCGTAAAGATGCCTTTTGTCCTTTTATCAAGTATTACAAGCGGTCATGTTTTAATAAGCATGTTCTGTATATTACATGTTTTAATATAAACTGATAGTTAATAAATAGAAAATACACATGAATACATGTTGATTTTTTGATTGTATGGATAGGATTTAATGGTGATTAAGAATTTAGTGACATCAGATGCCTACTTGCATATTCAATACATGTGCGGATATTAAAATCATGTGGCTATTTCCTAATTAAGAGGCTAATCTTGATTGAACATAATTAACATATAATATTTTTCATACTATAGGAAGAGTTATGTTAGTTTATTGATACAGCTTGCGTTGTATTTGATCATTTACGAGGAAAATCATTAATATTAAGCTTATAATATTATCTACTACATTGATTTGGTGCCGAGGAAAACGTTTTCATTTTTTAATTATAAATTCAACATTATGTACTACATACGTTTGGTTACTTTAATTAGCTTTCAAGTACGATCTTATATTAATATCATGCAACTGTTAGAATTTCCAAGTTAACATGCATTGTTTGCATGGAGATTGGTTGGCTAGAACCATTCCACTTAAGAATTTTTCATTTATTTATTTTGAATTCTATGTGTTTGAGCAATTTTGACAACTTCTTAGTGTGAACGACTAATTTATTATCGAGTGTTTCATTTATTTTGTTATATTATTTGAGTTAATTAACTAAGAACACAACTTAATGTTGAATAAATTCATCTTCAGCTACCTTGGAATAAATTATTTAATTTGAGGTCGAAGTAGAACCAAAATGGTGCTTGAAATTGTAGTACCGAGTTTATGTGTATTTATTCATAGTACTTCACGATAAAAGGAATTTAGTTCACATATTTATTTTCGTCAAATATCACCTATACATATGACCATTATTTCATACTAAATAAATCTGCTTCAATTTTTTTTGCACACGTCCAGCGGACGTGCCTAACGTACTGGTTATTATTAATCATAATGCTCTAGCCAGAGACTTTGAGTTGACTTACGTTGACCGTGATTCTAACCTCATATAACTGAAGAGACGAATCTTATCTTGAATAGTGTTTCACTTCCAATGCTTCCACTAGACCCAACTATAGTCATTCGATGGATGCCATGCCATGATTTAACTATAATCAAAGCGGAGCTTCCACATTGAAGATCAACAGTATTCTCAAGTCGAGAGAATTATGTAAATTAGTCACATCGGTATTCTCTGCCTGACCTTAGTTATATTAACCAACAGAAAACTATCTAGTGAGTCATTCCATAGTTATCCAATAATTATCAGTACGTAACCCCTAGGTCCCCCCAGCACTCAAGCTTAATACACCGCCAAACATTTGGAGAGCGTTATATACTCTAGTCTCAACGGATACATCGATATCCAGTCTCAATCCATCTTGACTAGGAACATTTGAAATAGTATATTTTTTTGTTGTGATAAATTACTCACGGTTACAACACTTTGTAACTACTATCACAAAATATGCCATTTATGGATTTCTATCAAATATACTTGTAATTAAATTAATTAATTAGCATAACCTCATTATATCAAGTATATAATATAAAGAAACACCTTTATTATGAATAAGATCGTTCAATGAGTTAGATATATGTAAAAAATTACATAATTGCCCCTAGGGCATACCCTAACTCTATCAGTCATTTGCTTGTTCGCTTGTTCGTTTGTTTCATTTTCAATCCATGTGCATGGGCTGCTGTTATGCGGGTACAATCCCCACTTTTTTTTGCAAAGTTTCTAGCTAGGAATAAAATAGTTTTTTTTCTAATCTCTATTACATTTGCATATATACTTAGTTCACTTACGTTAATTGTGATTGCATTTGAATATAAGCAATATTATCATCCATAGTATCTACGTACATGGGAACAACTTCTTACTATTGCTTAGACAACTTCGTAGCTTACTTTGTTTATTTCTAATCAGGTTCCATTCAACCAAAGATGGGGTTGAATTTATATATTTCTCCACATCCTCGAGAAGCATTGTTTGGATGTCTATCTCTAGACACCCACTCTCATTCCTACCAATATATAGGCGTTGAACATAGTGTTAAGTGGTTGTTTTGACGTCTATCTTTGGACATCCAAGCTCGATCATGTCTAACTTTTGGAATGGATTACTCTTTGGTTAGGAGGCCCAACCTTCTGTTGGTCCTATTTCTAGGACCTGATGTGTAAGATACCTATCTTTGGGCATCACAAGTAGACCTCCTCATCTCTAAGCTATAGTCTTGGACCCCGCATATCTCTAGGCAAAGGACAAAGGATATAAGCATAGGGCACATCGTAAAGATCGACCCTAGTGTGTTTATAGTCCTGCGTTCCGATCGAGATTGAAGGGGTTAGTTGGCATCTATCTTCAAATACCTGAAAAGATTATACTCTTACAACCAAATCATGGATTTATAGAGTCCACCGGCACCTACCTCTAGATACCTGCATTTTAAATATTAGAGCATTCAATTTTGTTGTTGTCTACATCATAAGATCGGGCTATAACAATATAGTGCCATCGATCCCCAAAGTCAATTCATTTTATATTCATAAGAATGGAAAACTCAGCTATGTTACAACAAACCTTAGTTAAGTATTTATAAAGATACATTTAAGTGAAATAAAATCGTGGGTGTTTGCTATTCTATGCCATAAAAGTGAGATTCCATCAATAGTTTCGGCTTGAATGCTCCAACTCCATGTTCAATGGTGTACAGGACTTCCCAGTTCAAGCCCATGTTCATTGGACCAGATTAGATCCATTTAAGAACGAGATTGCTGAAGATCCGATTCCTAACCTTTACGTTGAATTGGCAAACTACTCATTTTTGATGAGCAGCAACCCTTAAATAAGCTTCTTTGTGAATCATCGATCATAATGAGGGACTCAAGAAGGAGTTCCTCATTTGTATTAGGATCATAGTGAATCTTCTGATGAGAAGGCACTTCCAATTCAATTGGAATAATGGACTCTAATCTATAGGCTAGGATGTATGGAGTATGGCTGGTTGTGGAATTATGAGTTATTCGGTAAACTCATAGTGCTAGGGTAACTCATCGACCCACTCGTCATTGGCCTTTTTCAGTCATTTCTTTAGGAGGGACTTATTGATCTTATTCACTACCTCTACCTATCTATTCGCTTATGGATGTGCTACCACCGTAAATCTCCTTTTAATTTGTTATTTATTGTAGAAATCTTTGAACTCAGCACTGTCAAATTGGTTCATGTTGTTAGAGATGATAGTTTGTAGAATCCTAAACCGACAAATAATGTTCTTCATTACGAAACTGATCACCTTCTTCATCGCGATCAAGGCCAGTGGTTCCTCTTCAACCCATTTGGTAAAGTAATCTATTGCAGTAATAGCATAATTTAATCTATCTTTCAACATTGGTAGCACTCCGATTATGTCAATTCCCCAAACTGCAAATAGCCATGGACTAACCATTTGTGTGATCTCTATCGATGGGGCTATATGAATCTTGCAAATCTTTGGCATCTATCACACCTCCTGGTGTAATCAACCGCATTCCAATTGATTGTTGACCAAAAATATTTATACCGAAGAATCTTTCTTTCTAAAATCTATCAGCCAATGTGATCATTATAGGCTCCTTCATGCACATCCCCAACGATCCTTCTAAATTCTTCATTAGAGAAACACAACAATAAGGGAGGAGAGAATTCTCTCCTATATAACACTCCTTCCTAAATAATAAACTATGCTACTTTGCGCATGAGTTTCCATTGTTCATTCCTTCCACTTGGAAGAGTTTCTTTCATAAAATTCTCCTTGATCAAAGTTATCCATCATTCCTTTTCCATTTCATCCTCAAGATCCCATCGATGTCAATCTAGTCGTTGCTCTAAGCCGATAATACCTCCACTGAAACCAACCTCATGATTTGCTCATACATAGAGCTAGCCGGCTGGACTAATGGATCATCCTTCATGTTTTCCTCCCTAGGAATGTTCATTATCATATAGTACTCAATGTCATTCAGCAGTTCTAGAGCCTTCATCAAGTAAGGGGCTATTCTTGCTCACTTAGCTTCAAACACTTTCTTTACTTGGAGGTCCACCAATTGAGAGTCGCTATATATATATATATATATATATATATGCAATGTTTTAATCCCCAATTCCTCCGCTATCTTGAGTCCTAGGGTTAGTGCTTTGTATTCAGCTCGTTGTTTATTATAGGAAAGTCAAGTTTCAAGGCAAAAAAGATTGCTCGTTCCTCAATGGTTATTAAGATCACTTCTACCTCAGAGCAATGTTCATTAGATGCTATGTCCGAATATAATTTCCATTGAGCACTCTGCTCCATATCTTCCTCTTTTTCTTCATCCTGAGTGGTAAATTCAACAATGAAATTCGCTAATGCATGTCCTCGGATCGCCCTCCTAGGATGATAGGATATATCGTATCGGCTCAATTCGAAGTTCCACTTCAGTAATCTACCCAAATTCTAGGTCGGTGCAGCACCTGTCTCAAGGACTGATCAATCAATACTTTAATTTGCTGAGCTTGAAAGTAGGGATGTATCTTCCTCGATGCAATCGGTAAGCAGTAAGCTGGCTTTTCAAATTGGATATTTCCTTCCTGCTCCAGTGAACCACTTCCTGATGTAATATACTAGCCTTTGGATATGCGGCACTTAGAGCGTGAATAAATACTTCCAAGTAAACAAATAAGTCCTCTCCTTCAAAAGGCTTCTATAGAGCCAATGGTCTCTCCACTTAGAGCATGAATAAATACTTCCAAGTAAACAAATAAGTCCTCTCCTTCTAAAGACTTCTATAGAACCAATGGTCTCTCTATATGATCAACTAGGGCCTAGAAAGCATCCTGACACTCCAATGTCCAGACAAACTTTCATTTCTCCATTTTAAGGGCATCAAAGAATGGCACACACTCATTTGTAGCCTTTAAGTTGAATCAAATAAGCTCACCTACTTTTCATTCATGCTTTGCATCACCCTCCTTGTTGTTAGGGCTTTAACATCTCTCAGCACCTTAATATACTCCGGATTGGCTTCTATGCCCTTTGAGTTCACTACGGAACCCAAAAATTTACCTGACGTTTCTCCAAAAGAACATTTTAGTGGATTGAACTTCATTTTGTATCTCTAGAGTACATCAAACATCTCTAATAGATCTCTCATATGGTTTACAGATCGTTGTGGTTTCACCAGCATATCATCTACATAGACCTCCATCATGCGTCAGATTTGATTTTTGAACATTAAATTTACCAATCTTTAGTAGGATGCTCCTTCCTTCTTCAGACTAAATGGCATGACAAGGTAGCAATAAAATCCCATATAAGTAATGAACCTAGCGTGTTCATGATCTGGAACATGCATTGGTATCTGATTATAGCCTGAATAAGATTCCATGAATGACAGCAATTCGTGTCTGGTGTTGAGTTAACTAATGGTCAATCTTGGGTAGCACAGAACTGTCTATCATGAATGCCTTATTTAAATCTGAATAGTTAATGCATGTTCACCATTTTCTATTAAGATTCATAACCAACACTAGATTGGATGCCCATTCAGGGTATAGAGCATCGCGAATGAAGTCTTTAGGCTTTAGCTTATCCACTTCGTCTTTCAACGTAGTGGATCGCTCCAGACCCAGGCTATGTTATTTCAGCTTCATAGGAGGACATCTTGGTTTCATATTCAATGCATGGCATGCTATCTTCGGTGATATTCAACACATATCAGAATGCATCCAAGCAAACACATCTAGGTTTGCTTGAAGGAACACTACCATCTCCTTCATCTTCACAGTAAGCTGAGATATGATCTTTAGGACCCGAGTAGGATCATCCTGATCGAACATGATGTTGATCATCGGCTCAGGTGGGTCTGACCTTGCATCCTCCGTCTCTTTCCTTGGATCCATAGATTGTAGAATTTACTATGTTGTCTGAGCCAGGGCTTAGGCAGTGGTTGTTATGCATCCATAGACTTGATGTAGAGAGTCTTCCCTATGCACTTTCTTTTTCACATCACTTTGCCTCTCCCAGCTCCATGATGGAATATTCATGCCTATACTCTGGACACCTTGGATGACTCCTACCTCGTTATCCATGGGAAATTTCATTTCCTAGCATTATAGGACTAGATCCACCTTGAAACTAGCAAGGGTCAATCGAACCAAGAAGGCATTGTACTTAAATATATATCCATGTGATAACCTAAACTCTCTTATGGCCACCTTCACTTAATTTCACTGGCAAGTCAATACACCCAATAGGCTCCGCCGACTCTTCAGTAAATCCATGAATCCCAGATTTACATAGCTTCAAATCCTAGCCGTCCATTATCATTCGATCGTAGGTTTTCTTAAACAAAATATTCATAAAGCTCCCTCGGTAATGACAACACGCTTCATAGTAGCTAATCCAGTCATGGTCATTGTCACCAAAAGTCAAGTGTCGGTGCTTCTACCCCATCAACATCATAATTTCTAAACATAATGTCATCTGTCACATCCTCAGCTATTTTGTCGAAGTTCTATAGTTGATGGCAAAGCAGCTTTCTTAAACAACATATTTAAAAGAACTCCCATACAATTCCATCTCGTTCTACCTCTTCTCTGCCAGATGAGGTCCATGAAATGATCGTATTAATAATAAGCTTCTTTCGAAGCAGCCTAGGATCACCTTCACTGGGCCCCGTATAGCCCCGTTGAAGCATTTTCCTTTGGGGTTGAACATCTCCTTGCCCGTTATCCTACGGGGATTTAACATACTACTGAAGCTTCTTCTTTCGAATCGAGTCTTCAATCACATCATACAAATGTCTACATTCATTAGTATTATGCATGTGTGTTTCGATGAAGAAATACCTCCTAGACATTTTTCCCTTTTCTATCGACGCCCTCCAAGATGGTTTCTTATAGTTCTCAGTACGTTACATCACATGGTAAATATTCTTGGCAGTATCATTTAGTGGGGTGTAGCTTCATGGTTTAAGAACCTTGGAAACTTCTTGAAGTTTGATTTTCTACCTCCAGCACCTTGATTACCTCTCTTTTTATTGTTATTCTTATTTTCCACATTAACAACAACATTTTCAGTGCTCTCACAGGCCTGTTCCACAAAAAATTACATGTACCACCTCAGTCAATTTCCTTCCACCAGGCTTTCCAACGGTCATATTTGTCTCTTCCAAGCATAGATATTGGGCCGCTTTTCTATATGATTCATCCATAGTTGGTTAAGGTTTCATTTTAAACCATGTACCAAACTCCATTTCTGCGTAATCCCTATGATTTAGGTCCATCAGTAGTGTCCTCCTAGGCATTGTTTACTTTCGTTAGAGCCGTATTAGTCGTACTCAAGAAATCTATCAAAGACTCCCTAGAACTTTGAAAAATGTTACATAATGACATTATATAATTCGGATGAGCGGTGTGTAACTTGAACTGCTCTACAATAGGAAATTGCTCGAACGAGGATATATCCCTCCGTGAAGCCGAATGGACCACATCATAACTACACCTTCCAAAAATATCGGAAAAAAATCTACAACTAACAGTATCGGTAGCCCCAAATCTGCCCATATACCATTCATATTTTAACATATTCTATCATGGACCATACGTTCCATTGTCTTACAACATCGTGGGCATAGTGAGCCTTCTAGGATAATCCTTCCATGATATTTCCATAATGAACATGCTCTTGCTAGGAGATGAACATCGGTCATCATTATTTCTATGCTGGTTTTCATTCACTAGTTTCCTCACCATATCAGCTAAAAATTCTAGTTCAATTAGATCGATTAGATGGCAATCATTATGGCATTCCCCAAGTGTTTGGCTCCATAAACGATCGTGATTTATTCCCTGATTTCTTGGTTCTCTTGTATTTAGGAAATTGTTCGTCCAGCCTATCGATTTCTACAATCTCTACATGATGGGTCAAAAACAGCCATCTAAACTCCACCGTTCTGACCACCAGCAGCAGGGCCATCATTAGGATAAACATTAATTTTCAAATCAACTAAAACATCATTGTTTATGAATCAAAAGGTAGGATCGATGAGTTATAGGTGTGGTTCGACAACGAGTTATGCCCTATCGACTTAAGTCTTTCCAGCTCCAACTTTCGAAGTCCCAGCTTCCTTCTTTCCATCTCTGTGGTTTTTGCCTCCTTTGCGTGATAAGGAGGCATTGTCTTCTTTTGAATTGGAAGGTGATAACTCCTTTTTATTCTTTTCCTATGGCCTAGGGATAGTTGGGCCATAAATCCATATTTTCTTTCATCTGCTTCATCATAGCATTCTAGCTTCTCATCCATTTCTCTCATCATCCTATCCATATCAACCCTGGTGACCATTTTCGATGCACTTTGAATTTCAATAGTACCAGGCTTATAGGTTTCCTCTCCATGTTGAGATCCTTCATTTTCTCTGTCATTAGTAGGCTTGGAGGTAGTGGACTTTTCCTCGGCGTTCCTTTATTTCATTATTTTGGTAAATCTTACAATAGATTTCAAGGAAATCTAAATAATGATGAACCTTCGAAGAAGAACTTGTAGATCCACTTCATGGATTATATCAATCCATGTTGGATCATAGGTTTTGATTGCTGACAAAAATTCACGAATCTACGACTACGACATCATCCTGACTCAACGACTCAAAGTATGGTTCATATAGTTATATATTTTAACAAGAGTCATCAAATATGTATATATAGTCTAGTTAGTGCTTTGTTAAAATCTTTCCTCAAGAATCATCATTCACATAAACTTGCATGCATATTTTAATCAAAATCAAGTTTTCAAAAAAATGCATGGAGCGGGGCTCGAAGCCAAGTCACTAGATTGGAAGGCAAGTACTCTAACCAAATGAGCTACTGCAGTTTTTGCTTAACAACAGAATTCAGTCGACTGAATACAATCAACCAGTCGACTGAATCTGTGCATTTTAACATAAATGTGCATGTTTTTAAATTCAGTCGACTGGATGATCTAAGTCAGTCGACTGAACCTGATCCCGAGAGTTTTTTACACTCTATAATCAGTCAACTGACCAAAAACGACCGGTCGACTGACCTGAACCCAACTGTCATATTCTGAAAGGACATCTTCTTCTACGAAGGGAAGCAACTCTTCTCTGAACGGAAATGGACGCTCCTCTTCGTCAGAACCCTTCACCAATGGCAGTAACTCTTCAACTACTATATATATATACTCCTAAACACTTCATATTCATCGATTTTCATTCTAACTCTCTAATACTCTTCTTTTGCTTTAATATTTACATTCAAACAGTGAGCATACATTTTTATTGCTTGGAATCTCCAAATTAACTTTCATAATCTTCGATTCTTAGCATTACCTTCCTTTCATATCTTCGCATACACTTCATACACTTGAGGATTTGATTATAGGAAGTTTGTACTATCAGAGACAAATCAGTGTTATCAAGAACACATAGTGTCAAATATACTTTTGTATTTGTTGAAGTCCTGTTCTGCTGCTCAGGCGCGAAATCCTCTTCGGCTGCTGAGGCGAAATCCTGTTCTGCTGCTCAGGTCCCTGTTCTGCTGCTCAGGGTTGTATAGACCTGTTCCTCCGGGTTAAGTGAGGGTTGTTGTAGTGAAATTCCAGAAGGAGTCTGGGACTGGATGTAGGACGGTGCTCCGAACCAGTATAAAATCTCTGGTGTCATTTTACTTACTGCATTCATATTCCGCGTTATTTACTATCTATACTTCTGTATTACTGTTTATCCATATTATACGGTCCTACACACTTTCATTTGGTATCAGAGCGAGGCATCATATAACCGTTACAAAGTTATCTGATATCTTGCTAAATATGGAAAATAACACCAGCACTTCCACTAACATTGTCACTAACACTAGTTTTCTTGAAGGTCAATCTACTGCACGACCTCCATTCTTTAATGGTTTAAACTATAATTATTGGTCTACTCGTATGAGAATCTACATGCAATCTAATAGTTTTGAATCATGGAATATCACTCAAAATGAATATACTCTTCCTACTGGAGAATATTCCACTTGGTCAAACACACAAAAACTGGATGCTACTGCCAATGCTAAAGCTATGAACATGCTATCTTGTGCACTAGATAGAAATGAATTTAATCGTGTTAGCATGTGTCAAACTGCTTATGAAATATGGAGAACGCTTAAAATTACTCATGAAGGAACTAACAAAGTCAAACAAAGCAAAATCTCCATGCTCAAAAATCAGTTTCAAAACTTTAGAATGAAACAAGATGAATCCATTAATGATATGTATTCTAGATTTCAAGATATCTATCATTCTGTATTAGGATTAGAAGAAAAAATTTCTGATTTTGATATAGTATTAAAAATCCTAAACTCTTTAATGGATGAATGGGAAAGAAAGGTCCTAGCTATTGAAGAAGCAAACGATCTTTCAACTATGAAACCAGAAGAGTTAATAGGAAATCTAATGTCATATGAAGTGAATTTGCAGGCAAAGAAAGTTCAAGCACAAGACAAGAAGAATCTAGCGTTTCAAGCAGAACAAGATGACTCTGACTCGGATGAAGAGGATATGGCATTTATTGCTAAGAATTTCAAAAAGTTTTTGAAATTCAAAAAGAATAACAAGGGCAAGAGCTACAAAAATAATTCTAGCAACAATAATAACAATAAACCATCATCATCTGTCATGGAATGTTATGAATGTCATAAGAAGGGTCATATGAAAAAAGATTGTCCAGAAAAACAGAAAAACAAATTCAAGAAGAACAAATTCAAGAAGAAAGCATTTTCTATAACATGGGATGATTCAGATTCTTCATCATCAGAAAGCGACAGTGACAGTGACACAGAGCAAGCAAATGTATGCTTCATAGCTTCAAATGATGATGTAAGTGAACTAAGTTTTGAAGATTTAGTTGAACTTAATGCTGAACTAGTAGATTTTGTAAAACAGACTAAGAAATATAATAAGGAGTTACAAGGAAAACTAAATAGATCTGAATTGGAAATTAGTATGCTTAGAGATGAAAAGAAAATTCTTGAAGAAGAACTTGAAAAATTTCAAGAATATAATTCTAATTTAGCTTCACAACTTTCTATGATAACTCAAGAATTAGAAATTCAGAAGAATAAAAATGATGATTTATCAGTTGAAATTAATGATTTAAAATCTAACACTAAAGTATTAGAGTTAGAAAAATCTAGTCTTAAAACTAAGCTAGAAGATATTAATAAAAATATTTCTAATTTTAATAAAGGACGAGAAAATCTTTTTAAAATAATAGAAAATTCTCAGTCTACTTCAAATAAAATGGGTTTAGGATATAATAAAACTGATCGTAGAAATAGCACTAGATATGCTTTCATGTATAGTAAAAACGATAGTGCTAGTACTAAATTTCAAGTAAAGCCTAAATCCAATTTGTATAGAAATTCAAATACTACTATGACCTATAATGTTGATAATTTCTTTAGAAGTGCAAAATCATTAACAGGAAATATGAATAAAAATTATCTAAGTATATGGGTTCCTGTTAATTGGAAAAATAGAGAAAAATACATTGATGATTATTTTGATATGGTAGTTAATAATGAAAATTATATTTATAAAGGTTCAACTACACCCAAATGGGTATGGTTTCCTAAAAAGTAGGAAATTATAAGAACCTTGGGTATCACATGCTTTAAATGTTAATTTTTTCTGATACCTTGCATTATAAGTAGTAGTTATTTTTGTTTTATATTGCTCTATGTTAACACTTATGTAAAATATATTTTATATCATCATATAAACTCTCCTTTTTGTCGATGACAAATGGGGAGAAAGATATTGCTCTCTAACACTATTTGCAGGAATAAACCATGCAAGCACAGATTAAGGAGAAAAAAAGATTAAATAGGAATATATAGCATAGATTCAGGGGGAGAAATCTATAGCACAATTACAGGAAGATATTCAGTGAGAGAGACAAGATCAACAAAGCTTGTCAAAGATTCGTTCGTAGAAAATGGAGTTGTCATCATCAAAAAGGGGGAGAATGTTGGATCATAGGTTTTGATTGCTGACAAAAATTCACGAATCTACGACTACGACATCATCCTGACTCAACGACTCAAAGTATGGTTCATATAGTTATATATTTTAACAAGAGTCATCAAATATATATAGAGTCTAGTTAGTGCTTTGTTATAACCTTTCCTCAAGAATCATCATTCATATAAACTTGCATGCATATTTTAATCAAAATCAAGTTCTCAAAAAATGCATGGAGCGAGGCTCGAACCCAAGTCACTAGATTGGAAGGCAAGTACTCTAACCAAATGAGCTACTGCAGTTTTTGCTCAACAACAGAATTCAGTCGACTGAATACAATCAACCAGTCGACTGAATCTGTGCATTTTAACATAAATGTGCATGTTTTTAAATTCGGTCGACTGGATGATCTAAGTCAGTCGACTGAACCTGATCCCGAGAGTTTTTTCACTCTGTAATCAGTCAACTGACCAAAAACGACCAGTCGACTGACCTGAACCCAACTGTCATATTCTGAAAGGACATCTTCTTCTACGAAGGGAAGCAACTCTTCTCTGAACGGAAATGGACGCTCCTCTTCGCCAGAACCCTTCACCAATGGCAGTAACTCTTCCACTACTATATATAGATACTCCCAAACACTTCATATTCATCGATTTTCATTCTAACTCTCTAATACTCTTCTTGTGCTTTAATATTTACATTCAAACAGTGAGCATACATTTTTATTGCTTGGAATTTCCAAATTAACTTTCATAATCTTCGATTCTTAGCATTACCTTCCTTTCATATCTTCGCATACACTTCATACACTTGAGGATTTGATTATAGGAAGTTTGTACTATCAGAGACAAATCAGTGTTATCAAGAACACATAGTGTCAAATATACTTTTGTATTTGTTGAAGTCCTGTTCTGCTGCTCAGGCGTGAAATCCTCTTCGGCTGCTGAGGCGAAATCCTGTTCTGCTGCTCAGTTCCCTGTTCTGCTGCTCAGGGTTGTATAGACCTGTTCCTCCGGGTTAAGTGAGGATTGTTGTAGTGAAATTCCAGAAGGAGTCTGGGACTGGACGTAGGACGGTGCTCCGAACCAGTATAAAATCTCTGGTGTCATTTTACTTACTGCATTCATATTCCGCGTTATTTGCTATCTATACTTCTGTATTACTGTTTATCCATATTATACGGTCCTACACACTTTCAATCCAAAGGTTGAAGATGAATCTAAACGGTGAGAAATTCTAATTCTCTAGATGAAAGCACCAAAATGTTTGCATCAAAAGTTGGACAAACACCCAATTAAAATGAAATAAAGAATAAAATGAAGAAATAAAATAAAAAATGAGATAAAACAATACACAACAATTTATAGTTGCTAGCTAAACTATACCCTATGTCCACTTGAAATTTTCTAATAATTTTTAGATATTTTACAAATTATGTTCTTATAACTCAGTACTCACAACTTGGTGACAATGTAGCAAATTGACCGAGCAAAATTTGAAAGTTCAAAAAACTTAAAAAGAATCTTGAACTATTGCCCCTATCCTATTATTTATAAACCTAAATTAGTGAAATCGACTTTGATATTTGCTACTCATGCTCTCCACATTTAGGAGAAGATTTAGGAAGAAGATCATAACCACGTTCAAAATTCGGTAGTCAACTCGAAATCGAGTTATGCTTCCGAACTTGTTGCTGAGCTGAGTGTTGTTTATTTTTTTTAAGCACTTGTCTTAGTTTTCACGTAGAAGCCCTTAGTCAATCTCTCATAGCCTTATAAAGTGTGTTGCTCATGGCTTTGCCTTTGATCGCCTTTAATTTTTTTAATTGACTCACAAGTAGGGATCAATACTGAGTTGAGTGGGTCAACTCGGTACCGAGTAGTCATTTCACTTATTTTTTTGCTGACTTTCTTCTGTGCTACTTGGCACTTCTAGAAAATAGTTAGCTCCCTTTAAGATGTAGGTAAGGCTCTATGTCAATCTTAGTACTAGGCTGAATTATGACTTTTTGAGTTATAGTCCTAGATTTTTGGTTTACTATCAGGCTACTTAGTGGTTTTGACTCGTCTATATATGGTTCAGCTCAAAAACAGGATAACAATGTTATTTTGCTAATATGCTGTATCAAAGTTCGACCATAATTCCTCCCTCCGAACCAATATAACATATATCATGTATCTCTATATTCTTTGTATCAAGAACCTACAATGCTACGAAATAATGAAGATAACGATGGATGTAGTCAAAATTATGTTGTACCGATATCAAAATCTAGTGTCTCTTTCTGCTTTTTACTATTTTTTTACCATGAAGTGTTCTCTTTTATTTGCTATTTAAATTCGGTTTTACTATAATTTGACTATTATCAAATTAGTTATGAGAACTCTATTTTATTCCATTAAGTATAATTAAAAATCTCTGTAACAAAATTATTTTATTTGTGCCGAAAATGATGCAAACATTTTGATGCTTCGATGGAGTGAGATCAGACCCTCTAAGTATACTTTTTCAATTTCATATATTATTTTTAGATATATCCACAGATAAATAATCTTTTTTCTATAATGAAGCATTATCTTTAGATTTAAAGTTTTTATATAAATTTAATGTTCCTATATGGAAAAAATATTCTAGATCATGTTTTTTATATGAAAATACCATATATCTAAATTTTAATGTGAAATTATAAATAATATTCTAAAGATAATGTTTTCCACACAAAAATATTATCCAAAATTATAACATATACCAAGCATCACACTATTCAATATAGGTCCAAATATAAATTTGTTCAATTTAAAATTGATATTGGATTCCTTAATCAAAGAGTTTGCTTATATCTTATAGAATAAAGCTGTAAATTTTTTACATATGATTTTATAAGGAAGCAAGATTTGTTTCATTTTTAAAGATGAGCTCTTTGTAAGATGTTCCTTTTGAAAAATAATAAGTTTTGTTTTTAGAGATAATTGGATTTTCAATTTAAAAGTCAAATCCTTCCATATTCATTTAAATTATGTTTAGGTCTTCAATTTATTTTTCAAAAACCTTATAGGTTTTGATTAATATATGCATACACACATACATATGTATGTGTATGTATGTATGTGTACGGTTATGTATATGTATTATGTTTTCCTATGGTAAAATTATTTTATAAAATATTATTATATTTGATTGAAATTTAAAATATATATATATATATATTTCCACGCTCGTTTAAAGGAGTTAAAATTTTGGATTTATTTACCAAAAGCTTATTGTTTTCTAATTAAACACATGTATGTGTATATATATAGTAGACTTCTACTTAAGAAAATATTATTCAAAATTTTTATGTATTTTGAACATGTTGTTTCACAAAAAGCATCCATATGAGGCAAGTCATCCTCCATATGGTGGCTGTGAGAGAAATATTTGAGTTAATGTGTAGACTCACTTCCATAGTCAAGGAGCAAGATGGGCAAAGAATAGTTATACAAACCTTATCGAATAACTTTTATCCAAAAACAAACCTAGATAGAGAAGGTGGATTAAATCAAAAACTTTGAAGAGAAACCAATGGAAGAAGAGGTCAATTCGACTAAGTTTTATGCAAGATTGCAAGTGCTCAAGTTAGATTTGAGGAGCACTCGAGATGGACCCAGGATGGCACTTGAAGAAGACCTAAAGTGGTATGAAAGAGAGCACTTTATGTTTGGAAGCATGGAGAGGTCAAAGATTTATTTGGGTTTGATTAAAGAAAATCGATGCAGAACACGAAGTGGACCAAGGCCATGTATGAGACAGAGTGGAGTAGTCGAGTTAGTTAGCGCTCGAAGTTTGCTTCGAGGAAGATAAAAGATGATCCAAAGTAGGCTTAAGCAAGACTCAAGAGTGATTAGAATTGATAAAGAATATGGAATGTTTAAACATACAAGCATTAAAGTTTTACAAGCATTTGGATAAGCATTCGAATGACATTAAAAGTCCGATCCAACTTATTCAAAATCAGTTTCGACCTATTCAGGATCAGCTCCAAGCAGATCAAAATAAATGTCCATGGATTTAGAGTGAGCTTCTAAGCAATCAGAACAAGTGAGCATTGCTTTCAAATTCAAACAACCAATAGTGCCTTGCCTTAAATAAATAAAGAGTTTAAAATCCATATGTAGTTATTCAAACTAAAGTGCTACGAAGCGATGAGTTAGGCAAAGGAGTTCAAAATAAAAAGATTGAAGCCGGTTCCTTCTCTTTTAAGGGATAAAATAACTCGGCTTAATACTTTTAGAAACATGGTGGTATACGTAGGGTCTAATCTTAAAAATGGGAACCCAACTATAATCGAACAATTGAGTAGATGGAGGACTAATATCAACAACTCATGGTTGGAAATAAAATCAAGAAGACTATGAACCATAAACCAAAAATTAGGATTTCAAAAAGCTGATGGGGATTATTCTTATGGAAATTGAGTTATTCTTGGTCAATAATAATTAGGAAAGACTTACCCAAAATACATAATTTATGACTAACCAAAGTAGGTTTCAAGACACCCAAGAAAGTAAATTACCTTTTACACATGATAGGAGGATATAATAGTGTGAATATTCAAAGGGTGTATTGATTGAAGAAGGATGTATAAACACTAAAGGTATGAATCCTTAAGCCACTACTACAGACAATGATTATGATGGTATACATGGTGATAGAGGAAAAAATATGGTCCATGAAGGTCTAAAACAAAGGAAGATGCATAGGAACACTGCTTATACTCCAAATAAACTGCAATGTAGCAACTCATATCTTGATTCTTATTAATTTGGAAAAATAATTTATTTTAATTGAATAAAATGACTTAAGCAAACTAGGACTTAAAAGATGAATTTGGAAATATGAATGAATTAGGACTGAAGATCTATTCATTACATTCAGAATGTCGTTTACATATGAGAAACATTTATAGTTTGTTCAAATCAGATAAGAGTGATAAAATGAAAATAAAAGAGAAGATGGATTCAAAAGGGTCTTTTAAACATAATTGCATTCTCATTCTTAAATGATGCCCTCTTTCTTTATTTAACTTGTTCCTCCTCCTCTTCTTCTCAAAACTTGTAAATATGGTTTTCAAAATTAGAACCATCTTAACTTATTGAATTTGCACCCAAAAATTCTGAATTAACATCTTAATTCAAGCTAAGAGATTCTAAAAAATCTATCTCTTCGAGTGGTTCTCTGAAAAGGCAATTTCTGCTATTGTGTTGGATTTCTAAATATCTTGTGAGTAGGATTTACTCTCTATGATATATGATCATTGAATATGCTAGAAATCATGTTTTATATATATATATATATATATATATATATATATATATATATATCCAATTTTGGATAGGGCTTGATTAGTGGACTAGATTAGGATATTAGAGATGAGAATATTGTTTTAATGAATGTTTAAAAGACTTCCATTATAGAATGTGCTAAAAATATTGATATGAAATGTTGTTGTATTTGGTTTGGATTATTGAATTGTTGTTGGTTAGGAGTCGATAGAAAGATTAGGGGATGATTCATGACACTGATGAACGACATTGTGAATGAATGTGTAGATAGGTGTGATGATATACTAGTTGAACTTGGATGGTAGTTTAAATTATTCAAGTCCTCAAAGTCATTCATCAATTATGAAACGATACTCATCTGAATGTTCAAAGACTTATAACAAGGGCGTAAATCCGTGTCGAGCAATGTTAGTACAAATTTTCTCAGTGACAAGAATCTAAATAACAAAGACATAAGAAAGAAAGATGAACAAGAAAAGTTTGGAAGAATTTTCAGAAAAAGAAATCCTCCGATCCAGGTTTAGTCTCGGTTGATAAATGTGTCCAAACGTATGAATTGGAAATTCAAATGTCAAAATCTCAAGGATTTTTTCCTAAAATATTTCATTGAAACTCTAGGGTTTTCAAACATCTGAATCTCTTGGTTGAATGAATGAAATTAGGGTTAAAGATCTGAAACTCCACTCCAGATGTCTGAAGTGTTGTATGATGGATAATGAATTTCTATGTTTTGTGAAATTGTGATTTTGCAGCTTGGATTCATATTAGAGACCCACATGGTGCTTATAGGTCTAGAGTGACTATGGAGTGATATGATGAGTTCGAGGGTGATACATCATGTCTCGGGAAATGTGTGGTTTATTTTGGACAATATAGAGACATGGTGATGGTCTGAGACAAGGTTTGATCGATGTGGTGGTTTGGTAGTGTAGTTCAGTTGCTTTTTTAATGATCACATATCTCATGTTTTGATGATAAAAACTGTACACCAATGATGCAAATGAGTTCGTCGATTTGTTCAAGATGTATTAGATCAAGAAATGTAAATGTTGATGTTATGGTATCGAAAGACGAAGTAAAGAACTAATATTAAAATGATAATTTTGTATGGCGACAAGCTATAAACGATTAAGTGGTTTTAACAAATCATTGGAAATTCACAGGAACACTCAAATATGAGCTCAAAAAAAAGAAGAAAAAAGAAGTGCTGGTTTTTTTGTTTATTAAGTCCTTACAGTTGAATTTTGTTAAAGCCACTCAAATGATCTCAAAATCACTTCAATCATGGCCACAAGCTCCTTAATTTATCCAAGCACTTATGTAAATCTTTTTAGAATTTTTGAAGGCTCATATACAGATTTATAAAGGGGAAAATAGCTTGCATTTTTATCAAATAGACTTACTATGCCTTCTACATGACAACTGGTCAATTGGTTCCCCTTCAACTTGTCGTTTTGTTAATGCATATTAGGCACAGGAATCCCTAAACTAAAAGTTTTGTATTCTTTTTCAAAATTCAGTCCCGACTCTTATTCCTTTTGTGGTCGTAATTCTTCGTCAATGGATCCAAACCCTAGAGAAACATCCCTTCATTAAATCCATTCAATCTCCAATTTAAACCTAACTCCTCTAGACATGAAAATTAATTTTCCTATTCTCTCCGATCTTTGATTTCTAAAGTGATCGTTGCTATCATATCTTGAAATCCTAGCAAACACAATATACATCAAATTCCACATCTTTTGATTCGAGTTATAGTCCTAAAACCTGGTTATTGAATTCCTTGATCATTTATGTAGTTATAGGATTTTGTACCAAGTCAGGAAGGCAAAAATCAAGTTTATAGGAAATTTTTTTTGCAAAAGAAGGCCTTTTATCAAATGGCAAAGTCATGTTCTTGTCAGGCAATAAGTTGACGTCCTCTTTAGGATGTTCAAGCGGAGTCTATCTGGTTAAGCCTGAGCAGTTGTTTAGTGACAATCCTGATGAGGAGATCTAGGATTGTAGTAGGACGAGGTCCGAAGCAGTATAAAAATGCCGATTTGCATTTACTTTACATCCCCTTTTATTTTATCTACTTAGTTATACTTATATTTATTACACTATAATACATTATTCCACATTATAAGTCACTAGCTTAGGTCATTTAGTGACTTTCATTCGGTAGCAGAGCTTGGCATTTAGAAAATAGTAAAATGATTTATGAAAAAAATATGGCATCAAATTTCTTTATTTTTCAAGAAGGCCAATATACCACACGACCTCACTTTTCACTGGCACTAAATATGCATATTGGCGCACTAGGATAGGATTTATATATAGTCTAATAGTTATGTTATTTGGAACATGATCCAATCTGAGTATGTACCACCCACTACCAACTTTAGTGCATGGAAAACTCAACAAGCCACACTAGCTGAAAGTAAATATGAGGCCATGAGTATTATAACTTGCGCGTTAAAAGAAATGAATTTAATAGGATTAGTGTATGTTAGTCTACAAATGAAATATGGAAGACTTTGTAATTTACTCCTGGATGAACTAACAAAGTAAAAGAAAACAAGATTTCCATATTGAAAATTCAATTGCAATTATTAAAAATGAAGGATAATGAGTCAATATCGGATTATATGTTCACATTTACAAGATATTACACATGCACTCATGCATTTAAGAGATAATATTTCTGAATTTAATATTGTTTTAAAAAAATTAAACTCTTTAAAAAATGAGTGGGAAAGGAAAGTGTTAGCCATTGAAGAAGCGAAAGATCTTTCAATCTCAAAGTTAAAGTGTTACTCAGTAATCTCATGTCCAACGAAGTAAATTTGCATGTAATAAAACAACATGAGCAAGGAAAGAAAACTATTGCATTTCAAACCGAGGAGGATTTAGATGTCGATTTCAATGATTTTTCATACCTTGCAAAATTCAAAAAAATATTTGAAGTTGAAGAAGGTGTTAAATAGCTATAATAAAATAAAAACTCAATGACTATGAAATGTTTCGAATGCGAAAAGCTAGGTCACATGAAAAAGGACTATATAAAGTTGAATAATGATAAGAACAAGACCAAAAGGCAAGAAGAGGGAAAACCAAAGAGAAAGGCACTTCAAGTCGCTTGGGACGATTTTGATTCCTCTTCATCCAATGAAGAAAGTTACTCCAAGCAAGCTAATGTGTTTCATTGCATTTGAGGATGAGGTATGCCAAACCTATTCCTTTGATTATATGTAATGCCTTTTTTTAATAAAAGTAATTAATTAATCAAAAAGGGGCATTTGGTAATTTTATGAAATGTTTAATAACTAAATTTTCAGACACAAACGAATTTGGAAAATCTAACTTTTCCATTGAGTCAAGTTGATTTTTTATAGCTCAAATTCATGTATAAAATATTAGCAATTATATTGGATAAAGAATATATTTAACATTTAACATAGCACGCATTTCGAGTTTTGTGCCTGTTTTAAAATTTAAGTTTAAGAATTAATTACAGAAATAAGTCAAAATTTACTTAGCGAGTAATTTATCACACTTTTTTGTATACAATAATTTTATGGATATGTTTGAATTACTCTAAAAAGAAAATAATTGTTTTATGTGTACTAAAAGAAAAGGTAGGAGATATTTACATGCACAAACTACGAATAGCGTCAGAACGAAAGCATTAGTTACCATGATAGTTAAAGTAATTTTTATAATTAATGAAAGAACATTATATCTCGCAAAAAAGAAGATAATGATATAATTATGAATAGGAATCGTTTCTTAGGAATTGGTATGTTATCTCTTTATTTGAAAAGAATAGGAGAGAATTAGTTTTTTGAATTTGAAAGGATAAATACCAATTAACTACAATTATCGAACGATTACTAATAAAGAGTAAGGTTCTTCATTGATTCCAATATACGTATGTACAAATGTACATACGTAAATTTAATATATATATATATATATATATATATATATATATATATACACATATACATATACATATATGTGTGTGTGTTAGGATATTAATCCATGCTTCCTTACAATAGTTAATTATATATATGTGTGTGTGTATAGAATATCAATTAATGATATTGATTTGAATTATATATTAATTGGGGTAGAATATATGTTATTTCTTTAATAAAATAAAAGGAAGGAAATTTTGCATATATGCAAGGGAAAGGGATATGGGTAAATCTATAATTCTTCCCAGACCTAGACTGCACCTAATTTACTACCTACAAATAAATGTTTAACCCTCGTTGTCATTCAAAACCCTAGTCGCCACTTAGTAAAAGAAAACTCTAGCTCTAAACTACATTCTTTTCTTCTTCTTCCATATTTCCAATCCTAAATTCTTCAAACAAAACTTCAAATCAAATTCAAAGAAAAGGGAATCTAGTCCAAAAGCTCGGTGAGGAAAATAGAAGGAAGAAAGGTGAATATACAAATCAAATTAAAGGGAAATGCATAAAGATTTCTATTGAATATTTCTTCAAGCAGCATATAAAGTGAGTGCATTTATCTACAACATGATTATGACGTAGACAAGTATTAAATTTTAGTTATATATCTATGTAGGGATAAATATATATTTATTAATTTGAATTAATGGTTTTTAATTGGAAACATATATGAATCAAAATAATTAAAGATACCTAGGTAGTGATTTGATATTATAATTATGGAACTTTAAGTGAGGTAAGTTGGATTAAATTACCTGCACAGCTTTATAAACTTGACATTATACGAAAGATTTTGGTGAATAAAATGTGAATCTATGTGCACACCTTTTAGAATTCACATAGATCCAATCTAATTAACTTTGAATAAAATATATGGGAATGAATCATTGGATACTTATATACAATCAATGGAATGAATTTAAATAAGATTAAAATAGTATGTAGGTACTTTTCCAAAAGTTGAATAATATGAGTTCAAAAGTTGTAATTAAATTTGGAAAGAAGAAATAAAGATAAAACAACAGAACAAGACAAAATTTAACTTGTTCAGACATCTGAATCCAAGAACCGGACATCTAAAAGAATAAAAAAGGACAAAACTTGAAAGAATGACATTTAAATCTAACTAACTTTAGATATCTAATGTTTCAATCAGATGTTGGATAATTTATTTCAAATGTCTGATTTCCTAAAGATGTTTAGCATAGGAAGTTAAATATCTAAACCAAGAGCTAAAAATTTGAAAAGATGTCCGATGTTTGAAATACTGGTGTTAGATGTCTGAATTGTTGTAGGCGTCTAGGTTGTTAAAATTGGAACATGCCAAGTTGGATTGATATATGAACTTGTTCCTACTTCCTTTATTTTTGAGAGTTCACATAACTACATGGAGTTGTGTAACACGATGGATTTGTTTCACACTTGATGGCATACCTAGGTTCACACACCATGATGTTGTATTACATGATACTTAATGCGATGCACGATTCCTTCACAATGGATGCATTGTAGTATAAAAGCACCAACTAAGAGGTACTCAGTGCTTTAGGGGAATGATAGGCTTAGGCATAGTGAGGTAAACTTGGTATTGTGTACAGATATATGTACTAATGAGGAGGTCACCTAATGCTTTAGGGGCAATGTAGGCTTAGGCATTGTAAGGTATACTTGGTGTTGTGCATAGAAAATAGGATATAGACACTAATAAGGATGTTACTCAATGCACTATGGGAAATACGGGCTCAAGTGTTTGTGGTATACTTGATGTTTTGCATAGAAGATAGGACACATTAACCATCGGGGTTCTACATTTGATGTTTTGATATGCAAGTTTGCCATCGAGATTGTTTGCTCGGTGTGTGCCTTTGGCAGTTTACAATTGAGATTGTCTATTCAGTGTATAACTTGGTTGTTTATTATTGAAAATGCTTACTCAATATACGGTTAGGCGTATTAAAGGTTGCTATGCCATAACGTGTAGATCTGTGTAGTTAATGCCCCTCTATTGCTCCACTATAACCCCGCTATAACCCCGCTATAACTCATACCTGATTTCTACCCTTACGATTTTTCCACATAGCCTCAAATATAGCATTTCCGCTTTAAGCCCGCATTTCCGCTATATCCCATTATTTCCGCTATATTCCGCTATTTTCGCTATATCCATTTTGAAAGAAATAAATTGAAAAATGACATTTATATATTATAAAAATTAATTAATTTATTTAACTGAATTATTTAATATATTTTCAGAAATAAAAATACTCTAATATTCTACTAAATTCAATTGTGTTACATAATAGTTTTACGTTTATTAACAGTATATTCGCACATGTTTTATTTAAAATTATTTATGTATTAGTTAAAATTCAATTGAATGTTAATATTTCATTTAATTACCATTTATATATTTGTAAAAACATTAAGTACGAGTTTTATATGCTATTTTAGAGTCATCCACTATATCCTCATTGTAACCCCGCTATGACTTTTTGCACTTCCACCGCATTGAATCTGCCGAGCGCATTACTGCACAGGTGTAGGTTGACTGGTTCCTTATACGAAGTGTAGGTACACAAATGAACACCCTTTGATTATACAGACTATAAGTGACAATTTAATTACTTATTTACACCACACCACTAGTGATATAATTCACTCACCAGACATTGTATACTTCTTTTTATGTCTATTACAGGAAGATAAGGCATTGGTGAGGTGATCAGGATAAAGTGCATGGAGAAGGTGATGTGGCGCTTTGGAGATATATTTATTTATAGTCATTTTCCTATGTACCTTACTACCTCTATCAGTTAGATGTATATTTTATTCCTATTTGGAGACTTCATGTAAGACACTTCTTGTGTGGACCCTGATTATTTTGAGACAGTATTGGCTTGGTTTACTTTTCAGCAATTATATTTTATTTCTTCTGCTATGAGGTATGAAAGTATAGAAAGTATGAAAATTATATTTGTCCTTGTACATATGAACCATAAAATCCTAAAGGTTTGTACTTCTTATCACAATACGAGTTCAAATGACGTATTTAGGCTTTGAATCGGTGTGTCTTAAGGTTTGAGTTATTACATGATATGCTAAAAATATTTGAGAAAAGAAGCATGTGCAAAACTAGTAGAGCAAAATTAGAAATAGATATATTGAAAGATGAAAAGGTAATTCTCGATAAAGAATTATGTAGATCATAAGAATCTATCGAAAATTTGACTTCTCAAATTCAAGCATTGCAAGAAGATCTAATTAGTTATTTGGTCCAGAATGTCAAGCGTTCAAAAGAAATTTTTTATTTACAATCGCCTCTTGACATGTATAAAATTCAAGTCAATATTTTGGAATCTAAATTTTATGATTTATTGCGAAGTAATTCAAAATTTAAAAAATTACAAGGAAAGTTCAACACATTTAATAAATATTTTGAAACCTTCCTTTAGCCAAAATGGTTTGGAATTTAAAAATTATAAAGTTACTAAATCTAGGTCTAAAAAAATATGCATCTTCGTAATGGTAAATTTAGAAAACACAAAAATACTACAGGTCCAACAAATTTAGAAAATTCCAAGATTATTTTTATTTTGGTTCCCAAAACCAATAATACACTTTTTAGAAACAAATATTATAATACTTTTATTTCTGTAGTACATTTAAGTTTAAAATTTTATTTTCTAGCATCGCACCAAGCCTAAATAGGCATGGTTATAAAAGACCTAACTGTAGGACCTTAATGTAGGAAGTAGGTACCAATAGAAATTCCTACATTTTGTAGGTATTCATAAAAATAGAAGAGAACAAATAAAGAATGGGGGTAATGAATAATAGATATTCCAATCACATGGCAGTGAATGTCAACATGCTTAAAATATTACATTTATGGATGGAAGCATGTCGCTTTTGGTGATGATTCCAAAGGATACGTCATTAGCAAAGGGAACATCAGCAATTTTGTAACTAAAACTCTCTTCGAGTTATAATTGTTTTATTAAACACAATTTTTTTAAGTATTAGTCAATTACGCGACAGTTGTTTTAAATTAGTTTAATGATAAATTTAACATTTTCGATAAAATAATAAAGTAATTTTTGAAGGTATTTTAAGAAGTAACATTTATATTTTAAATATGATAGTTAATCATAAAAATGACATAAGCCTCATTGCAAATTTGAGTGATTCATGGCTATGCCAGCGAATGCTATTTTCATAGTAACTTATAATACTTAAATAGGCTTTCAACAAATGAAATTATTAAAGGCTTACTAAAAATGAATTTCAAAGTAAATTTATGTGAAACTATTAAAATGGAAACTTAATAAATCATCTTTTACACCAGTTAATTTGATTTTAACTAAATCATCCCTTGATTTACCACCTAGATTTATTCGGTCTTACTAAAGTTGAATCGATAAATCATAATAAGAATGTTTTTGTAATAGTCGATGATTTTTCAAGATATACCTGGACATTATTTTTAATACACAAAAGCGATACCTTTGAAATGTTTAAACGTTTTTCCAAAAGAATTCAAAATTTAAAAGCTTTGTAAATTAAAAACATAAGAAGTGACCATGGCAAAGAATTTAAAAATAAACCATTTTCAAATTTTTGCAATAAAAAAGGTACTAGTCATAATTTTT
Source organism: Allium cepa (assembly GCA_030765085.1). Classification (NCBI taxonomy): domain Eukaryota; kingdom Viridiplantae; phylum Streptophyta; class Magnoliopsida; order Asparagales; family Amaryllidaceae; genus Allium; species Allium cepa. The sequence continues at coordinate 730,430 of JASFAV010000025.1, read as the reverse complement.
CTTTTTTCGACACACAATAGTAATATAAAATTGTAGAAAGGAAAAACCGAACTATAAATAGCAGCACATTACCACAAATATTTTAGGTTAAAGAGGTTGCTATTGTTTATTACGTTCTGAACTGGGTTTCTATAAGACCAAAACTAAAAATAACCTTACAAACTATTATCCGTCTTTTTGGTCAAGCATATTATCACCCGAATTTGCACGTCAAGATGAAGACAAAATGATTCACAGACTTGGTTACATGCTTGGAAGAAGAATGGAAATGGATTTAAGAATTTGCAAAGCCGTCAGGGGCAAAGAAAAACACTCATTACCTAGTGCATTTTACTCGGTACTGATCACTTTTCCTGCCCCCGAGGGCCCCTAAAGCTCAGGCATAAGGAAATATGGCTTAAACGATCATCGTGAAGTACATTTATTAAAGAACTGCAAGGAAATTCTAAAAGAAAGAAGACAAGTACAAATGATATCAAAACCTCTCTAAAGGAATATGATCTCTAAGGAAAAGTCCTCGAAACATAATGGATTGGGGATAAAAGGCCAAAAGGAGGAAGAAGAAGGAGTTTACCTCCAAAAATCATGTCGGTATTGACCACTTCTGGTTGGTACCAAGTAGATTTTATAGCCCGGGGACCCCGTCTTGGTATTTCATGGGCCTTTTATTCTACTGGACGGTTTTCCTATAAATACAGACCTTATTGCAATTAAGGTAGATGCTATCGGCTATTCTAGGCTGTAAGAACTTGTCAATCCATTGTACTAGCGATCTCTAACCTCTAATCAATAAAAACAACAATGGACGTATACTGGAGATTGTTGAACCTCTTTAAAACCTTGTTGTTCTCTTTGTTTTTGATATATTTTTTGCTAGGTTTCTATTATCCTACAGGACTTTGGGCATTGTGCCATTTTTGGTCTTAGCTTTTTTGTGCTTTCACTGAGAAAGGAGACCTCTAACATAGATCTAGATTTCTATTTTGGATTGGATCTTCCAGAGGTTAGACCTAGAAATTTTTCATTAAAAATTTGAAAAATTAGCATACTGGATTCAATGACAACTCGAAGATCTTGATCATTAAGAGATTTGGCTGGAGATGAAGGAAATTCTCATTATATGGAAGTTAGTAACCAGCAGGCATTGCAAGGACCAACTGTACCCTAAGAGATGGTTACTAGAGTGAAGTTTGACAAAATGATGAAAAAGATGAATCGAATGTTAGCCGATAGTCATAAATCTTTGATGGAAAAGATGAATGCTAGGAAAAGACTACTGACCTAACAGCCCCAAAGGTTCAGGAGGAGTAGGAGGGGGATTTCATTTACTGGATCTGGGAAGGAAAACTTGTCTGTTTCTAGTCAGAATAAGTGTGCTGGCAAACAAAGACAAAAGGAAAGGGCTACTGGAGCTGTAGAAGGAGTTATCAAAGGAAGTTGGAAGATCCAAGCCAAAGGAATTCAACTCGGCACCGACCTAAATTAGGCCAGTACCAAGAGGAATTTGGGCACTTTTGAGGGATGTGGAGCTGAGTCCATCTACTTTTCTAATTTGGAGGATGATCTACTGCATGATAGTGAGGATTATGTGCTTAATGTTGCTGCACATGAGGATGGAGTTCAAACAACCATGTTGGAACCAACCGAACATTAATGGAAGTCTGGGGGAGTAGTTCTCCTAGAGACTGGATAACCTATATGTCTTTAGGAAAATTGAGATTTTTTGAGCCAAACACTTGGCGTAGCCCCTAATGGTCGACCTTCGGAGTATCGTGCAACAAGGAGTATATAGTAGATATGGTTTATAATGCCGACAATGCCATTGTACAATGGGTCCATCGATCCCAAGTAGCACTTATTTAAGTATGAATGACACATGGATGGTGCCAGTTGCAATGGATGCTATTTAGTGTAAGTGTTTCCCTATTTTTTTAGACGGTGCTGCATCGATGTTGTTCGCTCGACTCACATAGAGATCCATATCAATGTTTAGAGTTTGCTAAGGAATTCTTGAAGCAGTTCCGACTCCATCCTGCTCGGCATAAGGACATGGTGTCCTTGTTCATACTTTATTAAGGACCTAAGGATTCATTGAAGGGTTCTTAAACAGGTTCATTATCTCAGTTACAGAGGTAAGTAATTGAAGGAAGATCTAGTTTTTATGGCCTTGGTTTGAGGCATATATCCAGACACAAACTTTGTCAAATGGTCGAAGATGAAACAACCAATGATATAGAGGAATTCCTGTGGAAGGAAAATCAAGTTTTGCGTTTTGAGGAAACAAGTCGGGCAACTAGACAGACTAATTTTGAACGGTCGAAGGATGTAATCAAAAGCAATATTGTGATTAAGAAAATTGGAAAAGCTTCGAAAATGTAGCGATTTATGCTAGGAATTCAAATAATGAAAAAGAAATGAAAATAACAAGCATCCAATGGATGTAAGGCCTGATGAATATACACCCTTGAATGATATGCTAAAGAATATATACCTTACCATACAAGGAGTAGAACATTTTAAAAGGCCGCCTGGAAAGGAGGCGATTGAGGAGGAAAGTCACTTAGAAAAGTACCGACGTTTCCATGAAACTCATGGAAACAACACGAACGAATGCCGACACATGAGAGACTTTACTGAAGAATTGATAAAGAAAAAAAACTGCAATTGTATGTCAAAGATCCATAAGATGGCGGACAAGATACTATACTCCAGGGACTAAATGCCTAAGGGAAACGGCCTAGACCCGACAGAGAAGGGCTGGAAGGAAATGGAATGGTATGCCAGCTCATTAAAGCACGTACCATTGGAGAGTGGCTTTACCATCGAGGATGGAGCTCTAACTAAGACAAAAAAAGATAGTCATGTATGATTTTGTTTTCAAGAATAGGGATGTTGATGGCGTCGAAGCACCCTTTAGCCCCCATGATATAACGTTAGTAATTGAACCGGCAACGGTACGTCGGGTCTTGGTGGATAGCAGAAGTTCTATTAACATTCTATTCAAAAGAACGTTTGATTAAATGAAAATCGGCATGATGGATGTCATGGCCTATAAAACAAAAGTTCAAGGATTTATAGGTGAGGGATAACAATCGATTAGGAGGACTAATTTATTGGTTGAGTTGAGTGATGGAGATCGCAAGGTTATGCATATCCCAATGTTTGTTATAGTAGATGAGTATTTTATGTATAACATCTCTTTAGGCCAACCAACCCTAGCTGATTTTATAATAGCACTAGATCCTTGGTGCTTAATGATGAAGTTCCTCATGGAAAATAGGGTTGGATCAATAAGGGAAGACTAGAGCGCAAGAAGGGAATGTTATGTCACAAAGTTGAAGGAAGTGAAGTGATGAGAGAAAGGCAAGAATGTGGAGAAGACTCTCTACATTTGGAATCCGCAAATATAGCAATTAAATCCCAAGCTCTGGCTTAGGAACCATAGAAGGTTCGATAAGCCAGCAGGTCCTAAAAAGAATTTAGAGGAATTCCAGGTGGCACTGGCCAAACTGACGGTTGATGTACCATTCGATATTGACGATCCTTTCTAGACTCTCACGATTGGATCTCAGCTCGGTATTGGACTAAGGAAGGAATTGGTTAATTTCCTTCAACTGAATTTTGGCATATTCGCTTGGACACACTTGGATATGTGACGGATATCGGCATAGGTGGCATATCATGCACTGAATGTGGATCCAAGGTTCCCACCGGAGAAGCAAAAGTGTGTTGTTTGGGTCCATAGAGATCAGCTGGGCTAAAGGAGGAAGTGGACAAGCTGATGGCGAATGGCTTTATCTGTGATGCTTATATCCTTAATGAGCATTAAATCCTATGTTGGTCAAGAAGTAAAATGGAAAGTGATGGATGTGCATTGACTATTAAGATTTGAATAAAGCATGCTCCAAGGACAAATTTCCTTTCCCAGGACAGACCAACTAGTAGACGGGATTGTGGGACATGAGCTGCACTTATTTATGAATGCTTATTCAGGCTATAATAAGATCGCAATGTATATATCAGATCAGGAGCATACTAGCTTTAAAAAAGATTTGGTAACGTGCTATTATCGAGTAATGTCGGTCATTTAAAGAATGTTGTAGCAAGATACAAGAGGTTAGTGAATTCCATGTTCAAAAAGCAAATCGGAAGGAAGCAGAAATATATGAATCTTATGTTTATATTAAAAAAATTTAAATTTATATATGTCTGTTTATACATATATACTTTGATTAATTGAAATTATTTTCAACTTTATAACTATATAAATATAAATATACAATTTAATATTAGTACTTAATTCATTAAGGTTATTTCATTAATTAAATGTAATCTAAATCTTAATTAAATAAAACGTGCCAATCTAAATTTAGATTTCTAACTCTAAATTTGAATTTTGAAAGTTCTATCAATCATTTATGTTATGTTTGTCTAGTTAATCTTTGATATTAATATTTAAGATCTTATAATGTTCCGAAACAATCATTTACAAAATCAAATTGAATTTAGGAAATTGTATATACATATAAATAAGGAATTTACACATGATAGATATAAATCCGATTACCTACACATGTATATATTGATCTTGTTGTTATTTTGTTATTTTTTTGTGTTAAACATTTTATTATTACATGTCATTTGGAATATTGATTAGGTATAATTTTAGTAAACTGTCTGCAAAAGAGGAAGCTGTAATCAATTATTACTACCATATTTTTCTTTTTTCTTTTTTAGATATTGATGCGATTACATTTAGATCTAATAATAATATGTCCATTCCCTTATTATAGACCCTTTAGAAACATAAATATATTTGATATATTTAGTCCTTTTTAAATTTGTACTTCATAAATATAGATTTAATAAATTAAATTAAAAAGTTGAATAAAATCAAATTTTATTTGAATTAACTAGATTATATTCAGTGAAACCTACAATAGCTCATAAAATATACGGTAATTAACAAATAATTATTAAGGCTCAAAGTGGATTTGAGCAAACATTGGGCAACGAATCTTCACTATTACGTTCGTAGCAATTTTCTAAGCGACTTTTATATTCGGAGTTATGCAATTGGAGTTTAAACGAAGAAAGGTATTAGCATTTGATGTTTTTGGAACGAAAATAATTAAAAACGAAAAACAAATATTAAGCACGGGACCTCACCGATCTAGATTTAATTATTTAAGCCTAATGGATACTATCTAATTGAGTATAGCCCAACCCTTCACTTTTCTTCTCATATTTTCTAATCGAAGTAGTGCAGTTCTGCCATTTTCCCTTCTTCACTATTTCTAGAAATTATGAAATATCATATGCATATACAAATCGAAGAAGGACGAAAAATAAAAGATAAGAAGAGAAGGCGTGAATCCATGTTGCCAAATAAAAAGGTAATTTCTATAATTATAAATCTGTATTCCCCTTAACCCCAAATATCTTCTTAGATATGTAATTCCAATGGTATGTATATACCTTGCTAATCTGGATTCGAGAGATTTGGAAAGCTTGTAAGGTGAGTGAGAAATTACATAATTCATTTATAACATTGAAATCTATATTGTTGAATTTTGTTTAATTATCGCCTATGTAAGATCTAATAATTTGTAAGCTTAGAATGAACGTATAAGCATATGGCCTATATATTCTGTAAGAGAGGTAATTGGAATAAGAATGTTATTTTTATCCTAGTCTAAAAATTTGGAAATCAGCCCCTAAATTTGTTAAATTTTAATTTTGATAAAGTTGAAAAGCTTATTCCAGTTTTATAGTTGGGTTGTAAATTGTTAGTATTAGTTTGATTGCCCTAGTACTTAGAGTGTGAATTTCTATATTTTAATTTATTGGGAGCATGGTACAGTTAGTTATATCTATTTTGATGTAATTTCCATAAAATATCTATATCCACAAATATATATAAAGTGCATCATTTTAAATAATAAGGAATATGCTAAAATGAAAGAGATATCTAAAGAACGTATGTCCTTCCCCATTGTTTACACTATATATTTCGTTAAAAGAAAGAAGACAATTCTTATAACTTAAAATGAAGTAAATTTCTCACTTTTGGATAATTTATGGAAAATTATAACAGTAATCCAGTTTGGAAGAATAGCTCTAATAAGTTAAAACATGGAAAAGAATGTTTTGGTTTAGAAATTAATAGCTAGAAATAGGGGTACACTCACATACATATGTATAACCACGCTTGCCAATTAAAAGTAAAAATATATTATAACACGTAGAATATATCGATATTCACATTAATTATAATTAGGTCATCTGGTTACAAATAGCATAGCAAATTATAGGATTAGGAGGTAAACATGGAAAAGAGATGGTAGCCCCAAAATTAATAGTGCAATAAATGTGCAGTTAATTGGGAGTTACAGGAACTAAATGGTGGCGTAAATGTGTTTAATGGGACTGGTTAAAAGATTTAATATTGCATTTATGGGAATATAAAATTGGCATAATAGGTTGAATTAGAATAAATAAATAGATGTTATTATGGATTATCCAATTAGAATACTAATCATCATTTATTATGGATAATTAACGTTTATAGAATATAGTAAATAAGTAAATAAGATAGAAATAAAATGCTGAAAGGCGGTATTATTTTCATAGAGGGAAATTATACAGCCTTAATTATATGTTTAGAATGAGCGTGAATTAGTGGATCTCCTAACATTTAAGTTTATGATGATTAGTTTGGTTTAGTTAGTTGGGATGCGAGGTTAGTAGAGTTACACAACAGAAGTATGTCCTTCACCTAAAGGTTATTGACAGTTGTGTATAATTACTATTGATGTGGGACATCTTCAACCGTAGGACTTATGAGAAAGGGATATGCACTAGCATATAGGTAGGGAAAACATACTAAGATTTCACCTTAGATTTGAAGTATTAAATGGCCAGTACTTTTATGGAAATGGGGTCTGCCTCATTTTTAATAAGAGGTATTAAGTAACTGGAATGAGAATTCTCGTTAACTTATATTAGGATAGTCCAAACGGGATTTAGGTTGTGGGAGGTCAATGGGCTATGTCTATATTATTGTTGAACCAGTATTTAGTAGTAGGATTGGCAATAAGCTATGACCACCAATGGTCCCGAGTGGTCGGTAGCAAAGACTCAGGTTATGCCTTAATGGATTTCGCTTTCTACTGTCGCAGAATCCGTATGGGATATGTGCAGACCTAAAATTTTAATTAGTTTGTATTTTATTTATCAAAGGTGGGCTTGATAACCCTTAAATGAATCTTTGAAAGACGATAGTAATATGGCAATTATATATTAAAGTTGTGTCTAGGGGTCATTGATCTCCGTAGCTAGAAGCGATTGACTAGCGATTACGTTACAGAGGGCCTACTTTGTTTTTGAGGTATTGAGGCTATTGGGTCTGCCACCTCCTTATTCAATAAGTATTAAGTGGCTGATGTTTTTGGATAGTACAACATTTAGGTATATATTAGGCATATATATATGGTTATACCTCGGAGGAGGTTGGGCATATCGTACACACAAAAAGAATTGAACAAAATAGCTGTAAATAATAGACATAACACTTAAATAGGAATAAATAAACATAAATTAGTACCATGGTTAAAGTATTTGGATTTTCAGTCATCAGAATGTTTTTTTGACCCCTCATTACAACCAACAGGATAGAGTTAGAGGGACGGGGTACTAGTGCAAAACGGGTATAGTAGATGGTGATATCTTCTCATTCATGCTCGGCACTGACAAGACAACTAGATATTCAAGGATTACTGTTGATTCCAAGGTAGTAGCCTCAGTTAATATTTATATATGTTCTATTATATTTTTCTATTCCATAGCGAGTTTATATTGATTGCTCTTCGATATACTTATGTTTACTATAGGTTACAAAACCAATGATCCAAGCCCTAATGGACTTGGGTTTCAATTTAGTCGAAATTCAGGCCCTTGTGGGATGTTTCATTTGGCATCAGAGCCTAAGTTAGTCAATCATACGAATTAGGATATGTCAAGAGAACATATTTATATTTTTACCTGTATGTGAGAGCGTGTGTGTCTATTATATGCCAAAATCTATATATTTCGACTATAGAAGAAGTTACGACCATATTCCCGAAAGGAAGGATAAGGCAACTATGAGTTGGAAAAAAAACAAAGTTAAATTTATACACCTTCCCCAATTACTGCACGGAGTGTTGGCTGTATCGTAAGGCATTGACCAAGAACAACATGTCTCATATATAATGATCCCGATGGCTGGATGGTGCTAAAATCCTTTGTTGGGCCTAGGTTGCCTCATGACTATTGATTTTGACAGATTGCAGATTGAAGATGCGCATTTCATCAAGAAAAATGGGAAGTAAGAAAATATATGTTGCAAGTATTCGGCAACAAGGTATAGCAGAAGTAGAGCAAGTTCCCACAAGAAGGTGTACAGTAATCACCACAAAAGGATAGTCAGATTTTTAGTATATACTCTTAATAACAAGAAGTTAGGAGTAAACGGAAAAGAAGAAAGGTAAAAAAAGGATGAATAAAGTCCATTTCTTTGTCCAATCCCATGTGAAAGAATTTGACAAGAAGATTTTTGATAGTTCCTTCAAGCGTTTCAAATGTGTTTTTCAAGGATTTATTAAGAAGTTTTTTTTGAAAAAGTAAGTAAAATTTGAAATTCTTAGTTCAAAATTGGTTGAGATAAAAGTTTTCGATTTAATGGTTTTTGGTAAAAAGGGTTCTTCGTTTTTGAAATGGATGGAAAAGAGAGTGTATATTTGGCTCGATTATTTTTCATATTCATAAAATTGAAAGTTTTTAAAGTTCTTTGTTCAAGGGGTAGGTAAATGGAAAATTAAACTTGATTTAGATAGGGTATGGTGTAAGGGAGGGTAGGAATGCCCGATATCAAAGATCGGTGAAATATTCCCGCAGAAAGAAAATACATTGAATAACAACTAAAATATTTTCGAGTTTTTGAAGAAGGTTGTTGGACAAAGTAGCATAGGTAAGTGTACTGCGAAGTTGGATAAGTAGAGAGCTCGATGAACTAGACGGTAGGTTAAGGCACCATCATGCAGAAGGCAGGATTTTTTGAAGGAGTGGGATCATGTCAAATTGAAATAAACGAAGGCAAAGTGAAATGATATTACTAATAAATTTAACCTGGCCCAAATAGGGTCCAAGTTCAATCTAGGCCCAAATTCGGCAAAAGGTCGACCGGTTTCCCTAGAGCGGTCAACCTATTGTCGGGTATAATGCACAACCCGAACCTTGAACGCAGCATATAGTTGCATCAACGCTTCGACCCTCCATTCTTTCATCTCTAAAGCTAGAACTAATTGACTAGCTATTACATTACGAAAGGCCCACTTCAAGGTTGGGCATTAAATGACTGTTGTGTCTGCCTCCTCCCTATTAAAGAGGCATTAAGTGGCCGGGATTTTAGGTAGTACGACGTATAGAAATATATGTGATTAGGCATATATATATATTTATACCTTAAAGGACTTTAGGAATATTGTACACACATATAGGATTGAATGAGTTAGCCGATAGGCATAACACTTAAGTAGGAATTAATCGGCATAAATTAATGTTATGGATAAAGTACGTAAATTTCAGTCACCAAAATGTTGTTTTGACCCCCTCCTCATTAGAACTCATAGGATAGATTTAGAGGGAAGGACTACTTTTGCAAGACAAGAAAGGTAGATGGTGAAGTCTTTTTATTTATGCTCAGCGCTAACAAGGTAACTGGGTATCAAAGGAATACTATTGGTTCTACGGTGGTAGCCCCAGTTAATATTTATGATCCATTATATTTTTCTATTCCATTATGAGTTTATAATGGTCGTTCTATTATATACTTATGTTTATTACAAGTTACCAAAACAAATGATTCACGCCCTAATGGACTTGGTTTCGATTTAGTCAAAATTAGGGCCCATTAAGGTGTAGATTGTTACAAAACTCATTAGATTTCATAGTCCTACTATGATGCAAATAAGAATTCTTATTTTGAAATATATCTATTTCACCTCGCTATTGAACTTCTAAGGACCTTCAATGGCAACGGAGCCCAAATGTTCTATGCAGTCTAATTAGAAACTTTAGGGCCAACAATTAAGGCTACCTATCTAATGGGTGTCTAGAAAAGTAGTGTCTATGCTTGGGGTTGAATAATCGAGTATACTCCCCTCCCGAGCTACCGGCCTGGCCAATGAGTTCAAAAGTTTCACCTAATTGTAAAGGCTCAAACTATTTTGGGCCTTCACCTAATTTTTGAAATTCAATTAATTTTTTTAATATATATGTATGTATGTATGTATACATAAGTTGATTTTAAATCCAAAATGGATATTCTTTAAGTTATAAAATGAATTCAAATTTTTCAAAATTGTTTTGAGAGACTAAAATAATTAATTTTGAAATTTTAATATATTAAATTAATTTGGTTTATCAAACTAAATTAGATAGTTAATTATACATATATATATATATATTGATATATGTATGTAAATATAACTGTTATAGTTAAATTTTTATCTTAAAAAATTATAAGTCAAATTATATTAAAATTTTGAATTAATAGAAACATTTAATTAGATTTTTTAATTAAATAAATGAATTATTAAATAAACTTTTTTAAGCGAAAGGGTTGTGCAGAGCAAATCCACACAGCCATAATATTAAGCTAAATAAATGTTCCAAACAACAAGCATGGTTTTTAGCATCAAAATATGTATCTAAAAGTTTAGTTCATATAATCAAAACGAGATAACATACATCCCCATCCATAGTTAAACTGTAAATTACTAGCAATGTTATTATGCACTGCAGTAGGCAGCAAAACTAAGAATTATAGAGAGGACAATGCACCAAAGATTGACACTAATCTCCACGAGCAACATTCATCAGTGTCAACATCAATAGTCAAAATTGCATCACAAATATCAACCGACTCTACATAGTCCTTTTAATTAGTGATTATTAAGGATAAGGCCTGGAAGTCCATTCCTGTCCAAGAGTAAAATGATATAAAGTTTCCTGTAAAAGTTATTTGGGGTTCATGCACTTGTTATTGAAGCATCTTAGGTTCCTCTTGGTCTAGATAACACGGTAGAAAGCAAGTAGGACGGCATGCAATCGGTCATTTGTTTGCTAACTGAACTGCAGTAGTCATATTGAGATGAAAAGCGAGGTATGTTACCAAAAAGATGAGCTGAGCAAGTATTCCAAATATAGAAGGCCAAGTCACAGTCAAAGAAGAGGTGTTTGATAGTCTCGGATAAGTTGTGACACATAGTGGGCGTATGGTTGATATTCAAACCCATGTGTATCAGCAGATCTTTGGTACTAACCTTCCCATAGATAAGAAGCCACATATGTAGCTCAACGTGGGGGGGGGCTTATTTTTCCATAGCCCAGGAAAGGTGAAGTGTCGTACATGGTTATTTATGTGATTATAGAGGAATTTGATGAAATATAGATCATTACTCTTAGGACTTCATCAAAATTTGTCTAGGATTTGGGGGAGGCTAAGTTAGAGAGCTAAGAGATTAGTTGATGCAGTTGGGTGAGGCATGACCTGTAAGGGCATGTCTAGACCGAAAATAGGTCATCCCATGTTTGAAGGCATCGATAATAGATATGGTGTAATTATTAAAAAAAGCTGTTGAGATCCGGGTGGAGAATTTTGAAGGGTATGTCATGTAATCAAGCATCATTCCAAAAGTCGCATTGATCACCATTGCATACGGTAGCAAGTAGGCCTTGCTTAAACTAGGATAAAGAAGACGTGACGCCAGGCTAAAAAGTGGAGATGTGGTGGGCAAAAAGGTGGAGGATAAAGGATAATCTAGGGCCATAAATTTATAGAGAATTTAGTCTTTCCAGATAAATTGGTATTCAGACAAACATCTCTAGATCTATTTTGTGAAGTGAGCAATATTGAAGGAACGAAGGTTTATTACTCCCAGACCGCCTTGGGAGATAGATTTTCATACAGTTTCCCAACACACAATATGGCAGGAAGGAGAGAATCTATCACTACCATGCTAGAGAAATTTCCCATGAATCTAGTCAATCTTGCAAATAACCTAGGTAGGGGCCTTATAGAAGGACAACCGGTAGGTGGGGATCTCAGAAAGGATAGAGTTTAGGAGTAGAAGTCTGCTCTCTTGGAACAGTGAAGAAGCTTTCCAAATGGCTGGACAATTAGAAACCCTAGAAATTAGAAAGAGCTAGTCATCACGGTGTAGTTTAGTGGGTCGAATAGTTTTAATAAGGTAAGAGAATGGAAAGTGGTCGAGTTTATAGTTCAAGGATTTTGTGATTTGGGTGTCAATGCAATCATCATCACTAACATAATGACCGAACACTTAGCGAAGTTGATAGTTAAGCTAAAGACCAGTTCGAATGAATAATGAAGGAGTTTAGGGTTTTGGATTTAGGAGGGAGTTGGAATGGCAAATAGGATAGTGCTATCCGCATGTTGGATATTGGTTATACTAAGTTTGGACGGGGATGGGAGACACCGATGAGGAGGTAGTTGGAAATTACAACTTGGTTCATTCTATAAAATACAATCGCATCCAAAAAAAAATAGAAAGAGGGGAAGGAACTCGCTGTGGTAGCCCCTTATGTGCCTCGACTAAACCACCTTCTATACAATTGACCGAGGCAGAAGACATACTGGTGTAGAGAATATTTCTAATCCAGTTAACCCAATGGTGTGAGAATCCATGGTAGGGAAGGTGTCAATAATAAATTCCTAGGCAATATCGTTCAAGGCTTTAGATAAATCAAAATTAATAGGGGTACATAGATGTTGGAAGTGTGGCAATGGGATATAAATTCTAGGATGATGGCCATAGGGTCAAGGATGGATCTGTCATGGATGAAGGCAGGTTCTTCAGGACCAACTAGCTTGGATATTTGGGTTTTGAGTCTATTTGCAGGGTCCTTAGTGATCAGTTTGGAAGAAATGTTGAGGAGACTAATGGTCCTGAAGCTTAGCAAAGAGTTGTCTTCGGGCTCTTAGGGATAAAAACAATATAGGCATAGTTGGTTCTAGCAATGTTGGAGGTTTTATGATATAGTTCTACAAACGTATCGATGACATCGTGTTTGATGATTTAACAAAATTTCTTGTATAAAAGGGGATGAAAACCATCAGGCCCAAAGCTTTGTTATCATTCATCTCGTTCAAAGCTGGCAGGATTTCCTCCTTCGTGCAGAGATAATCTAACAAAATCGGAGGAGAACTACGGTATAGCTCATTCCAAGCAATGGCGGGACAATTGAGAATTGATGGGCTTAAGAGATTCAAGTAGAAGGTGGTGATTAAGTGGTTATGGTTTTCTTGGTTATGACAAATGACACCATCAAGGATGATTTCATGAACTAAGTTCGATTTTCTTATGCAATTGGCTATCTTGTGGAAGTACACAGTTTTCTTGTCCCCCTTAGATAACCAGGAGACACGAGAGCATTACCTCCATCCAATCTCTTCTTGCTTCATTGCCTTTCCAATTCAGCCTCAAGGTTGCTCAGCCGGAAGTTCTCACCTGGGGTCATGGGTCTAGATTTCTCAAAGATGTTAAGGTTTAGAATTTTATTTTGAAGATCTAGCCTCTTGATCTGAAAGATCCCCAAATCAAGGGAGACCAGCATCGGAGGCACTTAAGAAGGAATCGAAGCTTACAGTCTAGAGAGGCAGATGCCGAGGAAACACTGGGGGCTTCCTACCAAAAATTAGCAACTAGGGATTCAAATCTAGGCTTAAGGAATAAAGGTTTTCAAGTTGAAATCTGGATCTAGGGAGTGGGTTATCACTATATTTGAGAAAAATAGGACGATGGTCAGTAAGAAAAGCGAAGAGTCCATGAACAGAGGAGATGAGATGAGAATATTCTTAGGAAATGTTAAAGAGGAAGCAGTCAAGTTTGCCAAGAGATGGAAAGGTTCTCCTGTTACTCTAAGTATACTGTCAGTTATTAATAGGAGGATCCAAAATATCAAAGGAATCGATAAAGGAGTTGAAAAGGTTAATCTAGTTATTCTCCAGATTATCAGGACAAAAGGGAAGTTTCTTGTGTCGACAATAAGATTTCTGGCATATATACCAACTTTCAGTATCTAGTCGTTTTGCCCAACCTTTTAGGTAGGAGAGCGTACCTGTCAATCCATTCATCTATTTGTCCTCCTCTTCTTTTGCTAAGTTTACTACTTACGACCACTATGAGATCGAGGGAATGCAAATTCATATGTAAAACAAATTTTTTGATTCGAATGAGCTGTTAAGACAAGAGCGTAAGGTAGAATTTCTATCTGAAGGATGACGAGTAATGTGAAGTCACCTTCAAGGACCCATGGTCCTATGGGTGACTATGTAACTGAAGGAAACAAGACTAAATAATGCGCCACTTGGCACTAGAGTGGATGCCAAAAATGTTAGAAAAGAGATACAATTTCTTCGACGGGGGATGCTCAAGGATAGTGTGGAGGATATTAGGGTGTCTAATAACCTAAATCAGATTCCATATGGTCTCATCCTACACGTTGAGGATACCCCATGGATCCCGTGTAATTAATAAATTTCCATCCTGAAAGAAAGTTGTCACCAATACTATAGAACAAGGCAGTAGAAGGGGATGCAATTTTTGACTTTTGAATAAAGAGAACATCCAGACGTAGGAGAGTAATACATTTTTTAATTATGGAACATTTATCAGAGCTTTTCCAGTGCATGCATGGTCATTAAATTTGTAGGATTAAGTATAATACCCATGCAGCGAGCAAATTTTCTGTTCATGGCCTTATTAACAAAAGTAAAAACAGCATGTTGAAAAATACTACCAGTGGCAGGTAGTGGGAAACTAGGGTCATGTCTCACAGGTCTGCGCTACGCCTAACTGCTATAATAGAAAAGGAGGTGTTGCTCCTAGGACAGCGGAGAAGGTCGAGCTCCAAAGTTGGCTCCAAATCCTTATCTTAATTTTCTAGAGCCTGGTTTTTGGGAACTGGGTGCAGGTGCATCACCGCCAAATACGCATCTTGGTTGTACATATTGTCAAGCTCATCCACAATCGGCCAAGCTCCCTAAGCCGAAGGACCAACCATATAGACATTTTCTAGAACAATCTGCTGATCCACCACCACCTATTTAGCTTTATTAATTCCATCTCATTGTTTAGCAAATCCATCTTCGTCGTGCATGGCACTAAATCTGGTTCTGGGATCTACCATCCTTCATTAAAGTGGGAAAAGCATGCTCAAACGAGCTCACTAATGTTGCCTGCTTCTCTTTCCAGCGCTTATCTGGCCATTCCAAAAGATGAGGTTGGTGGGATCAACGGGGAGATGATGATGCTCACAAGGTTCAATATTGATCTTAAATTCAAGGTTATCGACAGATTGAATAATAGTGCTTGAGATCGAAATGTCTTTATCCAAGCAAATTCAAGCGAAAAAACGTCTTTGGTTAAGTTGATCCCACTCACGGGAGTTCAGATCGATGAAGAGGCCAAAGGGTATAAGAACGTGGAATAAGGAATCACAGTTTGTGAGAATATGCTAGGGGATGCCACTGACAAGAACCCACGACCGGAGAAATGTAGTTAAAGTTATGGGAACCTAGATCAGGTGACCATTGGATGGCATAAATTGCACCTCCAGACTGACCGTAATGTTGAGGAGTTTAGCAAAGGGAAATATAAGATAAATCTTTGATCACCAAGAGAGATACTCCCAAAATGTAGTTGAGAGACAATGCTTGAGGGAGTTGATGGTCTCAAAGCTAGCAATGACAATAAATGCAGCCAGGGTGTCAGTAGAGTTAAAGGAGTTCATTTTGGCGGCACAGTGAGCTATGTAAGAAGGTAGGGAAACTGATGAAGGGGGTCTATTTGAAAGGGAAAACCGCAAGCTAGGAGGAATGATGGTGGAGATCTTATTCTTGGAATCAAGTTTCTCAAGAGACGAATTGATTGGAGGAACAGTAGAAGAGAGAGGGTGTGGTCTTTTCCCTGATTCAGTAATTTCAGAGTAATGGACTAAGCTATATTTCGACGAATAACTTAATTTTTGTATGACCGAGAATCACATTGTGTTAATGAATTGCATCTTAGAAGATTTGGAGAAAAAGAGTTAATGAACCTTTTTAGATTGATACATATAGATGTCTGCAGTTCAAAGTCCACTAATACCAAAATTGATCTACATACTTCTTTAGATTAACAGATGAATTATCACAGAAATAATCATGTGCATTTGGTATACAAGTAGTGAATCTTTGGTAAGTTCATAAAATATAAAATATAAGTAGAAAAAATTATGTGCAAAAGAAATACATGGAATTCGATTTGATTGAATATGTGAGCGTATTAGAAAGAGTTACAGATGCGTTTAAAAACGAATCAGATTCAATCTCAAAGGTCATTCTACCCTATGATACATAATGATGTATCAATAAGGAGTAACTGGACTTTGCTGGACAAAGTTTGGTTGATGATGAGTGAAGTTCAGTTAATTTCTTTTGTAAGGACGAGTACTTTAGTGTAACTACAAAGGTTAAATTTAATTTCATCTAAAGAAGAGTTTATGAGTCCATATACATATAAGATATGAATTGATAAGAAACCCCGGTCTTAAATAGTTTAAGATGTGTGGGTGTCTGATTTTTGTTATAAAAATAGGTTTTATAAACTTAAAATGAAAGATTTATACACATATAAAAGGCGGTTTGGAAAATATTTTTGAATGTCTATTTTGTCATACTGAGAAACAATTATTGTTCAAGAAGCAACACCTTCATAATCAAAGGAATTTCCTTTAGAAATTGGTGGTAGCACAATGGAGATGGATATGATCCAGAGACTCGAACATAGAAACTAATAAAAATAAGATGAAATAAAATCAACCAAGCTTAAACAAACAAACAACACAGTAGAATATCTAATAATAATTCTTGTGTATTGTAGAAACTACGAGTTTCTCATCAATGTCAAGAAAATTAGCTCGCAATAATAATTTCAATGGGTGTTAATAAGCTATGAAGAGTACAGGATACTATATCACATGTTGATTTAAATCAAAAATAGATTCGAATACATTGTCAAAATGTGATTTCGATAGTTGTGCCTAATGGGATGTAATTAATTAACTACAAGTGTATCTTCAAGGAGATCGATGCAATTTATATTATATAAAGCAGTGTTAATAGACAATCACCTCAATGATTTGAAATATTGAAATTAATTATGCAATCTTGCAATTTTGCTAGTCAACATGCTCAAAACCATTCAGATTCTACACGCCATTTTCACATGGCTTGATTATGATTTTTGAAACTTTTATGTTGAAATATAAGTTTTAAATAATGATTTTGAAGAGACTATCTACACATAATAACCGAAATATCTCAAAGTTGGTGAGAGTGATAACTTGATTTGTATATTTTGGATATGATCCAAAAGAGGATACGATGATGGCATGCAATAAGCATCAGATTTGAATAAGTATTTTGATAGGGTAATCAAATAGTTTAATATTCATTCAAAGTGTAGATGAAATGGTGTTCATAAGAAAGAAAACTATAGGTATTAAAATATTTCTTAAATTAAAAGTAAACAACAAAATTATGATTGTTAACGATGTGCTTGTGTTAAAATCATTTTGATTTGGTTGTTTAATGCTCGACATTTGATTTGATAATGACTTTTGTAATCAGTATAAAAGGATGTTGGGATGGCTCATATGATATACATAGACACCATATTAAGATGTTTATTGTAGAGCATATGAGTTGGATTACGTACCCATTGACAATATAGTAATTATCACATATGTTATAGTTTATTATATCACATTTTTCTTGCATACCTAGTACACCAAGAAAATATTGGATCTAAATTATGATCACTAAATGGTGGTTTAGAGTATTCACGAGTATTTGCAAAATACTAAAGAAACATTCGTGGAAACAATGAACTTCTTATGAAAGGGTATTCAGACTCGGACTTCATAAGAAATATCAAGTATAATTATCAATCCTTAGTCCATGTTCAATCATAGTTAAGGAGCTTTAAATTGGGATTGTCCCAAATGAAATGTTATGGCTAATGTAGCAAAAGGCTACATACATCGCCTTGAATAACATTGTAGCAAACGTTGTATGTAAATAATGCACAAATTTACAATTGAGTAAGGGGTGATTCCAAAAGCTGAGAATCTCGCGTCTTTGTTTTGTGAAAAATTCATCGTAATAAGGATCATGAAAGAACCAAGATCTCATTAATAGTTGAGAAACATACTCCTAGAAGTTCTACATGATAAAGACAACTTATCAGTGTGGAAGAGAGCTGATTGACATAGTAGACAGTTGAGAAAATATAGTGTATCAATTCACAAAGGGATAGACTCGATCAGTTTTGAGCAAGTTGATTGAAGGGATGGGATTGAGATTCCATAATTGGCCGTAGGTGAAAGTGGGCGACTGAAAGAGTTAATGGTAAGCTCTCAGGGTAATTGTGTAATTTTTCGTATATCTAACTCTATAGTAATTCTTGTTCGCACAAATGATTATATTTATTTATATGCTGATATAATTAATCAAATAATTAATTTAAGGTATGTAATAAGAAAATCCTTAAAATAAAATGTTATACGGTTATAGTTACAATCATGAGTAATTGGTCATTTAATAAAATGATATTTTATTTTAAATATTCTTAGTCAAGTTATTTCGAGAAAGGATATCGATAAATTCGTTGGGACCAGAGTGTATAACCTCTCCAAATGTTGTGCAATGTATAATTTATGACTACTGGAGGCACCAAAGTGGTTTTGTACATGTAGTTATTGGATAACTATGGACTGACTCGTCCGAGAGTTTCCTACTAGTTAATAACAACTAAGTCAAATAGGAAATCTCATAATAACGATACTACACACTTCTCTCGACTTGAGAATATTTTAAAACTTCAATGTGAATACTCTACTTTGATTATGGTTAAATCATGGCATGCCGATCCATTGAGTGACTACAACTGGGTCTAACATAAAGCATTGAAAGTGAAACATTATTCAATAGAGAATTCATCTCGTCAGTTGTATGAAGTTAGTATCATGGTCAGAGGTAGTTAACTCAAATTCAGAATCTCTAGAAATAGTAGTACAATTAATAATAAATGTTGTTATTTAACCAAGGACTTAGCTTATGGACTAATTAAGTTGAATAAGTAAGATTTTTGTATTTTTACCAAGATAAAATTCCATAAATCCTAAAGTGGTATAGTGTTGATGAAGAGAATGCGTGTAAATAATTATTGCTAAAAAGTGCCGCTTAAGGAAGTATGGATCTGGATTTTACTAAAAAGTTCTATAAGCAATGATTTTGGTTATATCGTCACACATTAACTAAGGTTATATGTGAAGGCTAATATTTGAATCATTCAAAATTAGTCATTGATTGAGTTCACCGCTTTGAGTCTCATAATCATACTTGTGAATTCTCGAAAAAACCAAACGATTTAACTAATTAATATAATATTTCAAATTAATTATTATTTGGAAAATATTAATCATTATTTAATTTATTTGATGTTTTGGAGTTGTTTGGAATTATTTTGAGTGCTTACATAAAAATTATTTTTATACGTATTGTTATACGATATTGGTGTTCCTATAAACCGCTTTAAATAAGAGATAATTGTATGAAAGGATTTGTGGAAATTTTATGCAATTTGATGGCATTAATGACTCGCCAAATCATTATAGAAGAGAGTGGTGGAGAGAGTGAAAATTAAAGGAATTGATTAGGGAAGTTTCAATCAAAAGAAATAGAAAGGATTCGTTCTTTCAATTAATGAAAATCTACTAATTCATTTTCATTCAATCTTCCAATAATTCGCTTTTAATCTCCTCCTCTCTATTTCCATTGTAACAACCCGCATATTTATCGATTGTATATTTACATATTTTATTTAAATATTTCATCGTTCGTCGGATTTTAGTCCGAAAACCTATTTTTAGCAAACAGTCGAATTGGGACTCGATACCCCTTTCATTGAGTTCAAAATGCCGTTTGCAACCTTTTTGAGTATAAACATTGATATGTTTGGAGCTAGCTAAAAATTTGACCTTTTCCACTTTGGGTTTGGGTTTAGATTCAGCCCACTAGCCAAATTAATACCCCAAACTGAACCACTTCTCTTCATTCATTCCCTCTTCCTTATCTTTTCAGTTCTAAAAAGAATAATGGGGGAAAGATTGGAAATTAGAATTCCTAAGCCCTAGTTCCTTTGCAAACTCAAATTCTTGCTCCAAAATCAAAGAGAAGCCATTGGTAAGCCTTCTCTTCATCTTCTCCAACTCTTTCCTTCTTTTATTTCAGAAAATTCCTAAACCTAATTTGGGAAATGTTTCTCTTTTAAGCTTAGATTCAAGCTTCTTGTGTTGAGATTGAAGTGTGGTTGATCTTCCCTTGTCTTCAAGCTTCTCATTCATTGTTTTTGGGTTCAAATGTGAGATTTTTATCTCACATCCATAACTATAATTATCTTTGGTTGTTAGGTATGAATTCCTAACACTTCTTCATGTGCATTTGTTCTTGATTTGGATTGGTTTTGTGAATATTTCAATTTTTGGGTTTTTAAGTCAATTTGTGTGAAAATCCTTTTATGGATGTTCAATAATGCTTTTGGTGATGCATCGAGGAGCATATAGGGTCGGGTTGCCTATTGGCATAAACCCTTAGAGCCAGTGTTCGTCCGATTGCATTTTGGAAGAGTTTGCTCTTCATTTGGATAGGCTGAAAATAGTCCAGGCATGATTTAGTCGACTGAATTCTCTGTTTAGTCGACTGAATCTTGAACCCGAAAGTTTCCAGGCATGATTCAGTCGACTGAATTCTCTGTTTAGTCGACTGAACCTGGAAGCAGAATGTTTCCAGGCATGATTCAGTCGACTGAATTCTCTGTTTAGTCAACTGAACCTGGAAACATCAAGTTTCCAGGCAGAATCCAGTCAACTGAAAATCTCTGTTTAGTCAACTGAATTTGCTGTTTAGTCAACTGAAATCTCTGTTTAGTCAACTGAATTTGCTGTTTCAGCCCACTTTGCCTTTTGGGATTGAATTTCCAATTTGAATCGATTCGTGATGATCCTATTTGTTGTTATCATTTATTACGACTTTGATGACTCCTTTTTTTTAGGGATTTTTGAATATCCATTTCGATGGATTCTTGATCAGTTTCTTTGGATTTGATTCACGTTTTCGTATGTGGATTTTAATGATTGATTGTTTCTACAATCATTTTTATGGTTTGTCACTTTAAAAATATAAAGATTTTCAATGCTAGTAGTAAATATCAAAACTCTTTCATCAAAATGATTTCAACACTATTTTATTTCAAACTTCGTTTCTTAAACCGTTTTCCAATCTACTAGTATATACAAACCTTTACCTCACTCGTATGGGAAATCTAATTAAATGACTTAGTAAAACAAGTGGTATGAAACGCTTGCGTTTACTTCGTCGGTTAATTCTTAGACTTGTTCGATTGAATCTCTTGTGACAATTTTCTAGTGGAGATCTACAATTTTTTCGTAAATATTTAAGTTAAGCTAGTGGTTATGGGACATGAAGCTAAGCTCATATATTTACTAGCTTATTGTAATTGACACTTTTTGATGATCGATGATGATCATTTTATGGTTTAGACTAGCAATGTGCGATGTCTCTTTGTCTATATGGAGGACTGTATTTCATTTTATTGAGCATCGCCTCATTTCTCGCATGGGTCGTACCTATTTACGTGCGTCGATGTTTATTTACACATGGGTCGTATCTATTTAGGTGCGTCGATGTTTGTTTACTTCGTGGAGCAACCGGCTCAATAAGTCGGGGCATAGGGAGTATCTTTCTAGGTGCGTCGATGTTCGTCTATGCATGGGACGTATCTTTCTAGGTGCGTCGATGTTCGACTTTGCATGGGGTGTATCTTTCTAGGTGCATCGATGTTAGACATTACATGGGGCGTATCTTTCTAGATACGTCGATGATTTATGTATGGGGCGTATCTTTCTAGGTACGTCGATGCTTATTTATGCATGGGGTGTATCTTTCTAGGTGCATCGATGCTAGACATTACATGGAGCGTATCTATTTAGGTGCGTCGATGTTTGTCTTTGCATGGGTCATATCTTTTTAGGTGCGTTGATGTTCGACTTTGCATAGGGTGTATCTTTTTAGGTGCATCGATGTTAGACATTACAAGGGGCGTATCTTTCTAGATACGTCGATGTTGATTAATGTATGGGATGTATCTTCTAGGTACATTGATGCTTATTTATGCATGTGGTGTATCTTTATAGGTGCATCGATGCTAGACATTACATGGGGCGTATCTATTTAGTTGCGTCGATGTTTGTCTTTGCATGGGTCGTGCCTTTTTAGGTGCGTCGATGTTTGACTGTGCATGAGGCGTCTCTATTTAGGTGCGTCGATGTTTGGTCTATGGAATAGCGTTCCGTTTGGGATTGACCATCCTTTTCTTGTGATTTCTGGATTTCTAATTGATGATTTCTGGAATTTATGCTTCACCAACTTTTACAATTGGCATTGATATGTATGTCATTTATTGTGGCTTGGTGAATTAAATAAAGAATATGACATTCTTTTTGTGCTATGAGATTCGTGAGATATTTGTATGATTTTCCTTTGTTGATTTCCTAATGTATGCTTGTCGAGGTAAGACATTTTTGGTTATCATACGTTTTAATCATATCCTTCTTATATATCATTTTATCCGATAATTATACGTAGACTGATCCGTTTATTATTTTCTTCTTAAATAATACTCGGGTCAGACTGAGATATTGCAGGTGCTTCCTCATGACTTCCTATCTGCAACCATCTTCTGACTTTTGCTTAACTACTTTAGTCTAGTAGTTTTTGTTGTATACATTTGAGATATAGACTCCTTGATGTATACATATTCTTTTGTCTAGCACTTGTATCTATTCTTTTGTGATATTGTGGATCTTATTTGACCACTACTCTGATTTACACTTTCATGTGTTATATTCATATCTGTTTCCGCCTTAGTGATATGAATTATCTACGACTGATTTATGTTATGTTTATTTCTATATTTGTTTCCGAAGATATTATAGCCTCTGTGTAGTAGCTTTAAGTTTGTGTCGGCATGTTGGATTTGCTCTTGAAATAAAATACATCTTAAACTATCTGACATATCGGTGCTCGCACAAAGCAATTACACGGATGGTCGCTCCTGAACAACCTTATTCTCCGCACTAGTTGACGGCACTACACCGTAATGTCCTTGGCTAGCGTGGGTATAGAGGTGGGGCATCACAGCTTGGTATCAAAGCCAAATTTCGGAACAATATAGAATAATCTAGCAAGGATCATGTCCTAAGTCTTTCTTAGGAGTCGTGCTTTAGGGTTTTATTCGAGTCTTCGTACCGATTCATCCTATTTTTCTTTACGATTCCTTGTTTTATCTATCAAGATTGCTTGATATTTATTTTGAGAATAACTTTTCTCCTTCTTTCTTTCTTAAAGAAAAGAAATGGTTAAATCAAACCGTCCCAGTGTCGGACAATCTAGTGCTACTCCCCAGGATGGAGTATTTATGTCTGCCCAGCAGCTTCTTGATCTGGTAAAGAACGCTCAAGCAGTTGGACCCATTCCAGAGCCTACTCATCCTAGATCTGGTTTTGCACGCTTGTGCAGAGACTATACCGATTTGGGTGGAAAGCCATTCAAGGGATCCGAGAGTGTTATAGAAATTCAAGCTTGGCTCAAAACATGCGATCGAATCTTTTCTCGCATGAACCTTATTAATCTTCACCGAGTTCAGGTGGCCTCTAGTATGCTCCAAGAAAGAGCATTAGATTGGTATAAGCTTCTGATTTCTGAAATAAATAAAGCGGATCTTACTTGGGAGTGTCCGAAACCTCTTTATTGTCGCTATTGCAAAAATTCGGGTCACCATATAACTGCATGTCCCATACTTCAAAGTAGGAAGGAGGGAAAGCTCAGCGTAGTGCAAGATCCTAGCAACTCTTCTCTTGGTCAAGGTATTTTACATTCAATCCTTGATGCTATTGTTTTATTTCATGATCTTTCTATTTGAGTTCTTTTTGATATGAGTTCATCTCATTATTTTATATCAGAAGAACTTGTTGATTCTTTTTCTTTAAACATTTTTGGGCTTGATGACTTCTTTGAGAATTGCGAATCCGGATGGTAGATCCGCAACACTCAATTTAATTTTTATTGATGTTGAAATGATTTTATGTGATTTTTCTTTCCAAGCCGATTTTTACTTAGGCTTCGGAATTGATTTTTGGAAAGGATTGGCTTAATTATTATGAAGCCATATCCTTTGTCCCGTGTGGACTATTCATCTTCGACATTTTTAATCTGTTAAGCAGATTTCTATTTTTCTTTGTGATTTTGATTCCAATTTGATGGCATCATTTTATTCTTTAAGCCCTCATCATGATATAAGTGTTATTTCTCTCATTCATGTAGTTTGAGAATTTTTTGGTATTTTTGGAGTTTTCTTAGGATCATCACCTAAGCAATATCTTGTGTGGTGTTAAGGTCTTTTCAGCTCGCCCTTGCCACCGGTTTTCATTTGCTACGAGGTGCGACAGTTAGCATTCCACTTACCGCATTCCGCACTCGTTATGATTCTTATGAATGACTTATTATGTCATTCAGTTTGCCCATCTTGTTTCATCCATTTCATAAATCGAGTATTCTATGAATATGTCGATAATTCCATTCTTGTATTTATTGATTTTGGATGAAAATAGAAATTTTAAATTTTGCAAATCTTTTTCATAAGATTTATTTATAAGTACGATTAGATTTTGATCTTAAACGAGCAAAGAATATTCTCAAAACTTTTAAGAGATATTTTCATCATATAGAAGATGATTTTGCGATTGTATTGCCCGTTGAGTGCTTTAAGAATTCTGGTCGATGCGCTTGATTAACGTTATCGATAGGAATTTCCTAAACGCTTTGATGAGACAATCAGACACGATATATTGACTTGTAAAATGTAAATTTTTCTGGAAAGATTTTTACATTAAGATAATTGTAATTTTGAAAGTTTTAGCTTTTCGGGAAAGAAGATTATTTAAAAGAACTCTTTTTTCGATACTCTTATTCTTGTGATTCCCGAAGGGAACCAAGACTTTATCTTTTGTACCGATGCTTATCGTATTAGTTTGAATGTCTTCCTCTTGCAAAAGAGAACGTGCTATCATTTATGTTTCTAAATCATTAAAGATTATCGAGACTAGATATGCCACTCACGATCTAGTGCTCACGACTATTGATTTCACTTTTAGAATTTGGCATCATCATTTTTGGGTGAGAAATTTATTCTCTACCCCGATCATAAATCTTTGGAATATTTATTTTCTCATAAGGAACTTAATGTTGGCTAGAGTTCCTTGCATCTTATGATCTTAATATTCTTTGTATACTCCTGGAAGGGAAATCACGTTACCAATGCCCTTAGTCGTAAGCAACAAGTGGTTGTCTTTTTGATGATGTCCGAATGGAATGATCTTTTACCAAGTTCATCGGACATTTCGATGTACCTTATTTTATTGAGCTTCGTCTCATTTCTTTTATGGGCTTGCGTCCGATGTTCTTTTATGGTGTTCGGTTCATTGGACGCACCGTTTTTGTACGGCGTCGGTGTTTCGAACTATTTGAGCTTCGGTTCATTGGACGTACCGTTTTTGTACTGCGTCGAGGTTCCAAATTATTTGAGCTTTGGTTCATCTGGCGTATCGTCAATGTACTACGCCGTTGTTCCAAATTATTCAAGTTTCTAGTTTCTCGAGCGTACTGTTATTCTACTACGTCGTTACACCGGCTCAATTTTCTGTTATACATGACACTTTCTCACGTCTTTCTACTACGAAAATGCCTTAGGGATTCCGATTTTTATTCTTGAGCATGGTGTTATTGAGGAAATTGAAGTTTCATCAGATTTGACTTATTAGCAACATTCCATTCGCATCATTGCTTCGGAGGTTGAGCGCCTTCGGAATAAAGATGTTCTTCTTGTGAAAGTTCAATGGTTCTCAGATCCTAAGGATTGCTCTTGGGAATCCTGGGAATTCATCGAGCGATCCCGTTCAGGCTTACTCTTTCATGCTCTTTATGGTGAACTTCTTATTTCAAATTTCTTTTGTGTGGATATGCTTTTATGGTTGTTACTCTTTATTTTCTTCTTAAGTATTGCGAGGACGCAATTTCTTTAAGGAGGGGAGTCTGTAACAACCCGCATATTTATCGATTGTATATTTAAATATTTTATTTAAATATTTCATCGTTCGTCGGATTTTAGTCCGAAAACCTATTTTTAGCAAACAGTTGAATTGGGACTCGAGACCCCTTCCATTGAGTTCAAAATGCCGTTTGCAACCTTTTTGAGTATAAACATTGATATGTTTGGAGCTAGCTAAAAATTTGACCTTCTTCACTTTAGGTTTGGGTTTGGGTTCAGCCCACTAGCCAGCTTAATACCCCAAACTGAACCACTTCTCTTCATTCATTCCCTCTTCCTTATCTTTTCAGTTCTAAAGAGAATAATGGGGGAAAAGATTGGAAATTAGAATTCCTAAGCCCTAGTTCCTTTGCAAACTCAAATTCTTGCTCCAAAATCAAAGAGAAGCCATTAGTAAGCCTTCTCTTCATCTTCTCCAACTCTTTTCTTCTTCTATTTCAGAAAATTTCTAAACCTAATTTGGGAAATGTTTCTCTTTTAAGCTTAGATTTAAGCTTCTTGTGTTGAGATTGAAGTGTGGTTGATCTTCCCTTGTCTTCAAGCTTCTCATTCATTGTTTTTGGGTTCAAAGGTGAGATTTTTATCTCACATCTATAACTATAATTATCTTTGGTTGTTAAGTATGAATTCCTAATACTTCTTCATGTGCATTTGCTTTTGATTTGGATTGGTTTTGTGAATATTTCAATTTTTGGGTTTTAAAGTCAATTTGTGTGAAAATTCTTTTATGGATGTTCGATCATGCTTTTGGTGATGCATCGAGGAGCATATAGGGCCGGGTTGCCTATTGGCATAAACCCTTAGAGCCAATGTTCGTCCGATTGCATTTTGGAAGAGTTTGCTCTTCATTTGGATAGGATGAAAAACAGCCCAGGCATGATTTAGTCGACTGAATTCTCTGTTTAGTCGACTGAATCTGGAACCCGAAAGTTTCCAGGCATGATTCAGTCGAATGAATTCTCTGTTTAGTCGACTGAACTGGAAACAGAATGTTTCCAGGCATGATTCAGTAGACTGAACCTGGAAACAGAAAATTTCCAGGCAGAATTCAGTCAACTGAAAATCTCTGTTTAGTCAACTGAATTTGCTGTTTAGTCAACTGAAATCTCTGTTTAGTCAACTGAATTTACTGTTTCAGCCCACTTTGCCTTTTGGGATTAAATTTCCAATTTGAATCGATTCGTGATGATCCTATTTGTTGTTATCATTTATTACGACTTTGATGACTCCTTTTTTTAGGGATTTTTGAATATCCATTTCGATGGATTCTTTATCAGTTTCTTTGGATTTGATTCACGTTTTCGTATGTGGATTTTAATGATTGATTGTTTCTACAATCATTTTAATGGTTTGTCACTTTAAAAATATAAAGGTTTTCAAAGCTAGTAGTAAATATCAAAACACTTTCATCAAAATGATTTCAATACTATTTTATTACAAAGCTCGTTTCTTAAACCGTTTCCAATCTACTAGTATATACAAACCTTTACCTCACTCGTATGAGAAATCTAATTAAACGACTTAGTAAAACAAGTGGTATGAAACACTTGCGTTTACTTCGTCGGTTAATTCTTAGACTTGTTCGATTGAATCTCTTGTGACAATTTTCTAATGGAGATCTTCAATTTGTTCGTAAATATTTAAGTTAAGCTAGTGGTTATGGGACATGAAGCTAAGCTCATATATTTACTAGCTTACTGTAATTGACACTTCTTGATGATCAATGATGATCATTTTATGGTTTAGACTAGCAATGTACGATGTCTCTTTGTCTATGTAGAGGACTGTATTTCATTTTATTGAGCTTCGCCTCATTTCTCGCATGGGTCGTACCTATTTAGGTGCGTCGATGTTTATTTACACATGGGTCGTATCTATTTAGGTGCGTCGATGTTTGTTTACTTCGTGGAGCAATCGGCTCAATAAGTCGGGGCATGGGGAGTATCTTTCTAGGTGCGTCGATGTTCGTCTATGCATGAGACGTATCTTTCTAGGTGCGTCGATGTTCGACTTTGCATGGGGTGTATCTTTCTAGGTGCATCGATGTTAGACATTACATGGGGCGTATCTTTCTAGATACATCGATGATTTATGCATGGGGCGTATCTTTCTAGATACGTCGATGCTTATTTATGCATGGGGTGTATCTTTCTAGGTGCATCGATGCTAGACATTACATGGGGCGTATCTATTTAATCGCGTCGATGTTTGTCTTTGCATGGGTCGTATCTTTTTAGGTGCGTCGATGTTCGACTTTGCATAGGGTGTATCTTTCTAGGTGCATCGATGTTAGACATTACATGGGGCGTATCTTTCTAGATACGTCGATGTTGATTTATGCATGGGACGTTCTTTCTAGGTACGTTGATGCTTATTTATGCATGGGGTGTATCTTTATAGGTGCATCGATGCTAGACATTACATGGGGCGTATCTATTTAGGTGCGTCGATGTTTGTCTTTGCATGGGTCGTGCCTTTCTAGGCGCGTCGATGTTTGACTGTTCATGGGGCATCTCTATTTAGGTGCGTCGATGTTCGGTCTATGGAATAGCGTTCTGTTTGGGATTGACCATCCTTTTCTTATGATTTCTGGATTTCTAATTGATGATTTCTAGAATTTATGTTTCACCAACTTTTACAATTGGCATTGATATGTATGTCATTTATTGTGGCTTGGTGAATTAAATAAAGAATATGACATTCTTTTTGTGCTATGAGATTCGTGAGATATTCGTATGATTTTCCTTTGTTGATTTCCTAATGTATACTTGTCGAGGTAAGACATTTTTGGTTATCATACGTTTTAATCATATCTCTTCTTATATATCATTTTATCTGATAATTATACATAGACTGATCCGTTTATTATTTTCTTCTTAAATAATACTCGGGTCAGACTGAGATATTGCAAGTGCTTCCTCATGACTTCCTATCTGGAACCATCTTCTGACTTTTGCTTAACTACTTTAGTCTAGTAGTTTTTATTGTACACATTTGAGATATAGACTCCTTGATGTATACATATTCTTTTATCTAGCACTTGTATCTATTCTTTTGTGATGTTGTGGATCTTATTTGACCACTACTCTGATTTACACTTTCACGTGTTATATTCATATATGTTTCCACCTTAGTGATATGAATTATCTGTGACTGATTTATGTTATGTTTATTTCTATATTTGTTTTCGAAGATATTATAGCCTCTGTGTACTAGCTTTGAATTTGTGTCGGCATGTCGGATTTCCTCTTGAAATAAAATACATCTTAAAATATCTGACATATCGGTGCTCGCACAAAGCAATTACACAGATGGTCGCTCCTCAACAGCCTTATTCTCCGCACTAGTTGACGGCATTACACCGTAGTGTCCTTGGCTAGCGTGGGTATAGATGTGGGGCGTCACATGGTCGAAAATAAATCATCAATTCCAAAAAAATCAACTCCAAATTAAATGAAAACATCAAAAATAATTAGGTGGTTCATCCTTCTCTTGCAAAGCTCAAAGTGGATCTGACCTGTAGAGAAACCTCAAATCAAGTTGTAACTTATTGGATAGTTCCATAATGGTAAAATTTCTTTTCATATTTATATTCTGTTATATCTCTTTATAACTATTATATATATCATTACCCCACTATGATTTATGATTGAAATTAGTGGTTTCAACAATTAATAGTTAATGTGATTTGATTTGATTCATTCGTTTAAAACTGAAATTGTTTGTGTGTAAAATTATAATTTCATTTATAAATATGATTCAATATATATGTAATGATTTTCTAGGTTAATCTATAATTTTAATGAATTAAATGATGCTGATTTGAATCAATTTGAAACATGAAATTCATACATCTTTTCTTTTAGCAAAGCTACTAGGTATTTATTGTGAATCATCCATATATATAAATAAATTAGAAATAGATGTTTGGTACGTGCATCAAAATAACTAAAAGAAAATAAAGCATAGGAGTTTGGCCTAAATACCAAAACTACTAAAACTTTGACAAACCAAATACCAGTCGCGCTCTAAAGAGGAAGATCCACTCCCATAATTCAAAGATATAGACCCAATAAAATGATAAAACCCTGAAAAAAGAATAGCAAAATTAGGAACAAAGTCCACCAATTCCGAGTAGTAAAGGAATTTCCAATCCCATCAAACATGCGATGGAAGAGTGCAATTCAAATCACCAGACTGACCAAGCACCAAGAGAGAAAGGCCATTGTCCTTAACATGATAAAATAGCCTCTTTTCTTCATCATCTCCACCAAGGAGCTTATAAATACATTAAGATCTTGTTCTAAACTTATGTATATGTTATGCTTTTATGATTTCTTTTTGATTTTTGATTTTCTGTTGGTTTAATTGTGAGTGATAAAATTAAATTTTTTATGTATGTTTGTGTATATAAATATTTATTATAGGTTTACATATAAAAGAATTTAAAAATATGTAATTCTTATGTCTACGCTAAAATAATTCAAATTTAAATATGTATGTATACATATATATACACGTTGAATAATTGAAACTCCCTCAAATTCATAATTATATAAATATACAATTTAATATTATTACCTAAATCATTAAGGTTATTTCACTAATAAAATGGAACCTAGATCTTAGTTATGAATAAAATTTGCCAATACAAATTTAGATTTCCAACTTTAAATTTGAATTTTAAAATTTATGTTAGTCATTTGTGTAACGACCCGATATTTTCAACTATTCGCATCCACACATGCCGAATTTGACTTGCTCAAAATACCAGATTGTTAATTTATATTTGGCAAAACTCAACATATATAGTAAATAAATAATCACAGAATCACGCATACATAATAACATAACAATAATGCAGTGGAAACAAAGGAATAGTAGTTCATGAAGCTACTATATATATAACAGAGTTAAACAAGATACAATATCAGTCTTGAGTGCATAGATATCTCAATACAATAGTCAAATACAAAATCTGAAATGCATCACTGAATCAACTGAATAATTTAAAGATGGATAGATAGCTGGATCCCAAGCGAAGCTCCAACTCCGAAGGTGAGTATCAAAAGCTGTATCACTCAGTCCGACCTGAGCGTAAAGCAAAACACAAAACACTCGAGTCAGGATTAACATTCTTATATTAATAAATTCAACTCAAGTGAAATAACAACTGAAATACAAGTAACTCAAAGGATGTTTGGGATGACCAACCTCTAAGGATCCGTTAAACTATCTACTATGTAGTAATATACGCTATTATAATAATGTTTAAAGTAAAGTATAATATATTTTCAGTAAAGAGTAAATAGCAGCTTCTAGGGCATCAAAATATTTGAAATTGTTGACTTTCCTAGGAATAGAAAAAAGAAATGTGGGCCGTACCAGTACAATTAGGGGAAAATAACGTTAAGGCGTTACCCATATCCCTCTTAACACATTTTATAGTGCCAATAGTCTATACAGTACCGTCGTACCTCTAGATCGGGAGGCTACCGCAAATACTCCATAGGCATGACACAAATCAAACTCGTACAAGGCGCGCTAGGGTAGGTGACACGGCACAACAAGGCAATGCCAGGGTTGCAACGACCCGAAATTTTCTAACTCGAAAATTCCAGATAGTTATAAAAAAGAAGAAAGATATAGAAGAAGAAGAACAGAAACACCAAACATCTCACAATCGCAGCGGATAAAATATAATAATAAATAATAACAGTTGCAAAAGAATACTATATCTGTCGATCACATTCTAATACATCAGAGTTTCACATTATATACAGTCGCTGAATATTTACAATTATCATGTCTCAGATTAACAATAATATAAATACAGCGAATATACTCTATACGATATTGCCATCCAGCTCGCCTCCTGAGCTCCAGAACGTACCTACCTGAAAATCTGTAATACTCGGTCTGACCCGAGCATTACACCAAAGTAACACCCGGGTCAGGCTGGAAACCAGCGTGAGTAAACCCAACTAACATGGAATACCAAAACAAACAACATATATAAACCCGGGGTAACTTATATCAATTCTCAAGTCACAAATTATTATAGACAACACTTAGTCCACATTTAAATTCCTAAATACCAAAGATTTAGATTTTTAAAACAGTCCAATATCTCCAAATCACTTCAATCCAGCATATAGATTTATATATCAATCTACAAACATTCGAAGTGGTTTCAGGTATTTCTCCTATACCCGACCCCGGCCTCTTCGAATCTCATGTTATCCTATCCTAAATTATTTAAATGAAATACACAACATTTCATATTAGAGATATCAACACATTCGAAACATCCAATACCATTCAATCATCCATCACATATGCTAATTCAATGGTTCTAATTGAATTTCTAACCACATTCATTTAGATTCCTTCATTCAATATTAGTTAATTCCAAAATCAATTAATTAGTCAACCCTTCACTATTCATCTTAATTAATCAATCTTGAATAATTATTTTTCAATTACATTCAAGTAATTACCTTGAATTAACTTCACAATATTAATTAATCTCAACTAAGATCATTGAGTATCTTAATTACTTCATGAATTAATTAATTATATAATTACATCAATCCTTAATTACTTAAACTAATTAACTTCCCATAAGTCACTTATTACTGATTAATTCATCTTAATTAATCGATCTTCAATTACATCTTTAATTACATTAATTAATTATTTCCAATTATATTTTAATTTGTTCGAATCTAAATTAATTACTTTAATTCAACCACAATATTAATCAATCTCGATTACCCTCAACCTGTAATTAACTATCTTTTCATTTTACTTCATTCATAAATTAATCACTCCTTACTTAACTATCTTAATTAATCAAGTGATTATTTATCTCACCATCGAATGATTTTTCTGAATTACTTATCTTAGTAAATTAATTTAACCTTAATTAATTAATTCAAACCCTTAGTAACTTTTAAAATGGAAACATTTCCTTATTTATGTTGAAGTATGAAACAACTTAAAATTACCAATATTTCGAGTTAAGCAACAATTAACTCGAGAACCATCCAAACCAAAATCACCAGATCATCAATTCACAGTGCATATCAAATCAATTCAATTGACCTTGAATAAACAATTTATATGATTTATTAACATTTGAAATAATCTACAAATAAATCACTATTTAATAAATTAAACTGACCATTATTTAAAATTAATCGTTGGTTTTTTTTAAACTAATAAATTTAATTTTAAATCAATTTTTTTTCCTTTAAACCACATACGTTGAATAAAATAATATACAAAATTTTCAAAATCTAAATTTTAAATAATACTTCCATATCAAGACCTTTTCAAAATCCCAGCTTTATAATCCTACCTCCATTCTTTAAATTTCAGTAATTACCAAAATCTAAATTTCCCGTTTTACTTTACTGTCAAAATTCTCTTCTGCTTTTCTGTATATATATGTTTCTCTGACCAACTAGGAGTTTTCTGTTTTTAAACCTTATCTAGTTCAATTTCTTATATATATATAATTTTAATCAGATTTGCAAATAAAGAATAAAATGAACAGCAGAAAGCTTACACCTCGCCGCTTCTACACAATCCCCTCTCTCGACAGATCGTCGCTCCTCACTCAACCAGCGCCGCCTTCGTCCCACGTGCACGCAACTAGACGCGCCTCGCCATGAATCTTCTTACACGAAAATGAAGCAACCCTCACCAAAGATGAATCGCGCGTCACGGCCAAGCGAATCGAACCTGAGCGAAACCCTAACCCTCGTGACAGCTTCCATCATCGTCGCGGCATTGAACTTGGAGACGAGGAAGCACGGCCTCGTTCGAATCAAATTCGACGATTTTCTTAAGGGTTTCTCAATTCCACCACCGCGACATCCTCCACGAACGCGGCCTCGAACGATTCACGCACGCGCGATTTCCCCGGCCATGATTTCATAATCCCCCCCATTTTTTTTGTTTTTTTTGTTTTTGAACGAATTGATTCCTTTCAACACTGGGAAGGGATGAACGCATATATGGAGGGAGAGAAGGAACATTCGGTCACTTTTTTTTTGTGAATTCGATATCGATTCTGGGGATAAAAGAAAGGGCACGATTTTAAGCAGAAAAAAAGGCGTGTTTGGGAAGGAAGGAACGACTTCTAGAGTACGCTTGATTATTTAAAAAGATATCTTTGACTAGTTGACTCCCAATTTTAAACAACTTCCACAACGTCTCGCTTATTGCCATTTAAAATTTTGAGCTCCTTTTATGGCATGCCGCTATGCGATTATAAGGTTTTACCCACGTTCCTAACACAATGGAACGTATTTCAAAACCTAATTTGAACGTATGTGCGAGTTACGGAATTAAACGATCGATATTAAATTAAATCGATTAAAATAAATCTACGCGTTTTGAGTTGCCAGGGTCGACCGACAACTCCGATTGCTACGAAAATTGAAATCCGATAATAACTAACTATTACGGATCCAATGGAACTGGTTTCGTTGAATTTCGAGACTGTGCCTCGGAAGGCTATTTTTAAATTACAATTTAAACGATATAATTTCAAAACTGAGCAAATCACCTTTAAATTAAATTTCAACTATTCTATTATCTCCAGTATTATCATTATAAATTTTATAAGCCTTCAAATTATTATTAACAGGCTTAAAACTCCAGATTCAGCGTTTCACTCAATTTCAAATTACATGATTCAATATTTAAACTATATAATTCAATAATTTAATTATCAAGTAAATGTTGATATCTTGAATTCAAGTTAAAAATTAACTTTTAAATATTTAAAAAAACAATTAACTATTCAAATTTAAATTTCTAGAAATTCCGGATCGTCACATTCCTCCCCCCTTAAAAGAATTTCGTCCCCGAAATTCTAATTAGGAAGAATGGCCCGATACCCGTTTACTTTTTCCAAAAAAACTCACAATTCAACTCCCATTAACTATCCTTTATTAAAGACCCACTATCACCTTAAGCAGCTTCCAAAACCTTCTATAGTTTCAAACAATACCCCTTCTGCTCAATCATTTAAATTTCAATTTAAGACCAAATTTCGAATTATCAAAATTTTCTCAAAATTTTTCTAACTCTCCGGATTTTCGAAAATTTTTGCCAGCGTCTCCTTTGTGCGGCTAGCTCGGTACAACTACAAAAGGCC
Source organism: Allium cepa (assembly GCA_030765085.1). Taxonomy (NCBI): domain Eukaryota; kingdom Viridiplantae; phylum Streptophyta; class Magnoliopsida; order Asparagales; family Amaryllidaceae; genus Allium; species Allium cepa. The sequence continues at coordinate 694,904 of JASFAV010000025.1, read as the reverse complement.
TCTACGGGCTCCCAAATTCCAAAAGAAAACAAAAGCCAAGTGGCTATATCAAAAACCCAATCCAATTTCATACAGAAACTCAAATACATACCTTTTTGTCGGGCAATTCAAATTTATCTTTTGGAATCATATCCAATTTTCCTTTCCCCCTTTATATACCTGCATAACATACTTAGCAATAATATCCAATCATAGCCCTTTCACATCTTTACATACCTTTCCTTACAGAAGTTTTCATATCCACTTCTATCCAAACTAATTTTCCCCACTTCCATACGCATTCAATTTACTTTAAATTTTGAATATTAAATTTTATCTTTCAAGTATAACTGATTCATATTAGTTCATCTACAATTTATCTAAATTTTCCATTTGAAATTGTTTTGTCGTTAACTAAATTTTCCTAAAAATTTCAAAAATTTTCTAACTCCCATAATTTTGGAAATTTTTTGGCAGAGTCTCCTTTGTACAGAGGAGCTTTTGCAATTTGACAAGAGATATAAATATATATACATCGACCCACATGGTCGAAAAAAGCAAAAACAGTTCATATTTCCTATTTTTATTGCGTAGGCGTACCTTATTTAGCATTTTAAGCAAGCAGCTTATTTATTTTAGCATTTAGTGCAATCCAAATCCAGCCAAACGGCTTCCCGGTACCTGTACTTTAAACATATAAGTACCATACATAGAAAATCTATTAGCATTTCACTTACTTTTAGTGGCTAAACACAAGCATTTCAAAAGCAACAAACACCAAACGTTTCCCATAAGCGATTTATATAACTTTAAAGCTAATTCAATTGCTTTCAATCAATTCATAAGCCATTCATTCAATTTTAATGGTTTGCAACTCAATTTCTTACATTTAATTTATTTTTAAGCCAAACAAGCTCATATTCTCCTCAAATGATTCAAAATCAATTTCATTTGATTTCTATCATCTCATGGTATTTTAATTACTTTCATTTACGCCGAACGACAACCATTTTTATGCAATTTCGACGATATTCGTTAATAGAGTATCTATTTTTAGTTTATAACTACTTTAAACTAATTTCCAACTCGTTTTATATTTAATTCCATTTCATTTCTAATTTATTCACCCACCATTCATTAGCTCGACACATTTCATTCTTGTATACTACTAACCATTCCTAAATTAATTTAATCCAAGTTTTTATTTAATGGGTTTTCACCCTTATTCGAAGCCAAGCTTCCATAAATTTTAAACTTAAGTTAATTTACTTTAATTTTAATTCACCTTCTCAATTTATCAAAATAATATCCAACCACATACTTATCTCATTTATACTTCAAATTAATATACCACCAAATTCAAGTTCAATCTGATAATCTAATTCCAATCACAATTTTGATTTATTTTTTTTTCTATCAGACTTCATTCATTTATTACTTAACTCAATTAACCCATTTTAATTTTTAATTCAATTACTTAATTCATTATCGAATTTATTTTGTTAATACACGACTGTTCTCAATTTATTTCTATTCATTTGGGTTTTGTTTTGCAACTCAAACTATTTCTATTATAATCACTTCTCTTATATTCAATTTACTTGCAAATTTTATTAATATTATTCAAATTATCTTTGGATTTTATTTGTAATTCAAACCATCACATTTTTCTATCCAACTCTATTTATTTTTATTTTTATTTTTGTAGCATCTCCACTATTTAATTCATTATCAAATCCAAGTCAAATTCTATTTATAATTGAATTCATTTCCAACTTCTAGTCTTCTATTTTAAAATTTTAGAAAAGCTTTTAAATTCACATAATTCTGTTGAGATAGCTTTTTATAAAAATACTTTTTATAACTCGATGTCTCAACCAGTCCATCCTTGTTCTTACAGAAATTCAATCATACGTTGATCAGGCGTAGGACTGAAAATCTATAAGTACTTGGATAACCCGTTTTCAACACCCAGTGAAAATACTTGAAAAAATAATTTTATTGAAATATATAAAACAGTTTTTGAAAATAGAGGAAATATCTTTGGTGAGGATGCTCTGGAAATCATCACCCCCATCCATGGTCACAGTTAACCCGATGGTTACGTTGCCATCCCGACAAAATTCATAGATAACTGTAGGCCTCCGCGCCCCTCGATTTCACCATGGAACCCACGATAGATCGCAGCTACAACTGGGGTTACGTAGCTATCACAGCAAAAACCCATATAACTGTAGGCATCAGCGCCATCGAATTTCGCTGCCAAAAATGAAACTTCTCCACTCCACTTGACCATAGATCGCAGCCTACCGATGTTGCGTTGCCTTCCCGACAAAATCAAGTGTAGGCCGTTGACACTCATCCTCCACACGATTTTCGCTATGGTCCCCACAGTAGATCGCAACGACATCGAGTTACACTGTCGTCACAGCATAATCCAAATGCCTCTGTAGGCATCAGCGCCCTCGACTTACGCTACCCAATAATCCTCAGGAACTAGTTTTGTCCGGCCTCCTCACAGGATCAACTTTAGAACCCCCCCTTGGGGCTCAAGGCAGCACTACCCAGTGGCACTCCTGAGAAGTTCATTTCAAAGGAGCGCCTTTTTCCCCAGAGCCATCATCAAAACATTTTATACTATACACATAGTATCTTCAAATCATACACCTAGTATGATATCATACAAAGCTCCTTTACACAAAATCGATTATCCCAAAATCGATAATTCTCAAATTAGGCTTTCCAAATTCCAATATTGATTTTACTCAAGAATCAAAAGCCTTCCCAAATCCAAAGGTTCTCAAAACCTTTTCCAAAATCCTCATAAGATCCTTTATGTATATATATACAGAAATATATAATTTTTTAAAACTTTGGATCATTTCAAACTTGTATAAAACCCTTTTATACTTCAAACACTTTCAAAAATATTTTCTTCTGGCTATAGATTTATCAAGGGGAGTTTTATCTCATATAACAAAGATATATAGCTTCATTTATACAAAATCAAATATTCAAATTTGACTTCTCTTTCCAATATCAATTTCATTCAAATCCGCACGATGTACACTTATCATTCGTACGCTATACCAATCTGATCGCTCACTCGATCACACAATTTCACTTCCGAACTAGTATCGTCCACCCGACTTCCTAATGCGGACACAGATCTGGTTTATTGATTAGAAACCGTCATTCTCCTTGCATAGTCCTAACTATGATAGAGAATATCCAGAACCAATCAACAATCCATATCCAGGTTCACCGTCGAAAATCGAGTGAAAAATCCCAACTCGGATCGATAAACTATCTTGAAATTCTGTGCTCGAATCTGGATCAAACCACTATGCGAACAGAATAATATACGTACATCCTACGTATTTAACTTCATTGACTATTAGCCAAATAAATTCCTCTTTCTATTCACATTTCCTTTAGATTCTATCCACTTACTCACAATTTCCTTAATCCCCATTTGGATTATTCCTTCAATTCTTATCTCAGTTAGGTATTTAATCAATAACAGTTTGAACTCCGACCAGTTTATATTTAGAAAATAGCTTGAAAATTTTAAAAATAAATAAGTAGTTGAAAATAATAATTATTAGTTTACAAAATAGCTATAAAATAGTTAACTAATTATAAAATAGTTGAAAAATAGCTAAATAATTTCAAAAATTTAAGGTAATTGAAAAATAGTAATTTATTTGTAAAATAGTTGAAAAATAGTAATTAGTTTAGAAAACAGTTGAAAAACAATTAAATAGCTCCAAAAATAATTGTAAAACAAGTATAAAATAATTTGGCTTTAAGAAAAAAGGGTTGTATATATATATAATAGCTAGGAAAATAAGTTTATATTAAAAACAATTTATATTAAAAATAGTCAAGAGTCAAACTGTTCACTTCCCAACTAATTTCCATTTAATTGACTCAATTCCAGCTTAAATAACTTCAATTTCTATTAAATTTTATTTAAACCCAATTCAAGTCGAATCATTCTTGATTCTCTTCCCAATTTAAATCAAATTCCATTTGATTTTAATCCTGTTCGACTTTAATTAAATTTCAAATTATCTTTGGATTTGAATTATTATCAATTTAACCTATTTCAAATTCAAATTATTTCAACATAATCCAATTCAATTTCTCATTTAAATTCTTAAACTTATACATCTTCGATCACCAATCAATTAATTCAAACCAAATTTAATTTTGAACTAATTCAATTTCAATCTTGAATTCAAACTATCTCGAATTATATAAATTCGAGTTAAATTCTCAAAGGCTGGTTTAATCCTTTAAACCAAATTAACTTTTATTCAAAGTTTTTTATCAATTTAATTTCTGAGTTCAATTTTCAAAATTCCATTTTAAATTATCTTAACTTATGTATTTCATGGTTCAGTACAATTTTATTTTAAAATTTTAATTTATTATTCAATTTTATCTTTCAGTTTTGAAGCCAGTTCTTAAATTAGTTTATTTTACAGTGCAATTATTCAAATTTATTTTATTTATACAATTCCATTCTCAATTTAAAGATTTTTATTAACAATAGGATGATATCATCCAATTTATTTTAAAACTTCCATCCATTATAAATTTTTAGAACTCAAACCCTTTCGAGATCACACAAATTCCCAATTCAAATCAACCATTTAACTTTCCAAGTTAAATTCCAATTTACTTAATCCAATCAACCTTACTCAAATTGAATTCCCGCTTCAAACTTCAAAATTCTTTCCCTCTTATAAGTTCAAAACTTATATTACTTTGGGTTTTTACATCACACTTCAGGGAAAAATCAAAACTCAACCTCTTAGAGTTTATTTCAAATTATCTTTGATATCATGTATATCCATACATATATATATATATATATTTCTTGGCCCTCCAGCCATGTTTTAAAATTTTAAACCACTCTTGGTTTTAAATTCAAACCAAATTTCAAACAACCCATTGTTTCCAACAAATCCCAGTTATCCAAATAATACTTATTTATTATTTTTCTATTGCTTTGAAACAAAATTGTCAAATTCTAGGACCAGGTTTAGAATTTCATTTTCAATCACTTAAATTTTAATTTGGTTGTATTTCTATTTCTACTTAATTTAATTACAATTCAACACTTCAATTTGGTTGTACTATATTACTTCTAAATTTTAATTTCAATAATTAACAACCAATTACCTTAATATTTATTAGAATAAAATATCTCTTTATATATCAAAATATATTATATAAAATCATTTAAAAACTTTTTATAAGCAAATAACAAGTACGCTCTCATATATATATATATATATATATATATATATATATATATATATACTCAACTCATTTTCAGAGTACTACAGACTCCATTAAATGAATAATTCCCACCTAGAGCCAAGGTTCTTGCTTAACCTTTCAGCTCTGATACCAAATGTAACAACCCGAAATTTTCTAACCCAAAAATTCCAGATAGTTATAAAAAAGAAGAAAGAGATAGAAGAAGAAGAACAGAAACACCAAACATCTCACAATCGCAGCGGATAAAATATAATAATAAATAACAATAGTTGCAAAAGAATACTATATCTGTCGATTACGTTCTAATACATCAGAGTTTCACATTATATACAGTCACTGAATATTTACAATTATCATGTCTCATATTAACAATAATATAAATACAACGAATATACTCTATACGATATTGCCATCCAGCTCGCCTCCTGAGCTCCAGAACGTACCTACCTGAAAATCTGTAATACTCGGTCTGACCCAAGCATTACACCAAAGTAACACCCGGGTAAGGCTGGAAACCAGCGTGAGTAAACCCAACTAACATGGAATACCAAAACAAACAACTTATATAAACCCGGGGTAACTTATATCAATTCTCAAGTCACAAATTATTATAGACAACACTTAGTCCACATTTAAATTCCTAAATACCAAAGATTTAGATTTTTAAAACAGTCCAATATCTCTAAATCACTTCAATCTAGCATATAGATTTTATATATCAATCTACAAACATTCGAAGCGGTTTCGGGTATTTCTCCTATACCCGACCCCGGCCTCTTCGAATCTCATGTTATCCTATCCCAAATTATTTAAATGAAATACACAACATTTCATATTAGAGATATCAACACATTCAAAACATCCAATACCATTCAATCATCCATCACATATATTAATTCAATGGTTCTAATTGAATTTCTAACCACATTCATTTAGATTCCTTCATTCAATATTAGTTAATTCCAAAATCAATTAATTAGTCAACCCTTCACTATTCATCTTAATTAATCAATCTTGATTAATTATTTTTCAATTACATTCAAGTAATTACCTTAAATTAACTTCACAATATTAATTAGTCTCAACTAAGATCATTGAGTAATCTTAATTACTTCATGAATCAATTAATTACATAATTACATCAATCCTTAATTACTTATACTAATTAACTTCCCATAAGTCACTTATTACTGATTAATTCATCTTAATTAATCGATCTTCAATTACATCTTTAATTACATTAGTTAATTATTTCCAATTATATTTTAATTTGTTCCAATCTAAATTAATTACTTTAATTCAACCACAATATTAATCAATCTCGATTACCCTCAACCTGTAATTAACTATCTTTTCATTTTACTTCATTCATAAATTAATTACTCCTTACTTAACTATCTTAATTAATCAAGTGATTATTTATCTCACCATCAAATGATTTTTCTGAATTACTTAACTTAGTAAATTAATTTAAACTTAATTAATTAATTCAAACCCTTAGTAACTTTTAAAACAGAAACATTTCCTTATTTATGTTGAAGTATGAAACAACTTAAAATTACCAATATTTCGAGTTAAGCAACAATTAACTCGAGAACCATCCAAACCAAAATCACCAGATCATCAATTCACAGTGCATATAAAATCAATTCAATCATTCAACCACATATTTAAATTTAACCATTTAAATTTAAATAGAAATCCAACAGAGTGGGATTTACTCACCTTTGACCCCTGTTTTGCACTCCACTTCAATATTGCCTTGGTTTTTCGATTATTGACCTTGAATAATCAATTTACATGATTTATTAAAATTTGAAATAATCTACAAATAAATCACTATTTAATAAATTAAACTGACCATTATTTAAAATTAATCATTGGTTTTTCTAAAAAAAACTAATAAATTAAATTTTAAATCAATTTTTTTCCTTTAAACCACATACGTTGTATAAAATAATCTACAAAATTTTCAAAATCTAAATTTTAAATAATACTTCCATATCAAGACCTTTTCAAAATCCCAGATTTATAATCCTACCTCCATTATTTAAATTTCAGTAATTACCAAAATCTAAATTTCCCGTTTTACTTTACTGTCAAAATTCTCTTCTGCTTTTCTGTATATATATGTTTCTCTGACCAACTAGGAGTTTTCTGTTTTTAAACCTTATCTAGTTCAATTTCTTATATATATAATTTTAATCAGATTTGCAAATAAAGAATAAAATGAACAGCAGAAAGCTTATACCTCGCCGCTTCTACACAAACCCCTCGCTCGACAGATCGTCGCTCCTCACTCAACCAGCGTCGCCTTCGTCCCACGTGCACGCAACTAGACGCGCCTCGCCATGAATCTTCTGACACGAAAATGAAGCAACCCTCACCAAAGATGAATCGCGCGTCACGGCCAAGCGAATCGAACCTGAGCGAAACCCTAACCCTCGTGACAGCTTCCATCATCGTCGCGGCATTGAACTTGGAGACAAGAAAGCACGGCCTCATCCGAATCAAATTCGACGATTTTCTGAAGGGTTTCTCCATTCCACTACCGCGACATCCTCCTCGAACGCGGCCTCGAACGATTCACGCATGCGCGACTTCCCCAGCCATGATTTCATAATTCCTCCCTCCTTTTTTTGTTTTTGAACGAATCGATTCCTTTCAACACTGGGAAGGGATGAACGCATATATGGAGGGAGAGAAGGAACATTCGGTCACCATTTTTTTTTGTGAATTCGATATCGATTCTAGGGATAAAAGAAAGGGCACGATTTTAAGCAGAAAAAGAGGCGTGTTTGGGAAGGAAGGAACGGCTTCTAGAGTACGCTTGATTATTTATAGAGATATCTTTGACTAGTTGACTCCCAATTTTAAACAACTTCCACAACGTCTCGCTAATTGCCATTTAAAATTTTGAGCTCCTTTTATGGCATGCCGCTATGCGATTTTAAGGTTTTACCCGCGTTCCTAACACAATGGAACGTATTTCAAAAGCTAATTTGAACGTATATGCGAGTTACGGAATTAAACGATCGATATTAAATTAAATCGATTAAAATAAATCTACGCGTTTCGAGTTGCCAGGGTCGACCGACAACTTTGATTGCTACGAAAATTGAAATCCGATAATAACCAACTATTACGGATCCAATGGAACTGGTTTCGTCGAATTCCGAGACTGTGCCTCGGAAGGCTATTTTTAAATTCCAATTTAAACGATATAATTTCAAAACTGAACAAATCACCTTTAAATTAAATTTCAACTATTCTATTATCTTCAGTATTATCATTATAAATTTTATAAGCCTTCAAATTATTATTAACAGACTTAAAACTCCAGATTCAGCGTTTTACTCAATTTCAAATTATATGATTCAATATTTAAATTATATAATTCAATAATTTAATTATCAAGTAAATGTTGATATCTTGAATTCAAGTTAAAAATTAACTTTTAAATATTTAAAAAAAAAACAATTAACTATTTAAATTTAAATTGCTAGAAATTCCGGATCGTCACAAGGGTAGTTATACCAATTACGCATCTGGACTGGTGGTAATGCATAGCAGCCAATATTGCCCACCTTGAGCCACACTCCCAAAAATCAAAGGTGCACCCAATCAATCACAAAGTGATAGAATGATATCAAAGAAGTGTGTCCGATAAGAAAAGCTACCTCATTGGCCCAGAATCGCTCCTTTTTTAGCCACCTTATGCCAACACACGGGAGTCGGGTCCACGCATATACCTCAATAGAACGTCGCCACCATCCTACTTCATTCTAGAATCTCCACCACGTACACGGTTGTTAAAGTGGTTTTCGGAGTTGGCAACTTCAGATCCCAGTCTCTTTAACAACCAAACGTTATTATTACACCACGGTCATTTCAAAATAGTTTATACTTCAAAACTAAAATATCATTACCATTTCAAAAACCATATAAATATGATATCCTTTTCCATTTCAAAACCAAATACGATATCATTTCCATTTCAAATATATCCTTTTCGAAAACCATAGCTTTTTTCAAAGTGATAACAGTTTCGAAACTGAACACTTGAAATTGAAACACTTTCAAAACATAATACTTTGAAATCATAATACTTCCTACTTAACTGATTTAAATATTAAACTAGTTTATATATAATAAATTTGTTTTCCTCAACTTTCACAAATAAAGTCCAAATCAGCTTGAATTCCAAAATTCAAATTTAATCAGATATCAAATCATTAATTCTAATTTAGCTTTTAAATAAACTATTCAAAATTATTTCGATTTCAAGTACAGATTTGAACCATAAATAAACCATTTCAAAATATATATGTCAAAGCTTTAAATATTCTATAATTTCAAAACTACATTTTGATAATTCCCTATATATATATAATTCAATTTACTATTATTTAGTTTTGAAATATTTACTTAATAAATTTAATATCGTTTAAATAAAACTCATTCTTGAAATATTTATCAATCACTTTAAACCAACAGCAAGTTATAAAATCATATCCATTAAAATCCCAAATTTAATAAGTTCCAAATCGATTTTAATTAAATATAATTCTTAATTAAATACAATTTCAAATCAATTTCAAATCCATTTTCTCAACCTTAATTTATTAAAATCATTATGAACTCTATATAAAATATAATTTAAATAAATACTTAACCATATTATATTTTTATAAAATCAAACTTTATTATTAAACTTATTTTATATTAAACAAATTTTATACATAGCTTAAATTTAAGAATTTAACCATATCTAAAATAATATTTATAGTGGAGAGTAGGGGGGCCCACACAAGGGATCGCTGGGACCTACCATGCATGGAAGAGTGTGGGGTCAACCCTGACCCCTCTTAGGGGCTAGTGATCGGGCTGAATTTTTTAGATCGGTTGGGCCTAGAGATTCTAGACCTGGATTTTGAGCGAGATATTTAGACGGCTTCCCTTATAAATACATAAGTAATGGTTTACTACAAGGGGACTTCTTCCTAGCTCTCTTCGTCTTCTACCTGGGCTATACTCCACCATTTTTACTCTTGATTTTCATGGACTGTAACTATGAACAGAAGTACATATCGAATAAAAGACAAATTTTTAGAGTGGACGTAGGCTTGAGTCTACTGAACCATTATAAATCTTCTTGTTTATTTACTTACTCACTGTTTTAATTTGATTTCTTCATATTTATTTCTCTGATGTATTATGTTTGTGATTAGATATTGGATCTTTGGCACTTTCACTTACATTTTGGGTGCTGGTGGCCATTTTTATTGTCAACATTTTGATGCTTTCACTGAGAATACATGCACCAGTTGATTTGGAAAAGATTTGGAGCTTAGATTTGGAACAATGGTCAGGTAATCTTCAAAGAGAGCACTAGTAAAAAGTGAGTCACTATTGAGGAAGTCAGGAGGCATCTTCATGAGCTGGAGATAATCAGACCTCCACCTACATCTCCAGGGAGGAAATGGAAACAATGGTGAACGCTATGCAGGAATGGATGATGAAGAGGCAAGAGGAGATGATGTATAATTTCCTCAGGCATGTTGGATAGGCTATAGCAGTAGGAGCTGCTCGAGTGCAAAACTAAGGATTTGGAGCTAATGGTAATTTAGATTAAGGAGTTAGAGCGGCAGGAGTTGTGAGAGATCAGAACCGGGATCATGGAAATGGGGAAAATAGGTAGCAGAAATAAGTGGAGCTGCAGGGGGCAGTTCCTGACCAACAGGGAGGGGTCAACGCTAATTCCTCCAAAGGGGTCAACACCAATCCCTAAGGGCTCGTTGGCATGCCTCTAGGTCTGTTCGGTCAGGATGCTAGTAGGCCTACGGTCAATCCTATGGAATTTGGTGCGAATCAAAATTTGGATGCTTGTCTAGAAGAGTATATTTCGAGACAATTTCATGGAGTCGGAGAGCAGGCTGGAATGGATGTTGGAATGGCTAGAGATTGGAATCCAGGACTTAAAACGGAAACTAACAGGCTTGGACGTGGATTGGAGCGACCGGGGGAAAACCCCGACAAAGGAAGATGGAACGACACCGATCGCTTCTCAGGGATCGGTATCGCTCCCTAAGGAACTTATGGCAGGACATTGGTTTGCTTTAGGAGGAATCAGACAGCGGTGATGGAATAGGGGCAGCCATCATCCTCCATAAATTGGAGAAAGCCCGACTTAAGGGCATACGTCGTCATCTCTTAATTGAGATGGCATGAACTAAAATAATAAACTATACAATAAAATGGCTAAGTCAATTACACATGTATGGGATTGAGGTCGGTCGCTAAGAATACTATGAGATGATGATGAACCACCATAATAAATGGATATTAATAGCCATAAATCTATGTTAATACGATGAACAAAATAGGTCGTGGTTATTGCCCCGATCGAAGAGACGGGACAATAGCTGCAAGGTGTGAGTCCCTTCACTGGAGAGCGACGGGATGGACTCGTGCATCAATTAAGCCCTTGATCAGAGAGTCAAGGCCACAGAAAGGAAGTCGATATGAAATTGAACACTTTATGTCCCTGGCTGGAGAGACAGGGACCGAAGTGTAAGAAGTGAGTCGTTTTACGGAAAAGTGACATGATCGACTTATTTATCGTTGTTCCCCCTTTCACCAGAGAGCAATTAGATTGGTCTGGCAAGAGCTCGAAGAGGCTACGATTAGCCTATTAAGGCAAGGATATCGCTAAATGTTCAGGGACATTGAAATGGAGTGCAGGAAGTAACACCGCTCATCGAAGAGTGACAGGATCTTCTTACTTTTTATCGTTCCTTGTTTACCGAAGAGTGATAAGATGAGGTCCAGCAAGAGCCTAGAAAGGCTATGATCGGTCCAGGAAGATCATGACATCGCTATATGCCTTAAAAGGGCCAAAGTGCAGGGGGTAAATTGCTTCGTCGGAGAGTGACAGGATCGGCTTACTTATCGCTTAGTTTGGATTGAGCTTAGCAAGGGTCTAGAGAGACCATCGATTGGCCTGGAGAGACCATGAACTCGGATAATGATCCAGAGAGATCGCGGACTAGTTTAATGACTTCTAGGATTTCAAATGGTTATGGATTTGATAATGACCCGAAGAAGTTGCGAACTTGGATATTGACACGGAGAGGTCACGAACTTAGATATTGGCCTGGAGAGGCTATGAGTTTGCTAACGATCCGGAGAGATCGAGGACTTGGGATGATGGTCTTGGGAGATTAAGGCTTTGGACTTGGCGAAGATCCGGCGAGGTTACGGATTTGGTTAATGGCTTTGGATGGATGTCGATTCGTTTAAGGATTTGAAATGGATCCAAAATTGGCTATCGACTTAGAATAGTCATGGATTTCATTAACGGTTTTTTGGGCGAACATGGAATAGCTCACGACGATTTGGCTTGGCAATGGATTGGATTCTAGATTGGATACTTCAACTATCGATGGATTCTCGACTTTGGACTTATGGCAATTCAAAACACGCCTCCTACCACAAGGCCTGTTTTGAGGGGAAAATATTATACCACCTTTTGGTCAGGCTGTATACCAACAGATTTGGCCAAATAGATTTCATGATCATCAAGGCAGGAAGCCAAAAGATATGATTATCAGGCTCGTAGATCGGTTATAACAAGGCTATGGATGATGGTCGAACGAATTCAGATGGAAGACATCCTAGAATTAGCTAAGTATAGAATTGGTACTTCCCTTAGGCAAGGGATCAAATTATAATACTTCCCCTAGGCAAGGGATCAGATCAGTTTAATATGGCTATGGATCGCTCGGATTGGCAGTGCAACTCAACGATGGCCGCTCAATAACTCAAAGAATGACGCATCAACTTGGGAAACGACTTTGGAAACATGAAGTAGAGGAGTAGGGTGACCCACTTAAGGAATCACTAGGCCTCACCATATGTTGAAAAGGGGTCGACACCAACCCTTTTAGGGGTTGACCCTGACCCCTCTTAGGGTGAGCGATCGACCTGAATTTTTTTGGTTGGGTTGTCTTGGCCTAGAGATTCTAGTTTCAGATTTTAAGCGATATATTTTGGTGACTTCCCATATAAATACAGTAGGCATGGTTCATGCAAGGGAGCTTCTTTTTAGCTTTCTTCATCTTCTACGTAGGCTATACTTTGCCATTTTACTCTTGATTTTCATGGATTGTAACTATAAACGGTAGTATAAATCAATAAAAAGCAAAATTTTAAAGTGGACATAGACCGGAGTCAAACGAACCACTATAAAGCCTCTTGTGCATTTACTTTCTAACCGTTTTAATTTGATTTCTTCATATTTATTTCTCTACTGTATAATGTTTGTGATTGGATATTAGATCTTTGGTGCTTTCACTTACTGTTTGGGTGTTACTGGCCATTTTTGCCATCAATAACACATGTCTAATGTCATGCACTATATACTATATATAACATGATAAAAACATTAGTATCTATATTTTGTATGATTTCATATGGTGGTTGTCATCAAAACTAATGCCTAAGGTACTGATAAGAGGTAAAGAATATTCTTCTAATGAATTCAATAAGTTTTGCAAAGATGAAGGTGTGGATCATTGCCTCATAATTGGTTATGCATCAAATAAAAAAGGAGTTTGGACAGAAATAAGGGAACCGTTATATAGAAAACTAAGGGAAAGCCAATGGAAAATATTCTTTTTAAAAAAGTTTGGGTAGGGGTAGTAAGCACAACTGTATATTTCTCAATATATGTTCAACTAAAGTTGTGTGGATAAGACCCTCAAAAGCAAGGAGTAGATGAAATCCATTGGCAAATCATCTCAAAGTATTTGGTTGTATATGCTACACCCAGATTCCACAAGAGAAAATGAGGCAAGTTAGATGACAGGGAAAAGAATCTTCTCAGGCTATGGTAGTTCTATTGAGTCTATAATTTAAAAACAAAGAATCTCATAGTCAGTCGAGATGTAAGAATCAATGAATATGTTGCATATAACTAGGAGACAAAAGAAGTCAAAAGAAAAGGTATTAATTTACCATTATATTAAAGGGAAGATACCAAGGATAATAATCAAACCTGATCACCAACTCAACCAACAACACCAATAAAAAACCTAGAATCATAAGGCATAAAACTTAAGGAGAACCAAAAATATTTAAAGAAGCTTATAAACAATAATTATGAAGAAAAGATATGGATGAAGAAAAGAAAACGATTGAAAAGAATGAAACATGGCAACTTTAGATATCCGCAGGACAAAAACACCGTAGGAGTCAAAAGAGTTTACAAAAGAATCATCAAATATGGCTCAGTTGAGAAGCATAAAGCAAGGTTAGTTGCCAAAGGATACTCGCAATAGTATAGTGTGGCTATAATGAGACTCTTGCTCCAGTAGCATGCTTCGACACTATTAGCGCATTGTTTGCACTAGTTGCAAGAAAGAAATGGAAATATTCGAACTAAATATGTAGTTAGCATATGTAAATGATTATCTTAAAGGAGAAACCTATGTGGAGAACCTTGTGGTTTTGAGTGAAATGACTAAATGATAAAGTTCTTAAACTTAAAAGAAGGCTTTATATGACCTTAAACATGCTTTGAGTGTGATTTAGGAGCAAAATAAGCCAGCACTCCATATTAAACCTCAAAAGAAACAATTATATCAAGTAAAAATGAATAAAATTAATTCAACTGCTTCTTTCTATATAATCTTTGAAATATGTTTTCTTCCAGGTAGGAAACGAGAAAACAAAAAGCCCTTCGGAATGTGCCTTTAATATCAATTCTAGAGTTAAGTCATGGTCATCAAAGAAGAAATAAGTAGTCTCTAGTTAAGGTGTTGAACAAAGTACAATGCAAGGATTATTATGGTACTTAAGCAACTTGGTTGCATTGAACTCTTAAATGTTCATAGTACGAAAAAATAAGCAATACAATCGTCTGTGGTGATAATGAACCAGTGATAACTTTGATTAAAATCCAATCGATCAAAGGATGAATAAAAAAATATCCATGTGAAAACTCACTTTATTAGGTTAAATGTATAACTATTGATACCTAGAAAATCACTTATGCCTCCCATAAGTATTGGTCAGCATACAAAATTTGCTTACATGATTGCTACTACCAAACAGTAATTTGTTTTATCAAATAGGAACCCAAGCACTCAATTTTATTATTCGGCTGTTGAATTATCGTATGGTGGTGCAAGGTCATTAATGAATGTAGGGTAACAACAGCAGATAACCTATAGAGTATAGCTCTAAATTCATGTTTTTAATAATTGATAGTCGAATAGTTGCACAACAGTGAACGATCGTTACAAAGTCACATGGCTGTTTTGGGGTGAAAAATAGAATTTAGTGGTAGGTAACATATAAAAAAGGAATATATTAAAATTTTAATGGCGACCAAAACACTTTTTGTGTGCCAGTGGCAGTGTAATGACCCGTATTTTTGATAATTTAAAACTATTAAATTAAATAAGATTTTGAAATTTAATATTGTAAGAAATTAAAATTTAATGATTTATTAATGAGAAAAATAATTAGAATATGATTTTATAATGTTTTTTGAATTTATTAATAATAATTTCAATGTAATTTTAATCAATTGAAATAATTGTAAAGTTAATTTGGTTATTATCATAAATATGAAATAAATTAAATGTTGGATTCAATGTTGAAATTATATGTTATTAACTAAAATAAGCTTATTATAGAATATGAAATTAAATATAATTAAATATTATAATTAATATTGTAAAAGATGATAACCGTAGAATATGAATGTAATAAAATGTAAACTAATGTTAATTATATTCATTAGGTAATAGTTGATTCAATAATAAGAGTGTAAATCGAAGTAAAAGAATTTGATTAAGATTAAAATATAACTAACTAGGATTTTGTTACAATTGTAAATTTGATGCTGAAATTAATGTAATGTTTAAACCTTGAAATTTACGTGGAAAAATTATTTCAAAAGATTACTAATTCCTATGTAATCAGGAATGATAAAATGTATAACTTTTAAATTTGAATTTAAAAGTGATTAAATCAATTTAATAATAATTTATTTAATTAACGTGAAAATTATTTAGCCTCAGAGGAGTTTTACTAATTCCTTACATGTTTTCAGAATATCTTCTTTTCGTAGATTTTCAAATTTACTAAAATTGGAGTAGATAAGAACAATTATTTTGTCAATAATCCTTTAACTTTTCTATTCTTTCAATTACTTAACCTCGGAGGAGTTTGTAACTTACTACACTTAATGGTTTTATACCTTAATGTATTGGAATTACTTTCTCTTATGAGAAACTATTAACGCTATAACCTTCTATGAATCCTTTAAAGGAGGATTTCATGTTTAAATGAAATTATAAGGAATTTGTTTTATATTTTGTCGAAATAGGCTATATAAAATATGGTGCTTTCCATACCTTGTACATCTCTTTCACGTATTCCTTATACTTGCACAAAACATCTTTATTTACGATTTGTAGAAAATTATATCATTATTCTTTTCATTCCAATAGATTAAAATATGTTTACTCTATATTCACTTACATAAGATATTTCCTAATAAATTCATTAATTTAATGAATATTATTTTTCAATAGAACTCATTTTTCAAAACTGGTTTAATATTTTCATAACTAGAAAATACTCTCATATACTTATTTAAATAATAAGTGTACATACAAACTACTTTAGAAATTATCTTCAAAACTCATTTTGGTCAAAACAGGTGTGGCATAAAACACCGTTACTATAGCCCGAAAATACTAGTTTATGGATTCAATTAAAATAAACATTAATAAATCTCATATGCTATGCAAAAACATTTCCTTTGGAAGTCACCACTATAATAATAGTGTCATAGTCTATGCTTCCTTTGTTTTTACTGAAAACATCTATTACAACAATAAATTTTGTAACCTACGTTTTCTATACTTAACATACTCTAGGTTTTTATATTTAAAATCTTTGTTTACCTACAAAGAAACTAGCGAGCTTCCTCAAATAAAAATTGATTTTTAACAAAAATTACATCATATAAAAATCAATTTAAATTTCATACCACTTTTTTTTCAAAAACCCAGTTTACTTCCTCAAATATATTAACAATAATATTTTTCAACTTTTCAATTCCAAAAGTTTCATTTTATTGGGCTAGACATAAAGTGGATTTTCTTCTTACAAAAGCCTCTTACACCTTTTAAAATAAAAACACTCCCTCTACTATCCTTAGGGAATTTCCCTACTTCCTATAACATATGGATACCAATCTCTTCTCAAAACATGGCTTATTGTACACCATAAATCAGTAATAACATAGGGCTCAATATACTTAGGTCATCCCAAACCCAACTAGCGAACTATGCACAAATATACTTCTAAAAACTTTCCATATGTTAAAATCTATAATTAGGGACTATTTGGATTTTAGTACATAATATATTTATATTTTATTCAAAAATAAAAATGCATTCACTCACTATCTACTTAGGAATCCTAAACCAAGGCTCTGATATCAAATGTAACAACCCCAATGCCAATGAGTCCGGATGATCTGCAAAAAGCTAAAATCCAAGCCTACTAAAACCCGAGTTGGGTATGTGGTATCCTACAAAGTAGGAAAAGATATATATATCAAAGCTCGGATAAATATCTCATAGCGTAATTGAATAAAATGTAATAGTAAGTACTCACCAATAAAATAACACTTTCTAAACAAGTGTCTCAAAGCAGGAAAGTCTCTACCATGTACTTAACCTATAGGATGTTATGAGGAGGGGTCAAAACTAAAGTTCTGATGAGTGAACAAATTATACACTTCTAAGCTTAGTTCTAAATATACCATTTTATTTCCATTTACTGTTATATTAGGCTTATTGGGTTTATAATACTCTCGCCTTAGTGCGTAAATCGTACCCATCTACTCCCTAGCAGATTAAAACCTAATAACTGATATATATATATATATATATATATATAGCTATATGCCCCTTGACTGCATCGGTCCTAAATACTACCCATAGTACCTTCCTTATCCTCCTCGCAAACGACTCTATCGTCTTGCTACTAAGGCGCTCTATGACTACATCTATAAAGGAGTGCTTATAAGGCCTACAATACAGATGTTCCGTCATCTTCTATGAAAATGTAAAACTGCATCCGCGCTGGTCTATACTAATGCTCGGACATCCACAATGTACCACCCAGTGCGTACCTTAAGGACTATACGTAATCGTTTTGTCTACTCCTTGAATCCCGCTTATCAAGGTCTACCTTGTACGGAACTCAATCGAAGATTTTCTATTTCTGTCAAGGACTGCCTGTTAGGACTACAATACAGATATCTATTTGGTCTGTATCTTTTCTTATCGTGACTATGGCCCCACGCAGCCACCCCTCAACTAATCGAAAGACCTATAAAGAGCTAAGTGGTTATGCCCTACTGCAATCAATCTAAACATCCAATTAGTGGTGCCCCTCATCCAATGTCTCGATAGTGAAAGGTTCATTGGACTGTTGGCTTAACTCTAGTCTTTCCTAAAATCGCTTCTTGTTTTTGATGCTGGCCCGATATCCGCATGCGACTATCCTTTTGGGTCATGCCCACTAAAACTTGCTTGCAAGTACCCGGATATACGAATTTCCTACTCCAAACATCAACCCCTTTTGACAGCCTACAATGGCCCTGCCATGCAAAAAGCAGTCAAGGCATACTCTTTTGATGGAACACCTACAAACCTGCCTTTGGGGGACTGCTCCGTTATGCCTATCCAAAAGGGCCATCCTAGAGTACCCTCACGTGCCGTTGAAGTCTCGTACTTCCTCTAGCCCAAAATATCTAATTTGGACATGCTATGCTCCTTCTGTGCCGAAATCTATGATGAACTGCTTCGTTAGGCTCTTCATCCTTTGGGCTTCTTCAAACGCATATCACTCTTTTATTAGACCATAAGTCTAATCTTTTATTTTGCATTTAGTTTACTTTCTTATTCTGTTGGTTACTTGTTTACCTTAACTAGCATAATCTTGTCCCAGCCTCACCTAACTATTGTGAAACCATCAGTTCCTGACTTAAAGGGAATGTTATTGGTATGGTCTGTTATCTTCTTTATTAACTTAATTTAAGTCTTAAGTTTATTAAAATAAGCGTCTTCTATTATTTCTGCTCTATTTGCTTATTAACTTAATTATAACCTATGTTATAATTTTACTTGTAATTGTCACTTTTATTTTCTTTTATAATTTGTACATTATAAATATAATTACAAGCGTCTCTTGTCTATTCTAGCCTATATTCTTTTATTATGATATTGAATTCTCTTCAATTATTTTATATTATATGACAATCTTGGCTTGGGACTACGTTCGATTGTCACAAATTTACTTATCATGATAATTGCTTTGCCTTTATTCTATTATATTTGCAGTAATTGCACATCTAGGTAAATTTCTTTTAAGTGCTTCTAGTCTTGTCTAATAATTAATTTGATTTCTTCTTTACTTCTTGTAATTTTTCACTTTATTTTCTTATATTCTAGGAAATATTTCTATTCTATTTGGTTGGTTACAAAAACTGTGCTAAAATTCCATTTCTATGTTTTAATACTAAACAATGCTATAAACAATAATCCATAACTGAAAGATATTTCTTTTACTTTTTGGATAGTGCAAAATACAATAGTTTCTCTATTTTACACTAATTCTCTTTTTCTTTCTTTTACTCTTGCAATTACGTTTATCCTTATCTTTTAAATATTAAACTATATAAATGTATTCTCTTTTATAAACCAACCAATTAATCTATCATTTACTCCCAAATCAAGTTATTAGATCCTCCCTTTTTATTTACTTTTCCCCGTTTTCGCATAATTTACTGCAAATTTCTATTTTCCTCTTTTTATTTTAGCTTTTCTTATTTTACATCTAATTCATGTAAATCTAGTGTTCTTTCTATTTTAGTTTGTATTTGCGAATTTTTCTCTTTAACTAATTCATTCGCCTAAAAAGGAATAAAAATAAGCTAATTTTTACAGGCTAAATTTCAACTTTTAAAAAAGATGTAAATAATTGTAAATTTATTACTTTTGGGTTTATGCATTTCTCTAACTGTCAAGCTTAATATTAATTAAATATAAGCTTTCATATACAATTTACAATCTCGGCATAACTAATTAACATAATTAATTACTGAAATAAATACTGAATAAAATTATTTAATGGGAATCTAACGATAATATATCATAACATAAAAGATATATAATTAAATCCACTCACTTGTCGTCCTTAGCTTTAAATCTTTATCTTTTAAAATTACTACGCCATTCTACAACTTCTCTCCTTTAATTTGTTTCAATTCCTCTATTTTGTTCATATATGTTTTATTTGGTTTTATTTGGCAAAGATTTATGAGAAATAGGAGAAAGGAATGAAGAAAGAAGTCATTGTTTAGTGTAAGAGAGGAACGAAGAAAGTGACTGCTGATGGAACGAATTACATTACCTTCTTTTCTAAATAGATGCAGCCAACCAATTATCTAATTAATCCTCTACTTAAATGATCCATCGATTAATTTTTATATGCAGTAATATACTGCCTATATGTACACATTCAAATCTAGGTCAACTTTATTTCTTTTCCTTATTAATTGAGATTTCTACTGATTACATTAGAATCCTAATTAATAGCCCCATTAATAGATTAACATGTCACCTCTATTAATTAATTTCCTTAATTAATATTTCAGACATTGTAATGTTTCATTAATTGACATGTCAATTACTTCCACCATTCAATTAACATATATATTTAATATGCATCTATTTTTTTTATCCAGGTTTGAATTTGAAGATTTATTTGTTACATTTATTTGTAAATCTATTTAAATTGAGAGATCTGATATATATATATACACACACACACACTTTATATATTAATCTCCAATATTAATTCACATATTATTTAATTGCACTTTTTAGCTGATTCTATTTGCAATGTTAATTATTCCCTTTATTTTTCCTCTTATATCTAATTCTCTTAATAATTTACATTCATTATAAACATAATAAATTTTTTACTACTTTTATAAATATATTATGAATTAATTGCAAATGTTTATAAAATTTCCATGTTTACATATGTAATTGTTTCTGACGCTAAAACTTCAAATGGCTATAACTTCTCTGTTTGAAGTACATTCAGAAAACATTGAATGTGAAGGTTGATCAGCAAAATGCCACGAACACAATGGTATAAGTTTCGTGGTCAAATTCCAACATTAGCAAAAATTCATTTTTCATTGTTTTCATAGTTATCAATTAAATTTATTTTTGGTTATACAAAAATGCGGGGTGTTATAGATTTTGTGTTTTGTTTTTTTCCTTCCTTTCTATTATTTTCTTATTTACCCCATTAATAATCCTCCCTTTTGAATGGTTTGAATTAGACATATGTGGTTTAATATCCATTTAAACCGTCAAAAAAATGGGTCGTTACAGTTGGTATCAGAGCTTTGATTTAGCAATAACCTTAGCTTTGTGGTATTTGACTCATTAGAGATAGGATAGTAATACCCTAGAATGAGTTATTTGAGTGTGTATATATATGAGAGAACGTATTTGTTAGTGTTATAAAAATGTTTTTATATTTTATTAATTAGTTCTGTTTAGTATTTATAAATTATGGTCGGTACATAGGACGCAATAGCATCGATAGGGATTTCTAAACACTTAATAGGGTAGACCAGCACATTATTGTTTTTGAAATATAGGTAAATGAAACAATTTTAACTAATATTATATTTTTTATATAAAAGAATAATTTTTATAAATGGATATAGGTGTATGTGATATGAAGTGAAATTTTATAAATTTTGATTGTAAATTTTGATTTATAAATTAAGCAAATATAAATTGAAAATTTGAGAACTTAAGTTCTGGGTTTTGAAATTGGTTTCAAAGATTTTGGAACGAAAATATTAGTATTGTTTGGAAGTATTTTGATAGTAATATTAATTGGAAAGAAATGTTTTAAAAAAAATTTAAAAAGGAAACAAGTTTTGTGCTCCCCTCTTCTGTCGTTGGAAAATAATCTCGGTGATGACGGCCGCATCATCGACATTAATTTTTGAGTCACAAAGTAGGGAGGCCGCTTCGTATTTTTGTTAGACATTTGGTTCGATAAACAGATTTTGATTTGAAATTTCTAAGTATAATTTGATTATATAAAAAAAATATGAGTATATATAAATATTATTTCAAAATGGTTTGATATGAACCCGGTATTTAGTTCTTAAATTTCTACAAATTAAGGATTTCAATTATTGTAATGAAATTGTGACGACCTGGATTTTTTCTACGGTCGTTAATTGGTAATTAATTGGATTAAATTATTAGAAATATTGATTTTTAAGTCGAACCAATAAAATTCTGATAATTAAAAATATCGGGGCATATATAAATTGACTTAAAAACTATATAGGATATTTAGTTATGAAATCCTTCGATATATATATATATATATATATAATGAATGGAAGCTTTAAGATATTAATAATATATATGAGTATATAAATTTATATACATGTGTGTGTATATATATATATATGCCCCATGAAATGAAATGTAGGAAAGTTTGTAAAAGTGTGGATATATATAATATCAAAGATTCACATAGATATTTTAATTATTCCAAAGTTATATTTTTATTTTCAAAATATCAAAAATAATTTAAATTTAAACACTACATTTTAAACTCTAGATATAAGTATATATGTGGTTATCAATTAAAGTATTAATAGCTTAAGCTTAAAACAAAAATAAGAATATATGTGTTAGAGATTGAAATATGTATAAGAAAAATATATTACCCATCCATAGTGGAATAAATAAATAAAAATATATATATGGACATTTATAGGCTAAGGAGACAAAGATATTTTTGTGCATATGAATATGATTTATATGTATGCTAGATAGAAGACATATTAATCCTTCGAGCATACAAGTGTCAAAAAATTTCTTTAAAAGGGATTTCTTCATTTTGAATAAAAGAAAAAAATGACGAAAGACCAAAACTGGGTACTTAATACAGGCAGTTTACCCTTCACGCATATATACCTCCAATCTCTTCCTTTCTTTGTTTGAACTAAGCAATACAAGAAAAAAACAAACAGTTCCACCATTTTTACAAATGGGCAAAGAAAATTCAAGCTCAACCAAATCGAAGTAGATCAAGATCAAAATCAACTTGCAGTTTGAAAACCCTGGTTTCTCTGTTCAAAGTTTTACAGGCGGGTAAACTTTTATTTAAAATAACTAAATCTTCTTTATAATGATCTGCATGTAATAACTAACGATAAAATTGACTTGAAAATGTCTTGCATGGATGAAATGGATGTTTTGCCTGGTACATAAGTATCAATTTACTATGTGTATATATGCATGTTTGTGTATTTAAGTTCTGGTCTCTGTTCTTATTTAACAGAACCAGAGTCACTCAAAATTAAATTTCCCTTCACTCAATTACTTTTGGGTTATGATCAGTAAAGGAAGTATGTTTGTATTAACGAATTTCTATTTTTAAAAATGATCTCAAGTGTAGTTAGTAAGTGTATTTACTAGAAGATAGAATTTACAGTGGGAAATGAATCATATCAGAAAATAAATTATTTTAATTTTATATTTTACTTATATGATAAGATTCAACTTGAGGTATTATGATTTTTGGTGTAAGTTTTGTATATTTTAAATATGTATATGAAGAGAAATCGTGAGTTGAATA
Source organism: Allium cepa (assembly GCA_030765085.1). Taxonomy (NCBI): domain Eukaryota; kingdom Viridiplantae; phylum Streptophyta; class Magnoliopsida; order Asparagales; family Amaryllidaceae; genus Allium; species Allium cepa. The sequence continues at coordinate 670,847 of JASFAV010000025.1, read as the reverse complement.
GAATTGGGTCTTTTGCCAATTCTCGGCGATTGGAGTTAGATGGTAGATCGAGTTTCTGGCTGGAGGAAGATCGTCGGCAGGAGGGTCGGGGAAAAATAGCGGTACGATTTTTAGGTCGTCATAGTGGCGCGGTGAAGGTGATGTAGGGTCTAGGGCATCGGTTTGGTCGACGGTGTTGTCATGGCGATTTCGTCGTCGGGGCGGTATCGAGTTGGACTGGTGCAGGGGGATTAGGGAGATGGTCGTGTGGTGAAGGTCTGGTCGTGGAGTTGTGGTCTCTGGTGGTCGGAGTTAGGTGGTACGGGGTGATCTAGCGATCGGGTGTTTTTTTCTGATGGTGTTCGAACATTCGATTTCGTTTAGCAAGGTCGTAGGGGGTTCTGGGTGGTCAAATTGATGATGAGGGTCATGGGGGACTTGGTAGTGCCAGGGACGTTGGTCGAGATGCTTCGATATGTGTGCACGTGCATGTGTATCTCTGATGTTTGGGTTGAGTTGTTACTGTAGTTAGAAGAAAAGAGAAAAGAAGGGGAAGGCCAGACCGGGTTTAAGAATTTAGGCCGATGGGCTTGTTTGAAAATTTGGTTATAAATTTTCTAACTAATCCAAAAACTTAGGTTAGTAAATAGTGAAGATAAAATAGTTTAAACTTTTAATTAAATAAGTTTAGAATAAGTATATTATATGTTAATTATTTAAATTAATTCCTATGGTTTATTAGAATAAAATAACAAGTGAAATTAGAATGGTTAAGTGAAAATAAAATGTTTTGAACTTTTAATTAATTATAGGTCATAAGTTAATCATATGCGTTTATAATTAATATTTTAATTAAAATAAAATATGATTAAATGGTTGTAACTAGTTTGATAATAATTAAACAGGAATTGTTAATAATCAATCTTGTTTAAAATTAATTATATGATTTTGTGACTAATTAAGCTATTTTATGGAATGTTTATTGAATACTTTGGGTTGCTTTAATATCTCTAGTATGTTAATTCCAGTTATTCTGCGATATGGAAACACCCTGGATTGAAATACTGATATAAATGTGAGACGTTTTATTGGAAATAGATATCTGCGATGGAATTTCTGTATGAGTATGACACTCTTGAATTTAAATTGAATTGGTTTACCTAAACAACTTGGCTTAAAGGATGGCGTTGGATTCGAAGAGATTGGGGTCGGATATCAGCGATATCCGGAACCACTTCGATTAGTAACTACCATAATTCTTTATAGATTTGATTTTAGAATCAAATAGGCTAGAATGGAAAATTATGTAAACTTGGCCATTTAAAATAAGCAACGACACTTTGGTATTATTTTGTGGAATAAGTGTTTGGCTATAGCAAGATAAAACTCGTAGTGATGAACGAGTTACCTGGGTTTTTAAAGAAGCTCTATAACTTAAGTATGTCATATTAAATGGGTTTACTCACGCTGGTTTCTAGCCTGACTCGGGTGTTACTTTATTGTAATGCTCGCGTCATACCGAGTATTACAGATTTTCATGTTAGGACGTTCTAGAACTCAGGAGACGAGCTGGATAGCAGGGACGTATAGATTATATTCCGCTGCGAAGTAAAGATTATCTAGATTGGATTTAGGGACAGGTTATTATAACTACCCAGTTTATTTGAGAATGATTGTACTCTGATATATTGTATATAGATTGGCATTTACAGCTTTCTTTATGTAAATGCTGTTATTTGTATATTATATTTTGATCTGCTGCGATTGTGAGATTCTGTGTTGTTGTTTTCTGTTTCTTTTCTTCTATCTCTTTTTTCTCAACCCTAACAGTCTGGGATTTCCGGCACTCGATTACTTGGCACTCTATACAGTGAATGTATTACTGTCGATTTTTGAGGTCGAAATTTTGCGGGCCGTTACATTTGGTATCAAAATAGAAGGTTAAGCGAGAACCTTGGCTCTGGTAGGGATTACTCATGAGAGATAGGGTCAGTAGTACCCTAGAATGAGTTGAGAGTATTATATGAGGGCGTACTTGTTAATTTCTTATATAATGATTTTAAAAACGATTTTAAAAGTAGTTTTATATAAGCCTATATTTTGGTATATAAAGAAATAATTTTTCTAATTATTATAATATATTAAGGTAATTGGTTGTTGATTATTTAAATTAAATAAGATCATAAAAAATTAAATATAACCAAATAGAATTTGGTTAAGAATAAATTTGCAAATAAGTTGAGCTAAAAATGGATTCAAAACTTAATTTAAATCCTAGAAAATTCAAGAGAATATTTAAAGTATTAAAATAAGTTACCCTGATTATTTCTCATATAATTATGATGGAATATATGGTATGTTTGATTTCCAGACATGATAATTATCATAAATTAGTATTGTATCTTAATAAAGGGCTGTTTATTTTTTTAAATAAATAATGATAAAGCAGAATGAAATGTCGTAAGGAAGTAACAATTTATATAAGTATGATTTATAAATTGAAATAGATTTTAAATTGGAAAATTTTAAATCAAAGACCAAAGAAATTTTGGAATTGTTTCAAAGTGTTAAAAGATACAATAAATATCAGAATATTTTTGAATGTAGGAATCTTATTTTAAAACAAGAGTTGTTTTAAATTTTTTAAAGGAATTAGTTTTAAATTAAAAACCAAGAATTGTTTGAAATTGAAAGTATGACCTGGTGCGCAAATGAAATAAATATGTACTTGTACGTGGGATATACATAATATCAAAGTTGATTGGAAATAAAAACTAAGTGTTGAATTCTTATTCCCTTGAAAATGAGATGTAAACCCAAAGAGAAATAAGTTTTGAACTTATAAGTAGGAAGGGATATTGATAAGTAGTTTAAAATTTGAAATGGAGAATTCAAATTGAGTAAGGTTGACTGGATTAAATAAATTAAGATTTAACTTGGGGAAGTTAAATGGGTAGAATTGAAAAGGGAGTTATGTGTGATCTTAAAACGGGTTTCAAATTCTAGAAATTGGTAATGGATGCTATTGACGGATGCTTTAGATAATTTGGATATTTATTTATATTTACTTATCCTGATATCATCCTATTGTTATTAATAATCTATGAAACCGTGAATTGGATTATTTTAAATGAATTAAGAAGTGGATTGAGATAATATATATCCATTACTGAAATTAAATGGAAATAAAACTCTATTTTGAAAATATTTAAAAGATCTTGATTTTTGAAACGAAATTGTAATTATGGGAATGGAATCACTTTGAACTTAAGATTTAAATGTTAAAAATGCACTTGCAAACTGAAATTGTTAAGAACTGGTTTCAAGGTTAGAAGTTAAAATTGGATTCCCAAGATTAAATTGTTTAAAAAGATTTGAACTCTTACTTGAACCTAGAAATAAGTTAAGTAAAGGTAATTTAAATGAAATTTTGAAATTTGGACTCAGAATTAAATTGTTTAAGGACTTGGGTTGTGAATAAAAGGTTAAGGGTTAATTTGATTTAAGGGATTAAATCAACATTTGAAAATTTGGCTCGAATTTGTATAAATTGAGATGGGTTAAAATGGGAGATTAGGAGATTGAACAGTTTGGCTCTGAACTATTTTCAAACAAATTACTTTAATATAAATCATTTTGAATCTATTCCCTTAAATATTTAGACTATTATGATTACTATACAAACCTTTCTTTTTTAAAACTCAAACTATCTTATATTAACTAATCACTATTTTACAACTACTTTACTAATTACTATTTTACAACTATTTTGCAACTATCTAACTATTCTGCAACTATTTAACTATTTTACAACTATTTTATAACTACTTGACTATTTACAACTAATATCTATTTTATAACCACTTGACTTTTTTTAACTTTTCAAGCTATTTTCTAAATTTCAAACTGGTCAGAGTAGAAAATGTTTATAATTAAATACCAATTGAGATAGAATTGAAGTGATAACCCAAATGGAAATTGAAGCAATTGTGAATAAGTGAATAGAAATCAAAATGAATATGAATAAAAGGAAAATTGTTTTATCTAATAATCAACGAAGATAAATACGTAGGATGTACGTGGATTATTCTATTAGTATAATAATTTGATCTGCATTCGGGCATAGAATTTCGAGATAGTATATAGGTTCGAGTTGGGATTTTTCACTCGATTTTCGACGACGAACCCTGGATATGGATTTTTGATTGATTATAGAAGTTCTCTATCATAGTTAAGGCTATGCAAGCAGAATGACGGTTTCTAATCAAGAAACCAGATCTGATTCTGCACTAGGAAGTCGGGTACACGATACTAGTTCGGAAGTGAAATTGCGTGATCGAGTGAGCGATCAGATTTGACATTGCGTACAGATAATATATGTACATCGTTCGTGCTTGAATGAAAGAGATATTGAAATTTTCCAAAAGAAATGTAAAAATGATTTTTGAAATGGAAAAGTATATTTTGAGAAATATATGATGAATAAGAGTGGAAGTTGGATATCACTATAACTGAAACTCATTTTATAAAAAGTAAGTAATGTGGCAAATAAATTTATAAAGGAAATCAAATATATGATAAACTTCCCTTGATGAATCTATAACCAGAAGAAAAGATCTTTGAAAAATATTTGAAGTATAAAAAGGAATTTATATAAGTAGGAAGTGATCTAAAAATATTTTGTTCTAGTTAAAAGAATAAACTTATATATATGTATATATATATGTATGATATTATGAATTAGGAAAAAGGTTTTTGGTACCCATTGATTTTGGGAGGAAAAAATTGGGAATTTGGAAAGCCAAGATTGGGAATTATCGATTTTGAGATATCGATCTTGAAGTTTATATGTGATACATATAAGAGTGTGATTTAAAAGATACTATATGTGTATACTATAAAATGTTTTGAGAATGCTATGGGGAAAAAGGCGCTCCCATTTAGAGTTGAAACTTGGAGTAGGAGATCCACGGGGTGGTTCTACCTTGAGCCCTTAGGGGGGTTCTAAATTTGATCCCAGAGGATGTCCGGACTAAAATGTAGTTCCTAAGGATTGTGGTTGGCGTAGCGAAAGTCGAGGGTGCTGATGCCAACAGTGACATTAGGGTTATGCTGTGACCTCAGTGTAACTCCATATAACTGCGATCTATTGCATTCCATAGCACAAGTCATGGGGCAGTGTTTGCCTAAAGTCAACGTTTGATTTTGTTGGGAGAGCGTAGTAACATCGGTAGACTACGATCTATGAGGACACAGCGAAAGTTGTGTGGCAGTAAGTGCCTACAGGCTACATTGGGACTCGATCAATGAAGTCTGCGATCTATATAGTGAGGTTTCATTTGGCAGCGAAATTCGAGGACGCTGATGCCTACAGTTACATATTTTTTTCCATGATGGCAACGTAACCCTAGGTGTAGCTGCGATCTGTGGTGATTCCATGGTGTAATCGAGGGGTACGGATGCCTACAGTTTTCTATGGTTTCGCCGAGATGGCGACGTAATCATCGGGTTAACCACGACCATGGAGGGGGTGATGATTTCCAGAGCATTCTCACAAAAATGTTTTCTACTATCATAAAAATGTTTTCTAAGTATTTACGTTGGGTGTTGAAAACGGGTCTACTAAGTACTTATAGATTTTCAGTCCTACGCCTGATCAATGTATGACCGAATTTATGTGAGAACAATGATGGACTTGTTGAACATCGAGTTATAAAAAGTATTTTTTTATATATAAAGCTATTCTGGTAATATTATGTAATTTTTAAAGGGTTTTAAAAAATTTGAATTTTTTTAAATAAAAAGAGTAAAAAGTTAAAAATGTTTAAAGAATAATTTAAATGATAATAAAAGATATAATGAAAGCTCTTACTTCATTCCTTTTCAAGGACGAAAAGTTTTAAAGGGGGAAGGAATGTGACGACCCGGATTTTTTTATAGTCGTTAATCGGTAATTAACTGGATTAAATTATTAGAAATACTTATTTTTAAGTCAAACTAATAAAATTCTAATAATTAAAAATATCGAGGCATATATAAATTGACGTAAAAACTATATAGGATATTTAATTATGAAATCCTTGGATATATATATATAATGAATGGAAGCTTTAAGATGTTAATAATATATACAAGTATATAATGTATATATATGCCATATGAAATGAAATGTAGGAAAGTTTGTAAAAGTGTGTGTGTGTGTATATATATAATATCAAAGATTCACATAGATATTTTAATCATTCCAAAATTATTTTTATTTCAAAGTTATATTTTTATTTTCAAAATCTCAAATATAATTTAAATTTAAACTCTACATTTTAAACTCTAGATACAAGTATATATGTGGTTATTAATTAAAGTATTAATAACTTAAGCTTAAAACAAAAATAATAATATATATGTTAGAGATTGAAATATGTATTAGGTAAAATACATTAGCTATCCATAGTGGAATAAATAAATAAATATATATATATAGACATTTGTAGGCTAAGGAGACAAAGATATATTTGTGCATATGAATATGATTTATATGTAAGCTAGATAGAAGACATATTAATCCTTCAAGCATACAAGTGTCAAAAAATTTCTTTAAAAGGGATTTCTTCATCTTAAATAAAAGAAAAAAATGATGAAAGGGAAAAACTGGGTACTGAATACAGGCAGTTTACCCTTCATGCATAATATCTCCAATCTCTTCCTTTCTTTGTTTGAACTAAGCAATACAAGAAAAAAACAAACAGCTCCACCATTTTCACTAACTGAGCAAAGCAAATTCAAGCTCAACCAAATCAAAGTAGATCAAGATCAAAATCAACTTGCAGTTTCAAAACTATGGTTTCTCTATTCAAAATTTTACAAGTGAGTAAACTTTTATTTTTTTAAAAAAGCTAAATATTCTTTATAATGATGTGCATGTAATAATTAATGATAAAATTGACTTGAAAATGTCTAGCACAGATGAAATGGATGTTTTTCCTGATACATAAGTATGAAGTTACTGGTGTATATATGCATGTGTGTGTGTAAGTTCTGGTCTCTGTTCTTGTTTAACAGACCCAAAATCACTCAAAATTAAATTTCTCTTCACTCAATTACTTTTGGGTTATGATCATTCAAGGAAGTATGTTTGTATTAATGAATTTCTATTTTTAAAAATAATCTCAAGTGTAGTTAGTAAGTATATTTACTGGAAGAAAGAATCTACAGTGGGAAATGAGTCATATCAGAAAATAAATTGTTTTAATTTCATACTTTACTTATATGATCAGATTCAACTTGAGGAATTATGATTTTTGGTGGAAGTTTTGTAATTTTTAAATAAGTATATGAAGAGAAATCATGAGTTGAACAGAATTGGGTCTTCTGCCAATTCTCGGCGATTGGAGTTCGATGGTAGATCAGGGCTGTGGCTGGAGGAAGCTCGTCGGCAGGAGGATCAGGGAAAAATAGCGGCACGATTTTTAGGTCGTCGTAGTGGTGTGGTGAAGGCGATGTAGGGTTTAAGGCATTGGTTTGGTCGACGGTGTTGCCGTGGCGATTTCGTCATCGTGGCAGCATCGAGTTGGGCCGTGTAGTGGGATTAGGGAGATGGTCGTGTAGCGAAGGTCTGGTTGTAGAGCCGTGGTCTCTGGTGGTCGGAGTTAGGCGGTACGAGGTGATCTAGCGATCGGGTGTGTTTTTTTTCTGATGGTGTTCGAACATTCGATTTCGTTTGGCGAGGTCGTAGGGTGTTCTGGGTGGTCGGATTGATGATGAGGGTCGTAGGGGACTTGGTGTGCCGACAACGTTGGTCGGAGATGCTCCGATACGGTGTGCACATGCACGCGTATCTCTGATGTCTGGGTTGAGTTGTTGCTATAGTTAGAAGAGAAGAACAAATAAGGGGAAGGCCGGACTGGGTTCGAGAATTTGGGCCGTTGGGCCTGTTTGAAAATTTGGTTAGAAATTTTTAAACTACTCCAAAAACTTAGGATAGTAATAGTGAAGATAAAATACTTTAAACTTTTAATTAAATAGGTTTAGAACAAGTATATTATGTGTTAATTATTTAAATTATTTCCTATAGTATATTACAATAAAATAAAAAGTGAAATTAGAATGGTTAAGTGAAAATAAAATGTTTTGAACTTTTAATTAATTAAAGGTCTTAAGTTAATCATATGTGTTAATAATTAATTAAAATATTTAATTAAAATAAAATATGATTAAATGGTTGTAATTAGTTTGATAATAATTAAACAGGAATTGTAAATAATTAATCTTGGTTAAAATTAATTATACGATTTTGTGACTGATTAAGCTATTTTTATGAATGTTTATTGAATACTTTGGGTTGCTTTAATATCTCTAGTATGTTAATTTCCGTTATTCTATGATACGAAAACACCCTGGACTGAACTATTGATATAAATGTGAAACGTTTTATTGGAAATAAATATCGTGATGGAATTTCTTTACGAGTATGACATTCTAGAATTCAAATTGAATTGTTTTACTTAGACAACGTGGCTTAAAGGATGGCGTTGGATTCGAAGAGATCGTGGTCGGATATCAGCGATATCTGAAACCACTTCGATTAGTAACTACCATAATTCTTTATAGATTTGATTTTAGAATCAAATAGGCTGGAATGGAAAATTAATTAAACTTGGCCATTTGAACTAAGCAACGGTACTTAGATATTATTTTGTGGAATAAGTGTTTGGCTATAGCAGGATAAAACTCGTAGTGATGAACGAGTTGCCTAGGTTTTTAAAGAAGCTCTATAAATTAAGTCTTTCATTTTAAATGGGTTTACTCATGCTGGTTTCCAGCCTAACTCGGGTGTTACTTTATTGTAACGCTCGGGTCAAACTGAGTATTACAGATTTTCAGATTAGGATATTCTGGGACTCAAGAGACGAGCTGGATGGCAAGGACATATTGATTATATTCCGCTGCGAAGTAAAGATTTTCTAGACTGGATTTAGGGATAGGTTATTATAACTGTCCAGTTTATTTGCGAATGATTGTACTCTGATATATTGTATATAAATTGACATTTACAGCTTTCTTTGTGTAAATGCTGTTATTTGTATATTATATTTTGATCCACCGCGATTGTGAGATTCTGTGTTATTGTTTTCTGTTTCTTTTCTTCTATCTCTTTTCTTCTTAACCCTAACAATCTGGGATTTCTGGCACTCGATTGCTATGCACTCTATACAGTGAACGTATTAGTGTCGATTTGCAAGGTTGAAAATTTTTGGGCCGAAATAGAAATGAAATCTTAACTATTTTAGTAGTTGGGAACTTCCAAAAATGAAAAATAAGAAATTAAAAGCTAAGTGATTAATGAAACTATAAAGAAATTGGAGATTTGTAACTTGTAAATTAAAATATAGTGAGAATTGATAAGATGTGAACTATTGATCATTTTTGTTAACTAAATTTAAATAAGATAAACTTGTATAACATTCAGTTACATTTTAAAAACATATACAAAACTTACCTAAAATATTTTAAAAGTTGAAATGTTGAATATGAATATGTGATAGAATATTATACAAGTAAAAGCTTAATAACAAAAATGCTTCAAAATGAACATATGTTTATTAGTGAAAAATTAAGTTGTACAAAGAATATATAAACTTAAGTAAATGGTTGAAATGTTTAATGATTAAATTGCATAGTAAAGGTGAATATCACTTTAAGTGAATGACTATAAACTTTAGAGATTGTTGAAATGATTCATAAATAAGTTTAATATTAAAAGATATTACATATGAAGGAATGAATGTAAATTTAAAAGTTAAGAAATATTTAAAATGATTCATTAATGAATATTAATATTCAATTGAAATAAAGCTATATAAATAATGAATGTGAATTAAATTTGCAAAGAAGCTTATATAATATTTTAAGAATTGATTTATTGATGATCTAAATGATTAAATGAAAAATAATATATATAAGTAAATGAATGTAAGTTAATGGAAAAATGACATTGTATGAATGAATGAAAATAAAAAAAAGATTAAAAAGGAAACCAATTGAACAAACTAAAATAATATTTAAATTTCTTTATTGTTTGACTATGGGAAGTTTGGGAAAAGATGCTTTAAAATTGTTTACGGTTGTGTGAAAAATCTATTAAGTAATTACCTAAGGCTGTTGAGAGCGTAAGGTATACTTGATAGTTTATTTATCACCCCTGTAAAATTAGAAATTTCTGAACCTAAACAAACCATTAGTTTGATTGTTGTGGATGTACGATGGATACTTTGATTGCATATGATGGTCATGCTGTTCTGTTTGCATATGTTTTGTGTTGATTTGATTTTATTACTAATTGAAACAACTAATCTCTTGTACATAATTCTCGCTATTTTGGATTATATAAGTGAGATACAGGTTTATGGAAGCAATAGCTACTGCTTTTGGTTTCATACATAAAGTTGTTTGCCTGACAAATAGGTACATTTTCGGATTACGGTTTTATAATGATATTTTAATTATTTTTCCCGTGGTTTGGATGTTCATTATTAAAATATGATATATATATATATGTCGAAATTATTGATATATATTTTTTCGGACCTAACCGCGCAAAGGATAATCTGTCGAAATTTTTCATAAATTTAGGACTTGGAAAATTTTGTGCGAACATGGTTATTTTCAAAATTATATTAAAACTTAATGATGTAAATTTAAAATGTTTATAAATTGAATAATTTGAATAAAATTATATATTAGTTTCTTAACCCTTCTTTTCCTTTTCGAGGACGAAAAGTTTTGAGCGGGGGAGAGTGTAACAACCCGTATTTTTTATAATTTAAAAATATTAAATTAAACAAGATTTTGGAATTTAATCGTAAGAAATTAAAACTTTATGATTTATTGATGAGAAAAATAATTAGAATATGATTTTATAATGTTGTTTGAATGTTATTGATAACTATTTCAATGTAATTTTAATCATTTGAAATAATTGTAAAGTTAATTTGGTTATAATTGAAAATATAGAATAAATTAAATGTTGAATTCAAGGTAGAAATTATATGTTATTAATTGAAATAGGTTTATTGTAGAATAGGAAATTAAATATAATTAAATATTATAACTAATATGGTAAAAGATGATAACTGTAGAATATGAATGTAATAAAATGTAAACTAATGTTAATTATATTCATAAGGTAGTAGTTGATTCAATAAAAAGAGTGTAAATCGAAATAAAAGAATTTGATAAGGATTAAAATATAATTAACTAGGATTTTATTACAGTTGTAATTTGATGCTGAAATTAACGCAATGTTTAAAACTTGAAATTTACATGGAAAAGTTATTTTAAAAGATTATTGATTCCTATGTAATCAAGAATGATAAAATATATAACTTTTAAATTTGAATTTAAAAGTGATTAAATCAATTTAATAATAATTTATTTAATTAACGTGAAAATTAGCCGTTTTGGCCACTATCTCGAATTTCGGCAAGACTAATTTTATCGGATCTGTGATAGTGAATTACTATAGGATTTCAAGTTTCGTAACAATCGTACTTATCATTTGATCGTGCGAGCTCGAAACGCGTAGAAACTGATTTATGAAATTAAATATAATCTGATTTTAAAAGCTAACTTCTATATACTTTTGAATTAGAGTTCAAAACTAGTTCTATTGAGTTTAAAAATATCGAAAACCTAGATTTTGATATATGGGATGATCGACTTACGTTTCGGGAATGAAACGGGCTTTTCGGGTCGTTGTTATCGTTTCGAACCAATTTGATCTTTCCATTTGTTCTTGTCCTATATATATATAGCCGGTTATAAACCCTAACAGTTTCTCATTTTCTTTTTCTGTACATATCTATTCATTCATCTATTCCTCCTTCTCAAATGTCAGAACATCAAAAACCTAATTCCTAATTTCAGAACCCTAATTTCAAATCAAATTTCAAAAATTCAGACTCCTCAAACTATACCATATTTTATATCATTAGAAAGCTCTCTACAAGCGCAATCTAAATCTGCATTTTGTTTTTCAATCTAAGTCATGGATGGGCCAGAAAACGTCGAAGAAGTTTCGATCGTTCGTATTAGGTTTTCGATTTCAATGGTGGATTTGCAACGATATGGCAATTGGAAGGCGTTGCCGCATAAAGGAGGCTGAGGACTTTCGATCCATGTGGTTGGTTGCGTCAGATGGTGCATGAATTCTCCATGGCGGCGTTGAAAACTCGTGTAGTGGTGGAGCTAGGGACGGCGACCAGAGGATCATGCACATGCGGCCAGTGGGCAGCCGGCGGCGACGGTTCCATCGGAGGGGTCTGCATGTAGGGGCGAGCGTATTGGCGGCGATTGGTCGATATTGGTTGGTGGCTGAGACGATGGTAGGGTTGCGATTGATGTCTGTAGATGCTAGGGTTTGAGGTAAATCGAAATTACGATTTTTCCCTCATTCTATTTTTAATTTAAAATTTTAAATATTCTAACTATCATAACTTTTATACAAGCTCGAGTTTGGACGTGGTTTTCTCCGTTGTGATCGTATCAAAATTCCTGACAATATGGAACTGGCTTGGTTGGATTCTAAGACAATTGGATTTTTAGGCTTTATTTGGATTTTAAATCGACGATGAATCAAAGGTGAGTGATTTAACCCACTTAAAAATAGTAAACCATCTTATGTTAGGTAAATTAAATTTATGTTATGATTAGAAATTTATTGGTTGCTATTTGATACTTTAAATTGTCGTTTAAATTTAATTTGAACTTATATTGAATTTAATTGCCATTTAAATTAATATTGAAATTAAATTGTTAATTAAATACCTATAATGATAACCGGTTGATTGTTGTGATTTATTGGCTGATTTGGATGTTGATTGTGATGGATGTTTATATCTCTGTTATCACTATAGATTGAAATGATACATACCCAAACGATCTTATAGATTAAGGAAATCGTTATAGGTTGAAATGATAAACCCGAGCGGTTTTATTGATTCGGAAATTGTTAATTAGGGATACGGGTTGAAATGATATATGCCCGAAAAATTTGACTACTTTGTGGTTGAAATGATACATACCTTATCACTTGACCATAGGGTAGAAAACCATATACGGACACAATTGGTCGGTTTTAAATTATTTTCTAAATAGTAAAGTATGTTTGATTTTTAAATTTAATTTAATGAATTTATTTTAAAAATTTATAATTGGAAAATAATTTACTTTATATGTTTTAAAGTGTAACATCCCGCCTTTTTGTACGTTTAAGCAGACACACATGCCGACTGAAACCATGCAAAAGGGCGAATTGTTATTGGGGGTGAATAAGAAAAAGTGGAGGAAAAAATAGAATCTTCCAGCGGAACGACAAAATACATTAATCAAATAAACGGTTCATGAAGCTGTTTTATAAAACATTTGATTATACCAATACAATACATATCAGAGTTACATATACCAAAAATAATAAATGACAATGCAGTGGAACAATGTGATGCAGTGAACAATAGTAAATAATAGTAATAATACAATCTTCGTCCTCCAGAAATAAGATCTTCGAATCCTGAAATGCTTTGACTGACCCGAGCGAATTGAAAAGACAAAACTCTCGAGTTAGAACTAAAAGATCTTATGTGAGTTAAATCAATGGTAAATAATATGAGTGGAACGACGTCAGAGATGTTTACGGTATTTGACATCTCCTATCCAGTGTCAAACGTGAGTGCGGTAACTTAAGAGATGCTCGGGATTCACATCTCCTAAGTATCCGTTAAACTATTTACTATGTAGTAATATTTCGCTATTATAATAATGTCTACAGAAAAATAAACTTACTTTTAAATAGCGTTAAGGCTTTACATTTCCTACCTTAGAACGTAATAGTGCCAAGAGTCTATGCAACACCTACATACCTCCTAATCAGGAGACTACGAGAAGATGCTCTATAGGTACGACACAAATCAAACTCGTACAAGGCTCGCTAGGGTAGGTGACACAACACAACTAGGAAATGCCAGGGTAGATATATCAATTACGCTTCCAGACCGATGGTAACGCGTAGCAGCTACTACCGCCCACCTCGAGCCACAGCCCAAAAACAAAAAGGGCCCAAATCAATCATAAAGTAATATAATGGTATCGAAGGAGTGTGTCCGATAAAAGGTGCTACCTTCTTAGCCCGTCAATCGCTCCTGTTTTAGCCACCTTATGCAAACTCACGAGAGTTGTAACGACCCGCTATTTCATACCATTCAAAACGACAATAATCCACACATGTCAGATTTGAATGATGCAAAATAATAGATTGTAAATAAATTTGGAGCAAATGAAATCAAATACACAGAATCACAGAAACAAAATAATCAGAATAACTCGCAGCGGAATATAAAAATAACATAGTAGTTCATAAAGCTACTATAACAGAGTCTCAAAACAAATACGTAATATCAGTCTGAAACAACATAACAGAAATCCCAAATACATAGAAGTTAACTAATACATAAGATAAACTAGAACAGCTGAAGCAGAAATATATATATGTATATATATACACACACATAGATAGGCAGAATCTCCAGCAAAGACAAGCTCCAGAAAGAGAATCCAAGGCTCTGAATACTCAGGCTGACCTGAGCGTAAAGCAAAACACAAAACACTCAAGTCAGGACAATATATAGTTATATAATGTAAACCAAATCAAGTGAACTGTAATATGGTACAAGTAACTTAAAGGATGCCTGGGACTGGCCATCCTCTAAGTATCCGTTAAACTATTTACTATATAGTAATATTGCGCTATTATAATAATGTCTACAGTAAAATAAACTTACTTTTAAATAGCATTCCGGGCTACCCATATCACCCTTCACACATAATAGTCCCAGTAGTCCATCCAATACTATGATATCTCCAGATCGGGAAACTATCAGAGGATACCACATGGGCTACGGGAGAAAAACAAACTCGTACTAAAGGCTCGGTATGGTAGGTGGCACAGCACACAAGGCAATGCCAGGGTAGATATACCAATTACGCACACGGGCTGGTGGTAACACAACAGCCACATACGCCCACCTCGGAACACACTCCCATATCAAATCGGAGGATGACCATCTAATCAATCACAACTAAGAGTATAGTATCGAAGGAATGTGTCCGACCAGAGGAGCTACCCCTTTTGGCCCGAGATTACTCCTATTTTAGCCACCTTAAGCCAACTCACGGGAGTCAGGTCCACGTAATATACCTCAAGAACATTGCCACCATCCTACGACATTCTGGAATCTCCACCTCGTACATGGTTATTAAAGTGGTTTTCGGTATCGACAGAGAGTATGTCCATATCCGATTCCGGTCTCTTTAACAACCAATCGTTATTATAACCCGTAGTTATAATTTAAAATTCATAGTTTATACTTCAAAATAAATTAACATTTCAAATTCAAATCTTTATCAAAATAAAGATTTAATCATTTCCAAACCATTTCAATATATCAAAATATCATATCTTTCAAAATTTATTTCAAATCATTATTTGAATTCAAATCCAAATATACACATTTAAATATCCTTTATAATTCAAAGATATCATTCATTTATTATCATTTCAAATCACCTTTTTAAATAGTTTATATTTAAATCAAAACAATTCATTTAAACCATTTAAAAGTGAAGTCATTATACTTAAAATCAAATATTCAGTTCCCAAAATTTTAGACAAATTCTGAGCTCATTTATTTAAATCAAAACCTCAAACATTCATTTCAGCCTACCGCAACACTTATCAAGTGCTACTGTAGCCCTTTATTTAGTTTCAGATTTTACTTATCTTTCTGCTATCACAGCACTTACCAAGTGCTGTAATACCACTTAGTTATAATTTAAACATAGTTCATTTGTATCAACCACAGCACTTACAAAGCGCTGTAATATCATTTACGCTAGAAATAATAGCATTTCAAAATACTGTTAATTACACTTCCAATATTCAATATAATTTCACAAACAATTAATCTCTTTTTTCATTTTAAACTTATAAAATCATATAATTTCACTATTATAACCATCATTTAATTTCCTTAAATTCATGATTTTATAAGGTTAAATTTCCATTCAAAAATCAATATTTAATAATAATTCACTTATTAAATTCCAACATTCAAATTTAAATTCATTAAATTAAATTTTAACTTAACACTTAAGTTTAAAATTTCAAATATAATTTATTTTCATTTTATTTACTTAACTTGAAAATTCACTTTTAAAACAAGATTCATAAATTCCAATTTAAGTTATATTTCCAAATTTCAACTTAAATATTCATTCATTTAACCTTTTAACTTTATTCAAAAATAATTAATATATTATAAAATAATTTTAAAATCATTTTAATTCAAATATCATAAATTTATCATATTTTCATATTTAATTTAAATTCCATTTATCACCAAATTATAATTTCCAAAATAACTTACATTTCAGATTTTCTAACTTTACCATTAATTTATTTCACTTATAAATTCTTAGAAAATCAATAATACTCTACAAAAATCATTTTTAATTAAGTTTTAAATAAAATTATTATAATATTTACATTTCAAACATAATTTAAATATTTTAGAAAAACATATTTTAACTATGAGTCTGTATATAATTTTCTAGCCTAAGTAAAGTAATACAGGTAATATATCATTTCAACCCGTAATTTACAAAGAAAACCGGGTTTTATCATTTCAAACCCACAGTCCCAATTAAATGAAAAATAATTGAAAATCATTCAGGCCTATCATTTCAGCCCATAATGATTTTTTCCTATTCTAAAGTCCGTTTGGGTATGTATCATTTCAACCCATAGTGATTCTAATCTAAAGGGAACTTGCAGTGTGATAAACTGATATAAATAACAGAACAACATAATATAACAGTAACAGATGTTATAGCAAATGTTTAAGCAAGGGTGAACATCATATGATCATAATATAGTAGATATAATATGGTGATGCATTTTACAGATTCAAATGAAATCAGTTCACAAGTCATATAAGTACAAAACTGTCTGGTGAGAATAACTCACAGGTATAAGCTGGAGATGACAACAAACGAATGCACAACTGAGATCTTAAAAAGCACGATAGCACGACAATGATTCGAGTTTGAGAGAGCCAAAGATTAATTGCCTTGAACACATTCAAACAAGACAATACAAACAACATCAGTTTCAACCCAAAATACGATTAACAATGTTAGGAATAAATGCATAAAACAAAATCGAAGTTTTTGCACTGGCTTTCTACCACTAATGCTCAGCCATAGGTCAGGTTTGTACGGCGAAAGTGTGTGTTAGGTTCTGGTTTGTGGGTTCATATGGTCGGCCAAACATGTATAGTGATGGGGCAAAAGTGATGCAAAGAGATATGTGCATGGACTACAACTACAAGGCAATATAACATGAATTCAATGCAACATTGTGCTCGGCCAAAGCAAGACCAGGCACGACCATGGCTCAGCTGGGGTCAGGGATGATGTGGCAGAGGGTTTCAGGTCGTCTATGGGTGGTGGAGGTGGAGTAGGTGGCGGCCAAGGGAAGATTGAAGGTGGTGGTGATGTATGGTGCTCGGCTATAGGTTATAGGGTGAAGTTTTGTGCATTTTTGTGATGGATCATCAACCAAGGGTGCATGGCTTGGGTTGGTCAGTGAGGAGGAGATGGTGGTGATGGGTTCAAGTGGTGGTGGAGGTGGCCAAGCTGAAGGAGGAGCAAGGGCCGAACCTAAAAGGAAGAAGGCAAGAGCAAAACAATCATATAATTCAAGCATAAAACAAGAAAAAGGAAAATAGAATTTACCAAACTTTTCACCAAGAGGGAAGGCCGAATTTTTTTTCAAAGTTGAGGAGAAAACATTCACGTGAAATGATATGGGAGTGGTCGGCTGAAGAGAATGAGAAAAGGTCGGCAAAAATTAAAGCATATGTTGGTTGAAAATTAAAAAGGTGAGGAGGTGAAAAGTCAAGGGATATAAAAGGTTTCAATAACTCTTCAAATTATCATATTTTCTTTTTTATATTTTATATAACTGAAAAAAATATACATTCAGATAACCAAAATTTAGTAAATAAACAAAATAAATAAATAAATATTAATTATATATAATTAAATTAAGAAAATAACAAAGAAAATGTAAACTAGTCTTGAAAATTTGAAAATAAATGGAACAAGCTTTGGAAAATTTTTATGTACTTGAAAAGTATTTATAAATAAAGATAAGAACACAAAATAAAAATGCATTCACAAAAGTAGATAAATAAATTTTAATTAAATATAATTTAAATGAAGAAAATAGAAGAAAAAATGAAACTAGGCTTTAAAACAGAAAATAAATGCAATAAGTATTGGAAAAATTCAAACATCACTTTAAAAATACTTAAAAGACAAAAATATATGTAACATAACATATAATACAAATTTGAATAAGACATGACAAATAAAAGGATTATTTATATAATTTAAAATAAAAAATATTGTTAAATAAAACAATTTACACCCATTATTGAAAAAAAATATAACTTTCACAATATAACTCCGATTTCAACGAAACGAAAAGAAGTATTCTTAATGTTTAATCTATTTTCATAATAAAAGATAAAATTCTAAATTTTAAATATTTAAATTTTAAATTTAAAAGTCAAAGTTTGACCATATTGACCAAAAATCCACTTTCTAGAAAATATTCAATTTATTCAAGTTTGGAAATAATTCAAATAATAATCAAAATTTATATTTAAATAAAAAATTATTCATTTTAATAAATAAAATAAAGTTTTAAATTCAGGAAATTCAATTTAACGGAAATAAGATATACAATAAAATAATCCCAAAATACAGGGTTGTTACAGGAGTCGGGTCCACGTATATACCTCAAAGGAAAGGCCGCCACCATCCTACTTTATTCTGGAATCTCCACTGTGTACACAGTTGTTAAAGGGGTTTTCGGAGTTGGCAGAGAGTATGACAACTACCGATCCCGGTCTCTTTTACAACCAAACGTTATTAAAACACCGTGGTCATTTCAAAATAGTATATACTTCAAACCCAAAATATCATTGCCATTTCAAAACCACATAAATATGATATCATTTCCATTTCAAAATTAAATAAACGAAATCATTTTTATTTCAAATATATCCTTAGCACTTTCAAATTATGCATTTCGAAACCAGAACTCTTGAAATTACAACACTTTCAAATCATAATGCTTTGAAACTTGTAACTTTGAAACATAACTTCCACCGCTTAAATGGTTTAAATATTTAAAATACTTTATATAATAAAATAGATTCTTCAGTTTTACAAATCAGTTCCAAAAAAATTCAAATTTCTACAATTTAAATTTAACCAAATCCCAAATCATAAATTTCATTCAATTCACTTTCCAAATAAACTATTCCAAATTATATCGATTTCAAAACAGATTTGATCCCCATAGTAAACCATTTCAAATTCAATATATTTCAAACTTTAAGTATTCAACCGTTTCAAAACTAAGTTCGGTAATTTCATATATATATCAAGCTAAATTTTCTATAGTTAGTTTTGAAATATTTTACTTAATAAATCCATTATTATTTAAATGAAACCCAAATTTCAAATAACTAAATATTTCCCTTGGTTTATTTATACTTGAAATATTCATTAAATCTACCTTAAACCAAAATCAAGTTATAAATCATATCCTTTACAAATCTCAAATTCCATAAGTTCCAAATTGGTTCCATTAAATAAATTTCTACATTAAATAATTTCAAATCTATCTTCTCAACGTTAAATTTTATTAAAATCATTAGAACTCTATATTAAAATATAATCTATATAAATGCTTAACCATATTATATTTTAATAAAATCAATTTTTATTATTAAACTTGTTTTATACCAAACAAATTTATACATAGCTAAAATGAAGAATTCAACTATATATATATATATATAAAGTAACATTTACATAATATCTGAAATCGATATTTATATAAAACCCTATATTTCTTTATAAACCATAGAAATTATTTCAAAATATTTTTATATAGACCACGGTGTCTGTATATAATTTTCTATCCCATGGTCAAGTGATACGGATATTTATCATTTCAATCCGCAATTTAAAATATAAATACGGTTATATATCATATCAAACCACAATCACCAATGAAATAAAAATCCATAGCAACTTGCAGTTTATAACAACATAAAATACAACATACATTCATCCAATATCAATCATCAAACATTTATCATAATCATCATCCAATTCAATCAGTAACATCAATATAGAATAGATAATAAATAACAAGCATTTACTAGTAGTTTATATTCAATAATAAATTAAATAACTAGTTTATCCAAATAAATTCAAATAAACTGAGATGATGATTCAAAATATGCCAAATAGTCATAAATAAATTTGTAAGCACATCATAAATCAATTTAACAAACATAAGAAATTTTAGAAGTTGTGAGTGGGTTAAAACACTCACTGTAACGACCGATAAATTTTCGATGTTTTAATTTTGTTATTTTAGTAATATTTTATGAGTTAATATTGAAAGAAATAAAATTTTGCAATTTTATAATGGAATAATAACTAAATTTAAACTGAAACAATGTTAATACAAGTTAATTGTCAATAATCTAAATGAAACTCCAATTCATTGTATTTGAGCATGCTATGCTTGGTTATAAAACTAAATATAAGTAACAAATGTAAACATTTAGTTATTGTACAAAATAGATAGTTAAAGGTAATTAAATAAGATCAGTATTGTGTAAGGAATTATAATATGTGTGGTATTAATGGTTACACTGATTTACAGTGGGATGTAAAAGGTAATAAATTAATGTGTAATGGAAGAAAATGGAATAAATGCATTTTGAGAGTTGTTGTAATAATTGTTTGAATAAACTTATAAATGTTATAAATGGTATAATGGGGACAACTATTGTTCGTTACCAATGTATATAATCAATAGCAATTAAATATAATCAAACATTACCTTACGTAAGTTGAGATAATAACTGAAAAGTTTGAATGTAAATCAATAGAAATGTTAATTATATGCATAAAATGGAAATTGATTTAATAAAGGATTTAAACCAAGACAAATAAATGAATTGGGATATTACATGAGTACGAGTGACTTAATTCCAGCATAATGAAAGTAAAATAGTTGACCCGAGTAAAAGATGAAGTTAGAATAATATATGACTTATTGGAACGTTTGTTGTAATTTGTGAACTTTTAAATGTAATTAAAGGTTAAGGGTAACACTGGTTATAAGTTACCTATTTATTTAGTTCGTAAAATTTAGTTTGAAATCTATTGAAGATAATTTACTTATTTAGTGCAATTTAATGTAGATTTATTTAGTACTCGGAGAACGTTAGTTCAATAAGATATAACTAATGAATTTTTTATCTAATACTACGTTAAGGTTAACTAAGGAAATTATTTATAAATCAAATGAAATGCAAATCAATGGAAATAGTGTAGATTTTATACTTAGCTACAAATTGGATAGATGAAAACAAGTGTAAGCATTGATATAAATTCAATGAATTTAAATTATGATAAATGGTCATTTAATATAATCAATGTCTGTGAGTAGTCTTAATATTGGTTTGAAGGGAATAAATTTAAAGGTAATGAATGAAAAGAAATCAAGGTAACTAAGTTTATAGAATAGTAATGAACTAAATAAAAGTTTTGGATTGAAACAAATCACTCCTTTGAAACCCAAATTTTATTAAGTGTAAAATTTTGTTGCAATTCGGAATAAAGATAATATGAGGAAAATTTGTGTAATAGTTTTAAATCCAATATTTAAGTCATTTATTTAACAATAATGAATGGAGGAATTATTGATGGGTTTAATTAAATAGAATCTTGGAAATTCAATTTATAATTGTTGAATTTAAGGAAATTGAGGAATTTATACATTTTAAATCAACAGTTAGATTTATTTAAATTAGTATAAATGTTTAAGAAATTAAAACTGACAAGAATTGTCGATTATATAATTGGAATTTAAAAATTGGATTTAATTAATTTAATATTTAATTATTTAGTCAATGTAAAAATCGTCATTTTGGCCACTGACTCGGATTTCGACGAAACAAGTTTCATCGGATCCGTAACGGTGAATTATAATAATGCTTCAAGTTTCGTAGCGATCGGACTTGTGGTTTGATCGTACGGACTCGAAACGCATTGAAATTTATGCAATTGGGATCAATTGAAATCAATTTGAAAATATTGTTTTCAGCATAACTTCTTCATACGATGGAATTTGGACTTGAAACTTTTTCAGTCGCATTCAGAATATTTTTAAACACCTATTTTGATATATGTGTTTAACCAATTTCTATATATAAATGTTTTGAAATGATTTCTATGGTTTGGATAGGATACGGTTTAATAAATATTTATTTTGATATTATATAAATATTATTTTATATATATACCTATATGGTTAAATTATTAAATTTATGTTATGAATAAGTGTTAAATAAAAACAAATAAGTTGAATAATTGAGTTTGATTATTTATATTATATGGTTAAATACGTGTTTAAGATATTGTATATATATAGAGTTTAATGGCTTAAATCAAATAAGATTAAAAGGTAAATTAGAAATTTAATTGGAATTGAGCGTATTTAAGAATTTAACACCATAAGTTGATGTAGAACTTATAGCTTGAAATTTTTAAAGGTATGATATTTATAACTGAAATTTATTTCAAGATGAATTAAATAAATATTTCTATTATAAATGAATTAGAGGAAATATTTAGTCATAGGTAATTTGAGTTTAATTAAATGATTATGGATTTAGTATGCAATATTTCAAAACTAAATAATAGGACATTTAATTGTTGAATAATAATTTCCAACCTTAATTTTTTTGAAAGTGTTTAATACTTAAAGTTGACATATATTAAAATTGAAGTGGTTTTGGAAACTGAAGTGAATTTAAACGTATGGATTTAGGCTTAATTTAAAATGAATAAATTTGTAAAGCCATGAAAATTATTTACTTTATAAAGTAATATAAAATAAACTATTTTACATTACGTTGAATATCCAAACCATTCAAGTTTTAGAAGTTATGGTTTTAAAGCTATGGATTTCAAAGTATTATGTTCTGAAAATTTTAATTCAAATGTTTGGTTTCCAGATATTATAAATTTTAAAGCAGTATGATTTTGGAAGAAGAAATATATTTGAAATAAAAATGATATTATTGATTTGAGTTTTATAAAAATAATATCAAAACGAGTTGTTTGGAAATGGAAATGATATCGTATTTATGGGTTTTGAAATGGATATTATATTCTGGTTTTGAAAGTATAATTATTTTTAAATGACCGCGGTGTTATAATAACGTTTGGTTGTTAAAGAGACCGGGATTGGAAGTTGTCATACTCTCTGCCAACTCCGCAAACCACTTTAACAACCGTGTACTTGGTGGAGATTCCAGAATGAAGTAGGATGGTGGCGGCGTTTTCCTTTGAGGTAATTACATAGACCCGACTCCCGTGAGTTGGCATAAGGTGGCTAAAACAGAAGCGATTCTCGGGCCAATGAGGTCATTCCTCTGATCGGATACTCCTCTTCGATACTATACTCTGACTTTGGATTGATTCGGTGGCCACCTTCACTTTTGATTTCTTTGATTTGGGGGAGCTTGTCCGAGGTGGGCGGTAGTAGCAGCTACGCATTACCACCAGCCCGGATGCGTAATTGGTATATCTACCCTGGCATTGCCTAGTTGTGCCGTGTCACCTACCCTATCGCGACTTGTACGAGTTTGGATTTCTCCCGTAGCCCGTGTGGCACTACAACAAAATGGGCTTTTCTCAGCAATAATCGTCAGCGTTTTTGACATAAGTGCTGACAATAGTGTGTTGAAAATGAAAAATGAAAAACCAAACGCTGTGTGAAATAGCCCGCCTGATTTTGAGGATTATTTCATTACGCGGCTACTTTTCCCCCATCCTTTCTTCTTATCTTCACGCAAAGTAATAAATCTATGAAATCCAAATCCTCCTCAAATTTCACCAGCAATCCCAAATCCTAAATCCTACATAAATTATCAACTACTGCATCATCGTCCTCATCCCATCCGACTCGAACCGCTTTCGCTTCCTCACCGACCGCTTCCTCGAGCTCCTACTTCCACGTGCAAATCCGACTCGGACTTCGCTTAAAATCATGGTGATGGCGACCAGAAGCTTGATAATAAGCATTCGTGGAATAAGCAACGTGGTTTTGAAGGGACTCAGGTAAAAGACAGGAGACACCATTCTGAATTTGCTTGAAGTCAACCAAGCTAGTACTTCGTTTGATAACTACGAGGTTTGCTACTTAATCAATTTTAGTGAATGTTTCCTCTGATGTACTATGATTTACAGTGGTTCCACCTACTGAACCAGATCTACCATTCTTGAGTAATACTTTTGCGGTTATGCTTTGGTGATTATATTATTACTGATAATTTTTTATATCAATTTTTATATATCTATGATTTTGGGGTAATATGCTGAATCCGAAAATTAAGTCTCAATCTTTACCCGCTACCAACTCTACATGCTTACTCTTTTACAATTTGAAAAACATTTTGAGTCGCATGTTTTTATATCCGCAAAGAGTTTATGTTCACAGATGTATAGTTGTTAACTGAATTTTGAATGGATGATTTTTTTTTTGAATTTATACATATTGATTTGAGCATTAGTAATCACTATACATAAGTTCAACATGATAATTGTAATTATCTGCGATATTGAACTGAATAATCTTAAGCTGAATACAATTTATGATTTTCACTATCCGCTATTAGACTAGTTTGTTATAGCAGACCTTGCATGAGATGGTGTCACCAAATGAATTGGCTGCAATTAACAAATGCCCACAGGAGCTCAATTATCCTTGCAGCCAGATAGTGAGATAAGATGCAGATAGGGAGAATGCTGATTCAACGGCCATGACCAGTGTACAGGTATTCAATAAAGTCTAAAGAAAATATTAATGGTTTTGAATGCTATTTTATAACATCGTACAAACTCTTGGATCTCGTGAGATAGGCTTGGATCTGAGATAGGAAGGAGGTTGAATCGATGATGAAATCGGTTTCAAAGGTAAGTACTAAAATTACATTTGAAAAATAGATGTTCTTTCTTGATCTTGTCCACATAACACGCACATAGTATCCTCCACAAGACCCCAAGCATGTATTTTATCCATGGTTTGTAGTCGACCCATAATCCCTATTTAGTGAGTAGATTCCATCGTAATTTCAGCACTACTGTCTTTTTAAGATCCATAAACAACCGCAGCCCTATACCTCCCTCTGCCTTTGGTCGACACAGCAAATTCAATGCTATTTTATGACATTTACCTCCCCAAAAAAAATTAGCACACGTGCTTTCAATTTTATGTAAAACAGAATTAGGTAGTTGATGTATTATTAACCAGTATCACACAATGGGAGTTATGGTACTCTGTATCGGCTGAGCTCTCCCTGCAGCAGATAGTAAAGTACCATCCCATCCCTCTGTTTTGTCATACACCTTAGCAACAAGAGGCACACAATCAGAGGAATGAACATAATCACTGGACAATGGGACACTAGGTATTTGATAGGAAGGAAGTCCTCTGTATTCCCCATAATCTGTAGTAATGTGGCCTTGTTTGAGACATCCTTGCTGAAGTCCATTTTAGATTTCATATGGTTGATGTGGAGACCGACAGTATTTTTTAAGTGGTTAAAACTGTCGTCCATTGCTTTTGTATTACCACTTGTTGCACTCAAGAAAATCATTACATCATCAGCATAAAGTAAATGTGTGGTAACCGGCTGCACATAGGAAGTAGGCTGAATGTAGTTGTAAGTGAGAGCATCTTCCATTTGCAATGTGAAATATTCCATGGTCAAGCAAAATAAATATGGGGATTAAGGATGCCTTTCTTTCAATCCTCTAGTAGAGGTAATGAAGCCACATGGAACACCATTAAATAGAATAGAAAATGTAGGGGTGCTGATACATTCATAAATCAAATTGACAAGGGATAGAGGAAAACCCATAATATATAGCATATAAAATATGAATTCTCTGTTAACCATGTCATATGCTTTCTACAAATCAATGTTGATACACATCTTTGGTTTACCTTTTTTCTTGAAATCCCAAACAAGTTCGTGAGCTAATAATATGTTTTCTCCAATGTTTCTATCTGGCACAAAGGCAGATTGATTCTCTGCAATAAGATAAGGCAAAAAGTGTTTAATTCTGCTATAAATAATTATGGAAATTATTTTGTAAAGAAAATTTACATAGGAAATTGGACGATAATCTGAAATGGTCCGTGGCTTTTCCCTTTTAGGTACAAGAGTTATAAAGTTATGATTTAGACCATATGGTAGTTTGCCCATCTAGAACACACTGGAAGTAGCATGGAGGAGCAATTTCTCAAGCTTGGTCTAATGAAGTTTATAAAACTTGGTGGAAAAGCCATCAGGACCATGGCTCTTGAAGTCATCAGTTGAGAAGACCGCATGTTTTATTTCAGAAGCAGTTACTGCTTTAGATAAGTATCTTCTTCCTTCGTCGTTAATAACTATTCGTGGTTAGACTGATGGATAATCTCCTCTAGTTTGGCCATTAAATAGCGTGGAGTAATAAGATAATGCCTATAAGCTGCTCCTGCTTGTGTGTATAGTTTCCACCAGAGTCCAACAATGCTTGTAAACTATTTCTGTGTTTTCTCATGGTCGTTTTAGCATAATTTTTTTAGAATTGGTGTCTTCACAATGCTCTAATTTCAGTTTATCCTTCAGCTGCAAGTGTATTTGTAGAAGCTTGTCATAGTGCAAACCATCCTATGGATCATTATCCAGTTGGAGAAATACCCTATTATCTTCATCTTCTAGCAGCTTTTCTGGATTTGTTTTTAATCTGACTTTGTTCCAAGCTTTAAGATTTTTCTTTATGGATTGTAAAACGTAAATTAATTTATGCATATATGTCCCTCAAGTGTTTACTTTGAGTCCATCTCGAATGCATGTTATATAACCTTCTAGTGAGTGCCAGTTGTTGACATATTTGAATGGCTTTCCTTTTGATTGATTCTGTTGGACAGATAGTAGCAATAAGATGGGTGTGTGATCACTAATCTCATCAGGTAATGCAATAGTAACTAAGTTAGGAAACTTAGTTAACGTTGCATAGTTCACAAGTACTTTATCTATACTTGTGGCCATTCCTCGATGCCTCCAAGTGTATTTGCACCCCTGTGAAACAGTTTCAATCAATCCACACTACATTATACAATTTTTGAAGTTTGTAAAGTCTAAAGAAAATATTAATGGTTTTGAATGCTATTTTATTACCTGGTTATGTTTTTGTGGTGAATATTGGTGCCAGTTTGGATGAGTAGGTTAGGTTGATTACAGTGTAGTGATAGAACGGTGAAGTAATCAGATTATAGGAATTTAGAAATTATAATGGTAAATTATATATTTGATAGTACATATTAAATTATTTATATTAAAAAAATCATAA
This sequence comes from Allium cepa, assembly GCA_030765085.1. Taxonomy (NCBI): domain Eukaryota; kingdom Viridiplantae; phylum Streptophyta; class Magnoliopsida; order Asparagales; family Amaryllidaceae; genus Allium; species Allium cepa. The sequence goes on along the minus strand of JASFAV010000025.1, from coordinate 643,256 downwards.
AGTAATCAAAACCGGAACCGAAACTGACCCAAAACTTTCAATATTCTGAAACAGAACAAAAATTTCAGATATGTCAAACTGAACGAAACTGAATCGAAAACCAAATTTCAAACTTTGTTTCAACCAAGTATTTAAAATAATTTATGATCCTTGGGATATTCTCCATCCCAAGCAGATCAAAGACCCTAAAGCCAAGAAAGTGAGTAAATGGGCTTTCCTCGTATTTATCATATTGTTTATATATGTCTGTAACATGAGGATATTTGTATTCATCAGCCCGAAGATTGGGATGACAAGGAGTACATTCCAGACCCTGAGGATAAGAAACCTGAGGTGATTAGTTGTTTCCAACTTTTATTTTAAGTTTGCTACTTTTTAAACACTTGTCATATAGTCTGATTTTGCTTCTCTCTTTAAAATATTTTTTTGAAATTTGATTTTTCTTTCAATTTTTGAAGGGTTATGATGATATTCCTAAGGAGATTCCTGACCGTGATGCCAAAAAGGTTTGTTTATTTTTATTTCTTATGTCTGTTCTTATATCATATGTCTGTTTTGATATCTGAATTTGATGTATGGATCATTGAAGCTGATCATTAAAGTCAGATTACATTTCTTCATCAATAAAGTCAGATTACATTTCTTCATCATCAAATTAAAAGATTATTCATATCATCATAGATTCTAACATTTCCATATTTTATCCTTTTCAAAAACTTCACTACTTACCATTATCCTCATCGAGATCAGATTAAATAGTCTGTACACTTTCGATTTTTCACTCACTCCAAACCACACAGCTAAAGCTTTTGTCTTCCAGCTTCGCTCTTCGAGCATCAAGAACAGGAATGTGTGCCACACACTTGAAGACTCAATAATGATCACTTGTGGCTCTTGCAAAACTCATTAGAATTCACTTGATTTGAATTCTCCCCCATGATCCGTGCATAGACACTCGATCATCGATCCTACTTCTTTTTCGACTTTGTGCTTATATACATAAATGCATCAGATGCTTTTGCCTTATCAACTAAGAAATTCATCCAAGCTTTTCTGCTAAAATCATCAATAAAACATATTAAGTGCCTTGTGTTATAGTTGGAGATCGGTGTGATCGGCCGCATAGGAATTACCATGTTGCTTCCCTTTCAAACAAGCTATGCATACAATGTTTGAGTTGGTAAGCGATAGTAGTCCTTTGACCATTTGCTTATGCTGTAGAGTTTTCAGTTCCCCGACCAAATCACAAGTGCCAAAGTTGAGTTATGTCTTATGTAGCTGTGTGAAAACATGCATCCTTCAAATATGAAAAATTTAGTTTCGTGAGCTTCAATTAAAGCACAAACATCCGTTTTGCACTCATCTCAGATCGAACTAGAACAGCGAGAATTTTCTCCTGTAATCGTAACAACCCGCTTTATGGCGCTCTAAAATTTTTGGCACCTAATGACAGTGATCAACCTCCAGTACCACCAAGATAGGTTGTAGTGGGTTATTTGAAGTTTTACTATTTAATCAAGTTAATTAACTATGGTCTAACGATAATATTTCACAGTAATCACAATATATAATATACAAAAGATATATAATCAGATTTTAATATATATATATATATAGCAATGCGGAAGCAACTGATAAAAGTAACAACTGTCAGAATACATCAACTTCATACATACGGAGTACTTAATATAACATCCGATAATACATGTTTCGGACATATAAATACATGTCTGTTATGTACTCAAAAATATACATCTAAGTGTTGTCATCATGCTCCAATCCAAAATAATGCGATCCCAAGCTATCCCCTAAAAGCTACCTCACTCAGCCTACTTAATTGATCGAGTTTCCGAGAGATTGTCATAAAATAAACAAAGATAAAATGCATGTTGGACTTTAAGTCTGGTGTGAGGGGAAATAATATCAAAATACTCTATATGAAATCCACATATACATAAGTGACTACAGTAAAGTCAAGGGTATATTACTAATGATGTACCTCAACCTGTTCTTTTCTTATAATCAACGAGTCAACACAGTTGACAAAATGTGACTGCTATCAATAGTACGCTACCAGTTTGTTATAAAATTTGCTAACTGAATATACAAACAAACAATACAATAAATTGGGGAATGACGTTCTTCAGTTTTTATACTTGACTAGGAGAATAGAACATAATATCGGTTATTAAACAATAGATCGAACACAAATGCACTATCCTAAACTATATTATTGACCCAACAATGTATAACTAAGTCTTGAACAACAAATAATTTTATCACTCTAGTGTCGGCTAGTGTATAAATTTGTTTTTAAATTTGCAGGAGAGCCGATGCATTCAGGGGTGATGGAGTGGTCTTCAGATGGTTCCTTTGCTGCGATCGCATTTGCAGCTGCAGCCATCTTTGCTGTTGCAGCCATCTTTGCTGTTGCAGCCATCTTTGGTTTCTGTATTAAACCTGGATGTTAATATTTATGCAGGCCGAGAAAGCTGCATTTGAGGAAATAGAGAAAAAGAAAGAGGAAGAGGTATTTACATGAGATAATCTTTTAAATATTTGTTAACAAATATGATTTATTTGCATATTCGATAATCTTTTTTGGTCGTCTGATTCAAAATCTTTTATTTAATCTCCGTTTTCTGTTGTGAAAAATAAAACAAACAGGAGAAGGATGCTGTTGCGGAAAGGAAGGGGTTGTGGGGGTATTATGCTCGCGTTTGGTTGTTTATAAGTGATTGAAGTATGGTTGAAGTGGGAAGGCAACAGCTCAGTGGTGAAATCAGAAGCTCGGTGGTTGAAGTATGGTTGAAGTACTACATTAGGATGTTGGGATGTTGTTAGAGTAGCAGTGAAATGGGTGAGTTTATCTGCAGAGCTTGAGGCTATGCTCATTGCACATCCCGATGTTGCTGGTGCTGCTGTTGTCTCGTAAGCACAATTTTCTTACTGCTGAATTCTGATTAACTTTTAAATGTGTATGTGCTTTGATCGGAATTTTATGCTTGTTAACTAAGCACTAAAAAAAACCTAAATAGTTATAAATAATTACTAATTGCAACAAGTGTTTAACATCAAATGATTGTGTATTTTGCAGCATGAAAGATGAATTGGCTGGAGAGCTCCCAGTGGCATTTGTTGTTAGATCAAATGGTTCTGATATTACAGAGGATGAGATTAAGAAGTATATTTCTAAACAGGTACGAATAACTTTCATGTCTGGGAAATTAACTTTGAAATATATTGAAATCGATTTATTTTTTATTGATTTTTCTTTTCTGTTTATTTCTTCGGGTGATTTTCTACAAGAGAATTCACAAGGTATTTTTTGTGGATTCGATCCCAAAAGCACCATCTGGGAAAATTTTAAGAAAGGAATTGAGAGCACTGTTAGCAAGAGGATACCCAAATGTTCAATAATCATGATGGTTTGGTTGTTGTCACTGTGTAGGAGAGGCAGTTTTGAGGAGCAAATTGAAGGCTAGTGGTGACCTGTCGTTCTGTTGCAAGCAGAAGTGGTTTCAGGTGGAAGTTGTAACTGCACGTGCACAGTGTGGTTTGTCTTGATGACAGCAGGGGATGGTCGGGTGAATGGATGGTCGACGGTAGTTGTTGAATGAAGTGCTGTATTATATGAGGTGACATTCGGAAGTAGTGTATGTTTTTGTGGGTATGATGAAGGTTGTTTGCAAGTGGAGTTACTGATGTTCAGGTGAATTGTTGTTGTTGCAGTAGTTTTGACAGTGTAATGTAGTGGAAATGTTTGATATTTGATGTGGAGCACTGTGGTGTTGATGTGGTTATGTTGAAGCAGGGGTGATTAAATGTAGTGAAGAGTGTTGCTGTAGAGAGAGGGACAGAGGATGATGGATGTTACAGCGATGCAGAGGGTACGGGGGCAGTTGCTAGAAGTTATGGGGTTTGTCGAAACGATGGTAAGGAGTTTGGTCGAATTGATGTCAGTGGGAAGAGGGGGTGAGGTTGGTTGGAGATGTACTGTGTGTATGGAGATGCTAGCAGTGAATACTTGGCGGAACAGAAGTACGAATTGGTTGAAGCAGTGGTAGGATGAACTACAGGGGAGAACTGTAGAAGTATGAAATGTACGTCAATAGTTGTCAGTTGGATGGTATGTGGTTTTGTATGTCAATAGTTTACTTTGTTATTTTTGTTTATGGATATTATTGAAACTTGGTTTATGGATGTCTTTTGTTTGTTAATATTGTCTTAATTAGTTTATGTAACTAATTAATAGTTATTAAAACCTGTTATATATACTAGTTGCTTGAATATGCTCAAAATATAGTGCTGGAATAGTCAAAAATAGAGTGGAATATTAAAGCTGTTATATAAATAGAAGACAGCGTTTTATTAATGCTGTCAATGAATAAACAACAGCGTTCAATTCGTGCTATAATTATCTTGAAATAGTCAATAACAGCGTTTATCACATGCTGTCGAAATAGTTGATGATTCAATCACAGCGTTTTTAACATGCTGTCGAAATTGTTGATGATTCAGAAACAACGTTTAGAAAACGCTGTTGTAAACAGTTAAAGTAGAATTTGAACATCTTCGACAACTAAATTATAAACGCTGTTGAAACATAATACAGCATGTCTGAAAACGCTGTAAAAAGATTATTGACAGCTCGTAATAAACGCTGTCACAGAGATGTTTCAACAGCGTTTATATAAAAGCTGTTGTAAGTTATCTATATACGACAGCATGTCGTTATACAGCGTTTGTAATAACGCTGTTGTATGATATTACAGCGTTTATCAAACGCTGTTAAAAGCCTTTTGTGGTGTAGTGTGGTATCCTCTGGTGGCTTCCCGATCAGGAGGGACTATGATATTGGATGGACTACTGGGACTATTATTGTGTTAAGGGGGAGATTGGGTAACTCCTTAACGCTATTTAAAAGTAAGTTTATTTTACAAATAGACACTGTTATAATAGCGAAATATACTACATGGTAAATAGTTTAACGGATCCTTAGGAGATGTAAATCCCGAGCATCTCTTGAGTTACTGCACTCATATTTATTTCTGTTAATTTAACTTACATAAGATCTTTTAGTTCTGACTCGAGTGTTTTGTCCTTTCAATTCCCTCGGGTCAGTCCGAGCGTTTCAGGATTTGAAGTTTTAGCTCTGGAGGACGAAGATGAAGATTTGTATTACTATTATCTACTATTATTCCACTACACTATTTAATTCCGCTGCATTGATATTTATTGGTATGTGAACTCTGATATTTATTGTATAAAGAAGAATCAATTGTTTTGTAAACAGAAATATGAACTGTATATTGATTGTTATATTTTATCCTTCCGATGTGAGATTCTGTTTTATTTTATTTCTTCTCTGTTTTTCTTATTTACCCCATAACAATCCGCCCTTCCGTATGGTTTAAATTGACATGTGTCGATTTGAAGCATGCGAAAAGGCGGGACGTTACACTCACCTTTGTAGGAATCTAAAAATAATAAACTTCTAATCAATAGCACCGCTCTATGTTTCCTTAGTCTCCTTCTTGATTGCTAGTTTTATTCCATAATTTTTCTTTTATTTTGATTTACTTTAATTTTCCTCCTTATTATATTAATGTATATACGTATGTATGTTTGTATTTTTAAAAGGTTTGAAAAAAAGATTTGAAAAAGAAGAGTTGAAAAAGAAAAGGATTAAAATAGTAAGAACTAAAAATGGAAGAGAAGACTAAGATTTGAAAAGAAAGAAGAAAGTTTGAAATAGAGGAAAATTTGAGAAGAAGAATATTTGAAGAGGAAGGAAAAATTAAAATGAGATAATAAGTAGATTTGAAAAAAAAGGAAGAAGATTAGAATGGAGGCTAGGATTTCATTTGCATCATATCTTATTTATAAGGTTAGAGTTAGGTTTAGGGCCAAAGAGATTTGAAAAGAGAGGCCGCTATTAATTAAAATAAATGAAATGATGTTTCAGAAAATGAAGTTGGTAAATGAACGAAAAAAAATAAAGTAAATATGAACAAACTTGGTATTGAAATATAGTAAATATGAACAGCCTTTTTAAAAGTAGCAGGTATTAATAATTGGTAAAAGAAAGAATTTAAAATATGAAAGTAGTTCATGTTTGCAAAATATAAAAGCTTCGGACAATGTAAATGGAATGGAGTAATGGAACAAATGGAGAAATAATGAAAAGAATGCGGCAATTATTAATTAGAAAGGGAATGAATGGACGAATTCTATAATGTAAACAAACTTTTAGAATTCAAATTTCAAAAATAATCGTTCACTTAATTAATTTTGTTAACCCTAAACATACCAAAATTAACATCTTTTAAAGATTTAATTAACGCACAATAAATGAAAATAAATTTTCTACACAAATCTGTGTCATAAACTAAAAGAATATACAGCATTAAGTAATTTTCATTTCTCCCTCTTTGTGATTAGATTGGGAATTAAACAAACATGTTAACATTTCGACTGAATGTTTTACAAAGAATGCATTAACATACATTCAAAAATATAATAGCATAAATAATGTAATATAAATAGGTGTATAATATATATATATATATATATATATATATATATATATGTACATCTTTATCGCCACTTATAGTTTACATTCACAAATAAATGTATGAAAATAATCCACATAAGGTGGCAGTGAATGTAAGAGTAAATTAGAAAGGTGAAGATAGAAAGGTAAGTTATGTTGCAATTAAGATCTAATAAAGTCTAATTGAAAAGGAAATAGTCAAGTGTAAATCTGTTTTGCCCCCATTATCATCTCCTATTAACATTTAATTTAATAACGTATGAAATTTCAAACATAAATAGTCTTTTTTTGGTGATCTAATTGGATCTAAAACATAAGTTTAAATTTAGGTATAAACATATATGTAGTAAACTAGCGTTAAATTTTGAAACATGAACTGAATTAATTGGAAATAAATCACCCAATTTATTTCAATATATGTTTACAATTAACGTCTTCCCACTTTTTAATTAAAAGATTCCAATCACACTAATTGTCATTGATTTCTAAGGTAAAACTGAATGAGACAATTCAATTCCTTTTCTAGTAATCTAACGTATTTTTGGAAATATGGTATACAAACCAAATGTTGTTAATTTCTTATTTCTGTAATAAATTTTTCAGCTACCAACATTTCAAATAAATAAACATATGATTTTTTTATTTAGTAAAAAAACATATATTATTCTTTTTTTACATTTATTATTACAATCGATTGGAATTTACATTCATACGGTTATTTCCAATTTAAGCTCTACAATTACATTCATATTTAGCTTTACCATTACAATAGATTGAAATAACATTAACAATTGTCAATTTCATTCAATCAACATCAACAATCACATTCATACTTTATTATCAAACAGCAAATATTATAATTACTTACCTATCATTGATTTTATAAAATTATAGACTATTACGTATTATTTCATCAATTAATATAGCTTTGAATTTATTTCCTAATTTACTATTTACAATCAATTATAACCTTACAATTGTTTCAATTAGTCGGGATTGCACTAAATTAGTTATTTATTAACTTGCATTAACATTATTACCTTTCATCCCCGTTATTAATTCATAAAAAAATTTCTTTCAGATTTAGTTACCAAAATCTTATTGAATTAACATATTTAAACATCGAAAAATACGAGTCGTTACATAAAGTTTCAAGTTATAAGTTAATATATAGTTTTAAATGTAAATTTAAGATTTTAACTTATAATTTTATATAGTTTTAAATATATAATTTAAATTGTTAAATTTTATTTTAATAAAATATTTAATATAGTTTAAGAGAATTATTTAAATTTAATTTAATATAGTTTAATATATATTTTTAAATTAAATTTAATATAATAAATATAGTTTTGATTTAAGTTAGTAAATATAAACTTTTATATTAATTTCAATAGATAAAAGATTTTTGTAAAGAATTTTTGAATTTTGTAAAAAGGGATTTTGTAAGGAATTTATAAAAAAGTTTTGTAAGTGATTTTATAATGGATTCTGTAAAAGAATTTACAAAGGGTTTTAAATGGTTTTATAAAGGAGTTGTAAAAGTTTTAAAGGATTTATAATGGGTTTTATAAAAGAACTTGTATAAAAGGGTTTGAAAGCATTTAAAGGAATTTGCGTAGAAGTTTATGAAAAGGGGAAGAGTTGTAAACTATTTTGGAATTTATAAATATCTTTATAATTGATTTTCAAAGCATATAAATAGTTTATAAATGGCTTAGAAGAGATTGATAAATTATTTTCAAAATTGATTGAAAGAAATCTTCCTTGGAATTTATTGTAACAACCCAGTATTTTATGATTATTTTAATTGTTTGTTTTAATTATTTAAATTGAAACTCCTAATTTAAAAACTTTATTATATTTATTAAAAAGAATAAATTTTTTTATTTTAAAAATAAATTTTAATTTTGTGTGAATTATAATTTCAAATCTGAATAAATTGTATATTTCCAGAAAATGTGGATTTTGGGTCAAATTGGTCAAATTTTGACTTTTAAATTTAAAACTTAAATATTTTAATATTTGAATTTTATCTTTCATTATGAAAATACATTTAATTTCAAGAATACCGCTTTTCGTTTCGTTGAAATCCGATTTGTATTGTAAAAGTTATGTTTTTTATAATATTGTATGTAAATTGATTTAGTTAATAAAATTGTCTATTTTAAATTATATAAATAATATTTTATTTGTCATATCATGTTCTAATATGTGTAATATGACATGTTAGGCATATATTTTATTTTTAAAACATTTTAAAGTGATGATATAATTTTTCCAAAGCTCATTGTATTTATTTTCAATTTTAAAACCTAGTTTCTATTTTTAAGCTATTTTCTTAATTTATTTATATTTATCTAAAATTTATTTATTTTTATTCATACATTTTTTTTTTATCATATTTACTTGAAATTTTCATTTGTTTTAAAATTCAAAAAGAATAAAGGAAATTGAAGAGTTTTAAACCTTTCACTTGCCTTTGTCTTTTCACCTTTTTGTCTTTTCATTTCAGTAGCCACATGCATTCAATTTTTGGCCGACCTTATCTTTTCTTCAGCTGATCATTTTTTTCCATTTTCACGCACAAGAAACTTCTCGTCTCATCAAAATTTCGGCCTCTACATCCGAAACAAAAATTTGGTAATGTTTTCACTTTTTTTTCTTATTTTCTTCTTGTTTTATGCATGGATCTTGCCTTGCTTTCACTTAGCTTGTTCGGCCTATAGCGTCCACCTTCACCACCACCTCCACCGCCATCATTCTCAGCTGCAAACACCTCCATTGCCTCTGTCCTACCAGGCCATGGCCATCCCAAAGTTGAAACTCCACAAAAATGCATGCACCACTTGAAAACAACCCAAGCCGAGCTCACCAATGCCATAACCGCCTCATACAAACCCTTGGCCGACATTTGCACCACCTTCTCTAGCACCTACCTAACCCATAGACCTCTGACACATCGGTACCTGACCTCACCAGGCCTGGCCATGCCTATGCATGCCATGGCCGTGACTTATGTTGCACCAAAATTTGCCTTTTGTTGCCTTGTGTTGTATTTTCATGCATATCCACTCCCATACCACTTCTACCTCTTCACTTCCCTTGCTAGGCCGACCATATACGACCCATAGCTGACCAACTACACCCCATGGCAGTACCTTATCACCCTGTAGGCAGAGCATTGTGATAGTGGAAGCAAGTGCAAGTGGTTTGGTTCTTCGTTGTGCATTATTTCTAGAGTTGTTCAATGTTATTTGGTGTTGAAATTCATGTACTTTATATTGTTTTGTTTGATATGTAACAAGACAACTATTTTGGCTTTCTACTCACTTGAATCCGTAGTTTTGCCTTCGTGCTTTCCGGGTCATTACTTCTGTGTCAGATTTTGTTATCTTCAGCTTGTAGAGGTGAGTATTTCTTACCAGACATTCCGTACTTATATAAGTAGTAAATTGACATCCTGTGAATCTGTAGTTCACATTATCATATTATACCTGATTGCGATATTATTTATATGATGATCACCCTATTTATTCACCTTTCATATCATCTGTTACTGTTATATGATGTTATTCTGTTTATTTATATCAGTTTATCACAGTGCAAGTTCCCTATAGAATAGAATCACTATGGATTGAAATGATACATACCCGAACGGACTTTAGAATAGGGAAAAATCATTATGGGCTGAAATGATAGGCCTGAACGATTTTTATTTATTTTTATTTACTTGGGATTGCTGGCTTGCAATGACAGAACCCAAGTTTCCTTTGTAAATTAAGGATTAAAATGATATAATATCTGTATAACTTTACCTAGGATAGAAAATGATATACAGACTCGTGGTTAGTATAAATCTTTCTAAAATGTTTGAAGTATTTTAGAAATGTAAATATTATAATATTTTGATTTAAACTTAATTAAAAATGATTTTTATAAGTATTATTGATTTTCTAAAAATTCATAAGTGAAATGAATTAATGCTAAAGTTAAAAATTTGAAATATAAGTTATTTTGGAAATTATGAGTTGGTTATAAATGGAATTTAAATTAAGTAGGAAATATGATAAATAGATTTAAAATTTGAATTCAAATGAATTTAAAATGATTTTATAAAGTGTTAATGATTTTTGAATAAGTTTAAGGTTAAATAAATGAATATTTAAGTTGAATTTTGAAATGTAACTTAGATTGGAAATTTGTGAATTTTGTTTAAAAATGAATTTTGAGTTAAGTAAATAAAATGAAAAATAAATTATATTTGGAAATTTAAACTTAAGTTTTTAGTATAAAAAAATAATTATAAAGAATTAAAATTTAATGCTTGAATTATATAAGTAAATTATTATTAAATTTTGACTTTTGAATGAAAATCTCACTTTATAAAATCATAAATATAAGGGTATTTAAATGATTGTTTTAAAAATGAAAATATATGATTTTATAAGGTTAAAATGGTTTAAAAAAAGTTTAATTATTTGTGAAATTATATTGAATATTTGGAATTTAATTAATTGCATTTTTTGAAATGTTATTAATGTAAAGGATATTACAGCATTTTGTAAATGTTGTAGTTGATATAAATAAACGAAATGGCTAGTATTGAACAAAGGCTATTACAGCATTTTCAAATACTTCAATTTCAAAATATTGTTTTAAACATTGGTCATTTTATAATATACCATTAAAATCTATTCAATTTATTTAGGAATAAATTAAATTCTTCCATTTAAAACCATTCAAAATCAATTCCTTATTTTTATTACTTACATATTAACTTCCAAATTTAAAACCCTTTCCCAAAGATTTTTCCATAAATTTGTTTTAAAACAATCAATTTCAGTTTCCGTAACACTTCTGAAATGCTTTTAACGTCTATAGGTTAAAACAGTTCAATTCTAAAAGACAGCACTCAAATGCTGTAATAGGTTATGTTCTTAAAAATTTTAGTTTTAAATTCCAAATATAACTTATTATTAGTTATTTTCTTAACTGAAATCTTACCTTTAACAAAAATCTAGAATTTCCCAAAATAAGTTATATTCCAAAATTTTATTAAAACATTTATTTATTTATTTAACATTTTTAACTCATTCAAATCATTATAAATCTTTATAAAAATCCTTTAAATCATTTAAACCAGAATATTATAAACTTCCATTTTTAAAAATAAATTAAAATATTTCAGAAAAATATTATATAAACCACGGGTCTGTATATAGTTTTCTAGCCTAGGTCAAGTGATACGGATATATATCATTTCAATCCGCAATTTACAAAAACCCCGGGTTCTATCATTTCAAACCCGCAATCCCAAGTTAAATATTTAAAATTAAACAATTAAATAAATGAATGAATAAATAATTATCGTATAGGCCTATCATTTCAGCCTATAACGATCTCAATTTACAGGGAACTTGCAGTGATGATTTAACAGTAAATAAGTATTAAATAATATAACTGCAACTATATTACAACAGATAAACAACTGATGAGGTGTCAATTTAAAATGGGGTTTAACATCATACGTCATATTACAGATAGATGACATTTAATAAATAATTTACAAATACACTTGCGATAATTCACATAAATATAGGTATGTTTGTCTGGTGAGAAATACTCACCTTAAACTGCAGATAATCAGATTCAAACGATTTTACCACTTGATAAAGGATCGTATAAATGGCACGATTAGGTTTCCGTGGATGCCACGCCTTGATTCAAATCTAAAATAAGATCCAAATACGCGACTTTTAAAATTACGGTCAAAGCAAAAGGAAGAGATTCAAGCTCAAATGAAAGTGATTCCGTAAATCAAATTTACCATACATTCTAAGTTTTGCCTAGAGCCAAAGCTCTGATACCAACTGTAACGACCCGATATTTTCAACCATTCGCATCGGCACATGTCGGACTTGAATTGTTCAAAATACCGCGTCGTAAATAAATTTTTGGCAAAACTCAGAATATGCAGTAAATAAATCACAGTATCACAGACACAGAATCAGAATACTCGCAGCGGAATTTAAAAATACTTAGTGGTTCATGAAGCCACTATAAATAGTCTCAACAAATACAAATTACAAAGTCTTCCATCCCAAATATAGTTTAAATCATCAAATAGAAAATCCAAAAATCCCAAAGTCTTGATTTCATAAATAAGATAACGAACAGAAAGAAGCCAGCAACTTGAAAGGATCTACAGAAGTCCTAGCTCCGAGATGATGACTGAACTGCAACTCAGGATGACCCGAGCGTAAAATAAAACATAAACATTCGAGTCAGGACATACATACTTATATAGTGTAAGCTAATTCAAGTGTACTGTAATATAGAGCAAGTAACTTAAAGGATGCTTGGGACCGCCCATCCTCTAAGGATCCGTTAAACTATTTACTATGTAGTATATTGCGCTATTATAATAGTGTCTATTTATAAAATAAACTTACTTTTAAATAGCGTTAAGGAGTGACCTAATATTCCCCTTAACACGTAATAGTCCCAGTAGTCCATCCAATATCATAGTCCCTCCTGATCGGGAAGCCACCAGAGGATACCACACGGGCTACGGGAGAAAACCAAACTCGTACAAGGCACGCTATGGTAGGTGACACGGCACAACTAGGCAATGCCAGGGTAGATATACCAATTGCTACTCGGACCGATGGAAACGCGTAGCCGCAGTTACCGCCCATCTCGAACAACACTTCCAAATCAAAGGTGCGCACCAAAACAATCACAAGAGTAATAGAATGGCATACGAAGAAGTGCGTTCGATCAGAGGTACTACCTCATTAAACCGAGAATCGCTCCTGTTTTAGCCACCTTATGCCAACTCACGGGAGTCGGGTCCACGTATTTACCTTAAAGGAACCGTCACCACCATCCTACTTCATTCTGGAATCTCCACCGCGTACACGGTTGGTAAAGTGGTTTTCGGTATCGACAGAGAGTATGCCAGATATCCGATCCCGGTCTCTTTAACAACCAAACGTTATTATAACCCGTGGTTACAACTTTTAAAAATGGTATTTATACTTTGAAATCAAAATAAATTTCAAATACCTTCAATTTCAAAATATTGTTTTAAACATTGGTCATTTTATAATATACCATTAAAATCTATTCAATTTATTTAGGAATAAATTAAATTCTTCCATTTAAAACCATTCAAAATCAATTCCTTATTTTTATTACTTACATATTAAATTCCAAATTTAAAACCCTTTCCCAAAGATTTTTCCATAAATTTGTTTTAAAACAATCAATTTCAGTTTCCGTAACACTTTTGAAATGCTACCTAACGTCTATAGGTTAAAATAGTTCAATTCTAAAAGACAGCACTTAAATGCTGTAATAGGTTATGTTCTTAAAAATTTTAGTTTTAAATTCCAAATATAACTTATTATTAATTATTTTCTTAACTGAAATCTTAACTTTAACAAAAATCCAGAATTTCCCAAAATAAGTTAAATTCCAAAATTTTATTAAAACATTTATTTATTTATTTAACATTTTTAACTCATTCAAATCATTATAAATCTTTATAAAAATCCTTTAAATCATTTAAACAGAATATTATAAACTTCCATTTTTAAAAATAAATTAAAATATTTCAGAAAAATATTATATAAACCAAGGGTCTGTATATAGTTTTCTAGCCTAGGTCAAGTGATACAGATATATATCATTTCAATCCGCAATTTACAAAAACCCCGGGTTCTATCATTTCAAACCCGCAATCCCAAGTTAAATATTTAAAATTAAACAATTAAATAAATAAATGAATAAATAATTATCGTATAGGCCTATCATTTCAGCCTATAACGATCTCAATTTACAGGGAACTTGCAGTGATGATTTAACAGTAAATAAGCATTAAATAATATAACTGCAACTATATTACAACAGATAAACAACTGATGAGGTGTCAATTTAAAATGGGGTTTAACATCATACATTATATTACAGACAGATGACATTTAATAAATAATTTACAAATACACTTGCGATAATTCACATAAATATAGGTATGTTTGTCTGGTGAGAAATACTCACCTTAAACTGCAGATAATCAGATTCAAACGATTTTACCACTTGATAAAGGATCGTACAAATGGCACGATTAGGTTTCCGCGGATGCCACGCCTTGATTCAAATCTAAAATAAGATCCAAATACCAAATACGAGACTTTTAAAATTACGGTCAAAGCAAAATTTTCGGAACAACTGGAACGAATAGAATAAAGGAAATTTTGGTTCAGCTTTTGCTCGACTGCCTCACCCCACATCCCGACCCCAACTTCATAGGCTTGGCAATACTATTTATTATTATTATACATTTTATTATTATTATTATTATTATTTCCACCGGCATACCCTAACTTATTTAGTTTTGAAAAATATGTATTTACACAAACTTGCGTCTCTGCCTAAACTATTCTTCAATGCAAACTCTCTCTGTTTCTTAATTACAACACGTCTCTGCCACTTCAATTTCAAAACATTGTCGAATTCAGAAACATTAAAATTTAAATTTTTAACCATTCTTAACTTTAAAAATCATATTCCTTCTTCAGAAAAATGTTCATTTGGATACCATTTATCTTATGATTAAAAAAAAATTATAAATAAAATATCCAAATTTACTATGAATCATTTGTAAGTCAGAATTTCCCAATTTTACTTAACTTGTATATATATTTTTCCAAATAACTTTACACTTAATCTAAAAATACCCACTTCCTAAAATAAAACTAAATTCTCATTTATTTACTTAACTTAACAATTTTATTTAAAACCCAATTTCAAATTTTCAAGTTAAGTCATAAATTGAAATTTCACCTTTCCATTTGAAAACAACATTTTCAATTATTTACTTACAAAACACATCTGTTCCATAAACTTTTTTTTTCCTTTTATAGTTAATATACACTAAATTTTATTCACAACTTTATTCATTTAGACATCAATTCAACTATGATTCAAGTTAAATAAAAGTTATTCCAAAATGTTCCATTTCAATCGTCTTTCATTTTATCAATTTAAAGTACATTATTTATTATACCAAACATATCCATTTTCGAAAATAACTTTTATTAAAATTTCTAGGTTAGATTTCAACTCCATATTAAATCAAATTTAATTATTATGTCATTTATCGTAAATAAAATCTTTAAATTCACTTTAAAACCAATTATTAACTTACAAAAATTTAACTTATAGAAAACAAAACACCTTTAAAATTTTAAAGCTTTAAGTCAAATTTTTAGTTAAATTACATAAATTTTATTTCAAAAATACTTAAAAAAATTTAGAAAAATATTATAATATATTAACCATGGGCTTGTTCGGGATATAAGCTTGGTTATGAAACTTAGAGGGACGTGACGTGGTGGAGAAGTAGCCGATCAAGGCAAAAGGGAAACAGAGAACAACAAGAAGAAGAAAGGGGAAAACAGAAAGAAGAAAAGAAAAAGACAAAGAAAAACCATTACCTGATTTGAAGCTCTGTACGCAAGAAGGAGATAATACAAGCTATAGGTGATGCAAAGGTATTTGGAATAGCTGGTATATATAAATGAGCTTCAGGTTTTAAAGTGGTCACAGCATGGGAAAATTTATAAAGTGGCAACATATCTTGATTGAGAAGCAATAAATTTCGTATTAAAACAAAGGAAGGCGGAGAGATTTATTTCCAGTTTCTTCATGTTTGAACGTTATACGAAAATTTAGATTAAATGCATGCGTTGATAAGAAGAGATTTAGATTTGGATTGGGCAAGAGATAAAAGATTGCTCCACCTTTTCTCAAATTAAAGGCTGCGTGATTTATACCAGTTATAATCTAAATTTAAAGCATGCGTTACTGCAAATGAAAATATTTTGATTGAGGAAGCAAAATCTGAGCTCTTGCGTGATTTATGGGAACAGTTATACGAAAATTTATTTATTGCAAAATAAAGGCAGTGGGAACAATAAGCAAGAGATAAGGTTTTCATGCTTAATGAAATAGAGGAGCGTGATCATAAAAGCAAATCTGATTCTCCTTCAGATGATATTCGCGTGATTTAGAGAAGATATATGGTATGTAGAAATTTTAAATGATAGGCAAGGTAAATTTGAATGCATGAGTAAATTTTTAGGCAAAAGATTTGATTGTAGATTGAAGAAACGACAAGGATAAGTTTTCTTCCAATTTTTTGCTAACAAAAAGGAAGGACGAACTTGATTTATTTCCCACTATACACAAATTTTGATTGTTAATTCGATTGAATTAAATGAACGGCAAGAATTTGGGCAAAGATTGTAGAATTTAAAGTTTTATACCAATACACGGTTATTTCTTAACAAAAATTTTATTGGTTTACATTCTCCATATTATATATATATACAAAATTCAAATTTTTATTTAAAAATTC
Organism: Allium cepa; assembly: GCA_030765085.1. NCBI lineage: Eukaryota > Viridiplantae > Streptophyta > Magnoliopsida > Asparagales > Amaryllidaceae > Allium > Allium cepa. The sequence continues at coordinate 626,274 of JASFAV010000025.1, read as the reverse complement.
CAAATGGAGTAGTCTTTTAACAAAGTTAAACAAATCAAAACTTAAATTTATATTTTTAGACCTTTGGAAAATGATTTAATTAATATATATATAAATTGGGAAGTAAATTTTACTGGAAAGAGAAAATAACGTAAGAGATATGAGTAAAGAGAAAAACGCATATGAAATAGGCAAGCAGATAGGAGAATGGATACTGCGCATGACTGAGATTTAGGAGAAAAATTGTGTTTTGAAAAATATAAGAAATAAATTTTGTTGAATGGAAAAAAAATCTATAAAATCAAATTTTTAAAGTAATGCGTTGAATTTAGAGGCAACATATTTGATTTGAATGCTAGAATATTCCTTCCCTCTAAAACACATGCCACTGATAAATTTACTCATTTACACTAAGGTCATATTTTTAAGAATGTGTACCATAGCCATAATATTTTATGCCCAAAATGTACCGAAATAACGGCTTAAAATTCTATACGTTTTCTTATATATATATATATATATATATATATATATATATATATATATATATATATATATATATATACGGTATTTATTCCCTAAATTTAGGCGTCCTTTTTAACGCGTAATTACCCAGTTCATTTATACACTAAAAAAAAATTTCGAAATTCTGACCATGCTGAAACTCGAACTCGTGACCTGTCGTGAATAGCCCAGATGTCATAACCACCTAAGCTATTAATGTTTTCTTAATTAAAACTTGATTTTGCTAGAAATTAAGTTATTTACCATCCTCGACAAAATCCCAAATTTCCAAATTAAAGTTAATTCTTAACCATGTCAAAATTTCAGAGATCTTATTATTTAATTAAAATTTTGGTCAATTGTTTTTTTATTTTTATTTTTAATCACTTTAAAATTTAGATTTTTATATAATAAACCCCAAAGTTTTTAAAATACAAGTGAAAAATACTTGTTAAAAGTTTGGGCTGTTACACGCTCCCCCACTCAGAACTTTTCGTCCTCGAAAAGGAAGAAGGTAGGGGAATAGAAACAACCTGAAATTAAACTAAATTGAAACTTAAATTAGAATCATTAATCTAAAAATAAAAAATTCAATTTTAAATTAATCATTGATTTCATCTATTTATACTTAAAATTTTAACATTTATTTATTTACATATTTACTTGTATAATATCCCTACACTTAAAAAAAATCATTCATTTTTTTTCCAAATTTTTCACAAGGTATTATAACATTCTAATTTAAAATGTTTAATTTTAGTCCAAATTTGAAATGGTAATTTAACTTAATTTTTAAAGTAAATTTACCATTTCCCAAAATAAACTAAATTCCCCATTTAGTTTCTTCTTTATTCCAAACTATAATTAAATTTATTTTTCTCAATATTTTTCTCATCTATGTCAAATATTTTTCTCAATATCTAAACCATATAAATTCAATTTAAATTAATTAATATTCAATAATTGATTTAATTCATTTGATTTTTACAGAAGGTAAATCAATCTTAACTATTTCCAAATTAATTATCTTATTATCCAATTATTTTCTAAAATCAGAAATTTGTATAGTCATTTATAATAATCATCTTTTATTCAACAAATTTAATTTTTCTTTATTCCAGATTATTATTAAATATATTCTACTTAATATATCTTATCGCACATATTAAGTAGATTATATTTAATATAACTATTCCAATATATTTCTAAATTTCCTTTAACACCATTTGATATTGTATATTATTCAATTATTATTTTATTTCTATTTACCTCTATTTGTCTTGTTGTAACTGAAACTTTAAGTGTATAACATTTATTATAACCACTCAAATTTTTATTTATAAAATCCTTTTATATTATACATTATCCAATTACATAGTTAATTTATGAATGATTTAGGTAAGTTATATTGGCATGCAATTATACACGTAAAATTTTCCAACTATATTATTCAAGTTTAAATGTTCATTCCAAATTTGACTTTATTTTATCATTAGAATCACCTTTTAACATAAATTTATGAATTAAATTTCCAATTAACTTAAAACCCTTTAGAGATAAATAAATACATACATATAGTATATGTCAAATCAAATTTAAATCATATATCTATATATATTATAAATTAAGTCATATTTAGAAATTCAAATCAATTAAATTTTTGAAGCAAAACTACAGCGTGGTCTCTTTACTTTGATACTCGAAAATGAATGTCGATGATGTTGTAGTCATCACCGAAATTATTTTCCAGCGACAAAGAGAAGAGCACTAATTTTTAAAACTTTTAAAATTCTTTGGAAACAAATTTATATTCGAAATTAATTTAAATAATAATATATCCTTTTAAGACTTTAAACACAAGGTTTGAAACTATCAGAAATTAAATTCTTAAATTCTTGTTTTAAATCCATTTCTGTTTCCAAATAAATTTATAACCATATTTTATAGTTCAATTATTTATATAAGACAAAACCAATGGTTTACAGAACCATAAATAAAATCAAACACTTTTATCTCTAAACAACTAGTTAAATTCTGAAAATTATACTTATATAAATAATATTAGTTTTTTCCAAATATAGGAATAAATTTTTCAAAACAAAGATAGAGATTCAAATTTGATGGATTCAAATCAAAGAGAATTTTGATTTAAAGATAAATTGGAATCAGAAGATCCGATGATTACATAACAGAACAAGGAACTAGATAAGTTTATATAAATCGCGGGCAACCTTAACCTGGTCAACCGTGACTTAAAGAATCAGATCGAATGTAGATTTACCATTCGATCCGAAGAGATAGAGTTCAGAATAACCAAAGATACTAGCATCTAAACCGAGGTTAAATATAAATCTCTGGTGAATCAATGCTAATTGTAAAGGAGTTTCACCCCTTTATTAGAATATTGGCGAGACCGCCAATTCACTATAAAGATCATCTGAAATGGAGTTATGGGATACTCCAGAATCGAAAGACAATGAACAGTGAGGGACACGAATGAACTTCGGAACCGCAGGGAACGTTCCAAAATTCAAAGGAAATCGAATCAAAAGGAAGAGATTCAAGCTCAAATGAAAGTGATTCTGTAAATCAAATTTAACATACATTCTAAGTTTTGCCTAGAGCCAAAGCTCTGATACCAACTGTAACGACCCGATATTTTCAACCATTCGCATCCGCACATGTCGGACTTGAATTGTTCAAAATACAGCGTCGTAAATAAATTTTTGGCAAAACTAAGAATATGCAGTAAATAAATCACAGTATCACAGACACAGAATCAGAATACTCGCAGCGGAATTTAAAAATACTTAGTGGTGCATGAAGCCACGATAAATAGTCTCAACAAATACAAATTACAAAGTCTTCCATCCCAAATATAGTTTAAATCATCAAATAGAAAATCCAAAAATCCCAAAGTCTTGATTTCATAAATAAGATAACGGACAGAAAGAAGCCAGCAACTTGAAAGGATCTACAGAAGTCCTAGCTCCGAGATGATGACTGAACTGCAACTCAGGCTGACCCGAGCGTAAAATAAAACATAAACACTCGAGTCAGGACATACATACTTATATAGTGTAAGCTAATTCAAGTGTACTGTAATATAGAGCAAGTAACTTAAAGGATGCTTGGGACGGCCCATCCTCTAAGGATCCGTTAAACTATTTACTATGTAGTATATTGCGCTATTATAATAGTGTCTATTTATAAAATAAACTTACTTTTAAATAGCGTTAAGGAGTGACCCAATATTCCCCTTAACACGTAATAGTCCCAGTAGTCCATCCAATATCATAGTCCCTCCTGATCGGGAAGCTACCAGAGGATACCACACGGGCTACGGGAGAAAACCAAACTCGTACAAGGCTCTCTATGGTAGGTGACACGGCACAACTAGGCAATGCCAGGGTAGATATACCAATTGCTACTCGAACCGATGGAAATGCGTAGCCGCAGTTACCGCCCACCTCGAACAACACTCCCAAATCAAAGGTGCGCACCAAAACAATCACAAGAGTAATAGAATGGCATACGAAGAAGTGCGTTCGATCAGAGGTGCTACCTCATTAAACCGAGAATCGCTCCTGTTTTAGTCATCTTATGCCAACTCACGGGAGTCGGGTCCACGTATTTACCTTAAAGGAACCGTCACCACCATCCTACTTCATTCTGGAATCTCCACCGCGTACACGGTTGGTAAAGTGGTTTTCGGTATCGACAGAGAGTATGCCAGATATCCGATCCCGGTCTCTTTAACAACCAAACGTTATTATAACCCGTGGTTACAACTTTTAAAAATGGTATTTATACTTTGAAATCAAAATAAATTTCAAATACCTTCAATTTCAAAATATTGTTTTAAACATTGGTCATTTTATAATATACCATTAAAATCTATTCAATTTATTTAGGAATAAATTAAATTCTTCCATTTAAAACCATTCAAAATCAATTCCTTATTTTTATTACTTACATATTAACTTCCAAATTTAAAACCCTTTCCCAAAGTTTTTCCATAAATTTGTTTTAAAACAATCAATTTCAGTTTCCGTAACACTTCTGAAATGCTACCTAACGTCTATAGATTAAAACAGTTCAATTCTAAAAGACAGCACTTAAATGCTGTAATAGGTTATGTTCTTAAAAAATTTAGTTTTAAATTCCAAATATAACTTATTATTAATTATTTTCTTAACTGAAATCTTACCTTTAACAAAAATCCAGAATTTCCCAAAATAAGTTATATTCCAAAATTTTATTAAAACATTTATTTATTTATTTAACATTTTTAACTCATTCAAATCATTATAAATCTTTATAAAAATCCTTTAAATCATTTAAACCAGAATATTATAAACTTCCATTTTTAAAAATAAATTAAAATATTTCAGAAAAATATTATATAAACCACGGGTCTGTATATAGTTTTCTAGCCTAGGTCAAGTGATACGGATATATATCATTTCAATCCGCAATTTACAAAAACCCTGGGTTCTATCATTTCAAACCCGCAATCCCAAGTTAAATATTTAAAATTAAACAATTAAATAAATAAATGAATAAATAATTATCGTATAGGCCTATCATTTCAGCCTATAACGATCTCAATTTACAGGGAACTTGCAGTGATGATTTAACAGTAAATAAGCATTAAATAATATAACTGCAACTATATTACAACAGATAAACAACTGATGAGGTGTCAATTTAAAATGGGGTTTAACATCATACGTTATATTACAGACAGATGACATTTAATAAATAATTTACAAATACACTTGCGATAATTCACATAAATATAGGTATGTTTGTCTGGTGAGAAATACTCACCTTAAACTGCAGATAATCAGATTCAAACGATTTTACCACTTGATAAAGGATCGTACAAATGGCACGACTAGGTTTCCGCGGATGCCACGCCTTGATTCAAATCTAAAATAAGATCCAAATACCAAATACGCGACTTTTAAAATTATGGTCAAAGCAAAATTTTCGAAACAACTGGAACGAATAGAATAAAAGAAATTTTGGTTCAGCTTTTGCTCGACTGCCTCACCCCACATCCCGACCCCAACTTCATAGGCTTGGCAATACTATTTATTATTTTTATACATTTTATTATTACTATTATTATTATTATTATTATTATTATTTCCACCGGCATACCCTAACTTATTTAGTTTTGAAAAATATGTATTTACACAAACTTGCGTCTCTGCCTAAACCATTCTTCAATGCAAACTCTCTCTGTTTCTTAATTACAACACGTCTCTGCCACTTCAATTTCAAAACATTGTCGAATTCAGAAACATTAAAATTTAAATTTTTAACCATTCTTAACTTTAAAAATCATATTCCTTCTTCAGAAAAATGTTCATTTGGATACCATTTATCTTATGATTAAAAAAAAATTATAAATAAAATATCCAAATTTACTATGAATCATTTGTAAGTCAGAATTTCCCAATTTTACTTAACTTGTATATATATTTTTCCAAATAACTTTACACTTAATCTAAAAATACCCACTTCCTAAAATAAAACTAAATTCTCATTTATTTACTTAACTTAACAATTTTATTTAAAATCCAATTTCAAATTTTCAAGTTAAGTCATAAATTGAAATTTCACCTTTCCATTTGAAAACAACATTTTCAATTATTTACTTACAAAACACATCTGTTCCATTAACTTTTTTTTCCTTTTATAGTTAATATACACTAAATTTTATTCACAACTTTATTCATTTAGACATCAATTCAACTATGATTCAAGTTAAATAAAAGTTATTCCAAAATGTTCCATTTCAATCGTCTTTCATTTTATCAATTTAAAGTACATTATTTATTATACCAAACATATCCATTTTCGAAAATAACTTTTATTAAAATTTCTAGGTTAGATTTCAACTCCATATTAAATCAAATTTAATTATTATGTCATTTATCGTAAATAAAATCTTTAAATTAACTTTAAAACCAATTATTAACTTACAAAAATTTAACTTATAGAAAACAAAACACCTTTAAAATTTTAAAGCCTTAAGTAAAATTTTTAGTTAAATTACATAAATTTTATTTCAAAAATACTTAAAAAAATTTTGAAAAATATTATAATATATTAACCATGGGCTTGTTCGGGATATAAACTCGGTTATGAAACTTAGAGGGACGTGACATGGTGGAGAAGTAGCCAATCAAGGCAAAAGGGAAACAGAGAACAACAAGAAGAAGAAAGGGGAAAACTGAAAGAAGAAAAGAAAAAGACAAAGAAAAACCATTACCTGATTTGAAGCTCTATACGCAAGAAGGAGATAATACAAGCTATAAGAGATGCAAAGGTATTTGGAATAGCTGGTATATATAAATGAGCTTTAGGTTTTAAAGTGGTCACAGCAGGGGAAAATTTATAAAGTGGCAACATATCTTGATTGAGAAGCAATAAATTTCGTATTAAAACAAAGGAAGGCAGAGAGATTTATTTCCAGTTTCTTCATGTTTGAACGTTATACGAAAATTTAGATTAAATGCATGCGTTGATAAGAAGAGATTTAGATTTGGATTGGGCAAGAGATAAAAGATTGCTCCACCTTTTCTCAAATTAAAGGCTGCGTGATTTATACCAGTTATAATCTAAATTTAAAGCATGTGTTACTGCAAATAAAAATATTTTGATTGAGGAAGCAAAATCTGAGCTCTTGCGTGATTTATGGGAACAGTTATACGAAAATTTATTTATTGCAAAATAAAGGCAGTGGGAACAATAAGCAAGAGATAAGGTTTTCGTGCTTAATGAAATAGAGGAGCGTGATCATAAAAGCAAATCTGATTCTCCTTCAGATGATATTCGCGTGATTTAGAGAAGATATATGGTATGTAGAAATTTTAAAAGATAGGCAAGGTAAATTTGAATGCATGAGTAAATTTTTAGGCAAAAGATTTGATTGTAGATTGAAGAAACGACAAGGATAAGTTTTCTTCCAATTTTGTGCTAAATAAAAGGACGGACGAACTTGATTTATTTCCCACTATACACAAATTTTGATTGTTAATTAGATTGAATTAAATGAACGGCAAGAATTTAGGCAAAGATTGTAGAATTTAAAGTTTTATACCAATACACAGTTATTTCTTAACAAAAATTTTATTGGTTTACATTCTCCATATTATATATATACAAAATTCAAATTTTTATTTAAAAATTCCAAATGGAGTAGTCTTTTAACAAAGTTAAACAAATCAAAACTTAAATTTATATTTTTAGACCTTTGGAAAATGATTTAATTAATATATATATAAATTGGGAAGTAAATTTTACTGGAAAGAGAAAATAACGTAAGAGATATGAGTAAAGAGAAAAACGCATATGAAATAGGCAAGCAGATAGGAGAATGGATACTGCGCATGACTGAGATTTAGGAGAAAAATTGTGTTTTGAAAAATAAAAGAAATAAATTTTGTTGAATGGAAAAAAAATCTATAAAATCAAATTTTTAAAGTAATGCGTTGAATTTAGAGGCAACATATTTGATTTGAATGCTAGAATATTCCTTCCCTCTAAAACACATGCCACTGATAAATTTACTCATTTACACTAAGGTCATATTTTTAAGAATGTGTACCATAGCCATAATATTTTATGCCCAAAATGTACCGAAATAACGGCTTAAAATTCTATACGTTTTCTTATATATATATATATATATATATACGGTATTTATTCCCTAAATTTAGGCGCCCTTTTTAACGCGTAATTACCCAGTTCATTTGTACACTAAAAAAAATTTCGAAATTCTGACCATGCTAAGACTCGAACTCGTGACCTGTCGTGAATAGCCCAGATGTCATAACCACCTAATCTATTAATGTTTTCTTAATTAAAACTTGATTTTGCTAGAAATTAAGTTATTTACCATCCTCGAAAAAATCCCAAATTTCCAAATTAAAGTTAATTCTTAACCATGTCAAAATTTCAGAGATCTTATTATTTAATTAAAATTTTGGTCAATTGTTTTTTTATTTTTATATTTAATCACTTTAAAATTTAGATTTTTATATAATAAACCCCAAAGTTTTTAAAATACAAGTGAAAAATACTTGTTAAAAATTTGGGCTGTTACACATTTGGTATCAGGGCTTTGGTTTTAGGCAAACCTTAGCCAGCGGAGCAAAAACTCATTAGAGATAGGATAGAAATACCCTAAAATGAGTGAAATCAATCTCAGAATCATTTCTTTATGAGAGAACGTACTTTCGAACTGTAAAATGATTTCCAAATGATTTTTAAAGTATTTTCAAAGATTATATTAGTATAAAAAATTTCTTATTTTGAAACCAAGATTTTCTAAACTTCATTCCTTTTGTATCCACCTTGTTAGAAATATCTTGGTTACGATTAGGACTCCTTGAATTTTGGAGCGCTCCCCCTTGTTCTGAAATCCAGTCTTGTCTTACCTATTTCATCCTTTTGATATAGGGCATTCCATAACTCCACTTTGGAATAACCTCTATAAAGATAGGTGATTCTGCAAATCTATGAATGAGTTGTAAAGGGGTGAAACTCCTTTACAATTGGCATTGATTCACCGGAGATTTCTATATCCTCGGTTTACGATGCTATCTTTCTCCTGCTCTACCCGGATCCAATCTTTGGCGATCGAATGTCGATTTTCCTTAGATTTTCGCATTGATAATATTCCTGAAGTCACGGTTGACCAGTTAAGGTCACCCGCGATTTATAAAGGCTTATCCATCACCTATTGGGTAATTAAATTATCTCATCTTCGTTCGAGCTTATCTTCGAATCAGAATTCTATTTGACTAGAGTTCCTCTAAATTTAAATCTCCGTTTGCTTAAAATCTAACCTTGAATCATTCTTTGGAAATTTGTGTTTGATTGTATTTTGAATTTGTGCATACATCGAAATTATTATTTTAATAAGGATGGCCCTATTTTATAAACAAAAGTGAAAAGTTTTCAATAAGGATTTTATATCTTTTGAAAATGGAAATTTGAAACTTCGAAATGTTTTGAAATTTTGAAAATTTATAAGAAATTTGATTTAAATAAAAATGATTTATAACAGAAGGGTGTTGAGTTTGAAGTTTGAAAAATATATAACAATATTAATATGATTTAAAGATATTTTCTGAATAAGAAACGTTTCCAATGTATTCGAATGAATTCCAATGATTTCGAAGAGATTTCGAAGAGATTTCGAGAAAATAAAGTCCAAAATCCACTTGTGTCGCTGGAAAATAAATTTTGGTGATGAATGCACTCATCGTGGATATTGATTTTCGAGTTTCTAAGTGGGGGAGAGGCCACTCTAGTAGCTTTGCTATGCGAGCGATTTTGTGAAACCAAATTTTGATTTCAGATTTTGAAGTATGGTTTGATATTCGAAAGATATATGTATATATATGTATGTATATATATATTTGAAATGATTTAAAGTAAACCGGTGTTTAGTCCTCAAGATTTAGATTTGTTTTGGTATAACCCTATCTTTTGGAATTGGTTTACTGATTTGTCGGTGATTTCCAACTCTTGGATTGAAATTATGATTTCTTCGACTATTTTGAAGGTTCGAGCACTTCCAAATCAATGTTAACTTTTCAAAGCTAAGTAATTTTGGAAGGTATAAGGTATTTGATGAAGAATATAAGTTTAGTTTGGTATGATTAAAGTATAAAGTAATATGATTTATATAAGTTTGAAACTATTTGTTGAGTGAAATAAATAAGACTATTTTGAATTATACTGGTAAGAAATATAGATTTGAAATATTTTGAATAAAGTATATATATTGAGTAATATTCTTTCCAATGGTAAATTGCATTTTTTCATATAGAAATAAATAGTTTAAAGGTTTTAAAAAGAGATGGTTTTAAACTTTGTAAACATTTTAGATATTTTAATGATTGAAATAGTTTGTAAATGATTTAATCTTTATTTTGATAAAGAATGTGAATTTGAAATGATAATTGATTTTGATAAATGAATATTTGAAGTTTATATTTGTATGAAAGGATATTTGGTTTACTTGTAATTTGAGTTTATTTAAAAATGATGGATTTATGAAATGAATATTTCAAAACTAGGTAATAATTAAGTAAAATTTGAGATATATGAAATTATAAAATTTAGCTTTGGAATATGGTATATTTAAGCTTTGAAATATATTAAAGATTGAATAGTTTATTTTATGGATCAAATCTTTATTTGAAATTTGATAATATTTGAAATGGTTTTATTGGAAAACTAAATTGAATTGAAACTGATGGTTTGAATTGAATTAAAATTGGAAATTTTAGATTTAGGTTTAATTGAATAAATTTGTGAAATGTAAAGAATTAAAGGAATGTTTTATGATTTCAAATGTATGATTTCGAAAGGTTATGATTTTCAAAGTGTAATGATTTTAAGTATTTTGGTTTCGAAAGATTTATAACTTTGAAAATATTGTGATTTCTGAAAGTGAATATAAGTTTGAAATGGAAATGAATTTGTTTGACATAAATTTTATTGATTTGGGAATTTGGATTATTTTCTAAATATATTGTTTTAAGAAACTTTGAAACTGAATGTATGTAATTAGGAAGAAATGATTTGGCGAAATCATATATGATTTTGAAACTGAATTGATATTGAAATGGTTTGAAATTGATGTAACAATCCCAAATTTTGACTATGTTTGAATTTATTATTAATTTAATTTTTGAATAAAAAATTGTGAAATTAATTCGTAAACTGATTTGAAATTTACCAAATTCAAATAAAATATGTTAAAAAGTCAATACAAAGTAATAGAACAAAAAGCAAAGAAATAAAAAAAATAAGTAAATTGAATATTTGATAGTTGAAGTTTTAAAATAAAAAAGGATCTAAACAAAATTCCTATTATACTTCTTCTTTGCAAATTTATAGACAGCAACTCTTTTCCTTTTTTTGATTCCCTTCTTTTTCCTTTGCAAATATGAACAAAAGTATGTGCACGCATGGACATTTTCACTCTCTGTACAAAACAAAGCAACAGAGCAACCCAAAAGCACATCACAGGAATGAGGAAACCTTCATTTTTTTTCATATGCCAATTCATTTGCAAAGAGGAGGGGTCACTTTTCCTCTTTTTTTTATTTTGCATGAAAATGAACACAACAACAATATGTAAGCACTTTCGGTTTTACTTCTATATTCTCTGCCACACACACGTGAGAGAGGAGCTTGCTTAGCCGTGAGTTCTATAATGAGAATAGGAGAATCTTCATGAGCTGTGGATCAGAAATGCATGTAAGAAAGTGCAGGCGTGAGTTTTATAATATACAAGAGCGTGTGTGTTCAAGTTAGTGTGTATATATTTGTGTAAGTGTGCATGCATGAACAAGTAGGGGTATGTGTGTGTGCAATGGCGTGAGTGAGTTTGAGGGTGTGCTGGAAAGTACAGCAGGGGAAGGCGGCCGATGATGCTCAGGTAGATGGTGGTCGCGCGGGAAGTGATGGAGTGCGGCCTTTGGATGTTTTCATGGTGACAGACATACAGGGCAGTGGAGGAATGCAGGGGAGAGGCCACTGTGTGGATTTAGCATGGAAAAGAGATTCAGGTGGCACATGAAAGTAAGCTTACTTGCATTATTTTTTCAGACTTACTGTCACTTGTTTTATGGATGTGACCAAGCATTGCCATCCCATTTTCATGTTAGCACACAAAATATCAGCTGTCAGCCCATAAAGCAAGGCTAAAGAAACTTTGACTAAAGTATTGCAAAACAAAAATCCGAGTATCTATATACATCTATGAATAAAAGAATAGAATAAGGTAAGTATGGAGACATATACCTTGGCATTAAATGCTAGCACAACAAGTATCATCAGCCACCCTACGAAGAAGATATCTTTGTCCTATTTTGTACAAACAGATAATAGCACAGCCTGTAAACTTTCTTTTTATATGCATCAATCCATTATCTCATTTCAGTTCGTTTCCCTAAAAGCTGAGGAAAAAAATCTAAAGTAATATCATTCAAACTAAAACAAAATTCAACAATACAATCAATTACAAACCAGAGAGTAAAGAGGAAGAGACTTCAACAAGTAAATCTCAAGCCTGTTTAATATAAATGATGAGCTCTCTTCATCTTCTCAAAAAAACTGTGAGTAACATTCTTTTTAAAACTCAAAGTATGAACTTGTTTTGAATGTAAATGTTTGCTTGCATGTATACGTATACATAAAAATGATGTATGAAGGTTTGAAAATAAAAACATCTACTCTGTTTAAACTAAATACTGTGAGTATTTCCCTCTCTGTTTGATGACATAGTAGTTTTGTGCTTCCATGTTAAATTCTGTAGCTTCATTTTATGATTAGATGAGTGCAGTGATCAATTACAAGTGAATTGGATGTGAATCTAGTTTCTGGTAAGGGTTTTAAATATGTATGAGAAGAGTTAAAGTGGAAAGAAGGGTTTGTAAATCTATATCTTACAATAAATGTAAAATAGTAGGATTTTTGAACTTCAAAAATCAATATCTCCCCATATGATTCAAAATGGTTTAAGTGACCTGAACGGAAATTGTTCGTGGTCATTGGTAGTTTTTTTAAAAAATAGCGTCATAGTGTTTCGTCGAGAATCGATGGAGAATTCATTGGAAAACCGGTAGTAGTTGAAAAGTGTATAAAACTTAGAAAAAGCATATCTCTCAAACTGCTTTGAATCGCTTGATGCCGTCAGCGCCGTTGAGTTCGTATGTCGATGTACTATTTTTAAGGATGTTTTGGCGAAAATCCGTGTCGATGATTTTCAATGTTCAAAACTAGGTTTTGATTTAGTTTCGAGTTCGTTGAGTTTTAGGGATATCGGAATATACGATGTTGATCGTGACGGAGAAAGCTTCGAGAGGTGAATTTTTGGTGAAGAGCGATGACATTTTGGGTCGCGGTTCCTGTAGCTACAGGGGGGAACGGCTTTCGCACGGAACTAGATGGGTGGGCTCGGCCGGTCCAGGGTGGTGTGGAAATCACCGTGCTCGAGACGAGTGGCCTGGTGGTGAAATCAGTTTGTTGATTAGTGGTTTGAATCGTTCGTGCATGTGCATGTTTTTGTGCGTGATAATGGCCATGGCCATACTGTGTTGGAGTTGAGAGAAGAAGAAACAAAGGGAAGGAGATAAGACTTCACTGATGGTTTGGGCTTCGGCCCATTGCTTTGGGTTGGGTCATTGAATAAAGTTGGGTAGTTTATGTTTACAAAGTTTGAAAAGAAAATATGACTCCAGGTTTTAGATTTTTAACAAAACAAATATGAACCAGGTTTTGGAAAGTTTTCTAAATATAAATGAAGGGTAAAGAAAATGTAAAACAAGATTTCGAACGAGTTCATCTTTTAGATATTTAAAGTTAAATGTTTTTTTATATAAATTGTTTTGGTATTTTGTAAATTAACTAACCAATGTTTTAAAATATAACGATGAGATATTAAATTTTAATTTATCAATGTTCTTGTGTAGAAATGATTTCAAGTATTTAAATTAAATAGATTCAATTGATGAAATAAAGTAATTGGTTGGGATAAATGGTTATCTCAAATAATGTTTTGATTACTAAGTAACTTAAAGGTTTTAAAGTAAATTATCTGTTAATGATGATTTATGAGATTTAGATGCTAAAATTACGTGATCAGTAAAGATAAGAATTTTCCTTGATTTATTAAAGTCTAAATTAAAGGATCATTATTGATTTTTAATGATGATTACTTAAGGTAACTAATTAAGTGATTAATTAAAGATTAAATGATTTGTTAATTGGCAATTAATGATTAATTAAATAATTTGTGATAATTAAATAAGTAATTAACTTTTATTTATTAAGGCAATTAAGTAAATTAATTTATTGATGATTACTGGATGTAATAAATTGAATGATGATTAGTAATTTGAGTCTAATTCTTCGTTATTAATCAAGGGATTAATTAAGTTGTTAATTTAGGATAAAATAATAAATGAGACAAATGAAGATTAATTAAAGATTGATTAAAATAAATAAATTCAATGATAAGGATTAATTGGTAATTAATGATTAAATGTTATGAGACGATTGCCTTATGGTAAGTAATTAAAGATTTAATTTCTTAAATAATTAATTAAGGGGTTAATTAATTTTGTAATAGGTTTAAAGGTTGGTTTGATTAATATGATTAATTAAGAATAATTTAATTAATTAAAGTATTTGATAAATTAATCTATATCAAATGATTTGTAATTAATTAATCAGAATTTGATAATTAATTCATAAGTAATTAATTTACTCAGAAATAAATTGAATTTATTAGGATTAAATAATTAATTAATCCTACTTATAAATGACTATTGGATGCTTGACCTTACTTATGAATGATTGTATTGTATGAGATACCGTGAATTGATTGTCCTATCTGATCTGTGATATTTTGTTCTGTGGATTGAGCTATGTATAGTTTATTCATTTATTTACATTTGCATATTATCTGTGAATTTGTGAATGGACGATAAGCGTTATAGTTTATATCGCTTATCAACTATATTTCTATGTTTTAATATGTGATGATGAAATGATGTTGCACCATTGTGTTAAAACCCCTGGACTACACCACACACACAAATATGGATTTCACGAGGAAATCGATTAAGTCACAGATTTTTGGAAATAATTTCTAAATAGACAAATTTGAATTTAAATGTTTTGGAAATAGATTGGGTTTAAAGTGAAAAGCTTTTGAAATGGAATTTCAAAGATGAAATTTATTTTTAACTTGATTGAGTTTTGGAATTTAAATATTTTGATTTAAATTTGAATTCAATATTTGAAATTGAATTATATGATCTGGAAACCAGGGACTAAAGATGTTATACCAGTTTTGTCAGGACCCGATTCTTCGTCTTCCGAAAATTCAACATCGATACTCACTTTATCGACTGCCGAGCAATCGAACGACGGAAAACCGAACACTGAGGGTTTAAGAAGAAGAAAAGAAAGAAAGAAGACAGAAGACGGTAGAAAATAGAGAGAAAAGAAAATAGAAAATAGAACGGAACAGAAAATAACAGAACAACAACAGAATCTCACAATTCGCAGCGGAACAACATATAATAATAAATGAATAATCTTTAAACAAAGAACCATATCAGTTATTACATTTTATACATTACATTACATTTCACCATATCATCAGAGTGTACAACAACAACAAACAGCGGAAAAGAAATACTATATACTAATAATACGCCATGCCATCCATCTTGCCTCCAGCAATTCCATAATATCCAGAATATCCTGATAAACCTAACTCTTGACTGCCCGTGTGGAAATTGGTGGGCACCCAGAGTTTAGAAAGGAAAACAATAAACTCCGAGTCAGTTATGTGACTGGTGTGAGAACTCAAAACAGTTTATTTATCTTTGAAAACAAAATAGAGGAATATTTTTAAAGTCAACTCGCAATGCTTTTAAAAATGAGACTACCATAAGGCCTCCCGCACACACACACAATGCAAACGCAGAATCGGAGGAGATTTCTCCTTATGATAGTCAAAGATGCTTGATACGTATTAAAAAGAACATTTGATATTATTATTAGTGTATAGTGTAAGAAAAATTCATTTCGAAAGTAGAATATAAATCTTAGCCAACATAGACATTTCGAACTATGCCTACTATAGCTACCATCTAAACAGTGGTGACCACCATAAGTAAATGGCAGGTTCTACAACTAATACCGTACAAGTTTCGTATTGGGAATTGGATTTCCAACGAATGATCGGGCCAAGGAACTTCCCATTGCCACATGAGAATGCCTCTGGATGGACATCCCCGAGAACCAAACTGGATCTCTACCAACACAAGGCCGGGTTACCCCTAACTGAGTAACAACTGACCGAATATGCCATCCCCCGGTCCTTTTGGACCTTTCACCGAGCGCTCGCAATCAATTCACACAATCATAAAGTGTTTTCAACATGAGTAAGTATCTGGGCTCCATACCATGATACCACCCTTTTCCAGAAGGAAATGCACATATCCTAAAGGGCGCTACCCCTCATAACCTTGCCGCATCTTTCCTGTTTTGACCATTCCCGAGGTGTGAGGCTCGACGAAGTCACATCCACAAAAACATACTTTATACAAAAGCCATGCTTTGGGTCAACAAATGATCATAGAAATGATCACCAAGATAGACGATCAAATAAATGATCCTATCACAAATAATCAACACAATGATCATTTCACAGCAACACTCAGCATGTCACATTACCAAATTGGGAATATATCGCTGATAACCTTCAACTACATAACCTCTGAGCTCGTACGTCTCAGAGAAGGGTGTTAAGCTAAAAGAATAAATTCTCCGCCACCAACAGAAATATATTTGAAAGAAATCTGCTTTATATCTCAATTTGTAACGTCAGACATACAATCCATACAAGTCTGTTCCGGGCTCGAACAAAACCGAAGGCACTTACAAAGAAGTCCTTGCAATCCGGATATCCACAATCCTGATCGGATTCACCATCACATATGGAGAACTCAATACCGGAGCAACTCGGTGCAGAGTCAATCGACAGGTCATCCTATCACTCTCGTAAATACCGGGTCTTCAACACCGATCTTCAAATGCAATTCATAACGACGTATCACATATTCGGAATGGGTTATACGACCCCATGGTCCTTTCCTGGTTAACCCGAATAGTGAGCGCTTATTCAAAAATAAGTGTGGCATTCAAATTCAAACAAATCACATCAATTACCCATTCAAAGGGAAATATTGATAGTCGGTTATTGAACTATCAATGGATATGCACACATCACCAGTTTCCAAATAATTTTCCAAATTATTTATTTTCCAAAATATCTTTACAAGATATATTATTTCAATATGTCAAAAATAAATCAATATTTATTTTTAAACGAATTCCAATTTCTTTTATAAATTCCATAGTGAATTTATAATCCAAAATATCTATGAATATTCGATTTCAATTATTCATTTCAATTTATCTTCAAAAAGATAAATTCTCAAATATTCCCTTTATATTGGAAAACATTTCCATACTTATTAAATAAGTAATTCTCAATCCATTTATTTTCAACACTTGGAAAATATTCAATATACTTAAATCGAGATTAAGTATATATTTCATTCTTTAAGGAAATCATTCTCTTAAACATATTTATTTGGGCCAAAACGAATGTTGCGTAAAACATCGTTACGACAACCCAAAATCACTAGTATAGGGATTCAAAATTAAAATAGATATATAAATCCCAATACTATACAAAACATTTCCTTTCGGAAATCATTTACTATAACAACAGTGTTATAGTCCACCATTTCCTTCTATTTCTCGAAAACGTCTATTTCAACAATAAATGTTGAAATCTATGGTTTCGAATCTTAACATATTTTAAAACATCGTTAGATTGTTTTAATTCTATTTAAAACATCAAATCTAAACATTTTCTTTAACATATTATTCACTATTCAAAAACGTGAATATACTATGTTAACCAATTTCATCCTTTCTATACATTTTATTTTAAAGGATTATTCACTGTCTAAAAACGTGAATATAACTCCATAAATAAGTTATAACAATTTTCTTATCAAAATAAGTCGTTTGCGGATTTATAAAACAACGTTTATAAATTCCATTTCTATTTATTCTATAAAAACTTCCCTTTTATAAATTTCCTTTATTAACCTATTCAATTTCATATCTAAATGGTATACTAAAAATTCATATTATAAGTCAAATACTTATAATTTATTTGTTTGCAAAAATCGTTCCTTTGAACTTCATAATTATAAATCCTGTAACTTATAGGATTCAATGATTTATCCAAAACCATTCTTTTAATGACTTTATAAATTTTATAAAACTACTGCTTATAAAATTCCATTTATAACTTCACCGTTTATAATTCTATAAATTCCATTCACTTATGCAATCTATTTTCACTTCATTCAAACACTTATAAAAACTCGTTTTATAATGTCAATATTTCAATTTATAAATATCCATTTATAAATCTCTTAAATAAATCAATTTATATTATTCTTTTAAAACGTCTTTAAACTCCTTTAAAAACTTCATCATTTTGATTTATAAAATAATCAAATTTTATAAATCCTATATTTAAACTTTTTACAATAAATTCAGAAATTTCAATTTAAACTATTTTATAAAATCATTAATCCATATTTCTCAAAAATCAACTTTTAACTATATTTCTCAAAAATCATAATTTTTATAACATTAAAAATTATAACGTTTATTTATTTAAAATGGATCAATTCCAAAAATATAGTATACTTCAAAAATCACTTTAAAAATCCTTTTTAAAATTCCAAAACTTGGTCCAATGATGCTACACACCAAATGGTCAATCACGACTACAACGACATCATATATCGTATATGATAATCCATCAAATATCAAAATATCTGAAATCAAATAAAAACTGTTGAGGAATCCAGTTGGATCCCTCCAACCTGTTTTCCTGCATCCACAAACATTAGCATAATACCAATTCCGCTCCAGTACGGAATTATCGCGGTATATGAGATTTAAAATATTATCCGCTTAATAGACGGCGCAATAGGGTCTCATCCGCTATACAAATGCGGGAAATCAATAACTCCAATATATACATATGCCAATATATATATATTGCTATTATATATAATACCAATTTCACTGTTTATGAAATATTCGCGGTATATGTTTTTAATAAATAACATCCGCTTACTAACGGCGCATAATGTCTATTTTAACAATCAATAGATAACAATCATCATTCAAACGTACATTCAAATATTTTAAATCTAACTATTTAAAATAAAATCGAAACCGATTCGATTGAGTGAGAAGTTCTCACCTTGATTTCAATTTCGTTTTAGCGATTTATTTCGAATAAAATTAAACGGACGTTTAATTTTACCCGAAATTCTCACTAACTCCAAACGACTCCAATCCAATTGCATCGCATAGTGCTCGACGATACGATTCCAACGCAACTGGTTTCGCGCGTTTTCGACCTCGTATGAAAAAGTTATGAATTTTATAAGTTTACACAATTTAAACTAATATTTACAACATAAATTTAAAATTTATATAACCTACAACTATCATAGCCGTTCGATCCACATCCCCCTTCATCACAGCCGCACCCTCCTTCTCCCTCTCCCTTACGTTATCACGTTCCAGAAAATGAACCCATAGCACGAAAATTAGGTTTAATTTATGCAACCTCCACACTTGATGATACTTCGATCAGGGAACGCCAATGGAAGCGCCTCCATCCCCTCCATGCTCGGCCTCAAAGGCTCTAAGCTCGGCCACCATATGTACATCAATTTGCATGCGCAACTTGCTAGTGTCGGCCTCACTTTCCTCCCCCTACGTTGCTCCAAAACCCATCATCACCATATAGATCTAACGAGCTCAAGACGCTTAACAACTTTCATGTTAAACACTTCTTCTAATTATCTACAGATTTAGAGAAATTGAGGGGAGAAAATTGGAGTTTTCTGGCCATAGATTGAAGAGATGGCGGCTAGGGTTAGGGTTTAGAGTTTGTTTATTTTTTTTTTAATTTATGAAGGGAGGTGGTCTATTTATAGAGAATTTTTCAATCACTATTCATCCGGGAAATTCCGAACTCTGATTCACGCGCCGTAACCAACGTTTCTAGGGTTTACCCCGCGTTCCGGACACAATGGAATAGGTTTCGGAAGCTAATTCGATCATCTGTGCGAGATATGGCAACAAACGATCGATTTAAATTAAATCGATTTAAACGATTTTCTAGGCGTTTTAATTTGTATCGGAGAAACGGTAAATCCAATTGACACGAAATTTGAAACCTTACAATAATATCAAATTACGGATCCGATGAAACTGGTTTCGTCGAAATCCGAGACTTTTTGAAAAATGGTTATTTTAACTCGCCAAATTAATATTAAAAATAATTCGATGCGTTTCGAGCTGCCACGATCAAACGGTAACTCCGATTGCTACGAAAATTGAAATCCGGTAATAACTAACTATTACGGATCCAATGGAACTGGTTTCGTTCAATTATGAGACTTTTCAAAAATTGACTATTTTCACTAGTCGATTTAAATATTAAAATATTCAATTTTCACAAATTAACTTTTAATTCGATTTTAAAAGTTCTAAATTATCATTCTAACTTCAATATGATAAAATAAAATTTTACAAATCATTTTCAATCATATTTAACTCAATTTTCAATTATTTCCATAATTTAACATATTAAATTATCGATTTAATTATCCAATTAAATCTAATTATTCGAATAAAAATTTATTCGACTAATAAATTCACTTCTTAATATTTAAAATTAATTAAATATTCAAATTTTAATTACAAAAAATCCTGGGTCGTTACAAGTTTATATGGGTTAAACTATTTTAAAGGTATTGATTTGGGAATTTGAATTTAAATTCAAAGGCTTTAACTCGTGTAAATAAAATTAGATCTTTTTGAAATGAAACTATTGTTTACATATAATAAAAGCTTTCATATAGGAAGTGAACTTCCAAATTGTGTTAAAAAGGATTTCAAGTTAAAAATGGAAATGATTTCCTAAGTTATGGAAACTATTGAAAGCTATAAGATAAATCTTAATTTAAAGATTTAAATGAATTAATCCAATTGAGATGAAATTGTTTGAAATCCGGGAATGAATCTTTGTGAAACTAGGTGAACTTTATGAGGTAAATCTTTTGTTTAAAATATTTGAAATGATAATTGGTTTAAACCATTTGAAAAAAAGTTTTGAATTATTTAGTTGTGACTTAATTGAAATCCTATATCCATATGTTTTGAATGTTTGAATTTATAATTAATTTAATTTCTGAACAAAAAATTATGAAATTAATTCGTAAACTGATTTGAAATTTTCCAAATTCAAATAAAATATGTTAAAAAGTCAATACAAAGTAATAGAACAAAAGGCAAAGAAATAAAAAAAAAATAAGTAAATTGAATATTTGATAGTTTAAGTTTTAAAATAAAAGAGGATCTAAACAAAATTCCTATTATACTTCTTCTTTGCAAATTTATAGACAGCAACTCTTTTCCTTTTTTGATTCCCTTCTTTTTCCTTTGCAAATATGAACAAAAGTATGTGCACGCATGGACATTTTCACTCTCTGTACAAAACAAAGCAACAGAGCAACCCAAAAGCACATCACAGGAATGAGGAAACCTTCATTTTTTTTCATATGCCATTTCATTTGCAAAGAGGGGGGGGGTCACTTTTCCACTTTTTTTTATTTTGCATGAAAATGAACACAGCAACAATATGTAAGCACTTTCAGTTTTACTTCTATATTCTCTGCCACACACACGTGAGAGAGGAGCTTGCTTAGCCATGAGTTCTATAATGAGAATAGGAGAATCTGCATGAGCTGTGGATCAGAAATGCATGTAAGAAAGTGCAGGCGTGAGTTTTATAATATACAAGAGCGTGTGTGTTCAAGTTAGTGTGTATATATTTGTGTAAGTGTGCATGCATGAACAAGTAGGGGTATGTGTGTGTGCAATGGCGTGAGTGAGTTTGAGGGTGTGCTGGAAAGTACAGCAGGGGAAGGCGGCCGATGATGCTCAGGTAGGTGGTGGTCGCGTGGGAAGTGATGGAGTGCGGCCTTTGATTTGGGAGTTATCGAACTTATATAAATGGATTTGTTTAAGTATGAAATTTATTTGTATAAGTATGAAGCGATTTGAAACTGTTGATTTGAAAGGCACTCAATTTGTAAAGAGAAATCCTATATAATCGAAGTCTATATAAGTGTGACTTGATATACTATTTATTTTAGAAAGTATTCGATTTGAAAATGAAATATTATATATAATGGACTTTATATAAGTATGATATTTGAAAGTGATTTTGAAAGGTACAACATGATACATATTTTCAAAGTAAAGATATGGAAAGTGCATTCTGCTTGATATCCCCTTTGTGGCCACATTGTCGATTCATTCTATCGATATTATTCTCTCTCTAATTTGGGTTTTCCGGATATGATACTCGAGTGTCCATCAATTTCCATGGAGATCTCCATGGTTTTTCTTTTAAGCGCGACTGCATAGCGTAATTCACTGGGGCTGCGAGAGCCTAAGGGTATGGATGTTTCCTGGGGGATCCAGGCGTAACCATTGTGTATCTGTGATCTATTAGGTCGCTTGGAGCGTAATCCATAGGGGCTGCGAGAGCCTAATGGTACGGATGTTTCCTAGGGGATCCAGACGTTACCATTGTGTATTTGCGGTACTGCCAGTCTTCATAGTGTAATCACTGGGTTGTGGTAGTCAGCGTACGGGTACGGATGTTTCCTAAGGGATTCATGCGTAACCATTGTGTATCCGCGATCCATGATCGACATGTTTGGTTTGGTTGATTTGTTTGGATTGTACGTTCCACATCTGTTGTTTTTAAAAGGTTTTCCAATATTTTCACTGGGTGTTGAAACAAGTCTATTAAGTACCTGAAGAATTCTAGTTGTGCGCCTGATCAATGCAAGGCCAGAGTCTACAGGAACGAAAGTAAACTTGTTAAGACATCGAGTTATAAAAGTATTTTTTATAAAGTATTATAAAGGATATTTTGATCATTTATTTTTTCTAAATAATATAAAATGTTTTCAATTTTTTTTTGCTTCAAATTATCAAATTTGAATCAAATGACTATTTATCATATTATAAAATGTTTAAAATGTTGTAAATATAAAATTTTAAATTGAAATGTATATGGTTTTAAAATAATGGTCCATCCTTGTCTTTCAACCTACTTTCCCTTCTAACTATTTCTACCTTCTTCCTCTTCGAGGGTCCTTTCCACATTATGGTAAGAGTTGGTTCTTTGGCTTATTGTTTGGATTTGCCGAGAAGCTTTTTGGAGTACATGATGTCACGATCCAAACTCGATGTCCGACAAACAACATCAAATTCGTATCGCCGGAGCTTGCAACACCCATTAGATGATAAATAATACAGCGGAAATAAAAGATTATATCACTGATACAACATGAATACAATATCTGATACATCAATTTGATACAATGATAATCATCAACATTAGAGAATATACAACACAGAATACAGTGGAACACGATACAATATGAGATAAATCTTCATAGCATCCAATACTGCTCTGATCCAAAAGCTCCAAAGCTGGAACTCCAAAACTTCAAGCTCGACTCACCATCACCGTTGCATAAAGATAAGCAAGGTCAGTCGTCCACGGACTGAACTAGCTCCAGATAAACTATAAACCTGACTATTTGAAGAAGAAAAAACTCTAGACTGCCCGTGTGGAAAATTGTGGGCACCCAGAGTTTAGGAAAGGAATAATAAACTCCGAGTTAGTCATGGGACTGGTGTAAGAAAACGAAAACATTTGGTCTTTTAAACAACCAAAAGAATTTAAATTTGAAATCCGCAATGCTTTTGGAAAATGAAATTACCATAAGGCCTCCCGCCACACACACCATGCAAACGCAGAATTGGAGGAGATTTCTCCTTATGATAGTCAAACATGCTTGATACGCGAAAGCCATTTTGATATTTTTATTATTAGTGCATAATGGAAAACATTTCGAAAGTATAATATCAATCTTAGCCAGCATAGACATTTCGAACTATGCCTAGTATAGCTACCATCCAAACAGTGGGGCACCACCATAAGTAGATGGCAGGTTATACAACTAAAATCGTACAAGACGCGTATTGGATGATTGGATTTTCCAATAAATGGTCAGGCCAAGGAACTTCCTATTGCCACATGGGAACGCCTCTGGCGGGACGCCCCGAGAACCTACCTGGCTCTCTGCCAACACAAGGCCGGTTTCCTCCCTGCTCGGGAGTAATACCTACAGATATGCCACCCACATTCCTTTGGGACCTTTATACGAGGTACCTCTACACCAACAACATCACACAGTAATAAATATACTACAGTGCCAAATGAGTAAGTATTTGGGCTCCATACCATGATACTACCCTTTTCCAGAAGGAATGGTCACACCCTAGGGGAGCTACACCTGAAAGCTTGCCGCATCTTTCCTGTTTCGACCATTACTGGTTTGTGAGGCTCGATGAGGTTTTGTCCACAAAGCTACAATTTACACGAAAGCCATGCTTTGATCACAAATGATCAACCAATGATCAACACATACCAGCACTTAGCATTCCACACTACCAAATTGGGAGTATATCGCTGATAACTTTCAACTACATAACCTCTGAGCTCGTACGTCTCAGAGAAGGGTGTTAAGCTAAGAGAATAAATTCTCCGCCACCAATAGATATGTATTTGAAAGAAATCTTCTTTATATCTCAAAGTGTAATGTCAGACATACAACCATACAAGTCTGTCCTGGGTTCGAACAGAACCGAAGGCACTTCTGAAGAAGCCCTAGCAAATCCGGGTATTCACAATCCCGATCGAACTTCCCATCACTTAGGAAATCTCTATACCGTAGCTACTCAGTGCGGAGACAATTGATAGGTCATTCTATCGTTCTCGCAAATACCCGGTCTTCACCACCGGTCTACAATGCTGCCCATAACGATGTATCATTATTCGTAATGGATTATATGACACAAAGTTCTCTCCTGGCTAAACCGAATAATGAGCGCAATATTTAAAAACATATGGATATGGAATTTCAATTAAGTCACAACTTTAAAATTCAAAACCATATCAAATGGTCTAAACCAATTACCATTTCAAATCTTTAAACAAAAAGATTTGTTTCACAAAGTTCACCCAGTTTCACAAAGATCCAATCACCGATTTCAAAACAATTTCCGTTTCAATTGGATTAATTTATTTAAATCTTTAAACCAAAGATTTAGCTTATAGCTTTCAAAACTCATTTCCAAAGATTCACCCATAATTTGGAAAACTATTTTAATTCAAACTTGAACTCTCTTTAATCCAAATTCGGAATTCATTTCTTATATGAAAGCTTTTATTTTTTGAAAACAACCAGTTTTATTTCGAAGAAACCCGGTATCATTGATACAAGTTAAAAACTTTGGGTCAATTCAATTTCCCAAAACAACACTTTAAAAATGGGTTAAAACCCATATAAACTTGTATAACATTTTTTAAAATCGTGAATACCAAATATAAAATTCAATTTCAGATATTGAATTCCAATCTAAATCAAATTATTCAAATCTCAAATCTTTATTAAGTTATTCAAAATAACTTACATGTTAAAAACATCTTTTCAAAAGCGTTTCACTTTAAACCCAATCTGTTTTCAACCCATTCGAATTTAATATTTAATTTAAACAATTTTTTAAAATCTGTAACTTAACCGATTTCCACGTGCAATCCATATTTGTGTGTGTATAAGTGTAGTCCAGGGGTTTTACACAATAGTGCACAACATCAATCATCACAGATATATCAATATCGATAAGCGGTATAATCCATAACGCTCATCTATATTCACAGATTCACAGATTCACAGATTCACAAATAAAGTAAATTTACCGATCACAAAGATTTATCATTACAATTCGATGTGGGTTTCGGATAACCAACTGGAATCCGACTCCCTGTCGCATCGAAGTTTGAATGACGTTTTACGGGAAAAGGGGTTTTCACATATAAATATAGAAACAAATCACAAATCACAGTTCAGCATAAGGAAATTCACATCACATAGTATCACAGTCATAACAGAAAATATCAATCCAGTACACAACATTTGATGATAGTCAATCATCTTCAATTTAAGGTGAATGTGATTTAAAAAAAGAATTAACCACGTAACTATTTTTATTGATTTATTTAAATCAAGGATTAACTATTCTTAATGATAAATAAATTAGATTTTTAATTTAATATTCCTTAGTCAATTATCTTAATTAACTACTAATTATAAATTTATCAACTTTAATCATCTAGTTTACAATTCTTAATTACAAATAAATTAAATACATAATTGTTAATTAACCAAATCTGTAATTACAACTAGAAATTTATCATTCTTAATTAATTTCAAACAATTAATTAATAGTAATTATTTATCTTAATTAACATGTAAAAATCTTTCTTACACTTTGAAAATCAATTATAAAAAGCTTTAATGTTAATTAGCCAAAATCCTCATCTTTAGGTTAACCATTCAATTAAAATATTAATTAAAATTAAAATGATGTTAAGTATTTACTTAAGTGATTTAAAAACTTAGAATAGTTTCTTAGCTTAAATTAGTCAAATATTAATTACTTGATTAGTGCTAAACAATATTTACTTTAAATTTAATTAGGCCAAATCCTTTCAAAATAGAACCCGGGCTTTACCCAGATTTTACTCGAGTTGAACTCGAGTTTCTTCCATCCTCCCCCGAGTCATCTTCCTTTCTCTCGCGTACACTTCTTTTTTTTTCTACCAGTAAGTTAATTTAAATTTTAAACGAAATTATCAGGTAAGTAGGCTCTCATGCTCGCGTACAAACCCGAAGCGATCACCCTTTCTTCTCGAGTCCTCTCCCTTCACGTTCGTTCTTCTTCTTCCCCTTTTTTTTCAATGAGTTAAATTTTAAGTTTTAAATAATGACAACAAGCAACAGGCTCACGCACTCGAGTACAAATCCAAAGATTTCTTCGAGCTATCGTCATGTTTTTCACGAGCGCGACATCGTGTTCCTCATCTTCTTCCCCAAACTAAAAACTCACATTAAATCCAGACGCACACGTACGAGTGTGCACGTGCACAATTCAACGGAGAGATTTCGATCACCATCGCCGCTGTCAACAAGTCGCTGCGGACCTCCTCCATCAATTCCGACCCCCCAGTTTCTTCCCTGAGCTTGAAATCAAAATCAAGCTCAAACTCACCCAATTTGGAAAAAGCTTAGCCACCAGAAAATGCTTCGAACAGCCAACCATGATCACCAGATACCACAGCCTCGCGGCCATAGCTTTGTCGTCCATCTATTCACCTTCTCCCCACATGCAATCGAACTCGAATCACTCACGACAGAGAAATCGTTCGAGAACTATGATGAACCCCATCGGTAAAGAAAACCCTAGTTTCACTTCGTTCACTCGACTCTTACAATAGAAAATTCATATAACAATTTTCTCAACTTCATTGATGGCAAATCCAACTTCGAGCAAAATTTCAACACCCAACATTTGATGGATCACCCGGAATTGATTAAAAAGTATATTCAGTTCAACTAGGAACTGTACTTAAAACACTTAACTAAAAGTCACTATTTTTGTTTCAAAAATCTTGTTTTTGAATGTTCATTCAAGTTATAAAATGAAATCAACAAATTAAAATGTTCGATTTTATCATAAAATTTCTTTTTACAGTAAAAGTGAATGTGCAGAGTCTATGTTATACTGTCAAGCGTCAAGCAATTTCCAGATTATGATTTTAAGTTTAAACAAACATAATTTGATTAAAATCCTAAGTTAAAAAAAATTGATAGAGGAGTATTAATTTTTTTTCCTATTTTTCTTCGCTCTAAACTAAAAATACTGAAAAACAACTGACCTACTAGAACTTCCAGCCTAATAGAAAACATTTTAGAACCACTTATTTACAATACACAGCAAGCATAAAGTTTTCATGAACAAAATACCAAGAT
The DNA here is from genome assembly GCA_030765085.1 of Allium cepa. Lineage (NCBI taxonomy): Eukaryota > Viridiplantae > Streptophyta > Magnoliopsida > Asparagales > Amaryllidaceae > Allium > Allium cepa. The sequence goes on along the minus strand of JASFAV010000025.1, from coordinate 598,102 downwards.
TTAAATTTTTAAATGTAGTATGTTTACTCACCTCAATTTGAAGAACAGAGAGCACTGTTGTTTGAAAGCTGCAGGTTGAATCTTCTTTTAAACTTGCTTTCTTTTCTTTAAATCTATTTTGTTGTTGAATGGTGTATTGAGTTGAATGATGTTTTCTTTCCTTTTTCTCTGGTTTGCTTAGCTTTCTTACTAAACGAGCTGGAATGAAAGTCACACATATATATAGAAAAATAGTTTGTATAAGGAAAAGTAGGTGTTATCTAGTTAGGCCTTATTTATTTTGAACAGATTTTTTTTTGTTTTCATTGACTAAAGATTTTTTTCTTTGTTTGGAGGCTGAAATGTTTCTTACTATTTCGGTTGAGATGATAGTATATTAAATGCAATGTCTCTATTTTTGTTTACAAGCTTATGCTATTTTAATTATGTATATGTGCAGTTTTGTTTTTGTAGATATTCTTTTTGTTTGCTTTGTACATAGATTTTTTTTCTCTTATCTTCTTTTGCAAGCTTTTATTTTTGTTGACAAACAAATCCATTTGATTTTGTATATGCAGTTTTGTTTCTTCTATACACAAACACTTTATTTTATTATGCGCAAAACAAATTTTCACTTTGTTGTTGACTTTTTGCTTCTATTTATAGTTTGGCTATCAAGTATTAAATTTATAAAATATATTTTATTTTATACTTTACACTTATATTTAATATGATAGGATAATTTTATTTTAAACATTTTATAACTTTTTAAAGAAAATGAATTAAACACAATTTATGCCTTAAATAAATAATCATACATATTATTCTTTCCAAAGTATAATCTTTAAATCCAATTCATTTTGAATTCATTTTTTTTCCAAATCAAAAATTTATTTATAATCCAATTCAACTGAAAATATCCATTTTGAGTTTTAGATCCACAATTCTAAAACAAATGAGTACATATACCTTATTAAATTTTAAAAATTCAAACAAATCCACAATTTAAACCAAAAATTTAATTTGATTACAAATTTAAATTCGTCTTTAAACCGGGATCGTTACACATAATATATTCCATGTCTCACATCTTCTCTAGTATCTTCATAACTCATCTCTTATTGTTCAGCCTTATGCTTTTGATTGTTTGGATATTTAGCCTAATCTGACTGTCGAGAGTAAGCCACTTCGTATTGTGGACAGAGGTACGAAGCAGCTAAGAAGGAAGTCTGTTAGTCTGATCAAAGTACTGTGAAGTACTGATGATTGGGATTGTACATGGAAAACGGAGGAGAGCATTTGTGCTTGGAATCCTAAATTGTTTTTCCAGGCACTATTTGTTGTCTACCTTGCTTTTCCTTATTTTCCTTGTTCATTCTTTTCGAGGACAAAAAGATTTGAGAGGGGGAGAGTGTAACAACCCAGTATTTTGTGATTATTTTAGTTGTTTATTTTAATTATTTAAATTGAAACTCCTGATTTAAAAACTTTATTATATTGATTAAAATAATAAATTTTGTTATTTTAAATATAAGTTTTAATTTTGTGTGAATTATAATTTCAAACCTGAATAAATTGTATATTTCTAGAAAATGTGGATTTTGGGTCAAATTGGTCAAACTTTGACTTTTAAATTTAAAAATTAAATAGTTGAATTTTTGAATTTTGTATTTGATTATGAAAATACATTTAATTTCAAGAATACTACTTTTCGTTTCGTTGAAATCCGATTTGTATTGTGAAAGTTATGCTTTTTACAATATTGTATGTAAATTGATTTATTTAATAAAATTATCTATTTTAAACTATATAAATAATATTTTATTTATCATAGCATGTTCTAATATTTGTAATATGACAAGTTAGGTATATATTTTATTTTTAAAACATTTCAAAGTGATGTTATAATTTTTCCAAAGCTTATTGTGTTTATTTTCAATTTTTAAAACCTAGTTTCTATTTTTAAGCTATTTTCTTAATTTATTAATATTTATCTAAAATTTATTTATTTATTTTTATTCATACATTTTTTTTTTTACCTGCAATTTTCATTTGTTTAAAAATACAAAAAGAATAAAGGAAATTGAAGAGTTTTAAACCTTTCACTTGCCTTTGTCTTTTCACCTTCTTTGTCTTTTCATTTCAATTGCCATATGCATTCAATTTTTTGCCGACCTTATATTTTCCTCAGCTGATCATTTTTTTCCATTTTCATGCAAAAGAAACTTCTCTTCTCATTAAAATTTCATCCTCTACATCTGAAACAAAAATTTGGTAATGTTTTCACTTTTTTTTTCTTATTTTCTTCTTGTTTTATGCATGGATTTTGCCTTGTTTTCACTTAGCTTGTTCGGCCTATAGCCTCCACCTTCACCACCACCATCATTCTCAGCTACAAACACCTCCACCACCTCTGTCCTACCAGGCCATGGCCATCCCAAAGTTGAAACTCCACAAAAATGCATGCACCACTTGAAAACAACCCAAGCCGAGCTCACCAATGCCATAACCACCTCATACAGCCACTTAGCCGACCTTTGCACAACCTTCTCCAGCACCTACCTGACCCATAGAACTCTGCCACATCAGTACCTGACCTCACCAAGCCTGGCCGTGCCTATGCATGTCATGGCCGTGCCTTATGTTGCACCAAAACTTGCCTTGTGTTGTATTTTCATGCATATCCACTCCCATACCACTTATACCTCTTCACTTACCTTGCTAGCTGTAACGACCCACCATTTTGTACCATTCGAATTCGACAATAATAGAACATGTCGAGCTGGAATAGTTCAAAATAATAGATTGTAATTTATAGCTAAGGAACAAATGAAATCAAATACACAGAATCACAGACACAGATATCAGAATCTCACAGCGGAATATAAAATAATACAGTGGTTCATGAAACCACTGAAAACTTTTACCAACAGAAATACATTGTTCAAAAACCTTATACAAATTTTTAGCCATAAGCAAATGTAATAGAGTCTTCAAATGTCTTGAATTACAAAATAGATAAAGATGAAGAAGCTTCCAACTAGCAAGAGTGATCTAGACCTAGCTCCGGAAAGAAAAGCTGAATCTGCAACTCAGGCTGACCCGAGCGTACAATAAAACAAAACACTCGAGTCAGGACATACATACTTATATAATGTAAGCTAATCAAGTGTACTGTAATGTAACGAGCAAGTAACTTAAAGGATGCTTGGGATCGCCCATCCTCTAAGGATCCGTTAAACTATTTACTATATAGTATATTGCGCTATTATAATAGTGTCTATATTAAAATAAACTTACTTTTTAATAGCGTTAAGGGGTTACCCATATAGCCCTTAACACGTAATAGTCCCAGTAGTCCATCCAATATCATAGCTCCTCCTGATCGGGAAGCAACTAGAGGATACCACACGGGCTACGGGAGAAAACCAAACTCGTACAAGGCTCGATATGGTAGGTGACACGGCACAACTAGGCAATGCCAGGGTAGATATACCAATTGCTATCCGGACCGGTGGTAACGCGAAGCCGCAGCAACCGCCCACCTCGAACAACACTCCCAAATCAAAGGTGCGCACCAAACAATCACAAAAGTAATAGAAGGGCAAACGAAGAAGTGCGTTCGATCAGAGGAGCTACCTCATTAATCCGAGAATCGCTCCTGTTTTAGCCACCTTATGCCAACTCACGGGAGTCGGGTCCACGTATATACCTTTCAAGAAACCGTCACCACCATCCTACTTCATTCTGGAATCTCCACCGCGTACACGGTTGTCAAAGTGGTTTTCGGTATCGACAGAGAGTATGTCCATATCCGATCCCGGTCTCTTTGCCAACCAAACGTTATTATAACCCGTGGTTATAGTTTGAAAAATGGTATTTATTTTTCCAAATCAATATATATTTCAAATACCTTAAATTTTCAAATCCTTGATTTAAACAAAAATTTTTTTTTTTTTAAAATATACCATTTCAATTTATTCAATCAAATTTGGAATTTATTTCTTTTATAATAGAAATCATAATTTCCTTTAAAATCTATCCAAACTCAATTTCTAGATTCTTTTATTTATTACATATTTAAATTCCAAAGTTTAACTTATTCTCAAAAATCTTCCATATATTTTTAAATAAATCAATTTCAATTTCTACAGCACCTAGGAAATGCTGTCTAAAGTTGTGAGTTTAACCTAGTCTAATTTCAAAAAGATAGCATTTAAATGCTGTTGTAGACCTTTAGATTTAAATCTATTTCCAAATATAACTTGTTATATATATAATTTTCTAAATTTAAATCTTACTCTTTCAAACTCTAGAATTTCCGGAACAAGTTATACTAAAAATTTATTCTATATTTATTTATTTATCATTTAAATCATTATAAGTCCTATAAAATTATTTACTAGAATATCTTCAATTTCTAAATTTAAAATAATTGAATAAAATTTCAGAAAATAATCTATATAAACCACGGGCCTGTATAAGATTTTCTAGCCTAGGTCAAGTGAAACGGATTTATATCATTTCAATCCGATATTTACAAATCCCGGGTTCTATCATTTCGAACCCGCAATCCCAAGATAATTTACAGCAGTTAACCGAACAAGTGAACAATAATAACCAATTAGGCCTATCATTTCAGCCCATACCATCTATAATAACAAGGAACTTGCAGTGGTGATTTAAGTAGTAAATAATAACATAATATAACTGCAGATATCATATAACATATAAATAACTGATGGGGTGTCAATTTAATGGGGTTTATCATTCTATATCACACTACAGACAGATAATAGTGAAATACAAATTTACACATACACTTGTAATAATTTACGGAATATAAATACGTATGTCTGGTGAGAAATACTCACCTGGGTGTTGCAGCAAATTCGAATTCAAAATTGAAAATTTACTGGTACAGACTGACAGAGAATAACAGTCAAATTTTGCGGGCGTCGCCTAGATTTAGATCTAGAACAAATTTCGAAATATAGGAACGCGACTTAGATTTTATAGTCAAAGAAAATTCAAAGATAAGGAAGAGAAATTTTTGACTTGCTCGACCCAAAATTTTTCTAAAACACGATTGCAAAATGAATACGAGTGCACCCCTAACTTGTTCATGCCTACCCTATACATATGCACTGCCTACCCCTTTTTTTTTTCTTCTTTTTTTCTTTTTTTTTTTTCTTTTTTTTTCTTTCCAGAATCTCAAATACATATCAGATCACCACTGCACAGACAACTCTACAATATTTGTCTCCAACCCGAGTTTCCCCTCATTTTGCTTCGAGTCACAACAGGGTTTTCTTCGAGTCAAATTTAGTCTGCTTCGGGTTAAATAAGTATCTGCTTCGAGTCATTTGTGGAAGTGTTGAAACACTTCAATTTCCAGAAATCCACCTTCTCTGGCCTTCACTGCCATTCCTTCCTCCTACCACTGACTTCACCTGTCCATCCACCTCCTATACACCAAGCTAAAAATGTCAGACCCTTCAGACCTGCACTTGAGTGTCTCTGCTGTGCACAGGCCCTGTGCACGTGCACCCTTGGATATGCAAACTGTGGCACCTATCTCCCCCTTCAAAGCTTTCCACTTCTACTGTTAGCCTATCAACTTATCTGAGCAACACAGTCTCAACCTAACATAAATCCACCTATGCACCTTTCAGATCTGCCAGTCTTCATTCAAACCTTCCCCCTTCCAGATTTTCAGACCTGGCAGCTCCACCAACCTCAGCCATATTCAACTACACTTCAGTTTACATGCTACCCTATCTCTCATCTATCAGTGCTACATCTAGTATGTGTGCAGACTGAATTATGAAGGTAGATCTGAACTTAAACATGCCTACATATGCAACTGACACCATATTCATATGCACTGTCTGAACTACTAATATGATTTATACATATACCCTATCATGATGCAGACAACTCTTATACAAAATTATATGAATGGTGGGTCTTGAACACTTAAATATGTATGTAGATGCAACTGAAATCATCCGCCTACCTGATGCAAACTAAAATCATCCTATCCAGATTAAATTGACTACTACTATGATTCTTATAAACAAGCCTAATAAAATTGCAGACAGCTCCTATACCAATTTATAGCCTACTCCTTCCACTGCAGGCTTCATCAAAAGAACACACACCCAGACTTGTTCATATCTCCCCAGATCTATATGTCTCATACAATCAGATATCATGTTTTCACCAGATCTGGCTATCCACTATAGACTGCCTATCCTATATGTCCATTTTGTAAAGCTATAGACAGTACACATACAGATCTTATACCAAAAATGGCCTGGCCGAGCAAGACACAAAAATGACAGAGAGAAACTTAGAATAGGAAGGAAAAAGAAGGAAGACCATTACCTGAATTTACTGAGCAAAAGAACTGACTGAATGTAGAGAAAAATATGTAGAAAAAGGTGAAAGATATATAGGCCGAGACTTAAAATTCCAGAGGAGATCAAGGCAGTTTCTTATGTAATGACTCTGGAAATTTTCGAGCAAATCAAGCTTTCAGTTTCAAATAAAAGCCTGATGCGTGATCTAAGTTTTAATTATTGATGATGCAGAGATGAAACAAATTTAAATACACACGTTACAAATAAAATAAAACTTGCGTGGTATATGCTCTGATATTGAATGTTGAAGCAAAGGAATTGATATGTTTTTCAGTTTATATTTCCAGAGCATATTAAATTTCGAACATAATCAGTGGTTACTGATTTATTGGTGATTTGCATGATGTTAGCTTGGTCATGAATGAGATAGAGATGGATGGATGTGCATGCTTCAGTTTTGAAAATGAGGAATGTACAAGTGCAAAAGAACGGCCGAGAGAATGTGAACACAATGGCTTTGGTTTGAACGTTTTAAATATATAAATGTTGTGATTATTTTGGTTAAATCTTCCTCTGATTTAGATTGATATTTTTAAATGCAAGTGTTAACGTTTCATTTTTTTTTTATGTAGTCAGTTAAAATTTTACGTATGTCAAAAATTATATAAAACAACGGTCCGAACCAACGTCCGTCTTAAAATCACTGACCAAAAATTTTCTTCAGAAAAATTTGAAAATATTATTTTTACACTGCGTTAAACAGACGCAGTCTAAAATATCAAAAATTTTCACAAAAATGACATTTTGAAAACACACGTTTTATAACGTCACTTTAACCCGATAAATCACTCGTCTTTCAACTCGAAATTTAACGGTTCGATCCTAGCTTAAAATTTTACAGTTATTATTTAATTTTATTGTCTTATAAAAATTTTCAAAATATATCTCAAATTTAAATATTTAACTATATTGGTAAACCCAATTTATAAAATATATTATTTAAAAATAAAAACAAATTAAATAAAATAAATAAAATAACAAGCTGAACTTGGGTTGTTACACTCTCCCCCACTTAAGAACTTTTCGTCCTCGAAAAGGAACGAAAAAAAGAAACAAAGGAAAGACAAGCTAGATAAACAAGGTACCTTAAACGAATAGTTCCGGATTTGAAGCACGAATGCTCTCCTCCGTTTCCCATGTGCAATCTCGCTCATCGGTGCTCCATTGCACTTTGACCAAAGGGACAGATTTTCTTCTGAGCTGTTTCGTACCTTGATCGACGATACGAAGTGGCTTCCTTTCCATAGTCAAATCAGGCTCGATGTCCAGACCATCGAGAGCAGTAGGCTGGATGACTAAAGATGGATCGTGAAGACAGCGGCGAAGGTGAGATACATGGAAGACATTGTGAATTCCAGCAAATCTCTCGGGTAGATCGAGTCGATAAGCGAGAGACCCAATCCTCTCCAAAATACGAAATGGACCGATGAATCTAGGGGCTAGCTTTCCTCTTCGACCAAACCGGACTACATTCTTTAAAGGGGAGATTTTCAAAAATACCAAATCACCAACATCAAACTCCAATTTCCTTCTACGCCGATCAGCGTACTTCTTTTGTCTATCTTGAGCAACTTTTAATCTCCTCTTAATCTCCTCTACCTTCTCTGAAGCTTCTAGAATCATCTCCGGACCAAGGACTAAGCGGTCACCAGACTCAATCCAACAAGAAGGAGATCTACACGGTTTCCCGTATAGAGCAGCAAAAGGGGACATCTTAAGACTAGCCTGAAAAGATAGAATGAGATACGGATAGAGAACTAAGATAAAATAAGAACAAAGGATTGGAATCTATACCTGATAACTGTTGTTATAGGTGAATTCCACAAGATGGAGATGATCTTCCCAAGATCCTCCATAGTCTAAGATGCAAGCACGAAGAAGATCTTCAAGAATTTGATTTACCCTCTCCGTCTGACCGTCAGTTTGTGGGTGGTAAGCAGTGCTCAGGTTCAAACGAGTACCCAAGGACTCTTGGAACGCTTTCCAAAACTGACTAGTGAAAATGGGGTCACGATCGCAGACAATGCTAAGAGGAACGCCATGGAGACGAACAATCTCCCTCATATAAATCTCAGATAAACTCGAAGCTGTGCGGGTAGATCTGACTGGAATAAAATGAGCGGACTTAGTCAATCTATCCACAATGACCCAGATGCTTTCATTTCCCCTCCGAGATCTCGGCAATCCATCAATAAAGTCCATAGAAACTTGTTCCCACTTCCAGTTTGGAATTTCCAAAGGCTGCAATAAACCGGGTGTTTTCTGATGGTCTGCCTTAACTTGCTGGCAAGTCGCACATCTACTGACAAAGATGGAGACATCTCGCTTCATACCCTTCCACCAGTATAGCTTCTTCAAATCCTGATACATTTTAGCTACGCCAGGATGAATGGAGAGTCGGGACTGATGATGTTCCCGGAGTAATTCCTGCCTTAAACCGTCAACATTCGGCACACAAATCCTTCCATTTATCCTTAAAACTCCTTTATCATCAATCTGAGCTCCCTTTCCATCAGAGCTATTACCACCAATTCTGCTACGTACACTTCCCTTTATACGCCTAAGCATCTCGTCTTCATCTTGTTTAGCCACGATACGATCCAAAAGAGGGGAAGATACAAAAATCTGACATAACCAAGATTTCTTCCTGCTCAGCGCATCTGCCACTACATTGGCTTTTCCAGGAGTATATTTGATGTCGAGGTCATATGCAGCAAGGAACTCGAGCCATCGCACTTGTCTCTGATTTAAATCTTTCTGGGTAAAGATATATTTCAGAGATTTATGATCAGTAAAGAGATCAAACTTAGCTCCCAAGAGATGGTGTCTCCAAAGCTTCAGGGCAAAGACAACAGCCAACAATTCTAAATCATGAGCAGCGTAATTAGCTTCATGTGTCTTCAGCTGACGACTAGCATAAGCAATTACTCTCCCCTCTTGCATTAGCACTGCTCCCAATCCTTCTCGACAAGCATCGGTGAATACCGTTAATCTCTCACTTCCATTTGGTACAGTAAGTACTGGTGCGGAGGTGAGCTTATCCTTTAATTCCTGGAAAGCAGCTTTACACTTACTGCTCCATACAAACTGGACATTCTTCCGAGTTAGAGCAGTCAGAGGTGCCGAAATCCGAGCAAAATTCTCAATGAACCTTCGATAGTAGCCGGCAAGGCCTAGAAAACTGCGGATATCGGTAGGAGTCTTAGGTTCTTCCCAATCTTGGATTGTAGCAATCTTGACTGGATCAACAGAAACTCCTTCTTTAGAGACAATGTGTCCAAGGAATCGGACTTCTTCTTCCCAGAAATGGCATTTAGAGAACTTAGCCTTCAATTGGTGATTTCGGAGAGTCTCTAAAACATACTTCAAATGGACTCTATGTTCTTCCTCAGACTTGGAGAAGACAAGGATATCATCAATAAAGACAAGGACAAATTTATTGAGTACATCGCGGAAAACGCGATTCATCAAGTCTACAAAGAAAGCAGGGGCATTAGTCAAGCCAAAAGGCATAACTAGCCATTCAAAGAACTCATTCTCAGTTCGGAAAGCAGTTTTGGGGATGCTCTCCTCGGCAATTCTTAGCTGATGGAAACCTGTGGCTAAATCAAGCTGAGAGAAAACAGTTGCTCCGTAGAGTTGGTCGAACATATCATTTATGCGGGGCATAGGATATCTGTTCTTCATGGTAAGCTTGTTGAGTTCCCTATAATCAACACACATCCGAAGAGAACCATCAGATTTTGTGACAAAGACAACAGCTGCTCCCCATTCAGAGAAACTAGGTCTGATCAGACCTTTAGAAGATAGATCTTGAATCTGATTTCTCAATTCGCTCTTTTCCCGTGGTGCCATTCTTCTAGGTGGAAGGACTACAGGTCGTGCTCCCGGAATAAGATCGATACGGAAATCAATTTCCCGTTTTGGAGGTAAAGAAGTGACTTCACCAAACACATCGGGAAATAGTTTGACTACAGGGGTCAAATGTATATCATCTGGGAAAGTGTCAAGAGAATAGATGAAACTACCAGCAAACTCCTGAGGCAGCTTACACTGGATCTCTAATGGATTCCCTAAATCATCTTTAAGAGCAACAGTACGAGAACTGCAAGAGATTTCTGCACCATGTCTATCTAACCAATCGCCTCCTAGTAGGAGATCGAAAACGTCGAAGCCCAAAACATAAAAGTCTCCAGTGAAGCACTGTTGGAAATGGAGGAGCTTCACATCCCTACAAACTTTACTAAGGTTCGCAGGACCACCGATAGGGTTTGAGACACATAATGGTATAGAAGAAAGTTCAGGAGAAAGGCGATGTTCAAATTTATTACAGAGATCAGATGAAATGAAGCTGTGGGAAGCTCCGGTATCGAATAAAACTCGAACAGGTAATTTGAACAAAGAAAAGGAACCTTGAAGAGTACCTTGAGAATCATCTGGGGCTGGATCTGATACTGGTGCAGGTGCAGGCTGCGGAGCTGTAGAAGATGCAGCAGTTACTGCAAAGACTCCGGATGTTGTGCCTCTCTTTTGAGTGGGACAATCCTTCTTGTAGTGTCCTGGCTGGAGGCAGATGTGACATAGATCCCTCCTAGCAAACTGAGCAGGTGGTGGAATGGCAGCACCCAAAGTAGGACAGCGATTAGCAAAATGTCCTTTCTGGTGGCACCTATGGCAGGTGATGGTAGACAGATCTACAGGTGGCCTCGCAGAAACGGAAGATGATGATGAGCCCAACCCTTGAGCCTTGTTCCTCTTATGACGGTAGAAATTTGATTTCCTTTTTCTTGAATTACCGGAAGACCGAGCTGATGCAGACTGGGCAACTGGAGTGTTCTTAGATGTAGGGTTCTCGTACCGGAGAGCCATATCCATCAATGCCGTAAATGTCCCATGCACATGAGTAATGAGTCGATCGTAGAACTCAGGTCGAGCTCCAGCGATAAACTTCTCGTTCAGCTTGAGCGGGGTGTCAATCAGGTTCAGACCATACTGTGAGAGTTCGTTAAACTTCCTCTCATACTCCGTGAAGGTCATATTGCCTTGCTTAAGATCCATGAATTCCCTATAGAGTTGAGACTTGCCTGCTTCGGGCATCCACTTGGCCAGAAAGGCCTCCCTAAAGCACGATAAGAGTTTAAAAGATAGATTCAAAGATGGAATTCAAATCCGAATTTTGACAACCAAAAGATACCTAAATTGCTCCCAAGTGAGGTCAGCCTCATTTGTCTGAGCAGTAATAGATAGCCACCAATTCAAGGCAGCGCCCTTCATCTGCCAGGCTGCGAGTTGCCTTTGCTGGGCATTAGTAATCTCGAGGCAGGAGAAAATCCTTTCTAAATCTCGAAGCCATTGCTGAGCTTCTATGATAGTCTCTGTCCCCATAAATTTTGTGCCACCTAGCTCAACATAGTCTTTGCACAATTTAGTGAAACGGACAGGGGCAGCAGGAGGAGGAACGACTTGCCCTTGACCTCGATTATTTCTTCTATTCATCCTGAAAGATTAAGGATGGATACTAAGGATAGAGAAAAATATCAATAAGATAAAATTAAGAAACTAACAAGAGCTCGAATATAACGATGGAGAGAAAGAAGAAGTGTTGGAAACTTATTTTAAAATAGGTAATTTTATACTAAAATACTTCCTTTAAAATCTTTTTGAAATCATTTTATATTTTTAAAATACGTTCTCTCACAAGAAAAGATTCCGGAATTTGACTTCACTCATTCTAGAGTATTGCTACTCTATCTCTAATGAGTTTTTGTTCCTTAGCTATGGATAAACCTGGCTTTGATACCAACTGTAACGACCCACCATTTTGTACCATTCGAATTCGACAATAATAGAACATGTCGAGCTGGAATAGTTCAAAATAATAGATTGTAATTTATAGCTAAGGAACAAATGAAATCAAATACACAGAATCACAGACACAGATATCAGAATCTCACAGCGGAATATAAAATAATACAGTGGTTCATGAAACCACTGAAAACTTTTACCAACAGAAATACATTGTTCAAAAACCTTATACAAATTTTTAGCCATAAGCAAATGTAATAGAGTCTTCAAATGTCTTGAATTACAAAATAGATAAAGATGAAGAAGCTTCCAACTAGCAAGAGTGATCTAGACCTAGCTCCGGAAAGAAAAGCTGAATCTGCAACTCAGGCTGACCCGAGCGTACAATAAAACAAAACACTCGAGTCAGGACATACATACTTATATAATGTAAGCTAATCAAGTGTACTGTAATGTAACGAGCAAGTAACTTAAAGGATGCTTGGGATCGCCCATCCTCTAAGGATCCGTTAAACTATTTACTATATAGTATATTGCGCTATTATAATAGTGTCTATATTAAAATAAACTTACTTTTTAATAGCGTTAAGGGGTTACCCATATAGCCCTTAACACGTAATAGTCCCAGTAGTCCATCCAATATCATAGCTCCTCCTGATCGGGAAGCAACTAGAGGATACCACACGGGCTACGGGAGAAAACCAAACTCGTACAAGGCTCGATATGGTAGGTGACACGGCACAACTAGGCAATGCCAGGGTAGATATACCAATTGCTATCCGGACCGGTGGTAACGCGAAGCCGCAGCAACCGCCACCTCGAACAACACTCCCAAATCAAAGGTGCGCACCAAACAATCACAAAAGTAATAGAAGGGCAAACGAAGAAGTGCGTTCGATCAGAGGAGCTACCTCATTAATCCGAGAATCGCTCCTGTTTTAGCCACCTTATGCCAACTCACGGGAGTCGGGTCCACGTATATACCTTTCAAGAAACCGTCACCACCATCCTACTTCATTCTGGAATCTCCACCGCGTACACGGTTGTCAAAGTGGTTTTCGGTATCGACAGAGAGTATGTCCATATCCGATCCCGGTCTCTTTGCCAACCAAACGTTATTATAACCCGTGGTTATAGTTTGAAAAATGGTATTTATTTTTCCAAATCAATATATATTTCAAATACCTTAAATTTTCAAATCCTTGATTTAAACAAAATTTTTTTTTTTTTTAAAATATACCATTTCAATTTATTCAATCAAATTTGGAATTTATTTCTTTTATAATAGAAATCATAATTTCCTTTAAAATCTATCCAAACTCAATTTCTAGATTCTTTTATTTATTACATATTTAAATTCCAAAGTTTAACTTATTCTCAAAAATCTTCCATATATTTTTAAATAAATCAATTTCAATTTCTACAGCACCTAGGAAATGCTGTCTAAAGTTGTGAGTTTAACCTAGTCTAATTTCAAAAAGATAGCATTTAAATGCTGTTGTAGACCTTTAGATTTAAATCTATTTCCAAATATAACTTGTTATATATATAATTTTCTAAATTTAAATCTTACTCTTTCAAACTCTAGAATTTCCGGAACAAGTTATACTAAAAATTTATTCTATATTTATTTATTTATCATTTAAATCATTATAAGTCCTATAAAATTATTTACTAGAATATCTTCAATTTCTAAATTTAAAATAATTGAATAAAATTTCAGAAAATAATCTATATAAACCACGGGCCTGTATAAGATTTTCTAGCCTAGGTCAAGTGAAACGGATTTATATCATTTCAATCCGATATTTACAAATCCCGGGTTCTATCATTTCGAACCCGCAATCCCAAGATAATTTACAGCAGTTAACCGAACAAGTGAACAATAATAACCAATTAGGCCTATCATTTCAGCCCATACCATCTATAATAACAAGGAACTTGCAGTGGTGATTTAAGTAGTAAATAATAACATAATATAACTGCAGATATCATATAACATATAAATAACTGATGGGGTGTCAATTTAATGGGGTTTATCATTCTATATCACACTACAGACAGATAATAGTGAAATACAAATTTACACATACACTTGTAATAATTTACGGAATATAAATACGTATGTCTGGTGAGAAATACTCACCTGGGTGTTGCAGCAAATTCGAATTCAAAATTGAAAATTTACTGGTACAGACTGACAGAGAATAACAGTCAAATTTTGCGGGCGTCGCCTAGATTTAGATCTAGAACAAATTTCGAAATATAGGAACGCGACTTAGATTTTATAGTCAAAGAAAATTCAAAGATAAGGAAGAGAAATTTTTGACTTGCTCGACCCAAAATTTTTCTAAAACACGATTGCAAAATGAATACGAGTGCACCCCTAACTTGTTCATGCCTACCCTATACATATGCACTGCCTACCCCTTTTTTTTTTCTTCTTTTTTTCTTTTTTTTTTTTCTTTTTTTTTCTTTCCAGAATCTCAAATACATATCAGATCACCACTGCACAGACAACTCTACAATATTTGTCTCCAACCCGAGTTTCCCCTCATTTTGCTTCGAGTCACAACAGGGTTTTCTTCGAGTCAAATTTAGTCTGCTTCGGGTTAAATAAGTATCTGCTTCGAGTCATTTGTGGAAGTGTTGAAACACTTCAATTTCCAGAAATCCACCTTCTCTGGCCTTCACTGCCATTCCTTCCTCCTACCACTGACTTCACCTGTCCATCCACCTCCTATACACCAAGCTAAAAATGTCAGACCCTTCAGACCTGCACTTGAGTGTCTCTGCTGTGCACAGGCCCTGTGCACGTGCACCCTTGGATATGCAAACTGTGGCACCTATCTCCCCCTTCAAAGCTTTCCACTTCTACTGTTAGCCTATCAACTTATCTGAGCAACACAGTCTCAACCTAACATAAATCCACCTATGCACCTTTCAGATCTGCCAGTCTTCATTCAAACCTTCCCCCTTCCAGATTTTCAGACCTGGCAGCTCCACCAACCTCAGCCATATTCAACTACACTTCAGTTTACATGCTACCCTATCTCTCATCTATCAGTGCTACATCTAGTATGTGTGCAGACTGAATTATGAAGGTAGATCTGAACTTAAACATGCCTACATATGCAACTGACACCATATTCATATGCACTGTCTGAACTACTAATATGATTTATACATATACCCTATCATGATGCAGACAACTCTTATACAAAATTATATGAATGGTGGGTCTTGAACACTTAAATATGTATGTAGATGTAACTGAAATCATCCGCCTACCTGATGCAAACTAAAATCATCCTATCCAGATTAAATTGACTACTACTATGATTCTTATAAACAAGCCTAATAAAATTGCAGACAGCTCCTATACCAATTTATAGCCTACTCCTTCCACTGCAGGCTTCATCAAAAGAACACACACCCAGACTTGTTCATATCTCCCCAGATCTATATGTCTCATACAATCAGATATCATGTTTTCACCAGATCTGGCTATCCACTATAGACTGCCTATCCTATATGTCCATTTTGTAAAGCTATAGACAGTACACATACAGATCTTATACCAAAAATGGCCTGGCCGAGCAAGACACAAAAATGACAGAGAGAAACTTAGAATGGGAAGGAAAAAGAAGGAAGACCATTACCTGAATTTACTGAGCAAAAGAACTGACTGAATGTAGAGAAAAATATGTAGAAAAAGGTGAAAGATATATAGGCCGAGACTTAAAATTCCAGAGGAGATCAAGGCAGTTTCTTATGTAATGACTCTGGAAATTTTCGAGCAAATCAAGCTTTCAGTTTCAAATAAAAGCCTGATGCGTGATCTAAGTTTTAATTATTGATGATGCAGAGATGAAACAAATTTAAATACACACGTTACAAATAAAATAAAACTTGCGTGGTATATGCTCTGATATTGAATGTTGAAGCAAAGGAATTGATATGTTTTTCAGTTTATATTTCCAGAGCATATTAAATTTCGAACATAATCAGTGGTTACTGATTTATTGGTGATTTGCATGATGTTAGCTTGGTCATGAATGAGATAGAGATGGATGGATGTGCATGCTTCAGTTTTGAAAATGAGGAATGTACAAGTGCAAAAGAACGGCCGAGAGAATGTGAACACAATGGCTTTGGTTTGAACGTTTTAAATATATAAATGTTGTGATTATTTTGGTTAAATCTTCCTCTGATTTAGATTGATATTTTTAAATGCAAGTGTTAACGTTTCATTTTTTTTTTTTTATGTAGTCAGTTAAAATTTTACGTATGTCAAAAATTATATAAAACAACGGTCCGAACCAACGTCCGTCTTAAAATCACTGACCAAAAATTTTCTTCAGAAAAATTTGAAAATATTATTTTTACACTGCGTTAAACAGACGCCGTCTAAAATATCAAAAATTTTCACAAAAATGACATTTTGAAAACACACGTTTTATAACGTCACTTTAACCCGATAAATCACTCGTCTTTCAACTCGAAATTTAACGGTTCGATCCTAGCTTAAAATTTTACAGTTATTATTTAATTTTATTGTCTTATAAAAATTTTCAAAATATATCTCAAATTTAAATATTTAACTATATTGGTAAACCCAATTTATAAAATATATTATTTAAAAATAAAAACAAATTAAATAAAATAAATAAAATAACAAGCTGAACTTGGGTTGTTACACTAGCACGACCATATATGACCTATACCTGACCAAATACACCCCATGGAAATACCTTATCACCCTATAGGCTGAGCATAGAGATAGTGGAAGCAAGTGCAAGTGGTTTGGTTCTTCGTTGTGCATTATTTCTAGAGTTGTTCAATGTTATTTGGTGTTGAAATTCATGTGCTTTATATTGTTTTGTTTGATATGTAACAAGACAACTATTTTGGCCTTTCTGCTCACTTGAATCCGTAGTTGTGCCATCATGCTTTCCGAGTCTTTGCTTGTGTGTCATATTTTGTTATCTCCAGCTTGTAGAGGTGAGTATTTCTCACCAGACATTCTGTACATATATAAGTAGTAAATTGACATCCTGTGAATCTGTAGTTCATATTATCATATTATACTTGACTGTGATATTATTTATATGATGATCACCCTATTTATTCATCTGTCATATCATCCGTTAGTGTTATATGATGCTATTCTATTTATTTATATCAGTTTATCACACTGCAAGTTCCCTGTAGAACAGAATCACTATGGGTTGAAATGATACATACCCGAACAGACTTTAAAATAGGGAAAAATTGTTACGGACTGAAATGATAGGCCTGAACGATTTTTATTTATTTTTATTTACTTGGGATTGCGGGTTTTAAATGATAGAACCCGGGTTTTCTTTGTAAATTACGGATTGAAATGATATAATACTTGTATCACTTTATCTAGGATAGAAAAAAATATACAGACCCGTGGTTAGTATAAATTTTTCTTAAATGTTTAAAGTATTTAGAAATGTAAATATTATAATATTTTGATTTAAACTTAATTAAAAATGAGTTTTATTAGTATTATTGATTTTCTAAAAATTCATAAGTGAAATGAATTAATGGTAAAGTTAGAAATTTGAAATATAAGTTATTTTGGAAATTATGATTTGGTTATAAATGGAAATTAAATTAAGTAGGAAATATGATAAATAGATTTAAAATTTGAATTCAAATGAATTTAAAATGATTTTAAAATGATTTTATAAATTTTTAACGATTTTTGATTATGTTATAAGGTTAAATAAATGAATATTTAAGTTGAATTTTGAAATATAACTTAGATTGGAAATTTGTGAATTTTGTTTAAAAATGAATATTAAGTTAAGTAGATAAAATGAAAACTAAGTTATATTTGGAAATTTAAACTTAAGTGTTAAGTAAAAAAAATTAATTATAAAGAATTGAAATTTAATGCTTGAATTATGTAAGTAAATTATTATTAAATTTTGATTTTTGAATGAAAATTTCACTTTATAAAATCATAAATATAAGGGTATTTAAATGATTGTTTTAAAAGTGAAAATATATGATTTTATAAGTTTAAAATGGTTTAAACAAAAATTTAATTATTTATGTTATATTGAATATTTAGAATCTAATTAATTGCATTTTTGAAATGTTATTAATGTAAAGGATATTACAGCATTTTGTAAATGTTGTAGTTGATATAAATGAACGAAATGGCTAGAATTGAACAAAGGCTATTACAGCACTTTGTAAGTGCTGTAGTTGCTAGACTTAACTAAAGTTTATTTGAAAATAAATTAAACCTATTACAGCATTTTAAATGCTGTCTTTTGTTAAATGAATTGTTTTAAAACATAACTTTCCGTAGCATCTTCTAAGTGCGCGGAAGTTGAATTTACACTGTTTTGATAAATTTAAAAGAATAAATGAACTTTGAGAAGGCTTAAATTTTTTGAGAATTTGATATTTAATTATGAAATATAATGACTTCATTTTTAAATGATTTAAATGGATTATTTAATTGGTTTAATTGGAATATTTAATTGGTTTAAATGAAGTATTTTGCTTTGATATATACACCATATTGAAATGTGATTTGAAATGGTATTTAAATTAAATAAAAATGAATATGGTTGGGAAAATATGATATTTTGATATTTTGAAATGGATTTGAGATGATATTGAATTGTAAAATGATATTTGATTTCGAAGAATAAAATACCATCTTGGAATTTTAACCACGGGATGTACTAAATTTGTAGTTTAACTGATCCTTAGAGGATGGGCGATCCCAAGCATCCTTTAAGTTATAGTGCATTACTATTACAATTCACTTGAGTTGGTTTACATTGTATAAGCATATATGTCCTGAATCGAGTGTTTTGTGTTTTACTTTACGCTCGGGTCAGCCTGAGTATTTACAGTTTAGCTTTGGGTTTCTTTTCTAGAGCTAGGAATCGTTGGAGATTGTGCTTGTCTAGTTATCTGTTCACTTTCAGTTTCAGTTGTTCTATTTCAGCTATGGTATTTATAAACGGCTATGTATTTGAGATTTCTATTGTATATGTTTTTCAGATTGATATTATGTATTATGTTTTGAGAGTTTGTTATAGTAGCTTTATGAACTACAATGTATTTTAATTTCTGCTGTGAGTTATTCTGATATTTCTGTGTCTGCGATTTTGTGATTGTATTTCATTTGCTCCAAATTTTATTACAATACAGTATTTTGAGCAATTCTAGTCCGGCATGTGTGGATGCGAATGGCTGAAAATACCGGGTTGTTACATTTATGAATATATTTATACTTTTGAAATAAGTATATGGATATCTTGATATGAAAGTATAAACTGTTTTATGGATTATTATTATAAATGTTTTATGAAATGACCATGGTGTGAAAAATGTAAGCGTTTAGTTGTTAAAGTGGCCGCTTCGGATATTGCCATACTCTCTGCCAATTCTGAAACCACTTTAACAACGGTGCACGTAGTGGAGAATCCAGAACGAAGTAGGATGGTTTGGCGAACTTTTCTGTATGAGGTATGAATGCAGCTCTGACCCCCGCGGATCAGCTTGATATAACTAAAATCAGGAGCCATCATCAGGCCAAGTGAGGTCGCTCTTCTTATCGGACATGCTTCTTCGATACCATATCTGTTACTTTGTGATTGATTTGGTGGCCACCTTCGATGTGATTATAGGAGTGTTGTTCGAGGTGGGCGGTAGTAGCTGTTGTGCGTTACCACCAGCCTGGTGCCACAATCCAGTAGAATCCTACCATGGGTATAGCCTCGTGTGCCCTATCATATGCCGTATCAAGCCCACCACAATTTTGTTTTGTGTCGTACATACGGAGTGCTTCCTGATAGCGCACCGTTTAGTGGTGTAACGAGGTCCTTTAGTTTTGAACAATTAATTTATTTTAAATGTTGAATTTGAATTATTAATTGATTTTGAATATAGAGATTTTGAAAGAATCAATAAAATGCTTTTTAACATTTCAGAGATATCGATTGATTGGATTTGGTAAATATAAATTTAATATTTTAAAATGGGGTAAATATGTGAATCTGGTGTGATTGTGGATGGAAACGATTTATAAAGTTGATTTAAATTCTATTTGGATTAGAATTATGATGTTGGACTTTTGAATGAAATTAAGAAGTCGATAAGTTTGAATTTGGAATTTATATATTTATTGAATGGTGAAATTTAATATATATATATATATAGAGAGAGAGAGAGAGAGAGAGTAATAGTGTAAATAATCAAATTTTGATTTAATATGAAATGGGGTAACTTCTAATATGGATATAAATTAATTTTATCTATAAATGAGTTGGTAAGTTTTAAAAAATTGAATTTTTAAACGATTTCGACGATTTTGGAAATCGCTCGATTCAATCGACGCCTTAAAGTAGCCTTTCAGGGCATAGTCTTGAAATTCGACGATCCAGTTCCATTGGATCCGTAATAGTTTATCATTATCGGACTTCAAATTTCGTAGCATTAAGAATTACCGTTTGGTCATACAAAATAGAAACGCATTGAAACAAAATATCGAAAATTTAATATTCTAATTCGATTCAAAAGGCTATCTTCCACATATGATCGAATTAGGCCTCGAAACATATTCCATTGTGTTTGGAATAGGGGTAAAACATTATCAACGCCAGGCGGCACACTTCGTTTGGAGTTCTTTCATAAAAGCGGGTAAAAACTGGAAATAATATTAAAATAATTTGTATATGTGTATATATACGTAGTAACACGTTAAAAACCAAGAGAATTTACGCGGCCACCTCCTTTTATTCAGTGGCCGAAACACTCTGATCTTCTTCCTATGATTTCTCCTAATCTATCAACAATTGTAAAAAGTTTCCAACTACAAAGTTGTAAAGCGCATTGAGATCTATCGATCCAATGGTGGATCTTGGTTATCGTCGTTGTTTAGAGCCAGAAAGTGGTCGTGAAGGACACGAGGTCGGCGCGTTTTTCTGGTGGAGGAGGGGACCGAGTATCGTGGTGTTTGGACTGAAGGGGGAGGCGACGAAGGGCTATCTGATGGTGGTGCTTGATCGACCTCCGGTTGAGCAGAGGTGGTGCAGCGGTTCGAATCGAGTGGCGATGTGGTGGGTTCGAAGTGCCTAGGTAGCGCATGTGGGAAGAAGGAATTGGCGACCAAGATTCTCGTTTCCAAATGTATGGTGGATCTAGTTTTTTTTTAAAAAGAAAAGAAAAGAAATTTATTATTATAAATTATATTCCAAACTTATAAAATGCATATTTTCTCTACACGAGCTCGGAATCGAATGAAACAAGTGACGCAGAAATCGCAGTGATTAACACTACATTGTGGAGTAGATATGGAGTCGATCGGAGCTAACAAATTTTTTAGGTTAAATCGAACGTGTTCGATTTATTTTAAAATTGGAACGTTTGGCAACGTAAAATTCAAGGTGAGTTAATCTCACTCAATTTTGGACTACTGGCATTAAATTTAAATAGCTAAAATAAATAAATGGTTGATTGGTTAAATTGATGCACTTTTATCAGTTTGATGTGATATTATATACAGTAGTATATATATTGGAGTGATGGATATTCCCGCATGTGTATAGCGGATGAGACCATATGCGCCCCGTATAGTAGCAGATGACCCCATATACCCTATATTCCAACTCGAAGTGGAATTGGTATTTTTATGTTGTGCTAAAATCTATGGATGCAGGGAAACAGGTTGGAGAGATCCAACTGGATTCCTCAAAAATGTTGAATTAAATTTCATATTTATTTATATATGATTTATCTGGAAAAACTGTGATAGATTATTGTGTGATCTGAATTGATTAGATGCTGTGGCAGGTTTTGACCTAGATTTTGGGTATTTTTAAATATCAGTAATTTATGTTTGAATTGGAAAAGAAAATTTTAAAGGGATTTTTGAAGTAAAATATTTTTCTCGAGATTTGGGTTAATTGATCTGATGAAATAAAAGGTTTTGGGATTTGTACTTAACAAATTTTGGGATATTATAAACAGGGATTTTGGCAAAGGTATATAAAAAGGATTTTTAAATATATGTGCTTAAGTGTACTTGTTTAAATAAAAGGTTTAAAAATCAAGATTTTTAATATTTTTGAAAGATAGAAGTGAATTTGGTAATAAGTATAAAATTGGTTATATTGATGTTCAAGTAAGGTTTCCAAATATACGAAGTGAACTTAAAGATCTAGAAATTTATAGGTGTTAAAAATATGCTAGAAAGTTAATTGTTTGATTATTTTAAATTGTTAAAGCATATTTAATTATAAATAGTTACTTTATAATGATTTTTAAAGATTTATTATTATTTAAGAAATGGTCAACATTTTGGTTTTAAAAGATAATTATTAAAATATTAATATAGCTTTGTATAATAACCTTTATTTAAGCATATTTGACTAGATTAAAACATGAAAATTTATTTTAATTTACAAGCATTATTTTGAGATAATTTTTAAAATAAAGTTTTCAGAAAGTAATGGTATACTTGCATGGAGTAAATCGGAGGCAGTGAGTGTCTGCGGTTAAGTTTTGGATCTCTGGGATAGAGACATAACCATTGAGATGTGATACATGGTTTGATACCGCAGAGGCACTTTCCATATTATTTTAAAAGGGTTTTTTTAAATATTTTCAGAAAAGATACTTTGTGAATTCATTAAATTCGATATGATAAGTATATTTAAAATTTAATTTAAATAAGCCTTGGTGTTTTGAGTGAAAATGAAGTATTTGGTTGGATTGATTGTTTATTGGATAGTTAAATAACTGACTATCAAATCTGGACCTAAATATAACTTTGGGAATATTTGGAAGAGGTACGGGGATTATATGGTACAGTTACCGTTTGAGGTGCTATACTGTACGTATAACTCGTTTCATTTTTCTAGGACGTTTATAAGGAAATCCGTCCATTAACGGTTAAAAGGTGACCTCCAATCTTATTTTCATCAGTTTATTTCCTAAAGAACCGATGTAAATAAGGCCCGTTTGCCCGTACCTTTTTAATCGACAATAAACCACACATGTCTAACTCAAATTGCATGAAAAGACGGATCTTTAAGGGTGATTAAAGAAAAATAGACAGAACAGAATCTCACACGAATGGAATAACATATAATATTTTTACAGCGGATACATATGTCAGAGTCTATCCTAAATTCAGCCTGGACAGTTATAAAACCTGCCCTTACAATTGCTGACAAACATCAAACAAAATACATTAAGCAAAGCGGATAACAGAATATGTCCATACGTCGATGAATATCTCTAGCTCTCCTCTGGAAACTCCAACTGTCTTCGACTATCCTGAAACTACTCAGATCTGACCCGAGTATTGAAAATACCCGGATCAGGCTTGATAAACCAGCGTGAGAAAAACTCAATAATAAATGACAGTGTCATATATCAGCCTTTTTATAAAGATCCTTTGGAAATAAAGAGTATCTCATAAGACCACGCCCACACATAAACACGGACGGGTTTTTACCTTATGATAACTAAAACACTTTTATATCAAAACATTTGATATTATTTCTAATGACATCTCTTTGAAAACGTTTGCGAATAAACTTATTAATCTTAGCTGAAATTGTTACCATTATTTAATTCCAGCATACTAGGCTCTACGAACAAAACCGTAGGTTCTTATTGGAGAATGGATTTCCATACAAATGACCAGGCTCGGGATCTACCTTCTGAAATGGGTACACCTCTAGATGGATGTCCCAAGGCACAGAACATCTGCCCTCTACCAACACAAGACCGGCCTACCTCTTTAACTAGATAGTACCGAATATGTCATCCCACGGTCGTTACCGACCTTTATTCGAGAGCTCTCTTTCCATACACCATATAAATTAACATCCTGAACGTCATAGCGGGAAGAAATATATCTAGAAGGGGATGATCATACCCAAATTGGGAATGACCCACTTAGCCTTGCCGCATCTAATCAGGTTTCGGTCATTTCCGGTTTGATGAGGCTTGAGGCAAACGATTACCTTTTCACATAGCACATATCACATCTTTGAATGC
This sequence comes from Allium cepa, assembly GCA_030765085.1. NCBI lineage: Eukaryota > Viridiplantae > Streptophyta > Magnoliopsida > Asparagales > Amaryllidaceae > Allium > Allium cepa. The sequence goes on along the minus strand of JASFAV010000025.1, from coordinate 573,824 downwards.
CACATTGCCATTTCCGTTTAACTACTAATTGCCTTCCACAAAAATACAACCCTTGAGCTCGTAAGTCTCAAGGAGGGTGTTAAGCTAAGAGAAGTTGCCTTCTCCGCCACCACTGATGTACATTTGTAAGAACCAATGTACGTAATCATTAGAAATGCAATGTCAGACAAACGTCCATACAAGTTGTCCAGGAACAGGACAAACCGAAGGCACTTTCCTCTGCCATTACTAGGCGAGAAACCCTTGCAATCTGCAAAATCTACATCACGAGGAGACCACTGCTATAAATAACTCTATAATGGGTGCGACCCCGAGCAAATCAACAAGCAGTCCTCACGCTATGAAGATCCACGGTCTTCAATAATCATCGTCTTCAACATGTCTTCACGTTCGAACGTATACATTGGTTCGAAGTGGTTTTCGGAGAGGAATTACCCAAATCCGACCCCGGTTCCTTCGAAATCCAATATCGATAGAAAGTGAATATGAGTATATAGGATTTATTAAGTCTCTTTTCACTTTAGTTCTTTTCGGATGATTTCGAATTCTCTTTCTTTTGACTTAGAGTGATTTCTAAGAAATTCATTCTTTTGCTTTGGAAAATATCTCAAATTTCCTTACTTAACTTTCAATTAAACCCTTTAACTTTTAGGCGGGTCAAAAACAATGTTATTTAACACACCGTTTACAATAAACCCTAAATCAATCTTAAAAAACATTTTGAAGTAAATAGGATCATAGAAATCATTCATTTAGGAGATTGCTTAAAATTTGGATAATACCAATCTTCTTTTAATTCAAAAACTTAATACAGTCTTTTTATTTAAGAGCATCCGGGCTTTCCTTTCGATCTGTTCCACCCCTCGCCTAAGAAAAGAAAACATAGGTCAGGTAAGTTCAGGGCACTGGTTGCTCCATCCCTAACCTTAGTTAAACACCTTGTTTTATCTTCCCAGATCTCACAGGCGGAACAAATGTACTAGTCGTTTCCGCATACTCAGATTTTCAACTTTACTTTGGAATTGCTTATAAATATTCCAAATTATCTTTCAAAATGCTTAATTATCATTTTTAACACATTCACAATTGATTCTGGGAAACGTCTTTACATTTAAACTTATATTCCAAAAGTTATACAATTCGCAGCAGAAAAGTGCTGCCGAAAGTGCTAAATAAGCTTATTTGAATTAAACCACTTTTAGATATTTGAAAACTCATATTTTCCAATCCAAATCTCTTTTAAATCATTTAACTAGATTTATCAAATTTATTCCATATTTTTCCATAATTAAAAACATCCATTTAAACAAATTTCCTGTTATGGTCACTAAATTGCACTAGCGCGATTTTTCTAGAAAATTGATTTGGACTTAATTCAAAATCTACTTATAGAAACTTTGATTTTCTTTCTTCGTTTAGAAGATATGAATATAATAGTCCGAAATTTTCTTATCTCGAAGAATTCCGAGCTATATTCCACTCTATATACTCATTTGAACTTTTCGGCGTGAAATCGCGAACTACCGTTGCGCTCTGCGTCTAGTTTTAACTTATTTTTCAATATTTGAAATAATCAAATCAAATTGGATTTCAACACTTATAAAATCATTATAAACCATTTTAAACCAATATTTTCACTTTTAAAAGTATTTAAAATGAATTTTCACTATTATCATATTATAATATTATTATATTCACATTATTTTAATATTAAATTTTAAATTCCAATTTCAATTCTAATCTCAAATTAGACACATTTAAAACTTAGATTTCAAATCTAATTTCAATTTAAACTTCAATTCATTCTCAAATTAAACTTCAATTTTTCAAAATCGATTTCGATTTCAATTTCAATTACACTATTCATCTTAATTTCATTAACTATCCTTTTCAAATCCGATTCACTATAAATTTCAAATTCTCTTTCATTTTAACTTTAATTTCACTTCTAAATAAAAGGAGACTTATTTTTCCACAATATCTCATATTACTAAAATATGGTCTTTTTAGATAAAGGGATTACTTGATCAAAATGAAAATATCCAATATTCATATGTATCACTAACATAACATCCATTCAACCAATCACATGTATATGATTTTAAATGTAACATTCACTATTAATATCATAACGGGATATATTATCACAATTCACTTAATTTACAAACTATCAAATCATCCATATTAACAATCAATTTGGTATAAACATTCATATGTCATAAGGGTGTAAATATGATTTATAACATAGTCAAAATATAAATTCAAAAGCAATGAGAATTTCTCAGCATAAACCAAAAAGATTAACTTCCTACCAACATTCTAATCAACCAACACTTCACTAATTAATTCCTACTCCATTAAACACTAGCAAACAACACCCTCTCCCATCCAATAGCTTGGCCGAGGCTTGAGATGGAGGTTGGCCGAAAATATAGAGAAGAAGCGGTAGAGCTTTGAACTTGAATTCCCAAGATTTAGATCCGAAAAATAGGTCATCTTTTCTCTTGTTTTTGACTCTCTTACTCACAAAATTTAAAAAACTTATTAACTGAAAATTTGTTGCAAATTCTTTTCTATTGAATTTGAATAAAAGAATATTCTGAATCCAAGTTGTTTTGAGGGAGATATGTTCAAAATAAAAGAGCTATTCTCGGATTCACAAAAATAAAGCCCGAAAATACACTTCAAAGAATTGAGTTTCAGGTATAGCAAACCTCAAAACTGGAAAAAGTGATCAACATAAAAGTTGTAGCCACTGAAATTTAATATGGTTGTAGAAAAAGAATTTCTAAACTTGGATCAGTTATGATCAAGTTATGATCAAAACAAAACGGCCTATTTTCTGGCTTAAAAACTGGGCCAGAAAATGCACTTGAAATAAGTGGAATTTTGACATAGCAAACTTTGGAATGAAACAAAGTGATAAACATGAAAGTTGTAGCCATTAGAAAAATAAATGATTTAAAAAAAATAATTTTGCATTTTGATTCTGTATTGAAGAACTTATGGCCGAAAAAAGAAGAGGTAAAATATAGAGAAAAAATGAGTTTGTTTTGAAGAAAATAAACATTGATTTCTTTTTGAAAATTTTGTAAATATTATGACATTATTTCTTTATAATATTTTTCTATGGCATGGAAGCCATTAGAGAGGAGAGGAAAAAGATGAAGAAGCTTGAGAAAAGAAGAAGAAGAAAATATGAATGAAAGTGAAGAAGGAGGTGGATATTTATAGAAAAAGAAAGAAAGTGGTAATTTACCAAAATAACCTTTTACCAAATTACCAAACTAACCTTACTTCAACCTAAAGCAATCTCCACTTTTTCAAAACTTAACATCATATTTCACATCCTTACTTTATTTCTTAATCCCTTAAGAACTAAGCTAAGTAAAATAATAATTATATTGGCTTTTGATGTGATATTAATTTGATGTTTACTTTTGACTTTTCTTACTTACTTTTGTTAATTCTTACTTACTTTTCTTAATAACTTCTAGAAGTTTTCTAACCTTGTTTAGTAAAAGTAAACTTGATTAGTTAATTAATTAATACTTACACTATTAGAATATATGTTTCTATATAAGAAAATAAAGGTGCGACGACGTTGCTATAACTTTTAATCGACAAAACGTCGTTTTTCGACAAAATGTTTTACGGTCACATTTTGAAGTTTTAGTTAAACTATTTATTTATGTAAACCAAATTTAAAAATAAACTTTTTACTTCTTTAAATAAGTTAAAACAAGTCTCTTTATATTTTAAAATCATATCTAATTAATATCAAAATCTCTAATTTTACAATGTATGTAAAACTGACAAAATGCGACAAATTTTTGTTATTTTTATAAAACGATTATTAACAAACTTTTAAATCTTTTAACATACTTTTGTTATCTTTATTAGATGTTTTAAATAAGATTTATCTTTTTAGACAAATATTAAAATCCATTTATTCAAGCCTTTATTTATTTTTAACAAAACTTAACTTTTGTCGATTTGTTCTAAAATCCAAATTTATACTTTTTAATACATTAACTATAAGAATAGATAATTATTTATATATATAACATATTTATTTAAGATTTAAACTCCTTTTAAATTTAAATCGAGCGAAATCTCTCATTTTCGAAGTAGCGAAATTACGGGTCGTTACAACCGGGGTTGCGTTTACCGGAAATATCGAACGTTGTTTCGAAGAGATCGGGATCCGATTTGTTGTCCAAAAACCACTTGATCCAACGAGTACGTTTTCGAAATGTAGACATGAGCATGGAGTCGAAGATGGAGAGTGAAGTGCAAGGGCTAATCACTACTAATCTTGAAAGTGATTCCAAAATGGATGTAGTAGGAATAGTGCATTCGGTTCTGTTCGGAACAGGAACGGACTTGTATGGATTATCAGTACATTGTCATTGGAGGACAATGAGCATTCTAAATGAATAATTCTAAAAAGGTAATCGTAGCCTCTAGCCTCATCAACCGAGAATGATCGAAAAGTAGAGGAGATGTCGCAAGGCTAAGTGGAAAGCACCTAAGTAAGGCATGTCTATCACCTTTCTAGATACCCTCGGATATTATTACTACGATTATGGAAGGAGCTTGGAAAAGGTGGGAACACCCGGAGTGATAGCATATTCAAACTATCCGGCTCAGGGATAGTCCGGTCTTGTGTAGCAGAGGATCCCGGCGTGGTCCTCGGTACGCTTTCTAGAAGCATACTATGACAGGCGATACCCCAGTGCCTAATCATTCGGATGGAATCCATTCTTTAATAAGTGTCGTATGATTTTTTGTAACGACCCATAAATTTTGATAACTAAATTAGTTAAATTTATAGGATTTTGTAATTAAATTTAGGAAGAAATTAAAATGTTTATAATTCATATTGAAGTAAATGTAGGAGTGAAATGCAACATTTGAAATTAAAGCTAAGTATTAAAAATAAAAATGAAATTTCGATGCATTGAAGTAATGGGAATTGTTATTCTAGGCTAAGCAAATTTAATATAAGGAAACAAATGGGAATATTGTAATAACTAATGCAATGATAAAATTAGTGATAATTTAATGAATCAAATATTATAGTAACCGATGAAGTAATACGCAATTAATGAAAATTTATACAATCAATGTAGATAAGTTGTTGGACCAACCCGCACCACAACTACCGAACCAAAAACCCTCATCACAACTACCGAACCAAGCCAAGACCGGACCAACCCTCACCACAACTACCGAACCAAACCAAGACCGGACCAACCCTCTACACACCACCGAATCAAACTCCACCAAGCTATGACCGAACCAAGCTTCGCCGAACCAAGCTCCGCCGAACCAGATGTGCCAGGCCAGATTGCTTCAGCCCAGGACCACCAGCAGCTATATACATCCAAGACCTCTGCCCCCAGCCTCACTCTATAAATAGAGGGGCAGAGGTACAACAATGGCAGACAAGTTTGAGAGCTTAAGCACGGAAGGAACTTTCAAACAACTTTCATATACTTGTAATCAAAGCTTTGTACTTGTAATCTGAAGGAAAAAATGAATAACATATAAAATGGACGTAGGCACGTTCTGGCCGAACCACTATAAATCTGTGTGTCTTTTACAGTTTAGTCCCTGCTTTTTACATATTAGCATAAATCACCCAAATCATTGAAAACAACATAAAATCAACTAAATAATACGACTTGGAGGTGTTCGCCCATTTTTTGTGCAAACATTTTTGGTGCTTTCACTGAGAACAAGGAGCTCGAAGCTTCAGCTTCTCCCACTTAATCCTTTTCTTGTCAGCATCGTTCATTTGGAAAACATGGCTCCCGGACGGAAGAAAGACGCTAACAAAGGAAAGAACATCGCAACTAGCAATATCCCAGATCCAGTGGCCCCAAATCAAGAGAATCGTCCCGTTTTAACAGCAGTACCAGATGAAAATCAGGCAAATCCAACAGCCCCCGCCGCGGAACAACCAATTACTATGGCAGATCTAGACAGGGTTGTGGCTGAAGTAACTAACCGCTTCGCATCTCAACAAGAAGCCCTGGTGGACCAACTCATGTCACGCCTAAGGGATGCTGAAGAATCCAACCGCAACACCGAATCATGGGGTGAGTCCCAATCTGGAGGATCTGGGAGGCAACAAAGACCTTTCTTCTTCGAAAAGGCTAACAACAGAAATAGCCATGGTAGGAGCCGAGCCTGGACTCAGCCCGAATTCCGACCCGAGGAAACACTTGGAACCGAACCCGACGGGGGAGGTGCCAGGCAGGGGTCGGATGTAGCTGAGCCTGTCATGCTACCTAACCATGAAAACACCAGCAAACGGGGCCGAGCTGGAGTCCAGCCCGAAGTTGGACCCGAGGAAGCGCTGAGAACAGAACCCAGCAGGGGAAGATCAAGGCAAGGGCCAACTATGGCTGACCCCAGCATGCCCCCAGAAGAGCAGAGGCAGCCTTTGGAGAATGTTAGGAGTGACAGACGATACCATCCCTCAAGTCATCTGGACGGAATCAATCCCGCAGAGAAGAACCAAACTCATTTTTGTCCGCTCCAAGTTCTGATGAAAGGATGGCGCGATTTTTCAGAGAGTGCGTCCAACGGGAGCAAAGGGATCGGGGGATAGGTGCTAGGGTAACCAGCCCCTTCACCCGCAATATCGAAACTGCCATCACCCCCAGGGGAAGGAAGCTGCACTACGCCCTAAGGTTGGAATTCGCTGCCACCAACAATGACGCAGAATACGAAGCAGTGATAGCCGGATTAGAACTTGCCCTGGAGATTGAAGTCGACTCTTTATGTCTCCATAGTGATTCCCAACTTATTGTAAATCAAATACTGGGAGAATTCCAGGCTCGAGGAGAATGACTCACAGCATATCTGAGGAAGACCAAGCTGTTGCTCAATCAATTGGATCACTATTTAATCAAACACATTCCCCGAGAAGAGAATCAGGAAGCCGACGAACTGGCAAAGCAAGCTAGCATGAAGGACGGCACCGCTTCACGAACAATAACCATCTCACAGCAACTAGCCCCGAGTTACGAGACAATGAATATGATAGCTGCAATCGAAGAGGAAACTTGGATGGCTCCTATCCGAAAATATTTACAATATGGCACACTGCCCGACGAGCGTAACAAAGCTAAGAAAATCTTAAGGAGAGCTTCCCGCTACACATTACAAGAAGGCATCCTCTACCGGCGCGGCTTCTCTAATCCCTTATTAAGGTGTATCGCTGGAAGGGAAGTCAGGGAAGTCTTATCCAACATCCATCAAGGAAGTTGCGGAGATCACACTGGAGGGTAGACTCTGGCCAAGAAGATACTCCGGTATGGATATTACTGGCCCACTTTAAACAAAGATGCCTTGGACTTCGTCAAGAGATGCGACAGATGTCAAAAATTTGCTAAGATTCCTCGACTACCCACGAAGGGGATTACTCAAATGACCAGCCCTTGGCCCTTTGCAGTATGGGGAATTGACTTGATTGGCGAACTGCCAACGGGCCGAGGCGGAGCCAAATATGCTATAGTAGCAGTCGACTATTTCACCAAATGGATGGAAGCGGAGCCTCTAAATAAAATGTCTTCGGCAAAAATTATCAACTTCTTGATCAAAAATATTCTATCCAGGTTCGGAGTCTCGCTCAAAATCATATCGGACAATGGACTTCAATTTGACAGCGAGGAATTTGCCGACTGGTGCCAAGAGCACGGAATTCACAAAAGCTTCTCATCTGTGGCTTACCCCCAGGCAAACGGACAAGTCGAAGCTGTCAACAAAATCCTCAAAACCCTAATCAAGAAGAAACTTGAAAAGTCAAAAGGCGCTTGGGTGGATGAACTTCCTACGACACTTTGGGCCTACCGCACATCTTACAGAACATCAACAGGGCATACTCCTTTCTCTTTGGCATACGGATCGGAGGCCATGCTCCCAGTTGAAACTATAGTGCCTTCCCACCGTAGGATCCACTACAACCCGAAAGAGAATGAAGAACTCCTACACATGTCTTTGGATCTAATTGAAGAAAGAAGAAATGATGCAGCACTTAAAGCGGCAGCTCACAAGCAAAAAGTAGCAGCACAATACAACTTTAAAGTCAAGCACCGCAGCTTACAGGAAGGAGATCTTGTCCTCAAGCGGATCTTCCCGCGCCCCAGAGCGCTAGATCCAATCTAGGACGGACCCTATGTAATTCATAAAGATCTCCACAACAGAGCTTATATTTTGTCAACAGTGGACGGAGAGGTGTTCCAGTGGGCATGGAACATCCAACACCTCCGTCGATGCTTCTCTTAACTTGTACCGCCCGTATGAAGTGAATTAACAAAGAGAATCAGTGGATGTAGGCATTTTCGTGCCGAACCACTTTAAAAATCTTGTCTCTTTTTAACTTGTTCCTTTATATCTTGGCTGCTTGTTAAGCTTTATCCTTTCCTGTTGAACAAAATCGTGTATAACGACATTTCCATACTGGAACTTCACGGCGCAACCTCACCTGGACAAGACTCAACAGGTACTATGCGATTCTATGCACTCGCCAATGAGACACTTTTGCTCCAGCATCCCTCTGATGCGGGTTAACTCATTGCTCGCGACTGCCCTCAAATCCAACTGTAATGAGCCGATTATAAGCCATCAAGAAGGCCGACTATAGCCGATGGAAGATCATTACGGCGTTTGGCTCGCCGGCAACTGTGAACCTACTTTAAGCCCCAACATAAGGTGTGGCCAGCCAGGGGTAGTTCACGGTTGACGATCGGCACCCACGCTAGCCGGCCACAGTAAATCGAATAATACCCACGATTACGGGCCATAATGGCTCGGGTAGTTACTGTGCGCGATCTCAGCTCCGATATGTCTTAAGTGCGGCTGTGGTAAAAAAGATAAACTCCCCGCGGAGGCGTAAGATGGGTGACAAATGTCTTCAAGACACACAGCTAGGGAAAGTGAGTACAAAACCCGTTTGCCACGAACTTAAGCATATCGACGGCCTTCCGTGACTGGAAGTTTTACTTTTTCTATATTTCCATTCCATTTAAATACTTTTCTTGTATCCTGCATAACGGTCGCCAAAGTACAGGACACTAAATAGGAGGCATTCTCTCACGAGAATCTGAGCCCGCAAACTGGGTGACAAGGCACTCAGCCGCATCCATGGTCAATTACACAAGATGTCCAAAGCTACCCCCTGCAACTAGAACATGAAGGGCGGTACTTTTTTCTCTTGTACATAATCATGTAGCTATGACTTATTCGTAACATTGCAAAACATGAGATTATATTTCAAGCAAAAGCTTAACATCGAACACAATTAAATCACAGGCATATGCATAAACTATGTTTTTTATACAGCACTTCAAAATAATAACAACATTCAAAATATAACAGAATCAGCTTACGTTATAAGCTTACATAAAGACGTTCAATAGCATAATTACAACTTGAGAGTACATTAATGTTTTGAACTAGCATGTACAGGAATGTCAAGCAGGCCAAATAAAATAACCAACTGCACCAGTGCTCCGCCCTCGTCCTACCAGCTCTTCGAATCTACTTGACTGCAGGATCGGAGCCCCAGCATGATGACCAGAGGCCCCACCTGTCCAATTCAGGAAAAGAGTCCATTAAACCGACAACGAACAATCAAGTTATGAAAAGCTAAAAAGGGAAAACTCACCAACACCCGCTTCTTGGTCCTCATCCCCCAACTGCACACCGGCTTCCTCTGCAGCAAGTAGCCACATCCCCTCCTTCACCGCTACCTTCTCCTCCTTTGAGAACTGGGCGGTAACCACGTCCATCCTGAATGCCGCTCCACCTTCCTTATCCGCATCAGCCTTGGCCTCCTCCAAAGCCCGGAGATATATCCTAGCCATGATCCGGGGATAGTCATCCTTCCAGGATAGATTACCCTGCTTCCAAGTACGGAAGTACATATTCTGCAACATCTCATCCATCATCCCCTCATTCTCCTCAAACTCCCTCACCCGGGCCTCGGAGGACAGCAACTTAGCGATGGCAACATCCCTCTCCGATCGATATCTCAAGCGGTCAGCCTGGAGAGACCTCCTCATTTCCTCCATCTCTTCCTTTAGCCTGGCCTGAGCAAGCTCTGCGGCCTCTAGCCTCCCAGACAACTCCTCTACCTACTCGAGATCCGCCCTCCGAACCTCGTCCACTTTAGCAATGGCTATGTCAATCCGCTCCTTGCAGGCGGCCTCCATCTTTCGTAATTCTGCCCTACTAGCCTCTTCCATAGTCTCCTTCAACCGCCTGGAGGCTGCCTCATGCTGAGAAATCTGAATGGCCTGATCGGCGAGCTGCTTGGCTTGATCAGAAACCATTAGCCGTAGTCGGATGTTGGCACTCCCAATCTCCTCTCCAGCCTTGACCAGTCGGGCATGATGATCCATCAACTTCGTGGTCTCCTCCACAACACGGTCAATATTAGCCTTGGCTTCGTCCCCCATGGTAACTATCCGAGTAGTAAGCAAATCAAGGTCTAGGGACTTGGCCTCATCAAGCACCCGTACTATGGGGTTGCGGGGAAGAAGGTGCTCACCCGTGGCCTCGTCAAATGAAATATCCTCAGAACTCGGGTCCAGATCGGGGTGACCGGAAAATGGGTTGCGTGCCAAACCAGGGCGATCTATCGGGGTGACGGTTGGATTTTCCGACAGATGTGGGGAAGGCATAAACCCAGTATCTTCCTCAGTAATATCGTGAATAGGCTGGACTGGAGGATGAGGACCAGGTGTAGAACCAAGTAAAGAACGTCTCCTCTTCCTCTTCTGAATGTCTTCTTCGATAACTCCGAGAAGTGGGCGATAGCCAACTACGTCTCCAGGACGATTAGTAGGAGGCTTGGGCTTGGCAGAGGCTTTGAGAAGTCTATATTGTTCGAGGCGGTGTCGAACGCCCGAGGTCTTTGCCACCCCGCCTGCCCCTGGAGTTAAGAACAAGTGTTACGAACATACAATGATCCATAATTCAAGAAATATGTTAAGTTAAAAGGGTTGAGAAGGCACATCTATTATACAAACCCTACGGAGGAGTAGGATACTGCAATAAGTCCTGAATCTCATTCCAGGACGGGAACGAACCATAAGATATTCCTAAGTCCCTATCGTAAATGGAGTCTGCAGAAGTCAAAAGTTCACCTTGAATCGCCGGAGTCACCTTAGCTGAAGAGCTCTTAGAGGATGGATCGGCACCAGACCCAGCCTTGTCAGCCTCCTTTGCCTTCTCAACCAAAGCCGATCCTCCCTCCGACTCCCCGAAAGCTTGACGGAAAGCATCATCCGTCCACTCATGAATCTCTCCAGCTTGCCCGAAGGTTAAGGCACCAACACCACTACCGCTCTATCCATCGCCTCCTTCACCCTCACCTATATCCTCCTCCACATCTTCCTCCCCCGAAGCAATTGGGCAAGTGCTAGGAGAGGGGCCGTCGGACTTTTTGAGCTTCTTCCCTCCGATAGTTGGAGGCTTTGTGAAAGGTTCCCTCTTGCCGCTTTTCACCATGGCCCCTTCCTTGGCTTTGGCGGCCTTCTCCTCAGCCGTATCTCTCTGCTTAACCACGGACTGGTGTGGCAGGATCAAATTGTGCTCCAGGAGAGTAGCATTCCTGATCAGGTAAGAAGCCGACAGATCCCATCCCGGAATAGCCCTTATTTCCGCAGCCATCCGAACCAAGGAATCATTCTCCACGACTACAAAGTCACCTGTCGCTAGCAAGAAATAAAAGCATATAAGGAGGAGCATTGCAGCCGAGACAAAGAAACTACAAATGGAGTTCAACTTACAGCCAGAAGTGAAAAGGCGGAAGGAAACGGAGTCATCCTTGATAAAAAACCATTCTTTCTTAAACATACTGAGCTTCGAATACAGGTCTAGGACCGGTTTAAAGGGAACGGCCGCTTCCAAGCTAATGTACGGAGACCCCTTCTTATAACCTCTTATGTTATATAAATATCGAATATCCCGGTTGGAAGGGGGCTCTCGTACTTTCTCTGGAAAATAACGAATAAGCACACCAGGATAGCGTAGGAATTGGGCTGGAGTTGGAAATGGGTCACCTTCAGATAGGTAATGAAGCTGACTATCCATGCATTGATCAGAGGAATGGCCCCGCACATGCAATGGTATCGGCTATACGCCAAATATCCCTCAGGGGGATTGTACGGCATCACTCCGTCCCCCGGCAACAGCATGCTCGCTCTGTCAATCCCAAAGGAGCGAGAGATGACATCAAGATGCTCCTCTCTGAGGGAGCTAGGAAAACAGTCGGGCGGAGAGTTCAGAAGCTCCTGAGGACCGTACCCGTCTACTAGTGACCTCGGGGCGGGTCCAGGACGTTCCAGTCTTGGCTGAGCTGGGGGCACTGTGGAGGACTCCCCTTCGCCCTTAGACTTCCTTTTATCTGATCGAGTTTCCACTCTTTGAGACATTTATCTACAACACGAGGAAGTACGTCGTTAAAACACATAAACTATGTAATCTAGAGTTTCACTAATAGTTCAAGTATAAAAGTCCATTCGGTAAGGGATTCATTCAACACTCGGAATTCCCAAGCTCATTCGGTAGTACAGCCCAGAGCTCATTCGGCAGTACACATTCGGCATTAAACGTCTCTTAACCCATCCGGTATTAGGTTCATTCGGTAATCAGCATCACCAAGGTCATTCGGCGTTCACACTCCCAATACCATTCGGTAGTTTAAAAACACAGGGATCGTCCGGCAATTACCTGGTCCGGTTGTCAAAAGGTTTCAGCAATATAAGTTGATTCGGCAGAAATCTGGTTCGGTTCTCTCGATTCAGTAAGGAGTAATGAAGGGGTGTAGCCCCTACTTATAGGCAGATATAGGATACCGAACCAAACGGATCGGCACTCAGGGACCGAATGGAAACATCCTAGCTAAAACAAAGCGCGACACATACAGGCATGTGCCCCACTTTGGGGGGCAAATGTTGGACCAACCCTCACCACAACTGCCGAACCAAAAACCCTCACCACAACTACCGAACCAAGCCAAGACCGGACCAACCCTCACCACAACTACCGAACCAAACCAAGACCGGACCAACCCTCTACACACCACCGAATCAAACTCCACCAAGCTACGACCGAACCAAGCTTCGCCGAACCAAGCTCCGCCGAACCAGATGTGCCAGGCCAGATTGCTTCAGCCCAGGACCACCAGCAGCTATATACATCCAAGATCCCTGCCCCCAGCCTCACTCTATAAATAGAGGGGCAGGGGTACAACAATTGCAGACAAGTTTGAGAGCTCAAGCACGGAAGGAACTTTCAAACAACTTTCATATACTTGTAATCAAAGCTTTGTACTTGTAATCTGAAGGAAAAAGGAGAATAACATATAAAGTGGACGTAGGCACGTTCTGGCCGAACCACTATAAATTTGTGTTTCTTTTACAGTTTAGTCCCTGCTTTTTACATATTAGCATAAATCACCCAAATCATTGAAAACAACATAAAATCAACTAAATAATACGACTTGGAGGTGTTTGCCCATTTTTTGTGCAAACATAAGTAATCTTAATGACTGTTGTAAATAACAAACGTTACCTTAATGGAAATAAATAAATAACGGGAATGAGAATCGTAAATTAAAGTAACAAATGATGTAATAAAAGAATGAAATCAATATAAGATAATAAATGCAATGATTGTGGGTTAATAATGAAGTGTGAATAGGGAAATGATTGTTTATAGTAATTGAATGGAATTCCAATTTGTTGGAATAGAGTAAATGTATACTTGGTAATAAATTTAATATAGGAAAACGAACTTAAATATTGAATTAATTAATTTATATATATATAATGAATGATGATTGAATAAAAACCAATACTCTGTAAATAACTATAATATTGGAGTGGAAATAATAAACTTACAAATGTGGATTAAGAGTTTTGACAACAATTATTATGAGCTATATATATATATATATATATATATATATATTTAGTTCATTCAATTAAATTGGAAATCATTGCAATAAAATATAAATTTAATGTTACGTTAAAATAAATTAAGGTAAAAATGGGGATTAACGTAAATAATTCTTCATAAAATGTTGATTTGTGAATAAAAAAATTGGAAATAAAGCTTTATTAATTGATTGGAATCTAAAATTTAATAAAAGGATGAATTGCAATTAAATGGATTAAATCTTTAAAAATTACGTAAATATTAATTTGGATGAATTTGAAGTTATTTATGTAATAAAGTATGAATCTATTATTAATTTTATTTATAAAATGGCAGTTGGGTAAATGAAATGGATGCAAAAATAAGCTTTGTCAGTATATTGAAGTTTAATGTATGATAATAGGTTTAATTGAAATAAATGAAAATTAAACCTCTAAATATTACGTTAATAGAGATTTAAGTGTAATATAAGAATATAAGATAATAGATTTTGAAACTAATATTAAATCAATCTATTTGAAATTTATGAATGGAATAATCATTGATTTATTTAATTTAATAGAATTATTAGAAAGTTAATTTATAATTTTGAATATAATGAAATTGAAGATTTGACACTGCAATTGATAGAATAATCAACTTTAAATTGACATCTAAACTTGTTTAAAATTTTTGTAGATGATTAAGAAATATAAAGGTGATAAAATTTTTGATTATAAAAGTACAATTTAAAATTTGATTTAATTGATTAATTTTTAATCTATTTAATTAATGGAAAAATAGCCATTTTGGCCACTGACTCGAATTTCGACGAAACCAGTTTCATCGGATCCGTGACGGTGAATTATTATAGGATTTCAAGTTTCGTATCGATCGGACTTGTCGTTTGATCGTACGGGCTTGAAACGCCTTGAAATAAATGAAATTGAAATCAATTTGAAATCGATTTGAAAATATTGTTTTTAGCATAACTTCTTCATACGATGCAATTTGAACCTGAAACCTTTTCCATTGCGTTTAAAATATTTTAAAACGCCTATTTTGATATATGGGTTGACCCAATTTCGTTCCGGAGTCAGAACGGGATTTTTGGGCCAATTATCGTTTACTACGTTTATAATTCGGATCCATCTGTCTATCTCAACTTTATCTATAAATACCCTGCTAAACCCTAGCCTCCGCCTATTCTCAATTGTCTGTGCATAAAATTTCATCAGCTCCTCCTTTTCCTCAATGGATGCTAACCCTATATCCAATTGCAAATTCAAAAATCTAATGAAAATCCAAACTCCTTAGAAAAAATCTAAAAAATATATATGTTGAAGCTCTCGAATAGCATAATTCTCTGGTGGTGTACATTTTTCGTTTTGGTTCATCGTCTGATCAGTAAAAATCGAGGAAGTTTCGGCCGTTCATCGCCCGACGACGAACTTCGTCGGATCGAAAATTCCCTTCTGGGTTTTGTGGAGATTCTCGAGCGGAGCTCATCAACGCAAGTTAATTGGAGATTCAACGGTTAGATCGTTGTAAAATCATGGTTTAGGGTTTATCTTTTCCGGTGGCGGCTGAGTGGATTTCGTCGTCAATCGACGGCGTGGCGAGTCGGGGTTGGGTACAAAGCCTAGGCGAGGCCACGGCAGGGCAGTAAGGGTCGCAGTGTCCATTCATGATTGAACGCATGTTAGTGGAAATCACATTTCAGAGGTTAGGGTTTCGAACATTGCGTGTTATCTGGAGTTAGTTGCGTGCGTGAGTTTGTGCTCTGGAAGAAAGGATGACGTGGAAGGTTTGTGATTTTCTTTTGTTTAATTTCAATTTGATTTGCAATATCGTTTTAATGCATAACTTTCTCATACGATATCCATTTTACGCGCGGTTTCTTTTGTTAGGATCGTATTGAAATTCAAGACTTGATGACGCTGGTTTGGATGAATTCTGAGATGGTCAAATTTTTGGGTTTAAATTGAATTTAAATTCAAAAGATGAGTGTTTTAAGCCACTCACAACTTCTAAAAAAATTTATGTTTGTTAAATTGATTTATGATATAAGTAGAAATTTATTTATGACTGTTTGGCATATTTTTATTCATCATCTTTGTTAAATCGCATTTATTTAATTAAACTGTTATTTAATTATTCATTTCATATAAACTGCCAGTTAAATTTTTATTTATTTATTATTTCATATAAACTGCCAGTTAAATTTTTATTTATTTACTATTGCATATAAACAGCCAGTTAGATAGTTCTAATTTATTATTAAATATAAACTGCTAGTTAATATTTGTTGGTTATTATTCGTTCGATAGTGATGTTATTGTTTATATTGGATGATGATTGTTATAAATGGTTGATGATTAATATTGGATGAATGAATGCTATATTTTATATTGTAAAAACTGCAAGTTATTATTCATTTTCATTTCATTCGGGATTGCGGTTTGAAATGATATATAACCGTAATTTTTATTTTTAAATTGCGGATTAAAATGATAAATATCCGTATCACTTGACCATAGGATAGAAAATTTTATACAGGCACCACGGTATATATATATATATATAATTATTTTTGAAATAATTTTTCTATGGTTTTGTAAAGAAATATATATATATGGTTTTATGAAATATTAATGACGGATATTTGATAAAGGTTATTTTATATATGGTTAAATTCTTGGTTTTAAACTATGTATAAAATTGTTTAAAGTATGAAGTAAGTTTAATAATAAAGTGAATTTTATTAAAATATATTATGCATAAGTATTTACTAAAATTATATTCTAATATAGAGTTTATATTGATTTTCATAAATCAAAGTTAAGGAGATAGTTTGAAATAGATTTGAGATTTCATTTAGTTAAAATCTTATTAAAATTTAGATTTAAAAAGAATATGGTGTTATAACTAAATTTTGGTTTAAGATGATTTAAGTGAATATATCTAGCCTAAATAAATTGAGGAATATTCAATTATTGAATTTTGAAAGTTTTATTTAAAGGATACTGGATTTATTAAGCAAGTATTTCAAAACTAAATAATAGTAAAAGGGAATTTGGCGCATATGTATGAATTAAAAATTTAGTTTTGAAATGGTGGAATATTAAAAACTTTGAAATATATGGAAATTTAATGGTTTATCAAGGAATTCAAATCTGTATTTGGAATTGATTTGAGAAATTAAAAAAGCTAATTTACATTATAAAGTAATTTATTGTTAAACCATTTAAGTATTGAAAATTATGTTTCAAAGCTATGGGGTTTAAGATATATATATTTGAAAATATTATGATTTTGGGAAAAGGGATATTTATGATATCATATTGATTTGGGGTTTAAAAATATAAATGATATCGTATTTATATGGTTTTGAAAGTGATATTATATTCTGGTTTTAAAGTATAAATTATTTTGAAATAACCACGGTGTTATAATAACGATTGGTTATTGAAGAGACCGGTATCGGAAGTTGTCATACTCTCTGCTAAGTCCGAAAACCACTTTAACAACCGTGTACGCGGTGGAGATTCCAGAATGAAGTAGGATGGTGGCGTCGTTTCATTTGAGGTAAATACGTGGACCCAACTCCCGTGAGTTGGCATAAGGTGGCTAAAACAGGAGCGATTGACGGGTTAATGAGGTAGCACCTTTGATCGGACGCATCCCTTCGATATTATACTTTGACTTTTGGAATTATTCGGTGCCACTTTTGACTTCCTTTTTAGGGGTGTGGCTCGAGGTGGGCGGTAGCTGCGGCTATGCGTTACCACCGACCCGGAAGCGTAATTGGTATATCTACCCTGGCATTGCCTAGTTGTGCCATGTCACCTACCCTAGCGCGCCTTATATGATTTGGGTTTTGTACCATACCTTATGGAGTGCCCTCTGACGACGCCCAGTACGGGGGAGATTACGGCACTGTATAGACTATGGGGATATATAAATGTGTTAAGGTAGAAAATGTAAAGCCATAACGCTATTTAAAAGTAAGTTTATTTTACAATTAGACACTATTATAATAGCGAAATATACTACATAGTAAATAGTTTAACGGATCCTTAAAAGATGTAAATCCCGAGCATCTCTTGAGTTACTGCACTCATATTTATTTCTGTTGATTTAACTTACATAAGATCTTTTAGTTCTGACTCGAGTGTTTTGTCCTTTCAATTCGCTCGAGTCAGTCCGAGCATTTCACGATCAAAGACTTTATTTCTGGAGGACGAAGACAAGATTTCATTTTATTATTATTATATATTATAGTGTTCCACTACACACTGTATTCCGCTGCATTGATATTTATTGGTATGTGAACTCTGATATATATTGTATAAGTAAAATTAAATATTTCGTAAATAGCTTCAAGAACTGTATATTGATTATTATATTTTATCCTTCCGCTGTGAGATTCTATTTTGTTTTATTTCTTTCTTGTTTTTTTTTATTTACCCCATAACAATCCACCCTTCCGTATGGTTTAAGTCTGAGGCGTGTGGTTTATCGTCGATTTAAAGCGTGCGAAAAGGCGAGATGTTACATTTTGATTGTGCCCAATTATGTTGAAACGTGAGATGCAAGCATTTCATCTATTTGAATAAGTATTTGTACTTAGACACTATTATAATATCAGAGGATTTTGATATGTAATGTTTTGGCTATCGTAAGGTAAAAACCCATCGTGTTTATGTGAGGTGTGCTCTTACGAGATACCCTTGATTTTCAAAGGATTTTGAACTTTAGTAATTCGAATTGAGTGTGTTTTCTCATGCTGGTATTCCAGACTGACTCGGGTGTTATTATATTTCAATGCTCGGATCAGACCGAGTATTACAGTTTCATGTTAGGATCTATGGAGTTCAAGAGATGAGCTGAAGACCAAGACGTATTCTCGTACTTGTTTATTTTCTGCTACAGTGTTTTGGTTGAAATTACCAACAGTTGTGAGGACAGGTTGTTTAACTGACTAGGCTGGAAATTATTGATTTGTGTACTCTGATGTGAGATATGTATATTACAGTTTTTGATTTGTGTAAAGAACTATTTATATTATATGTTATTCAGTCCACTGTGAGATTCTGCTTTTGTTTGTTCTTCTTTCTTCTACTTATTTTTCTTTCCCCTCAAAAATCTATCCTTTTGGCACTCGATTGTTTGGTATGTTATACAATGAGCGTATTTATTTCATTGTTTGAGGGTCGAAAGGGCTGGACGTCACAGATGGAGTTTACGGTACTGTATAGACTATGGCATTTATAAAAATGTGTTAAGAGGGATATGGATAGCGCCTTAACGCTATGTTAGTACTTTACTGATAGACACTTTATATATAGTGTATATTACTACATATAAATAGTTTAACGTATCCTTAGGAGATGGAACCCTAAACATCTCTTAAGTTACTACACGTAGTTATACACTGGATAGAAGATGTAAAATCCCGTAAACATCTCTGAAGTCGTTACACTCATATTTATTTTTTGTTGATTTAACTTACATAAGATCTTTTTGTTCTGGCTCGAGTGTTTTGTCTTGTCATTATGTTAGGGTCAGCCTGAGCGTTTCAGTGTTGAAGACCTTATTTCTAGAGGATGAAGACGGAGATTTGTGTACTATTATTATATTTATTCCACCGCATCATGTTGTTCCGCTGCATTATCTTATTATACTTGTTGTATGTATAACTCTGATTGTATTGTAAATTTAATAATCAAATGTATTTGTAACACAGCTTCATGAACTGTTTATTTGGTTATTATATTTTGTCATTCCGTTGTGAGATACTGTGTTTTGTTTTTTTCTTTCCTTTCTCTTATTTTCTTATTGACACCTGTAACGACCCGTGAATTTCGTTAATTAAATTTGTCATATTAAAAAGATTTTGGATTTTAATTTATAAGAAACATAATTGTTATAATTTGTAATGCAGTAAATGTCAGAATTAACCTATGAAATATTGTATTGATTAAAATAGACTTAATTTAAAATGGTTAAATTGAATAAATCCTATTTATTGGAACCTACTTTATTTGTATGCAAATTTGTAATAAATGAGTTAATTTAATAAGATTTTTATTCAATTTAGAAGAAATAAAAGTCTTAAAATTTATATTGGAGCGAATGTAGTAATTAGATGAGGCAATTGTAATTAAATGTTAACAATTTAATATTTATAGGGCAATAAATTGAAATAATATAAATTGTCATACTGGGGTTATAAGTTTAATATAAGAAAAAATGGAAATATGAATTTGTGAATTATAAATAAAAAAATAACCAGAATGGAATTCAAATTTTTTATAATAATGGAAAGTGTTAATTGTTGCTCTAGAGCATAAAAATTTAAAATAAGTAATTTAAAGCAAACATTTAATTAACCAATGCAATAAGTTTTTTAAATATAGTAACAGAGGTGAATGAAAACTTAATAGAAATGGGTTATTTTGTAAAGTAATTAATAGAATGTAAAATTTAATGTTGTAAGTTTAATAGAGTGTATAGTATTTAAAACCCTTAATTAACGTGTTTAATTGGTAGAAATACACATTTAAAAAAACGTAAAATCTATTCAAATTTAAATGTGAATAGACGTATATTAATGCAATGAGATAAAATTTGCATTTTATATTGAATAATAATCTGGATTAAAGTAACAGTTGATGTAATAAAGGATGGAACCGAGGAAAATTAGTTAAGTGTAAAACCTTAATTTATATGGGTAATAAATTGCAAATATTGAATTTAATCAGTGAAGCAATAATAATGAATAGTGATTAATTCAAAATTTGTAACTTGGGAATAATGTAGATTAATATACGTTAGTTATTTAGGGTAGTGACTAAAATGGGAAATCCATTGGCAATTAATGTTAATAGTGTTGGTATAAGCTAATAAATTTAAATGTCAATGCAATACACATTAATGGATTGAATGTGATTACGAAATTGGAATTAGATAAATGCAGTAACTAATTCAGGGCAAATAAATATATGGAACAAATGTTAAGATCGTAACTGATGGTAATTAATAATTGAAGATAGTGTAAATTCCATTTATAATATGACTATAGGTAAATGAAAAGATTGTAAATCAAGATGTTTATTTAT
Organism: Allium cepa; assembly: GCA_030765085.1. Lineage (NCBI taxonomy): Eukaryota > Viridiplantae > Streptophyta > Magnoliopsida > Asparagales > Amaryllidaceae > Allium > Allium cepa. The sequence goes on along the minus strand of JASFAV010000025.1, from coordinate 552,759 downwards.
TTGAATATAAAGAATTAAGGTAATTGAGTTTTTGCAATTAAGCAAAATTAAACATTTATTTTCACGTTAATTGAAAATTTAGTTGAAATTGAAAATATTTATGTATGTTAATTTCATCCATTTGGCTATAATGGATGGAATAATAAGAATGAAGATTTAATTCAATGAAATTTTGGAAACTTAATTGATAATATTTAAATTTAATAAAATTGAAAATTTGACACTGAAATGGGAAGTTAATTGACTTTAAATTGGCTTTTAATTGGTTTAAAACATTTTAAATGATTGAGAAACAATAAAGGTGATAAAATTTGTCAAATTTAAGATCTAAAAAAAAAAATTGGATTGTATTAATGAATTTTAATTTATTTAATTAATATAAAAATAGCCATTTTGGCCACTGACTTGGATTTCGAGGAAACCAGTTTCATCGGATCCATAACGGTGAATTATAATAGTGTTTCAAGTTTCGTAGCGATCGGACTTGTCGTTTGATCGTACGGACTCGAAACGCCTTGAAATTTATGCAATTGAAATCAATTTGGAAAATATTGTTTTTAGCATAACTTCTTTATACGATGTAATTTGAACCTGAAACCTTTTCCATTGCATTTAAAATATTTTAAAACGCCTATTTTGATATATGGGTTGACCCAATTTCGTTCCGGGGTCAGAACGGGCTTTTTGGGCCACGTTAGCGTTAGCACGTACATCTATCAACCCGATCCATATATTTATTTAAATTTGCCTATAAATACCATGCTAAACCATAGTCTTCGCCTATTCTCATTTATCTGCGCGTAAAAATTTCATCAACTCTTCCTCTTCTTCAATGGATGCAAACCCTAGATCCAAACACAATTGCAAATCAAATCAAAAGCTAAAATTTCATAGTCCTTAGAAAAAATTGATAAAAATATATGTTGAAGCTCTCGACTAGAGTAATTCACTAGTGGTGCTCGTTTTTGGATTCAGTTTGTCGTTCGACCGGTAAAAATCAGAGAAGTTTCGGCCGTCCATCGTCGTCGAAATCAAAGTCGTCGGATCGGGAAACGTTTTCTGGGTTTTGGAAAGAAAACCGAGGGCATCACATCTATATATTTGGTTTTTCGATTCAACGGTTAGATCATCGTCAATCGGTGATTAGGGTTTCGAAATTGGGTGGGTGGCGGCAGCTGCTCCTTTTCGTGCGCACGTGGCTCGTCGCTGATGATGGAAGATTCAAGGTGGAGGCGGTGCATACTTGGGAGGGCCGCATTCATCTGCGGCGCGACGAACGACAAGGGGCAGCGTGCGTTGGCAGCGTGCATTGGAATTGGGTTCTCGGTTGCGTGCGTTTTCATGTACCCGCTGTTGCAATGTGTGTGCATGAAGATAGAAATGGTGACGTGGCAGGTAGTGGAAGTGAAAGTGTGTCATTTTTTATATTTCAATGTTAAAATTCAATCGCATTAATCGGCATAACTTTCTCATACGATGTCCGTTTTATGCGTGGTTTCTTTTGTTAGGATCGTATTGAAATTCCGGACTTAATGACACTGGTTTGAAAGAATTCTGAGAAGGTCAAATTTTTGGATTTAAATCGGATTTAAATTCAATTTAAATTCAAAAGGTGAGTGTTTTAACCCACTCACAATTTCTAAAATTTCTTATGTTTGTTAAATTGATTTATGATATGTTTAGAAATTTATTTATAGCTATTTGGCATATATTTCATCATTATCTCAGTTAATTTGCATTCATATAATTTACTTGTTATTTAATTCATTTTTGCATATAAACTGCCAGTTAAAATTTTATTTAAGTTTGTTATTGCATATAAACTGCTAGTTAAATTTATTTATTATTGCATATAAACTACAGTTAAAACAGTTATTTAATTCGTTATTGAAAAATTTACTGTCAGTAATTAACTATTATTTATTGATGTGGTTGTTTGAATTGGATGATAAATTTGATAAATGTTTCATGATTGATATGATGGATGAATGGATGTTGTATTTATATTGTATAAACTACAAGTTATTATGCATTTTCATTTCATTCGGGATTGCGGTTTGAAATGATATACAACCGCATTTTTATTTTTTAATTGCGGATTGAAATGATAAATATCCGTATCACTTGACCACGGGATAGAAAATTTTATACAGGCATCGCGGCATATATATATATATATATAAATTATTTTTGAAATGATTTCTATGGTTTTGGAAAGGAATATACGTATTTTATAAATATTAATTTTTGATGTTATATAAACGTCAAATTTATTTTGATTCTAACTATATATATAAGTATGCTTTTAAATATAAAATAAGCCAATATTAAAGTTTGATTTTTTTTTATATAATATGGTCAAATGGATATTAATTGTTGATAATATATAAATTTTATTTTAATTAAATTCTTGAATTTAAGCTGTGTATAAAATTGTTAATAAAAATAATCTTAATAAATGGAGTTGATGGTCTATAGTATATGGTTAAGTACCTGTTTAAGATATTGTATATATAAAGTTTTATTGACTTAAATAATAAAAAATAAGTTGGAGAAAAATATGAAATTGATTTAAATAAAATTATTAAATAATTATACCCGAATAAAATTGATTTAAAAATTTAATAAAAATCGTTATTTTAAAGGGGTATTGATTTCGGTTTAGAGGATTTAAATGAATATTATCAAGTTAAATTAAAATGAAGTATATCCTGTTATTGAAGTTTATGGGTTTTACTTAAATAATTTTGATTTATTAAGTAAATGTTTCAAATCGAAATAATAGGAATTGGATTTGATATATATCAAATTTTCAACGGATCCATTTTGAAATAATGAAAGATTGAAATATATGAACTATAAAAATTTAAGTTTTGAAATATAGAATATTTAAGCTTTGAAATATATGGAAATTATATTGGTTTATTTGGGATTTAAATCCATTTTTGGAATTTGATTGTAAAATTTAAGAAGTTATTTTATTATATAAGAAATTTAATAATTAAACCATTTGAGTATTATAAGTATGTTTCAAAGCTATAGATTTCAAGGTATATAGATCTGAAAATGCTATGATTTCTTGGAAAAGATATATTTGAAATTAAAATGATATCATATTGATTTGGGGTTTTAAAAATATAAATGATATCGTATTTATATGGTATTAAAGAGATATTATATTCTAGTTTTAAAGTATAAATTATTTTGAAATAACCGCGGTGTTATAATAATGCTTGGTTGTTGAAGAGACCACGATCGGAAGTTGTCATACTCTATGCCAACCCCGAAAACCACTTTAACAACCGTGTACGCGGTGGAGATTCCAGAATGAAGTAGGATGGTGGCGACATTTCCTTTAAGGTAAATACATGGACCCGACTCCCGTGAGTTGGCATAAGGTGGCTAAAACAGGAGCGATTCTCAGGCCAAGGGGGTTAGCGTCCTTTATCGGATACTTCTCTTCGATACTATACTCTGACTTTGGATTGATTCGGTGGCCACTTTTGATTTTTGATCTTGGGGGGGTTTTTCCGAGGTGGGCGGTAGTAGCAGCTACGCGTTACCACCAGCCCGGATGCGTAATTGGTATATCTACCCTGGCATTTCCTAGTTGTGCCATGTCACCTACCCTATCGCGCCTTGTACGAGTTTCTATTTGTGTCGTACCTATGGAGTATCCTCTTGTAGCCTCCCGATCAGGAGGTATTGCGGTACTGTATAGACTATTGGCATTATTTGTGTTAAGGGCTATATGGGTAACCCCTTAATGCTATTTAAAAGTAAGTTTATTTTACAATTAGACACTATTATAATAGCGAAATATACTACATAGTAAATTGTTTATCGGATCCTTAAGAGATGTGAATCCCGAGCATCTTTTGAGTTACTGCACTCATATTTATTTCTGTTGATTTAACTTACATAAGATCTCTTAGTTCTGACCCGAATGTTTTGTCTTTTCAATTCGCTCGGGTCAGTCCGAGCGTTTCAGGATCGAAGACTTTAGCTCTGGAGGACGAAGACGAAGATTTGTATTATTATTATTTATTATATTCCACTACAATCATATTGTTCTGCTACATTGTTATATGGTATTTGTAACTATGATATATGTTGTATAAGTATAATCGAATATTTTTAAAACAGCTTTATAAACTGTATATTTGATTATTATATTTTATCCTTCCGCTATGAGATTTTGTTTTGTTTTTTTTCTCTTCTGTTTTTCTGATTTACCCCATAACAATCTGCCCTTTTGTATGGTTTGAATTGGCACGTGTGTCGATTTAAAGCGTGCGAAAAGGCAGGACGTTACAACTGGTATCAGAGCTTTGGTTTAGCAATAAACCTTAGCTTTGTGGGGTCAGACTCTTTATTAATAGGGTAAGTAATACCCTATGAGAATCACTGAGTGTGTGTATATATATACATATGAGAGAGTGTATTTGTTAGTGTTATAAAAAGGTTCTAAAATTTGTTAGTGTTTAGAGGACTTAAATGAATATTATCAAGTTAAATTAAAATGAAGTATATCATGTTATTGAAGTTATGGGTTTTACTTAAATAATATTGTTTTATTAAGTAAATATTTCAAATCGAAATAATAGGAATTAGATTTGATATATATCAAATTTTCAAAGAATCCATTTTGAAATAATGAAAGATTGAAATATATGAACTATAAAAATTTAAGTTTTGAAATATAGAATATTTAAGCTTTGAAATATATGGAAATTATATTGGTTTATTTGGGATTTAAATCCATTTTTGGAATTTGATTGTAAAATTTAAGAAGTTATTTTATTATATAAGAAATTTAATAATTAAACCATTTGAGTATTATAAGTATGTTTCAAAGCTATAGATTTCATGGTATATAGATTTGAAAATGCTATGATTTCTTGGAAAAGATATATTTGAAATTAAAATGATATCATATTGATTTGGGGTTTTAAAAATATAAATGATATCGTATTTATATGGTTTGAAAGAGATATTATATTCTAGTTTTAAAGTATAAATTATTTTGAAATAACCGCGGTGTAATAATAACGTTTGGTTGTTGAAGAGACCAGGATCGGAAGTTGACATACTCTCTGCCAACCCCGAAAACCACTTTAACAACCGTGTACGCGGTGGAGATTCTAGAATGAAGTAGGATGGTGGTGGCGTTTCCTTTAAGGTAAATACGTAGACCCGACTCCCGTGAGTTGGCATAAGGTGGCTGAAATAGAAGCGATTCTCGGGCCAAGGGGGTTAGCGCCCTTTATCGGATATTCCTCTTCGATACTATACTCTGACTTTGGATTGATTCGGTGGCCACTTTTGATTTTTGATCTTAGGGGGGGTTTGTCCGAGGTGGGCGGTAGTAGCAGCTACGCGTTACCACCAGCCCGGATGCGTAATTGGTATATCTACCCTGGCATTGCCTAGTTGTGCCATGTCACCTACCCTATCGCGCCTTGTACGAGTTTCTATTTGTGTCGTACCTATGGAGTATCCTTTGGTAGCCTCCCGATCAGGAGGTATTACGGTATTGTATAGACTATTGGCATTATTTGTGTTAAGGGCTATATGGGTAACCCCTTAACGCTATTTAAAAGTAAGTTTATTTTACAATTAGACACTATTATAATAGCGAAATATACTACATAGTGAATAGTTTAACGGATCCTTAAGAGATGTGAATCCCGAGCATCTTTTGAGTTACTGCACTCATATTTATTTCTGTTGATTTAACTTACATAAGATCTCTTAGTTCTGACTCGAGTGTTTTGTCTTTTCAATTCGCTCGGGTCAGTCCGAGCGTTTCAGGATCGAAGACTTTAGCTCTGGAGGACAAAGACGAAGATTTCTATTATTATTATTTATTATATTCCACTACACTCATATTGTTCCGCTGCATTGTTATATGGTATGTGTAACTCTGATATATGTTTTATAAGTATAATCGAATATTTTTAAAACAGCTTTATAAAATGTATATTTGATTATTATATTTTATCCTTCCGCTATGAGATTCTGTTTTGTTTTTTTTTCTCTTCTGTTTTTCTAATTTACCCCATAACAATCCGCCCTTTCGTATGGTTTGAATTGGCACGTGTGTCGATTTAAAGCGTGCGAAAAGGCGGGACGTTACAACTCCATTAATATTCCTCCCTTTCGAATGGTTTGAATTAGACATGTATGCGTTATTGTCGATTTAAACCGTCTAAAAAGGTGGGTCATTACATGTAGCATGTAATTTTATGGTGAATAAAATGATGATTCAAATCGAGTATATTTCAATGATAGTGCATATTGTGGATATATCTATAAAGCTACTCAAAACCGAAAGTTTAACTCATGCTAAAGGAAAATATGTTTGAAGAACTTGGTTTAAGAGTTGTCGAAAATCAAACCAAGCATCAAAGATTCTTTTTTGAAGTGTGGAAGCAACCAACATCTTATCTAATATTCCTAAATGTTGGTATTACATAAATTTTGAAGGACTGAAACATTATATAATATAACTGATCGATCAAACTTCAGCCAAATTCTAGTTATATGTCACTGGGAGGTGCGCTTTCCTCCTATGAATGAGATGCAAAATTGTTCGAGCGCAAACAAAGAATGGAAGCTAGTATCTAAGTGACTTTGCTATATAAAATTTGACCGGTCATGTTCCAAGCAAGAGTCACTCAAATATGTCTTTTTGTTCAGAGCTTCTGCCCAAATGGAAAAATCTTCCAGTGGGAGTGCTTCCAAAATATTGAAAGTCTGAGCTAGAATGAGTCACAATTGATATATATATATATATATACACACACACACACACACACAAACAAGTAGACTTGGTCATGTTTGACTCGATCAATCGTGTGTGTATGCGCATGTGCATGCATATGTGTATATAGGGTAAGGATCGGCTCTCTCTCACTTTTGCTACACCTCAAATCCTCCTGATTTCAACCAGTTGTTCCGATTTAAATAATATAGTTCTCTTTCCTGTCAGTCTATGAGAAAGAAACTATATTATTTAAAATGGAACATGTGAATGAAATCGGGGAGGGAGGGATTGGAGGTGTATTCAAAGTGAGGAGTTACTGATCCTTGCTCGTTACATATATATATATACACTGTAATGACCCAGAATTTCTATCATTTGAAATTCGTATATTTTATTAATTTTAAATATTTAAAGGTTAATTTTACAAGCTGAATAAGTTATATTTCGAGTATAGTGAATTTGATTGGATAATTAAATTGTTAAATCAACATTGGAAATTATAGAAAAAATTGGAAATTGGATTTAAAATGAATAAAAATGATTTATAAAGTTGTTTTAAATCTTATTTGATTTAGAATGATGTTAGAGAACTTTTAAAATTGAATTAAAAGTTAATTTGTAGAAATTGAATATTTTAATATTTAATTGACAAGTGAAAATAGCCATTTTTTCAAACGGTCTCGGATTTTGACGAAACCATTTTCATTGGATCCGTAATGTTAAATTATCATAAGATTTTAAATTTCGCGTCAATCGGATTTACGGTTTCTCCAGAGCAAGCTAAAACGTGTAGAAATCGGTTTAAGTGAATTTCAAATTTAAATAGTCGATTCGAAAACCTATCTTCCAAATATGATGGAATTGGATCTCGATATATATTCCATTGCGTTGGGAATAGGGGTAAAACATTATAAACGCCAGGCAGCACGTTTCGTTTCGAGTTCAAAAATTTTCCAGATGAATAGTGCACGAATATTTTCTATAAAAGGCCAACATTTTTCTATTTTTTTCACAAAACCCTAGCTAGTTAGGGCTAGCCGCCATCAACTGTTTAATGGCCATAAATGCAAGAATCTCCTTCCTCCATTTTCTTCAAATCATCAATCGACTCAAGAAGTGTTCAACTAGAGATTTGTAGAGGGTATTGAGTTCTATAATTTCAAAGGTCATGATCGAAAACAACGAAGCAGATCGACGGCAATCCTCGCTCAAAGGTGAAATGTTCATGCATGAATTCCTATGCCTATAGTCGATCGAGTGCTATGGCATTCATGGTGAGGGTAGGCGAGGTGACGAGCTTCGATACGGCGGTCGTTGATCGATGTATAAGTGGACGTAGGTGGCTCGATAAATGATGAAAAATGGCAGCTTTGGGTTTGCTTGGTCGGCCTTGAACGATGCAAGAAGAAGATGGTTTGAAGGCTCAGATCTGATATTGCATAGATGAGCGGCCGATATTAAAGGTTAAAAATAAAATATAAAAAGAAATGAAATTGATTTATATTAAAATTCGTATAATCTATAAGAAGCTATAACTTTTTCGTACGTGGTCCGTTCCGCACGAAACGAATTGTGTTGGGTCATATGGACGAACACTATGCAATGGAGCTTGTTTGGAGTTGATTGAAGCTAGTGTGAATTTTGGGTAAAATTAAACGCGCGTTTAATTTTATTCAGAATAAAACACTGAAACTGCGATTGGAAGCAATGTGAGTGCAACTCACTCTTTCTGACTCGCTGATATTTTATATAAGTGAGAATAAATATTATTATATGATGATTGATGATTGTTTGGATGATATATTATATATTGATTGGTATTTGGATATATACCTGCCTAGTGGAACGATGACCCTATACGTTCCCGTGTATGAGCGGATGACCCTTTGTACGCGCATCTGCCTTAAAGTGGACATTGTACACATATTCTAATATGTATATTTGTTGCAAGTAACAGGTTAAAGGGATCCAACTGGCTTCCTCACTAGTATTAGTTTTATTTTACAAATATTGTGGTATATTCTGTTATCATATGATATATGATGCTTTGGATGACGTGATTGATGTATTTAGTGCTGTTGCAGTATTTGGCCTATTTTCGGAATTTTAAAAATGTTAAAGTAACGATTTCGAATTTAAAAGAATTTTAAAAGTAATTTTGAAAACAAAAGTTTTATTGAATTTTTGAATCGTTAAGAATTGATTTATTTTGAATAAATAAATGTGATAATTTTTATGTTATAAAAATTATGATGTTGTGGGAAATATAATTGAAATTATTATTTTTGTGAAATAAAACCAGAATATGATTTTTGGAATGTGAAGTAAACTATTTGGTAAAACGGTGTATATAGGAGATTTACAAAATTGATATTATATAAATTAAAATATTAGAATTATAAAACGAATTTTATAAGTGTTAAAATGAAGTTATAAATGGAGTTTATAAGTGAATAAGATTTATAATTGCGAAGTTATAAAATAAAGAATTTGTAAAATAAATGATTTATGAGTAATTGACATAAAATTTGGATTTGGCATATAAATGAGATGTAAATGGAATTGGTAAATAAAAGGAATTTATAACTTGAAGTTTTTATAAAATATAATTGTGAATTTATAAACATTGTTTTATAAATTCGAAATCAATTGAATTTGATAAGTAAATATCAAAGCTTATTAAAGAAGATAGATACACGATTTTGGATAGTGGATAATCCTTTAATTAAATATGTAGAAGTGTTGAATTTGGTTAGAGATTTATATTCACAATTTTGGACAGTGAATACTTTATTAAATAAAATCGATATTTTTGGAAAGTGAATATTATTAAATGGAATAAAATGATTAAAAGATGTTTTAAAATGTGTTAAGGATCGAAACCATAGATTTCAACATTCATTGTTGAAATAGACGTTTTCAAAAAGTAAGGAAATAATGGACTATAACATTGTTGTTATAGTAAATGATTTTCGAAAGGAAATATTTTTGTATAGTATTGGATTTATATATCTATCTAATTTTCAAATCCCTATACTAGTGATTTTAGGTTGTCGTAACGATGTTTTACGCAACATTCGTTTCGATCCAAATAAATGTGTTTAAAGTGAATGTTTTCCTTAAAGAATAAAATATATACTTAATCCTGATTTAAGTATATGTAATATTTTCTATGTGTTGAAAATATAAATTGATTTGTGAGTTACTTATTATTAAATAAGTATTTGGAAATGTTTTCCAATGTTGAAATGATTTTGAAGATATATCTTTTTAAAGGTAATTTGATGTGAATATTTGGCAAATGATTTAATGAATAAAAGATTAATTAAAAGGCCTAGTGATTGTTATGGTGCTGAATATTTGTTTATTCGCTTTGATAGTTAAATAACCGACTATCAAATTGGCCAAAATTTTAGTTCCTCGACTTGATGTGGGAACTATTTAGTCGTACACTTAGTACGTTGCCTTTTGTATAGGCTTGATTATCATTTTTGTTGAGGATGTTGATTCATATAATGCGGAGTATTACTCCAATCTATCGAGCTTCCTTCTTGGCCCGAAGGATAGCAAGTTGAAAGTTGGAGACGTGATAAGTCTATGGAACTTAGTTTCTGTGTGAGGTTGAGAAACGCTTTTGCGTTGTTGGTGCGAAGAGACCGGGATCAGATTTATATGAAAACCACTTCAGACCGCGACGATTGTGCAGGTTGCTTGTGATGATATTGATATTCTGAAGTTTCATGGTGGGGGACTACTTGTTGATCGTTTGGGGTTAAAATCCCAATATACATACAGTAGCAGTGGTCTCTTTATTATGAAATATCCAATGCAAGGACTATTCGCTACTAATCCTAGTGATTTCCCGACAGGATGTGGTAGGAAAGTACCTTTGGTTTGTCCTGTTCCTGGACAACTTGTATGGATGTTTGTCTGACATTGCATTTCTATAGATTAAGTACGTTGGTTTTTACAAATGTACATCGGTGATGGCGAAGAAGGTAACTTCTCTTAGCTTAACACCCTCCTTGAGACGTATGAGCTTAAGGGTTGTATTTTTGTGGAAGACAATTAGTAGTCAGCGGAAATGGCCTGTGGCATTCAAAGTGATGTGATATGTGATTGTGAAAGGTAATCGTTACCTCTAGCCTCATCAACCGGAAATGACCAAAACAGGGTTAGATGCAGCAAGGCTAAGTGGGTCATTCCCAAGTAGGATATGATCATCTTCTTCTAGATATATCTTTACATGCTATGACGTCGTGTATCTGATTATTGTGGTTTGTACGCTAGAGGGCCCTCAGTAAAGGTCGGTAACGACCGGAGGATGATATATTCGGTACCATCTAGTTATAGAGGTTGGCCGGTCTTGTGTTGGTATGGGATCCTTTGTGATGGTCCTCGGTACATTCTTCTAGAGATGTACTACCGGGAGGTAGTCCCTTCACCTGGTCATTTGTATGGAAATCCAAACTCCACTACATACCTGCCATTTTGATTGTATAACCCAATTGGGCTATATGCTGGAATTTAATCAATGTAACAATTTTGGCTATGATTAATATTATTTGTATATAGTAGACACTACTATAATATAAGAGGATTTGACATGAAATGATTTAGTTATCGTAATGTAAAAATATGTCCATGTTTATGTGTGGACTTGTCATAAGAGAAACTTTTGTTTTGATAAAGGAAAAGTTTTGGTAATCTAGTAAATTCTGTTGAGTGTGTTTCTCACGCCGGTTTACCAGACTGATCCGGGCGTTCTTCCCTTTCATTGCTCGAGTCAGACCGAGTATATTTACAGGTCTAGATTTGATGCCTTTGGAGCTTCAGCAGGAGAGCTAGAGATCTTCATTTCATATACGCGTATGTGTTTTGATTATTGATTATCCGCTGTGCTTAGTCGTTGTTATTATCAGCATTTGTGGGGACGGGTTATTATAACTGTTCAGGTTTTAATGGATTGTTGAACTCTGATTGATGTGTATATGTATACAGTTTCTGTTTTGTAAAGATCATTGATATGATATTATATATTTTCTGCTACGATGTGAGATTCTTATTGTTCTATTTGGTTCTATCTTCTCTCTTTCTTCTCTTCTTCTCTCTTGTTTTCTTTCTGTTGACTTTCCGTCAGTTTGTGCTTTTTGGATCGGACATGTGTGAATTATTGTCGATTCAAAGGGTACGGATATGCGGGTCGTCACACGTAGTATCAGGCTTAGATTTTGTATATTCCTAAGCTTTGATGTGTACTCAGTATAGATAGGGAAAGTAGCACCCTAGATTGAGTTGAGTGTATTATATATATGAGCGCGTATTTGTTAGTGAATATAAAATGTTTTATATTGTGTTTACTTATCCGTTGAGATGTTTGTGAATTCTGGTCGGTATGTAGGATGCCATGTTATCGATAGGGATTTCCAAACACTTAAACGAGGCAAGTCGACATAGTATTATTTTAAATTGGGTAAATGGAATAATTTTACCTTAATTATATTTTATATATAAAGGAATAAATTTTCAAGAATTATTAAAGTGTAAATAAATTAATTGTTTGGTTGTTTGAAAATGTAAATATATATACATATATAAGTTAATGAAAGATGTTTGAAATAATCTAAACAGAAACAACAATTGTAAAAGAATAAATTATATAAGCAATGAATTATAATGTATGGAATTATAATTAATATGATTTGCAATTGTGAAATAATCTTATATATAAGAAGTGAAGCTATATGAATATATTTATAAATATAAGTTGTAAATAAAAATGAATTTAACTAAGAATTTGTGAAATTTGAATTCCATTTATGTTGAAAGATATTTTTCAAAGTTAAAGAGGTTATTTTGTTATAAATCTAAATAAGATAGAAGAATTTGAAATGATCTTATGTAAGTAAAGTGAAATAGTGAAATTATATAAGTAAAAAGATTTATAAATGTGATTTATATATATATATAAAAAGAAATTTTTAAAAGAATATAAAGCACTAAATTCACTAATGTTGTTGGGAAATAATAAGGGTGATGACTGCAGCATCATCAGTATCATTTTCGAGTTTCTGTGTGATGGATTTGCTACCAATAGTAAATTGAAAATTTAAGTTTTGTTTTGATAAACAAATTTGAATTTAAAATCCAAGTTGTAATTAATAAATATAAGTAAAATAAGCTTCGGAATTATAAAATGAAGTAAAGATTTAATTTTGGTAAAGTTGAAATAAATTTGAGCTAGCATAATAAATATATGATATGAAATTTAACTAAAGGAATGTTAAATAATTAGAATTGGATTTTAACTTGATTTGATAAGTTATTGGAATGGAAATTAAACTTGAGAGGTTGAGTGATTGTATAATATTGGAAGTTTAAATAATAAGTTGTATAACTTATAAAATGAGATAAGGTAAGTAAAACCAAATGTTATAATGGTTAAAAAATCTGTATTTGAATAGTGATATGTATTTGACTCAAGTAAAAGTTAAATTAAATAGAATTTGAAATGAATTGGAGATGAACTTAAGTTATGTAGTGGAAGTAAATATAAACGAAGATGAAATGAAACATGACTTAAGTAATATTGAATGAAGTTGATTTTGGGTATCGCAGTGAATTAATAAAGTGAATTAATAAAATGAAGTAATGAATGTGAACTTGAGTTATATTATGAAATTCAACTTTAATTGTAAAAGTGAATTAGCGAATAAACATGGATTAGAAAATGCTGTTGTTAAGAATTGAATAGAATTTAAGTTAAGAAGTTGTGAATTGAATAATTGAATGAAAGTCAATTGAATGTGTTATACCAATTGAAATTAAAAGTGTTAAACCAAATTGAATGTAAGCAAGTAAATTAAATAAATTTGGTAATGTTGGATGTGCATTGGTTGTTAGATGGATGTTAATTGATTGTATAGAAATTCATATGGAGTTTAATTAATGAAATTGAAAGCTAAATAATTGAATTCAAATGTATAGGAAGTGAATTTAAATAGAATTGAATTTGATTTGAATTGGAAGTGAACCAACTTGAACATAAATTAGTAAATATAAACTAATTGAATATGAATGAATGAATGTTAGTAAAATCCAATGTAAATAAATCAAATGTGATTAAATTGAAAACAAATTCAATGAATATTACTACGTAGTGAATGTATATTGATTTGGTTATGGATCGATTGGACAGATATGGATTAATTGGATGATAGCTGTTTGACGGTTGGATTTGTTGCTTTTTTTGCATTGCTATATTGACATATATAGTTGATTTGTTGGTATATGTAACAACCAGGTATTTTCAACCATTCGCAGACACACATGCCGGACTTGAATTGCTCAAAATACCGCGTTGTAAATAAAATTTGGCAAATCTCACAATATACAGTAAATAAAGTCACAGATCACAGACATAGAGTAATAATAGTGCAGCGAAAGTAAAAGAAATAGTAGTTCATGAGGCTACTATGTAAATATATCAGAGTTACATAAGATGCAACAGAAGAAATAAAGTACAACAGAAGTCTAAGTATGATAACCAAGTACAAAATGAATACAATACTGGGATCAACAGGATAACTGGAAGTGAAATACATAAACAAGACAAGCAGATAATCTCCAGCGATTCAAAATCTCCAGAAAGTGGAATCCCAAATCTGTGAATACTCAGGCTGACCCGAGCGTAAATAAAAATACAAATACTCGAGTCAGGACATACATACTTATACAATGTAAACCAACTCAAGTGAACTGTAGTAAAAATACAAGTAACTAAAAGGATGCTTGGGACCGCCCATCCTCTAAGGATCTGTTAAATTATTTACTATATAGTATATTGCGCTATTATAATAATGTCTAACAGTAAAATAAACACACTTTTAAATAGCGTTGAGGCTTTACATTTTCCACCTTAACACAAATAATGCCAATAGTCTATACAATACCTGCATATCTCCTAATCGGGAGACTATGAGAAGATAATGCATAGGTACGACACAAATAGAAACTCGTAGTAAAGGCTCGATATGGTTGGTGACACGGCACACAAGGCAATGCTAGGGTAGATATACCAATTACGCACACGGGCTGGTGGTAACGCAGCATCCAAATACGCCCACCTCGGAACACATTCCCAAAATCGGAGGGGCGCCCAAACAATCATAAAAGCAATAGAATGGTATCGAAGAAATGCGTCCGACCAGAAGAGCTACCCCTTTTGGCCCGAGATCGCTCATGTTTTAGCCACCTTAAGACAACTCACGGGAGTTGGGTCCATGTAACATACCACAACAACGTCGCCACCATCCTACTTCATTCTGGAATCTCCACCGCGTACACGGTTAGTCAAAGTGGTTTTCGGTATCGACAGAGAGTATGCCTACATCTGATCCCAGTCTCTTTGCCAACCAATCGTTATTATAAACCATGGTTATAACTTAAAAATAATATTTTATACTTCAAAACAAAATATAATTTCAATCCAAATATTTATCAAAATAAAGATTAAATCATTTCCAAACCATTTCAATATATCAACATACCATATCTTTCAAATTCAAATATTTATCAAAATAAATATCAAGTCATTTCTAACCATTTCAATATATTAAATTATCATATCCTTTCAAATCTTCCTTTTAAATCGTTTTAATATATTAAAATATCATAATCTTTCAAAGCTTCATTTCAAAACATTTAATATATATCAAAATATCATATCTTTCCAAAGTTCATTTCAAGACATTTAATATATATCAAAATATCATATCTTTCCAAAACTTCAATTTTAAATCATTTAATATATATCAAAATATCATATCTTTCCAAACTTCATTTCAAAACGTTTAATATATATCAAAATATCATATCTTTCCAAACTTCATTTCAAAACATTTAATATATATCAAAATATCATATCTTTCCAAAACTTCAATTTCAAATCATCATATAAGTTCAAATCCAAATATTCAACTTTAAATACCTTTTAAATTCAAAGATATCATTCATTTATTATCATTCCAAATCACCTTTTGAATAGCTTATATTTTAATTAAAATAATTCATTTAAACCATTTAAAATTTAAGTTTATACACTTTCAAATCAAGTATTCATTTTCCAAAATTTTAAACCATTATGAGTTCATTTACTAAGTTAAAACCATAAACATTGAAAATTTCAACCTTTACAGCATTCAGAAAAAGCTGCTGTAAATTATACTTGAAAACACTTCAATTTAAACCATTTAAACATTTTAAAAATCATATTTTAACATCCAAAGATGTTCATTGAAATACTCTTTTAATTAATGATTTTTATAAAGCAAACCTTTACAGAAAAATCCAAATTTTTCAATAATTTCACTTAACAAATTCAATTGTACAATTTTTCCATTTTTACATTTGACTCCTTATTAACACTTACATTTTCAAATTTTCATTTCACAAATTAAGCTAAATTTCCTATTTATTTAATTAACTTAAGCCTTTAAACAAAACCAAGTCTCACATTTCCAAATCAAGTTGTATTTTAAAATTTCACTTTTAAGCATTCATTTACTTAACCTTTTAATTCATAGAAAAGTCAACAATACTTTATTAAATCATTCAAATTCAAATTTACCATTTTCAAAATAAGAATAAATTTCCATTTTTATTTATATAACTTAAATATCATTTTTAACCAAAATTCCAAACTTAAGTTATATTTCCAAAAATTCAATTTAACCATTTATTTATTTTACATTTCCACTTATAGAAAAATCATAAAACCTTTATTTTAAAACATTTCAAAATCTATTTAAATCAAATTTCATAAATTTACATTTTAAACCACTTAAAATTTTATTTATATAACTTAAATGTCATTTTAAAAGCCAAAGTCCAAATTCTAAATTTAAGTTATATTTCAAAAATTCAATTTAACCATTTATTTATTTAACATTTCCACTTATAGAAAAATCATAAAACCTTTATTTTAAAACATTTCAAAATCTATTTAAATCAAATTTCATAAATTTACATTTTAAACCACTTAAAATTTTATTTATATAACATAAATGTCATTTTAAAAGCCAAAGTCCAAATTCCAGATTTAAGTTATATTTCAAAAGTTCAATTTAACCATTTATTTATTTAACATTTCCACTTATAGTAAAATCATAAAACCTTTATTTTAAAACATTTCAAAATCTATTTAAATCAAATTTCATAAATTTACATTTTAAACCACTTAAATTTTTATTTATATAACTTAAATGTCATTTTAAAAGCCAAAGTCCAAATTTCCAAATTTAAGTTATATTTCAAAAATTCACTTTTTACCATTCATTTGAATTACATTTTTAACTTCTAGAAAAATCAAAAATTTCTTTATTTAAACATTAAAAACCCAATTTAAATCAAATTTCATAATTATTTTTTCTTTTAAAAAATATTTAAAATATTTAAAATACTTTGTCAAATATAACCACGAGCCTGTATACAGTTTTCTAACCTAGGTCAAGTGATACGGATATACATCATTTCAATCCGCAGTTTAAAAAGAAAAATCTGGGTTCTATCATTTCAAACCCGCAATCCCAAGTTAAAAAATAAAATAAATAAAACCGTTCAGGCCTATCATTTCAGCCCATAATGATTTTTTCTATTCTAAAGTCCGTTCGGGTATGTATCATTTCAACCCATAGTGATTCTAATCTACAGGGAACTTCCAGTGTGATAAACTGATATAAATAACAGAATAGCATCATATAATAGTAACAGATGATATAACAGGTGTACAAATAGGGTGAACATCATATGATCATAACATAGTCAAGTGTAACATGATAATATAGTTCTACAGGTTCACAGGGTGTCAATTTACTAATTATATAAGTACATAATGTCTGGTGAGAAATACTCACTTGTTTAAGCTGGAGATGACAACCAAAACACACAACATAGAATCTTTGAAGGCACGACACCACGAATATGATTTGAGTGGGAGAGCTATCCTTGGATACATTCAACAAAACAAGTATAACAACACATAAGTTTCAACACAAAATACCATTAAACAATGATAGAATTGGATATATAAACAAAGTCAAAATGTTTGCACTTGCTTCCATCTAGCATAGGCTCAGCCATGTCTGGAAAATACACGACTAGAGATTTCTCTAAGGTCTGGTTGTGGACCCATAGGGGTCGGCCTATCCTAGAGAAAGTGGTGCAAAGGTTTGTGAGGCAAGAGGCTAATGTTCAAAGGCAAAAGTAAAGTTTCTATGCAACTTTGGTCACGGCCAAGGCTATGGAGGGCACGTCCACTTCAGGTATGGTCAGGTAAGGGTGTGCAGAGGTGTGTTAGGTTGAGATTAAGCCAGTAGTGGTGGTGGTTGGTTGGCCTAGGTGGTTGAGAGAGGTGGTGCTAGACCTAAGTGCTCGGTTGGGAAGATGTAGGTGAAGTTTGCTCATTTTTGTGTGGATCAACATCATGGGAGGCCACGGCTTGGGATTGGGCTGGAGGAGGTAGTGACAGGTTTAGGTGGTGGTGGAGGAAGCGAAGGTGCTGGAGTTAAGAGGAGCCGAGCCTAAAAGGAGAAGAAAGCAAGTGCAAAATCAACAAAACATGTAGAAAACAATGGAAAAGAAAGGAAATTTTACCAAATATTTTACAGGTGATGGTGGCCGAGAATTTTGGTGTTGAGAAATAATTTGATACGCGAAAATGAGGTGAGGAAGTCAGCTGTAGAAAAGATAAGGAACGGCCAAAGAAATGAATGCAAGAGCTAGGAAATGAAAAGGTGAAAGTAGGTGAAAAGACTTAAGCAACTAAAGAGTCACAAACCTTTCAAATTTTCTTAATTTATTTATTAGGTTTAAATTACTGAGAATAATAATAATTTCAGAAAAAAATTTGAAAATGCAACAAAATATAAAATATAAAAAATAAATAATTATTATATAAGGTAAAATAAGAAAATAGCTTAGAAAATGCAAACTAGTCAAGCAAATTTGAAAATAAACAGAATAAATTTTGAAAAAATTATATGGACTTGGAAAATATTTAAAAATAAAGATAAGAACACAAAATAAAATGCCTTCAAAAAAAATTAATTAAATAAATTTAAATAAAGAAAATAGCAAAGAAAATAGAAACTAGGCTTTAAAAATTAGAGATAACTTCAATACACTTCGGAAAAATTTATTCATCACTTTAAAAATATTCTGAAACAAAATTTTGAAATAAATAATCTTTAAAACATTTTAAAAGTAAAATAAATAATTAAATTTAGAGAAAATAGAAAAAGAACTAAAGAAAAAATGTTTAAAAATTGGAAGCAAGACATGAAAATTACAAACATATATCACTAGCCTTATAAAATTTCTATTTCACTTTAAAAAAAATAAAAGTCAAATAAATAAATAAATGAGAAAAAAAATAAAGTAGGAATAAGATATATCAAATAAATATGTCATTTTTTTATAAATTAAAACAAAGAATATTGTTAAATAACTCAAGATACACACAATATTGAAAACGGTATAACTTTCACAATTTAAATCCATTTTCAACGAAACGAAAAGCAGTATTCATGTTATTAAATCTAATTTCAAAGTAAAATATAAAATTTAAGAATTCAAATATTTAAATTTAAAATTTAAAAGTCAATGTTTGACCAGTTTTGACCACAAATCCATTTTTCAGGAAAATATTCAATTTATATCAGTTTGAAATTATAATTCATATAATAATCAAAATTTATATTTTAAAATGAAATACTTGAAATAAAACAAGTTTAAAATAATTTCAAAATAAAATAACGTCAAATTTAAATTATATGCAAAAATCTAGGGTTGTTACAATCTCCCCCACTCTAAACTATTCGTCCCCGAGAAGGAATGAGGTACGGGAAAGCACAGAAAAAGATAAAGTGAAATAAGATTAGGACAAGATGAAAAAGGAGATTGAAATTATACCTAATGACTACTGTTATAGGTAAGTTTAACAAGGTGGAATTATCAAAGATTATAGAAAGATTTCTAAACAGAAAAATTATAGAAAAATGCCTACACCAGCCTGAAGCAAGATAAGGAAAATAATGACAACCAAACGATAGTTTGAAAAAAAATAAGATAATAAGTTAGAAACCATGGAATTTTCAGCTTAAATAGATAATTAATTTTTTTCACAAGTTAAATAAATCTTAACTATCTTAAATTTTATTATCTTATCATCCAATCGTCTTAAATTAACAATTTCTAAGATCATGGATTTGAAAGATAATCATTCATTATACTCATAATGTACTTAAATTTAATTCATATTTATTCCTACTTAAAGTTAAATTTATTCCTCTCAATATATTTTATCATCAATGCCCATTATACTTACTCTTATTTTAACTGCTTTAATTTATTGTTAGTTCCATTAATCATCATTTTATATTGTAAATTATTCAATTAACTTTTTATTCTATTTACTCCTGTTAATCATTTTATAACTAAAATTTAAGTGTATAACATTTATTTTAACCATTCAAATTTTATTTATAAAATCTTTTTTTATTGTATATTATCCAATTACATTGTTAACTTCTGTATAATTTGGGTAAGTTATATTTAAATGCAATTGAGTATTATACAAATAAAACTTTCTAATCCCTCATCTCAAGTTTGAATCATTTATCTAGAATTTTGATTTTCTTTTTATAATTGAAATGATTCTTTAAAATAAAATTTAAGAATTAAATTTTCGATTTCTTCAACCCATTTAGAGATAAATAAATGTATATACATAATTTATCAAATCAAATCATATGTCTACATATATTATAAATCAAGTCATATTTTAGAAATTCAAATAAATTTGGTTTCCAAAACCAAGCTGTAGCAAGACTATAGAGCGGTCTCTTCACTTCGAAATGCTGCAGTCATCACCGAAATTATTTCCCAACGACAAAGAGAAGAGCAATAATTTTTAAACTTTAAAATCCTTGGAAACAAATTTCTATTAGAAAATACTTTAAATAATATACCTTTTTTAAAACTTTAAACACAAGGTTTGAAACCATCGTAAATTAAATTCTCAAATTTCTTGTTTCTAAACTCATTTCAGTTCCCAAATCAATTTATAACAGCTATTTATAAATTCATTTATAGAACAATAAATGATAAATCAAGTATTATCATTTCAAATAATCAATTTAAATCAATTTAGTAAGTTCCATAAATTTACTTATGTATCAAAATTTATTTCATTAATCAAATTTTAAAATAATATTGTGTCAGTTTGTTCTGTCAAAGTGTTTTAGAAATCCTATCGATAGCGTTGATCAGACGAATCGATCGGAAACCCAAATCAACATCAACAACCCAAACAACACAATATCTAAAACAAAACATAGATTTACAAGTAAAATACAAAATTTTTGGAAGAATAGATTGGAACAAAAGACAAGATGATTAAATAACAGAGTAGGGAGATGGGTAAGTTTAAGTAAATCACGGGCAACCTTAATCGGGTCAACCGTGACTTAAAGAATAAGATTGATGTGGATTTTCTAGGGTAAATCTACATTCGATCTCAAGAGATAGAGTTTGGAATAACAAAAGATATTAGCATCTAAACCAAAGATAGATATAAATCCTTGGTGAATCGATGCTAACAGTAAAGGAGTTTCCCCCTTTACAAACGAATTTGAGATCGACGGGACCGCCAATTTACTATAAAGCTCATTCGAAGCGGAGTTATGGGATACTACAGAATCAAAAGGAGATGAATAGTGAGGGACGCGAATGAATTTTGGATTAGGGAACGTTCCAAAATTTAAATGAAATTTGAATCAAAGAGGAAGAGATTCAAGTTTGGATGAAAGTGATTCTGTAACTAAGTTTACTGTGACGCCCCACCTCTATGCTCGCAATAACAAAGAGTATTAAAAGAAATACTGTCTGTTATCACGAAGAATAAGGCTGGATAGGAGCGGCCATCCGCAGTTAGGCATTACACTAATATTAGTTACCTCGATAGGAGTGGTATATATTTTTATTTTTCATCTCATATTTATTTACTCCCTTCGACATACCCAATTCCAGTATAAAACGAACTACGATGGTTCATAATAGTTTAGGACAATATTTATAATAATAACACAGATAATGTAATTGCGGAACACAGATATAACAGAAAGTCTCATATATATATATATAACTGATGTCAGTTGATATACATGTGATACAATACATATGATACAACTACAACTGTCGACTCTGGAAGTTACATATACAAGTACATTATGTGAATAATATACATGAATATACCTAT
The DNA here is from genome assembly GCA_030765085.1 of Allium cepa. Classification (NCBI taxonomy): domain Eukaryota; kingdom Viridiplantae; phylum Streptophyta; class Magnoliopsida; order Asparagales; family Amaryllidaceae; genus Allium; species Allium cepa. The sequence continues at coordinate 530,674 of JASFAV010000025.1, read as the reverse complement.
CTTCCTATACAAAGACAACGACTACTCCAAAAAGTATGAAAAGACTTCATCGCTCTAGCAGCAACCCAAAGTAGGATATCAACAACCTGTAAATACTCGGTCTGACCCGAGTATTACATTCAAAAGAAAATAATACACGGGTCAGTCTAATTCAAACTCAGTTATTAATGCACAGAAGCAATAATAAATAAACAACAAATAGACGACAATCACAATAAATCTCGTCTATCCGATCCTTAAATAAAGAAATCGGATAACGATAAATATAACACGTAACAGTGTTAAACACAAATCAGCAAATTAAGCCAAATCAGAATATTGAATCTGAATAAACAAAACAGCTCAAAACATTGAAATCTCAATTAAAATATTAATTCGAATAGGGCTGCAGTACACGCACGTGTGCACTGCCTCGCCACTACGGCATATGGAATATGCACAAGATCAATAAATCAAAACAAGATAGAATTCAATAAAAGCCATACCGTGTGGCTGCAGTTCACGCTTGCGTGCACTGCCTTGCCGCTACAGTGATGATGTATACAAAAGCTCAATGGTACCGTGTGGCTGCAGTTCACGCTTGCGTGCACTGCCTTGCCACTACAGTGATGATGTACACAAACGGGCACAAGGTCAATTCCGAAATATTGGATTCAACTCAAGTGACATCGAAAACGAATCAAAATGCAAAGGTCAAGACACTGCTGTCATGACTCAACACAATGCAATAGTTTAAAGAAATACACTCGGCAAAGCTCAAAGACCAATACACAAGAATTCACAGTGCAAACTAATGCACTAAGCAAATGACAGCGGTATAAAGCTCCAACCAAGTGAATATGCGATATGTACACAAATGAATGTACATAACGAACTGCACATGGACAAAGGGCATCAGAGGTGTAATATGGAACTGCAAATGGCAGTGGTATAAACTTCGAGATAATACCCCATATTTAACTGAAAACAGTGACCTGATGAATATGTATACGAACTGAATGGTCAGGCAATATACTTCAGGTTAAAGCATATGAGCAGCTGCCTTAACAAGCAAAGACCACAAGCCAAAGTTAACAACAACTAGTAAAACAAATGAAGATGCGAAATAAACTACATCAGAGAAATAACATGAACACTGCGTGCTACCGGTTAGCCCGAGTGCAAATGGAGATACGAAGTAAAATGCAGCAGAGAAATAATATAAACACTGCGTGTTACAAGATGACCAGACAACATTGGTTCTTGTGGGACTGCACAAGCAACAGGTGCAACTACAGTGACACACGGCCTCAACAATGAAGCAACCAAAACCAGAATGCATGTGGATGAACAGAGGTCACAACAAGTGATGTAACATCACATAATCAAAGGACTCAAGGCCCAAAAATAATGACCAGATCAGAGATGTAGACTCTAGTGCAACAATTGGAGATGCAAAACAAACTGTCCAAAAGAAGGTCAGGAACAATGCATGCTACAGTCTTAAGACCAACCAGACTAATGAAACAAACACACCTACTCAAGTACATGGCAGTAACTTACAGACAACCAGAAAGTTCACGAGCCAAAGACCAGTGAATCGAAATGGTCGACCAAGACTACCATGTACACAAGTGAATGTGACAACAATTTTAAATATATGAATCAGACTCAAGATTGCAACAATATGGAAAACTATGAATGCACAGGAGATATGTGAAGTACACAAGTGCAACAATAATCGGCAGTATACAAGTGCAGACCACAACAAAATGCACAAAGCTGCTACAAGTAAAAGCACTAACTAACCAGACAAACATCAACCACTGCAACAAAATTCCCCCAAGAATATTGCGGGATTGAAGATAATGATATACATGTCAGTACAAAGTATCACAAAATAATTTGTTGCCGTGAGACCAAATTCAAAACCAAATTCAATACCGAGAAACAACATCTAGCACTCAAGTGTGCTCAAGTCTAATTGCTACTAGTTCAAACAGAACTAAAGTCAAAGAGAAAGACACGGCATCAAAACCAAATATCACAAAAATGCCAAGGCCTGATATTAAACAAGTCAGAAATTACCAACGCTGAAATCAAGTCAAACGCGGAGCAAAATGAGATCGAAGTCAAATACTATCAAAATTCCAAAGTGACCGAAGTCAAAGTACCAAAATTCAAGGCCTGAAAACTCAAATTCACATATGCATAAAATCGAATTAGATGTGAGTAATTTAAAATTACTCACCTTGGCCTAAGCGGAGATGAACTCGTTCACGTGGAGGTGTTCGACAGTTTGAAGCGGCCGAGGTTCCCCCTTTTTTGTCCACTCTAAGTCGACCAACCATCAGCAGCTAGAATTGCCACGCGAGATCGAGCGAAGCAAGGGGCGAGCATTTGAAGTCGGCGACCATTAATTACACGAAACCCTAATTGAATTTGAGGAACGGACGAAGGAACGAGATGGAGCCGCCATTTTCGTTTGATTGTTTTGTTTTAGGGTTTTGAATCGTGAAAGATGAAAGAAGGGTCGGGTTCGCCTTATGGCAAACAATTGAAATCGTGGGCTAACATTTAAATTTGAAGCCCACAGAACTCTTTAAATTTTTGAAAAGAGTTTAAACCGAATTTGAAACTCTCAATAGCAATTAAAAACTAATTAAATTGTCATTTGACGAAAATTAATTGTTATAAAATTCCGGGTTGTTACAGACTCCCCTCCTTATAAAAATTGCGTCCCCGCAATTTTCATAATCAAGGTCGTTACTAACAATCATTTTTCTAACATAAACTGGTTAAGCTAGAAAAATAAAGGTAGAGAAGTCAATCGCCAAATTTAATTTCATAAAAGAAATTCACAAATTCTCAACAAAATCTAATTATCCAGTATACAATCAGAAAACAACAAAACTGAATAAAAGCAATTATCGGCAATATTCAATATCGATTAGATAATTAGAAATGTCAAATCGACAAATATTTAATTATCTCAAGCGATAAATAAATCTCAAATCAACAAATATTTAATTATCTCAAGCGATAAGTAAATCTCAAATCAACAAATATTTAATTATCTCAAGCGATAAATAAATCTCAAATCAACAAATATTTAATTATCTCAAGCGATAATTAAATCTCAAATCAACAAATATTTAATTATCTCAAGCGATAATTAAATCTCAAATCAACAAATATTTAATTATCTCAAACCATCAAATCAACAAATCAACGAATCAACTAATATCGGATTATCAAAAACGATAATCAGAACTCATATCAACAAATATTCGATTATCAAAACGATAATCAAATCAATAAATATCCGATTATCAAAAACGATAATCAGAACTCATATCAACAAATATTCGATTATCAAAAACGATGATCAAAACAACAAATATCCGATTATCAAAACGATAATCAAAACTCATATCAACAAATATTCGATTATCAAAAACGATAATCAAAACAACAAATATCCGATTATCAAAACGATAATCAGAACTCATATCAACAAATATTCGATTATCAAAAACGATAATCAAATCAACAAATATCCGATTATCAAAACGATAATCAGAACTCATATCAACAAATATTCGATTATCAAAAACGATAATCAAATCAACAAATATCTGATTATCAGAACGATAATCAGAACTCATATCAACAAATATTCGATTATCAAAAACGATAATCAAATCAACAAATATCCGATTATCAAAAACGATAATCAGAACTCATATCAACAAATATTCGATTATCAAAAACGATAATCAAATCAACAAATATCCGATTATCAAAAACGATAATCAGAACTCATATCAACAAATATTCGATTATCAAAAACGATAATCAAATCAACAGATATTTAATATCACAAGCGATAATTAGAACTCAGATCAACAAATATCCAATTACCTACAGATAATTGGAAACAACAAATATCTAGAAATCAATAAAGATACTCTAGAAAATCAACATAAAAGGTTGGATCGATCCCATCAGATGGCGAGTTTTAGCTACGCCGCACGTGCATCTCAGAGTGGCCGAAGCCTACCAAGTACTCAACATAATTTTTGGCGCCCATCAGATTGACCGAAGGTCCGCAGAGTGACCGAAGGTCTAGTACTGGTATTTGACCCGAAGGTCTAGTAGAGTGGCCCGAAAGCCCAACAAATGACCCGGAGGTCCAGCAGAGTGGCCCGAAAGCCCAACAAATGACCCGGAGGTCCAGCAGAGTGGCCCGAAAGCCAAATAAAATCATCAGATATTCAATTAACGAGTCCGGAATTAACCGAAAAAACAAACACACATGTCCCATACCACGTGTTTTACTAAATCGTTTGATTCTCTTCATCGTTTCCTTGAACGTGCAAAATTGTGTATTTCAAAAATAACATTTCACATTCTCAAACGGACAAGTCCGGAATTAAGCGAATCAGTAAAAGAAAGGGGTCATAGTCCTCGATTTCTCTGAAACGTTTAAATCGCTTTCTCATTCTTTTGAAAGCGCAAAATGCAAAAATTCTGAAAAACAAATTCTATTTTTAAAACAATTTGCAAATCCGTGATAAAACAGCAACATTAGTGACAATTTCAATAAGAAAATTGTACTTCTCAAAACACCGTAGAAACGGATCTCAAAATCAGCATTGCGGGATAACCGCTTGAAAATCCACTTTAAAATATGACGGATACTGAAGTCAAAGCGACAGTAATTTTTAAACGTCAAATTCTCATCTAAATAATTTGCAACAAAATATAATATCAGTGAATTTTCATTCATTAAAATATCAACAAAACACCATACTTTAAAACGTAGCACTAGTGTGAAAATCCCGTTATAAAAATAACGGCAATAAAATACGCTTCATAACCAAGCATCGGTTCAACGTAAAATTAGTGCAGTAACGTGCAACTCATGTTTGTTCGCACACTACTAAATAAACAAAGAAATTACCCAAATATATCTTCAATGAAGATAATTTAAAACATCAAAAATCTAATCAGCATGCGATTAGTATTAAAGAAAATCAGTATAAATTTTCAACAAATCAAAACCACTGGTTAAACAACATAATGAATTAAATTCATTTTCCTATTTTGATTTTTAAATCAGAATAATTATCAGTTGTACTCAGCGAAGCAGTCTTACTGTTTTCGCTACGCACTCTGATAACAGAACACAAATCAATCGAATCATCAAAGTACAATTTCACTTTTATTTTTAAATAAAGCTATTTAAAAAATTTCATCATAATTTCAAAACTTTAGTTTTGACTCAAAGCACATATAAAACATCGACACATAGTTGTAACACATGTTCCATCTAAGTTATGTTTTATATTATGTCCATAAACCCCAAGCTCTGATACCAACTGTGACGCCCCACCTCTATGCTCGCAATAACAAAGAGTATTAAAAGAAATACTGTCTGTTATCACGAAGAATAAGGCTGGATAGGAGCGGCCATCCGCAGTTAGGCCTTACACTAATATTAGTTACCTCGATAGGAGTGGTATATATTTTTATTTTTCATCTCATATTTATTTACTCCCATCGACATACCCAATTCCAGTATAAAACGAACTACGATGGTTCATAATAGTTTAGGACAATATTTATAATAATAACACAGATAATGTAATTGCGGAACACAGATATAACAGAAAGTCTCATATATATATATATATATATATATATATATATATATATATATATATATATATATAACTGATGTCAGTTGATATACATGTGATACAATACATATGATACAACTACAACTGTCGACTCTGGAAGTTACATATACAAGTACATTATGTGAATAATATACATGAATATACCTATCTTCCTATACAAAGACAACGACTACTCCAAAAAGTATGAAAAGACTTCATCGCTCTAGCAGCAACCCAAAGTAAGATATCAACAACCTGTATATTCTCGGTCTGACCCGAGTATTACATTCAAAAGAAAATAATACACGGGTCAGTCTAATTCAAACTCAGTTATTAATGCACAGAAGCAATAATAAATAAACAACAAATAGACGACAATCACAATAAATCTCGTCTATCCGATCCTTAAATAAAGAAATCGGATAATGATAAATATAACACGTAACAGTGTTAAACACAAATCAGCAAATTAAGCCAAATTAGAATATTGAATCTGAATAAACAAAACAGCTCAAAACATTGAAATCTCAATCAAAATATTAATTCGAATAGGGCTGCAGTACACGCACGTGTGCACTGCCTCGCCACTACGGCATATGGAATATGCACAAGATCAATAAATCAAAACAAGATAGAATTCAATAAAAGCCATACCGTGTGGCTGCAGTTCATGCTTGCGTGCACTGCCTTGCCGCTACAGTGATGATGTATACAAAAGCTCAATGGTACCGTGTGGCTGCAGTTCACGCTTGCGTGCACTGCCTTGCCACTACAGTGATGATGTACACAAACGGGCACAAGGTCAATTCCGAAATATTGGATTCAACTCAAGTGACATCGAAAACGAATCAAAATGCAAAGGTCAAGACACTGCTGTCATGACTCAACACAATGCAATAGTTTAAAGAAATACACTCGGCAAAGCTCAAAGACCAATACACAAGAATTCACAGTGCAAACTAATGCACTAAGCAAATGACAGCGGTATAAAGCTCCAACCAAGTGAATATGCGATATGTACACAAATGAATGTACATAACGAACTGCACATGGACAAAGGGCATCAGAGGTGTAATATGGAACTGCATATGGCAGTGGTATAAACTTCGAGATAATACCCCATATTTAACTGAAAACAGTGACCTGATGAATATGTATACGAACTGAATGGTCAGGCAATATACTTCAGGTTAAAGCATATGAGCAGCTGCCTTAACAAGCAAAGACCACAAGCCAAAGTTAACAACAACTAGTAAAACAAATGAAGATGCGAAATAAATTGCATCAGAGAAATAACATGAACACTGCGTGCTACCGGTTAGCCCGAGTGCAAATGGAGATACGAAGTAAAATGCAGCAGAGAAATAATATAAACACTGCGTGTTACAAGATGACCAGACAACATTGGTTCTTGTGGGACTGCACAAGCAACAGGTGCAACTACAGTGACACACGGCCTCAACAATGAAGCAACCAAAACCAGAATGCATGTGGATGAACAGAGGTCACAACAAGTGATGTAACATCACATAATCAAAGGACTCAAGGCCCAAAAATAATGACCAGATCAGAGATGTAGACTCTAGTGCAACAATTGGTGATGCAAAACAAACTGTCCAAAAGAAGGTCAGGAACAATGCATGCTACAGTCTTAAGACCAACCAGACTAATGAAACAAACACACCTACTCAAGTACATGGCAGTAACTTACAGACAACCAGAAAGTTCACGAGCCAAAGACCAGTGAATCGAAATGGTCGACCAAGACTACCATGTACACAAGTGAATGTGACAACAATTTTAAATATATGAATCAGACTCAAGATTGCAACAATATGGAAAACTATGAATGCACAGGAGATATGTGAAGTACACAAGTGCAACAATAATCGGCAGTATACAAGTGCAGACCACAACAAAATGCACAAAGCTGCTACAAGTAAAAGCACTAACTAACCAGACAAACATCAACCACTGCAACAAAATTCCCCCAAGAATATTGCGGGATTGAAGATAATGATATACATGTCAGTACAAAGTATCACAAAATAATTTGTTGCCGTGAGACCAAATTCAAAACCAAATTCAATACCGAGAAACAACATCTAGCACTCAAGTGTGCTCAAGTCTAATTGCTACTAGTTCAAACAGAACTAAAGTCAAAGAGAAAGACACGGCATCAAAACCAAATATCAAAAAAATGCCAAGGCCTGATATTAAACAAGTCAGAAATTACCAACGCTGAAATCAAGTCAAACGCGGAGCAAAATGAGATCGAAGTCAAATACTATCAAAATTCCAAAGTGACCGAAGTCAAAGTACCAAAATTCAAGGCCTGAAAACTCAAATTCACATATGCATAAAATCGAATTAGATGTGAGTAATTTAAAATTACTCACCTTGGCCTAAGCGGAGATGAACTCGTTCACGTGGAGGTGTTCGACTGTTTGAAGCAGCCGAGGTTCCCCCTTTTTTGTCCACTCTAAGTCGACCAACCATCAGCAGCTAGAATTGCCACGCGAGATCGAGCGAAGCAAGGGGCGAGCATTTGAAGTCGGCGACCATTAATTACACGAAACCCTAATTTGAATTTGAGGAACGGACGAAGGAACGAGATGGAGCCGCCATTTTCGTTTGATTGTTTTGTTTTAGGGTTTTGAATCGTGAAAGATGAAAGAAGGGTCGGGTTCGCCTTATGGCAAACAATTGAAATCGTGGGCTAACATTTAAATTTGAAGCCCACAGAACTCTTTAAATTTTTGAAAAGAGTTTAAACCGAATTCGAAACTCTCAATAGCAATTAAAAACTAATTAAATTGTCATTTGACGAAAATTAATTGTTATAAAATTCCGGGTTGTTACATTTACCAAACATTATAAGTTTTGCCTCAAAGCCAAAGCTCTGATACCAAATGTAACAACCAGGTATTTTCAACCATTCGCGGACACACATGCCAGACTTGAATTGCTCAAAATACCGCGTTGTAAATAAAATTTGGCAAATCTCAGAATATACAGTAAATAAAAGTCACAGATCACAGACACAGAGTAATAATAGTGCAGCGGAAGTAAAAGAAATAGTAGTTCATGAAGCTACTATGTAAATATATCAGAGTTACATAAGATGCAACAGAAGAAATAAAGTACAACATAAGTCTAAGTATGATAACCAAGTACAAAATGAATACAATACTGGGATCAATAGGATAACTCGAAGTGAAATAGATAAACAAGACAAGCAGAAAATCTCCAGCGATTCCAAATCTCCAGAAAGTGGAATCCTAAATCTATGAATACTCAGGCTGACCCGAGCATAAATAAAAATAAAAACACTCGAGTCAGGACATACATACTTATACAATGTAAACCAACTTAAGTGAACTCTAGTAAAAGTACAAGTAACTTAAAGGATGCTTGGGACCGCCCATCCTCTAAGGATCCGTTAAACTATTTACTATATAGTATATTGCTCTATTATAATAATGTCTAACAGTAAAATAAACATACTTTTAAATAGCGTTATGGCTTTACATTTTCCACCTTAACACAAATAATGCAAATAGTCTATACAATACATGCATATCTCCTGATCGGGGGACTATGAGAAGATACTGCATAGGTACGACACAAATAGAAACTCGTAGTAAAGGCTCGATATGGTTGGTGACACGGCACACAAGGCAATGCCAGGGTAGATATACCAATTACGCACACGGGCTGGTGGTAACGCGATAGCCACATACGCCCTCCTCGGAACACATTCCCAAAATCGGAGGGGCGCCCAAACAATCATAAAAGCAATAGAATGGTATCGAAAAAATGCGTCCGACCAGAGGAGCTACCCCTTTTGGCCCGAGATCGCTCCAGTTTTAGCCAACTTAAGCCAACTCACGGGAGTTGGGTCCACGTAACATACCACAAGAACGTCGCCACCATCCTACTTCATTCTGGAATCACCACCGCGTACACAGTTAGTCAAAGTGGTTTTCGGTATCGACAGAGAGTATGCCCATATCCGATCCCGGTCTTTTTGCCAACCAATCGTTATTATAAACCGTGGTCATAACTTAAAAATAATATTTTATACTTCAAAAAAAATATCATTTCAATCCAAATCTTTATCAAAATAAAGATTAAATCATTTCCAAATCATTTCAATATATCAACATACCATATCTCTCAAGTTCAAATATTTATCAAAATAAATATCAAGTCATTTCTAACCATTTCAATATATTAAATTATCATATCCTTTCAAAACTTCCTTTCAAATCATTTTAATATATTAAAATATCATAATCTTTCAAAGCTTCATTTAAAAACATTTAATATATATCAAAATATCATATCTTTCCAAAACTTCAATTTCAAATCATTTAATATATATCAAAATATCATATCTTTCCAAACTTCATTTCCAAACATTTAATATATATCAAAATATCATATCTTTCCAAACTTCATTTCAAAACATTTAATATATATCAAAATATCATATCTTTCCAAAACTTTAATTTCAAATCATTTAATATATATCAAAATATCATATCTTTCCAAACTTCATTTCAAAACGTTTAATATATATAAAAATATCATATCTTTCCAAACTACATTTCAAAACATTTAATATATATCAAAATATCATATCTTTCCAAACTTCATTTCAAAACATTTAATATATATCAAAATATCATATCTTTCCAAAACTTCAATTTCAAATCATCATATAAGTTCAAATCCAAATATTCAACTTTAAATACCTTTTAAATTCAAAGATATCGTTCATTTATTATCATTCCAAATCACATTTTGAATAGCATATAGTTTAATTAAAATAATTCATTTAAACCATTTAAAATTTAATTTTATACACTTTCAAATCAAGTATTCAATTTCCATAATTTTAAACCATTATAGTTCATTTACTAAGTTAAAACCATAAACATTGAAAATTTCAACCTTTACAGCATTCAGAAAAAGCTGCTGTAAATTATACTTGAAAACACTTCAATTTAAACCATTTAAACATTTTAAAAATCATAATTTAACATTCAAATATGTTCATTAAAATACTCTTTTAATTAATGATTTTTATAAAGCAAACCTTTACAGAAAAATCCAAATTTTTCAATAATTTCACTTAACAAATTCAATTGTATAATTTTTTCATTTTTACATTTGACACCTTATTGACACTTACATTTTCAAATTTCCATTTCACAAATTAAACTAAATTTCCAATTTATTTAATTAACTTAAGCCTTTAAAAAAAACTAAATTCCACATTTCCAAATCAAGTTGTATTTTAAAATTTCACTTTTAAGCATTCATTTGCTTAACCTTTTAATTCATAGAAAAGTCAATAATACTTTATTAAATCATTCAAATTCAAATTTAAATCAAATTATCATATTTACCATTTTCAAAATAAGAATAAATTTCCATTTTTATTTATATAACTTAAATACCATTTTTAACCAAAATTCCTAATTTCCAAACTTAAGTTATGTTTCCAAAAATTCAATTTAACCATTAATTTATTTTACATTTCCACTTATAGAAAAATCATAAAACCTTTATTTTAAAACATTTCAAAATCTATTTAAATCAAATTTCATAAATTTACATTTTAAACCACTTAAAATTTTATTTATTTAATTTAAATGTCATTTTAAAAGCCAAAGTCCAAATTCCAGATTTAAGTTATATTTCAAAAATTCAATTTAACCATTTATTTATTTAACATTTCCACTTATAGAAAAATCATAAAACCATTATTTTAAAAAATGTCAAAATATATTTAAATCAAATTTCATAAATTTACATTTTAAACCACTTAAAATTTTATTTATATAACTTAAATGTCATTTTAAAAGCCAAAGTCCAAATTCCAGATTTAAGTTATATTTCAAAAATTTAATTTAACCATTTATTTATTTAACATTTCCACTTATAGAAAAATCATAAAACCTTTATTTTAAAACATTTCAAAATCTATTTAAATCAAATTTCATAAATTTACATTTTAAACCACTTAAAATTTTATTTATATAACTTAAATGTCATTTTAAAAGCTAAAGTCCAAATTTCTAAATTTAAGTTATATTTCAAAAATTCACTTTTTACCATTCATTTGAATTACATTTTTAACTTCTAGAAAAATCCAAAATTTCTTTATTTAAACATTAAAAATCCAATTTAAATCAAATTTCCTAATTTTTTTTCTTTTAAAAAATATTTAAAATATTCAAAATACTTTATAAAATATAACCACGGGCCTGCATATAGTTTTCTAACCTAGGTCAAGTGATACGGATATATATCATTTCAATCCGTAGTTTAAAAAGAAAATTCCGGGTTCTGTCAATTCAAACCCGCAATCCCAAGTTAAAAAATAAAATAAATAAAACCGTTCAGGCCTATCATTTCAGCCCATAACGATTTTTTCCTCTTCTAAAGTCTGTTCGGGTATGTATCATTTCAACCCATAGTGATTCTAATCTACAGGGAACTTCCAGTGTAATAAACTGATATAAATAACAGAATAGCATGATATAACAGTAAAAGATGATATAACAGGTGTACAAATAGGGTGAACATCGTATGATCATATAGTCAAGTATAACATGGTAATATAGTTCTACAGGTTCACAGGGTGTCAATTTACTAATTATATAAGTACATAATGTCTGGTGAGAAATACTCACTTGTTTAAGCTGGAGATGGCAACCAAAACACACAACATAGAATCTTTGAAGGCACGACACCACGAATATGATTTGAGTGGGAGAGCCAAAGATAAATCTCCTTGGATACATTCAACAAAACAAGTATAACAACACATAAGTTTCAACACAAAATACCATTAAACAATGATAGAATTGGATGTATAAACAAAGTCAAAGTGTTTGCACTTGCTTCCATCTAACATAGGCTCAGACATGGCTAGAAAATACACAACTAAAGCTTGCTCTGAGGTCTGGTTGTGGACCTATAGGGGTCGGCATATCCTAGAGAAAGTGGTGCAAAGGTTAGTGAGGCAAGAGGCTAATGTTCAAAGGCAAAAGTAAAGGTCTCTATGCAACTTTGGGCTCGGCCAAGGCTATGGAGGGCATGGCCACTTCAGGTATGGTTAGGTGAGGGTGTGCAGAGGTGTGTTAGGTCAAGATCAGGCCAATAGTGGTGGTGGTTGGTCAGCCTAGGTGGTTGAGAGAGGTGGCGCTAGACCTAAGTGCTCGGTTGGGAAGATATAGGTGAAGTTTGCTCATTTTTGTGTGGATCAACATCATGGGAGGCCACGACTTGGGCTTGGGCTTGGGTTGGAGGAGGTAATGACAGGTTCAGGTGATGGTGGAGGGAGCCAAGGTGCAGGAGTTGAGAGGAGCCAAGCCTAAAAGGAGAAGAAAGCAAGTGCAAAATCAACAAAACAAGTAGAAAACAATGGAAAAGAAAGGAAATTTTACCAAATCTTTTACAGGTGATGGTGGCCGAGATTTTTGGTGCTGAGAAATAATTTGATACGTGAAAATGATGTGAGGAAGTCAGATGAAGAAAAGATAAGGAACGGCCAAAGAAATGAATGCAAGAGTGAGGAAATGAAAAGGTGAAAGTATGTGAAAAGACTTAAGCCACTAAAGAGTCACAAACCTTTCAAATTTTCTTAATTTATTTATATAAGTTTACATTACTGAGAATAACAATAATTTCAGCAAAAATTTCGAGAATGCAACAAAATATAAAATATAAATAAAAAATTAATAATTATATAAGGTAAAATAATAAAATAGCTTAGAAAATGCAAACTAGTCAAGCAAATTTGAAAATAAACAGAATAAATTTTGGAAAATTATATGGACTTGGAAAATATTTAAAAATAAAGATAAGAATACAAAATAAAAATGCCTTCACCAAAAAAGAAATGAATAAATTTTAATTAAATATATTTAAATAAAGAAAATAGCAAAGAAAATAGAAACTATGCTTTAAAAATTAGAGATAACTTCAATACACTTTGGAAAAATTTATTCATCACTTAAAAAATATTCTAAAATAAAATTTTGAAATTAAATAATCTTTAAAACATTTTCAAATTAAAATATATAATTATATTTAGAGAAAATAGAAAAAGAACTAAAGAAAAAATGTTTAAAAATTGGAAAGAGGACATGAAAATTACAAATATATATCACTAGCCTTATAAAATTTATATTTCACTTTAATACAAATAAAAGTCAAATAAATAAATAAATGAGAAACAAAATAAAGTTGGAATAAGATATATCAAATAAAGATGTCATTTTTTTATAAATTAAAACAAAGAATATTGTTAAATAACTCAATATACACACAATATTGAAAACAGTATAACTTTCACAATTTAAATTCGTTTTCAACGAAACGAAAAGCAGTATTCATGTTATTAAATCTAATTTCAAAATAAAAGATAAAATTTAAGAATTAAAATATTAAAATTTAAAATTTAAAGTCAAAGTTTGACCAGTTTTGACCACAAATCCATTTTTCAGGAAAATATTCAATTTATACCGGTTTGAAATTATAATTCATGTAATAATCAAAATTTATATTTTAAAATGAAATACTTAAAATAAAACAAGTTTAAAATAATTTCAAAATAAAATACAGTCAAATTTAAATTATATGCAAAAATCTAGGGTTGTTACAGTATACGTTGTATATTGATATTACATTCATATATACATGTTTCTCATGTGTTATTGAGTATTTAGTAGGTGCGGATGGCGCTTGCTTCACATTTGGAGCTCGCTTTCGTGCTATATTGGCCGTATATGCTCGCTAATAATATATAGGGTACATATCTCGGATTACATATCGTACTTTTACATTTTTTCCCTTCCGGATGCCTCATCCTCGACGATGAGATGTATATTTGTGATATATATATATATATTGCTATTTTTTTTCGAATCGAACCGCGCAAAGGAGACGCTGGCAAATTTTTTTGAAAATTTGAGGTGTTAGAAAATTTTTGGGAAAATTAGAAAACTTTTGGTAACTAAAGTTTGATTTTTGAATAAAAAGTTAAACGATATAGTTGATTTTGAAAAGATTACAATATATAGATTTGAAAACTTAGTGAAGTTTTACAATAAGTTTAACTAAATGATTTTGAAAAAGTTAAACATTTAAGTGATTTTGGTAAATCTAAATTGAACGAATTGTTTTGAAATGTTAGTTGATTTTGTGACTTTTTCTTACTTGGTAATTTCGAAGACGAAATTCCTTTAAGTAGGGGAGAATGTAACGACCCAGAATTTCTGTCATTTGAAATTCGTATATTTTATTAATTTTAAATATTTAAAGGTTAATTTTATAAGCTGAATAAATTATATTTCGAACATAGTGAATTTAATTGGATAATTTAATTGTTAATTCAACATTGGAAATTGCAGAAAAAATTGGAAATTGGATTTAAAATGAATAAAAATGATTTATAAAGTTGTTTTAAATCTTATTTGATTTAGAACGAGTTAGAGAACTTTTAAAATTGAATTAAAAATTAATTTGTAGAAATTGAATATTTTAATATTCAATTGACGAGTGAAAATAGCCATTTTTCAAACGGTCGCAGATTTCGATGAAACTAGTTTCATTGGATCCGTATTGTTAAATTATTATAAGATTTCAAATTTTGTGTCAATCGGATTTACGGTTTGTCCAGTGCAAACTAAAACGTGTAGAAATCGGTTTAAGTGAATTTTAAATTTAAATAGTCGATTCGAAAACCTATCTTCCAAATACGATGGAATTGGTTGCCGATATATATTCCATTTCATTCAAAATAGGGGTAAAACATTATAAATGCCAGGCGACACGCTTCGTTTCGAGTTCGGAAATTTTCCGGATGAATAGTGCATGAATATTTTCTATAAAAGGCCAACATTTTTTAATTTTTTTCACAAAACCCTAGCTAGTTAGGGCTAGCGGCCATCAAATGTTTGATGGCCAGAAATGCACGAATCTTCTTCCTCCATTTTCTTCAAATCCGTCAATCGATTCGAGAAGTGTTCAACTAGAGATTTGTAGAGGGTATCGAGTTCTATAATTTCAATGGTGACGATCGAAAACTACGAAGCAGATCGACGGTGAGGGTAGGCGAGGTGACGAGCTTCGATACGGCGGTCGTTGATCGATATATAAGTGGACGTAAGTGGCTCGATAAATGATGAAAAATGGCGGCTTTGGGTTTACTTGGTCGACCTTGAACGATGGAAGAAGATGGTTTGAACGCTCAGATCTGATATTGCATAGATGAGCGGCCGAGATTAAAGGTTAAAAATAAATATAAAAAGAAATGAAATTGATTTATATTAAAATTCGTATAATCTTTAAGAAGCTATAATTTTTCATACAAGGTCTGTTCCGCACGAAACGAATTACGATGGGTTCGTATGGACGAACACTACACGATGGAGCTGGTTTGAAGTTGATTGGAGCTAGTGTGAATTTTGGGTAAAATTAAACACGCGTTTAATTTTATTCGGAATAAAACACTGAAACTACGATTGGAAGCAATATGAGTATAACTCGCTCTTATTGACTCGCTATATTTTATATAAGTGAGAATAAATATTATTATATGATGATTGATGATTGTTTGGACGATATATGATATATTGATTGGTATTTGGATATATACCTGCCTAGTGGAGCAGATGACCCAATACGTTCCCGTGTATGAGTGGATGACCATTTGTACGCATGTTTGCCTTGAAGCATGCATTGTATACATATTCTAATACGTATATTTGTTGCAGGTGACAGGTTGGAGGGATCCAACTGGATTCCTCACTGGTATTGGTTTTATTTTACAGATATTGTGATATATTCTATTATCATATGATATATGATGTTTTGGATGCCATGATTGATGTATTTAACGTTGTTGCAGCATTAGGCCTATTTTTGGAATTTTAAAAATGTAAAAGCAACGATTTCGAATTTAAAAGAATTTTAAAAGTGGTTTTGAAAATAAATGTTTTATTGAATTTTTGAATCATTAAGAATTGATTTATTTTGAATAAATAAATGTGATAATTTTTATGTTATAAAAATTATGATGTTGTGGGAAATATAATTGAAATTCTGATTTTTGTGAATTAAAACCAGAATATCATTTTTTGAATGTGAAGTTTACTATTTGGTAAAATGGTTTATGTGGGAGATTTATAAAATTGATATTATATAAATTAAAATATTATAATTATAAAATGAATTTTATAAGTGTTAAAATGAAGTTATAAATGGAGTTTATAAGTGAATAAGATTTATAATTGCGAAGTTATAAAATAAATGAATTTGTAAAATAAATAATTTATAAGTAATTGACTTAAAATTTGGATTTGGCATATAAATGAGATGTAAATGGAATTGGTAAATAAAAGGAATTTATAACTTGAAGTTTTTATAAAATATAATTGTGAATTCATAAACATTGTTTTATAAATCCGAAATCGGTTTAATTTGATAAGTAAATATGAAAGCTTATTAAAGGAGATATATACACGATTTTGGATAGTGAATAATATATTAAATAAAATGGATATTTTTGGAAAGTGAATATTATTAAATGGAATAAAATGATTAAAAGATGTTTTAAAATGTGTTAAGGATCGAAAACATAGATTTCAAAATTCATTGTTGAAATAGACGTTTTCGAAAAGTAAGGAAATGATGGACTATAACACTATTGTTATAGTAAATGATTTTCGAAAGGAAATGTTTTTGTACAGTATTGGGATTTATATATCTATCTAATTTTCGAATACCTATACTAGTGATTTTGGGTTCTCGTAACGATGTTTTACGCAACATTTATTTTGACCCAAATAAATATGTTTAAAGTGAATGTTTTCCTTGAAGAATAAAATATATACTTAATCCTGATTTAAGTATATGTAATATTTTCTAAGTGTTGAAAATATAAATTGATTTGTGAATTACTTATTATTAAATAAGTATTTGGAAATGTTTTCCAATGTTGAAATGATTTTGAAGATATATCTTTTTAAAGATAATTTGAGGTGAATATTTGGCAAATGATTTAATGAATAAAAGATTAACTAAAAGGCCTAGTGATTGTTATGGTGCTGAATATTTGTTTGTTTGCTTTGATAGTTAAATAAACGATTATCAAATTGGCCAAAATTTTAGTTCCTCGACTTGATGTTGGAACTATTAGTCGTACACTTAGTATGTTGCCTTATGTGTAGGCTTGATTATCATTTGTGTTGAGGATGTCGATTCGTATAGTGCGGAGTATTACTCCAATCTATCGAGCTTCCTTCTTGGCCCGAAGGATAGCAAGTTGAAAGTTGGAGACATGATAAGTCTATGAGACTTAGTTTCTGTATGAGGTTGAGAAATGCTTTTGCGTTGTTGGTGCGAAGAGACCGGGATCAGATTTATTTGTAAACCACTTCAGACTAACATATAGGCGATGATTGTGCAGGTTGCTTGTGATGATATTAATATTCCAGAGTTTCATAGTGGGGGACTGCTTGTTGATCGTTTGGGGTTAAAATCCCAATATACATCCAGTAGCAGTGGTCTCTTTATTATGAAACATCCAATGCGAGGACTATTCGCTACTAATCCTAGGGATTTCCCGACAGGATGTGGTAGGAAAGTACCTTCGGTTTGTCCTGTTCCAGGACAACTTGTACGGATGTTTGTCTGACATTGCATTTCTATAGACTACGTACATTGGTTTTTACAAACGTACATCAGTGGTGGCGGAGAAGGCAACTTCTCTTAGCTTAACACCCTCCTTGAGACGTATGAGCTTAAGGATTGTATTTTTATGGAAGGCAATTAGTAGTCAACGGAAATGGCCATGTGGCATTCAAAGTGATGTGATATGTGATTGTGAACGGTAATCGTTACCTCTAGCCTCATCAACCGAAAATGGACAAAACAGGGTTAGATGCAGCAAAGCTAAATGGGTCATTCCCAAGTAGGATATGATCGTCCTCTTCTAGATATATCTTTGCACGTTATGACGTCGTGTATCTGATTATTGTGGTTTGTATGCTAGAGGGCCCTCAATGAAGGTCGGTAACGACCGAAGGATGATATATTCGGTACCATCTAGTTATAGAGGTGGGTCGGTCTTGTGTTAGTAGAGGATCCTTTGTGATGGTCATCGGTACATTCTTCTAGAGATGTACTTCCGGAGCTAGTCCCTTTACTTGGTCATTTGTATGGAAATCCAAACTCCACTACGTACCTTCCATTTTGATTGTATTACCCAATTGGGCTATATGTTGGAATTTAATCAATGTAACAATTTCGGCTATGATTAATATTATTTGTATATAGTAGACACTACTATAATATAAGAGGATTTGATATGAAATGATTTAGTTATCGTAAGGAAAAAACATGTCCGTGTTTATGTGTGGACTTGTCTTACAAGATACTTTTGTTTTGACAAAGGAAAGGTTTTGGTAATCTAATAAATTCATTTGAGTGTGTTTCTCTCGCTGGTTTACCAGACTGATCCAGGCGTTCTTCCCTTTCAATGCTCGGGTCAGACCGATTATATATTTACAGGTCTAGATTTGATGCCTTTGGAGCTTCAGCAGGAGAGCTGAAGATCTTCATTTCGCATACGTGTATGTGTTTTGATTATTGATTATTCGCTGTGCTTAATCGTTGTTATTATCAGCATTTGTGAGGACAGGTTATTATAACTGTTCAGGTTGATAACTATTGATTAATTGTTGAACTCTGATTGATGTGTGTATATATACAGTTTCTGTTTTGTAAAGATCATTGATATGATATTATATATTTTCCGCCGCGATGTGAGATTCTGTATTGTTCTGTTTGTTTCTATCTTCTCTCTTTCTTCTCTTCTCTTCTTCTCTCTTCTTTTCTTTCTCTTGACTAACCGTCAGTTTGTGCTTTTTGGATCGGACATGTGTGGATTATTTCTGATTCAAAGGGAACGGATTTGTGGGTTTTCATATACACACAAATGTGTGTGTGGATGGGTCCAATTCATGTCATGTCGGGTCGGGCAGCCTCACTCATCTTTTAGAATTTCAATACACATACATAGTATAATTTAATAAGGAGATTTGAAAGGAGAGCTATTGTGCTTCAAGGAAAATGAAGAAAGAAAGAAGATATGATAGTTTGGTCACTCTTGTTACTAAATAAACTTGGATTAGTAATGGCTCATGTTAACTCTTTAATTAATTTTTCTATTCTTATTCTTTTACTATTTGTTGTCCTTTTGCGCTAACTTTTTGTATGATACTTTAACTACAAAATGAAATTCTAAGTCATACAAGTTTATATGGACATCCAATATTGAGCAAATATTTATTTTCATTTTCAATATTTTTTTGCATAGTCATTGTTTAGTATTATTATAAGATATGAAAATAGAATTTCTTGTGTACTGTGGTAATTTTTACCTTGTTTTCTTAAAGAAAACATGAAGAAATAAACAATAAAAATCGCATAAAATGGAGAACTGAATTTATATCTGGTTTAGAAAATAATTGAATTTTCATTGGTACATCTGAAATAAAAATAACTTATTAATCTACACCATGTTGTATTAGACATGGTTTGAAGTAATACTGGAACTAAGTAGTGGTCAAGTATTTTGATGTATATAGAATTCATAATCTATTCATATAAAAATAAAATCATTATAACTGAATACAAACTTAAAACAATTAAAAGTATTATATATCTGTTACTGTCAATATTAAAAATGCCCCACTCTTAGGAATTTCTGCATACGTCTTCATCTGAAAAGAATTCTGAACCAGAGAGATATTGCATGACCTTTAAGCACTCTCAATGACGAAGCTGCAAGAGGGGAGTAGGGGCCATGGCCCTCCTTGATTTTCAAATTTTTGCATAGTGAACATATTTTGGCCCCTTTATTGTCAAATTTTGTCCCCTCCATTGCCAAATTCTATACAGAGAACATAATTTTTACATAACAGATTATCAATAACTTATTATTTACTATTGAAAATTACAGTTACTATGCAGCAGCAGCCCTTCTGTTGTCAAATAATAATAATAAATTATTTATAAACACATGATATTATAAAAAAAATAAGACAAGTCGGAAAATTTTTGACCCTCTTGTTGTCAAATTTTTGGCTTCATCCCTGAGCACTCTTTTCCATTAGAGTACATTCTTCTGCACTTTCTCATACTCGTCCACGTCGGATTTTATCTCCCCTTTTTAGGACATAACCCGTGGTTGTAACGGTAGAAAACTATCGAAATGAAAGTATCTTTAAATCAATAGCTATAAATTTCGGTTGCATATTAATTGATAGTGTACCCATTTTTTAGGCCAATGGTTACGATCTAACATTCTTCCATGTAGCCATTTATCCATCCATCGTTTAATTAATATAGTAACATATAAAGTTCATTCATATACTATATAGATCCTTCAAAGTATTTCATTATACAGTCATGTGAAATTTACGATCACTACAAGACACACACTGTTTAGCAATGGAAATTTCTGTCGATAGCCGTCGCTGACCATCAGAAATAGCCATCACCATTTTACTCATCGATTAAAAAAAGAATGACGACCTTAGCGATGGTCTCATCAGCATCTTTTCGATGGCTATCGACAATAAGCCGTCACTAGGCAAAGGACATGTGATAGGATCTACGCATCATGAATTTTCCACTAGGTCGTTGCTAGCCATTACTACCCTTGAACCATTAGACCGTCTCTAGCCGTCAATAGCCGATGAAAGCCTAAAAGTATTGTTTTATAAAACAACTACTATTTCATCCATCAAACAATACATATATTCTTACATCTATCCACCTCATATACAATACATATAAACTAAATTTCACAAGCACAAACATCGCATACATGATATAATATCATACATATCGCAAAAAACCAGGTTCATGTTAAGAAAGACCCATATTTACATCCACTTTCCATCAAACATTCATAAAAAACCAATTTTAAACTACATAATCCCAATTTCAACTACACAGTGAATCGAACATCCATTAAAAAACACAACCATACCTACTGATCCTTATTTCCATCATTTCCCAATTCTTGGGAAGGAAAAGTCTCATGCTCTGCCAAGTATGCCGCAATCTGCTCATCTAGCTGCATGGTCAATGCTCCGCTCTTCTGCCAATCATTCATTACTGCTATCTCAGCTCTCAACTACGCTATCTCCTCCTCAACCTATGATTTCCTATAATCAGCCTAAGAAGTCCTAGCTTGTAAATAAGTTAGTGGCTAGTTATAATTTATACATAATATTAGATGATATTTATAAATTATTCAATGAAGTAGTTAAACTTAATAAACATTACCTCCTAATTTCCGTCGCATCTGTTCCGCGTCGGCCTGTCAATCATAGCATCAAAAATCATATCCTCCCCTTCAACAGTCAACTCATCTCGGCCAGTCACCTCCAGCAGCTAAGCTCGCTCCATATCAAAACTTTTCTACGATTAGAAATAGAATTTTTCCAAAATAAATATTCAATTCATAATTTATGTAATATGAAATAAGAGAAAAAATTAAGGCATGTTTACCTCGATAGCTTGTGATATGGGATCTATCCAAATAAATGATACTGAGTCATCTTCCTTAGTGTGCTCGATGGCATGCATGCGAGTAAAGACCTCTAATATGTAGGGTCATGACCGTTCTCCTTCGCTTAAAATTATATATGATTAAAAAATGTATATACATAATTAAACAATGATGTAAGTATTTTTATAATCGTAATTAATAAATTTACTATCCGATATTATTGGAAGGATTTCAATGTGCCATGGTGTGTAACAGGATCATTATTCATGTTTGTCGAGTTCCGCTCAGATACTTTTTGTAACTTTAACATAAAAGTTATATTTACATTCTGTAACTACTTAAACATATGATTGACAAAATTAATGCAATTATTACACAAACTTTAAACAAAGTATAATAAACATATGAAATGAGAAAACTTACTTTCGCTGAGGGAGTTTGCCAGTACTTAAGAAAATCTACCCAAGTAGTAGTACTCATCCAATCAGGTTTTTTTGTTTTTTGCTTTACGATCGAGGGGTTATCCCTATAGTTTTTCCTCATGCTTATTCTAGCGGTTCCTATATAGCTCTCGATATTCCTTCTCTAAAACAACCATAGCCCACATGTTGAACTTAAAATAAAGTATACATAATATATTAATTTTCAAAGATCAAATATCTCATTTTCAAATGAATTATAAATTTATACTTACCAACAAGTCATCACATAAAGCATCTTTAATATAAAAGGGATATCATCCCACTTCAGCTAACAACCTGACATCCGACTTATATACACCGTCCCAGAAATAGCCAGAATATAACCAGAAGGCTCCAGTTCAAAATCCTTATATGATTAATATGAAAAAACATCAATGACATCTCTTCTAAAAGTATGATTAACATGGAGAAAACATCAATGGCAATCAAACCCTATAATTTTCCTACCATTCGGCAATAAAAATGCTCATGTTTCTTTTATGCAATAATGACAAGCTAGAAGACCAGCCGCACTTCAACTTGAAAGCATTGTAGAGCCGTAAAGTCACCAATATTCCATAAAAAAGATGAAAACATACGAAAATTCTTTTTTTAGAAATGTCGTATGTATCAACCCCTTCATGTCATAATGTTTTCAACTCTTCAATCAACGGCTGCAAATAAACAACAATTTCATGTGTTGGATCATCAGGACCAGGGATGACAATAGTGAGAAACACATATGGAGTTTTCATACACATCCAGGAGGTAAATTATAAGGTGTAACGGTAATATGCTAAGATGAAAATTTACTACCAAATTGAGAGAATGGTGAAAATTTGTTTGTACATAAAGCCAAGTATGACATTACGGCTCTCTTCAGCTAATGTGGGATAAGTTTTATCAAAATGTTTCCGCGCTTCTCCATCAGATAAATGTGTCATAGTTCCCTCTGCTTGTGTTCTCACACCGTCTCACCTCATATGAGATGGCACAAGACGCATATAACATTTGAAGTCTAGGAGTGATGGGTAAATAATGCATTCTCTTGTATGGAACTTACTTCCTTTTTTCTTGATTCGTATCTTTCCTCGTTACATACTCTGCATTTCCTAAGGTTATAATCGTCTTTCCAATACAACATACAACCTTTTATGCATTTATCTATCTTTTGGTATGGCAGACCGAAAGCGGACATAAGTGTTTTCACTTCATAATGACTATTGTACATCGGATTATTGGATGGAATATGTCGTTTTTCAACCTGTACAACTACTATAAATTCAGCTTCTGTAAAGTTGAATTTTGATTTTATAGTAATGTATTCCAGTTACTGATAATTCGGTTCCGCTTTAGCAACCATCCCACAACAGCCTCTTAACATCATCCAATAAATCATAGATTCTTTTTGCTTCCACAATCAGTTCTTCTTCGACATTTGCGTCTTCATCGTCAACTTGAACAGTAGGAAACACTTGTAATAATGCAGTTTTCGAAGCCATAACATTGGACAAATTTACTTATAGTAAAAGTATTCGAATTCTATTTTTGATAATTAGTATTTCAAAAATAAGTTTTTTTAATTGACGTTTATTTAATAATAGATTTTGGTTTTAACAAATTGAATTAATTAATAAAATAATTTTCAAAAGATATATTAAACTGGATAAAGTGTTATCGTTAAATATAAAATATTTTGAAGTGTAAATAATTATATATAATTAAAATGGATGAAATAAAGTTTTAATTGATATTTAGTCAAATCCTTAAATCGACAAAAATAATATTTTATATCAATAAAGTGAATAATTGAATAGAACTGAACAATATTTAATTGAATGAAATTTTGCAGTTGTCGAAATACAAATATTTTGTAAATAACTTCAATTAGATTACAAAATATTTATAAATTAATAACAAGTATCAATTTTTTTTTTAGAATTTAAGTTATTAAATAAGAGGTAATGTGAAAAGTTAGAATTAGGGCAAAAACACGTAAACCCACACCTATTCCTTTAGTCAAACCCAGACCCGCATACCTTATGCTCAAACATGTGTACCTCTATTATTTCTCAAAAATCCCTAAATGGGAAAATCGCGATTTCATAAATCAAAAAAGAAAAAAAATCAACCAATGGAGGAAATTGGGTCAAAGGCGATTGGAGGAGTGTGTGCAAACTTTAGATCAATGGCGAAGTTAAGTGCGGTTGCGACAAGAGTGGCAGCAAGGTGGAGGTGGCACCGTGATTTGGTGCGTGAGCTAGTGTGAGGCAAGGAAGGATGCATGCGACCTTAGGCATGGGGCTGAAGCACGCATGCATGATTCGAGGCTGAGGGAAGTCGAGAGCTAACAGTGGTAGATGGAGGATGTTTGAGTGATGGCTGCATGATTTTTAGGGTGAAGGTGATTTCAGGCAGGTATAGCAACTGTTGTGATGAGAATACGGGGCTTGGTAGAGACAGAAACCTACAACGATGGGTGAAAGTCTATTTTGCAACGTTACGGTGAGTTAATATATTTAACTCATACACCTATATTTAAAAGTAATTAAATTACATTAGCATGCTTGTTTGGCTGTGGATTAAGATAATAATTAGTGTTAAATGATTCAATTGAATCACTTGCTAGAATTTCAATTTGTTTGCTGGTTGAATTGTGTGTTGAAATATTAAATCTGATTCGATAACTGATTATGAAATAGCATGTATGTGGAAAACCATTAAAACTCATTGATTTGTACCTATATTGTATAATATTTGTGCATTATTTGTGTGATCGGAATTCACCAAAAAGGTAACTCAGAACATTAAAATGATTCTCTACTTATTGAATGATTTTAAGATATGGTTTTATATACTTTAAAATCTCAATTGTGATTTCTTCTAGTTATTGGTTAAATTTTGTTTTTGGAAAGTTTGCTAAACCATAATTTTTAAATCTTTTTCTTGTACAAAATTCTATTTCAAGCTTTAAATAAGTTTTGTACATTCCAAAATCCTCAAAAACCATCATTTCAATTATATTGGGAATCTAAAAATGTTTTTAAATATAATGTACTACTCTTTTATAAAATATATATATATATTATAAAAGAAATTATCTTATTTTATATGATTTGATTATAGAAGTTATTTAAAAGCATTTGGAAGAGTTTTCAAACTTTTAAAAGTAAAGTGCTTGTTTCATGAAATGATTATAAGGTTTTAAAGTTGATAAATATTCATGAAAATAATATATATATATATATATATATAGTTTATAAATTAAAGACAGTTATTATCTATGAAAATATTAGTTTTATTTCTAATTTATTAAAGAATATCTACTTTTAAATTAGAAATCTTTTAACTCTTTTCCTCTTTAATTTATGAGTGAACAAGCTTGACTTAAATTTCTATCGAATTTCGTGATTTTCTATTAAGAAAAGAATTTTAATAAACGATTGAATTATCGAATTTGTATAGGACATTTCGTACAATTCTGTCACTCATTATTATAACTTGTTAAATAGAGTATGAGGGAAATTTACTAGCTTTCAGTAAATACTAGAGTATCACTTTCTGGTATGGGATAGTTGGTTAGGTTCTAGTGATTACTAAAGTGAAAGTGAGCTACACTTAGAGTCGTATTATATGAGGATGTTCGAATTTTAGGTCGATATAACCCCGAGAGAAGATGACTCATTTTTCATCGATCTGAGAGTCGATACCATTCTTAGATTAGGTAGGTGGGTCTCTTTCGGTAGATCTTTTTATGGTGTAAGTATACGCTATCTCTTTGGGAAGGCAAGTGTTTACATGCATCGTAGTCTATGGACCTGATGACTTCAACCCATCATCTTATTTTTGTTTGTACAGTTAGATGATGTTTACCTCTTTCGGTTGGTAAATTTGCATAGGACATATTAGGTACATGGCTGCTCTTTTCATTGAGCGGTTGTAACAACCCACATATTTTATGATTGTATATTTAAATATAGCATCGTTAGTCAGATTAAAGTCTGAAATGTTACTTTTTGCAAACAGTCGAATTAGGACTCGAAACCACTTCCATTGGGTCCAAAATGTTGTTTGCGACCTTTTTGAGTATAAACATCGATATGTTTGGAGTTGAGTGGAATTTTGCTATTTTTCTATTGGGCTTTGGGTTTGGGTTTCAGTCCATTAACCCAACATAATACCCTAACTCCACCACCTCTCCTCTTCATTCATTCTCATTTCCTTATACTCTCAAGCTAAAGGAAAGAATAGGGGAAAGAAGAGGAAATTAAAATTCCTAAGCCCTAGATTCTTAGGAAATTCCAGTTCAAGCTCTAGAATTCAAAGAGGTAAGCATCCTCTTCATCTTGTCCATCTCAATCCCTCTTCCATTTTCAAAAATTCCTAAATCCTAACTTAGGAAATATTTTTATTATGAGCTTAGATTGAAGCTTCTTGACCTTGCCTTGTTTTATAACTTCTCACTTGTGTTTTTGGATTTAAAGGTGAGTTTTTTAACTCACATCTATGTCTATAACTTTCATTGTTGTTAGGTATGAATTCTAACATCTATTCATGTTCATTTGCTTTTGATTTGAATTGTTTTGGTGAATTTTCAAATTTTTGGTTTTGAAGTCCAATTTTATGAAAATCCTACTATGGATGTTTGGATACGTTATTTGGGGTGTATCGAAGAGCCTATAAGGCTGGGTTGTCGCTTGGCATAAATCCCTAGTCTTCGTTGCTCGTTCGATAGCCTCCGATTCTTTTTGGCCATCATGGCCTAGGCAAAGTGTTGCCCAGCCCAGGCATCCAGACGTCTGAAATTAAGGTTCAGACGTCTAGTTATGCAATCTTGAGAAAAAATAAGAAATAACAGAAAATAAAAATGGTAGTGACTAATTTCAGATGTCTGAATTGTAGGTTCAGACATTTGAAAGGGTTTCAGACGTCTGCTTTGAAATTTCACACGTTTGGGTAGTTTTCTGGAATATTTCCAAAGACCAAATCCAGACGTATGGATTGACCCCCAGACATGTGGAACTATGCAGTATTGCCTGTTTGCCTAATTTTTGAGTAAATTTTCAATTTTTATCGATTTATGTCGATCTGATTAGTTGTTATCGCTTTTTATCGACTTTGATGACTTCTTTTTTTGGATTTTTTAGAATATCCATTTCGATGGATTTGTTATCGATTTCTTTGGATTTAACTCACATATTCGTATGTGAATTTTTGGTGATTGATTGTTTCTACAATCATTTCTATGGTTTGTCACTTTGAAATGCAAAGATTCTATACTAGCAGTAAATATTTAAACTCTTTCATCAAAATGATTTCAACATTTACTTTCAATATCAAACTCGCTTTTAAAACCATTTTCTAATCTATTAGTATATACAAACCTTCACCTCATTCGTTCGAGAAATCCACTTAAACGACTTAGCAAAACAAGTGGTATGAAATGCTTTTGTTTACTTTGTTGATTAATTCTTAGACTTGTTCGGTTGAAACTCTTGTGACAATTTTCGAGTGGAAATTTACAATTTGTTCATAAATGTTTAAGTTAAGCCAGTGGTTATGGGACATGAAGCTAAACTCATATATTCACTAGCTTAGTGTAATTCACACTTTTTATTGATCAATGGTGATCATTTTATGGTTTAGACTAGCGGTGTGCGATATCTCTTTGTCCACGTGGGGGACTGTACCTCGTTTTATTAAGCTTCGTCTCATTTCTTTTATAGGCTAACGACCTATGGGTTCTTTGGAGTTTCGTCTCATTTTTATGGGCTAGCGACCTATGTTCTTTTATGATGTTCGGTTCGTCGGATGTACCGTTATTGTACTACGTCAATGTTCCGGCTTATCTGGATCAATGGATGTATAGTTATTGTACTACATTGTTGTTTCAATTTATCAGGTTCATCGGACGCACCGTTATTGTACTATGTCGTTGTTCCGAATTATTGGAGTTTCAGGTCCATCGGGCGTACCGATACTGTACTACGTCGATGTTCTGAATTATTTGAGTTTCAGGTTCCTCGAGCGTACTATTAATACACTACTTCGTTGCACCTGCTCTATGGTTTGTGACTGTTGGGCGCATTTCTAAACAATGCCAAACCATACCATCTCCAAGCATTGCCGGTCCAAGCTCCCTCTCTTCCATCACCGTACGAGACTCCACTGGCCACTGCCGAACCAATACCCCTCCATACCACATCCATCTCACTGCCGAACCAAACCCCCAAGTCCAGTGATGCCGAACCAACCCACATCCACTCACCACCGGACCAACGTCCTACCGGACCAAAGCCACTCCAACCACTACCGGACCAAGGCAAGGCCGAACCAACACTTCCAGGCCAAATTGCATCAGCCCAGGCCCACCAGCAGCTATATACATCCAAGACCCCTGTCCCCAACCTCACTCTATAAATAGAGGGGCAGGGGTACAACAATAGCAGATAAGTTTGAGAGCTCAAGCACGGAAGGAACTTTCAAACAACTTTCATATACTTGTATACAAAGCTTTGTACTTGTAATCTGAAAGAAAAAGGAGAATAACATATAAAGTGGACGTAGGCACGTTCTGGCCGAACCACTATAAATCTGTGCGTCTTTTACAGTTTAGTCCCTGCTTTTTATATATTTTCATAAATCACCCAAATCACTAGAAACAACATAAAGTCAACTAATTCATACGACTTGGAGATGTTTGTCCATTTTTTGTGCAAACATTTTTGGTGCTTTCACTGAGAAGGAGGGAACTCGAAGCTTCAGCTTCTCCCACTCAACCCTTTTCCTATCAATACCGTTCATTGCTTGGAAAACATGGCTCCCGGACGGAAGAAAGATGCTAACAAAGGAAAGGACATCGCAACTGGCAGCATCCCAGATCCAGTGATCAGAGACCAAGACAATCGTCCAGTTCCAACAGCAAATTTAAATCAGGCAAATCCGACAGCCCCTGCTACGGAACAACCAATTACAAGGGCGGATCTGGACAAGGTTGTGGCTGAAGTAACTAACCGCTTCGCATCTCGACAAGAAGCCTTGGTGGACCAACTCATGTCACGCTTAAGAGATGCTGAAGAATCCAACCACAACACTGAATCATGGGGTGAGTCCCGGTCTGGAGGATCCAGGAGGCAACAAAGGTCTTTCTTCTTCGAAGAGGCTAACAACAAAAACAACCATGGTAGGGGTCGAGCCCGGACTCAGGCCGAATTCCGACCCGAGGAAACACTTGGAACTGAACCCAACGGGGGAGGTGCCAAGAAGAGGTCGGATATGGCTGAGCCTGTCATGCTACCTAACCATGAAAACACCAGTAGACGGGGCCAAGCTGGAGTCCGGCCCGAAGTTGGACCCGAGGAAGTGCTGAGAGCAGAACCCAGCAGGGAAAGATCAAGGCAAGGGCCAACTGTGGCTGACCCCAGCATGCCCCCGGAAGACCAGAGGCAGCCATTGGAGAATGTCAGGAGTGATAAACGATACCATCCTTACAGGTCATCTGGACGGAATCAATCCCGTAGGGAAGAACCAAATTCGTTTTTATCCGCTCCAAGTTCTGATGAAAGGATGGCGCGGTTGTTCAGAGAGTGCGTCCAACGGGAGCAAAGGGATCGGGGGATAGGTGCTAGGGTAACCAGCCCCTTCACCCGCAATATCGAAACTGCCATCACCCCCCGGGAATGGAAAATGCCAACGATGGAACCTTACAAGGGAACCTCTGACCCCATCGTACACTTACTGAGATACACCCAGCATATGCTCATGAGCGGGGCAACGGAGGGAGTATTGTGTAAGTGCTTCCCACTGTTCTTGGCAGATCTAGCTACTTCCTAGTTCTGCCACCTACCCCAAGGGTCCATCAGCTCATGAGAAATGTTGAAAGAGAAGTTTATCAGCCAGTTCCGTATTCATGTGGAACAACCCAAGGACGCTTATTCCTTATTTAATATCAAACAGAAGCCCGGAGAGACAGTGCAACAATATCTAACCCGATTCAACGCCGCCGCGGCCGCAGTCCAAGATGCCGACGAGAAACTTATCCTAATGGCTCTCTACAGTGGTGTACATCCGGACACTAAATTTGCTAGAAGACTAACCAAGGAAAAGCCAGCTACTTTACCTGATTTCTTCCATGAAGCTGGAAAGTATATGAGAATTGAAGACGCTGCCACTGAGAGGTAGTCAGGGCAACAGGCTAAGACGGCTACAGACAGGGTCCCCGCTGCAGCAAAGGATGTTCGAAGAAATGACTCTAGAGACAATGCTGGGGGCAAGAAGGGAGAAAAGCGCTTATATTGACCAGGACCAAGATTTGACTCTTATACTCCTTTGAATGAAACAATCAAAAACATCTTCCTAGCCACTCAAGACGAAGTTAGATACAAGCGCCCCCCGCACAAGAAGGAGTCGGATAACGCACTCAAGTCTGGAAAGTTCTGCCGCTTCCACGAATCCCATGAACATGACACCAATGAATGCCACCATCTCCGGGACTTGATTGAAGAACACATCAGAAGGAAGAGACTGGAACGCTATGTAAAAAGCCAGAACAGGACTTCAACTCCTGCCAATGAGAATCCTGGACTACTCCCCCCAGAAGCAGGCGGAGGAAATCACAACACCAGCGGCTCTAGTCAAGAGAAGATAGTGGTCCATACCATATCAGGAGGACCGCACATCGCCAACAGAAACTGGGCGGAGATGGAAAGATACGGTAAGTCACTTAGGAACGATGAAGGCTACGTTAATTCTGTCATGGAAGAACGCCACCCGAAACGGAAAGAGAATGACGACATCACATTCAGTAGGCGTGACCTAGAGGGAAGACAGTACCCACACATGGATCCTATGGTCATCTCTGCTTGGTTCGGTCCAGCCAAAGTTTTCCGAATTTTAATAGACACTGGAAGCTCAGTAAATGTCCTATTCAAACATGCTTTCGACAAAATGAAGCTGTCAATGAAGGATGTGTCTCCCTACAACAAACCACTACATGGTTTCACTGGGGATGCGAAGATGCCCCTCGGGCAACTAGACCTTTTTTTTGAAATAGGAAGTCATCCCCGCTCCGTTGTACGAAAGCAAACATTTGTGCTAATAGAGAACCACTCGGCCTACAACGCCTTTTTGGGAAGACCAGCCTTGTCTGACTTCCAAATTGTCCTAGCCCCATGGTGCCTGAAGATGAAATTTCCAACAGATAACGGAATAGGAGAAATAGAGGGAGATCAAGACGCTGCTCGAGACTGCTATGTAACTGAACTTCGCAATAACCGCAGAAAAGATAAAGGAAAAAATGCAGAGGCTACTCTCTGCATGAAAAGCTCGGAAGCATAGCAACTAAAGAAAGCCCCTCCTCTTCGATATACCAGTGATCCTTTCAATGAATTAGACCCCAGGGACAAAGTGGAGGAGGCCACCGCCGAGCCTGCAGAGGCTATGGAATTCGTATCTGTAGACAAACACGACCCAAGTAGACTGCTGAGAATCGGGTCTCAGTTAAAAGAAGAATTAAAGAATCAACTCATTGATTTTCTTCGCCACAACATGGATATATTTGCATGGACGAACGCTGATATGACAGGAATCTCCCCAGAGGTAGCATGCCACGTACTAAACATCGATCCCACGAAGGTGCCAGTAAAGAAGAAAAAGAGAAGCATGGGGGAAGAACGATCAGTAGCCCTAGAGGAAGAAGTGAAGAACCTACTTGCCAATGACTTCATACGAGAAGCCATCTACCCAGAATGGATCGCCAACCCGGTACTGGTAAAAAAAGCTAACGGGAAGTGGCGAACATGCATCGATTTCTCCAACTTAAATGACGCTTGCCCAAAAGACTGCTTCCCACTCCCCCGAATCGACCAACTCGTGGACAGCACTACCGGACACGAACTCTTATCCTTTATGGATGCATACTCAGGATATAACCAGATCCCTATGCACGCCCCCCGATCAAGACCACACTAGTTTCATCACTGACCGGAGATTGTACTGCTACAAAGTAATGCCTTTTGGACTTAAAAACGTCGGGGATACGTATCAGCGCCTTGTCAACAAGATGTTTGCGGAACTAATAGGACAGACTATGGAAGTTTATGTGGATGACATGCTGGTAAAATCGAGGAAAGCCAACGATCGTATAAACCATCTGGATGAGATGTTTCAAGTACTTCGCCAATATGGAATGAAGCTGAACCCTCTAAAGTGCTCCTTCGGAGTATCGTCGGGAAAGTTCTTGGGATTCATCGTTCATTCCAGGGGGGTTGATGCAAACCCCGAACAAGTTCGAGCTTTACAAGATATCAAGATACCATCTACTCGAAGGGAGATGCAAAGCCTAAATGGGAAAGTGGCCGCCCTAAGTAGGTTCATCTCTAAAGCAACCGACAAATGCATCCCTTTCTTCGAAGCTCTAAAGAAAGACAAAGGAAAGTTCGAATGGACTGACGAAAGCTCGACAGCCTTCCTTAACTTAATCGGACACCTTCAGAGACCACCAGTACTCTCAACTCCAAATGAAGGCGAGGAACTATACCTATACCTTGCTGTATCGTCCCATGCTTTAAGCGCCGCTTTGGTGAGAGAAGACGACCGCGCGCAGGGGCCCGTGTACTTTGTAAGCAAGAGATTTACTGGGGCAGAAGCCAGATACCCTAAACTTGAAAAGCTAGCATACTGTTTGCTAATCACGTCACGGAAACTGCGACGCTATTTCCAATCTCATTCCATCAGATTTTTAACCGATCAACCGCTAAGGCAGGTACTCCATCGCCCCAACACCTCTGGGTGACTACTTAAGTGGTGCATTGAACTGAGTCAATATGATATCACCTACCATCCTCGCATAGCTATCAAGGGGCAAGCCATAGCTGATTTCATTGCCGAATTCACTACTAACGAAGGTAAGGAGAAATCTGAAATAGCAGAAGATATCAAGTGGAATCTCTTCGTAGATGGAGCATCAAATAAATAGGGCTCGGGGGCAGGTGTTGTGATAATCACCCCCAGGAGAAGGAAGCTGCACTACGCCCTAAGGTTGGAATTCGCTGCCACCAACAATGACGCAGAATACGAAGCAGTGATAGCCGGATTAGAACTTCCCTGGAGATTGGAGTCGGTTTTTTATGTCTCCGTAGTGATTCTCAACTTATTGTAAATCAAATACTGGGAGAATTCCAGGCTCGAGGAGAACGACTCACGGCATATCTAAAGAAGACCAAGCTGCTGCTCAATCAATTGGATCACTATCTAATCAAACACATTCCTCGGGAAGAGAATCAGGAGGCCGACGAACTGGCAAAGCAAGCTAGCATGAAGGACGGCACTGCTTCCCGAACGATAACCATCTCAAAGCAACTGGCCCCAAGTTACGAGACAATGAACATGATAGCTGCAATCGAAGAGGAAACTTGGATGACTCCTGTCCGGAAATATTTACAAGATGGCACAGTGCCCGATGAGCGTAGCGAAGATAAGAAAATCTTAAGGAAAGCTTCCCGCTACACATTACAAGAAGGCATCCTCTATCGGCGCGGCTTCTCTAATCCCTTATTAAGGTGTATCGCTGGAAGGGAAGCCAGGGAAGTCTTGTCCATCATCCATCAAGGAAGTTGCGGAGATCACGCTGGGGGGCAGACTCTGGCAAAGAAGATACTCCGATATGGATATTACTGGTCTACTTTAAACAAAGACACCTTAGACTTCATCAAGAGATGCGACAGATGTCAGAAATTCGCTAAGATTCCTCGACTACCCACAAATGAGATTACTCAAATGACCAGCCCTTGGCCCTTTGCAATATGGGGAATTGACTTGATTGGCGAACTGCCAATGGGCCGAGGCGGAGCTAAATATGCAATAGTGGCAGTTGACTATTTCACCAAATGGGTGGAAGCGGAACCTCTAAATAAAATATCTTCGGCAAAAGTTACTAACTTCTTGATCAAAAATGTTTTATGCAGGTACGGGGTTCCGCTCAAAATCATATCGGACAATGGACTTCAATTTGACAGCGAGGAATTCGCCGACTGGTGCCAAGAGCACGGAATTCACAAAAGCTTCTCATCTGTGGCTTACCCCCAGGCAAACGGACAAGTCGAAGCTGTCAACAAAATCCTCAAAACCTTAATCAAGAAGAAACTTGAAAAGTCAAAAGGCGCTTGAGTGGATGAACTTCCTACGGCACTTTGGGCCTACCGCACATCTTACAGAACATCAACAGGGCATACTCCTTTCTCTTTGGCATATGGATCGAAGGCCATGCTCCCAGTTGAAACTGTAGTGCCTTCCCACCGTAGGATCCACTACAACCCAGAAGAGAACGAAGAACTCCTCCACATGTCTTTGGATCTAATTGAGGAGAGAAGAAACGATGCAACACTCAAAGCAGCAGCTCACAAGCAAAAAGTTGTGGCACAATACAACTCCAAAGTCAAGCGCCGCAGCTTACAAGAAGGAGATCTTGTCCTCAAGCGGATCTTCCCACGCCCCGGAGTGCTAGACCCAATCTGGGAAGGACCCTATGTAATTCATAAAGATCTCCTCAACGGAGCCTATATTTTGTCAACAGTGGACGAAGAGGTGTTACAGAGGGCATGGAACATCCAACACCTCCGTCGATACTTTTCTTAACTTGTACTGCCCATATGAAGTGAATTAACAAAGAGAATCAGTGGACGTAGGCATTTTCGTGCCGAAGCACTTTAAAAAATCTTGTCTCTTTTTAACTTGTTCCTTTATATCTTGGCTGCTTGTTAAGCTTTATCCTTTTCTGTTGAACAAAGTCATGTATAATGACATTTCCATTCTGGACACTTCACGGCGCAACCTCACCTGGACAAGACCCCACAGGTACTATGCGAATCTACGCACTCGCCAATGAGACACTTTCGCTCCGGCATCCCTCTGTTGCGGGTTAACTCATTGCTCGCGACTGCCCTCAAAGCCAACTGTAATGAGCCGATTATAAGCCATCAAGAAGGCCGACTATAGCCGATGGCAGCTCATTACGGCGTTCGGCTCCCCTGCAACTGTGAACCTACTTTAAGCCCCAACATAAGGTGTGTCCAGCCAGGGGTAGTTCATGGTTGACGATCGGCACCCACGCTAGCCGACCACAGTAAATCGAATAATACCCACGATTACGGGCCATAATGGCTCGGGTAGTTATTGTGCGCGATCTTGGCTCCGATATGTCTTAAGTGCGGCTGTGGTAAAAAAGATAAACTCCCCGCGGAGGCGTAAGATGGGTGACAAATGTCTCCAAGACCCACAGCTAGGGAAAGTGACTACAAAACCCATTTGCCACGAACTTAAGCATATCGACGGCCTTCCGTGATTGGAAGTTTTACTATTACTCATATTTCCATTACATTTAAAAACTTTTCTCCTATCCTATATAACAGTCCCTAAAGTACAAGTCACAAAATAGGGGAACTCTCGCTTGTGGAAATATGAGCTCACATCGGAATGACGGAACACTCAACTACATTCCATACTCAGTCACGCAAGACATTCAAAGCAACCCTCTACAACTAAAACACAAAGGGTGGTACTTTCTTCTCTTGTATAAAAATATGTGGCTTTAATTTATTCACACGTCATATTGGCATTACAAGACATGAAATAATGTTTTAAGCAGAAACTTAGCATCAAATACGATTGAATCACATGCATAAACACGCAGTTGTATTTCTTATGCAACATATCAAAATGACAACCGCATTCAAGTATGACAGAATCATCTTGTGTTATAAAATTACATAAAGTCATTCTTTACAAATAATATAATTACAAGTTACATCAATGTTTTGGACTAACATAGACAGCAACCAAAATATGTACAAGTCAAGTCAGAGAAT
This sequence comes from Allium cepa, assembly GCA_030765085.1. Lineage (NCBI taxonomy): Eukaryota > Viridiplantae > Streptophyta > Magnoliopsida > Asparagales > Amaryllidaceae > Allium > Allium cepa. Next base: position 494,082 of record JASFAV010000025.1, on the reverse strand, counting down.
CGGAGCTTCGCCTCCATCCCGCTAGCCCTCCGGATCTACTTAACTGTAGGGTCAGAACTCCCCGCATGTACTCCAGAGGTCCCGCCTGTCCAATTCAAAAGAGAATCCATCAATAATCACAAAAGATAAGCAATCAAATCATGAAAAGGTTAAAAGGAAAGACTTACCAGCGTCTGCCCCCTGGTCATCATCATCTAGCTGCACGCCTACCTCATCCGCAGCAAGCAGCCGCATGCCATCCTTAACGGCCACCTTCTCTTCCTTAGTGAATTTGGCCGTAACCACTTCCATCCTGAAAGCCACACCATCCTCTTTATCCGCTTCGACCTTGGCTTCCTCCAAAGCCTGGAGATATATCCTAGCCATAACCCGGGGATAATCGTCCATCCAGGACAGGTTGCCCTGCCTCCAAGTACGGAAATGCATGTCCTGGAGCATCTCATCCATCATCCCCTCGTTCTTCTCAAACTCTTTCATCGGGGCCTTGGAAGCCGACAGCCGTGCGACAGCAGCATCTCTCTCCAATCGGTATCTCGAGCAGTCAGCCTGAAGGGACTTCCACATCACTTCCATCTCCTCCTTCAGCTTGGCCTGAGAAAGCTTTGCGGCTTTGATCCTCCCAGATAACTCCTCTACCTGCTCAAGATCCGCTCTCCGAACCTCGTCCACCGTTGCGATGGCCATATCAATTCGCTCCTTGCAAACAGCCTCCATTTTTCGCAACTCAGCCTTGCTAGCCTCCTCCATGGTTTTCTTTAGTCGTCGGGAGGCCGCCTCATGCTGAGATATCTGGATAGCCTGATTGGCAAGATGTTTGGCCTGATCAGAAACCTGTAGCCGCAACCGGATGTTAGCACTTCCTATCTCCTCCCCAGCCCTGGCCAGTCGAGCGTGATGCTCCATTAGCCTCTTGGTTTCCTCAGCCACCCGATCGATGCTTGCCTTGGCCTCATTCCCCATGGTCACAATCCGAGTAGTAAGCAAATCGAGGTCTAACGACTTGGCCTCATCAAGCACCCGTACCATGGGATTGCGGGGAAGAAGATGCTCACCAGTGACCTCGTCAAAAGAGATGTCCTGAAAACTCGGGTCCAGATCCGGGTGGCCGGAAAATGGGTTGCGATCCAAACCAGGACGGTCTATCGGGGTGACGGTTGGATTTTCGGACGGATGGGGGGAAGGCATAAACTCAGTATCCTCCTCAGTAGTATCATGGATGGGCTGGACTGGAGGCTGAGGGCCAGGTGAAGGTTCAAACGAAGATCGGCCCCTCTTCCTCTTTTGCATATCTTCTTCAATAACTCTGAGAAGAGGGCGATATCTAACTACGTCTCCGGGATGGCTGGTTGACGGCTTTGGTTTGGCAGAAGCTTTGAGTAGCTTGTACTGTTCAAGGCGGCGCCGAATATCTGATGTCTTGGCCACCTTACCTGTTCCTGGAATAAAAACCAAGTGTTACAAGCTTGCATGAAACTATGATCCAAGAAATATGTTAAGTAGGAAGACGTGCTTATTTTACAAACCCTGAGGGGGAGTGGGATACTGCAATAAGTCCTGAATCTCATTCCAGGACGAGAGCTGGCCATAAAATGTTACTAAGTCCTTATCATAAGGGGAGTCTGCGAAAGTTAAGAATTCACCTTGAACCGCCGGAGTCGCCTTAGCTGAAGGACCCTTGGAAGATGGATCGGCACCAGTCTCTGCCTTGTCAGCCTTCTTCGCCTTCTCCACCGAGGTTGATCCTTCCTCCAACCCCTCAAAAGCCTGGCGAAAGGCATCATCCGTACACTCCTGGATCTCCCTTGCCTGCTCAGAAGACAAAGCCCCGGCACCACTACCACCCTGTCCTTCACCTTCTCCATCTCCTCCGCTCTCCTCCTCGCCTCTCTCCTCCTCTCCACCTTCCTCCTCCGGAATATCTGGGCATGTGCTAAGGGAGGGTCCGTCAGACTTCTTAAGCTTCTTCCCCCCGACGACTGGGGGTACCGAGAAAGGTCTCCTCTTGCTACTCTTCGCAGTGGCCCCATCTTTAGCTTTAGCAGCCCTCTCCTCAATTGTATCTCTCTGCTTAACCACAGATTGACGTGGCAAAATCAAGTTGTGCTCCAGGAGAGTGGCATTCCGGATCAGGTAAGAAGCCGATCTATCCCTTCCTGAGATAGCCTCTACCTCCGCAGCCATCTGAACAAGGTGATCGTTCTCCACGACCGCAAAGCCACCTGTCGCTAGCAAGAAATAAAAGCACGTAAGAAGAAGCATTGTAGTCGGGACAAAGAAATTACGAATGGAATTCAACTTACAGCCAGAAGTGAAAAGGTGAAAAGAAACAGAGTCGTGCTTGACGAAGAACCATTCCTTCTTAAACATGGTAAACTTCGAGTATAAGTCCAAGACCGGCTTGAAGGACACGGCCGACTCTAAACTAATGTACGGAGACCCCTTCTTGTAGCCCCGCAGATTATATAGATATCGGATTTCCCGGTTAGAAGGGGGCGCCCATATCTCCTCTGGAAGATAACGAATAGACACACTAAGGTGGCATAGGAGTTGGGCTGAAGCTGAAAAGGAGCCACTTTCAGGTAAGTAATGAAGCTGGCTATCCACGCATTAATCGGAGGAATGGCCACGCACATGCAATGGTATCGGCTATACGCGAAGTATCCTTCAGGGGGATTATATGGCATGACCCCCTCCCCTGGCAACAGCATGCATGCTCTATCAATCCCAAAGGAGTGGGAGATAACGTAAAGTTGCTCCTCTCTGAGAGAGCTCGGAAAGCAATCAGGAGGAGAGTTCAGAAGCTCTTGGGGACCACACCCGTCCACTAGCGACCTCGGGGTGGGTCCACGATGTTCCGGTCCTGGCTGGGCTGGGGGCACAAAGGGGGACTCTCGTCTATCCATAGATTTTCTCTTTTCTAATCGAGTTTCCACTTTGCGAGACATTTATCTGTAACACCGGAAAAACATATTGTTAGAACAGAGGAAATAAACAAGCAAGTGTATATAGTCTGAAATTTCACCCATAAGTCAAAACGCTCAAGCCCCCAGGGTCATTCGGTAAAGAAATGTAAAATTTCATTCGGTATTCAAGGTCTCAGGGTTCATCCGGTGGTTCAAATACATGTTCATTCGGCATTTCCCCTTCTCATTCGGCAGTTCAAACCCACAAGGTTCATTCGGTACTCAAAGTCCATGAGTCCATCCGGTGATTCAAGTATATAAGATCGTTCGACAAAGGAATGTCTCACCTGGTTCGGCAATCAAGAATTGGTTCGGCGCTTCAAATAGTTCGGCAAACAAGACTGGTTCGGCACTTGGTTGACTCGGCACTTGGTTGATCCGATATTCAAAATGATTCGGCTATCTCAAAACGACAAAGGGATAACGAAGGCCTGGCACCCCTATTTATAAACGAACACAGGATGACCGGACCGTATGGTTCGGCACACAAGACCGGACGAAAATCACCTAAGCTAAAGCAAAGCGCGACATATGATGGCATATGCCCCACTTTGGGGGGCAAGTGTTGGGCGCATTTCTAAACAATGTCGAACCATACCATCTCCAAGCATTGCCGGTCCAAGCCCCCTCTCTTCCATCACCGGACGAGACTCCACTGGCCACTGCCGAACCAATACCCCTCCATACCACATCCATCTCACTGTCGAACGAAACCCCCAAGTCCAGTGATGCCGAACCAACCCACATCCACTCACCACCGGACCAACGTCCTACCAGACCAAAGCCACTCCAACCACTACCGGACCAAGGCAAGGCCGAACCAACACTTCCAGGCCAGATTGCATCAGCCCAGGCCCACCAGCAGCTATATACATCTAAGACCCCTGCCCCCAACCTCACTCTATAAATAGAGGGGCAGGGGTACAACAATGGTAGATAAGTTTGAGAGCTCAAGCACGGAAGGAACTTTCAAACAACTTTCATATACTTGTATACAAAGCTTTGTACTTGTAATCTGAAAGAAAAAGGAGAATAACATATAAAGTGGAAGTAGGCACGTTCTGGCCGAACCACTATAAATCTGTGTGTCTTTTACAGTTTAGTCCCTGCTTTTTATATATTTGCATAAATCACCCAAATCACTAGAAACAACATAAAATCAACTAATTCATACGACTTGGAGGTGTTTGTCCATTTTTTGTGCAAACAGTGACCATGGGATAGCGATCCATTTTTGATGCACATGTTGGTGAGTTTTCATGCTCCCGTTTGTGATAGGCCTCCCCCTTTGTGATTTCTGGATTTCTAATTAACGATTTCTAGAATTTGTGTTTCACCAATTTTTACGGTTAGCATTGATATGATTGTCAATATTTGTTGTTTAGTGAATAAAATAGAGAATATGACATTCGTTTTGGTGTTTGAGATTCCTAAGATATTGTATGATTTTCGTTGTTGTTAAATATATACTTGTCACGGTATGGCAATATTGTTATCATACATTTTATCATATCTCTTACCCTATCTCATTTTATCTGATATTTATAGCTAGACTGTTCCGTTTATTATTTTCTTCTTAAATAATACTCGGGTCAGACCGAGATATTACAGGTGCTTCCATTTGACTTCTTATCACAGTCCGTCACCTGAATTTTGCCTAACTACTTAGCTTAGTAGTTTTTGTTTTATACATCCAAGATAGAGACTCCTTGATGTATACATATTTTTTTGTCTAGCGCTTGTACCAATTCTTTTGTAATGTAGTGGATCTTGAATGACCACTACTTTGGTATACACTTTTATGTGATATATTCATATCGGTTTCCGCCTTAGTGATATGAATATTTGTGACTGATTTGTGTTATGCTTATTTTATATTTGCTTCCGAAGATCACCCAACCACTTATTAGTTTGACAAAGAAGGGAGTTAAGTACATTTGGTCAAATAAATGTGAAGCTTCTTTTCAAAGATTAAAAGAACTCCTTTCTGATGCTCCTATTCATACGATTCCCGAGGGAAACCAAGACTTTATTGTTTATACCGATGCTATTCATGTTGGTTTGGGTGCCGTTCTCATGCAGAGGGAATGTATTATGCGTATGCTTCTAGGTAATTAAAGCCTGTCGAGACTAGATATGCCACTCATGATTTAGAGTTCGCGACTATGGTTTTCGCCCTTCGAATTTGGTGTCATTATCTTTTGGGAGAGAAATTTGTTCTCTACATCGATCATAAATCTTTGAAGTATTCATTTTCTCAAAAGAAACTTAATTTGCTTCAACAACGTTGGTTCGATTGCATCTTATGATCTTGATATTCTTTATACTCCCGGGAAGGGAAATCGTGTTGTCGATGCCCTTAGCGGTAAGTAATAAGCGGTCGTTTCCATGATGATCTCTGAATGGAATGATCTCAAGACTTTGTCTACTTGTGAGATTTGAGATCGTGAATCTGACTCATGTTCATCTCTTGTTCTATGTAGCCTTGAAGCTCATCCATCTCTTTTAGACCGCATTTTTGATGCTCAAAAGCAAGATCCCGAATTGGCTTGTCTTACCAAAGTTGCAGTGATAAAATCGATGTTGTCAGTTTGAAAGACTTTGAAATCGATGCTCATGGCGGCATTCGAAAATTTGGTAGACTTATCGTGCCAAATATTTGTGATCTTCGTAAAGACATATTAGAAGATTCTCATCCTTCTAAATTTACCATTCATCCGAGTAGTAGTACAATGTACGCGGATATGAAGCGACTTTATTATTGGGATGGAATGAAATCCGATATTGCTCATTTTATTAAGCGTTGTTTGACTTGCCAACTCGTTAGGGTCGAGCATCAAAGGCCCGGTGGGTTATTGCAACCTTTGGACATTCCAGTTTTAAAGTGGGATCAAGTCTCCATGGATTTATTGATGGACTTTACCGTTCTTGTTTGGGCCATGACATTTTATGGGCGATTGTGGATAGACTTACAAAATCCGTCCATTTTATTCCCGTTCGGTTTTATCGGACCGTACCTCTTTTGGCCGAACTCTATGTTAAAGAAATTGTTAAATTTCATGGAATTCCTGCTTCTATTGTTAGTGATCGTGATCCATTATTTACTAGTGGATTTTGAAAGAGTCTTCAAAAAGCTTTAGGAATGAAGCTTAATTTTAGCACTGCTTATCATCCTCGGTCTGATGGACAAACCGAGCATGTGAATCAAACTCTTGAAGATCTTATTCGTGCATGTGTTCTTGATTTTGATGGAAGTTGGGAAGATCATATTTCTCTTGCTGAGTTTTCCTATAATAATAGCTTCCAATCTAGTATTGGTATTGCACCATTCGAGGCACTCTATGGAAGGCCATGCTGATCTCCTTCTTCTTTGCTTGAGGCCGGTGAGAGGCTAGTTTTAGGTCCAGATTTTGTTCCTAATTCCATAGAAAAGATTGACCTAATTCATCATATAATGAAAGAAGCTCAAAATAGACAAAAATCCAATGTCGATAACCGAAGAAGGAAACTAGAATTTTATGTGCGAGTTTTGGTGTTTATTCGTGTTTCGCCTATGAAGGGTGTTGTGTGTTTCAGTCGATCGGGAAAGTTAGCGCCTTGATATGTTGGATCATTTCCCATCACCGAACATATTGGTTCCGTGGTTTATCGCCTTTTATTACCGGCTCAATTTCTTGCTATTCTTGACGTATTCCACGTCTCTCAACTACGAAAATGCCTTAGAGATTTCGATTCTACTCTTGAGCCCGGTGTTGTTGAAGAAATTGAAGTTTCACCTAATTTGACATATGAGCAACATCCTATTCGTATCATTGCTACGGAGATTAAACATCTTCGTAAGAAAGATGTCCCACTTATGAAAGTTTAATGGTTAAGGACTGTTCTTGGGAATCTAGAGAATTCATCGAGCGAACACATCCGGACTTATTCCTCGTGCTATTAGAGGTGAACTTCTTATTTCAAATTTCTTTGTGTTGATATTCTTTTACGTTTGTTATTCTTTGTTTTCCTCTTAAGTATTGTGAGGACGCAATTTCTTTTAAGGAGGGGGTTTGTAACAACCCGCATAAATATTTTATTTAAATATAGCAAAATGTTACTTTTTGCAAATAGTCGAATTAGGACTTGAGACCACTTCCATTGAGTCCAAAATGTCGTTTGCGACCTTTTTGAGCATAAACATCGATATGTTTGGAGTTGAGTGGAACTTGCTATTTTTCTATTGGGCTTTAGATTTCGGTTTCAGCTCATTAACCCAGCATAATACCCTAATCCACCCCTTCTCCTCTTCATTCATTCCATTTCCTTATACTCTTAAACTAAAGGAAAGAATGGGGGAAAGAAAAGGAAATTAAAATTCCTAAGCCCTAGATTCTTAGGAAATTCCAATTCAAGCTCTAGAATTCAAAGAGAAGATATAGGTAAGCATCCTCTTCATCTTCTCCATCTCAATCCCTCTTCCATTTTCAGAAATTCCTAAATCCTAACTTAGGAAATATTTTTCTTATGATCTTAGATTGAAGCTTCTTGGGTTAAAATTGAAGAGTGGTTGACCTTGCCTTGTTTTATAGCTTCTCACTTGTGTTTTTGGGTTTAAAAGTGAGTTTTTTAACTCACATCTATATCTATAACTTTCATTGTTGTTAGGTATGAATTCCTAACATATATTCATGTTCATTTGCTTTTGATTTGAATTATTTTGGTGAATATTCCAATTTTTGGTTTTGAAGTCCAATTTTATGAAAATCCTACTATGGATGTTTGGTGTAACATCCCGCCTTTTCGCACGCTTTAAATCGACACACGTGCCAATTCAAACCATACGGAAGGGTGGATTGTTGTGGGGTAAATAAGAAAAACAGAGAAGAAAAAAACTAAACAGAATCTCACAGCGGAAGGATAAAATATAATAATCAATATACAGTTTATAAAACTGTTTACAAAACATTTGATTCTTCTTTATACAATAATATCAGAGTTCACATACCAATAAATATCAATGCAGCGGAATACAGTGTATTGGAACCATATAATATATAATAATAATAATAATAATAATAATAATGAAAACTTCGTCTTCGTCCTCCAGAAATAAAGTCTTCGATCCTGAAATGCTCGGACTGACCCGAGCGAATTGAAAAAAAACAAAACACTCGAGTCAGAACTAAAAGATCTTATGTAAGTTAAATTAACAGGAATGAATATGAGTGCGGTAACTTAAGAGATGCTCGGGATTCACATCTCCTAAGGATCCGTTAAACCATTTACTACGTAGTAATATTTCGCTATTATAATAATGTCTGTTAGTAAAATAAACTTACTTTTAAATAGCGTTAAGGCTTTACATTTTCCACCTTAACACATTTATATATTCCCATTGTCTATACAGTATCGTAATCTCCCCCATACTGGGCGTCGTCAGAGGGCACTCCATAGGTATGGTACAAAACCAAAATCGTGTAAGGCGCGCTAGGGTAGGTGACACGGCACGACTAGGCAAGCCAGAGTAGATATACCAATTACGCTTTCGGGTCGGTGGTAACGCGTAGCCGCAGCTACCGCCCACCTCGAGCCACACCCCCAAATATAAAAAAATCAAAAGTGGCCGAATCAATCCAAGAGTCAAAGTATAATATCGTAGGGATGTGTCCGATCAAAGGTGCTACCTCAATTAACCCGTCAATCGCTCCTATTTTAGCCACCTTATGCCAACTCATGGGAGTTGGGTCCACGTATTTACCTCAAAGGAAACGCCGCCACCATCCTACTTCATTCTGGAATCTCCACCGCGTACACGGTTGTTAAAGTGGTTTTCGGGGTTGGCAGAGAGTATGACAATTTTCGATCCCGATCTCTTTAACAACCAAACGTTATTATAACACCGCGGTTATTTCAAAATAATTTATACTTTAAAACCAGAATATAATATCTCTTTCAAAACCATAATATGATATCATTTCTATTTTAAAACCCAATCAATATGACATCCCTTTTTATTTTAAATATATCCTTTTTAAGAAATCATAGTACTTCCAACTCTATATACCTTGAAATCTATAGCTTTGAAACATAAATTTTTATACTTAATGGTTTAAACATTATATTACTTTACATAATAAAATAGCTTCTTTAATTTCACAATAAATTCCAAATAAACCATTTCAATTCATATATTTCACCATTTCAAAACTAATTCTTTGATAATTTCATATATATCAAATTCAATTACTATTATTTAGATTTTAAAAGTTCGCTTAATAAATCCAATAAATTTTAAGTAAAACCTTTAACTTCAAACAAACTGGATATTCGTTAAATTAATTTAACTTGATATATTCATTTAAGTCAACTTGATATTCATTTAAGCCCTCCAAACCAAAATCAAGTTATAAAGATCATACCCTTTACAATCCCAAATTCATTTGAATTTCAAATAAATTTTATTCGAGGATAATTCTTAAATACTTAAATTCACAGCAAATTCATATTTATCTTCCAACATTTATTTTAATTAAGACATTATAACTCTAACAATAAATTTAAATAAATACTTAACCGAATTATAAAATTAAACTTTTATTCTTAAACTTCTTTTTATCCTTTAACCTAAATTTATAAATAGCTTAATTTCAAGTGTTTAACTATATAATAAAGTAATATTTATGAAATATCAAAATCAATATTCATTAAATCATATACATAAGATATTCAGACTTTATTATCGGGCTTACTTTATATTTCAAAGCATATTTATTTATAGTTAAAACCAAAAATAAATTGCTATTTATATAACATCAAAAATCAATATTTATACAACCCGTATATTCCTTTACAAAACCATAAGAATCATTTCAAAATATATTTTTTATATATATAGACTGCGGTGCCTGTATATAATTTTCTATCCTATGGTCAAGTGATGCGGATATTTATCATTTCAATCCGTAATTTAAAATAAAAATTACGGTTATATATCATTTCAAACCGTAATTCTGATAAGATAAGAATGCATAATGACTTGCAGTTTATACAATATAGAACACATCATCCATTCATCCAATATCAATCATCAACCAATTTATTACAACCATCATCAATTTAAACAAACATCAATATAGAGCATATAAAATATAACAGGTATTAACAAACAGTTTATATTCAAAAGTAAATTAATAACTGTTTAACTAGCAGTTTATATGCAAAAATAAATAAAACTTAACTGTCAATTTATACGCAATAATAAATTAAATAACAGTTTAACTTAAATAAATGCAATTTATTGAGATGATGATTAAATACATGCCAAACCGTCATAAATAAAATTCTAAACACATCACAAATCAATTTAACAAACATAAGAAATTTTAGAAGTTGTGAGTGGGTTAAAACACTCACCTTTTGAATTTAAAGCGAATTTAAATTCAATTTAAACCCAAAATTTTGACAGTCTCCAAATTCGTCCAAACTAGCGCCAAAATGTCCGGAATTTTATTACGATCCTAATAAAACAAATCACGCATGAAACGGAGTTAGTATGCGAAAGTTATTAAAGTTAGAACATTTGACATTTAAATTAAAAATTAAAACAAAACGTAAATGGACGTACACGTGGACCGCCACTCTCCTTCCAGAACGCAGCGAACACGCGATTTCCGGAACCCATAAGCACGCCGTTGACCTCCACTTTGACCATGATTTGCCAACTCCACCAGCCAACATCGCGCTGCCGATCACCACCGCATTGAAGCCCTCGCCGAGCCGATCGCCATGACCCAGGTCCGCCCCCCCCCCCCCCCCCATTTCGCGACCGCCGCCGCCTAGATTTCTAGGGTTTCGAAACCCTAATTCACCAAATTCCGGCGCCATAGCCCACGATACAACCTCCGACGACCATCAAATGACTCCACGCGTCGAACACTCCAAAACCCATAAACTGATTTCATCGATTGAGGCCAAAATCAGAAACGCCTAAATCGCCACCATGGGTTTCGTGATTTCGAACTTTGACCATGATTTCCTGCTGATTCGAGCAACAATTGAAAAAACAGAAGCTGGGCGTAGATTCATATTGATGAGATCTTCGATTCTATAATTTTTTTGAATTTTTTTCGAAGAGTTTGAATTTTCATTTGATTTTTGAATTTGAAAATTGGATCTAGGGTTTGTTTGTCTGCCATTGAGGAGGGGAAGGAATAGAATGTATTTACGTATAGACAAATGATAATTTAGGGAGGCTAGGGTTTATAGAGGTATATTTATAGAGAAAGTTGGAATAGAATAAATGAATCGGGTTGGATACGCGCTAACGACAAAGTGGCCCAAAAAGCCCGTTCTGACCCCGGAACAAAATTGGGTTAACCCGTATATCAAAATAGGTGTTTTAAAATATTTTAAACGCAATGGAAAAGGTTTTAAGTTCAAATTGCATCGTATGAAGAAGTTATGCTAAAAATAATATTTTCAAATTGATTTCAATTGGTTTCAATTTATTGATTTCAAGACGTTTCGAGTCCGTACGATCAAACGACAAGTCCGATCGTTATGAAACTTGAAACCCTACAATAATTCACAGTTACGGATCCGATGAAACTAATTTCGTCGAAATCCGAGTCAGTGGCCAAAATGGCTATTTTTACATTAATTAAATAAATAAATTAAAAATTAATTAATAAAATCCAAATTTTTATTTCAATTCTAAAATTGACCAATTTTATCACCCTTATATTTCTCAACATTTTCAATGATTTAAACAAATTTATATGTCACTTACATGTTGATTCAATCATCAATTTCAGCGTTAAACTCCAATTTCGTTAAATATTGGAATCAAAATCCATTATATTAACATTCTCAATTTTCCTCTAAATCCTTATTTATGAAATATTTTAATATTATATTCCACTTATTGAAATTAATCCACTTATTAGATTTCAAATTATAAATAAATTAATAAATCTTGGTTTCCACTCCTTAAATCAACCAATCTTCATGTTATAAATAAAATTAACATTTTTACATCTTATAGAATTAACCATTTTTAATGACAAATCACATCTATCCTAATTGCACAAATTTTGACAATTAATTGCAATTTATTTCACATTAAGCTTCATAAATTATCAATTGAAAACTAAATAAACCGTTTGTTTATTTAAAATCTTGCTATTCAATAAATTGACAATTTATGGGTATAATTAACATTGATTCCCGATTATTACACTTCATTAAGGTATTTAATAAATTTATTTCCAATTAACGTACTACCTAATTTCCTTTAATTGCAATTCGATTTCCAACCTTTATTTAACATACTAAATAAAATTAATATCATATATAGATTGTTACCTAATTTCCCTTTCTTGCATTTATAAGTTTATTACTTAACAACACAGGTTAAAATTCCATAAATACACAAATTTAAATTAATTGTCATTAACACAGTGAAATCTCATAAATAAACCAAATACTTGCATTAACACTATTTCACTAATTTTTGGTCGTTATTCCAAGCATAGGTCGCAAGTTTTCATTTCTTTATATTATCCTATGGAAACAATATACATTTCAATATCTTATTACACTTACTGAGACTTATTTTACAAATTTACTAGATACCACAAATTATGACCTTACAGTTATTTCAAAAAAATTGGATTGCGCTAAATTTATTACTTAATAACTTACATTAACATAATTTCACAAATTTACATTCCGTTACAGCTAAATCAAAACATTATTGCATTGGTAAATTTAATGCTTACCTTAATAAGTTTTTTTCATTCCCTAAACAATATTTCAATTACTACAGGACATTAATTTAATTCAATTTACTATTTAATACTAGTAATTCATCAATTCACTATTTACCTTTGTTTTCTTATATTCAACTCTTAGCCTAGTACAACAATTTACATAACTTCAGTTTATCCGTAATTTCATTTCAACTGTTAATACTAAGCTTTATTTTCCATGGTTTATCTTCAACATTTGCTTCATCATAAAAATTTTCTTTCTTCCTAAATTAAATTCCAAAATCTTATTAAAATGACAAAATTTAATTAACGAAATTTACGGGTCGTTACATTTGGATACATTATTTGGGGTGTATCGAAGAGCCTATAAGGCTGGGTTGTCGCTTGGCATAAATCCCTAGTCTCTGTTGCTCGTCTGATAGCCTCCGATTCGTTTCCGCCATGATGGCCTAAACAAATTGTTGCCCAGCTCAGGCATCCAGACATCTGAAATTAAGGTTTAGACGTCTGGTTATGAAATCTGGAGAAAAAGAAGAAACGACAGAAAATAAAAAAAGCAGTGACTAATTTCAGACGTCTGAATTATGGGTTCAGACGTCTGAAAGGGGTTTCAGACGTCTTCTTTGAAATTTCAGACGTTTGGGTGGTTTTTTGGAATATTTCCAGAGACAAAATCAAGACGTCTGGATTGACCCCCAAACGTCTGGAACTGTGCAGTTTTACCTATTTGCCTAATTTTTGAGTAAATTTCCAATGTTTATCGATTTATGTCGATCTGATAAGTTGTTATCACTTTTATCCACTTGATGACTTCATTTTTTGGATTTTTTGGAATATCCATTTCGATGGATTTATTATCGATTTCTTTGGATTTAATTCACGTCATTGTATGTTAATTTTTGGTGATTGATTGTTTCTACAATCATTTCTATGGTTTGTCACTTTAAAATGCAAAGATTTCTATACTGGTAGTAAATATTTAAACACTTTCATCAAAACGATTTCAACATTTACTTTCAATATCAAAACTCGCTTTTAAAACCATTTTCTAATCTATTAGTATATTCAAATCTTTACCTCATTCGTTCGAGAAATCCAATTAAATGACTTGACAAAACAAGTGGTATGAAACGCTTGCGTTTACTTTGTCGATTAATTCTTTGACTTGTTTGATTGAAACTCTTGTGACAATTTTCGAGTGGAAATCTACAATTTGTTTGTAAATATTTAAGTTAAGCCAGTGGTTATGGGACATGAAGCTAAACTCATTTATTTACTAGCTTAGGGTAATTCACACTTTTTATTGATCAATGTTGATCATTTTATGGTTTAGACTAGCGGTGTGCGATGTCTCTTTGTCCACATGGGGGACTGTACCTCGTTTTATTGAGCTTCGTCCCATTTCTTTTATATGCTAACGACCAATAGGTTCTTTGGAGTTTCTTCTCATTTTTACGGGCTAGCGGCCTATGTTCTTTTATGGTGTTCGGTTCATTTGATGTACCGTTATTGTACTACGTCAATGTTTCGGCTTATCTTGATCAACCGATGTACCGTTGTTGTACTACATCGTTGTCCCGGTTTATCAGTTCATCTGGCACACCGTTATTGTACTGCGCCAATGTTTCGAATTATTGGAATTTCAGGTCCATCGGACGTACCAATAATGTACTACGTCGATGTTCTGAATTATTCGAGTTTCAGGTTCCCCGGGTGTATTGTTAATATACTACGTCGTTGCACCGGCTCTATGGTTAGTGACCATGGGATAGCGACCCATTTGTGATGCACGTGTTAGTAAGTTTTCATGCTCCCGTTTGCGATAGGCCTCCCCCTTTGTGATTTATGGATTTCCAATTGACGATTTCTAGAACTTGTGTTTCACCATTTTTACAATTGGCATTGATATGATTGCAATATTTGTGCTTTGGTGAATGAAATAAAGAATATGACATTCTTTTTGGTGTTTGAGATTCTTAAGATATTGTATGATTTTCATTGTTGTTAAATGTATACTTGTCACAGTATGGCATTATTGTTATCATATATTTTTGTCATATCTCTTACCCTATCTCATTTTATCTGATATTTATAGCTAGACTGATCTGTTTATTATTTTCTTCTTAAATAATACTCGGGTCAAACCGAGATATTACAGGTGCTTCCATTTGATTTCTTATCAGGGTCTGCCACCTGACTTTTGCCTAACTACTTAGCTTAGTAGTTTTTGTTTTATACATTCGAGATAGAGACTCCTTGATGTATACATATTCTTTTGTCTAGCACTTGTAACTATTCTTTTGTAATGCAGTGGATCTTGAATGACCACTACTTTGATGTACCCTTTTATGTGATATATTCATATATGCTTCCGCCTTAGTGATATGAATATTTGTGACTGATTTGTGCTATGCTTATTTTATATTTGTTTTCGAAGATCACCCAACCATTGTGTAGTAGCTTTGAGTTTGTATTTGATATGTCGGATTTCTCTTGAAATGAATTGCATGTTATACTCTCTGACATATTGGTACTCGCACAAAGCAATTACACAGATGGTCGCTCCTCAACGGCCTTATTCTTCGTGCTAGTTGACGGCATTACTCTGTAGTGTTCTTGGCTAGTGTGAGTATGGAGGTGGGGCGTCACAGCATGGTATCAAAGCCAAACTTCAGAACAATATAGAACATAATAGCAAGGAATATTGTCCTAAGTCTCCCTTAGGAATCGTGCCTTAGGATTTAATTCAAGTCATTGGACCCGTTCTATCCTATTTTCTTTTATGATGCCTTCTTTTATCAATCATGATTGTTTGATATTCATTCTGAGAATAACCTTTTTTTTCTTCTTTCTTTCTTTCTTAAAGAAGAGAAATGATTAGACCAAGCCGTCCCTATGCCGGTCAATCTATTGCTACTCCTTAGGATGGAGTATTCATATCTGCCCAGTAGCTTTTAGATCTTGTAAAGAATGCTCAAGCCGTCGGACCTATTCCAGAGCCTACTCATCCTAGATCCGGATTTGCAAGCTTGTGCAGAGACTATCCAATTTGGGTGGAAGGTCGTTCAAGGGATCCGAAAGCGTTATAGAAATTCAAGCTTGGCTTAAATCGTGCGATCGCATCTTTTCTTGCATGAATCTTGTTTATATACATCGAGTCCAAGTGGCTTCTAGCATGCTCCAAAAAAGAGCATTAGATTGTTAAGAGCTTTTGATTTCTGAGATTATTGAAGCGGATCTTACTTGGGAGCAATTCCGGGAAGGTTCGAGTTGAATTTTGTGCCAGAGGCTGAATAGTAACTTTAGCTCAGTGCTTTATTGACCTTGTTCAAGGTGAATCTTCCTTGACAGACTATTTCGCATCTTTTGAATCTCTCTCTAAATATGGGATCGAGTATATTAATACCCGATTGAAGAAAAATGAGAGGCTTGTTTATGGGTTGAATAAGAACCTCAAAAAGCCTTTACTTCTGAAGCTAGAAGTTTCTTTTGATCAGCTTATTGATATCGCTCTTCGACTTGAAGAGCCGATAAAGAAGATGATGTTGAAATTGTGAGTGCCAAGCAGAACTTCAACAATGACAAGAAGAGGCCTATTAAGT
The DNA here is from genome assembly GCA_030765085.1 of Allium cepa. Taxonomy (NCBI): domain Eukaryota; kingdom Viridiplantae; phylum Streptophyta; class Magnoliopsida; order Asparagales; family Amaryllidaceae; genus Allium; species Allium cepa. The sequence goes on along the minus strand of JASFAV010000025.1, from coordinate 477,765 downwards.
ACAAAGATCCTTATCCCAATAAGAAACGGAAACAAGCAACTTTGGTAGCAAATACTCCTACCTCTAGTCGTGGGCAACGCTACAATGTGGTTCTAAAGACCATTATGCTAATAGATGCCCGAAACCTCTCTTTTGTCGTTATTGCAAAAGTTCGGGTCATCTTTTATCTTCATGTCCCAAACTTCCAAGCAAGAGGGAGGGAAAGCTAAATGTTGTGCAAGCGGCTAGTAACACTTCTCTTGGTCAAGATATTTCTCATTCTATACTAGATGGCATTATTATGTTTCGCGATCATCCTATTCGGGTTTTTTTTTATACGAATGCATACCATTCTTTTGTATCAAAGAAATTGTTGATACTTTGTCTTTAAGTGTTATGGCTTTGATGACTTCACTGAGAATTGCGAATCTGGTTGGTAGTTCCGCAACGCTCGGTTTCCTTTGTAAAGATGTCGAGATTATTTTATGTGGTTATTCTTTCCGAGCCGATTTGCATGTTATGTGTTACTTAGGCTTCGGAATGATTTTGGGAATGTATTGGCTTAACCGTTATGAAGCCCATGTCCTATGTCCAGAGAGGACTATTTATCTACGACATCCTCAATCTGTTAAACAGATTTCTATTGTTCTTAAAGATTCAAATTCTAATTCAGTTGCATCCTTATATTCTCTAAACCCTCATGATGACGATAATGACAAAGAGGAAGATGTCATTTCCCTCATTCACATTGTTCGTTAATTTTCCGACATATTTGAGCCCGTTTTAGGATTACCCCCTAAGCGAGCAATTGAGTTTAGAATTAATTTAATCCCTGGTGCTCTACCTATCACCCGTCCTCCTTATCGTATGTCCAATAAGGAAAATGAGGAGATGCGTAAACAATTATCCAAATTGGAAACAAAACAATTTATTCATTCTAGTTCCTCTACTTGGGGAGCTTCGGCTATTTTTGTGAAGAAATCTGATGGTACACTTAGGCTTTGCGTTGACTACCGCAAGCTAAATGATCTCACCATCAAGAAAAAATATCCCTTGCCTCGGATTGATGAACTATTTGATCAACTTAGCGGTGCTAGAGTCTTTTCACAATAAGACTTACCAATTAGTTTTCATCAGCTTCATATTGCAGAGGATAGCATTCCTTTGACATCGTTCCGTACTCGTTATGAATCTTATGAACGGCTTGTTATGCCATTTGGTTTAACGAATGCTCCAGCTTATTTCGTTGGCCTTATGAATCGAGTTTTCAAAGACTTCCTTGATCGATTTTTTCTCATCTTTATAGATGATATTCTCGTTTATTCTAAAACTGAGGAAGAGCATGAGGAGCATCTTCGGATTGTGTTGGAAACACTTAGATGCAATCGATTGAAAGAAAAATTTTCTAAGTGCCACTTTTGGCATCCCGTGTGAAATTTCTTGGGCATATTATTTCTGAATTCGGAATTTCCATGGATCCTTCAAAGATTGAAGCGATTCAAAATTAGAAGAGACCGGAGAGTGTGACGGAAATTGGTAGCTTTTTGGATTGGCAAGTTATTACCCTCGGTTCATAAAAGACTTTTCAAAAATTTCTGTGCCTCTTTCTAGTTTGACAAAGAAGGGAGTTAAGTACATTTGGTCAAACAAATGTGAAGCTTCTTTTTAGAGATTAAAAACTCTTTTCCGATGCTCCTATTCTTGTGATTCCCGAGGGGAACCATGACTTTGTTGTTTATACTGATGCTAGTCATGTTGGTTTGGGTGCCATTCTCATGCAAAGGGAACGTGTTATGCTTACGCTTCTAGATAATTAAAGCGTGCCGAGACTAGATATGCCACTCATGATTTAGAGCTCGCGACTATGGTTTTCACCCATCGAATTTGGCGTCATTATCTTTTGGGAGAGAAATTTATTCTCTACATCGATTATAAATTTTTGAAGTATTATTTTCTCAAAAGAAACTTAATTTGCGTCAACAATGTTGGTTCGAGTTCCTTGCATCTTATAATCTTGATGTTCTTTATACTCCCAGAAAGGGAAATCATGTTGCCGATGCTCTTAGCCGTAAGCAATATGTGGTCTTTTCCATGATAATATCCGAATGGAATGATCTTAAGACTTTGTCTACTTGTGAGATTCGAGATCGTGAATTCGATTCATGCTCATCTCTTGTTCTATGTAGCCTTAAGGCTCATCCATCTCTTTTAGACCGCATTTTTGATGCTCAAAAGCATGATCCCGAATTGGCTTATCTTAGCCAAAGTTGTAGGGATAAAATTGATGTTGTCGGTTTGAAAGACTTTGAAATCGATGCTCATGGAGGCATTCGTAAATTTGGTAGACTTATCGTGCCAAATATTTGTGATCTTCGTAAAGACATTTTAGAAGATTCTCATCGTTCTAAACTTACCATTCATCCCAGTAGCAGTAAAATGTACGCAGATATGTAGCGACTTTATTATTGGGATGGAATGAAATCTGATATTGTTAATTTTATTAAGCGTCGTATGACTTGCCAACTTGTTAGGGCCGAGCATCAAAGGCCCGGTGGTTATTGCAACCTTTGGACATTCCAGTTTGGAAGTGGGATCAAGTCTCCATAGACCTTATTGATGGACTTTCCCATTCTTGTTCGGGCCATGACAGTTTATGGGCGATTGTGGATAGACTTACAAAATCCGCCCATTTTATTCCCGTTCGGTTTTATCGGATCGTACCTCTTTTGGCCAAACTCCATATTAGAGAAATTGTTAAATTGCATGGAGTTTCTACTTCTATTGTTAGTGATCGTGGTCCATTATTTACTAGTGGATTTTGAAAGAGTCTTCTAAAAGCTTTGGGAACAAAGCTTAATTTTAGCACCGCTTATCATCCTCAGTCCGATGGACAAACCGAGCATGTTAATCAAACTCTTGAAGATCTTCTTCGTGCATGTGTTCTTGATTTTGGTGGAAGTTGGGAAGATCGTATTTCTCTTGTTGAGTTTTCCTATAATAATAGCTTCCCATCTAGTATTGGTATTGCACCATTCGAGGCACTCTACGGAAGGCCATGCCGATCTCCTTCTTGTTGGCTAGAGGCCGGTGAGAAGCTGGTTTTATGTCCAGATTTTATTCGTGATTTCACAGAAAAGATTGACCTTATTCATCGTGGAATGAAAGAAGCTCAAAGTAGATAAAAATCCAATGCCGATAATCGAAGAAGGAAATTAGAATTTTATGTGGGGGATTTGGTGTTTATTCGTGTTTCACCTATGAAGGGTGTTGTGCGTTTCAGTAGCGCCTTGATATGTTGGACCATTTTCCATCACCGAACGTATTGGTTCCGTGGTTTATCGTCTTTATTACCGGCTCAATTTTCTGCTATTCATGACGTATTCCACATCTCTCAACTACGGAAATGCCTTAGAGATTTTGATTCTATTCTTAAGCTTGGTGTTGTTGAAGAAATTAAAGTTTCACCTAATTTGACTTATGAGAAACAACCTATTCGTATCATTGCTACGGAGGTTAAACATTTTCGTAATGAAGATGTCCCACTTGTGAAAGTTCGATGGTCCTCAAATCCTAAGGATTGTTCTTGGAAATCTAGAGAATTCATCGAGCGAACACATCCGGACTTATTCTCTCGTGCTATTAGAGATGAACTTCTTATTTCAAATTTCTTTGTGTTGATATGCTTTTATGGTTGTTACTCTTTGTTTTCCTCTTAAGTATTACGAGGATGCAATTTCTTTAAGGAGAGGAGTTTGTAACAACCCACATAAATATTTTATTTAAATATAGCATCGTTAGTCGGATTAAAGTTCAAAATGTTACTTTTGCAAATAGTCGAATTAGGACTCAAGACCACTTCCAGAGAGTCCAAAATGTCGTTTATGACCTTTTTGAGTATAAATATCGATATGTTTGGAGTTGAGTGGAATTTTGCTATTTTTCTATTGGGCTTTAGGTTTGGGTTTCAGCTCATTAACCAAACATAATACCCTAACTCCACCCCCTCTCCTCTTCATTCATCCCCATTTCCTTACACTCTCAAGCTAAAGGAAAGAATGGAGGAAAGACGAGGAAATTAAAATTTCTAAGCCCTAGATTCTTAGGAAATTCCAATTCAACCTCTAGAATTCAAAGAGATGTTATAGTTAAGCACCCTCTTCATCTTCTCCATCTCAATCCCTCTTCCATTTTTAAAAATTCCTAAACCCTAACTTAGGAAATATTTTTCTTATGAGCTTAGATTGAAGCTTCTTAGGTTAAAATTGAAGAGTGGTTGATCTTGCCTTGTTTTATAGCTTCTCACTTATGTTTTTGGGTTTAAAGGTGGGTTTATTAACTCACATCTATGTCTATAACTTTCATTGTTGTTAGGTATGAATTCCTAACATCTATTCATGTTCATTTGCTTTTGATTTGAATTGTTTTGGTGAATTTCCCAATTTTTGGTTTTGAAGTCCAAATTTATGAAAATCCTACTATGGATGTTTGGATACATTATTTGGGGTGTATCGAAGAGCCTATAAGGCTGGGTTGTCGCTTGGCAGAAATCCTTAGTCTCCGTTGCTCATTCGATAGCCTCTGATTCGTTTTCGCCATGATGGCCGAAGCAAATTGTTGCCCAGCTCAGGCATCCAGACGTCTGAAATTAAGGTTCCGACGTCTGGTTATGCAATTTGGAGAAAAAGAAGAAACGGCAGAAAATAAAAACGGCAGTGACTAATTTCAGACGTCTGAATAATAGGTTCAGACGTCTGAAAGGGGTTTTAGACGTCTGCTTTGAAATTTCAGACGTTTGGGTGGTTTTCTGGAATACTTCCAGAGATTAAATCTAGACGTCTGGATTGACCTCCAAACGTCTGGAACTGTGCAGTTTTGCCTATTTGCCTAATTTTTGAGTAAATTTCCAATGTTTATCGATTTATGTCGATCCGATTAGTTGTCATCACTTTTATCGACTTTGATGACTTCTTTTTTTGGATTTTTTTGGAATATCCATTTTGATGGATTTGCTATCAATTTCTTTGGATTTAATTCACGTCTTCGTATGTGAATTTTTGGTGATTGATTGTTTCTACAATCGTTTCTATGGTTTGTCACTTTAAAATGCAAAGGTTTCCATACTAGCAGTAAATATTTAAACTCTTTCAACCAAACGATTTCAATATTTACTTTCAATATCAAACTCGCTTTTAAAACCGTTTTCTAATCTATTAGTATATACAAACATTTACCTCATGCATTCGAGAAATCCAATTAAACGACTTGACAAAACAAGTGGTATGAAACGCTTGCGTTTACTTTGTCGGTTAATTCACAGACTTGTTCAATTGAAACTCTTGTGACAATTTTCGAGTGGAAATCTATAATTTGTTCGTAAATATTTAAGTTAAGCCAGTGGTTATGGCATATGAAGATAAACTCATTTATTTACTAGCTTAGGATAATTCACACTTTTTATTGATCAATATTGATCATTTTATGGCTTAGACTAGCGGTATGCGATGTCTCTTTGTCCACGTAGGGGACTGTACCTCGTTTTATTGAGCTTCGTCTCATTTCTTTTATAGGCTAACGAGTATGGGTTCTTTGGAGTTTCTTCTCATTTTTATGGGCTAGGGACCCATGTTCTTTTATGGTGTTCGATTCATCGGATGTACCTTGTAATACGTCGATGTTCCGGCCTGTGTAGTTAATTCTCCACTATTACCCCGCGATAACCCCGCTATATCTCATAGCAGATTTCTATCGCTACGATTTTTCCATATAGCCCCAAAATATAGCATTTCTGCTTTAATCTCCGCTATATCTCGTTATTCCCGCTATATTTTTCTATTTCCGCTATATCTTCTTTAATAAAATGAATTAAAAAATTACATTTATACCTTATAAAAATTATGAAACTAATTTATTTGATTTAATTTTTAATATATTTTCAGAAATGAAAATACTCTAATATTCTACTAAATTCAATTATGTTATATAACAGTTTTACGTTTATTTAAAGTATATTCGCACATGTTTTTTGTTTAAAATTATTTATGTATTAATTATAATTCAATTGAATGATAATTTTTTATTTAATTACCATTTATATATTTGTAAAAACATTAAGTACGAGTTTTATATGCTATTTTAGAGTCATCCGCTATATCCCGCTATATCCTCGCTGTATCCCCGCTATGGCTTTTTGCACCTCCACCGCTTCGAATCTGCTGAGCGCTTTATCTGCACAGGTTTCGGCTTATCTGGATCAACGGATGTACCGTTATTGTACTACATCGTTGTCCCGGTTTATCAAGTTCATCAGGCGCACCGTTACTGTACTCGCCATTGTTTCGAATTATTGGAGTTTCAGGTCCATCGGGCATACCAATACTGTACTACATCGATGTTCTAAATTATTCGAGCTTCGGGTTCCTCAGGCGTATTGTTAATATATTACGTCGCTGCACTGGCTCTATGGTTAGCGACCATGGGATAGCAACCCATTTGTGATGCACGTGTTGGTGAGTTTTCATGCTCCCGTTTGTGATAGGCCTCCCCCTTTGTGATTTTTGGATTTCCAATTGACGATTTCTAGAATTTGTGTTTCACCATTTTTACGATTGCATTGATATGATTGTCAATATTTGTGCTTTGGTGATTAAAATAAAGAATATGACATTCTTTTTGGTGTTTGAGATTCTTTAGATATTGTATGATTTTCGTTGTTGTTAAATGTATACTTGTCACGGTACGGCATTATTGTTATCATACATTTTTGTCATATCTCTTAGCCTATCTCATTTTATCTGATATTTATAGCTAGACTGATCTGTTTATTATTTTCTTCTTAAATAATACTCAGATCAGACTGAGATATTACAAGTGCTTCCATTTGACATCTTATCAGGGTCTGCCACCTGACTTTTGCCTAATTACTTAGCTTAATAATTTTTGTTTTATACATTCGAGATAGAGACTCCTTGATGTATACATATTCTTTTGTCTAGCACTTGTACCTATTCTTTTGTGATGTAGTGGATCTTGAATGACCACTACTTTGATGTACACTTTTATGTGATATATTCATACATGTTTCCGCCTTAGTGATATGAATATTTGTGACAGATTTGAGTTATGCTTATTTTATATTTATTTTCGAAGATCACCCAGCCACTGTGTAGTAGCTTTGAGTTTGTATTTGATATGTCGGATTTCCTCTTGAAATGGAATGTTGTTATACTCTTTGATATATCGGTACTCGCACAAAGCAATTACACATATGGTCGCTTCTCAACAGCCTTATTCTTCGTGCTAGTTGATGGCATTACTCCATAGTGTTCTTGGCTAGTGTGAGTATAGAGGTGGGGCGTCACATCGATGTTCCTAATTTGCAGTCTCTTTTGGTAGGCTTCCTTTCTATGTAATGTGTCTCATTCGGTAAATCTTGTGTCACTGTATTAAACTGATGTGGACTACCGTTATTATTTCATTAGTAATGATTATTTCTTCAAAGAATCTATGATTGGATCTTTTGATATCTTTTGACTCTAGAGAATTTTGAATTATTATCACCATATTTTTTTTGATAGTCTATCTAAAACTTGATATGAATTTCTAAAATGGTCATTTTGGTTTATATGCCTTATTATGATTATTTAGTTTCTTATGGCTTCTTTTATTGTTAAATCGTATACATTACTATATCGGTATCTCATCTTTTTATTAGATATAGTCTGTCCCATTTATTTTAAAATACTTGGGTCAGGCCGAGAATCTACAGGTATAGGGACTCGTTGACCTTTGGATTTTGGGCTAGCGTTGAAGTAGATTATATTTACCGTTTTAGTTTACTTCGTACTTGTATATATTGACATTTAGGAGTTTATGTCATATATATTACCTAGTAGTTGTTGTGTACCTGATAGAGTGCTTTTGGATGTGATGTATATATTATACGAGTCTAAAATTGATATTTTGTAGACTTACATTATATTATGTATATGATATATATTATTCCGCTGCGATCTATGATTTTGATTCTGATTTATTTATATTATATATTGTTCTGAATATTTTTAATCAGTGTGTTTACTACTTTGTACTAATATTGCATACGTCAAAAAATTTCAGCTCAGATCCTCAAAAAGTAATAAAGACGTGTCAGTGCTAGTATAAAGGTATATTCACATTCGTTTGCCCTTAACCAGCCGTATTTTCATGTTATTTCACGACATTACTTGTAACGTTCTTAATAATATGGATACAGCGGTGGGACGTTAAAATACTGATCGTGCTGCATCTTCCACCATATCTTCTATTGGATTCGTTAAAATATAATCGTTACTCACCTTGTCCTCTAACACTATAGGATTATGTGCAACAAGTTCTCCATGATGATCCCACAAATAATAATCTGGTACAAAACCAACTTGACATAAATGCACTATAACCATACCTAGTTTTCAATGTTTCAAATGTTTGCAGTTACTACAAGTGCAACGAATTTCTATGTCATTTCCATTATTATATTTATCGAACCTAATAAATTCATGCACATCATCTTAGAAATATTCCTTCACTGAACCTTTCATACAAATTCGGTCTTTATATATACAAGATCGAGAAAATAATTGAACATTTTCCTAATTTAAAAATATATGTTAGAAATTTCGACAGCACTTTTCTTCTTTTTGTTGTAAGTATAATTTGGCATCCAAAAGGTGTGTTGGTGTTATCTATTCTAAAATAATATTTGCAAAAATAAAACCTTTTGGAACTAAAAGCTTTGTTGTCGTTGTTGTTGTATTTGTTCGAATAATATTTATCATTTATTTTCAAATTAGTATCAAATTTACCAAAGTAGCTAAGGCACAAGTCTTAGACCTTAGGCTTTTTTGAGCCTTAGGTCTTTTTCCGCGCCTTTTATATAAGTTTGATCTACTATTTTACCAACTAAAAATTAAATTTTAAATCATATTTTATAATTCGTTTAACTGTTTAAATATTTTATTTAACTACTTTATAAACGAAAATTTGAATTTTGCAATACGGCCCCTCAGGCTAAAAAAAGGCGCACTCAAACTACAAAAAGACGCACATTGTACGCCTAAGTCTTTTTTTCAGTCTAAGCATGTGCCTATATAACACTGATATTTATCTATTAATATTTACAAAATTAATTTAATTGATATTTGTTTCAAAAGCAATTTATTATTTTAATTTACATGTTAGACACATACACTTATTAACAATAAATGTATATTAATCAACATACACAGGTATGCACTAAAAATATCTTTATTTTATAGTTACCACTAACACTTATAATTAACACATCCACTAGTCAACATAAAATTATGTTCAACCACAAGCTTATATTTCACATATTCACTATTTAGGCATAAATATAGCCTTAAAATTATTCTAAACTATAATAAAAAAATCGCATACACTAATCAACATATATATTAATCAATAATTATACACTAATTTTCGAATTTTAAAGTAACCCCAATTTAAATTTAAAACTAAACGATTAAATCCTAAATTAATATCCTCAAATCAACAAATACACTAATTAGCAACACCTATATCCAATAATTATCATATTTATACACATGTTCAAATCAAATTAGGTCAAATCCAAATTTAGGTCTTTAAAATTTTCAAATTGTGGAAGAAATGGAGAATCCGATGAGTTGTGGCGGCCTACGACGACGGCGGCTTCTGAGGGGTTTGGAGATTAAAAAATTACTTTTCTCATTTTGGTAAAAAGAAAAAGAAGAGGTGCATGCAAAATGAGGAAGAAGAGGGACGCGCTGTTCTGTATACTCGACATACTGACAGCTAACGACGATTGTTGTTGGCTGTCTTTTTCATTTTCTTAGATTCTTTTAAATTCTTATTATGTTTTGAAATTTTTAAAAAATACTAATTTAATTTCTAAAAAATAAAATTGATATTTTAGCTTAGCCTTTCAATCTAATGACGGCTTGTAATCGGTAAAATTAGTATTTTCGATAATTTATCTTCATGTAATTCAAATATTTATCATTACTAAAAATCTAACTCGCACAACCAATCCATGTAACTTTTAATCGGTCCATTATACAACTTCGATAAAGTTGATTATGTATAACATTTTTAAGAATTAAAATATTTTTTTTTAAACCATTGGGTACTTAATTATAAATTTTTAAATGTATTTAAATAATAGAATTATATAAAATAAAATATTTGATAGAAAAATAAATTTATTGGATCTTATGTCTATCTAAAGTATTTTGGACCTATTTCTAAAAGATGGTTAAAAAATAAACAACTTTAGGGTTTCAATCTTGAATTTTAAATTTAGAGTCATTTGTCAACATGCGCACTAAAAACCCTTCGTTTGAATGCCAGACGACCTTTAATGAGACCAAATTCGAAATACTGACACTTTATAATGTGCTAACCCTAAGTGTTTTAAAACTCCCGGCAAAATGACCCCTTTCGAGCTTAATTTTTTTTCCAGCTATTTTTTAATGAATCCAACCGCAAGGATTGGATAATAAAAACATTACAGATTGTAATTATCAGTGGTTCGAATTTTGTCTCGTTTGAAGATCGTCTAACCTTCAAACGAAGGGTTTTCTGTCCGAATATCAACGAACGGCTATAAATTTAAAATTCATGATCGACGTCCTACAGTTATTCGGTTGTAAATCATTTTTAGATATAGATCCAAAATATTTTAGATCGACATAAAATCTAATAAATTTATTTTTTTACGGAATAAATTATTTTATATAATTTTATTATACTAAATACATTTAAAAATTCATAGCTAATTACTCAACAGTTTTGAAAAATATTTTAATTCGTAAAAATGTAGTATATAATCAACTTTATCGATGTTGCATAATGGACCGACTAAAAGTTACATGGATTGATCATGCGAGTTAGATTTTCAGTAACGATAAATATTTAAATTATACGAAAATAAATTATTGAAAATACTAATTTAACCTATCACAAGTCCTCGTTAGGTTGAAAGGCTAAGCTAAAATATCATTTTTATTTTTTCAGAATTAAATTAGTATCTTTTAATATTTTTTAAGACGTAATAAGAATTTAAAAGAATTAATTATTTAATTGATTAATTAAAATAATAACAAGCCGTCACTAGCCGTCGACACTTGTCGACGGAGCTGTCGGCGGGCGTCGCCCCGTCCCGTTACTATTTGATGTGTATATTGTAGCGGTACAACATAAAAAAATCCACTTTTTATCATTTATTCTCTAAAGTTTTCTTTAATATTTCTTTGATTCTACGCTTCTCTTTAGAAATTTAACACAGAGCCCTATCTCTATACATCATAATAGTTTGGATAACAAAAGGCAGGGAAAAAAAATAGATGTATGTGCAACTTGAAACAAAATATTAATTCTCCATAAACAACGTTTCTTCCTTTCCTACATGGCCACAGACTGCTTTCTTGGTATCCAGTGAAGGGTAACACAAACATACTTACCTAATTGTCGATAATTTCTTGTGTGTGCCAATGTGACAAGCATGTATAAAATTGTATATTTATGTATGTATATATTACATATGTAATATGTAATACGTTTGGAGATTTGAATCCTCCTTGTTATAAACCCGTCTCCAATCTCCCTAGAAAATAAATATTCAAATGGAAATTTGTTTTCATAGATATATTATATATTATTTTATAATAACATAATAATTATATATTAATAATATAATTCATGTTCTATTATATATAAGAATAACATAACAATTATATATTAATAATATAATTCATAATAATTATATATATATTAATAATATAATTCATGTTCTATTATATATATACAATATTAAGCTCGACATATGATAATTTACATATTATATAATTCACAATATAAAGTATATTGTTTAATAAGACATTTATAAACAATCAAATCATTTTCAACGCCAAAATCCTAACGAAAAAAATAGTTTATGAGAGTGTTCGAGATTAATGTACTAAAGCGTGCATTTCTGTGTTATCGAAATGCGACGTGGAAATAAAAGCATGCACTAACGGAAATCCCAAACTAAAAATGACAAAACAAACATGGCCTAAAATTTGATACTGGTACATACCCCAGTAGCGTATTCTGCAAACTCACAAATACCTTTATTGGGGCCCTTCGTAGAACTTGCAACAAACACAAATTCTTAATTGCGTAAGGAATAATAGGTTGCTCACCGTTGCGCAAAAAAAAATTCACAACAACGAAGGATCAAAATTTTATGTAACCCATGAAACAAATAAATAAACATTTCAATAGAATTCTAACAGCTGACATTCGATGTGTATGAACCCAACTAGGGATGGCAATGGGGTGGGTCTAAGGTTCAAACCCGGTCGACCCACCCCTGTTTTGGCCCGCCCCATTGGATCATTGAGGCAGATAGACCTGTAACCCGTCCTTGAGTTCTCCGGCTCTAGAAACGGGTCGGGGCTCGATTGACCCGTCCAAACCCGACCAGCACTACTAACATCTCATGAAACTGCTTTATTACTATAATGATTTATTAATCTTTTTAGATATAAGTGATTCTAGCATGGATACTAAATTGTTCCAATAAATAATCTATATAAAAAATTAGAGTATTAAGTTGCATAATTGATAATTATACAATAACATATGTATATATTTTCTGAATTGTTATTGTACACATCATTTTTACTAACTTTCCTTAGACAAGTTTTTATTTGTATTTCATGTATTATTTGGTGATAACGAGTATAAACAAATAAATATATGTAAGTTGGTACACAATTTTGAATCAATACATAAGACCCATCGAGTCTTGGGACGGATCTAACCTGTCCCGTACAGGTCCCGGGTACGGGACAAAATTACAGACCCGCACCGGGTCTACGGAACAGGTCTAGGACGAGGTTTAAAAAATCTAGGACGGGTATGGTACACTAAAAAGCCGCCCCATTGTCATTCCTAAACACAACAAGCTGTACAGGTAAAATTGTTTGCTTATTGGCCCCTATCTGAAACGCTCTTATAGGACTCTGGACAAACACATATTATAGGTTGCAGTATGAATTATATGTAGTTCACTGTTGTACATAAATAAATTCCCACAGTTAAGGGAACAATGGGAACAAAATTCTAATATAATTCATAATTTAAATAAACACACATTTTTGACAGAATTCCAAAAGCTAGCATTTGATGCCTGATGAATACAATAAGCTTTACAAGTAAAATTGTTAGCTTATTGCTAATCATTCCCCTCCCTATGCCTATGTTTTAATCAAACGAATCCATCTTCACATCTGTGACATCAAGTTGCAAGATTTCTGCTCTACATCCTAAAATTGAACCTATGCTGTAAGACAAAATAAAAAAAAAAGAGTAAGGCCATGATTTGATAAAAATGCCCCCTAACAAGTAATAATAATTTCCAGCCCAAATATAACAAGTAATCATGGTATTCAAGCATGAGACATGCCATACAAGATTGCCTAGGACATGAAAACGAAGACAATAAAATAAATAAATTTACAAACTAAGAGCAACTACTGTATAGCAGAAAACTTGAAGTTTGTTTGACAAACTTGGTCAACGGGTTTAAATGAAGAAAAAATTAACAAAAAGATGGCATATTCATGATGCATATAACAAAAGCAGGTAAATTAATTCATGCAACTAATACCTTGGATGAGTACGCCCAAGATCTCCATGAACAAACTCCTTGATATATGTACCAGCCTGCGTATAAGCAAACATATAATCAACCATTGACCAAAAGAGTATCAGACTACCATGTTTTATTAACAGCTTGAATTTATCATACAAAAATCTGTTCTCCAATTGATTTCCGAAGGAAGAAAATATAGGAATATGGTGCATGATTTATCAAGTAAAAGAGTATATGAAGGTTTCACATATGCTTTGAGATGCCTAGATAATTAGAAAAGTTTGGTACGTGGTGTAAATTAAAAAATTTGTTGCAAACTAGGAAGTTAAGCCCTTGATACCAAAGATATAAATGATGTTAAATCAAGTATAGCTTAAAATTAAACTAGCTAAAGACGATACTAATGACCTAACTTATCCCAAACACAATTTTTAAGCATGCCTTGTAAGCTAGATTGTTCTCTTATATATCTCAAGGTAGCAGCAGAAAAGAAACTGACAATATTCTACATATACTTGATTGGATTAATCAACCAAGGTTTCCAGTTTTAACCATGTGAAAGTAAAATTAACCCTGAACTTAATTCGAAATTAAACTAATAGAATTAAATTACAATGATTGCCAGGTCAAATACATAACACAGAACAATCATTTCTTCTGCTGACAAATAACAGTGGAGTATACAAATGACAAACTGTACAAAATTTACTGATGTATTGCACATATGAATCAAAGAACATTAACTAGGACTATCCAAAGCAACGCTCGGCATACTTTTTGTCTGAACCACATTCCACATTGAGAACCAGAAGGTAACCTGGGTTTGGAATCTTTTGTAGTAGAAACAAAATAAAAATAGAACTTCAAAGAAATCGTGAACTATGTACCCAGTTTTCTAATTATAAAATTGTTCAAAAGCTATAAAGAGCTCGCATGTAATGAAATAAACTTCGATTATCAAGCAAAGAATCGGTTCCTTCGCTGATAGCTTTGAGCTGTAATACAACTTACACTTTCTAATACTAACATTTTCATATGATGAGTTTGTACCATCAACAGAAAATACACTCCAGAAACTAATATAGGTGACATATATTTCCTAATGCCAGTACATTGCATAATTGTTATATCTTCACTGACTAATTGCATAGCCGTTTCAAAATTTTGTTCGCTAAAAGCATCTTCAGAAGTCGTATAACTCAGCTACAAATACTGAATTTGACTATCTTCCTTTAACTGTGATAATATGAACGGAATATTTGGCCCGAACTCACCCAAGAGGTTCCAAATCCAAGGACTGGTTTGGAATCATACAGTTGGGTCAAAATGATTATTCAATAGGCATACAAATTGCTTTATTTTTGTAAGAAACATGGGATTCTTCTTAAAAACTCCTTCAACCCTTAGGTTAAAACTTTAAAAACCACCAACTTGCAAGGATTGTTGCACACTGTTAGATGATTAATGCAGGGAAGTGCCTGAATATGATAATCATGGAACTGAACCTCCATTGGCTGTTGGAGATGCATCGATGGTACGATGCAATATAGGTTGACACAACACTATCCACAGAAATGGTGTAGAAATATACTAGCACCGGTAGTTACAACTTCTAATAGGAATATCGAAACATTGGTACGCATAGATGCAGGAAATTACCATATTCTAAGCTTTTGTATACTCCCAACTAAGTGGCAAAAAAAAAAGGTCTGCTAAAATCATTTACATTTAATACCATTTCTAATGTAGATTGTTATTATTATCTTTGGATACAGAAAAGGAGTGTACAATATTTGAGGAGCGCTCACCTCCTGTGCTGCATAACCTAAGTACAGAATGGATCTTATTTGCTGTTGCGTGCCATGTTCTGCAAGACATCTGCAGGACATCTTTGAATTACAGTACCCTAACAAATACATTTGGGAAATAGCGTAGATGATTATCAACGTCACTGTTTTCCCAATGTTCGTGATTACATTATTTAGCTGTGTACAAAAGGGGAAACTCTGCCTAAGCTGTTCATGGCAGAGCAGAGCGCTCAACACCAAAAACATCCATGGAGCTCAAACGAAGCCTGAAGGGAGCTTAGTCGGTGCTTCACATTCACTGTTAATTTTGGACTTCTATATAATTCAAAATTTCATTATGTAACTATGTATATCTTGGTAGCACATCCCATCCATAAGTGACGTATCCATCGACAGTCAAATATGTCTAACAAAAATGAAATGCACAAATACAAAAAACATCATACGTGTTTAACAAACTGAAAGGAAAAAAAATGAGCTTCGAATAAAAAACCCTAGAGGTGCTCATTAACGTCTATGAACATCCAAAAGCACCAGGGCAGCACCCAGAAAACTGGGTCATAATTAAGTGGCCATATTAAGAGGCAAGGCAAGGCGCCTTAAATAGTCACCGCCTAGCAGTGATCCAGGCGGCGCCTCTGACAGCATAAGATTTTACTTTGTAAGGTAGAACATAGAACAATAGCAAGTAAGATACCTACCTGAGTACAAAGATGCAATAGAAAATACTGAGAGCTATCTTGGATTTTCTCAACCTTCATCCTGTTGTGAAAAGAGAACAAAAATTAAGATCCCGATGAAATCAAACATGTAGGGGCACACGCACAATACGATGAAATATATAAATATAAATACACACACAATACACACGCACATGCACACACGTGTGTGTGTATTCTTCATAATTACCAATGTATGACCCTCTTGCGCTCTAAAGGACTTCTACGATGAAGTACTCTGATGGGTGTCTTTTGTGAGATTTCCTTCAAAAGATGTAAAAGAAATAATTATAATCAGTGATGTGAAGTAATGATAATTGATGGTGATATAGTATACATAATTTATAAACATCGACATAAATACTGATAACAAAACTGTATACACAAAACTTTATACATGTATCATGCAAAATGCTACGCGCCGTGCTCAATTCTACTCTCATGCTCACAACCGTTTGTTTACTAGACCATCCACTTGTCAGTACATGAGTGGGACATGCATACAATAATAAGAATAGGAAAAGTACTACCACTACTTACGTGCCACATGGTGATTTCGTATGAGAGTATGCACATGGTAATTGATTTAAAATGTTATAAGCAGACTGAGAATAAATTAAATTAGAGAACTCCATCTCCTAAAGATTCTTCTAGAAAATTTAACACGTGATGTACAGTATAATGGTTATCAATGTAAAGGGTTAGAGAATGTTCTGCGTAATTTACTGGATGGCAAACATTTTTTTAAGGATTTCATCAAATTCATGCTTACATGTGAAAAATGTGTGGTGAAAAATGTAACTTGTTCACATAAGAATACCTATTCAAGCTGATCAAATGTTTGCATACGTAAAAAACCATTAAATTATTGTTTGGTACTTATGGGATATGAGAACTGATCTTATTTTCCTGAAATACAGATCATATTTTCCTGCAATGTTTAAAGTTTAAATTAATTATCCTGTCACAAAAAGTTTAAGCCGTTATGATAGTAAAGCCAATATATGATTTATTTTTTGACCATTTTTTTAGTTGCTCGCTACGTGTGGGAGAAAGTAGGAACATGTGAGAATATAGTGTTATCAAGTAAACCTTTTCTTTAGTAATGTTACTGAATGCCTTAAGGATCTCCAATCCCATCAGCTAACAACACAGCCATGCATTAATCAATCAACGAGTCAACGAATTTTAACAGTGTTAAGATGCTTCCTTTTAATGGCTCTAAATTAGTTCAAAGGTAATTTACCATATCTTTGAGGGAAGAAATATAACTGGAATTCTCCTCGGTCAGAGGATTTGAAATCCACACAACAGCAGCGTATCGTTTCTGAATAAACAAATGAGCTGTTATTTAACTGATTTGAGTTGAAAGTTATGAACTAGCAAAAGATCTTATTCCAAATGGTCACAGCTATTTACCTGCTTCTCTGCCTCCCCTTCCCGCATCAAATTCCATATTTCGGTACCAACCAGTTTAAGTTTTCTCACCCTAACCTGTCAACAACAACAAAAAACCATCGCAATGCATGGAAAATGTACACAACATATTTTGTAACAGTAAATAGTATCTAAAAATTGTACATACTGCAATATAAAAAGATCATATTATAAGATGTATGAGGCAGCATTCTACTGTAGTAATATTTGAGATTGCCACACATGCACGTGTGTGTAGAGAGAGTGTGTGTGCGCGCGCGCATGTGTAAAATCGCATACAATATAAATACATTCCATGTAACCTAGTGATGTATACCGTACGTATTGTTTGTACTCTCTATTTATTGTGTCTTCAATTAGTTGAATATCAACCACCGCTGGAAGGCGACGGGCATTCAAAACTTCAATAAGAAATGGACGACCAGATCCTAACATACGAACCTGGAAAAAAAAAGCTTATGAATTCGAAATTCTTTATTATATAAAAATATAGGTTAGATTAAGTAATACATCAATATCTTCTCTCCCTGCAGCATGGAACTTGTAGCTGTCACCTTTGCAAACAGAGAGTGCATTGCTCCCAACTATCTCCTAAAATATTTAGTTCTTAAAATCGTAAAATGCAAACTGCACATCAATATGAAGTGTGTACACTTATGTTTTGCCTTAGCCTTATTACTGTTTCAAACCTCAACAGAAGCTTCTCCCATTCTTTCATCGTCTATTATCCACCGTGACTGACTCACCTTCCTAGAAAACTGTTGAAAGAAACATAAAATCATGATGTTTATACGGAATGGGAACCTAAAAGAATAGCAAGAGCACTGTGGATACTGGCATACCTTCAAGTATCTACCAGCTATGTACATTGGCATTTTCTGACATGTGATTTCAAGATGACATGGTTTGAAGACCTAAAGTAAAAGGTATATTAGAAGAAAAAAATTTCAAACAAACAAAAAAGGAAGAAGAAAAGAAGGTGACATGAGAACAATGATGTTTTTCAACTGCCGGACCAGATTACCTTTTGGTGTGGTAGTACAAATTTTTCATGGAATGCATCATCTTGCAAATTATTTATCACTCTGAGAATTGCTGCATCAGATTCAGTATGGAGCTGTCCATTTGAATCTCCTTTTCTTCTTCCATTTGAATCAATGAGAGCATCTTTGGCTTCTGCTCCTATTGAGAGAAGCATCATTATTATCGGTAGGGTTCAGATGGCATGAAAATTTTATGAATTTCACACATTCTTGCTACAATAATAGGACCCAATTATGTGCATTCCATATTTGAGGAAATAAAGGTTATGGCTACATATACATACATCTCAAGTACTAAATACCTAGTAGGCTAAATTATTCATCGTTTGTAAATCTAACTGGAGTGAAATTGGTTGATGAGGATTATTTATATGAGAAGCTGTCTTGAATGGATAATAAAAGTATATTTTATAGGATGTAGTAGTATGTTATTTGCAGTCTTATCCAACGTTATTATTTGAGCATTTTCAAATTTTAGTGATAATTCAATTCATCACAAAAAAAAACTAAACTCGACACTGACAGAAAAAGTCAATTACCAAAGCTTGTCAAGTTGAAGACAACCCAGACATTTTCCTATGTATTGACACTGGATATCAATCATGATTCCAATGCATAACAAGCGCTCAAAGAATGGCATGCTGGAATTTCGATTAACATACATACAAGGTGGCATATGAAATCCCACCAAGCAAATTGTTACACCTACCAGTTTTCCTTCTCTTTGAACCATGATCATTTCCAAATGATTGTTGAAGCTCTGCCGATGACTCCAAGTGAGAATATGTAAACCGAAGACTAAATGTATTGATAGCAGATTTAACATCCTGAAATATATTCAGATATCAAGAACTGTATTGCATCAAAGCAATGATTAAGCTAATTTTATTCTCCTAAAAAAACAATATACCAAATGACTTTCAAGTGAGCTGGTTATTGACAATCTCAAAGCTTCTTTCACCGTAATTTGTTCCCAGATATACTTATCTTTAAACCACTCAGCAGATCCATATTTATTTTTCATGTCTATCCTAAAAAAATCAGGGTGAAAGAAAATATTTTAAAATATATTTTATAAGGTTACTTTGACATAACTACCACGAAAGTGGACAAGGTCAAATTAAAATGAAAACAACATAATATAGAAAAGTAAACATAACAAAAAAACACAATATGTTGATAGCAGTTCACAACTAATTGTAAGCATGATACATCTACTTAAAAAATCATTATCCATTTTATAGAAGAGTAACAAACAATTGATCACCATTCAAGTAGAGTTGCGGAGGAAATAGCTTGAGAGATATTTGTTGGTGGCTAAACCAAGACTAGAAATTTGGTTCTGGATCAAAATGAAACACATGACAAAGTTTATGTACCCAGATGAGTGAAAATAGCGTATTTTCTCTCATCAAACTTCATAAAACAAACACAGCATCTTTCAATCTCTTTATTAAATCATTTTCAAGCATTGAGCATCAGATCTCTTGTACCATTATGGATGTGATATCTTCAAAGTTGAAAACAGACAACAATTTGTGATCATGATTTGGTTTCATTCAATTCAAAACTTTCTAGCTGCTTCAAGTAAAAATGTACCATTGACGCATAACTTATATGTATATTAACATGTGTGTGTACACTAATCAGAATTATAATTTTCCGAAACAGAAAGACAGTTATTCCAACAAAACATTATTTTATCAATCAAAATTTGAGTTGTTAGATATGTTATACGTATACCAACTACCAAGTTAGAAATAAAGTTTTCGCTCATTATTCCAAATATTAATTTAGTTGATAACCACCACTAAATTAGGTGCCCTAATACATATCTTATTCATTAAAATTCACAATTAAAAGTGCTCTAAATATGAGATCTTAGATATCACTTCTGATTGAATAGTTGTCCTGAGTATATCAAATAGATCATTCCCTAATGTGCTCATGAGTAAAAATGTTTGGTCTGTCGATAAAAATTACAATGACCCATTACTGGCCATACGACGGTTCATTGCGAAGTTATATCTCCATGCATATAAAAATACAAAAGTTAACTTTCTTTAAGGGATTCCATATGTACACGCCAAATAACAGAGATAATAGTACACCTACTTCATAACCACATTATAGGACTGCAAAAAAAAGGAGGGGTTTGTTGTTTGTTTTTTTGTTTTGGGGGGGGGGGGGGGGGGGGGTGAGGTGGTGTGTGCAAACTAACTGAATACTGCATGATGAATGCAAGCAATAACATCATAAAAAATACGAAATCTAGAAAGCTAAACTTAGCGTTATCGGCGGAACGATAATTATAAGGCTTTAGTAAAAGGACACCCACCAAATTCATCAAGACAGTACATTATATGGGGATGCATACTTACAGTATGTTTTGTTATGACAACGTGTTGCTTGGTTATAAACAAGTATGACGGACAAAACTGTCTTTCATTTCTCATTTGCTTGCTTTCGCTTCTTATTGCAAAATACATGATCTACTTCTCCTTTTATTCATGTTGCGTAAACCAATGTGTTTGAAAATAACAACTAGATCATCATTTATCCACCTGCTTTGCTGCTATAATTTATAACAAATAAACATTCATCGACTTTTCTTCCATTAGTTAACCATATGATTAACCATACAATATAACAGTCAATTTGAACGAATTAGAGTTCTGAATTAAGAAGAAATTTAGGAATGATCAGTTATAAAATGTTGATGGTAAAGAAGATCGTCAAATTTATTATGCCCCGTAGTAAATAATTGTTTTCTAGTTTTCTGGCCTTACGAAAAAATTTGGGTGTCAACATTATACAAAACCCTAATTGCAACAAGATCTAACGGCATGCGCTCTGCACATGCAAGACAAAATAATTGGCACATTGACACACGTTTCGTACGTGCGAGGCAAAGCAATTAACACAATCTGTATGTGTTCCACAGATAAAAGAAAAAATAAATCGTATAGTTCATGCCCACTTCACGTAGAAAGGCATAATAATTAGTCCAAATGACACATGCTCCGCATGTGAAATACTATTCAACTGCTGACATCATAACATCTACTCAATATATGTAAACTGGTATAGCAGTTTAATATAAGCATAATATGGTGGTTCAAACATATTAAATATGTTTGTAGCAATTATTTTCTCTTCTTTTGTCAATCTTGACATCTACGTCAATAACAAAAAGACTATATGGCAGAGTTAAAAATGCTTTTTAATAATATTTCGATGTAACTCACAACATCAATCAAACTATAAACTTAAAGGCTATCATTCTTTTTATTAGAATAAGCTTCATAGTTTGTCATTGTTTATTAATCATTGAAGCATAATTGATTTTGTTGGGATTTATTTACGAATGAAATTGACAACCATTTCAAAATTTCATATTCTGTTGAGAGTACAACTGTTGTGTAAATAAAGTATTTAGAACAAAATTCATATTTATTTCAAATAATCAAACTTTGCATGAAGTGTAGGTTGATTTCATTTGATAAATACTATATGATTAGGAATGATTTCAAAATATTGGATTTTAGATTGAAAAAGTGTGAAATCATGATTATATATATAACTATATATGCACACGATCTTCTTTTCCAGTTTAATGTTTATTTAAATTCTTTTAAGTATAATAAAAAGAATTGATTATCGTATAAAATGATTCCATTCATCTTTGGATGAAACTGTCTTATTATTTTCACATATTTAAAAAAAATCACAAAGCATGCTAAAAGCCTAAAACTGTACATAGAGTGTGAATTATCTAGCTCAAACGGCAAGTGGTAAGACATTCTAGAATAAGGTTTTAAATGTTATTGGTTCGAACCCGAGACATCGAGTGTTATACTCATATAAAGTACTCTTATTCTAAAAAACGTATGAATTCTACTTAAATATGAAATAAAGGAACGATAGATACTGATTTATTGATACTGGGAAAGAATAAAAACCTTAAAGAAAATGAAAAAATAGAAAAAGAAAAACATGAAATATTGACATCGTCGAGATTCTAACATATAACCTTAATAATATTATAATCTTTTCATTTAAAATTGAGATGAATTTTTGTTGTAAGGTCATTTTGGGTAGTTCACGGTTGGATAAAAAATTGTGTTTCTATTCCAACTATTAATGAAGATGAGTGTCGTTATATGCATCATTTTTTCTCTCCAAACACAACAACCACCACCACAAGGATGGATGCAACACTAAGGCTACATGGGCTACAACTAGGGTTGTTATAGGAATGGTAACTATTACCAATACGAGAAAATTATTAACATACAAATATACTGGAGAGTCAAAAATGACAAGCGATACTTTGCTGTTACTGTTGATAAAATGATCGTTGGTATACCAATAAGTAGATAAACTGACTAGTAATGGAAAATTTACCAGTACATGAAATATTAAAATTTTAATAATGATAAAAAGTAAGTATTTTGTTCCCGATTCTACCTCCATTAGTATGTTTATCAATATTTTAACATATTTTACTTGACATAGAAAAAAAAATTAATTCAACATAAATTATTTACAACAATATGAAATAATAAATTTACTAAGCTTAAACTTTGAACCTAATAAAACTAAAAAGGAAATATCATCATAAATAATACTGCAAACATCTTAAAAGCTGATATATCTTTAAAAGTGTTTGTCTTTAGTATTAATAATTAAATAGTGAAAAAAACAAATTAATATGACTAGTAAATTTATCATTACCATTGATTTTGATTTCCTTACCGCTATACTTACTATTAACAATGGTAAATTTACCGTTATCTACCGATTTAGTTCAATATTGGTTATCAATTGTTTGATATTGGTATGTTAAAGGTAAATTTAACGTTATCATAACAATCCTAGCTACAACCCAGGTCGGTATTTTGAAACATTAACACCACCAAATATTAAGTTATTCGACCCACTTACATTTGACAACCTCTTTGGCACAAGTTCATTTGCATGCACTTTATGGTCTTTCCTCTGACTTGTTTGATTACAACCAAAAACCAAAATGAAAAACTAAAAATGTTGGACAAACTTTCAAGTAAATTATTTTTCAAGAGGAAGAATATATGTTCTCATAATTTTTCTTCAAGCACTTGATTTCATTATTGGTCAAAGAATTAGAACTCTAGCATACACAATTTTCTTTTTCTTTCAATTTTCTACATAGCCATAATGAAAAATTACCGGTGGTTGTAAGAATGATTATTGTGTTCATATTATTAAAAAAAGTAATTTGTATTTTCCTAATCATGCTTAAATCCTAGCTCCGTCCCTTGCCACCCCACCCATCAATAACAGCAGCATTCCTGCAGCAACAACAACAATAAGTATAGCATCTCTCCTCGCACCACACAAGTCTTTAAATACAATAAGAATTTACAAAATAAAACTTTCTTTGGTACTACAAAGTTAAACCCCAAGTCTTCATTCTTAACCTTAATTTTGAGTTGCATTCTACATTTTCAATCATTCATTCTTTAATTGTTAGCTCGAATTCGTACTTCGAGCAACACAGGACCTTGATTTTTTTGTTGAAAAATACTGAATTGAATTTTCAACTTAATATAGAGGACAAAAGTGATAGTGCCTACCAGCCAATAGAAATTAAAAGGAAATATATACATAGAAATGCAAGAAAAAGTGAACAAAATCCAAACAAATATCTCTTAGTTTCCACACTCTTTTTTGTGGTCGTGCACAGAGAGAGACTTGGGACCAATGGAGAGTAAAAAATAATTAAATCTTGTTTTTATCTATCACTGGTTGCAAAACTGTTTATTATATAGCAAACAATCGCTAACAGTTACAAGGTGGTAAACTAGCCTTAGCCTTAGAAAATTGAAAGTCAGAGAACTGAAGAGAGATCCTTTTTCTGAACTCCTACACGCTGTATTTATAGACATGTCCAGGTAGTTGTTGGGCTCTCTGAAATAACCCGAGCCCATCAAGGCCGAACGGCCCATGCCGAACCATAATGCCGAGTCACAACGGCCTCTCCCCAATGACGAGCCGCACCTGATGTCGAACAACCCATCAAGCCGAACGACCCATCATGCCGAACGACCCACAATGCCGAACGACTTTTGTTGCCGAACGACCCTTGTTGCCGAACGACCCATCATGCCGAACGACCCACCATGCCGAACGACCCTTGTTGCCGAACGATTCATCATGCCGAACGATGTCCAGGGCCGAGCGTGGTCCAATGCCGAGCGAGGTTTGATGCCGAGCGACCCATAATGCCGAGCTGTACTACCAGAACCAAAACACCTCACTAATGCCGAGCGGCATGATCTTATCATAATATCGAATGACTTCTAACTCCCAAACCGAACCAAATTGCCTAGACCCAAATTATAGTTGATCCATCTTTATCCAATCCAATTTCCAACTTTCAAGCGCATTGCGTCATCCATCCATCCAGTCGAATAACTCCATCGTACACCAGCCTCGACGAACGAGCAACCGATAATGTTAGATACGCATGTCCATGGCATTGCTAAAAGGCGGGTTAACACTTGCCCCCCAAAGCATGTCTTGCTATTGGAAGGCATGTTTTGAATAGTTTCAAATCTGATATCTGAAGTCCATAGCTGCATCGCCATTGACTGCTCCGAGTCGATGTCCGATTCCAAATCCAGCAACTAAAGCCTTATCCAATTCCATATCCATCTGAACTCGACAACTAAGTCATAATCCATCCTTATCCAATAACCAATAACCAATAACCGAATCTTGGACCTCTCCGGGTCGATATACAAATCTGTAACCTCTCCGAGTTCTTGCCAGACGTAATCCACACCTGACGACCGTGGTCCGGTGTCCCTGGACGTTAAGTAATGCATGGCTTAAGTTCTAAGCCGAATCCTGGTCGTTCCGGACCCTTGCCGTGCATTGTCCATCGTCGACGATTTGAAGTAGTAACCGATGATATGGGGCCTAAGTTCTAGGCCGAATTCTGGTCTCTCCGGACCCTACCGAGCATAGTCCATACTCGACGACCTAAAATAAGAACCGATAATATGGAGCCTAAGTCCTAGGCCGAATTCTGGCTTCTCCGGACCCTTGCCGAGCATAGTCCATACTCGACGACCTGAAATAATAACCGACAATATAGGGCCTAAGTTCTAGGCCGAATCCTGATCTCTCCGAACCCTTACCGAGCATAGTCCATACTCGACGACTTGAATAAGTCGATTTGTCGTGCTTGGACAAAGCGATTTACCTCTTACCAGGTATAATCATTACCTGACGACTATTTACCAAAAACCAGATAAAAAATCCAATCGAAAGCCAATCCAAAATCCAGATCGAATCAGAAAACAAAAAATCCATATCAAAAATCCAAACCAATATCCAAACTAGAAAATAATCATCCAAATAAAAGTCCAACCCAAGAAACAAACAAACAAAACCAGAAGTTCAAACCAAACCAAAAAAAAGCAAATGTCCAAGCCAAAAAAGAGAAAGCAGATTTCACAAACTAGAGCGTCGCAGTTTATCATCATCAGAGAGCATGCCTAGGGGCTATCTCCATCCCCGTACATAAGTGACTTGGCCGTTTGCCTGTAGTTTGCTACTTATTTCATAATATCTCAACCAATTGACAACCAATCGACCATCATTTATGTGCCTCGTACCATCACTGTGTGAGGTAGACGGTGGTTGCTCCTGCTCCACCGCTGCATTCCGAGCTTCGACGTATTGTCGCAACTGTCTATTCCTCGCATGCTCCTCAATTATGTCCTTTAAGTGCCTGCAGCTGTTGGTATCATGTCCGTCCAAATCGTGTAAGAGACTGTTTTTCTTATGCCCTCTCACGTTCATAAGGTTCCCTTCTAGGCGGCCTTCGGCAGGGAAGGCGATTCCGAGTCTCCAAATAAATCCGTTCCAGCGTCTCGTTCAATTCTGTTTGGGTAGAGAATTTTTACTCTCTCCACCGCTTCTTAGCCTTTCCTAATTAGTCATCCAGCTTCCTTTTTTCTTTATCTCTATCTTTTTCTAAGCCTCCGCTGGATGGCCCTCCATCCTCAGCCGCGTTCACCTCCTTTAACTTCAAATCTATACATGTGTCTTCTTGCCGAATGAATCTTTCAGCTTCGTGAAAGAATTCTCCAAGATCCAGTGGTGGGTCTCGTATTAAAAATACCTTGAAATCTGAATCCTATTTGACTCCTGAAACTGCTGCCATGGGAACCATCGATAAATCTGGCTGATCCACCGAAGCAACCACCGCATTAAACCGAGTCAGGAAAACTCTGAGTGTCTCATCCATCCTTTGCTTGATTGACGTTAGTGTCATCACGTTCTTTGGCCTTTTGATATGAACCCAAAATTGCCTCAAAACCTGTTCACCAACTCCGTCTACGTTCTGATAGATCCTTCTTCCAGCTGTCTGAACCACATCGCAGCTATATCCATTAAGTACAAACGAAAACATCGGGTCATTACTTCCTCCGATGCCCCCATCACTTCCATGTGTCTGGTGTCCTCCATTGGGTTCCGCAACCCTAGCTCCTTGTTCCACATTCGCAGTCGCTGTAGTCGGTCCTAAGTTCTGTATTTCTGCAGCTCTTATCTGTTCAAAGAAAGTCTGCATCATATCTTGTTGACTTCTCAACAATCTCTCATGCAATGAATTCGTCATAGCTTCCATCTCGTTCCTGGTAATGTAGACAGAAGCTCGTCCCTCTCCAGCTTCGGAGGATGCCTCTTGACTTCCTCCTTGTTGCCTTCTTTCCGTCACTTGCTTTCTTGTCGATGGTCTAGCCATTGCTTTCTACAATCCAAGTTCCTAGTTTCAAAATCCCGAGTGCTTGCCTTCTCAGTGAAAGAACCAAAATGTTTGCGCCAAAATTGGTCACTAACACCCAAATGTAAATGAAAGCACCAACTAACAGTCACAGATCACAGATAGAGTACGTAGAGATTGTAAATATGAAGAACAGTTGAAATTAAAATGAAAGCAGTAATGAACAACAGGTTTTATAGTGGTTCGGCTAACTCCGGCCTACATCCACTCTAGAAGTTTACTTTTTATTGCTATAACAATCGATTACAGATACAAGGTGGCAAACTAGCCTTAGCCTTAGAAAATTGAAAGTCAGAGAGCCGAAGAGAAGATCCATTTTCTAAACTTCTACACGCTGTATTTATAGACATGTCCAGGTAGTTGTTGGACTCTCTAAATAACCCGAGCCCATCAAGGCCGAACGGCCCATGCCGAACCACAATGTCGAGTCACAACGGCCTCTCCCCAATGCCGAGCCGCACCTGATGCCGAACAACCCATCAAGCCGAACGACCCGTCATGCCGAACGACCCGTCATGCCGAACGACCCTCGTTGCCGAGCGACCCATCATGCCGAACGATCCATCATGCCGAATAACCCACCATGCCGAATGACCCTTGTTGCCAAACGATCCATCATGCCGAACGGCCCATCGTGCCGAACGACCCACTATGCTGAACGACTCACCATGCCGAACGACCCTTGTTGCCAAACGATCCATCATGTCGAATGATGTCCAGGGCCGAGCGTGGTCCAATGCCGAGCGAGGTTTGATGCCGAGCGACCCATAATGCCGAGCTGTACTACCAGAACCGAAACACCTCACTAATGCCGAGCGGCATGATCTTATCATAATGCCGAATGACTTCTAACTTCCAGACCGAACCAAATTTCCTAGACCCAAATTATAGTTCATCTTTATCCAATCCAATTTCCATCTTCCAAACGCGTTGCGTCATCCATCCATCCAATCGAATAACTCCATCGTATACCAGCCTCGACGAACGAGCAGCCTATAATGTTAGATCTGCATGTGCATGGCCTTGCTAAAAGACGGGTTAACAGGGTCTAATAAAGGTACCATCAAATATGTTAAGAGGGCGAAGAATTCAGGCTAACAAAGTTATTTTTATCAATTACGCATGAGATTGGTTCAAAAAAAATTAAAATTAAAATGGGGTCCAATAAAGTCGCCATTAAATATGCTAAGAGGGCGAAGAATTCAGGGTAACAAAGTTATTTTTATCAATTTCGCGGTTGGGGTTGAGTTTTTTTTTCCTGTGACAAAATTGAGAAGAAAATGACCAAGATCAAACTAGTAAGCCATGATTCTAATTTGAATTACCAAAAAGCACGTTCATTAGCATAAATAACAGGCGGGACGGAAATCTCCAAGCAAAACCCATCAATTTGATGTCCTTCTTTCTCGATCACTTGTCCAACACTCTTCACAAAACCATCAATTCCACAGCTCCCAAATTCCAATATCCCCAAACAAACATTACAGCATAACCCGTCATTCTCATTCTCTAAACTCGCATTAATCAATGAAGAAAACATGGAAGCAGTAAGGGATGACAAAGAGTAGACAGATCCTCGAACTCCGAACAGTCGGAACATACATCGGGGACAAACGCCGGTGGATAGAAGGTGGTGGAGCACAGGAGGTGGTAGAGGAAGGGAGCGTGCAGCTTCGCTGAATTGTTTTGATTCGGATTCAGACTGCTTTTCGCTTGGATCGTCTGCTGCTGCCATTATTTTTCGGCAGAATATTTGGGCTGAGGGTTTTAGGTTAGGGTTTCGGGAGGTTTGAGAGTTGAGACTGCAATTGGACTGATCCAAGCTGGACCCGACTATACGATTCTGCCTGGTACATCCCAACCTGCACATAATGTCACAGCACAACCTGCATACTGCTAAACAAAGGCCACAAAGGAATATGCGTGTATCTTCACGTTTTCACGACTATGTTATTTAACAGAGATGCAACGGTAAATTTATCTAATGATCGGTACAAAACATTGCATTGGACAACCAGAAAAATCTTCTATGGATTTCTATTTGTTATTTCTGTTTTTTTGTCAAACTGAATTCGGAAATCAGTTAATTGAACATGAGAGACGAAATCGAAGTCGCTGCTAGATTTCATGTAAGCGAAAGGGTCTTGCCTTATAATCTAAGAATGATATGACATAGTGGGATCGAATCTGCAACTTTTTGTGTGTTATTTATGTTTTTGCTACTACAAAAGTTTGATATTTCCTATGGACAACTAACATTAGCACTTTGTATGATGCATTTAATTACGAAAGAGAAAATACAACGTTTGCTGGCATCAAAGCAATTTTCTTCTTTTATGTCTTCCTCCACCATGCCCCATTATTCATTTCACTCTATCTACTACAAAAATCATATCATTTCGGTGCTTTTATCGTTGTCCTCTCTTCCACTAGTCGCTGCATTATGCCTGACAAGATGATGAGGTCATTCAACAACTCCGAGAGGCTTCCACCCAAAACTCCTATGTTATTTAAGCTATGAAAACTGACTTCACAACAAACCTCGTCGCCAACCAAACGTTCAATTCCGAACTTCAAAAATTCATCAATAACATAACGGAAATGCTACAAGACTTATCTCTCAAATTTACCTCAATGCCAACTCACTCACCCCATAACTCCAACAATACACCACTACCAATAGCAGCAACCTTCATTCGACCACCACCATTGTCGTCTCTCCTCACGACACATCTTCATAACCCTATTGCAACCAAAAACCCTAAATGTGAACTTACACACTTTGACAGAACAAACATATTTGATTGGAGCTTTCAAGCAGCGAAGATTCTTCACCTGTCATCCAATTCCTAATGAACAAAGGGTCAAGCTCTCTAGTTACATGACGGGACAAGCATTGACGTGGTTTTAGTGGATGTATCGGAACAAACAACTTTCTTCTTTGAGCGCACTAATCAAAGCCATTGAGCAAAGGCTTGACACTTCTTTCCTTATCAACCCATAAGCAACCTTATTCAAATTCAAGCAAAGTGGCACCATGGAGGAATACCAATCCATATTCAAGCAAACTAATAACAGCATGACAAACCTCCCACCCAACGTCGTTTTGCATTATCTCTGGCCTGCTCTAAATAAATAAATAAAATGATTTCCTCATTCTTGAATCAACATCAATCTTCGAAGCTATTGACCTCGCCAAACTAATAGAAACCAAACAACCTAAAACCCGATGACATCATCATGCTCTTATTGGCTCTTCTAACCTAAAGTCACTTTGATTGCTTGCCTCCATCAACAACAAACATATTTCAATCCTCATATATTCAGGGAGCACCCATAATCAGCTTAATCCAAGAGAAGCTTGCTATTTAGGACTTCGACTAGATCAACATCCTATGAAATTCATAGTCATAGTTGGAAAAGGAGCAAACTTTGGCGTAAAAAAACTCTATTGTAATGTTTTAGTTTCATTAGGTGAGCATAAATTTCTTATTGATTTTAATCCATTGGACTCCAAAACAGATCATTTTTAGCACTTGTATGCATTACTGGGTAACACTTTTTAACTATTACTTATGGCCTATGTGTTGGAACTGGGTTGATCAGAAGTATGTTAAATGGGTGAATTAAAAAAAATTATTTTGATCTTAGTTGAGTCTATAGAGCCTAAATAGGATTTAGATCCAATCTAAAATATTTTAAACAAAATCTCCACTTTATCTAATATGTTAAAAATTTTGTTTTAGATTTAAATGTATGAGTGTGATGACCCACACCTCCGAACGCACCGATTCAAGGCCTAAAACAACATTTGAACTTTCATCATGCCAAGTAGTACGAATCATCTGGTTTTTAAGAGTCACACGATCTAGAGACCAATATAAAGTTTTGAATATTCTACACTTCCAAATTTCATGGTGGAAGAAAATAAAATATAAGCACTGAAAATAATCTAGAGTAATGCAGTCTCAAAATAACTGGGTACATATGATATCTGTAACAACCCATAAATTATGAATAATTTAATTAATTAATTAATTAATTAAAAGGCCAATCAAGATAGAAAAAAGGACAATGAATTAATGAAAATGGCTATATGGGCCAAAGGACAAGTAAATGTGGGACAAAAAAATATAGCTTTTTTTCATTCATTCATTTCATTCTACAAAAGTAAAATAAAAGCTCAAAAGATACATTAATGGTGGTGGCTTAGAGAAACGGGAAGAAGGTCTAAATCAGATTTCTTAATGATTTAAGTTCGTTTTGGTTTATTCGGATCATGTTATTTTGTTAGTATTCATATAAATTTATATCAAAATCAAAACTTAATATGATGGCATAACCATTATTCGAAAGATAGGTTAGTAATCCAGAAGCTCATGGCTTAGAAGTAATTTTATATGAATTTCTGAAGTAAACCCCTAGAAAAGATACAAGGAAAATAACTTGTGATTCAAATAAAAGACAAGGAAGATATAATAGAATTATTCATGATTTTTTTTGAATTTTATAAGACTTTCTCTATGTAAAATAAGCTAAAAAATAATGAAGAACTACGCCGGTAGAAGGGAGATTTGCACCGAGAGTTGATGGAAATGATATGTGTATCAAAATAATAATGTAAGGGGATAAGGTACATAAAAATATCTGAAAAGACAAACAAAGGACTCTGTAAATGTCAGAAAACACTAACTTAACATCTCCAAATGGCAACACGTGTAAAGGCGGTAACATGCTTTACCAAAAGTGTCAAGTATTATCAGGTACTGAGCCAAGGGGACGATGGCAAAATGTCTCAAAGGAGAATGGCACTAAACAATACCGTGTTGGGCAGTAGGGTAGTGATTTTCCAAAGAAATTTAGAAGCTTTCTGTGAAAAGTGGTTCTATGCTGCTATCTTTATGAAAGATAGATTGCTACAATTATGAAGAGAATAAAACAAGTTGCACCACCATACCACGCCACAATTTAGAGAAGAACATGCTCAATAAGTAAAGAGTGTATTGCACACATGGGTCAGGGCATGGTGTATTGCACCGATGTGATGTGAGTGGAAGTGGAGAGTGGAAGGGCTATTGACGTCGAGTAAGAATGCTTGCTCGAATGCACACCTTAAGCAACTTCAGGTGAGGAGAGGCATTTAACTTCCAAAGGTTTGCGGGTGTCTGATTCGTCACACCCTCAAATTAAATATAACTACATAGGGCTGATTCTATGCAACAAGGGATTATATGCGGCAAATTCTTTATTGTCCAGAATTAAATAATAATTAAATAGGACCTATGGGTGGCTGATCCATAGCGGGTCAGAAATAAATGGATAAATAATAGATAAGGGACTGCATGTGGCTGTTTCATAGCGGTCCCAGGTATAGTTAAATAAAAAGAGAGAAAAAGGGAGAATCTATGAATGGTTGTTTCATAGAAGATTGGAAGTAATGAATTTGCAAGGATGTGGGCTGTAGGGAATGTAGCATAGTAGTCCACAGTTAAATAAGTCAATATTATAGGCCAACGATTTCACGTAGTTTAATATTAAATAAATAAGTCAACACTGTAGGGATTGGGGTCAGCGTAATATGAGTACACCAAAGAAAGAATTAAAGAGATGTTGCTAGGGGGTGGTTCCATGTGGCATCAAATCTTCAGAACGGTAAGTGAGGGAACTACGTAGGATCTACATAAGTGTGCAGTAGGAAGCTATATAAAGTATTCATATGAAATATGAGGAGTTTCCAGATTAAGTAATTATGGCATCTACTTATGTATGTTGTTTTGTAAGTAATGAGGGGGAACCTATTCCGTGTTATGCAGCGTGGTCTCACTGTGTGTTTACGTTGTATTTTCAAGTAAGAATGATGCACACCAGGCATTATGTTTGATTTGTGTTTTTATCATTATCTTCTCCATAAACCCATGGGTACTCACTTGGGTAGTTGAGTTTATGGGATAGGTAGGTTATTTTTGGCGCAGGTCAAAGATCAAAGATAGTGTTGAAGGCTAGTTATTTACTGTTGTATGCCGATTTTGCTGTTATAAGTGTTTGGGTGGTATCTTCACATGTTGACTAACACTCTACTATGTATTTCTATGATTACATTTTAACTGCTACGTAGGTACGCCTTGGGTTTAACATTGGAAAAGTATGTAATAAATATTATGACAGATATGGAATAAAACATTTTGTTGTTCTATTTATTTAGGTTGTTAGGAATATACAATACTCACTCTTGGTTGCTTGAAAATAATTCTGACGATGAATACAACATCACTGACATTCATTTTTGAGTCTTCCAGTGAGGGATATTAAAGTTGGTATTAAATCTTAGGGTTAGGGTAATCTATGTAAAACATAGTTAGAAGTAGGAATAATAACTTAGAATATATATAATGTATTGCAAATTGATGTGTGTGTGTGTATGAAACATATCAACCCTTCTATTGTTGTTTCGTTAATTCCTTTTGTTTTTAACAAAGACTTACTTAACAAAAAAAAGTAAGGTGGATTTGAGGAATATGCGAGTTACATTAGAAGGGGCAAGTGCAAGGAGAGATGTAGAAAGTGCGTAGACTAATGAAGGAAGAAGGGAGAAGTCCCAAGAGCAATAGGAGTGGAAGACGCATAGCCAGTAAATATGATGGACATGAATGTGAATGCCTTGTTTAGAGGGTTCATGGCTCAGATGATGAGGGAAAATGTGCTTGGAGCAGTTGAGCTAGGGCCCATTGTTGTAAGAGAGGATTTTCTAAAGACGTATAAGGAATATAAGTTTTAGGAGGGAAAGTGTTTATGGGAGAGAGCCTGTGGTTGAAGTACTGAACTGACTAAGAGGCTGCAAGTAGATATTTGGAGACCTAGGGTTGAACAATGCATAAAAGAGGAGGCTAGCGTCGAGATAGTTGGAGGAAGATGTGCTAGATTGGTGGAAGACGGTTATTGCTGGAACACTTAAGGAAGAGATTACCTGGGTGCAGTTAAGAGAAAGATTCGAGTCTCGTTTTATATCTGAGTCACAATAGAGCGTGTTACACACGAGTTTATAGATTTAAAGCAAGGAGACCTTACTATGGAAGGGTATATTCAGAAGTTTAATTCTTTAGCCAAGTATGGTAGGGAGATCATCAATACTCCAATGTAGAAGAATGAGAAATTCATCATTGGCTTGAAATAAGGGTTGGATCATGAGATGATGGCTCGTTTGGCATCTCCTTTTGAATTCATGGTTGGCATGGCTAGGAGGTATGCTAGGATGTATCAGGGGCAGAGGAGAGTAGAGACAAAGCCCAAAGCTGCGATGAAGAAGAAGTTTATTCCTTATAAAAAGGCAAGAAGGGAGTGTCGAAAGGGAGGAACGGAGAAGCTACTACTATGGATGTCATCTATTTCAACTACGGACAAAAGGGACGCTATGCTACCAGGTGTCCAACATCGAAGAGTCTTGGGAGGGCAAAATGCTTCAAGTGTGATAAAGTGGGGCTCTTGAAGGAGGACTGTCTAGAGCTAAATGCGTAGGTTTATGCTTTAGAGGGATTAAGGAAAGAACCATCTGCCAAAGAGAAAGGCAAAGGGAAGGTCTTAGAAGGTATGGCTCTAATTTATGGTATTCCAGTAACAGTACTGCATAATACTGGTGCTACGCATTCATTTATAGCAAGAGATTTAGTTAATAAATTGGGGTTAGGGGTTACCTATTCAGTCATTTCCATACATGTAGCTCATCCGATAGGGGGACATGCCATTCTCGAATTGAGATGCACTAACCTAGATATTTAGTTGGGTGAGTGCAAGTTTTCTTGTGACCCCTACATACTAGACTTCTTATGTTTCGTAGTTATTTTAGGGATGGATTGGCTGGAAAGGTACTGCGCAAGTGTGCACTATGCTAAGGGAGTTATTACCTTTAGCCATCCAGAACACAAAGATAGAATGATTTTAGAGGAGCGTAGAGCTAAGCGCGGAAGCATTTTACTTGCCTTAGCTTTAGAAACAAAAGAAGAGCTAGGAACAGTATGCATGGTGAAGGATTTCCACGACGTATTTGAACCAGTTTCGGGGTTTCCATCCCCAAGAGCAGTAGAGTTTCGTATAGATTGACTACCATGAACTAAACCTTTTAGTCGACCTCCTAATAGAATGCCTCTAAAGAGAAGGAGGAGTTGAGATAGCAGTTAGTCGAGTGAGAAGGTAGAGCTTCATCAGGCTAAGCTCACCATGGGGACCAGCGACAGTATTTGTAAAGAAGCCCGATGAGTCATTAAGGCTATGTGTAGACTATTAGAAGCTGAACGAAAGGACGATGAAGAACAAATATCATTTGCCAAAAATTGATGACCTTTTTGATCAATTAAATGGATCTAAGGCATTTTCACAACTAGATCTAGCTACGCAGTTCCATCAGCTGAGGGTTGAGAAGGACAATGTTCCTTTGACCGCGTTCAAGTTAAGGTATGGTTTATATGAGTAGTTAGTGATGCTATGTGGACTTATGAATGCACCGGCATTCTTTGTTGATTTGATGAATAGAGTTCTGAGATTAGCTACATAAGTTCGTATTGGTATTCATAGATGACATCTTAGTGTACTCTTAAGATGAGGAGCATGCAGTTCACCTAAGCCTTGTACTGGAGACGTTGAAATAGTATAAATTAAAGGTGAAATTCCCAAAATGTCATTTTGGAGAAGGGAAGTTAAGTTCCTAGGCCATGTAATTTCCAAAGTAGGGTTAGCCGTAGATCCTTCGAAAGTTGACGTAGTGAATGGGTGGAAGAGGTTCGAAACTATTACTGAGGTGTGAAGTTTCGTAAGATTGGCTAGCTACTATCGAAGATTCATTAAGGACTTATTTTGTATAGCTACGCTAATGATGAGGTTGACCGGGAAGAGTGAGTTGTTTGTCTAGGTGCAAGAGCGTGAGAAGGAATTCCAAGAATTAAAGCCTCAATTGACAGATGCGTCTGTGTTAGTGATACTTGAAGGGAATTATGGTATGATTGTGTATAATGATGCTTTAAGAGCAGAATTGGATACAGTATTGATATAGAAGTGATTGCCTATGCATCTAGGCAGTTGCGACCGCATGAAGTTTGGTATCCAACTCATGATTTAGAGCTAACAGCAGTTGTCCTTGCATCAAAGATTTGAAGACATAATCCCTTATAGGAGAAGTTTTAGTCACTACACCAAAATAGTGATTTTGTAACATTTTATATATGTTAATTTCCAACACTTATAGATGTTATAAACTACCAACAACAAAAAGTGTTAGGACACCTAAAAAAGTGTTAGTAAAAATAAATAGTCATATGTATAAACATTGTAACATATTGGTTATAATTTGCAACACACATAAGTATTATTAAGCCGGTAAACATGTAAATAATTCGCTGAAAAATGGAGTGTTTCGTAATTTTTACATATGATATGTTTTGGGACACTTGCCCCACTTCCCATCAGTTTTAGGCCGCACAAAATTATTATTTTTTAACTAGGTCTTCATGCGATACCCACTCTCTTGACATCAACAATGACGAGTGGCTTCTGGAGCGGTCCTTCTTCTCTAGGAAACATTGAAGATAGCTTCTCGTGGCTACGACATCGACGATGGCTGGCGATGTCGGGATTCATGACATAGACTTCAGATTCAGCACATCGAAATCCATTTCTAATCTAGGTTAGTTTTCCCCGATTGAATAATTATGAGTCAATTTGCTTATTCAATTCTGATTCAGTGTTCTAGGTTAGTTTCTCCTAATTTTGCTAATTATCAATCCTTTTGATTCATAAATTCTAATCTAGCGCTCTAGTCGTTTTACTATACCGTAAATAAATTTGCTTCGATACACAATGAAAGAATAAAGGCAATTAGTAGGATAGATCCATAAAGTAAACTTTGAAATCTCGTAAGCTATCGAAATTTACTGAAATTTACTAAGAATTGAAGACCAAAACCAAGATGGAAACTAAGTTCCCAACTTTGATGTAAATTAAAAATAACTAATTACCTATGTTGTTGCATATTTAGGTCTGGATATGGGTGGTGAAATAAATCTCACAGCAGGGATTCAAATTGCACAATTGGCTCTGAAGCATCGCCAGAATAAAAATCAGCAACAAAGGATCATTGTTTTTGTAGGGAGGTAAATATAATCTCATTTTTTTAATGTTATCATTATTTGCGGCTTCTGCTTATTCCATGCAAATTTGCTACTTTGCAGCAAAGTGAAATATGAGAAAAAGACATTAGAGGCAACTGGTAGAAAGTTGAAGAAGAATAGTGTCTCGCTAGATGTAATTGATTTTGGAGAATCAGAGGATGAGGAATCTGAGAAACTCGAAGCTCTTATCAATGCTGTGAACAATAATGGCAACAGCCACATAGTGCATGCACCGCCTGGTCTAAACGCTCTTTCAGATGTAATTATAAGGTATGCATCAGAGTTCCTTCATTTGATAATTAGCACATCTTCATGGTTCATTCTCACTAGCTACCATGATCTCTCATGCATAAAATTTATGAATATGATGTAAATATCAACATCCGAATTTCTGCTACACATTTTCAACATTTCTAAATCACAATCGCGTAGTCATGCCCTCCCCGTCCAAATGTATTTTAGATGTTAATTATAAGATCGGTCTATGGTGTTGCTTTTGTTTGATGATTGGCAAATTTTCATGGTTTGTTTTCACTACAACGGTCTTTCATGCATGAAATTTATGAGTACGATAAAAATTTCTAAACCACAATTATTATGACACATTTCTTTCGAAATATGCACATGTTTCAGTATTAATCGTTGTGGTCCCGGTTATGACAATAATTGCTAATTTAAGTTTTAAAATGATCCAA
The DNA here is from genome assembly GCA_030765085.1 of Allium cepa. Classification (NCBI taxonomy): domain Eukaryota; kingdom Viridiplantae; phylum Streptophyta; class Magnoliopsida; order Asparagales; family Amaryllidaceae; genus Allium; species Allium cepa. Next base: position 439,413 of record JASFAV010000025.1, on the reverse strand, counting down.
ACTGATTTTTCGTCATATTTTTTATTCTGTGACGAAATAAGCCGAACAGTTAGAACTAGTTTCCTGTATTTTTTTAAAATTAATTTTTGATCACTTTACCAATGAAGTTTATGGTGGTACAGTGCGACCATTTTAAGAAATGACATTAGCTGCTCATACTTTAAACATTTTGTTTAAGCAAGTTTTCTCTCTATGCTTCTGCAGCATTTTTTTTATAGACCAGAACCATAAAGAGCACCATTAGAATTACAATGTTTCAATTATTTCTTCGATGACAAAAGTCTTATAGGCCCAATGTTTCTCTGCTAACAAGCATGTGGCTTTTTCAGTTGAAAAAATGCACTGAACAAGCCACAATGCGTCCAAATGTGGCTTGTTCAGTTCAGAAACAAGCCACAAGCTCCCCATGGCTACTGAAGTTGTATAGTGGACTGGTTATTAAAAAGGGAAAGAGATTACTATTTTAATGCATATTGATTTATTTATTTTATATTTTAATGAATACTGTTTTTTTTTTAAACCGATTATGTGGTTGGTATGTTGTATTTTTGGGTGTGGGGGTTGTTTTGTTCAGTTTATTCGGTACAAAAACATGAAGCGACCAAAACAACTGTTAGGAATGACCTTAGTACTAAGTCACCGAGTTATATTACTGAAATTTGTTAGATTTCTGATAAATGTAACCAGAAGGTAAAAACTTGCATATATCCTTTTAGGTTAAATGCTAGTAATTTCATATGCTAAGACATCTTGCGTATGAGTTGGAAATGGAAGTTTTTAATCCATCGTCCAAAAAGACCTCAATATCTTGGTAATACATTTCAGTATGGTCATTGTAAATCTCTAATTATTGATATGACATTTTAGTGATTAGTGAATGGCTGTTTAAAATTCACTACAGGCCTTATCTTTTCTTTAGCATCCATTAAGCTGTTTGTGAATTCGATTGTTTTAACCATTATTTATTTGATTAACATACGATTTCTTTCAGCTTCACTTTGAATTTATTATGTTCACGTTACTATTAGTGAATTTCTAAATCTATTTCCTTGGATTACAAATATATTTTATCTGATAAGCTACTGATTCAATGACGTCTAATTTACGATAGGATGATGAGAATGCCTTATTGCAGCAGGCTCTTGCAATGTCTATGAATGATGGTGGGGCGACTGCTGATGCTAACATGTCAGATGCCACTACAGAAATATTCTTGCATTAGGCATGAAATTTTTAGTATTTTTCCAATGAAGTTGCAGGGATTTCAATAATGATGAGGGCTCAGTCAAGCCACCCTTTAGATCCATTGTCTGCAGCTGAAATCTTTGTTGCTGTTGCAACAGTCCGAGCTGCTGGAAAAACACCAGAGGTGAACATGGTTTTTATTTATATTTCAACGAACATTGAAATTTAGTTATATGTGACCATTTTTTATAATAATTTTCTTCTCCAGGTGAGAGATAGCATGCGCTTTGTCGAAGTTGTTTTATTTGAACTTGAAAAGAGCATCGTCGCATTAGCTGATGCATGTTTTTTCCCACCTTTCCAACCATCGCTAGTGCCTAGAACAAAGGGTGGACCTGTTATTCCTAGCAAGCTTCCTCCTAGAAGAGCTAGACTTGTTGTCTATAACAAACAATCAAATGAGACAAGCGTGTGGATCGTAGAGTTGAATGAAGTTCACGCTACAACACGTGGAGGCCACCATAGAGGCGAGGTCATTTCATTTGAAGTTGTCCCTGATGTACAACCGCTTATGGTATGCTCTTCTTTCATGCATATACTTGTTTACACTGGTAGTTATACTTTATCATTGACAATGTCTTTCCAATGTCATTATAGGATGCTGTGGAATATGCGGAGTGTGAAGCTGTGGTTAAAGAATACCCTCCTTTTCAAGATGCAATGAAAGGCGAGGTATTGAAGACATGGATATCGTTATGGTAGATGCTTGGTAAGTTTGTATCACACATATTTGGGCACACACTTTATTGTTCTCAGTTGTAGATCATATCCACATTTTGGACTCAGGACAACCTTGTGTTAGTGTGCATGTTGGGAATATTAGTTCCAATGTCAGCAATAATAGCTTTTGGAACTGTTGGATGGACATTGTGGACATATCAATTAATTGCCAATGTTGTTAGTCGATCGCTTTGATTCTCATTTACTTGTTTTTTTTCTTGGTATAATAGTTGCAAAATTCTATTGCAGGTGTGTTGGCTATCATAGTGAATCAGATGCTCCAAACAGGCGTCTTGCTAAACCACTTATATTTTGTCGAACTGAGAGTGATTGTGCTATGGAAAATGGTTATGCACGTCCAGTTGAAGGCATACATGTGCTTGTTGATATTCAACATGTGGAGATAATTGAGTTTGAAGACAAGAAGCTGGTTCCTCTGCCTCCTTCAGACCCGCTAAGAAACTACACACCAGGAGAAACCAGAGGAGGTGTTGATCATAGTGATGTGAAACCTCTTCAAATTATTCAGCCTGAAGGTCCGAGTTTTCGTGTTAGTGGTCACTTTGTTGAATGGCAAAAGGTACACTTTTTGAATTAGGTAGCTATTTTCTGTCCTAATTTGTTTTACATGATCGTACACTTCATAAATACTGTGTGGCACACAATGTTAAGTTTAGCAACAGCAGTCATGTTAATTTATCAAGGTTGCATGAACGATTAACCATTATCATGCAGGCCCGCTGCATTTAAAGGAAGAAAAAGTTACAGCAAGGAAAAAGGTTTGGCAAAATTTTTACATTATAGGTTGATACCGAATAATTTTGGGATTGAATCTTCACATCAAATAGATATGATATCCCTTGATAATTCTTTTAGTTAGATATTTGGAAGTAGATTTTTACAATTGATTATAGTTGAGTAGTCAAACTTTTAATCAGTTGTAATAGTTGTATATAAGTAAGAATCAAACAACCTTTTCCCTGATGGGTTCTGGCAGTTAGATATTATGATCCATCATACATTTGGAATTCCAACCATTTTTCAGTCATTTCCTTGTTCTATTATATCTGCTGAAAAATCGTGTTATGAATATACATCTATCGTCCCTTTTTATTTAACAGTGGAATTTTCGTGTGGGTTTCACTCCAAGGGAAGGGTTGGTAATATATTCAGTGGCATATGTTGATGGTAATTGTGGTCGAAGGCCAGTTGCACATAGACTGAGTTTTGTTGAAATGGTGGTACCTTATAATGAGCCACATTATCGTAAAAATGCATTTGATGCAGGGGAGGATGGACTTGGAAAGAATGCACATTCTCTAAAGAAGGTTAGTATTCATTGCTTCTTATTCAATTTATTGTTTTCACAAATTATTATGTTTGTTGTCTTAATTATTATATATATGTATATATAGGGATGTGACTGTCTTGGCTACATCAAATATTTTGATGCACATTTTACCAATTATACCGGTGGAGTGGAAACTATCGAAAATTGTGTTTGTTTGCATGAAGAGGATCATGGTATATTATGGAAGCATCAAGACTGGAGAACTGGACTAGCAGAAGTTAAACGTTCTAGAAGGCTTACAGTTTCATTTATATGCACAGTAGCAAACTATGAGTATGGATTTTTCTGGCATTTTTACCAGGTACTTAGAAACTCGTTATTTCTCCATTTAATATATATTTGTATATCGTCTTGCCGACTCTTGCTTCTGTCCAGTAGTATTTCAGTTGCATGCTTTTGATATGACCATTCTTCACTTCTTGATTGTGTGATTACCATGTGAATGTAGGATGGTAAAATTGAAGCAGAAGTTAAACTTACAGGAATATTAAGTCTGGGAGCATTACCTCCAGGAGAATCAAGAAAATATGGCACAACTATTGCTCCAGGTTTATATGCACCAGTCCATCAACATTTTTGCTGTTTCAAGGGCAGTTTGTTGAAGGGAGGCAGGCAGTATATTGATGTGGCAGGCGATTATGGTGAAGCATTGATGATGGTTGCTGTGTTGTATAAGTTGTTGCTGCTGTGGTTAGTAGAGTGGATGTTGGTTGTAGTAGTGTGAAATGGGTGATGTTAGTAAAGAGTTGAATGAAAGTGGTAATGAGACTGTACCGCTGTATGGAAGGTGGTAGGTTGAAGTGCTAGTTTGTTGTTAATGATAAGATGATGTGACGGGGCAGTTGCAATGGAATGGATAAATGAAGCAGTAAGGACAGTGATGATGGGGTGACAGTTGAATTGTACAGCAGAAGTATATGCAGTGCACTGGGTCAATGCACGGAGCAGAGATGATAATGGTTTTGGTTGTGTGTTGTTATATTGCTATGGTATGGTAGAAGTAGGCTGTGAAGATGGCAGTAAGTGGTTATGATGTGGAATTTTTTAGGCAGGAAGAATGCTCTTATTTACAGAATGCTCTTTGCTCTTTGAAATATTGGAATAATGAATAAACGTCCTCTGTTTATCTGCCAAGAAATTTGGCTGGCCGAAAGAGAACATTGCCTGGGAAGAATTTTCTGTATACACAAAAGTAACTTCAGGGAAATGTATTTTTCAGAGGGATAAGACAAACGTTAAGAACATTATTAGTTAAGCTTTCAACCCTGGATAAGAACATGGCAGTGACTTAACTTATTGGGTAGACACTATTATCCTATCATTCTAGATTGAGAAATTTCATTGGTCATAAAGAGTGAGGTTGCAGGAAAATGAAAATCTGTTGTTCCAACATCGTATGCACAATAAAAGATAGTTTGAATTAATGGACCACACCAGTTTCAGACTTGAATATCCATGCATTGTTGACGGAAGGTACATTAGCAAACTCTTAAAGCAGAATAGCTTGAGAAGAATATGCATCCACAACTGTTGCATCTATACCCACTGGAAATAAGTGTATTTTGAATTTTTTTTGAAGCTTATGTTGTAATAATATCTGAATATATGACATTGTGGTATTTTAGATATGTAAATAATTGTTTATGATATATTATACTACATTTGTAGAGCGTTTAAACTTTGCATTGAATATGTATGATGAATTATTTGTGATATGGAAACCATTATTTGTAGAGTGTTTATATTTAAAATTTGCGTTTAAGTTTTGATATATATGTGTGTGTGTGTGTGTGTTACTAAATAATCATTTTCCAACACTTATAAGCGTTACCGTATATTTCTGTACCAACACTTATAAGCGTTACCGTATATTTCATTACCAACACTTATAAGCGTTACCGGATATTTCTATACCAACACTTATAAGTGTTACCTTATATTTCGTTACCAACACTTATAAGCATTAATGTATATTTAGGTACCAACATTTATAAGTGTTGGTAATACGTATGTTTGTAACACTTATAAGTGTTACAAATTTGGCCGCTCCATTCCTCACAGTCCATTAGTAACACTTAAAAAGTGTTACTGAAATTATTTGTAACACTTATAAATGTTAGAATTTGTCTGTTTTGGTGTAGTGAGTTCTATACTGACCATAAGTCATTGAGATATTTGTTCTGTCAGAAGGAGATGAACATGAGGCGGAAGAGGTGGTTAGAGTTTCTAGCATCATATGATTTTAGGACAGACTACACCCTAGGAAAAGGCAACAAAGTAGCTGATACGTTGAGCCGAAAATAGAAAAGTTATGTTTTGGCTATGATAGAGGAATGAGCTATTTTAGAAACATTGTCAGTGTGTGATGGGCAGCTTTGGTCTATTGCAAGTTCGAGCAGTACATTCAGAGTGCTAGCATGCTTAGAAGTAAGGCCTGTGCTGGTAGATAGAATAGCTGAACTATGGAAGGGAGACAAGTTCTGCATAGACATAGTAAGAAAATTGGACTTAGGAGTCAAGGCAATAATGTTGAAGGGATTCAATGCTTATAGAGAAGGCAAGCTACGGAAGAATGGAAGGTTGTATGTTCTAAGTATAGAAGGACTACGGAGAGAAGTATTGAATGAATGTCATTGTTCAAAGTTTGCCATACACCCTGAATGCATACAAATGCACTGAGATATGAATAGAAGTTTCTTTTGGGAAGAGATAAAGAAAGTTGCAGGAGAGTATGTAAGAAGATGTCCTACATGCCAGTAAATGAAGGCAGGACATTAGAAGTCAAGTAGGCTCTTACATGCCTTTGGATGTTCTACTGTAACACCCTATATTTTTAGTAACATTATTTAGGGCATTTAATTAGCTAAATTAAAATAAAATAATGTAATAATTAGGGGATTGAGATTTGTGATTAGTAAAAGGTAGTCGTGCCATAACAAATGAACTAAGGAATGAAGTGTTAGGGTAAATAGATAAGGGGCAATATAGAAAAAACATCATTTTAATACCCTAAACCCTTAGGAATTTATTCCATACGTTCATTTCATATTCTAAAGCAAAAATACAAGCTAAGGCCAGCCACCATTAGGAAGAGCAGGAAGAAGTTTTCAAGTTAAAGCTAGGATTTCAAGAGAGAAAAACTAATCAATTTAATAAAGATCAAATCTCATATCCTTAATCAAAAAGCTAAGGTGAATAATAAATAAATCTCATTTTTTTTCAATTGATTTCGGTTTTAAGACGAATCCGAAGTATTTTGTATGATTATGCCATGTTTTTGAATGATTAAGTGTTTATATATGCTTGTTGATGACTTATGCTTATTCATATAGGTTTATTGATACGTTTTAATGTGAAACCCCTATTTAATGACATCCAAATGCCTTGCGAATTTAGATTTAGATCAAAAGTGATATTTTAGAGCTAGATTTCAATTTTAATAATTAATGTGGAATTTATATTAAGTTTCTACTGAAGAAAATGATTAATTGGGTTTAAAATTATTTAAGGCTAAATAATATATGTTTTGGGTTTGAAATTAATACATATTGGAAAGCATGTTAAAAATTATTTTTTGATATTTTTTTTTAGAATTTTCCTAAGTATTCCGATGAATATATAAAATTATTTTAGGTATGAGACTTAAATGTTTTATATATATATAAAAAGAGAAGGGGTATTTTATAAGTTAATCAAATCTTTATTTCTGAAATATTGGCAACACTTTTAGAAAAGAAAATTTGCAGCCAATAAAATTTTGACAAATAAGGCGGGTTAATTGAAAAGTATTTCTTTTTAAAGTTAAAAATAGTTTTTGCGTGCAAAATGCATGTTTCGCCACTTTTGGTGCCCTACTTGCGACTTAGATGGCTTTCGACTTAGTTCCTCCACCTCCATCACCATCTAAACTAATACGCATGACATCAAAGATTTGGTGCGTAGCGAATTGAACATAGACAGTAGGCATGAGGTCAAAACAAGGAGTTCCGAAGGGCGTTGAAGCATTGTTTTGTTTTAAATTGAAAATGCGCCTAATTTGCTTTCAAAAGAAGTGCTTTCGACTTGGTTGGCTTTCGGCTGAGTCAAATATTTTAAAGGAATGGTTTTGAATGGGTTGTGCCTTTTGGTTTAAGTAATTGCTTCCAAAGGGGTCGAAACCCCTAGCCGCCGCTTTTTTACCTTTCGAACCCAATGGTTTCGAAAGGCATACTTTATTTTAAAACTTAGCCGCTTCCCTAATGCTTTTGGAAGGTGGCTTCGACACCATCACTTATTTACTTAGGAAATTCTTTCGAAAGAGTGCCATCGATTTAAATTTTTTATTACTCTTTTTGCTCTGTTGAAGGTAGAACCCAAATGGCTTCGAAAGAGGCAATTTTAATGGTTTCAAAAGGTGTTTCCACATGTTATAACTTGAACCCAAAAGCTTTCGAAAAGTTTCATGTTTTAATGGTTTCAAAAGGGTGGTTCCCCAATGATTTTGAAAGGTTTTAAAGGAAATGTTTTCCAATGTTTTTCAAAAGGCAATGTTAAGTGTTTTAAAGATAGGATGTCTAAGGTTTTAATGTTTTTGAAGGGAAAGTTTTTCAATGGTCTCGAAAGGTCTATATGAACGGTTTCGAAAGTTATTTTTTGGCCTTTCGGCCTAAGTGAAAGAAAGATGTTTACTTGGTTTCGAAAGGGGTACTTTCAATGGATTCGAAAGAGGTACTTTCAAAGGTTTAAATGTTTTCATCAACAAAGATTTGAGTAAATTATATATGACATGGCAAGGTGATTTTGAGTAAAGCATGGAGTATGTATTTTCCTTGTTTAAATTTGGTTTGAAGGTTTTAAATCAATTTGAGATGAAAATGTTTTCAAGGAAAATTTTGAAAAGATTACCCTAAGTAAAATGACTTAGATATTAGAATACCAAATGGGACTAGTATAGGGTCGCGTTATATACATTATCTATGAGTCCCAGCTAATTTAGTCCAAAATTTCAATGTGTATGGCTTTGTCACAGGTAAGACTAAAATTATGATTACACATAGAAAGGAATACATGTTTGTATACATATAGGTTATTTGTGAGCCTGCAAAACCATTTGGATCAGGTGACATTGGGAGAAGATAAGTTAGGGACAAACCGTCCATAAAAGAAGTATCTAACATATAAGTTAGGGACAGACCATCTAGAAGAGGAGAATCTAACAAATGTTAGATTATTTTATTTATATTGTCTAGTAGGCGCGACTCAGCTAAACGTTAGCAGTTAGCCAAACAAAACTATAGTGTTTGAACAGACGGTTCATTTATTACATGACATGTAAATTTGCGTGATATTTTTTTTTACAGTTTTAACCAATTTTGGTTGCAGGATTATGTCTAACTCAAAGTTTATATTTTTCCCCTTAAACTCTCGAGTGCTTAAAATTGATTTGAGTAGGTTGATTTTTAAGGTTTTTTTAGGTTTTAGTAGGTTGGCGAATAAAGCATCTGGAGACGAGTAGGTGGCTAATGGATAGATATTTAGGAGTTGCCATTGTATTTTGTTTGATTCTTCTGTGTTGGATTTAAGATAGTTATGTCTATATAGTGCTCTGGTCATCCAAGGGGACATCATCATATGTCACTCTTAGCATATTTTGTAATAATTATATGTGATCTTTACTTGGGAAACAATTATAGGATTATGTAATGGAATTTAAAACTTGTTTTGTGAAATGTAATCGAAAAAGTTTCTTTTGAGAAATCTGTGATTTTTTTTCATATTCACGTGCTTTTGATATTATAGATACCATTAACATTACCGTGTTTGGTAACAGGAAGTTAATATTGTGGATGACTGCAGCATCTGTAGCGCTTAGCTTCGGGCTTCCAAATATGGGATGTTACACTTGGTATCAGAGCATAGATTTATGAAAACTTGAACTAAAAATGATTTTTGAAAATATAATCCTAAGGAAGTAGAGTAAGATCAGGGTATGGGATAACGCTATAGTAACGTACTTGTATTTGCTATATATAGTACACGTTATATCTCTAGTTTCCTATCTCTCTTAGGCTATTCTTCTGTATCTCACGAGGCTTGAATATAGATATGGATGCTAGAAGTGGAAGAGTAAATCTTGTAGGAAGCACCACCACAAATGGAAATGCCAGACCAAATACTAGAAGGAACCTAGGTCAGGCACAAGTTGGGATCGTTGGTGCTGGAGCTGCACAAGTGGATATGGGAGCTATGTATCAGTTTTTCGTGAATATGATGCAAGCTAGAATAACTACTGGAGTAGTTGGAGGAAATTCTGAGTAGGGGTTCAGGAAGATTCGGTGGTCAACAATTATGCTATCTTGAGTAGAGATTATGTTAAGCTTGGAGGGAAGCCATTTGTTGGAACTGAAGATGCTACTGAGGTGGAGAGCTGGTTATTGCATTTGAGAGGATCTTTACAAAGATGGTGCTTAATGATGAGCAGAAGAGAAGACTTGCTTCAAGACAACTTTAGGGAGCAACTTTATTTTGGTGGAATAATGTGATGGCTAGAGTTAATGAAGAAGATATGACATGGGCTGAGTTTAGGAGGAGGTTCCAGGAGAGGTTCATGTTTATGGTGGCACAGTCTGCTTTATTCAGAAAGTTTGCTGAGTTGGAGTAGGTGGAAATGTCTGTTTTGGAATATGCTAGAAGATACCAGGTGTTGACAAGGTATGGGTATGCTACCGTGGATACCGTGTTGAAAAGGAATGGGAAGTTCATTAGGGGACTGAAGCCTGAATTGGCTAGGGCTACATTACCTCATATTAGGGATCCTTGTGATGTTGTAGTGGAGATGGCTTTAAGACATGAGGAGATGCTTACTTCTTTGGAAAAGAATAAGATAAAGGAGGTCCAAGTAGGGCAGAGTCGGAAAAGGAAGTTCTTTCATAAGAAGGGTGCTAAAAAAGGTGAAGCAACAAAGAAGGGAAAGTCTGAGTTTGTTTTCTTCAAGTGCGAAAAGAAGGGGCATTTCGCTAATGAGTGTTGTACTGGAAAGGCAAAGGAAACGATTGGGAAGAAGAAAATTTGATGCTTTAACTACAATCAAATTGATCATTATAAGAATCAAGGCAAGGAGTTAAGTCTTTGCTTCGACCATCTAAGCTCCTCTTTGCTAGGGTCAGCTGTCTTTGTTGGGCCATCTGCCCTTAGGGTCCATTGTTCACTTACCCGCTATCCTGCGTGTCTACTATATGACACTGAAGCTTTTTGTTTCTGATCAGGTCCTTGATCGCATCCATTATGTGCGACCCTCATTCATATTATGCCCATGGGTTTTGTGAAAGCGACAATACTTCGCAGACGTCTCTCTTTCAATCGATTCCTTCCAAGCTAGTGTTTTATAGTTCTTTATCCCTTGCATGGCAAAGAAATGTTATCTCTAGTGTTTGAGAAGGGGGTGGTGTAATCTTTGTGTTTCTAGTACCTCAGATGCTTAAAGTCAGATTTCCTTCCTCCGGCACTATAATTTTCTCTTTTCTGATTGTTGTTTTTTAATTCCAACATTAGTAGCAACATTCCCAACGCTCTCACCAGACTGCTTCATAGATACATTATTCTGCACTACCTTAGTAGATGGCTTACCAATAGCCTTTCCAATGGCCATATCCGCCTTTTCCAAGCGCAGATATTGTGTCGCCTTCTGATACAACTCCTTCATGGTTAGTGGCACTCATCTTCGACCACTTAACAAAATTTGCATCCAAATGAATTCCTTTAATCCATATCATCAACAGAATGCACTCTTTGGCATTGCTTACTTCAGTCATAGCTATATTAATCTACTTAGAAATTTTTTCAGAGACTATTTAGGACTCCAAAAATTGTTGGATAAGGACATCACATCCTCAGGATGAAAAATATGCAAGCTGAACTGCTCAAATTTCTAGCCAGCTAGCCAAATGAAGTTATGGATATCTATGGGAGTCGAGTAAACTACATCTATCCACTTCTTTGAGAAATATCAAGAAACATCTTCATTTGATAGTATCTTTGCCCAGCACCATCCATACGCCACTCATGCTTCAAAAGATGTTGTTTCAGATCACATGTTCCATTATTGGATGGCACTGTAGGCATTACGAATCTCCTAGGATACTTCTCTTGTAAATTCTTATAACATCCCCTATCTTGAGGCCAAAAGCTAAGCGCTACAGATGTTGTAGTCATTTATAGTATTGACTTCTAGTGACAAAATAAGGTAATGCTATATACACTGATATAACATAAACACATGGTTATGAAAAAAAATTAAATTCATTAAACAAACTTTCATTCCATTCCAAAACATTCCAAACTCATTACATAATCCTACAATCGTTAACCATATTCTTAGAATATATAATTATTACAACATTCTCCAAGAGCGACATATGAAGATGCCCCATTAGATGATCAGAGTATATAATTAGGCAAGTGAACAACTTTGCCTTTATAACACAATCAACACAGTGGAATAAAAAAAAAGAACTCTAAATAGCTATCATGCCTCCTGCACGTCTCTGGAAGCTTATTCGTCTAAAGAGGTACTTGAAAACTTCAACTCTCAAACTACTCAAAATCAATTGAGTAATTGAGAGTTTAAAGGAAAAACACAAACTTCAAGTTAGACATAAAGCCTAGTATGAATAATTATCTACCATCTCAAACCATTTGGATATCTAGTGAGACCACACCGCTTAGCGGAATGGGTTTTCCCCTCACTAGTGTCCTAAAACTTTATAAAACCATATATTGTGCTCCTGCATCCACAATGGTTAAAACATAGCAATATAAAATAATATGATGATATGCAAACAAGTAATCAATTTATGGATTTCCCATCCCCATTCATTTTTGACTAGCTATCTCATTTTATAGTTTCTAGGGTCATTATTAACCTAATAGTTTTCATGGGCTGACTAATAACATGTTTAGAACTTATGGACTCCCTATCCAGTTTCATAGTTTTCATGGGATCACTAAGAACTTAATTTAATTTTATGGACTCCTGCCCAACATAATAGTTTTCATGGGATCACTAAGAACCTATTGGCTCCTACCAATAACTTTATTGTTATATGGGTTCTTCCTGAAACTATTGGTATCTCCAACAACTTCCCTCATATCACTACAAGAAAAGTTTATTTTCTTAGCATTATAGCGCATCGTTTTTGAGTGTCTTGCCGTAAGATACGATAATTTGTCAGTATATTACTTTAACACGGAGGTTGTGCATGCTATCAGAAATCAAAGGCACTAAAACTATTTCCTTTCCCTCCATTTCAATGAATTACCATTAAGCTAAAACTTTCCCTAAATTTCAATTCCCCAATCCAAATTTAATACCAAATATTCCTCCTCCAAGGGAAAATTTCATCAGTCAATTGGCGTTGTTGTAGTCGTCCTGTTGCAGGCTCTTTCCCGTTTACAATCGTCCCCATCTTCGATGTAGTCATCCTCATTGTAGGCTTATCTCCATTTGTCCTCGAATCTGTCCCTATTACGAGCTCGTCCGCAACCGTTAGCCCTAGTTCCGACTGCACAGCTCTAAGAGGTGATTTTTTTTCCTAATTACCTTTTGTAAATGATAATGGTCAAGGGAATTTCCAATTTATTTCCTATAACGCTGTTATAATAACCATTGGTGCTTCTATCCTCTTCAGGCTCATCTGCTATAATTAAACTAGGCAGTAAAACCCTAACTTCGATTTGTTTACCTTGGTAATTTCTTTTCAACGGTATTATGTTCTTGCCTACCTTGTCCCCTTGATTTCAAATGGAAATCCTTCGGGTATTTCCTCAACCTGCCCAGTTTAATTAACTAGGTCAGAACCCGTGCATGAGCACGGGCTAATAATGGGTTTATAGTTTTGATGGTTGTATGATACTGGTTCTGCATTTAGAATAGATTATTTTTGCATATATAGTTGTAAAATAGACGTCGGGCATGGTTTTCATAGATTTTTTATGAACACTTTCATACGCAAGCCAGAAGCAGTTACTCTGTTGTGGAGATAAATTGCTGAAAATAATAATAGAATGATGTATTTTCATACACATATTTAAGCAAAGCTTGGGTACGAACATAAAAAACACATACATGATTCAAGTTCAAACTACTGAAATATGATAGACTACAAAAATTATATAGTTTACTATAAAGTACAAAATCTAGAAAGTCCATAAAAGTGTATAATATAATCTGAGGCATGAAGCTGTGGTAGATTTTCAATTTTGAACTTTGAAAATTTCAAGTTGCTCCTTGTACCATTCCTCCTGATCAGGGCATTGGTATAGGTATGGTTGTTTTCAACTTCTCAAACATCATGTGAAGAAAAATATATTTCAGATGCTAGTCAGAGCTATGTATAGTTAAAAATTCATTACGTTCTCTTTTGAGTTAGTAATTTCATTACAACTAAATAATCAAATGTTATGTTTGGAGTGAAGATTAGCTACATCATAGACTATAGTTTGTATTGAAAAAGGGATAAAGGAAATAATATTCTTAAATTCAACAATCTTCAAAATATGAATTAGAACATAATAACCTTGCGCATATGTTAAAAAAGATCAAAATGTAGAATATGGATGCCTAAAATTGTATAACCATGCCATAAAACATGGAATAGACAATCGATTTCAACATTACACATGCTTACTATTCCAACATCGAGAGAATTGAATATTTGACCAGCTGGTTAGGAATTTAAAGTTATACTATTTACACAACATTGTAATAGTCAAAAACTATTCATGAATAAATATAATAATTTCACATGATATATACATGATAATTATTCGACTGCATATGTGATATTCTTTATAGATTTGACTTATTAGTTTTTGATAACACATATGCTTTTCTATGCGGAATCTACAGACTCATTTTATAACTCATGTATATAAATGTATCCATATCACATATGTTTTCCTACCTAGATGTAAAAAAAGCTCAAAGTTTTGCCAATGTTCACTAAGTTAAGCTAGCGGAAACGAGATGTTAGCGAATATAATGAAATTTTGTACATTGATATCCATTTACTAATTTACTATATTTTCAATGTGTCAAATGAGTGGGCAGAGCAAATAGGTTATTGATGATCTATAGGTTGACACAACATTCCAGCCCTTGTTTTTCTTTCAAATTTCGGTAAATTTTAGCTCCATCGTTTCTTTTTAGCTGTTGGTTGCTCTGTACTCAGTTTGTTTACATGCATGCCTTAATATGTGACTTATTTCAAATCAGTTCATGTTTTTTAATTATTATGCATGCTATTTATGCTTTTTGTTCACGTTCGTAATGTATGTGCACTTGTTACTTTACATATAATGTTGAGCAGTTGTGGAAAGGAGATGTAGAAAAATGGATGCTACCAATAAACACTAATCGAGTATTACCATTAATTTACCCTTCATAAAGAATATTGAAAGGGTAATATGAACATGAATAAGGCTAAAAGGGAACTTATTCATAACCATTTAATCACAACTATATTAATTAGTTGGTATTTCATCAAAATTATTGAAAAAATGGTTTTTAGATAGAAGTAAATAAAGTAGAATCCATACTTGCAAAGATTTCTTTTCTTGCCATAATTACATGCGTGGCTAAATTTACTTGTATATAACATCTCATCTTCATTAACAATCGGTGCCCTCCGAAACCTTAATTTAACTTTGAAAAATATTATTTACACTCATGACCATTATGTCATTTTGAAATATAGGTCAATACTTACTTTAGATTTTCCACTAGTGTTTTAGCTGTACTAATTTCAATACTCACCTTAGATTTGCCTATCAATATCTTACAATCTCGCTTAATCAATTATGATCTCATCTCATGCACTTGCTGTCAAAAGTACCGTTGTTTCTCTTATTCCACAGTTACCACTATAGCAGAGAGAGCTGTATCAATTGATTCTATATGAAATCAGCTTGCGTTTTGTCCACTTGAGATTAATTCAATTATTTCAATAATCTTGTTTGCTTGTTTGTCTCAACGGCCCATAGAATTAGATCTTTTTTGATCGAGCACTGTAGATTGTTTGAGTACATATGCACATTAAAAAAACTAGCCATCTCTGGATTCATCCATCAAATTACACAGTTTGCATCTGGTTGACTATAAATTATTCCACCCACTTATTTTGTCCAGTTTATTCCTTTTGTTTGTTGCAAAATAAATGTGTATGGATATTTTTGTATGCATTAACCCTATTCCATGTGAAACCAAAATAAAATGTGAAATTTAAATATGTTCATCTCAAAGTTTGTATACATCTATCAATAACCCCTTTGCTTTTTTCATCCTAATGCACGCATGCAAGCACCTTGGAGATGACGCTCGTGCGTTGTCTCCAAGGTGCTCGCATGCGTGCATTAGGTTGAAAAAAGCAGAGGGGATATTGAAACGTGGATTCCAATTGAGCAAATTTTGCTCACATATCTATGTTAATTCCTTTAACCTTCTATGTAATCAGTACATACATTTGGGTAATGCGATGAAACTTTTTTGTGTGGTTTTGTACCTGCTTTTAGTGCACTATGTGACCGCATTTTCATGGCTTCCTTGTATGTTTGTGCTCTCTGAGTGCGTTTGTTACTTCAGGGTGAAAGAAAATAGTGCATAGAAGTAGATATTAGTATGTGTATTGATATGTGTGGGTGTCTACATTTAGGTATATAAACATATATACATATAAGAGCTGTTATTTATTAATAGTGTGAGTGCATGTGTGTTCATGCATATATCTGGGTGTATGCATTCTTGAGTGTGTGACTGCATGAGAAAGAACAGGGTCTGTTAGTGTATCTTCTTACGTGAGTGTGCTAGGTGCGTGAGTATATATTATTTATAAGTGTGCACGTATATATGGGCATTATGTGTGGGCAGATTGCAGCGTGCGTGTGTTACATGGTTAGTACTGCATTTGTGAGTGTATTTTTGGTGTTAGTTCAGCTAGGTTATAAAAGTGTTATTTGAGTGTACTTTTGTTTCAAACTAGATATTGTTTTGAAACACGGATAAATAATCTCAAAACATTTAAAAAAAGAAGTCAAATGATTGATTTTTACAGTATTGAAATCTATTATTTAAGCCATTAAATTCACATCTTCCTGTTTTTTTATGTTATATTTGTTTTTGTGTATAATTGTTGACTCATTTACTGTTTTATTCAGAAGCTCTGTTACATCTTTAGTTTTAGTGCAATTACAAAAAAATTATACACTTAAAACCCCTCTTGTTTTCAAGTGTAAAGGAAATATGTTGGTAAGATTTATTAATTAAATTGACAAACCAATTTACGATGTTCCGCAACATCATTATACGACCTCTAGCATCCTTCTCATCTTTCTGTATTGCTCTCCAACTAGAACCAATTGACTTGTAGAAATTAGTAATATTGACTTCGTTTAATTTATGCTCCAAGATACCCGTGATATCAATATGGTGCATGTTAATATGTAGTTTCACATCTTATTTTCTTATGGGGGAGTTTAATCCCCCCACATTCTAGACAATAAGAGATATCTAATTACCTGATTTACTCCTGCCATTAGAGGTGCCTGGAGTGGTGGAGTTCATCTTCTTAAGCTTTTTTTCTTTTGCTTTTAAATGTGAAGTGTAATTCTTCCATGGAGGATTGTCAATAACCACCTTGCCAGCAGTTGTCGTCGAACCTGAGTTGAGTTCTTTAGTTTTCCTCTTCCTTGTTAGTCTTATTTTAATGCGATTAACCTATACTGAATTTCGAGCACTCTCAGTTTGACTACGTATTTCTGTCGTTTGGTGTGTGCTAACAAGTGGATTTGTTTCCGAAGGAGAGAGGTCTAGACTTGCCTTTGAGATGTCACAGTCATCATCAACTATCACCATATTGGATTCTTCAGTTGGTACAATCTTCTCATCTTGTATAGCTTTCCTTTTGAGTTAATCACAGTTTTTTTCTCTGGTTGCACAAAGTGTGGTCATGGGAATTCAGGGTTCAAGTAGTGTAAGGTGGCTTCTGGCTATGCTTTGGAACTATTTTGGTTGGTGTAATCTAAAGTAGGACATTTCTATGTCTGGTTGTTAGATGATTTTCTCATTTTATCATCCACGCCATTACATCATGTTTATGCATATGCTATGATAGGGTTTTATTTTGTAACAATAGAGTTATATTATGGTGGTAAATATTTTTGACAAAGCTATCTGGAATATCAAGTTCATACAGTAATGAATCCTTGCTAGTCTTAAATATATTTTTGCTCAATCTAAATATCGCAGGGAATTCTTCAACGTGACATATGGAATGTGACTCCAACCAATAGATGGGACTGGCCGAAACTTAGAAAAATGATATCTAAACATGGAGTTAGAAACTCTCTTCTTGTTGCACCAATGCCTACTGCCTTAACAAGTAAAATACTAGGAAACAATGAATGCTTTGAGCCCTGCACATCAAACATTTTCAGTCGTAGAGTTCTGATATTTTCTTTAATAACCTTCTACAGCATCATGCATCTTCATGCCCATTGAACCTACTTCTAATGTGTTGGTTTTGTATTTCTTTAAATGTATATTTTCAGCGGAGAGTTTGTTGTTGTGAACAAACATCTACTTTACGACTTGACTGAACTGGGAATGTGGTATCCATCCATTAAAAACAAGATAATGTATGAAAATGGTTCTATTCTCAGTGTTCCTGAGATTCAAGAGAATTTGAAGGCAATATACAAATACGTGCTATTGGACTAAATTTGTTTATTTTCATCAAATCTATGTCTATTAAGTATTAATATTTTGACAATTTTAGAACTGTATGGGAGATCAAGCAACGCATTGTGGTTGATATAGCCGTTGATCGTGGATGCTACATAGATCAGAGTCAAAGCTTAAATATTCACATGGACCATTTGAACTTTGTACAATTAACTTCACTCCATTTCTATGCTTATCACTTACCAGATACTAACCGAGACTAGTATACATATATTGATGTCTTAAAATAATTTAATTTTTTATAATATTTTAATTTAATGATAAGTTAGTTTAAACTTTTAAATTAAACTGTTTATCAAAATTCAATAGTAAACTAACATTTGGAATTTTATTAACCCAATATATTTCAATTCAAAAATGAGAATCATTATCAACTATGATCTATTTCTTATTTGAAATCAAGTGTATAAATTATTATCTCAAGGGGTTCCAAAGGTATTTATTCCAACTGTAAATTAGGTTAGTTTGACTATTATTTAAAACTAGTTAATTAAAATTTATTAAATGGTAAAAATAAATTATTGGATTATTTCAAATATTAATAAACCATATAATGTTTGTACAAGGTCAAAATTAATGGAGAAACCAGTCGGTTTGGATTGGATCGCAAATAAAATCAAAGGCGAGTTAATCTCACTCTTCTGGATTGCTATTTAAATCTAAGTGGTTAAATTTAAATAATTGGTTGAATGATTGAATTGATTTGATGTGCTATATTATATATAGTAGTATATATAGTATATATTGGAGTGATTGATTTCCCGCATTATATAGCGGATGAGACCCTATGCGAATAGCGGATGATATTATATTAATCCCATATACCGCGATATTCCACCTCGAAGTTGAATTGGTATTATGCTAACGGTTGTGGATGCATGGAAACAGGTTGGAGGGATCCGACTGGATTCCTTAAAATTATTGATCGTTCTAATAATTCTGTGTTATGATTATTTGATATTCTGTGATGGATTATATTGATAATTGGAATATTGGATGTTGTGTTTGATTGATTACATTTGGGTATACTGAGTTATCAAAAATATATAGATTGGATTTTTGATGAGAAAATAAAAGGAGAGAATTCTTAAGTAAAAATAATTTTTGTAAGTTGGATAAATTAAAAAAAGTGAATTAGAAAGGATGAAAGTTGAATTTTTATATTCTAATAATAAATTCCAAGTATGGGAAAGGAGATTTTGAATAAAAGGGAAAATAATGAATTTTACAACTTAAGTGATATTATTTAAAGGAATAAAGAATTTACTTTAAAATTCAAGGTTTAAATTTATTTGAAAGAATAAAGAGGAATTTGAGAAATATGAAATTGGTATTTTTAGTTAAAATATTTTAAATCATAAGTAAGAATTAAAAATCTAAAGTTAGTAGGTTTTGAAATAAATGAGTAAGTAAAGGAAATTATTTCAAAATGGGGTAACTTGGAAATCAATTTGAAAATTGATTTAAGTGTTTGAAATTAGAATTATAAAGGAGGATGAGACTAAGAAATTTATAAACTGGGTTTATAAAAGTGAAGTAATATATCAGTAGATATTTAGAAGAACAAATTCAGGTCCGTGAATTTATTAAAGGAATGGGTAAATTTGTTTAAAAATAAATAGTGATTTATTTTTAAAAGATGTGAAAGAGAAGCGTATTTCCCTGGATAATCAAGTACGTTTTCAAAGCAAAATTTTAAGCATAAGTTAAAAGTTTTAAAGTTGTTTTAAAAGCATGTTTTAGAAAATTTATTATTTTTAAATGTTTAAATTTTAAAGTAAGTATATTTCAAATTTATCTTAGTAGTAATTACTTAAAGGTGGCTTGGTACTATGTTTCTAAAAGAGAAAAATTTAGTTTATATTTTATAAAGTAGCTTTATTTCAAACATTCTTAAAGTATATATTTTTAAATAAAGTATTAAAATAGTTTTTAAATTTAAATGTTTTAAAGTATAATTTATAATAAAGTGTTTTAAATTATTTTTAAAATCTAATGTATTGCACTTGGTGTTTTCAGTGGAAATAAATATTTGGGAATTCATTCCATGAGAAGAGTGGGGTTTGAAAACTATTTTCAAAGTGCTGAAAAGTGGAAATATATCTTGTGAAGATATTTTAGGATTAATAAATAATTTGGTGAAATTATTTATGTTTGATTGTTGTTTGTGAAAGTTATTTGATAGTTAAATAACGGACTATCAATATTGGCCAATGCGCTAATCGTTTCGAAGAGACTGGGATCGGGATTTATTTCCTGAAAACCATTTCGATCCGGTTTGAACGTTTTCGTGTGGAAAACAAGAGTTTGGATTCGAAGGTGGAGTAGTGAAGTGCAAGGGCTAGTCGCTACTAATCCTGAGGTGATTCCAAAATGGATGTAGTAGGAGTAGCGCATTTGGTTCCGTTCGAACCCGAAACGGACTTGTATGGGTGAATGCTTTCAGAACATCGTCAGGTGGGCGATAAGCATTCTAAGTGATTTGTTCTAAAAAGGTAACGCTTAGCCTCGAGCCTCATCAACCGGGAATGACTGAAAATCAGGGGTTATGCAGCAAGGCTAAGTGGGTTGCGCCCATTAGGGTGAGGTCATCCCTGTCTAGATTTACCTTTTTATTTCGGCTGTGTGGGCGGTTGCTGATCCCAACCGTGGGGTGATTTTACTCGGGATTATCCAGTAAGGGGTAGCCCCGGTCTTGTGTTGCAGGGGATTTAGGGTGGATCCTCGGTACGCTGATCTAGACCAGGTATTGTGGCAGGTGGTACCCCAGTGCCTAGTCATCAGTTGGAAATCCATTCTCCCTACATGCCTTTACGATTTTTGTTTGTAGAACCCACTTTGTGGCTAGTACGCTGGAATTTACAATTTCAGCTATTTTAATAAGTATTTGTAGATAGACATTATCATAATATCAGAGGATTTTGATAAAAGGTGTTTTAGCTATCGTAAGATAAAAACCCGACATGTTTATTTGTGGCGTGGTCTTACGAGATGCTTTTGTTTTCAAAAGAATTTTGAAACTTTAATAATCAATTTGAGCGTGGTTTTCTCACGCTGGTATTCGACTGACCCGGGTGTTATTCCACAATAATGCTCGGGTCAGACCGAGTATTACAGATACAAGATAGGATGTTGTGGAGCTCAGGAGACGAGCTGGATGGCGAGATGTATCACACGTACTTGATGTATATTCCACTGTGAAGTGTAAGAGTATAGTCAGCTTTTGTGAGGATAAGTATTATAATTGTCCAGTTGTGCGCTATGGATTGTATTGCACTCTTATGATTGCAAGTGTTATATAGTTACAGATTCTTTTGTATTAAAATATGTTGTTATATATTATATGTTGTTCCACTGCAACTGTGAGATTCTGATGTTGTTTCTATTTACTTCTTCTACCTCTTTCTTCTTTAACCCTAATGGTTTGTATTTCTGACCACTTTGAGTTGAACTGATGGAGAATATCGTCGGCTCAAAGGGGTACGGATTTGCGGGTCATTATAGTTTTGGACATTAATATTGTCAGAAATTAAAATTTATGATTCATCAAATTGAGTCTTATTAGATTAGAAATTTTGACCTTTAGATAAATCTTAAAACAACTAATTTTAATGGGACAAAATATGGTAACACGTATTAACATATAGTTTGCTAATATTGATTGAATGTAATTGACTACTATACTATGTTAATGTAATTTCAATCAATTTAAATTAATAAAGATTAATAAGAAATAGGATAAATGATGTATAAATTGATGAAATCATATGCTATTAATTGCAATTAGTTTTAATATGGAATATGAAATCAATTATTTCGTACTTAAATTTATTAACCATTGTTTGTAAATAATAAACTACTAGATATGGGTTATTAATATATAACCATTGTTTTATTTATTATCTTATTATTAAATCTGTTAGAAACTTATTTGGTAATTAATGGAGAATCAATGTAATTGAAATATTACAATTGATATAAGAAGAAACGTTAACTGTTGAGTGATGAGTGTAATAAAAAGAAAACTTATGTTAATCAATTTCATAAGAGAATAGTTGATTTGATAATAAGGATGCAAATCAAAATAAAAGGATTTGTTTGGAATTTAAATATATAATGAACGTGTTTTATTACAGTTGTAATTAAAAGTTGGAATTAATTTAGTATATAGATATTGGGTTTACCATGGAAAATTGGATTTCAAAGGAAACAACTAGATTAAATATCTTCCCTGAATTAGGATATGTTTTGAGATATAATTATTGTAATTAATAGTAATCATATCTAGCCATTAATAAAAAATAGAAGTAAATTGTAATTAATTAATGATATGTGCAACTAACGTTTTGTGTTAAAAATATAATGAGAATTTCAATGAGAAATATTATGTTTAAATTGTGAGTACTTAAATTTGTTACAAATATAACGATAATAGGAAATAAATTGATAAAGAAATGACATGGTTGTATGAAGTATTATTTCTATGACTCTTTAATGGGATAATCATTAAATATAAGTTGGTCTTAAAGGGAGATGTGTTAAATGTAAATTAATGTGTAATAAAAAGAAATATGTTTCAATAAAAAAATAAAAGAAAAGGATTGGTTTCTTGAAAAGAATATTTTTATCAAATAAAGTGAATATTTCATTTGTGAATGTAAATTTTATTTCAAAAAAAAAGAATTGAATTTTGTTGTATGTTTCTAGTTGGAATATTTGATTATTCAACCTTGATTTGAATTTAATTTATAAAAAAATAACAATAATAAAATGGTAAGAAAACAACTTTAAGGTTTGGTTAAATTTTTTATTTGTAATAGTTAGCATATTTACATAGGAAATTTGTTACGTTTCAAATTTGACTTTGGAGTCTCAATTCATCTTTTAATATGTATGGCGGCGGTCCTCATTATGTTCATTGTAGTGTTTAATTTTATTTACTGCGTACTAAATAAAAATACATATATGTGTGTAAATTTGAGCGTATTAGGGTTAATAAAATATGTTAAAATGAACTGTTTTTTTAGTATATTAGATTTGTGATTTCTATGTACGGTCTACTTTCTCAAATTTAAATCGTCGCTTTCATTTATTTTATTTTATCATTACTTTCTTTTATTAAATACATGCCTCTTTTGGTTTTCCAGTAAGTTTATTTATTTATACCCGAGCCTTGCCTTGAAATGTTTCACGTGTGTTGATGAAATTAATTGAGGTAGCACATGTTTTGAAATTTTATACCAAAAGATTTGCTTGCCATGTAAACATGTCTTATCAAATTCCAACGTGTGTCTTTCATCTTTTGTTAATTACCTGCATGTTTGGCTCCTTTTATTTTGCAAATTTACATCTTCTTGTATCATTCTCTTTCATATTCCAATTTCCAAACGTGCTTTACCCTTAATCATTTCCTATTTCATAATCTCTTCCTCTAACTTTCCATTTCCAAAACGTGCTTCCATTATTTCTTTTTCCTAAAGTTTTCTTTCTCTTCTAAAAAAAGAAAAAAAACAAACAAATGCGAGCGACGTATTTTTATGAAGCCAATCTATTCCATTTGTTTACAAATTCATTTCCTAAAGCCTTCTTCCTCCATGTGTGAGCCATCATGTCATTTTTTTCGTTGATTCTCCAGAATTTAGAAACATGAGTAGGCTTTAAAATTCTTAATGTGAGTAACTAACTTGTTTTATTTTATAATCAAAATGTGTGTACATGGTTTTCTATTTAATTTCCATAATATTCTTATAACTTGAATATCTTCCGCATGTGAACTTCGATTAATGCGCGGTTTCTTCCTTTGGGTTCTTATCGAAATTCTAGACAACATGAAACTAGTTTGATTGAATTTAGAGACCATTGAAATTTTAGGCTTTTATTGGATTTTCAATTGGCTATAAATCAAAGGTGAGTGATTAAACCCACTTACGCAATACTAAAATTCCATTATAAGTTAAATAAAATATATGATGTGATATATAAAAATTAATATTATTTTTTGCCGATTTAAGTTGACATTTGAATTGATATTGAATCTGAATTGAAATTTAATCTTACATTGGAATTTAATTGATAGTTTATACCTCGATATTGTTAACTATTATATGTTGAAATATATTGGTTGATTTAGATGTTGTTTGAAATGGATGTTTATTGATTGATATGTTGGATGTATGGTTGTTTATTTACTTTAATATGTCCCTGTTATCACCTTATATATTATTAACATCTTTTAAATTGTCCTCTGAATCATTTTAGAATTGGAAAACTAAGACATTTAAATTATGGGTTGAAATGATATATACCCATACAATTTCATGAATTTTGATTATTTATTGAAACTGAATTATTTAAAAAGTTTAAGCTTTTAATTTAAACTTCGGATTTATTTTAAATATAGTGTTAAAATTGGTATTTTGAATTATTTGAAAATTTGTAAGTTATTGCACTCATGTTGTACACTCGATAGGAGATGAAAAATCCCGTAACATCTCTGAAGCCATTGCACTCATATTTTTATTTGAGATTGATTTAACTTACATAAGAATTTTTTAGTTCTAACTCGAGTGTACTGTTTTTCATTATGCTTGGGTCAGCCTGAGTTTTTCAACATTGAATATTATTTTTTGGTGGATGAAGATGAAGATTCAGTATATTATTGCTATATATATTCCACTACATTCTATGTTCCGCTGCATTATTTGTTTATTTATGATGTATGTATAACTCTGATTTGAACTTGTAAAAGTGTAATCATATGTTATTTGTAAAACAATTTCATAAACCGTTTATTTGATTATTATTTTGTCGTTCCGCTGTGAAATTCGGTGTTTTGTTTTTTTATTTCCTTTTTTTTCTTTTTTTCCCCATTTACAATCCTCCCTTTTGAATGGTTTGAGTCTGACATGTGTAGTTTTTTTTCGATTTGAACCGTCCAAAAAGGTGTGTCGTTGCAGTTGGTATCAGAGCTTTGGTTTAGACAAACCTTAGCCTGTTGCGGTTAACTCATTTGAGATAGGGTAGTAATATCCTTGAATGAGTTTTTCTTAGTGTATATACACACGAGAGCGCATACTTGTTAGTGTTATTAAAATGTTTTATATAAGTTTTGAAATGAAATAATTTTCCTAATATTATATGTTATATATAAAATAATTTTTTTATAACCAATATAGTCATTTGTAATGTATTTGTTTTATGAAATGGTAATATCTAACTATTATCATTTATTGTTGACTTTGTACTTAGTCAAATTACAAACATTGGCTATTATTGTTGATTGAATGTATAGAATAAACACTAGTTTAATAATGGTGAATTAAAGAGAATGAAGTGGATAATTAGAATATTCAATATGAAATTGAAAAGTTATTGTGGATTTTTTTGTTTGTTGACCGGTAGTTTCAACTATTGAAAAAAAATGAAATATCTAGATATTTTTGGATAATGGAAACCTCCTAAATTAATATATGAGTTGAAACTTAGAAATTGTGTTGAATTATGCAGTTAAATTTGATAACCTTAATTTGAAAGCAAGTGAAACAAGGTTTAATTTGTTATATCTATGTCTAGTAAATGAATATAATTTTCTTATACATTCTTGGCATGTAACATAATAATATACAAGTGTGAACTTTAAGCTTTGGGATGTTTAAATTGAAACTTTGATTAAGGAAATATTGTAAATGAGATTAAATTGGAAAAAATATGTATATAAACTTAATTAACATTTATGAAATGTGTCATAAATAAATTAAAAGGTAAAGGTGAATCTAAATGGGACAAGCAAATATAAATTAAAAGTGAAATGATTATAAATAAAGCCATGACTTGTAAATTGTTATGAAATAAATAGATGTTGCGATAAATGGTTGTAAATAAAGTTGTAATAACTTTAAACTCGAATAATGTCATAAAGGAATAAAGCCTTTATAAATTGGTTATAAACCGAAGGAAATTCCACATGAAATGATTCACAAATAAATGTGGTATTTAACGAGAAATATAACACATGAAAATGAATGTAATTTAAAATGAAGAGAAATATAAGCAATGTTGTGAGAATGAATAGGTTAATGTTTTGTATTGAATAACAAATATTAAAATATGAAGTGATACTTGTATTAATCAATGAGATTAATAATGAATTTGATTAAAATATAATTGTAATGAAACAAATTGGAATAATTATGTAAGTATTATGTATATTGTTTTATTTGCAAAACTAATTTGATCCGAATTTGAGTACACAAGTGTTCTATGTGAATTACACCACTTCATCTAAGGATTTTTCATTTGATACTTGATGGCGAATATTTGATATGGATTTTCGGTTTGATTCTAGAATTCTCTATTATAGTATAAGACTATGTAAGGAGAATGATGGTTTCTAGTCAAGAAACCTTATCGAAGTCCGCATTAGGGAAGTCGAATGAAAAATACTAGTTTGAAACAAACTTCTGTAACCGAGCGAGCGATCAAATGTGATTTCGTGAAATGATGACATATGTACATCTGTTGTTCTTACATTATTGATATGCTTTGATGTTGAAATTAAAGTTGTTGGGTTGGATATCTTTGTAATTTAAATTGGAATTTTTTTTGTATGCAAAACTACTATTAATTTCAAAACCATTGTACAAAACAATTTTCTTTTATTTTTCTTACACACACTATCTTATTATATTTATTTACAAATCTATTTTAAAAACTATTTTATTTACAAACTATTTTATTTACAAAACTATATTATACACAAAAATATTTCACAAAACGATTTTATATACGAAACTATTCAAAATTCAAAACCTTTTATAAAGCAAAGATGTAACGACCCACCTTTTTTGAACAATTTAAATCGACAATAAACCACACATGTCAACTCAAATCATTCAAAAGGGAGGACTGTTAATGGGGTAAATAAGAAAATAAGAGAAAAGAAGAAGAAAAACAACACAGAATCTCATAGCAGAACGATAAAATACAATAATCAAATAAACAGTTCATGAAGTTGTTTACTATACATTTGATTATAGTTTATACAACATTTATCAGAGTTATACATATACATTAGAATAAAATATAATGCAGCAGACAGCATGATGCATGGATAATAATAGTAATAACATACCAAATCTTCGTCTTCGTCCTTCGGAATAGATCTTCAATAAGCTGAAAAACTCAGGACCGACCCGAGGGTAATGGAAAGACAAAACACTCGAGTCAAGACTAAAATATCCTTATGTAAGTCAAATCAATCGTAAATAAATATGAGTTTAAAGGCGTCAGAGATGTTTAAGAGATTTCACATCTCCTATCCTGTGTATAAAGTGTGTGCAATAACTCAAGAGATATTATGGGATTTTCCATCTCTTAAGGATCCGTCAAAATATTTATATGTAGTAGAATAAGCAACATAAGTAATGTCTAATCAGTAAAATAAATATTAAAATAATGTTAAGGCTTTACATTAATCTCCCTTAACGTGTTTTTAAGCATTGTCGTACAGTTTGCATATAAAACACCAGTTAACCGGTCGGTGGGTAGGGATGCGCCGTGATACGACAACACTAAACAAAAATCGTATGGGTCTCATTTAAGGGTAAAATAATGACAAGGTACGTGAGACAATGCCCAAGGTAGGATACTGCCAGTTCGGGTCGTAGGGCTAGTGGTAACGCATCATAGCCATGACCGCCCACCGCGTCCATCCATCCCATATTGAGTAGAAGGGAGGCTATCCTAAATCAAGATGCACCAATCAAAACCAGCATCAAAAGTAATAATATGGACTGAGTCCAATAAAATCAAAGAACGGATATCCACTCAGGGTAATTAGCCCACTTGGCCTTGTCAAGCCATTTGATTCTAGTCATTTCAAATAGGCACAAGTACCGAGGTCTATCCATAATCGTTCCCTTTCTTCAAATCCAACAAACGATGCCAAATCCAACCACTTTGTTCTAGATCATCCCTCCACATACATAGTTGTCAAAGTGGTTCTGGTATCGACACAGAGTATGCCCATATCCGGCTCCGGTCTCTTTAACAACCAAACGTCGTTTTACACACCGGTCGGTTCTTTTACATTTCAAAAACAGTCCATAATTGATATCAAAATCATAATCGCTTCAAAATCAAATCCATTCCAAAATCATCATATTTACTCAAAATATATCATTTCAATTCAAAATCGTGTTCACCTCAATATCTCGACTTTGATTCCAAAATTGTTTCAAGTTTCTAATTGAAGTTTATAACTTCAATTAAATCCGATTCGTATTTAAATTCAAGATTTAAATATAAACATTTCGCTCTTGCTAGTTTGAATTTTTGAAAAATAGTTTGAATACTTTTAAAATAATTTAGGTAATTAAAATAGTTAAAACAGTTTAATGTAAAATAGTTAAAATAGTTTTAGTAGTTAAAAATATAAAATAGTTTAGTATAAAATGGTTTATATAGTAAAATACTTGGAAAACCAAAATAATTTGAAGATTTAAATAATATATATTTTTAACATATTATACTAAAATAATTTATTTAAAAATGGTTTCAAAGTCAACCGGTCCAATTTTAACTTTCCAATTCAAATCAACTTCGATTTTCATTCAGTCGATTCAATTTCGATGCCAATTCAAATCGATTTCAACTTCGATTTCAAATTAATTCAATTCCATTGCCAAATCAACCAATTCATATTCAAATTCAATTTATATCGATTTCGAGAATGATTTTCAAATATCGATTCAAAACATTAATCGACTTTACCTTTAATATTTAATGCAAAAATCCAATTTTCAAATATAATTCAATTCCGAGCTCGAGTTTGAAAATAATTTGATTTCCATAA
This sequence comes from Allium cepa, assembly GCA_030765085.1. Taxonomy (NCBI): domain Eukaryota; kingdom Viridiplantae; phylum Streptophyta; class Magnoliopsida; order Asparagales; family Amaryllidaceae; genus Allium; species Allium cepa. Next base: position 410,472 of record JASFAV010000025.1, on the reverse strand, counting down.
ATTTGGCATTTATTTCTTTTAAATCAAACCATTTAAATAATTTCAAATCAGAAATTTTAAAATCATTTAATTTAACCAATCCGGTGTCCATATATAATTTTCCATTCTATGGCCAAGTGATCAGTTATTTCCATTTAATTTCAAAGATGGATATATATCATTTCAATCCAAATCATAATGTCATAGGTATGTATCATCTCAACCTATTTCTTAATTCATTTGAAATAATTCAATTTACAGTTCTATATACTGTACATAAATTACAGGGTGATAACCAGCTGTATATATAAAACAAATAACATCCAACCATCCAAATATCAACCAATTTGCATCCATCATAATCAATCATACAAACATAAAATATAATTCACGGCAATTTATTAGTTATAAATAATAGGTAATTTAATTCCAATTTCAATTTGTCGGTCGATTTCAACTTTTAACAGTAAATTCAATGACAATCCAGATGACAATTAAATTTACCAAACAACGGCCAATAAAATCATATCACTTCATAATGTCAAATTTAAATAGCATAAAGAATATTCTAGTACATATGAGCGTTATAAAACACTCACCTTGAGTTTACGTTGCTAATTGTTCAAATTTTAAATTAAATCGAGCGCGTTCGATTTAACCTAAAATTTTAATTAGCTCCAAACATCTCCGGATCTGCACTGCAGCATAGCTCTTATCTCTGCAATTCCAGCGTTGCTAGTTTCGTCTGATTCCAACCTCGTATGGATGAGATATGTGATTTCAAAGTTTGTATATGTATTTTAAAACAATTTTTTTTATTATTATACCTGAACAAATCATAGCCATAGATCATAGCTCTAGAAAATCAAAGCCACTTGCATCCTTTCTTCCCCACGTATGAATGCACGCAAATGAACCCACTAATCGTTTAAAGCTTCGATAGCCGCGCCCATTTTTATCATCTAGGTGATGATTAGCAACTGCCAAACGAACCTCCTTCGTGAGCTACACCTCCATGTCGAATCCAGTCAAACTCGGCTACACCATTCCTTAAAAAAACGCGTGCAAAAAATAGGTGAACACGGCCACCTTGCTACCTCCCTGGTCGACGTCAGCCAAAACCAACCGTTGGATTTGACAAGCTCGCCATGCTCGACAACTTTCCAGTTGTGAGTTTTTGAAATTAAGGCATGGATCATGAGATCCAAGAGGAAAGAGATTGGAGCATTTCGGCCATTGAAAGAGGGAAAGGCAGCTCCTATAAAACTAGGGTTTACTGTGGTTGAATAGTATATATTGGTTTATTTATAAATTTAATATTATTTTCACCAATTGCTTGATTTTTTGAACGAACACCAATCGAGACGTGCCGCCTAGCATTTATAATGTTTACCCATATTACGAACACAATAAAACATGTTTCGAGTCGTAATTCGATTCTATATGGAAAATAGCTTTTTGAATCGAATTAAAATACTAAATTTTCGATATTAATTCAACGCATTTCGAACCCGTACAACCAAACGGTAAATCTGAACGCTACGAAATTTGAAATTCGATAATAACACACTATTACGGATTCAATGGAACTGGTTTCGTCGAATTCCAAGACTATGCCCGGAAGGCTATTTTAACGTCTCGATTATAATATAAAATTTTCAATTTCTAGTTGTTCACCTTTAAATCCAATTTTAAATGTCGACAATCTCCATTGTTGTTTAAATAAACTTTACATCAATTTCCAATATCATTTTCAGTCATATTATATTCAAAATTCAATTATTCAAATATTTGCAATATTAAAGTTAAACAATTTTGGTTATTCAATAATTCACTGTCCTTCGAAATATTTGAAAGTGAACTTATAAGACTTAACGTTTAAAACAAATTCAAATTATAGAACAACTATTTTCATTATACAGTTATTCAAATCCCGTTATTCAATTAATTTCAAATATTAAACTTTGAATAGTTTAATTGTTCAATATTCGACAAATTCCAATATTTGATTTTAAATAGATTTTACTTTTCAATCAATTACTTTATTTACATCTAATGAATTCAACATTTATTATTTATTCCAACTATTAACCGTAAAGACAGTCAACACATATCGTTTCCTTTCAATACTCATTATTACTTAAATTTTCGAAATTAATTTATTTCAAAATTTTATTTCAGTTCATATCCAATAATTTACATTCAAAATCATTAAATCTTTATTTTAAACCATTTCTATTTAATAATTATATTAAGTATAATAATTTAAAATAGCTGAAAATACGGGTCGTTACATTCTCCCTCACTCAAAACTTTTCATCCTCGAAAAGGAACTAAGTAAAGAATTCAACATTTGATATATTTTATTCAAAATTATCAACTTATAAAACAATGAAATTTCATTTATAAATCCATTACTACGCTTCCACTACACTCCGATTGGCCTGCGAAATTTACAAGCTAGTTATCAAAACAAGTTATTAAATTTTAAAATTTCAAAATTTTCGAACACCCGGATTTACAATTTTTTTTCCGATAGAATCCTCTTTGCGCGACTCGATCGGTACTGCTACAAAACACCTTTACGAACCCCAAACCAACAAAAGAAAATAAAAGCCAAATGGCTCCATCATAAAACCATCAAATCAAATGACAAAATAAACTCGTACCTTTTTGTCGGACGATCCACATTTTCTTGATTTAAATACCTGCATCTTATTTATTAGTGATATCCAATAATATAGTTTAAAATCAATTTATATTTTGCATTTTCTATTTCCAATATTAGCTTTACTTAAGCTGGTACAATGTACATATGTTATCCGTACGTAGTATCAAATCTGATCACTCACTCGACCACACAATTTCACTTCCAAACTAGTATCGTTCACATGACTCTCTAGCGCGGACTCAGTTTGGTTCCTTGATCGGAAATTGTCATTCTCCTTGCATAGCCATATACTATGATACAGAATTCCAGAATCAAATCAAAAATCCATATCCAGGGTTCGCCGTCGAGAATCGAGTGAAAAATCCTAACTCGAATCGATATAAATTATCTCGAAATTATGTGCTCGAATCTGGATCAAATTGTTGTGCGAATAAAATAATATACGTACAACTTACATATTACCTTTCAATAGATTTCTATCCAATTCATCTATAGTAATTTCTTTTACTTACCTTCATTTTATTTTCAATTTATTATTCACAGTGCATTATTCATATCCCTTGTTTACTTAGTATATCCATTTCTTTACATAGCATATTCTTTTGCACTATCATTTCTTAAACATCATCCTATAGAATTTGCTTACTTAAATTAATTTTAAACTTCCATATAATTTTATTAAATTCAATTTCCTTTTCCAATTGATTCTTAGCTATACCAAATCTTTTGTTTATATTTACTTCATTTTCATAATTTCAGTTAATAACAAATTTATTTTTGGAACATTTTATAAATCATCACTTTAGTTTATAATCATCCTATAGAAGTCGTATATAAGAAGTTGGATTTTATCTAAGTTTATAATTATCTCAACAGTCATAATTTCAGTTTCACAATTTCTATGTAATTTATATTCAATTCTATAACAAATTCACAAAGATATTTTTTGATTCATTTATTTGCATTCTTAAGTTTCACTAACTTATTCCATTTAGCCATTCTCATTTCATAATACACTTAAGTTTATAACACTTACTATTACCACTAAATTTTCATTTATGTATATTTAATTTTCTTTAGGTTTTATTTATTTATATATTATCTCATTACATGTCTAAATCATCTTTTAACTTTTTACATTTGGTAAATTTTATTATATGTTATCAGAATGCACTTTGATATCATACAAATTTATAGGATTCATTTTACTCAATTAGAATGTTCACAATTTTACTTGTTTAAATTTTCTTTACATTTCAATTTTAAGAGTTACACTTCAACTCTAAAGTATTCTCAAAAACATTAAGCTTAGAATTCTTAATCCTCTTATTTTATAAGTTCAGGTTATACACATTTCATTCAAATAGTTTGAAAATTATTAATTGACCGAACTTAGAAATTTAAATGCCCGGTTCAATTCAAATCATTTGAAATAAATATATATCTTTTGTATATCAAATCATACCTTTGGAGAACCAAAATCCATTTATCAAAACAATTTCGAAGCAAAGCTTCTTAGAAGTCTCTCCCACTTTGAGACTCAAAAATGAACGTCGATGACGCTGCGCAGTCATCACCGAAATTATTTTTCAACGACATGAGAGGGGATTAATGAATTCATTACTTTTAAAAATCCTTTCAAAAATATTCTCCATAAATATTTTCCAATTAATATCACTACATATTTTCTTCAAAGTTTTGAAAACCAATTCTAAAATCCTCGGGACTTAAATTCAATGCTTCTCAATTTAAATCTATTTTAATTTATAAGTCACCTTTATAAACTTTTCTTACAAAATTTAACTTCCTTAAACATTCCACAAGTTGTTTTATCATTGTTTATTTTATAATAAACTATATTTATTAAAACACAATATCCAATTAATGATAACAATCAATATTATCATTCCTAACAACCAACAAGCTAGATAAATCATAATAATTTATGAAAATTATTTCTTTATATACAAAATAAAATTAGGGCAAATATATTTCATTTACCCAATTTCAAAAAGATACCATGTCAAATTGTTCTGTTCAAGTGTTTAGAGATCCCTATCAATGATGTTAATTGCTCGTATTGACCAGAATCCATAAGCCACTCAACAAATCAGCCAACACCATAAAAAACAATTTTAGATCACTAACAAATACGTGCTCATGTCTATTAATACACTCAAACTCATTCTATGCTACTACTGACCCTATCTCTAATGAGTCAAACCCCACAAAGCTATGGTTATCGCTAAACCAAAGCTCCGATACCAACTGTAATGACCCACCTTTTGTGCAAAATTTAAATTAACAATAAACCACACATGTCAACTCAAATCATTCAAAAGGGAGGACTGTTAATGGGGTAAATAAGAAAATAAGAGAAAAGAAGAAGAAAAACAAAACAGAATTTAGCATCGGAATGATAAAATACAATAATCAAATAAACAGTTCATGAAGCTATTTACTATACATTTGATTATAGTTTATACAACATTTATCAAAGTTATACATATACATCATAATAAAATATAATGCAGCAGACAGCATGATGCATGGATAATAATAGTAATAATATACCAAATCTTCGTTTTCGTCCTCCAAAATAGATCTTCAGTAAGCTTAAAAACTCAGGACTGACCCGAGCATAATGAAAAGACAAAACACTCGAGTCATGAATAAAATATCCTTATGTAAGTCAAATCGATTGTAAATAAATATGAGTGTAACGGCGTCTGAGATGTTTACAGGATTTCACATCTCCATCCTGTGTATAACATGTGTGCAATAACTCAAGAGATGTTACGGGATTTTCCATCTCTTAAGGATCCGTCAAAATATTTATAAGTAGTAGAATACACTACATAAATAATGTCTAATCAGTAAAATAAATATTAAAATAGCGTTAAGGCTTTACATTAATCCCCTTAACACATTTTAAACTATTGTCGTACAATTTGCATATAAAACACTAATTAACCGATCGGTGGATAGGGATGCGCCGCGATACGACAACACTAAACCAAAATCCTATGGGTCTCGTTTAGGGATAAAAGTATGACAAGGCATGTGAGGCAATGCCCAAGGTAGGACACTACCAGTTCGGATCGTAGGGCTGGTGGTAACGCATCATAGCCATGATCGCCCACCGCGTCCATCAATCTTATATCGAGTCAAAGGGAGGCTATCCTAAATCAAGGTGCACCAATCGAACCAACATCAAGAGTAATAATATGGACCGAGTCCAAGAAAATCGAAGAACGGATATTCGCTTGGGGTAATTAGCCCACTTGGCCTTGTCAAGCCATCTTGTTTTAGTCATTTCAAATTGGCACAAGTACCGTGGTCTATCCATCATCGTTCTCTTTCTTTAAATCAAGCAAACGCCGCCAAATCCAACCGCTTCATTCTGGATCATCCCTCCATGTACACAGTTGTCAAAGTGGTTCGGTTATCGACGGAGAGTATGCCCATATCCGGCTCCGGTCTCTTTAACAACCAAACGTCGTTTTACACACCGGTCGATTCTTTTACATTCTGAAAACAGTCCATAATTGATATCAAAATATCATATTCGCTTCAAAATCAAATCCATTTCGAAATCATCATATTTACCCAAAATATATCATTTCAATTCATAATCGTGTTCACCTCAATATCTCAACTTCGATTTCAAAATTGTTTCAAGTTCTGATTTGATTTATAACTTAAATTAAATCTGATTCGTATTTAAATCCAAGTTTAAATATAAACATTTCATTTTGACCAGTTTGAATTTTTGAAAAATAGTTTGATACTTTTAAAATAGTTTAAGTGATTAAAATAGTTAAAATAGTTTAATATAAAATAGTTAAAATAGTTTTAATAGATAAAATAGTTTTAATAGTTAAAATAGTTTTAACAGTTAAAATAGTTTAATATAAAATAGTTTAGTATAAAATGGTTTATATAGTAAAATACTTGGAAAACCAAAATAATTTAAAGATTTAAAGAATATAGATTTTCAACAAATTATACTAAATAATTTATTTAAAATTGGTTTCAAAGTCAAACCGGTCCAATTTCAACTTTCCAATTCAAATCAACTTCGATTTTCATTCATTCGATTCAATTCGATGCCAATTCAAATCAATTTCGATTTCGATTTCAGATTAATGCAATTCCATTATCAAATCAATCAATTCAATTCCAAATTCAATTTATATCGATTTCGAGCTTGATTTTCAAATATCGATTCAAAACACTTAATCGACTTTACTTTCAATATTCAATGCAATCCAATTTTCAAATATAATTCAATTCCAAGCTCGAGTTCGAAAATAGTTTGATTTCCATAAATTTGACATTTATTTCTTCTAAGTCAAACCATTTAAATAGTTTTAAATCGGTAATTTTAAAATTATTTAATTTAACCAATCCGGTATCCGTATATAATTTTCTATCCTATGGTCAAGTGATGTGTTATTTCCATTTAGTTTCAAGATGGATATATATCATTTCAATCCAAATCACAATGTCATAGGTATGTATCATCTCAACCTATTTCTTAATTTATTTGAAATAGTTCAATTTATAGTTCTATATACTGTACATAAATTACAGGGTGATAACAAGCTGTATATATAAAACAATTAACATCCACCCATCCAAATATCAACCAATTTGCATCCATCACAATCAATCATACAAACAGAAAATATATTTCACGGCAATTTCTTAGTTATCAATAACAGGCAATTTAATTCCAATTTCAATTTGTCGGTCGATTTCAACTTTTAACAGTAAATTCAGTGACAATCTAGATGACAATTAAATTTATCAAAAAAATGGCTAATAAAATCATATCACTTCATAATGTCAAATTTAACTATATTCTAATACGTGTGAGCGTTTTAAAACACTCATCTTGAGTTTACGTTGCCAATCATTCAAATTTTAAATTAAATCGTGTGTGTTCGACTTAACCTAAAATTTAGTTACCTCCATACATCTCCGAATCTACACTGCAGCGTAGCATTCGTCTCTACGATTCCGACGTCGCTAGTTTCATCCGATTCCAACCTCATATGGATGAGATATGTGATTTCAAAGTTTGTATATATATTTTAAAACAATTTTTTTTATTACTACACCTAAGCAAATTGTGACCATAAATCATAGCTCCAGAAAATCAAGGCCGCTTGCATCCATTCCCCCCCACGTACGAATGCACGCAAACGAACCCACTCATCGTTCAAAGCTTCGATCGTCGCCCCCCTTTTGATCATCTAGGTGATGATCAACGACAGCCAAACGAACCTCCTTCGCGAGCTACACCTCCATGCTGAATCCAGTCAAACTCGGCTGCACCATCCCCTTGAAAAATGCATGAAAAAACAGGTGAACGCGACCACTTTGCTACCTCCATGGACGACGCCAGCCAAAATCAACCATTGGATTTAACGAGCTTGCCATGCTCGACAACTCTCTAGTTGAGAGTTTTTGAAATTAAGGCATGGATCACGAGATCAAAGAAGAAAGAGATTGGAGCATTTTGGCCATCGAAATAGGGAATGGAGGCTTCTATAAAACTAGGGTCTACTGTGCTTGAACGGTATATATAGGTTTATTTATAAATTTAATATTATTTTCACCGATTACTTGATTTTTTGGACGAACCCTAATCGAGACGTGCCGCTGAGCATTTATAATGTTTTACCCATATTTTGAACACAATGGAACATGTTCTGGGGCCTAAGTCGATCGTATGTGGAAAATAGCTTTTTGAATCGAATTAAAATATTAAATTTTTGATATTAAATTCAACGCGTATCTAGCCCGTACGACCAAACGATAAACCCAAACGCTATGAAATTTGAAATCCAATACTAACACACTACTACCGATCCAATGGAACCGGTTTCGTCGAATTCTGATTTTGTGCCCCAGAAGGCTATTTTAATGTCTCGATTATAATACAAAATTTTCAATTTCTAGTTATTCACCTTTAAATCCAATTTTAAATATCGAAAATCTCCATTGTTGTTTAAATAAACTTTACATCAATTTACAATATCATTTTTAGTCATATCATATTCAGAATTCAATTATTCAAATATTTGCAATATTAAAGTTACACAATTTTGATTATTCAATAATTCACTGTCCTTTGAAATATTTGAAAGTAAACTTAAAACAATTTTGATTATTCAATAATTCACTGTCCTTTGAAATATTTGAAAGTAAACTTATAAGACTTAACTTTTAAAGCAAATTAAAATTACAGAACAACTATTTTAATTATACAGTTATTCAATTCCCATTATTCAATTATTCAGTTAATTTCAAATATTAAACTTCTAATAGTTTAATTGTTCAATATTCGACAAATTACAATATTTGATTTTAAATAGATTTTACTTATCAATCAATTACTTTACTTACATCTAATGAATTCAAAATTTATTATTTATTCCAACTAAATAAAGACATTTAACCCATATCATTTCCTTTCAATACTCGTTATTACTTAAATTTTCGAAATTAATTTATTTCGAAATTTTATTTCAGTTCATATCCAATAACTTACATTCAAAATCATTAAATATTTATTTTTAACCATTTCTACTTAATAATTATATTAAGTATAATAATTTAAAATAGTTGAAAATACGGGTCGTTACAAAAGTTACCAATCTCATATGGCTTTTCATACAGCTAAATTGATTTTGAATTTTTTTGATTCTTGTATAAGATGGACTTTATATAAGTATAAGGTGACTTTTAAAACTATTCATTTGGGAAGATATTTGATCTGAAGAGATAAATCTTATGTATAACAGAATTTATATAAGAATGATTTGATATATTCAAAATTATTGATTTTGGAAAGTACTTTATCTGAAAATGAAGTCTTATATGTAATGGAATTTATATAAGTGCGATATTTGAAGCTATGATTTTGAAAGGGTACTGTGTATGGTATGTTATATTTTGAAGTAAGAGGTATGGGGAAGTACCCTCTACGAAGAAGTATAGTATGGAACGCTTCGACCCAGATGGACTTGGGGAATCCAGGAATAGGTTCGACCTATAAGCCCTAATATACTTGGGTGAATTCAGAAATGGATTCGAACCAATATGGTTGTCCGGATTAAACTCATGAGTTCCTCGATTTTTTTGCAAGGTAGATGGTTCTTTAGTTTACTCAATGGAGGCGCTTTCGATCCTGGGATATGTTGTTTATGGATCTTCCGGGAAGGAAGTGCATCCATTGCGTAAATCATTGAATCAGTAGTTACCACTGCAGCAGGAATCGATGGTCCCTTGTTTACAAAATGGCTACGATATTTATCTGGAATCCGGAATGTGGAAGGATCTTCTGGAAAATTTTGTGTCCATTGCGTAAATACTAGATCAGCTGCGGGCTACTGCTATCGTAACATCATCGTTTGACATTAGATTTTGAGCGGTACTTCTCATACCTGTTTTTAAGTATTTTTCACCGGGTGTTGAAACAGGTCTACTAAGTATTTGGAGATTTCCAGTCTTACGCCTGATCAACGTACTGCCAGAGTCTGCAAGAATGAGGATAAACCTGTTAAGACAACGAGTTATAAAAGTATTTGATAAAGTATTATATAAAGGATATTCTGGTCATTTTTTTATTTTCTAAATACTTTAAAATGTTTAAAATATTGGCTATTTATGTACAACATGGTTTATTAGTGCTGTAAATATCGTGAGAAATTATTAATTCAATAAAATATATTTAAAGTAAATGATTATTGATTTACTAATAATGTTTGAAAAGTATCTTGAGATAAAACGAATAAATTTATAAATAATGGATTTAAGGTTCTCAATAATTTCTTTGTAAATATAAGTAATCATGAAAATAATTATTTTTAAATAGTTTATATATATTTATAAAGATGTTATTTAAAATATTTAAGTGGTTTTTATAAATGAAGCAAGAAATTTTACAAATGAATTTTTGTAAAGTATTAAAGTATTAAAGATGATTGATTTGCAAATGAAGTTTTCAAATGAATATTTCAATTAAAATTTATATAAGTTTCTTTGAATGTATAATTTAAAGATATTATATAAATGGAAAATAATTGATTTGCGAAGTTTATTTATAGTAATATACTTGATAAATAAATTTGAATCTCTATTTTGGAAGTATAGTTTGAAATATTTACTTGATTTCGAAGTACTAATAGTAAATTTATTGGTTTATTTACTATTTGAATTTTTGTGTTAAACCACAATAAATGTTTTTTCATGATTTGAATATTCATTTTAAAGAAGTGTGTAAAATTAATTATGAAGATACGAATTTTTTCCTTTGATTTAGAAATTTAACGTAAAATTTGAATATACTATTAGTTTATGTTTAATAATCTTGAGTTTATACTTATTTTAAAAATAATGAGTCTAATAAATTATCAGATTTAAGGAACTTTATTTTAAAGCTTATTAAAATGTTTTGATATAAATTTCTAACATTGTTTTAGACTTTGAAAAATATTTGCATAATGCTATGAGAATGTTTTAAATGTATCTTATATTTTTACTAAGTGAATGAGGTTAAATGTTTTAATTGAATTTTTAGATATATTGAAAAATTTCTTTTCTCGTCAAGGGCGAATACCAAAAACTTAAATTTTTATTCAATAACTGAATTAAGTTATAAACTTAAGTAAGGCAGTAGAAGCTTAAGTACTATTTTTTTGAAATGATTTATTAATGACTTAGATCTTTAATGGAAACCAAATTATGTAAGTGATTGATCTTTATATAAATAAATGAGTGAAAGGTAAATGATGGAAAAAAACCAATCGAATAAACTTAAATAAATTTAAAATTCTTGTTGTTTGGCTGATGGGAAGTTTGGAAAAGAATACTTCTAGTTGTCAAGGTTGTATGACTAATCTATTAAGTAATTATCTAAGGTTGTTGAGCATAGGGTACACTTGATAGTTTATTTATCACCTTGCATGATAAAAAGTATCTAAACTAAACAAACCATTGGTTTTGGTTGCTATGGATGTATGATGGATTCTGTGGCTGCATAAATGGTTGTATCGTTTGTTTGATGATATTTTATACTGATTTGCTTTTGTTCCAAATAAACAACTTAAATATCTCTCTAATACATAATTCTCACTATTTTGGATCACATAAGTGAAATACAGGTTTATGGAAGCAATACTTACTGCTTTTGGTTTCATAAATAAAGCTTTTTCCTAACAAATAGGTATGATTTCGGATTACGATTTTATACATATTTTATTGTTATCCCATGGTTTGGGATATTTATTTTTGAGATATGATACATATATACACACACGTTTATTATTGATATTATTATTTTTTCGGACCTAACCGCGCAAAGGAGATGCTGCCGGAATTTTTTATGGAAGTTGACTATTTTCAAATTTATATTAAATTTAAATATGTAAGTTAATTTTTTTATAAATTGATTATTTTGAATAAAATATTTCAAATTCATCGATTCCTTCTTGTTCTATTTCGAGGATGAAAAGTTTTGAGTGGGGGAGACTATAACAACCTGTATTTTTGGTAATTAAAATTATTAAATTTAATAAGGCTTTGGACTTTAATATTGTCAGAAATTAAAATTTATGATTTATTATATTGAATCTTGTTAGATTAGAAATTTTGACCTTAAGATAAATCTTAAAACAACTAATTTTAATGAGATAAAAGATGGTTGCACGTATTAACATATAATTTGCTAATATCGATTGAATGTAATTGACTACTATACTATGTTAACGTAATTTCAATCAATTTAAATTAATAAAGTTTAATAAGGAATAGAATAAATGATGTATAAATTGATGTAATCATATGTTATTAATTACAATCAGTTTTAATATGGAGTATGAAATCAATTATTTTGTACGTAAATTTATTAACCTTTGTTTGTAAACAATAAGTTAATAGATATGGATTATTAATGTATAACCATTGTTTTATTTATTATCTTATTATTAAATCCGTTAGAATTTATTTGGTAATTAATGGAGAATTAATGTAATTGAAATATTATAATTGATATAAGAAGAAACGTTAATTTTTGAGTGATGAGTGTAATAGAATGAAAATTTGTGTTAATTAATTTCATAAGGGAATAGTTGATTTGACAATAAGAATGTAAACCAAAATAAAAGGATTTGTTTGGAATTTAAATATATAATGAATGGGTTTTATTACATGTGTAATTAAATGTTGAAATTAATTTAGTATATAGATATTTGGTTTAACATGGAAAATTTGATTTCAAAGGAAACAATTGGATTAATTATCTTCCCTGTATTAGGGGATGTTTTGAGATTTAATTATTGTAATTGTATCTTTTCATTAATAAGAAATAGAAGTAAATGGTAATTAATTAATGATACGTGCAACTTACGTTTTGTGTTAAAAATATAATGAGAATTTCAATGAGAAATTTTACGTTCAAATTGTGAGTACTTAAATTTGTTACAAATATAATGATAATAGGAAATCAATTGATAAAGAAACGACGTGGTTGTACGAAGTATTATTTCTATGAACCTTTCGTGGGATAATCTTTAAATACAAGTTGGCTTAAAGGGAAAGGTGTTAATTGTAAATTAATGTGTAATAAAAAGAAATATGTTTCAAAAAAAATAAAAGAAAAGGATTAGTTTCTTGAAAAGCATATTTTTATCAAATAAGGTAAATATTTCATTTGTGAATGTAAATTTAATTTCATTAAAACAAAGAATTGAATTTTGTTGTATGTTACTAGTTGGAATATTTGATTTATTTAAATATTCAAACTTGATTTGTATTTAATTTATAAAAAAATAACAATACTAAAATGGTAAGAAAACAACTTGAAGGTTTGGTTAAATTTTTGATTTGGAATAGTCAGCATATTTACATAGGAAATTTATCCCGTTTCAAATTTAATTTTGGAGTCTCGGTTCATCTTTTAATGTGTGGGGCGGCGGTCCTCATTATGTTAACTGCAGTGTTTAATTTTATTTACTGCGTACTAAATAAAAATACATATATGTGTGTAAATTTAAGCGTATTAAGGTTAATAAAATATGTTAAAATGAACTGTTTTTTAGTATATTAGATTTGTGATTTCTATGTGCGGTCTACGTTCTCAAATTTAAATCGTCGCTTTCATTTATTTTGTTTTATTATTACTTTCTTTTATTAAATACATGCCTCTTTAGGTTTTCTAGTAAGTTTATTATTTATATGCGAGCCTTATCTTGAAATGTTTCATGTGCGTTGATGAAATTAATTGAGGTAGCACATGTTTTGAAATTTTATACCAAAAGATTTACTTGCCATGTAAACATGTCTTATCAAATTCCATCGTGTTTCTTTCATCTTTTGTTAATTACCTGCATGTTAGGCTCTTTTTATTTTTCAAATTTACATCTTCTTGTATCCTTCCCTTTCATATTAAAATTTTCAAATGTGCTTTACCCTTATTCATTTCCTGTTTCATAAATCTCTTCCTCTAACTTTCCATTTCCAAAATGTGCTTCCATTATTTCTTTTGCCTAAAGTTTTCTTTCTCTTCTAAAAAAAAGAAAAAAAAAAAAATGTGAGCAACTTATTTTCATGAAGCCAATCTTTTCCATTTGTTTACAAATCCATTTCCTAAAGCCTCTTTCCTCCATGTGTGAGCCATCATGTCATTTTTTTTGTTGATTCTCCAGAATTTAGAAACATGAGCAGGCTTCCAAATTCTTAATGTGGGTAACTAGCTTGTTTTATTTTATTATTAAAATGTGTATACATGGTTTTCTATTTCATTTCCATAATATTCTTATAACTTGAATATCTTCAGCATATGAATTCCGATTAATGCGCGGTTTCTTCCTGTGGGTTCGTATCAAAATTCCAAACAACAAGAAATTAGTATGGTTGAATTTAGAGACCATTGAAATTTTGGGCTTTTATTGGATTTTCAATTGGCTATAAATCAAAGGTTAGGGACTAGACCCACTCATGCAATACTATAAATTCAATTGCAAGTTAAATAAAATATATGATGTGATATATAATTTTTTTTATTGTTCTTTGTTGGTTTATGTTGACATTTGAATTGATATTGAATCTAAATTGACATTTAATTTTATATTGGAATTTAATTCCCTAATGTTGATAACTATTATATGTTGAAATATATTGGTTGATTTGGATTTTGTTTGAAATGGATGCTTATTGATTGATATGTTGGATGTATGGTTGTTTATTTATTTTAATATGTCCATGTTATCTCCTTGTATATTATTGACATCATTTAAATGGTCCTCTGAATCATTTTAGAATTGGATAATGAAGACATTTAAATCATGGGTTGTAATGATTTATACCCATACAATTTCTTGAGTTTGGATTATTTATTGAAACTGAATTATTTAAAAAGTTTAAGTTTTTAATTTAAACTTCGGATTTATTTTAAATAAAGTGGTTAAAATTAGTATTTCGAATTATTTGAAATCTCGTAAGTTATTGCACTCACGTGGTGCACTTGATAGGATATGAAAAATCCCATAACATCTCTAAAGCCATTGCACTCATATTTTTATTTGAGATTGATTTGACTTTCATAGGAATTTTTTAGTTCGAACTCGAGTGTATTGTTTTTCATTATGCTCGGGTCAGCCTGAGTTTTTCAGCGTTGAAGATTATTTTCTGGTGGACGAAGACGAAGATTCCGTATATTATTGCTATTTATTATTCCACTACATTTTGTGTTCTTCTACATTATTTTTTTATTTATGATGTATGTATAACTCTGATTTGAATTTGTAAAAGTGTAATCAAATGCTATTTGTAAGACAATTTCATGAACTATTTATTTGATTATTATATTTTGTCGTTCTACTGTGAGATTCCATGTTTTGTTTTGTTTTGTTTTTTTTATTATTTATCCCATTAACTATCCTCCCTTTTGAATTGTTTGAGTCTAACATGTGTGGTTTATTGTCGATTTGAATGGTCCAAAAGGTGGTCGTTGCGTAATTAATGAGTTACAAAAATTAAATTAGGAGATAAATGTATTTAATGGGATTGATTACAGAATTTAATATGATATTTATGGGAAAATGGAATAGGCATAATAAGTTGAATTGAAAACGAATAAATAAATGTCATTTGTGATTGTCTAATTTGAACATTAGGTGACCACTTATAACAAATAATTGACATTTACGAGATGTAAGAAGGAAATAAAGAATACTGGAACTAAGCCTATAAGATAGGAATAGGTTCGAAGTGAATATATAATTTAATACTAATAAATAAACTTAAGGGGTAATATAATTTCCATGGTTGAAATTATATGGCTTTAATAATGCGTTTAGGATAAGCATATATTAGTGGCTCTAGCCATTTAGGTTTAGGATAATTGGCTTGGTTCAGTATGGTTTGGAATGCAAGGTCAATAGAGTTAAACAACAAAAGTCTGCCCTTCACCTAGAGGCTAATAGTAGTTGTGTTTACGTACTATTGATGTGGGGCATCTCCAATTATAAGACCTACGGGGAAGGGATATATGTTCACGTATAAGTATGGGAAAATATATTAAGGATTCATCTTGGATTTGAAGTATTAAGTGGCTTAGTACCGTTAGGGATGTCAAGAGGTTTACTTAGGGTAGAAGGTAACTAATGGCCGTTAGGTCTGCCTCATCTCTGTATAAGAAATGTTAAATAACTTATGACAATGCCTAATAGGTAAATGAGGTATGCTTCATTTCTAATAAAAGGTAATAAGTAACTGGAGTGGGCATTTTCCTTAACTTATAGTAGGTAAGTATAAATGGAATTTTAGTTAATTATGCTGGTGTTATCAATAAATCGGTATTTAGAAATAAGGATGGCATATAGGCTTGGACCACCAACGGTCCCAAACATTCATTAGCAAAGACTTGGGTTATGCCCTTATGTATTTCACTTCCTACAAGTGCATAATCTGTACGGGATATGCAAGGACCTCAAAGTTTAATTAGTTAATTGTTTATTTGAGGTGGGCTAATTAACCCGTAGATAAGTCTTTGAGATACGTTAGTAATATGGTTAACTAAACTATAAAGCCGTATCTAGGTGTCATTGACCTTTGTAGCTAAGTGTCAATTGGCAACGCTTCACTACGGAGGGCCCGCTTTAGGGTTAAGGTATTAAATGATCATTGGTTCTGCATCCTCCCTATTCAAGAAATACTAAGTGGTTGAGGTTTCTTTTTGGTAGTACAATGTCTGTGTGTGTGTGTGTATAATTATGCCTTGGAGAAATATGGATATATCGTACATGCATATGGAATTAAACTGATAAGTTGTGAATAGTAGACATAACACTTAAATAGTAATCAATCGACATAAGCTAGTACTATGGATAAAGTATGTAATTTTCCAATCCCTAGAATATTACTCTAACCCCCTCCTCATTATAACCCACACAATAGATTTATAAAGACAGATTATTGGAGAGATACAGGAATAGAAGATAGAGAAATCATCCCATTCATGCTCAGTACTGACAAGGCAACTAGATATACAAGGAATAATATCGTTTCCAAGGTAATAGCCTTAGTTGGTGTATATGTTGTATTATATTTTTCTATTTAGCTGTGAGTTTATGCATAGCTCTCTAATATACTTATGCTTATTACATGTTACCAATACCAACGATCAATACCCTAGTAGAATCGGGTTTTCAATTTAGTCCGAAATCGGCCCACTAAGGTGTAGTTGTTACACACTTCATAAATTGAGTTGTATATTATTACTCTCGTTAATGTATAAGATCTGATTGGTCAATACACATTAACGTCTATTGGGTCTTATACGTCAATCGTACAGGTTTTTATTTCTACAAGGAAATCAAAATTATATTCTACCTAAATTTGCTTACCTGTGAAGTTTTCAATAGTTATGGATCATAGAGGCTTTTCACATATCCCAATGATGGGTGTAGGTCCATCGACGTCAAAGTTAGTTTCATCCACAATATAATTAGATTTTATCACCTCATCGTTTGACAAGGAAGTCTCTAAATTTCATTCCCTTAGTGATAGTAGACGAGACATTCATGGGGATTGCCCCCTATATCAATCTTAGGAATGCTATTATTCTAGATAACCATTTGGACTATCCCGTGTCCAAGCTAGATAAATTGGTCATCATAATAATTTATGAAAAGCACGACATCCCTCTTGATGATGTTCTTATTCCTAAGGCCTTCCATTAGGCTCATAATCCATCCGAGGGTTATACGGCATGTAATCAATATATCTGCTTTTTTGGATGCATCCTCCTTTTGATCACTTTATTCAACTCATGCTCCAGTTCATGAACCATGCCCCTATTCAGCTTCACCCTAATAGCTGTGCTTCGCTACATAACATGTACATGGTCTTTTTTCATCATTTGGGCAAGGTTCCTACATTGGAGGAGACCCGTTATTTGTATGCCTTTAGAAAGAGGAGGGAAAGTTCTTGTCTCACTTATCTATAGCCTTTTAAGGGATCGCATTATCTTTGGCTCTTAGAACAAGTTAAGCTGTTTAAAGGATGAGTACTTCTTTATGCTTGCCTTCTGAATTCCATTAGTAATGGTTGTAGGTAGTAAATTATACTATAATATTTCATTATAATGGTGCAAATCCATCTGGATCGCTAATTCTTTATTTTATAAATTTATAAATATCCTGAAAAGGCCTAGCATGGCAACTTTGGCATGCACTCTCCAGGACATTCACGCCATTCCCATCAAAGAGGGAGAAATGAGATATCTTTTGATAGATGAAAGAATATGGCACTTTAACCTTCTAAATGACGATTATATTTTTAGTCTCATGCCAAATTTTCGTGAAGGTGCCCTTCCCGTTGAAGAGGCCGAAGAGAACCCTGATATCCTCCCGTTCAAGACCTCATGTTAACCCAGAAGAGAATATGGAGAGATATTTATCCCGTTTGCTTCCATAGCCATATCAGGCTCCGCTTGAAGAAGAAACACCAATTACTCCATCTGGAGACATATTTGGCTTGTTCAGGAGCATACTAGATAAAATAGCTTCTTATGGTCCCAACACCATCAGCCTTGGTGATACTGGCTCCGTGGTTCGTTTGCCTATCGATGTGCTCACTATTGCTGCTGGAGAGATAACCCCCATTAGCAAACTTCAAGTGCATGGTCCATGGGGGCACTAGGGCACATTAACACTTCACATCACTCTAAGTCATCACACGTTTGCCATACAGGTGTTATCCTTTGATTTCCAAATCTTAACTTGGCGGTGTTTCCATTTTGAGTTCCATGGACCACCAATATCTCTTTGATAACGTTCGAAGCTATTATGCTGACTATCAAAGGCTCAACTCATTGTGTCGACCTCTGAAGTCATCTCATAAGCATGATTTAGGTAGAAGTCATAGGAGAGAGCGATAGAGCCATGAAAGAAGTTACATGTGCTGCGATCATCGTCATGGAGGTATGAACAGAACTTCTCCTACAAAACTAGGGCTTGTTTTCACTTGCCTATAAGCATGGATCGATGATCAATAAGACCTAACCCCTTTCCTTCAATTCAAATTCCTACCGCATCCATTCGATGCCATCTGCCACATAGTTGTTGATATCTACTTATAAGTCCATGCAACCTATTCAACCCTCTAGTTCTACGTCTTTTGACCCTTCAAACGGAAGCATGAAAAATGACAAATTCATGTTCCTATTTCCATAAAAGTGATTGAAACTATTTCGTATCCACATCTTGTCGCATTGCCGAAATCCTTTCCAAAGATTTTTTTTGATAAAATTAAATTTGATTATAACCTGGAAGATATTCCTTGCATTGCAGGACCAGAAGTCACAGCTTATGTGAGTGATGTCAATGATCATTATTACACGTGGAGGAGGCTTGTGGAAGCTTCGAAGATTAATATGGAAAAATGGTAGCTCTCAAAGGGAAGGAGCGAATAGAGAAAGATAATAAGGGCATCATTAATAATTTCGATAAAGATTTTGATAACCTTAGGGCATCTCTGGCAGCTACAGAGAAGAAATAAGAAGAAGAGAAAAGGTCTTTTGAAGAGAAATATAAGATGCAGAAGAATAAGGTTGAAAATCACATATAATAAAATCCATAATCTTACTTTGGAAAATGAAAAACTTTGAAAAATTGTCGATGAGTAGCTTTAAAGGCTGCATTAGAGGTTGAAATGAAAGAGAAAGAAATGCCCTCACCTATGCTCAAAAGTATGTGGAGAACCTATTGAATGCCCAACAAGCACAAAAGGAAGCTAAGCACCAAGCGAAGACTGCTGAGGACCGAATCAAGTCATAAATTGAGCCTACTCTAGTTTGCTTCTTTGTAAACGTCATTAAGTCCGGGAGATAAAGTGGCTTAGTAAGGGATACCACAGGGCCTTAGCTATAACCTGGGCAAAAATTATTAAGCAAGAAAGAGAACACTCAATAGGTTTTGAGGCTGATGAAGAAAGGCTGAAATACGATCTCTTAGATAAGGAAGATTTGGATGCACTTTCTGTAGGAAAAACTACGTTGGAAACTCAGGTTATTGCTCCTACTGATGTGCCCATTGGGGTCCTTCCTGAATCTAGCTTGAAATATTTGGGAGAAAGTTCCACTCTGGCTTCATAGGGATTCTTAATAGAGAATTGTGAGTTATTGTAGCAGACCCTACTCAACTATCAACCACTTCAGCTAGTCTTATTCTCGGTCCTGATATTAAATGATACATGCTTTGAATGAAAAGGCTAGAGATGATCTTAACATAATGCAGGAGAATGAACACATAGTCATTACAGGGGTCACCGAGCGTGTCTCTTGGCCCTCAATGTAGAAGGTGAAAAGCTCGTAAGTTAAGAAGGTCATAGAGATTAAGAAGGAAACGATCCACGATGTTCCTCCTCCTATTTTAGTTTCTTTG
Source organism: Allium cepa (assembly GCA_030765085.1). Taxonomy (NCBI): domain Eukaryota; kingdom Viridiplantae; phylum Streptophyta; class Magnoliopsida; order Asparagales; family Amaryllidaceae; genus Allium; species Allium cepa. The sequence goes on along the minus strand of JASFAV010000025.1, from coordinate 389,865 downwards.
CGTATACCAACAATTGTCATCCCCATTTCTACTCCTGTGATGGGTGGCATTCAAGATGACGCTCCAGAACTCTAACGAACAATTATGATTGGAATACTGATCCTAAGAGCTACCTGCCTGGGAGAAGAAGGAGTTTTAGTTTGGTAAAAGGTGCGTTGCTATTTCTCCTAAGGAAAAAATGAAATAAGAAGAATAAGAGGAACACCTAATCATAGTTTTCTCATGTCATCATTTGCTTGCTTTTGTTTTTTTTGATGTATCTAAGCCATTGTTGTGTAGGCTCGACACCCGCTTTTGCTTGAAAAGCTGCCCAGTTTTTAATAAAATATTTTTTCTTTTAAATTTCTATCTTGCCATTCCCTTTATACTTATTTTAATTATATTCATCCTGATTATACCTATGTTAAAGCAATGTTATTATTTACCATAACTCTGTATGCATAAATAACTTCTCGATATTAGTTTATGTATCTCATTATTTCATTTTTTTCACTACTATCGACATTTTTACCCATTGGCAAACAAAGACATGATTACTTGGCTAACTCTATAGACCACTTAGCTTATCTTTAATTAGGTTCCACTTGACTAAAGATGAGATTGGATTTTACCCATTTCTTCCTACCTTTCGAAAGTGATGTTTTGGACATCTATTTCTTAACATCTATACATGATCTTCCCTATTTGTTTGTGCTGGTCATTGATGTTCATCGAATGTGGCATTTCGAAAATCTATCTTTTGACCTCTGTATTCAATCTTGCATGTCTCTAGGCAATTATCGTCTTTGGAAAACGAAATTCAATTTCCTAACGAGTCCTATCTCCAGAATCTAATGTTTAAGATGCAATCTCCGGGCATCACATTTAGGCATTGCCTATCTTCGAGCTACAGCCTTATACCTTACTTATCTCTAGGCAATGGTCCTAGACCTTGCTTATCTTCGAGCTATGGTCATAGGTTAGAAATATAGGGTGAATCATCACGATTGACCCTAGTGTTCTTATACTCCAATGACCCAATCCTAGGTTGAAGGAGTTTGTTGGTACCTATCTCTCGATACCTGAAATGATTATATTCCTACAATTCGATCATGGATCGAAGGAGTCCGTCGGTACCTATCTCTAGGCACCTAGATATCTGCATTTTCAAAACACAAAATATTTTGTCGTTATCCACAACATAAAGTTAGGTGATTGAGAATACAATTCCACTGATCCCCAAAGCTAATTCCTTTTATAAACATAAGAGTGGCAGACTTTGCCTTATTACATCAAAGTGTAGTTAAATATTTACAAAGATGCATTTAAGTGAAATAGTGTCATAGGTGTTCATTATTCCATCCCTTGGAAGTGATATTCTATCAACAGTTGCTAGATTGAACGTTTCGTCTCTAAGCTTGAGTTCGATTGTGTATGGACCCTCCCAATTCAAGACCAGCACCACTGGACAAAGGAAGAATTATTTCTGAATGAGATCGCCAAATTTGAAGGTCCAGTTTCTGACGTTTGCATTGAATTGTCGTGCAACTCTTTTCTAGTGGGAAGCAACCCTTAAATCAGCTTCTAAATGCTTCTCATCAATCATATCGAGGGACTCTAGCAAGGATTCCTCATTTGTCTTGGGATCATAGTGATTCTTCTGATGAGAAGGCACTTCCAGTTCAATTGGAATCAATTCCTCTGATCCATAGGCTAGAGCAAACGAAGCATGGTCGGTCATGAACTGGTGAGTCATTTGATAGGCCCACAATGCTTGGGGTAGTTCATCGACCCACTTGCCCTTAGCCTTTGTCGGTCGTTCTTTAGGATGGACTTGATGATCTTTTCCATCACCTCCATTTGTCCATTCACTTGTGGTTGTGCTACACCTGCAAATCTCTTTTCAACTTGGTATTTGTTATAGAAATTCTCTAATTCAGCACTATCGAATTAGGTTCCACTGTCAAAGATAATTGTATATGAAATCCGAAATCGCTAGATAATGTTCTTTACTATAAAGCTGAACACATTCTCCATCATGATCATGGAAAGTAATTCGGCTTTGGTCCATTTCATAAAATAATCAACTGTAACAGGGCATATTTCGCTCCGTCCTTTGACATCAGTAGCACATCAATGAGACAATTTCCCAAATTACAAATGCCTATGGACTGACCATTTGTGTAATTTCCTTCGATGGGGCTATGGAAATCTTCGTAAATATTTAACCTCTATCGCACTTCTTGGTTTATTCAGTTGCATCCTGGTTGCTTATTAGCCAAGAATATCCATAGCAAAGAATCTTCCTTGCTAAAGTTTGTCCCTCGGTTTGATCGCCACATGCTCCTTCAAGTACATTCACAAGGACTCTTTTAGCTTCCTTATTAGTGACACATCATAGTAGGGGAGTAGATAATTCTCTCCTATATAGTACTCCTTCTTGGACAATAGGTCGTAGTACTTTGCATATAAGTTTCCTTCATTCATTTCTTCAAATTGGTAGATTTCCCTTTGGAAAATATTCCTTGATTGGAGTCATCCATGACTCCTCTTCCACTTCGACCTCTAAAATCCAATCAACATCCATATGCTTGGAGCCGACAATACCTCTGTTGGGACAAAACTCATAAGTTGCACATCCATAGAGCTAATCAGCTTGGCTAAAGAATCAACTTTCTTGTTCTCCTCCCCATGAATATGCATTGTCGTGTAATATTCGATGTCATTCAGTAGTTCCAGAATCTTCGACAAGCAAGGGGCTAGTCTCACTCCCTTAGACTGAACTTCCTTCTTCACTTGACAGACCACCAATTGAGAGTCATTGTATATGCGTAATGTTTTAAATCCTAATTCTTTTACTATCTTGAGTCCTACGATTAGTGCTTTTCTCTCAATTTCGTTGTTTGTTATGGAAAATTCAAGCTTTAAGGCATAAAACATTGTTCATTCCTCAAGGGTTACTAAGATCACTCTTTCCCCAAAGTAACGTTCATTGCATACTCCATCCGTGTATAATTTCCAAAGGGAAAGGCATTCCACATCTTCCTCTGTTGGCTCCATCTCTGGTTTATGACTATGTAATCAAATCAGCCAATGCCTATTTTGGTATCGCCATCTTGGGGTGGTATGTTATATCGTATTGGCTCAATTCGATGTTAAACTTCAGCAATCTTCCCGAAGTCTCGGGTTAATGTAATACCTGCCTCAAAGGTTGATTAGTTAGTACTCTAATAGGATGAGCCTAGAAGCAGAATCGAAACTTTCTCGAGGCGATCAACAAGCATAAAGCTAGCTTCTCTATTTAGATAGGTCTTTTTTGCTCTAGCGAACCACTTGCCAATGTAATACACATGCATTTGGATTATAGTTTCTTCACGTACCAGAGCTGCACTCAACACATGAACATATATTGCAAAATAAAAAATAAGTCTTCTCATCTAAAGGCTTTGATAAGACCGGTAGTCTCTCTATATGGTCAATTAAGGCCTAGCAAGCTTTTTGACAGTCCTTCATATAAAAAAACTTTCCTTTCTTCTTTTTGAAGGCATCAAAGAATAATACACACTTATCTATCACTTATGGGATGAACCGACTTAGCACAATGACCTTTTCTTTCAAAATATTCATTTCCCTCCTTGTTCTCGAGGCTCTGACATCTCTCAATGCATTAATTTACTTTGAGTAAGCTTATATGCCCCTCGTTGACTATGAAACATAGAAATTTACCTGATGCAACTTTGAAGGAACATTTCAATGGATTGAGCTTCACCATATATCTTTGATGTACATCAAACATCTTTATGAGGTCTCTCGTATGGTTCATCGATCGCTGGGACTTCACTAGCATATTGTCCACATAGACCTCCATTTTACATCTGATTTGAAATCTGAACATTGAATTTACTAATATGTTGTAGGTTGGTCCTGCATTCTTCAGATCAAACGTCATGATAAGGTAATAATACAATGCTTGGTTTATATTCATATTTATGCCATCTTGGTCTGGAATGTGCATTGGTACCTGATTATAGCTAGAATAAGCATCCATAACGGTTAGCAACTCATGTCCAGCTGTTGAATCCACTAGCTGGTTAATCTTTTGTAGCGGGAAGATGCCCTTTAGGCATGCCTTATTCATGTCCAAGTAATCGCATGTTCACCATTTTCCATTAGGATTTTTTTACCCAAGCTGGATTTGATACCCATTCGGAGTGTAATGCATCGTAGATGAAGGCATTAACCTTCATCTTATCCACTTCCTCTTTCAATGAAGAAGATTGCTTAGGACCTCAAATGTGCCATTTCTTCTTCATAAAAGAGCAACTGTGGTTCACGTTCAATGCATGACATGCTATCTTTGGAGATATTCCACATATATTAGAATGCATCCTAGCAAAACACATCTGGGGAAACCCTTCCAACTCCTTTCTCATCTTCATGCATAGCTAAATCTAATCTTTAGGACTCAAAATAGGTCATCCTGATTGACTGGGATGTTAATCGTCAATTCAGCCGAGGGCTTCATCATGCCCTTAGGATTTTTCCTCGGATCCATAAATTTGTAGAATTTACTATGCCATCCATGCCAAGGCCTAGGTAGTGGTTGCAATACATCAATCGATATGATGTAGAGAGTCTTCTCTAGACCCTTCACTTTCTTATATTGCTTTGGCTCTCTCGACTTTGCGACGTAACATTCACATCACATACTTTGGTCTCCTTGGATGGCTCCTATTTATTCTTAGTTGGGAATTTCATCATCGAGCAGCAAGGGGGCTAGGGTCACTATAGAAACTAGCAAGGGATGGTTGGCCTAAGAAAGTGTTATAAGCAGAGTATGTTTCCGTCACAATGAAGCTTTGAACTCGCTCTCTCAAGCGATCACCTTCATCAAGTACCAACAATAAGTCAACATATCCTACATGCTCTATAGCCTTTTTGTAAATCCCAGAATGTGGGGTTTACATGGCTTCAGATCCTAGACATCCATCTTCATTTGGTCATAAGTCATTTTAAACAAAATATTGACCGAGCTTCCACAATTAATGAGAACTCATTTCATAGTCGTCACCCAATTATGGTCATAATCACCAAGGGTCAAGCATCGGCGATTTTACCCTATCTACAACTTTGTTCCTAAAGATTATATCATCAGTTGTCAATTTTAGCTGCTTTGTCGGAGATTCATTTTCTATAGCATATCAACTCTCTTGTAGAATGTGTTTCAAATGAATTCCCATACTATTCCATCTCATTCTAGCTTTTCTTGGCTGGATATGGTCTGGTATTTACGGTATAGATTATAAGTCTTTGCTTCGACCATCTAAGCTCCTCTTCGCTAGGGTCAGCTGTCTTTGTTGGGCCATCTGCCCTTAGGGTCCATTGTTCACTTACCCACTATCCTGCGTGTCTACTACATGACACTGAAACTTTTTGTTTCTGATCAGGTCCTTGATCGCATCCATCATGTGCGACCCTCATTCGTGTTATGCCCATGGGTTTTGTGAAAGCGACAATACTTCGCAGACGTCTCTCTTTCAATCGATTCCTTCCAAGCTAGCGTTTTATAGTTCTTTATCCCTTGCATGGCAAAGAAATGTTATCTCTAGTGTTTGAGAAGGGGGTGATGTAATCTTTGTGTTTCTAGTACCTCAGATGCTTAAATTCAGATTTCCTTCTTCGGCACTATAATTTCCTCTTTACTGATTGTTGTTTTTTAATTCCAACATTAGTAGCAACATTCCCAACGCTCTCACCAGACCGCTTCTTAGATATATTATTCTGCACTACCTTAGTAGATGGCTTACCAATAGCCTTTCTAATGGCCATATCCGCCTTTTCCAAGCGCAGATATTGTGTCGCCTTCTGATAAAGCTCCTTCAAGGTTAGTGGCAGTCATCTTCGACCACTTAACAAAATCTGCATCTAAATGAATTCCTTTAATCCATATCATCAACAGAATGCACTCTTTGGCATTGCTTACTTCAATCATAGCTATATTAATCTACTTAGAAATTTTTTCAAAGACTGTTTAGGACTCCAAAAATTGTTGGATAAGGACATCACATCCTCAGGATGAAAAATATGCAAGCTGAACTGCTCAAATTTATAGCCAGCTGGACAAATGAAGTTATGGATATCGATGGGAGTCGAGTAAACTACATCTATCCACTTCTTTGAGAAATATCAAGAAACATCTTCATTTGATAGTATCTTTTCCCTAGCACCATCCATACGCCACTCATGCTTCAAAAGATGTTGTTTCAGATCACATGTTCCATTATTAGATGGCATTGTAGGCATTACGAATCTCCTAGGATACTTCTCTTGTAAATTCTTATAACATCCTCTATCTTGAGGCCAAAAGCTAAGCGCTATAGATGCTGTAGTCATTTATAGTATTGACTTCTGGTGACAAAATAAGGTAATGCTATATACACTGATATAACATAAACACATGGTTATGAAAAAAATTAAATTCATTAAACAAACTTTCATTCCATTCCAAAACATTCCAAATTCATTACATAATCCTACAATCGTTAACATATTCTTAGAATATATAATTATTACAACATTCGCCAAGAGCGACATATGAAGATGCCCCATTAGATGATCAGAGTATATAATTAGGCAAGTGAACAACTTTTCCTTTATAACACAATCAACACAGTGGAATCAAAAAGAAAAGAACTCTAAATAGCTATCATGCCTCCTGCACGTCTCTGGAAGCTTATTCGTCTAAAGAGGTACCTGAAAACTTCAACTCTCAAACTACTCAAAATCAATTGAGCACTTGAGAGTTTAAAGGAAAAACACAAACTTCAAGTTAGACATAAAGCCTAGTATGAATAATTATCTACCATCTCAAACCATTTGGATATGTAGTGAGACCACACCGCTTAGCGGAATGGGTTTTCCTCTCACTAGTGTCCTAAAACTTTATAAAACCATATATTGTGCTCCTGCATCCACAATGGTTAAAACATAGCAATATAAAATAATATGATGATATGCAAACAAGTAATCTATTCATGGATTTCCCATCCCTATTCATTTTTGACTAGCTATCTCATTTTATAGTTTCTAGGGTCATTATTAACCTAATAGTTTTCATGGGCTGACTAATAACCTGTTTAGAACTTATGGACTCCCTATCTAGTTTCATAGTTTTCATGGGATCACTAAGAACTTAATTTAAGTTTATGGACTCCTGCCCAACATAATAGTTTTCATGGGATCACTAAGAACCTATTGGCTCCTACCAATAACTTTATTGTTATATGGGTTCTTCCTGAAATTATTGGTATCTCCAATAACTTCCCTCATATCACTACAAGAAAAGTTTATTTTCTTAGCATTATAGCACATCATTTTTGAGTGTCTTGCCGTAAGATACGATAATTTGTCAGTATATTACTTTAACACGGAGGTTGTGCATTCTATCAGAAATAAAAGGCACTAAAACTATTTCCTTTCCCTCCATTTCAACGAATTACCATTAAGCTAAAACTTTCCCTAAATTTCAATTCCCCAATCCAAATTTAATACCAAATATTCCTCCTCTAAGGGAAAATTTCATCAGTCAATTAGCGTTGTTGTAGTCATCCTGTTGCAGGCTCTTTCCCGTTTACAATCGTCTCCATCTTCATTGTAGTCATCCTCATTGTAGGCTTATCTCCATTTGTCCTCGTCTCTGTCCCTATTACGAGCTCGTTAGCGACCGTTAGCCCTAGTTCCGGCTGCACAACTCTAAGAGGTGATTTTTTTCCTAATTACCTTTCATAAATGATAATGGTCAAAGGAATTTCCAATTTATTTCCTATAACGCTGTTATAATAACCATTGGTGCTTCTATCCTCTTCAGGCCATCTGCTGTAATCAAACTAGGCAGTAAAACCCTAACTTCGATTTGTTTACCTTGTTAATTTCTTTTCAACGGTATTATGTTCTTGGCTACCTTGTCCCCTGGATTTTAAATGGAAATCCTTCGGGTATTCCTTCAACCTGCCCAGTTTAAGTAATAACTAGGTCAGAACCCGTGCACGAGCACGGGCTAATGATGGGTTTATAGTTTTGATGGTTGTATGATACTGGTTCTGCATTTAGAATAGATTATTTTTGCATATATAGTTGTAAAATAGACGTTAGGCATGGTTTTCATAGATTTTTTATAAACACTTGCATACGCAAGCCAAAAGTAGCTACTCTGTTGTAGAGATAAATTGCTAAAAATAATAATAGAATGGTGCATTTTCATACACATATTTAAGTAAAGCTTGGGTACGAACATAAAAAACACATACACGATTCAAGTTCAAACTACCGAAATTTGATAGACTACAAAAATTATACAGTTTTACTGTAAAGTACAAAATCTAGAATGTCCATTAAAGTGTATAATATAATCTGAGGCATGAAGGTGTGGTAGATTTTCAATTTTGAACTTTGAAAATTTCAAGGGTCTCCTTGCACCATTCCTCCTGATCAGGGCATTGGTATAGGTATGGTTGTTTTCAACTTCTCAAACATCATGTGAAGAAAAATATATTTCAGATGCTAGTCAGAGCTATGTATAGTTAAAAATTCATTACGTTCTCTTTTGAGTTAGTAATTTCATTACAACTAAATAATCAAATGTTATGTTTGGAGTGAAGATTAGCTACATCATAGACTATAGTTTGTATTGAAAAATGGATAAAGGAAATAATATTCTTAAATTCATCAATCTTCAAAATATGAATTAGAACATAATAACCTTGCGCATATGTTAAAAAAGATCAAAATGTAGAATATGGACGCCCAAAATTGTATAACCATGCCATAAAACATGGAATAGACAATCAATTTCAACATTACACATGCTTACTATTCCAACATCGAGAGAATTGAATATTTGACCAGCTGGTTAGGAATTTAAAGTTATACTATTTACGTTACTTTGTAATAGTCAAAAACTATTCATGAATAAATATAATAATTTCACATGATATATACATGATAATTATTCGACTGCATATGTGATATTCTTTACAGATTTGACTTATTAGTTTTAGATACACATATGCTTTTCTATGCGGAATCTACAGATTCATTTTATAACTCATGTATATAAATGTATCCATATCACATATGTTTTCCTACCTAGTTGTAAAAAAAGCTCAAAGTTTTGCCAATGTTCATTAAGTTAAGCTAGCGGAAACGAGATGTTAGCGAATATAATGAAATTTTGTGCATTGATATCCCATTAACAAATTTACTATGTTTTCAATATGTCGAATGAGTGGGCAGAGCAAATAGGTTATTGATGATCTATAGGTTGACACAACATTCTAGCCCTTGTTTTTCTTTCAAATTTCGCTAAATTTTAGCTCTATCGTTTCTTTTTGGCTGTTGGTTGCATCATTTCTCTGTACTCAGTTTGTTTACATGCATGCCTTGTTATGTGACTTATTTCAAATCAGTTCATGTTTTTTAATTATTATGCATGCTATTTATGCTTTCTGTTCACGTCTGTAATGTATGTGCACTTGTTACTTTACATATAATGTTGAGCAGTTGTGGAAAGGAGATGTAGAAAAACGGATGCTGCCAATAAACACTAATCGAGTATTACCAGTAATTTACCCTTCATAAAGAATATTAAAAGGGTAATATGAATATGAATAAGGCTAAAAGGGAATTTATTCATAACCATTTAATCATAGCTATATTAATTAGTTGGTATTTCATCAAAATTATTGAAAAAATGGTTTTTAGATAGAAGTAAATAAAGTAGAATCCATACTTGCAAAGATTTCTTTTCTTGCCATAATTACATGCATGGCTAAATTTACTTGTATATAGCATCTCATCTTCATTAACAATCGGCGCCCTCCGAAACCTTAATTTAATTTCGAAAAATATTTCTGTGTACTCATGACCATTATGTCATTTTGAAATATAGTTCAATACTTACTTTAGATTTTCCACTAGTGTTTTAGTTGTACTAATTTCAATACTCACCTTAGATTTGCCTATCAATATCTTACAATCTCGCTTAATCAATTATGATCTCATCTCGTGCACTTGCTATCAAAAGTACTATTGTTTCTCTCATTCCACAGTTACCACTATAGCAGAGAGAGCTGTATCAATTGATTCTATATGAAATCAGCTTGCGTTTTGTCCACTTGAGATTAATTCAATTATTTCAATAATCTTGTTTGCTTGTTTGTCTCAATGACCCATAGAATTAGATCTTTTTTAATCGAGCACCGTAGATTGTTTGAGTACATATGCACATTAAAAAAACTAGCCATCTCTGGATTCATCCATCAAATTACACTGTTTGCATCTGGTTGACTATAAATTATTCCACCCACTTATTTTGTCCAGTTTATTCCTATTGTTTGTTGCAAAATAAATGTGTATGGGTATTTTTGTATGCATTAACCCTATTCCATGTGAAATTAGAATAAAATGTGAAATTTAAATATGTTCATCTCAAGTTTGTATACATCTATCAATAACCCCTTTTCTTTTTTCATCCTAATGCACACACGCAAGCACCTTGGAGATGACGCTCGTGCGTTGTCTCCAAGGTGCTCGCATGCGTGCATTAGGTTGAAAAAAGCAGAGGGGATATTGAAACATGGATTCCAGTTGAGCAAATTTTGCTCACATATCTATGTTAATTCCTTTAACCTTCTATGTAATCAGTACATACATTTGGGTAATGCGATGAAACTTTTTTGTGTGGTTTTGTACCTGCTTTTGGTGCACTATGTGACCGCATTTTCATGGTTGTCTTGTATGTTTGTGCTCTCTGAGCACGTTTGTTACTTCAGGGTGAAAGAAAATAGTGCATAGAAGTAGATATTAGTATGTGTATTGATATGTGTGGGTGTCTTCATTTAGGTGTATAAACATATATACATATAAGAGCTGTTATTTATTAATAGTGTGAGTGCATGTGTGTTCACGCATATATCTAGGTGTATGCATTCTTGAGTGTGTGTCTGCATGAGAAAGAACAGGGTATGTTAGTGTATCTTCTTACGTGAGTGTGCTAGGTGGGTGAGTATATATTATTTATAAGTGTGCATGTATATATGGGCATTATGTGTAGGCAGATTGCAGCGTGCGTGTGTTACATGGGTAGTACTGCATTTGTGAGTGTATTTTTGGTGTTAGTTCAGCTAGGTTATAAAAGTGTTATTTGAGTGTACTTTTGTTTCAAACTAGATAATGTTTAGAAACGTGGATAAATAATCTCAAAACATTTTAAAAAAGAAGTCAAATGATTGATTTTTACAGTATTGAATTCTATTATTTAAGCCATTAATTTCACATCTTCCTGTTTTTTTATGCTATATTTGTTTTTGTGTATAATTGTTGACTCATTTGCAGTTTAATTCAGAAGCTCTGTTACATCATTAGTTTTAGTGAAATTATAAAAAAATTATACACTTAAAACCCCTCTTGTTATCAAGTGTAAAGGAAATATGTTGGTCAGATTTATTAATTAAATTGACAGACCAATTTACGCTGTTCCACAACATCATTATATGACCTCTAGCATCCTCCTCATCTTTATGTATTACTCTCCAACTAGAACCAATTGACTTGTAGAAATTAGTAATATTGACTTCGTTTAATTTATGCTCCAAGATGCCCGTGATATCAATATTGTGCATGTTAATATGTAGCTTCACATCTTATTTTCTTATGGGGGAGTTTAATCCCCCCACATTCTAGACAATAAGAGATATCTAATTACTGATTTACTCCTGCCATTAGAGGTGCCTGGAGTGGTGGAGCTCATCTTCTTAAGCTTTTTTTCTTTCGCTTTTAAATGTGAAGTGTAATTCTTCCATGGAGGATTGTCAATCACCACCTTGCCAGCAGTTGACGTAGAACCTGAGTTGAGTTCTTTAGTTTTCCTCTTCCTTGTTAGTCTTATTTTAATGCGATTAACCTTTATTGAATTTCGAGCACTCTCAGTTTGACTACGTATTTCTGTCGTTTGGTGTGTGCTAACAAGTGGATTTGTTTCCGAAGGAGAGAGGTCTAGACTTGCCTTTGAGATGTCACAGTCATCAACAACTATCTCCATATTGGATTCTTCAGTTGGTGCAACCTTCTCATCTTGTGTAGCTTTCCTTTTGAGTTAATCACAGTTTTTTCTCCGGTTGCACAAAGTGTGGCCATGGGAATTCAGGGTTCAAGTAGTGTAAGGTGGCTTCTGGCTATGCTTTTGAACTATTTTGGTTGGTGTAATCTAAAGTAGGACATTTCTATGTCTGGTTGTTAGATGATTTTCTCATTTTATCATCCACGCCATTACATCATGTTTATGCCTATGCTGTGATAGGGTTTTATTTTGTAAAATAGAGTTATATTATGGTGGTAAATATTTTCAACAAAGCTATCTGGAATATCAAGTTCATACAGTAATGAATCCTTGCTAGTCTTAAATATATTTTTGCTCAATCTAAATATCACAGGGAATTCTTCAACACGACATGTGGAATGTGACTCCATCCAGTAGATGGGACTGGCCGAAACTTAGAAAAATGTAATCTAAACATGGAGTTAGAAACTCTCTTCTTGTTGCACCAATGCCTATTGCCTTAACAAGTAAAATACTAGGAAACAAATGAATGCTTTGAGCCCTGCACATCAAACAATTTCAGTCGTAAAGTTCTATGATTTTCTTTAATAACCTTCTACAGCATCATACATCTTCAAGCCCATTGAACCTACTTCTAATGTGTTGGTTTTGTATTTCTTTAAATGTATATTTTCAGCGGAGAGTTTTTTGTTGTGAAAAAACATCTACTTTACGACTTGACTGAACTGGGAATTTGATCTCCATCCATTAAAAACAAGATAATGTATGAAAATGGTTTTATTCTCAGTGTTCCTGAGATTCAAGAGAATTTGAAGGCAATATACAAATACATGCTATTGGACTAAATTTGTTTATTTTCATCAAATCTATGTCTATTAAATATTAATATTTTGACAATTTTAGAACTGTATGGGAGATCAAGCAACGCATTGTGGTTGATATAGCCGTCGATCGTGGGTGCTAAATAGATCAGAGTCAAAGATTAAATATTCACATGGACCATTTGAACTTTGTACAATTAACTTCACTCCATTTCTATGCTTAGGATAAGGTATGAATTCACAATTTTTGCAATTCCTCTTCTTTACTACTGTTGATATTTGTAATTTGTGACACCCTTCCTACAATTGATGAATTCCTTTTGCAAACTTTAGATACCTTGATTCAATGGTTCATACATATAGGTGTTAGTTAACATTAACTCAATTTGTGATCTCACATGTCATTGCCTCTTTTTTAGGGTTTGAAAACAGGGATGTATTATCTGAGGTCCCATGTTGTAGTCGATGCAATCAAGTTCACTGTTGACACTTCAATGCTCAAGGTACCTGCTTCACAATTCTATTGTATATCTAGTAAACTTTACCTGTGAATGCTGATCATATATCTAGTAAAGAGGAATTAACTTGTAGGTATATGTTTTATAGTTGTATATTGCAAATTGTTTTTTAGGGCTCGTTAATGGAAGCGACTATTAGCCCTAGTTCCCACTGCATCAAATGGATGCGAATCTATAGCCATCATCGCCAGCTGCCGTTTGTCCTTGAAATTTCAGAGTAAGTTGTAGCCAATTAGCCTTTTCCTTTGTTTTTTATTTTGAGATTATGTTTTTTGATATTTTGTATATTACAAGCTCTCATGGTTCCTTATAGCTTTTGATAAATGAATAGTATTTTTTACAATCCTCTAACTCACTTTTCCATAAATAAAAATCTCTCTAAACTTTCTTGCTTCCAAATATTTCATTTTATATCATTTCTTTGCTTCATAGATATAAATCGTTTTTTGCTTTAATGGTTTTATATTCGTTTATTTAATGATTTTAATGCTAATCGAATCGTTTTAACGTCTAATTTTTGTGCTTTTCTAATAACAGTTCAATTTATTGCTCTTGATTACTTAAACACAAACATGCATGCCATAAGCATGTAATTTCAAATAATACAGAATTGTATTATAAAATATTATTACTTTCTCCAGCTCATAAAGCAAGAAGCAATTGAAATAAAGAACAAATTTGGAACTCCCAGGCGTTCAGTGCTGGAGATGCTTGTGAAGGCTTAGGAAGCTGTTTTGATTATCAATTTGTCTACTAGACATGAGTCTTCGTTTTGGATGGTTCAACAGCAAACTAACAAGTATGATAACTACTTATGTTTTGTAAATAATTTCTGGCCAGAACTGCTGAAAAGCTATAGCTTTCATCCAACTGTCTAAAATTCTTTTTACCGCGTAGTTAGTCAACCAAACAAAGAAATATTAATTCAATACACCAATTCAACACTAATCGAGCTAGTAGGTGAGTGTGGGTTATCATTACCTAGTTGCATTCTTGATGACCTATCAGAAATTGAACTTCTTTTCAGTTTTATAATAGTGGAAATTAGCCATAAGGGCCTCGTTAGCAAGTGGAATTAGTTTCTAGGACACACAACGAAAATAATTACTTTCAAGGACAAAACATAAAATAATTAGTTTCTAGGGCCTTAAAACCTATGAAATTATGTCCTTGAAAGTAAATGGTTCTGCTGATTTTGGCCTTGAAAGTAATTTCTTTGAATGTGTGTCTTAGAAACTAATTGGACTGCGAAGTTTGTCCTTCTGGTGAGACGCCCCTTTATAATATTAGTATTTCAGACATGTAACAGGACAAATGTATGCGATATCAAAAGATTTGGCTACATATATATCAGTAAATAGGTTTGTGTTTTGTAGAATATGGTTCTTCTATTCTAGCTTCTTTTTTCAAAAAAAAATAAATAAACAAAAATAAACTGTAGATTGATGTTCTAAATAAAATTAAGTTAAGTTTATTTTATTATACATAAATTTACTACACAAGTATGCCAATAAGGATGTATCTTTAGGTTCTTGGTACATAGGTCTAGACGTTGAGCACATGGATGAGAGAAGCCTATGATGTGGGACATCACCAGGTAATATTTGCTTACTTACCCTAAAGGTTCTAGCTTTTGAGGTATTGTGATATCATGCATTCATATATGTACATTAAATTTCTAGAAAATATTATTTCTATGCAGCATGATGCTTATGAAGCTTGCATATGTTGGTGTATTACTTGATGCCTGCATCCTACTGTGCATAAAGTATGTTACTAGTTGTGCATATAATGGGTAATTTCTACAAATCATTTTCTGGATAAGGTAGAATACATACACAATAATTGTTTCGGCTTGCTAATAGGGGAAATATTTTGTTTGTTTTTTTACCCATGCTACAACTCGAAAACTCAGGCTTTTTAGTTCCCTAATCACACCTGCTGGGCAAAGTGGCCTTGCAAATGCTCTTACCAATTCTTCAAAAAGACTTACACCTAGTACCTGTTGTGAAGATCATGCTCTACCATTTGTCAGGTAATTTTTCTCTTCTCACAAAACATATGTCACCTAAATAATGACAAATTTGTCTAGTTTTTACTTGGTTTTATTATTTACGGTAATGGGCATATGCTGACATGGTGTGTGACTGGTTTATCTTGAATTGATCTAATAATTTAATTAAACCATTTTGCTGGAGGGTGAGTTTCTGGGCATCAAATGTAGAATAATGACTTCTTTTGTCCGTATCTTATTTAAATTAATCTTGAATATGATCATGGAGAATAAAACTGAAAGTCTAATCGTGTAACTATTTGTTACTTATCTTTGTTACCAATTATTGGCGGTTGTGCTCTGGCTGCAGTAACTGAACTTAACTTTAACACGATTGGTAAGTTATATTCTTGACTTTCAATTTAGTCTAGAGTAGTAACTTAACCTAATTTTTACTCGATGCGCTATTGTGTGTTAAGGTTATCGATGCCCATTTATTATGTTATTCATAAACTAGCTCGGCAATAAGATGTTGCAGTAGATATCCACAAATTCCTAGGATTCAATAATTAATGAGCCGCACTTACAGGTTAAATAAACATTGTCATTACCCAAACCTCGGTTCTTTTAGGACAAATTTATTTTTTTCATTAATTTTGTATATTGCTTAGTAACTGAATATGGGATGCAAATGTTTTTTTTATATATATTATACCTACTTGATAAAGATATTATATTTGGATTTAATATACTTAATTATGATTACAGGCTTCATGGGTGCCATGATATCAAATGTTGCATTTGTGTTAAGAAACATTTTCTTAAAAAGGGGAATGAGAGAAAAATCAGTTAGTGGTAGAAGATAAACGCAGGTCGTAGCAGAGATGGCCAAAGCTAGCAAGTTGTTATTCAACTGCAGAGGGAATGAGTTATTGTACAGAATTGCTGTGAGCTAACAAAATGATTTAGACAGAACTAATGCATCTTGCACCATCGTAAATTGCAGAAGTGAATGGCCAAGCAAGCACTGGACTTGAAGCCAAGGCAAGCAATAATTAATCAAAATCATAATTAGGTTTGTCTCGGCAACACTTTTGCATTTGATTATGCTTACCCAATATAATAATCCAATATCAATAGACATATCAGAAAATATACAAGAAGATGTAGCTCTTATATAACAGCTTTTACTTTGAAATATTCGATGGAACATTGTAAGTGTTTACTTGTTCTATATTCTGTTTATGAACTATTAATGACGAACTATTTATATTTGGTGTAAGAATATTGTGTATTTTGATTATGAAATTTCATACGTTGGTTATCAAATATGTGTCCAAAATGTGGTATTGATACAATATGTTGATTTTGAATGTGATATTGATATAATATGCTAATTTTGAAATGTGGTATATATACACATTGTAGCGGATGTTTATTGAAATGGAATTAAAACATTCTGCAGCATTTCTAAAACATTGTTAACATTCCACAGCGTTTTCAAAACGCCGTTGAAAGTTTTAACAGCTTTTTAAAAACGCTATGGAATTGTATCTAAAAACATAAAGAACGATTTATTGCAATAAGAAAACACTATAAATAAATATCACAGCATTGAAAAAACGCTATAAAATCTTATCATACCACGAAACAAACGCTAAGAAGATCTTTAACCGCACCTAACCAAACGTTGTTAAATGATTTCATGACACTAGGGAAACGCTGTTAAAAAGGACATTTAACAGCATTTATTTCTTGTCATTGTATATCTCTGACATATAACTATATGTTGATATGCAACGTATGTAAAAACGCTGTTAATAGCTTTTATAGCATTTTTAAAACGCTGTTAAAGGTCCTGTTTGTTGTAGTCTATCCTAGTTTTCATGGGTTGACTAGGAACCTAGTAACTTCTGTCAATAGCTTAATCCAGATATAGTTTTCATGGGTTCACTACAAACCTACTGGCCTCTGCCAATAACTCTTTTTAAGCATATTTTTCATGGGCTTACTACGAACCTATTGGCCCTTGCCAATAACTTTATCTAAGCATAGTTTTCATAGGCGCACTATAAACCAGTCTATCTGATGAACTTCTTTAATAAGTATTGAGGCATCCTACATTCTGGTCTATTTGACCTCCTAGATGCAGTCATACTCATTCCAGAGTTACTCAATTTATATTCACTATTGGGTCAACCTAGCTGGTTATTCTGCCCTTTCTCCCTAAAATACAATTATGGGTCCTTTTTAAAGTGAATATGTATATGAAGAAGCAAACATAATAGCATAATAGTACCAACACTTGTGGTTTATTATCCTTGAAATCCTTCTGTTATAAAACATGCTTGATCCCTTTAACCTGTTATTTTATCAAAGAAAGATTCTTCAAAAACTTTATACTTAAAAGCTATTTCAAAACTCCTTTATTTATGCCATGGTTTTTCCTTAAAATTGAGCTGGCTTCTTTGTTTTGAAAACTAAGGCTTTCAAAACCGTTGGAAAGCCTCCTTCGAACGGAATAAAATCATCTTTTCAAAACACCTTAAACATAACTTTCAAAAACATTAGTGTAACTCCCCTTCGAAGCCTTCATTAAAGATCTTTCGAAAACATTGGGGTATCTCCCTTTCGAAACCATTTGAAAGCACCTCTTTCGAAACCATTGGGTTTACCTTTTAAAATATCTTTTGGGTCAAAGTGAATGTACTCGAAAGTACCCCTTTTGATACCATTGAAAACAGTTTGGGAAAAAGCAAATGGCTTCGACACCATCCTTTCGAAAGCATAGAACATTTCAGTAAAATAGTTGAAGGGTAGATTCGATACCCCTTTCGAAGCCATTGCCTTCGAAACCCTTGAATCCTTTCGAAAGCTTTAGGATGTGACTTAGTTCTGGTTTTAAAAAAAGGTCACCTTTCGAAAAGACTGATGACTTCAATACCTTCGAAAGGCATATAGACAACAGAAGGATTTCGACTAGGTCGAAACAACCCCTTTCGGAAGCTTTAGTAAAAACATGGGTACTCATTTAAAAGATATACTTAAACAAAATAGCGGTAACCCTTTCGGAAGCAATTTAAAATGATACCTTTGAAAAAATGTGTTCCGACTCCTTCGAAAACATGTAGTAAAACAGGAAAACGCCTTTCTTTAGAAAGTAAAACAAAGGCTTCGACTAGGTCAAAAGCATTCTTTAGGAAACAGAGCAGGCACATATCTTTTGAAAATAAACAATGGTTTTGACTCCATCGAAAGCAAGGGTTACGAAACCATGCCTTTCACCTTTCTCCAATCCACTATATATCAATCACAGTGGTACCTTGTGTATTGGTTTTGGCTTAGTTGGTTTTGACCTGGTTGTTGAAGGTGGAAGCATAGAGTCTAAAGGTACTTCTAAAGGAGACAATACCCACTTTTATGGGAAAGAGTGTTAATGATAATTAAAGTAAACTTTTTGTAACTAACCTGCCTAGTTGTAAACATTTAATTGGTGGCCGTAAACTTTTTTAAATCTTTACTAAAATAACTACCACTTAATTTCAGATATAACAAAGATTAATTTACCTAATAAGCCTTCCATTAACCAAACCAATAAAACATTTAAGTCCTCCTTCTAAAATAATTTAATTTCCATGACAATTCTCTTAAGAAAAATCCCAAAAAATAACCAAAATTAACTTTCATTATGTTATGTAACATATAAAATTTCCAGACCCAATTTCTCTATAAAATAACCGAAATAAAATTTTAAACCTAATTCATTCAAATTTTCCTTTGAAAATTCATATTAGGTTTTCCATAGCTTGGAAAATTACAAAAATTGAAACCCATCACCAAAGTCATGTTTTACTTAACATAGAATTTTCGCATGGCATACGTAAATAATTATAATCGGGTTTACCCTTAAAACCATGTAATAATTATCAATCTATTTTGTTTGAATCAAACATGTCGAAACCAAGCATGTCATCAATCAAAATCATCATAATCATGGATTTAATCTTAAACCCCAAAAAAATGATCATAAAACAAGATAGAGATGATTTAGATTATTATTCACCTTGATTAGGATAACGAATTTGAGATTTGATTGAGATTAATTTCCCCATGCTTTAATTCCTCATTAGATTGATTTTCCCCTTTTCTTTTCTCCTAAATAATGGCCGGCTTCCTTTTCTTTCGATTTACGTTTTAGTGAAATGAAAATGAACGTGAATAAATGGTATAACTGTGAAATAACGGGTGTAGCTATTTCCTAATATATCCTTGTTTTTAATTAATATTATATAAGCCATTTTAAGCCCATTAACTAAGCATGGCCTTTAATTTATTTTAAAATCTCAATCCCCTTATCATTCTAATATTTACATTATTCTGTTTAATTTATCTAACTAAATCTGCTGAATAATGTTATTAAAAATTAGGGGTGTTACGGGCTCCCCTCCTTAAAGAATTTCGTCCTCAAAATTCATAAGACTAAATACTAAACATAGCAATCATCTGTAGTATCTCCTAACAACTATACTAGCCTACCTGACTAGCAAATATCTATATAAATCTAATATAGACATAGCCTCAAAGAAGATCAGGATAAGTATCTCTAATCTTGTCTTCTGTCTCCCATGTATAGTCCTTCTTGTTGTCGCTCCACTGTACTTTCACTAACTTAACTGTCTTGTTACTCTATCTTTTCTTATGTCCGCTACAATCAAAACTGGTTGTTTAACAAAAGTCAAGTTAGGCTCTACTATCAAATCTTCCAATGCTGTTAGAGGAATAGTAGTCTCTAGATCATGCTCGTACTTGTGAACATGAGACACATGGAATACATTATGACACCTGCCATACTGCTTGGCAAATCTACTGTATGCGAGCTTCCTGATCCTCTCTATAATTGGGAATGGACCAACACATTTCGGTGCCAGTTTCCCTAACTTTTCAAATCATATCACACCCTTCAATGGCAATACCTTAACAAAAACCCTATCTCCAAATGATAATTCTAGATCTTTAACTCTTATCTGTGTAACTCTTCTGTTTGGATTGAGCTTCCTTCATCCTTTGTCAGATCAACTCAATCTTCTCTGTCGCATCTCTAACAAGAACTGGAGCAAAGACTAATCTATCTCTAGTCTCCAACCAACACGGTGATTTGCATGGCCTTCCATATAAAGCTTCAAAAGGTGCCATTCCTATGCTAGTCTGATAAATATTATTATAGGGGAACTCAACCAAATGTAGGGGATCTTCCCAAGATCCACTAAAATCCAATACACAAGCTCTCAACAAATCCTTGAGTACCTTATTGAATCTCTCCGTCTTTCTATCCGTCTGAGGGTGATATGCAGTACTCATCTTAAACTTGGTAGCTAATACATCCTATAGACTCATCCAGAACTTACTAGTAAACAATACATCTCTATCATTGACTACACTACTAAGAATTACATGTACTCTAACTATGTTCTTCACGAACAAATTAGCTAAAATAAGTGTCGTCCTGGTTGACCTAATTGGAAGGAATGGGCGCGCTTGGTCAAACTGTCAACTATGACCCATATACTTTCATTTCCCGTATTTGACCTTGGCAACCCGTCTATAAAATCCATGGATATCGAATCCCATTTCCAAACCGGAATCTCTAAAGACTGAAGAAGTCCACTCGGCTTCTGATGTTCGGCTTTCACTTTTTGACAGTTTGCACACTGACTAACCTATAAGCCAACATCTCTCTTCGTACCTTCCCAATAGAAGCTCCTATTCATATCTTGATACATCTTGGTCCCTTCAAAATGAATCCTAAACTTGGACAGATCATATTCTCCCAGAACTTCTTTCCTTAATTCCTCGACATTCGAAACACACAATTGCCCCTTCTTTCTCAACCTCCTCTCTGGTTAAGACTAAAATCCTTTAGATCATCGACTCCAGTTCCAACCTCAAGTCTTCTAATCTTCTTAGCTAATAATAGATCCTCTTTCTACTTAGAAGCAATCCTTTCGATCAATACTGGTCGAACTTCTAAACAGGAGAACATGGTAGTGCTCTGACTAGAGCTAGCGGTCAATCTTAGCTGCACACTACAAGTAGTCAAAGCTTATAAATCCTTCCATTCTACTAACATAGCTAACACCACATTCTAATGTATTCTTCTAAGAGCATCGACTTCCTAATTTGATTTCCCAAGGGTACATTCTGTAACAAAATCATAAGCAGCTAAAAGCTCCAACCACCTCTGCTGCCTCATATTCAACTCCTTCTGAGAAAATAAGTATCTAAGGACTTGTGATTTGTGTATAGCTGCAATATCTCCCCTAGGAGATAATGTCTCTAAATTTTCAATGCAAAGATCGCCGCAGCCAACTCCAAGTTGTGCGTAGGATACTCACTACATGCGATCTACGCTGTTGTGAAGTGTAGGCAATCACTTTACCCTTCTGCATCAATATAGCTCTCAATCAAGTCCCATATGCATCAGTATACACCACAAACCCTTGGTTTCCATCTGGAAGCACTAACACTAATGCGTTGGTCAACAAATGCCTCAACTGAAGGAATGCTTCCTTACATTTGTCGAACCAGATAAACTACACATCCTTCCTGGTTAACTTAGTCAAAGGCGCTGCTATCCACAAGAAATTTTTGATAAATCTCCGATAGTAGCCAGCTAGTCCAAGAAAACTTCTAACCTCAGTCACTGTCTTTGGTCTCTTCTAGATATTAATAGCTTCAATCTAGATCGATTGAAAACCCTTTCCTTGAAATGGAACATCCCCTATCTTGAGGCCTAAAGCTAAGCACTACAGATGTTGCAGTCATCTATAGGTCTTAATTTCCAATGACAAAATATTGCTATGCTGATGGTATCCATAATATCAAAAGCACATGAATATGAAAAAAATCATAGATTCCAAAACAATATTTATGATTCCATTTCAAAATATGTTTCATATCCAAATTACATAATCCCATAATCATTTCCTAGGTTCAAATCAAATATAATTTTTACATAAATACGGCAAGAGCACATATGAAGATGCCCCCTTAGCTGAACAGAGTACTATATAGTCATAATTGACTTAATACAACATGGCAGAATATAGTAAACTAAATAACAATTTCTAAATAGCTATCCATTAGCCACCTGCTCATCTTTGGAAGCTTTATTTGTCCACCTACGAGAACTTGAAAACCCAAACTCTCAATCTACTCAAATCAACTATGAGCACCCGAGAGTTTAAGGGGAAAACATAAATTTCGAGTCAGACATAATGCCTGGTGTGAATAATACTTTACATCTTGATTTACTGATATTGAGTGAGACCACGCCGCTTAGTAGAATGGGTTTCCCCTCACCAATATCCCTTTAAAACATATCTTTTTGCAAATCATAATCCTGCAACAAAATTGGTTAATCAAACTGATTATATCAAAATAGCAAATTTCGTATATGCTCAAAACAGGTTATAAATGGACTAGCTGCCCAAACAAAATGTAGTTTAGTTTGGCTAACAATTAACCTTTATCTGACTCGGGCCTACCAACAAACTAAATAAATTATCTAACAATTGTTAGATATATTCCTTGACGATCTATCCTTAACTTACTTCTCCAAGGGTCATCTGATCCTAATGGTTTTGCGGGCTCACCAATAGCCTATCTCTGCACAAATATATTCCTTTCTGTGTGTAACCATCATTTAAGTCTTATCTATGATTAAGCCCTACAAACTAGAATTTTAGACTAAATTAGCTAGTTGCTAATAGCTAATGTAGAGGGCGCGACCCTATACAAGTCCCATCTGCTATACAAATATCTGAGTCATTTTACTTAGGTTTAACTACCTTTAAATTTTCCCTGAAAACCTTTTCAAAATGATTTAACCTTTTAAATCATATTTATAGAAGGAAAATATTCTATTTGTTGTACTCAAATCCTATTGTCACGAAATATGCTTTACTCAAAACATAGTTGATGAAAACATTTGAAACCTTTGTTTAAAACCTTTAAACAATCTCATTCGAAACCCATGAAAGTACCCATTTCGAAACCAACGAAAGTAACCCTTCCGATATAAGTAAACTACTTTACTTTATAACCTTAAGCCTAAAGGCCAAACACATTTTTCGAAACCATTGAAAACATCTTCTATGAAAGCTTTAAATTATTAGACATCCTCTTTCAAAATCCATTAAATATGCCTTTCGAAACCATTAAAAACCTTCCATTTAAACTAAGGTAAACCTTTCGAAAACACTAGGGGATCACCCCTTCGAAATCTTATATGCTTATACCTTTCGAAAATATTGGGATCCAACCCTTTGAATCCTTTACTTATTACCTTTTGAAAGAACTAAAGTATACTTCTTAAGACAAACATTTTGAAAGCATTGGGTTCAAGTATAAACATATGGAAAACCTTTCGAAACCTTTGGAAACTGTTTCTTTCGAAACCTATGGATTTAACTTTCAAATATCAAAAAGGGTCATAAAGCAACCAAGTCGAAAGAACCTTTTTCAAAAACAATTCCTAAGCAAAAGAAGTGGATGGTGCCAAAACCCTTCCCTTCAAAAGCATTGGAGAGGAATCTCTAATTTTAAAATAAAAGGTCCCCTTCGAAGCCAATCTGGGTCGAAAGGTAAAAAGCGGCCATTAGGGTTTCGACCCATTCGAAAGCATTTACTTTAAAACAAAGGCGCAACCTCATTCGAAAGCCTTCTTTCTTTAGGGTCGAAAGCCATCTTATTCTAAAGTAAAGCAGGCGCATTTCTTTTTGCAAACAAAGCAAAGCCTCAACTCCTTTGAAATCCCTAGTTACAATACCGTACCTTCTTCCTAAGTCCAATTCACTATGTACCAAGTTTTGATACTATGTGCATTAGCCTCAACCGAGGTTGGAGGCGGAGGAATGGAGTCGAAAGGTGGTTGCCGAAGAAGGTGAGGTAGTGGAACCCTATAAAACCTTATTTTCAACTTAAAAAGGTAATTCTTTTCAACTAACCTGCTGATTTGTCATCTTATAATCGGTTGCCTTTACTTCTCTGAAATATTTTTTGAAAGGTGCTGCCGAGATTTTAGAGATAACAATTTAAAAACATTTGCAAATAGCCCCTTCTACTTTTATAGATATATAAGACATTTAAGTACCAAACCTTAAATAATTTTATATATCTATTAAAACACTTAGGAAAATTCTATAAAAGTTCACATAAATCTCTTTTAATATGTTTTCTAACATATTTAAATTTCAGACCCAAAACATATACATAATTGCCGAAATTAATTTTAAACCCAAATTACCTTTTTCTTCATTAGAAAATTACTATTAATTCCACAATAATTTAGAAAATAATAAAGCTTGAAATCCATTTCCAAAATATCATTTCTGACCTAAATTAAAATTTGCAAGGCGTTTGGATGTCATATTATAGGTTTTTCAATACAAAACATGTCATAAAATCAATATGGACAAGCATAATACATCAACAAGCATATATACATATAAACATCAATCAAAACATGGCAATATACTTGCAAAAACTTTCGGATATGATTCTAGAAACTAAAATCATAAAACTATGAGATGTAACATATTACTTACCCTTAGCTTTGGTGTTAAGGTGTTGAGATTTGATTCTTGGATTTTAATTTAATTAAACTTTACCCTTTGTTTAGCTTTTTCTTCCCCTTGCTCCTTTTAATGGTGGTCGGCCTCTTAGGGTTTAGTTTTGATATGTAAATGTGAGAATGATGTGGAGTAAAGGGTTTAGGGTATATGAATATCCTCATTCCTATTCCACCCTTACCTAATTTCCCCTTCCAATCTTATTTTAATTCCATTTATTTCCTTTGTTTAAGTAGGCACGACGTACCCTTTATTTTTCACAATCAATCACTTAACCATTATTTTATTTAATTTACCTAATTAAATCTCCTGAGTAATGCTATTTAAAATTAGGAGTGTTAAAGACTCCATCCTTAAAAAAATTCGTCCTCAAAATTACAATAAGGCACACATAAAATTCAGTCAAAAAGGTAAAACACACCATGAAACAAGCCACGATAAGTACGATGAATCCTGCTCTCAGTTTCTTAAGTACGGTCTCACTCGTTGCCACACCATTGGACTCTGACTAATCTGATTATTTTGTTCTTCAACTTCTTCTCATCTCTCGCGACTATACCAACTTATTTTCCAACTATAGTCCAATTCGGCTCCTCTACTAAGTCATCTAACACAGTCGGTGCTATAGTAGTCTCTGGATCTCAAATACATTTCCTTTGATGAGAAACATGAAAAACATTATGAAATCCTGCCAAACTACTCGGTGACTCTATTCTATATGATTGTTTCACGATCCTCTCTACAATATGAAATGGTCCAACGAATCTCAGTGCCAACTTTCCCAATTTCCCAAATCTGGTCACCCCTTTATCGATGATACCTTGACGAAAACCTGATCTCCAACTAAGAATCTAAGTCTTTCCATCGTCTATCCATATGGCTCTTCTACCTAGACTTTCTTCCTACATCCTATCTCAAATGATCACAATCTTTTCTGCAACTTCTCTAACCAAATCTTGACAAAGTACCAACCTATCATCGGTGTCCAACCAACAAACGAGAGATTTGCATGGCCTTCCATACAAAACTTCAAACAGTGCCATTCCTATACTAGCCTGGTAACTGCTGTTATATGAAAACTCGACTGTGTGTAGAAGGTCTTCCTATGATCCTCTGAAATCTAGCACACACGCTTGTAACAAATCTTTCAAGATTTTGTTAACCCTTTCCGTTTGACCATCTGTCTACGGATGGTAAGCGGTACTCATCTTGAGCTTTGCACCTAAAATCTCATATAGAATCTTCCAGAATTCGCTGGTGAATAAGGAATCTCTATTGCTTACTGTACTACTAAAAAACCAAGGCAGTCTAACTACATTCTTCATAAATAACTTAGCTAAAACAGGTGCCGTTCTAATTGACTAAACTGGAATGAAATGGGCACTCTTGGTCAACCTATCCACACTAAACCATATGCTTTCATTTCCTCTATTTGAACTTGGAAATCCTTTAATAAAATCCATAGAAATAGAATCCCACTTCCAAACTGGGACATCTAAAGGTTGAAGTAAGCCACTTGGTTTTTGATGTTCGGCTTTTACCTGCTGACAGTTCAAACACTGCTTCACCCATAAGCCTACATCCCTCTTCATACCTTCCCAGAAGAAACTTCGCTTCTTGTCCTGATACATCTTAGTTCCTCCTGGATAAATAGTGAAATTTGCACGATGGCATTCCTCAAGAACTTCTTTCCTATGTTTTCCACATTCGAAACTCGCAATCCCCTTTTCTTTCTTAACCACTCATTCTGGTCAAGACTGAAATCTTTCAAGTCATATCGTTCTCAATTCCTTCCTTAACTTTCTGATCCGTTCAAAAATACTAGATCCTATTTCTGTTTAGAGGCAATCCTTTCGATCATCATCGGTCGAACTTCTAAACAAGATAGCATAGCAGTTTCTGTACTAGACCCACCGTGAGATCTCCACTGTATTATGCATGTCACCGGTGCATCTAAATCATTCCACTTAGCTATCATATTTAACACTGCATTTCCGATGCTTCCTTCTAAGTGCATCTGCAACTTTGTTGCCTTTCCTTGGTGTGTACTCAATATCGAAACCATAGGCGGCTAAAAACCCCAACCACCTCTATTGCCTCATATTCAACTCCTTCTGAGAGAATAAATATTTCAGCGACTTATGATTCGTATACAACTCAAATCTTTCTCCTGAAAGATAATGTCTCCATACCTTCAATGCAAAAATCACCACGGCCAATTCCAAATCATGCGTTGAATATCTAACCGCATGCAATCTAAGCTGTCTGGATGCATAGGCAATCACTTTACCACTTTGCATTAACACAGCTCCTAATCCAATTCCACATGCATCCATGTGAACTACAAAATCCTGATTCCCTTCAGGAACTACCAACATAGGTGCATGGTTCAATAAGTGTTTCAATCTCTGGAATGCTTCCTCACACTTATCGGTCCATATAAACTTCACATCCTTTCTAGTTATCTTTGTCATCGTTGCTGCTACCCGCAAAAAGTCCTTAATGAACCTTCAATAATACCCCGCTAATCCAAGGAAACTCTTCCCAGTCACTATCCCGGGTCTCTTTCAATTATTCACTACCTTTATCTTAGTTGGATCTACAGCCAACCCTTTCTCTCAGACTACATGACCATGAAACTTCATATCCTTCTTCCAAAAATGGCACTTCAAAAACTTTTCTTTTAACTGATGTTGCCTTAGCGTCTCAAGTATCACTCTAAGATGAACTTCATGCTCTCATTTCTCTAGAGTATATCAAAACATCATCAATGAAAACCAACGCGAACCTATCCAAGTGCTCTCGAAAAACCTGGTTCATCATGTCCACAAAGAATGCAGGCACATAAGTCAGTCTGAGTGTCATCACTAACCATTCGTAAGATCCATGCCTGGTTCTAAATGGCGTCAAAGGAATACTATTCTCTGCCACTCTAAGCTGATGGAACCATATCACTAAATCCAATTACAAAACTACCTTGGCTCCACTGAATAAATCGAAGAAATCGTCAATTCTAGGCAACAGATATCGATTCTTTCTAGTCTTCTCATTCAACTTACGATAATCGATTCATAGCCTTAATGATCCATCCAACTTCTTAGCAAACACTATAGCCGCTCACCAAGGCCAGCTGCTTGGTCTAATTAAATTATTGCCTTCCAAATCCACCAAATGCACCTTTAACTCCCTCCTCTCGATAGGTGTCATTCTACTTGGCGGTCTACTAACTGGTGCTACCCAGGCACCAAATCTATCTGAAACTCAATAGCTCATTTCAACAGCAATCCTACTACCGTCTCGAAGACATCTGCGAATTATCCAACCACGAAATCTCGATTCAACTTGTCTTCTAACTCCACAACACCCAACAAAGTATTCACCTCACAACTAGGCTTTTATAGGGTGTATATAATTTGATCACTATGGTCAGGGTGTCTAAGCGATATTTTCCTATCATGACAAAATATCCTAATATCGTACTTACTTAACCAATCCATACCCAAAATAATTCCAAACCCTACAAAATCAAACACATGCAAACTACAAACAAAGGTGTGACCTAACAATCAAACTCTAGGTGGTCACACTTCATCCCAAGCATTGCATACCCTCATATCGGATTTGCGACCCTTAAGGAAGTAACTAGGTATGTGAGTTCTAAGTTAAGCTTATCTATCATACAATGAGATATAAAAGAATGTGATGCACCAATATCAAACAGTACTCTAACTGAATGCCATGAATCAAAAGCATACCTCCCGATACTGCTTTTCCTTCTCATGTGCTGTTGGTCTCGTGGTAGCTAGTTCCAATTCATACACTTTGCCTTTTCAATCCTTAGCAAGCTCACTGCATTGGTTCGTATAGTCCTCAACTGATCGTAGTTGAAACACTTCACTTCTTTCTTCTCAGCGGTTTTCTTTTCATTGTCTGTCCAGCACTCATGGGCATAGTGTCCCTTCTTGTCACACTTATAATAGTACACTTCTGACTTTCTCTTCTTTACGGCTCCACCCTTCCGAGCCCCTTTCTTATGAAAGATATCCTGCCCCTACCCCACTTGGACTTCCTTGGCCTTATTCTTTTCAAAAAAAGCTTGCATTTCCTCATGCCTCAATGCCATCTCAACTAAAACATCACATAGGTCTCTGATATGCATTAAAAGATGGCCTTAGCAAGCTCTGGCTTCAGCTCATGAATGAACTTTTTATTCCTCTTAATCACAGTATCAACAGAAGCATAGCCATATCTCGATACCTCCTCAAACCTTGTCGCATACTCCAACATAGTCATGTCTCCCTGCTTTAATTCAGAAAACTTCCTAAGCAAGGCGGACTTAGTATCTCAAACATGAATCTCTCCTCGAACCTTCTCCTCAACTCAGCCCGCGTCATATTCTTTTCATTAATTCCAACAATAATACCGTTCCACCAAAATAAAGCTGCTCATTATAGCTGCCTCAAAGCAAGTCTTCTCTGTAACGACCCGTAAATTTCGAAAATTTAAATTGTTTTTTTAATAGGATTTTTGTAATTTATTTTAGTAGAAGCAATAAAGGGGATCAATAAATATTAAAATGAGGGCTAAAATAAATTATGTAAATGGTGACTTAAAACCTATTCATAGAAATTTGAATAAAATCTAAATTGAATTAAGTAGAAAAAGGATTCTTACCTGGATATAAAATTTAATATGAGAAATTAATGAAAATATTAAATTGATTTAATGCAATAAAAGAGTGTAAACGGAAATTGGAATAAATTAAGGAATCATGTTGTTGCAAGTTAATAATGTATGACTTGAATGAAATTCCAATTCATTAAAATAATTTAAAAGTATGATTTGATTTAAATGGAATATGAGAAAAACAAATGTAAGGATTTGATTAATATATATGTTATTTATTCAGGATATTGAATAAAATTGGGAATCCAATTGTAATTAATGGTAATAATGTTGGTATTAGCTAATAAATTAAATTTCAATGTAATACCCACAAATGAATGGAATGAAATGAATGTATGTAAATGTATACTAGGTTATTTATCAAGTAGAAGGAAAGAAAAGTAAATATCGAATTTGATTGATGAATGAATATACATTGAATAGAAGTTGAATGTAAAGTTAATGGTAATTGTATAAAATCAATGTAAGATAATGAATTGCAATAATTGGGGGTTGATAATAAGGTGTAAATGGGAAAGTGATTGTTATATTAATTGAATGGAATTCAAATAATATAACAATAGAAATGTGAAAATTTGGGAATAGATCCAAAATTATAAGTATGCTGTTGAAATAATACATAATAAGTGCAATTTGAATGAATCAATGTGAGTATAGATTTAAGCAATAATTGGGAATCATATATATGAAATGATAACGAGAAAACAAGGTAATAAATGCCAATTAAGGGTAATAACTAATAAACTTAACGAAATTCCAATTTTATATAAAATAATTTAAAATTCAAGTTTGGCTATAATTTGAACATAAGTAAATTGAATTTGTAATATGAAAATATATGCCAAAATTGATTTTTGTAATAAAAGATTTTGTATGTGACAAAAAGGTAACGGTAATGTTTGTGGTAGGTTGCCTATTCATTTATTTAGATTGTTAGTTGGAATTGGAAATAAGTTTGTAATAAATGTAAATGAATGATACATTTATGTGAAATATAACCAATGTAAATTTTATTTATAATATAGCAAAGGGTGGATTTAAGAAGTGAAATTGTAGAATTTGAAGCTAATTAATAATGGACATAGTAAAGATGGCAATCCAATCAAATACTTAGGAATCAAATTTATTTGGAAGGTAGTCTAATTTATAAATAAATGGTAAGTAATTAGGATTTAATTAGTTCTATATTAATTGAAACTGATTGTAGATTTAGTGTAGTAACGTTAAAGCTAACGTTTTGTTAATATAGATTTAAGTATAGAAAGCAATATTTATTAATTTAATTTAAGTATTACAAAATAAATGAAATTTAACGTTTAAATATTACGTTAATAGAGATTTAACTAAATTCGAGAATACTAAATTAATAGTTTTGAACCCAACATTTGAATCCATCTACTTAAAATTTTTAGATGGAATAATCATTGACTATTTAAATTTATAGAAATTTTGGGAGCTTAATTTATAATTTTGAATATAATGAAATAGAAGATTTGACATTGCAACCGATAGATTTATCAACTCTAAATTGACATAAAGACTTGTTTAAAACAATTGTAAAAGTTGAGAAATATAAAGATGATAAAATTTACAAATTTTAGAATTGGAATTTAAAATTTGATTTATTCAACAAATTGTAAATTTATTTAATTAATGGAAAAATAGCCATTTTGGCCACTGACTCGGGTTTCGACGAAACAAGTTTCATCGGATCCGTAACGGTGAATTATAATAGTGTTTCAAGTTTCGTAGCGATCGGACTTGTCGTTTGATCGTACGGACTCGAAACACCTTAAAATTTATGCAATTGAAATCAATTGAAATCGATTTGAAAATATTGATTTTAGCATAACTTCTTTATACAACATAATTTGAACCCGAAACCTTTTCCATTACGTTTAAAATATTTTTAAACATATATTTTGATATATAGGTTGACCCAATTTCGTTCCGGAGTAGAAACGGGCTTTTCGGGCCATTTAGCGTTCAGCGCGTATACCAATCTGATCCATCTATTATTTTTCAGCCTTGTCTATATATAACCCGTTATAAACCCTAGCTACTCCTTATTTTCATTTGTCTATACGTACATCTCCTTCTCAACTCCTCATTCCAATGGCAGAAAAAAAAAACCTAATTCCCAAATTCCAAAAATTTATTTCAATTTCAAAAAAAAAAAAAATCAAATCTGCAGCCACTTCGAGTAACGGTTCGAGTTTCAGAGGCAAACTGTATCTACTTCGGGTCAGGAAGAAAATGACTCGGGTCGCTCCGGGTCATTTTGGAAAAAACTCTAAGCAAGCACCGGGGATTTGAGGTGGCGCACCGAAGTCGAACCCGAAGTCGACACAGGACCAGAATTTTCCAATTTTCAAATTTTCATAAGTTTTGTGTACGAGCTCGGATTCACGCGTGGTTTTTTTTGCTGGGATTGTATCGAAATTCCGGACGCTTTGACGCTGATTTGGACAGATTTGGAGACCGTCGAATTTTTGGGTTTAAATCGGATTTAAATTCGATTTAAATTCAAAAGGTGAGTGTTTTAACCCACTCACAACTTCTAAAATTTCTTATGTTTGTTAAATTGATTTTAGATATGAGTAGAAATTTATTTATGGCTGTTTGGCATGTTTTATTCATCATCTCTGTTAAATCGCATTTTTTTTAATTTAACTGTTAATTAATATTGTTATTGCTTATAAATTGACAGTTAAAAATTTATTTAAATTGCATATAAACTTCCAGTGTAACAGTTATTAATTTAGTATTGAATATAATAAATTGTTAGTTGGTAACTGTCATTTATTACCTGTTATATTTTATATGCTATATATTTTGATGTTAGGTTAAATTGACGATGATTGAATTAAATTGGTTGATGATTGATATTGGGTGAATGGATGATGTGTTCTGTCTTGTAAAATCTGCAAGTTATCATGCATATTCATTTCATTCGGGATTGCGGTTTGAAATGATATGCAACCGCATTTTTATTTTTAAATTGCGGATTGAAATGATAAATATCCGTATCACTTGACCATAGGATAGAAAATTTTATACAGGCACCGCGGTATATATATAAAATTATTTTTGAAATTATTTTATGGTCTTGATATGATACGGTTTAATAAATATTAAATTTGGATATGATATAAATATATTTTATATATACATGTATAGTTAAATTATCAAATTTAAGCTATGCATAATTTGTTAAATAAAAATGAATAAGTTGAAAAATGGAATTTGATAATTTATATTAAATGATGGAGTACAAGTTTTAGATCCGGTATATATATATATATATATAGTCTTAAATGATTCCAAATCAATTAAGATTGAAAGATAAATTGAAATTTTAATTTGAATTGAGCTTATTCAAAAATCTAACTCCATAAGTTAATGTTAATTGGTTTAAATTGGGCATTTTAAAAGTTATGATATTTATAACTGGATTTAATGAATAATTCTAGTATAAATAAATGGAAGGAAATATTTAGTGTTAATAAATTGAGTTTACTTTAAATGGTTATGGATTTATAATGTAAACCTTTCAAACTAAATAATAAGAAATGAATTGTTGAATAGAAATTTCCAACCTTAGTTTTGAAATTCATTTAAATACTCAAAGTTTGAAAATATTGAAATTGAAACTTTTTTTCAAACTGAAAGTGAATCTAAAAGTTATGGGTTTAGACTGAATTTAAAATGAATAAAGATTGTGAATAAAGAAATTTATAAATTCAACTGTTTTATTTTATATACCGTTGAATATCCAAACCATTTAAGTTTTGAAATTCATTAAATACTTAAAGTTTGAAAATATTGAAATCGAAGTGTTTTATTCAAACAGAAAGTGAATCTAAAAGTTATGGGTTTAGACTGAATTTAAAATGAATAAAGATTGTGAAGGTGTGGGAATTATATATTTTAAAGAAATTTTAAATTCAACTGTTTTATTTTATATACTGTTGAATATCCAAACCATTTAAGTTTTGAAAGTTTTGGTTTTAAAACTATGGATTTCGAAGTATTATGTTGAAAGTAAAAAGTCAAATATTTGGTTCCGAGGTATTATAAATTTAAAAGTGGCATGATTTTGGAAAAGGAATATATTTGAAATAAAATGATATCATATTTATTTGAATTTTTAAAAGGAAATGATATCGTATTTATGGGTTTTGAAACGGATAATTATATTCTGGTTTTTTAAAGTATAAGTATTTTTAAATGACCGCGGTGTTATAATCGTTTGGTTGTTGAAGAGACCGTGATCGGAAGTTGTCATACTCTCTGCCAATTCTGAAAACCAATTTAACAACCGTGTACGCGGTGGAGATTCCAGAATGAAGTAGGTTGGTGGCGGCGTTTCCTGTAAGGTAAATACGTGGACCCAACTCCCGTGAGTTGGCATAAGGTGGCTAAAACAGGAGCGATCGACGGGTTAATAAGGTAGCACCTTTGATCGGACACATCTCTTCGATATTATACTTTGACTTTGGATTGATTCGGTGGCCACTTTTGATTTTTATTTGGGGTGTGGCTCGAGGTGGGCGGTAGCTGCGCGCTACGTGTTACCACCGACCCGGAAGCGTAATTGGTATATCTACCCTGGCATTGCCTAGTTGTGCCTTGTCACCTACCCTATCACGCCTTATACGAGTTTGGATTTCTCCCGTAGCCCGTGTGGTATCCTCTGGTGGCTTCTGGATCAGGAGGGACTATGATATTGGATGGACTACTGGGACTATTACGTGTTAAGGTGGAAAATGTAAAGCCTTAATGCTATTTAAAAGTATGTTTATTTTACTATAGACACTATTATAATAGTGAAATATACTACATAGTAAATAGTTTAACGGATCCTTAAGAGATGTAAATCCCGAGCATCTCTTGAGTTACTGCACTCATATTTATTTCTGTTAATTTAACTTACATAAGATCTTTTAGTTCTGACTCGAGTGTTTTGTCTTTTCAATTCGCTCGGGTCAGTCCGAGCGTTTCAGGATTTGAAGTTTTAGCTCTGGAGGACGAAGAGGAAGATTTGTATTACTATTATCTACTATAATTGTACTACACTCATACTGTTCCGCTGCATTGTTATTGGTATGTGTAACTCTGATATGTATTATGTAAATATAATCAAATGTTTTTGTAAAACAGCTTCATGAACTCTATATTTGATTATTATATTTTATCCTTCCGCTGTGAGATTCTGGTTGCTTTTCTTCTTGTTTTTCTTATTTACCCCATAACAATCCTCCCTTGCGTATGGTTTGAATTGGCACGTGTGTCGATTTGAAGCGTGCGAAAAGGCGGGATGTTACATCTGGTATCAGAGCTTTGGTTTAGCGATAAACCTTAGCTTTGTGGGGTTTGACCCTTTACTAATAGGGTAGTAATACCCTATGGGAGTCGCTGAGTGTATGTATATGAGAGAGCGTATTTGTTAGTGTTATAAAAGATTTTAATATTGTGTTAATCTGTTCCGTTTTGTATTTATAAATTCTGGTTGATGCATGGGACGCTGTGACATCAATAGGGATTTCTAAACACTTAATAGGACAGACCGACATAATATTTGTTTTATATAGGTGAATGAAATAATTTTGCCTATTATATTTTCTATATATAAAATAAATTTTTTCAAAAGATATCTATATTTGGCTGCAATATATTGGTTGTTAGGTAATAAAGATTGAAAAAAATAAAATAAATAAAAAGTGAAAATTTAGAACTTATGATCCGGGGTTTTGAAATTTCTTTTGAATAAATTTTGGAACATAATAATATTGTTATAAGTATTTTCTGATATAAATATTTGATATAATTTGAAAAAAATCATTTTAAAGAGGATTTTGGAGAAAATAGGTTTTGTACTTTCCTCTCTGTCACTGGAAAATAATTTCGGTGATGGCGGCCGCATCATCGACTTTCATTTTCGAGTTTCGAAGGGGAAAGGCCACTGTGGTAGTTCTACTGCAGATTCATTTTTGAATATATATAAATATTGAATTGTTTTAAATATAATTAGAGATATATAAGTTCTAAGAATATATTTATCTATTGTTTTAAAATAAATTGAAAATTTAACCCGGTATTAAATTCTTAAATTTCCATTAATTAATTTGTTTCGAATTAGTGTAGTGAAATGAAAAGTAAGTAATTAATAATTGAAACCTCTCATTTAGGTAAGAGATTTAATGCTAAGTTATAAAGGAAATAAAAAGGAAGTTAAAATTGTAACTTATAAGAAAAAGGTAAAGATTTATTGAACAATGAATGAATTAAAAGAATTGAGATAAAACTTGTATAAGTTCATCTGCATTTTCTTTAACATATATAACTTACCAAATATGAAAAGTTGAAATGTTTAATAAGAAATGTAATGAAAATTGTACAAGTAAAAGTAGGTAATGAAGTATCGAATGCGTTGGCTATTAAATGAGAATTTAATGTTATGAACTTAAGTTATAATTGAAATTTTACCAAATAAATATAATTAAAGGTAAGTATCATAAATAGATGACAATAAACTTTAGTAAATGTTAAAGTAAATTATTTTAATAAACAGAACGATGAATACTGTAAATAAATAAGTTAAGAAGTGAATAAATGAATGTAAAATAATAAAAGGAAAATCCATGATATGAACGAGTGGAAATTTTGGTAGAAATAAGGTGAATAATTGTAAGTAATAAATGAAAGAAAGGAAATCAAACAACTTAAGTATGAAATAAATTGATCATAAGTTAATTTTGATTTGTTGGTTTGAATTGTTGTTGTTTAAATTATGGTTGTTTGGGTAAGATACTTTAAAATTGGGATTGGATGAAAGAATAATCTATTTAGTTTTATCTAAGGCTATTGAGTAAATGATGCGCTAGTAGTTTATTCTTCATTCCGTATAATTTTAAAAGTTTTGAACCCGAGCAACTATTTGTTTGTTTGGTTGAATGGTTGCTTTGAATTGGTTGTGTGTTCTATTTGTCGAATTGATGGTTGTCGTACTGATTTGTTGTTAGTAATTGAAACCACTTAAATAGTTCACTTTATATAAATTGGTAACCCTTTAGATTTTATAAGTGTTTATAAGTGAAATGCAGGTTATGGAAGCGATTGCTACTGCTTTTGGTTCCATAAATTTAGCGTAGGTTGCCGACAAATAGGTACGTTTTCGGATTACGGTTTATAGCGCTATGTTATATATTTTCCCGTGTAGGGATATATATTATTTTGAAAAATATTTGTGTGTATTGTTATATTTATATTATATTTTCTTCCGAGCCTCTCCGTACAAAGGAGACTCTGCCAAAATTTTCCGCAAATTTTGGACTTAGAAAAATTTGAGAATGTTTACAAACCTTAACAATTTATGTATAAATGATTTAAATAGGTATAAATTGGTATATTTTATGTTAAATTATTTTATTTTGTAAACTTATTTGTTTATAAATTTAATTAAGAAAGATATATTGTTTTCTTATTTCTTCTTTTCCCTTCTTTTCCTTTTCGGGGACGAAAAATTTTGAGTGGGGGAGAGTGTAACGACCCGTAAATTTCGACAATTTAATTTGTTTATTTAATAGGATTTTTGTAATTTATTTTAGAAGAAGTAATAAAGGGGATCAATAAATATTAAAATGAGGGCTAAAATAAATTATGCAAATGGTGACTTAAAACCTATTTATAGAAATTTGAATAAAATCCAAATTGAATTAAGTAGAAAAAGGATTCTTACCTGGATATAAAATTTAATATGAGAAATTAATGGAAATATTAAATTGATTTAATGCAATAAAAGAGTGTAAATGGAAATTGGAATAAATTAAGGAATCATGTTGTTGCAAGTTAATAATGTATGACTTGAATGAAATTCCAATTCATTAAAATAATTTAAATGTATGATTTGATTTAAATGGAATATGAGAAAAACAAATGTAAGGATTTGATTAATATATATGTTATTTATTCAGGATATTGAATAAAATTGGGAATCCAGTTGTAATTAATGGTAATAATGTTGGTATTAGCTAATAAATTAAATTTCAATGCAATACCCATAAATTAATGGAATGAAATGAATGTATGTAAATGTATACTAGGTTATTTATCAAGTAGAAGGAAAGAAAAGTAAATATCGAATTTGATTGATGAATGAATATACATTGAATAGAAGTTGAATGTAAAGTTAATGGTAATTGTATAAAATCAATGTAAGATAATGAATTGCAATAATTGGGGGTTGATAATAAGGTGTGAATGGGAAAGTGATTGTTATATTAATTGAATGGAATTCAAATAATATAACAATAGAAATGTGAAAATTTGGGAATAGATCCAAAGTTATAAATAAGCTGTTGAAATAATACATAATAAGTGCAATTTGAATGAATCAATGTGAGTATAGATTTAAGCAATAATTGGGAATCATATCTATGAAATGATAATGAGAAAACAAGGAAATAAATGCCAATTAAGGGTAATAACTAATAAACTTAATGAAATTCCAATTTTATATAAAATAATTTAAAAGTCAAGTTTGGCTATAATTTGAACATAAGTAAATTGAATTTGTAATATGAAAATATATGCCAAAATTGATTTTTGTAATAAAAGATTTTGTATGTGACAAAAAGGTAACGGTAATGTATGTGGTAGGTTGCCTATTCATTTATTTAGATTGTTAGATGGAATTGGAAATAAGTTTGTAATAAATGTAAATGAATGATACATTTATGTGAAATATAACCAATGTAAATTTTATTTATAATATAGCAAAGGGTGGATTTAAGAAGTGAAATTGTAGAATTTGAAGCTAATTAATAATGGACATAGTAAAGATGGCAATCCACTCAAATACTTAGGAATCAAATTTATTTGGAAGGTAGTCTAATTTATAAATAAATGGTAAGTAACTAGGATTTAATTAATTCTATATTAATTGAAACTGATTG
This sequence comes from Allium cepa, assembly GCA_030765085.1. Taxonomy (NCBI): domain Eukaryota; kingdom Viridiplantae; phylum Streptophyta; class Magnoliopsida; order Asparagales; family Amaryllidaceae; genus Allium; species Allium cepa. Next base: position 351,167 of record JASFAV010000025.1, on the reverse strand, counting down.
TAGATTTAGTGTAGTAACGTTAAAGCTAACGTTTTGTTAATATAGATTTAAGTATAGAAAGCAATATTTATTAATTTAATTTAAGTATTACAAAATAAATGAAATTTAACGTTTAAATATTACGTTAATAGAGATTTAACTGAAATTCGAGAATATTAAATTAATAGTTTTGAACCCAACATTTGAATCCATCTCCTTAAAATTTTTAGATGGAATAATCATTGACTATTTAAATTTATAGAAATTTTGGGAGCTTAATTTATAATTTTGAATATAATGAAATAGAAGATTTGACACTGCAATTGATAGATTTATCAACTCTAAATTGACATAAAGACTTGTTTAAAACAATTGTAAATGTTGAGAAATATAAAGGTGATAAAATTTACAAATTTTAGAATTGGAATTTAAAATTTGATTTATTCAACAAATTGTAAATTTATTTAATTAATGGAAAAATAGCCATTTTGGCCACTGACTCGGATTTCGACGAAACAAGTTTCATCGGATTCGTAACGGTGAATTATAATAGTGTTTCAAGTTTCGTAGCGATCGGACTTGTCGTTTAATCGTACGGACTCGAAACGCCTTGAAATTTATGCAATTGAAATCAACTGAAATTGATTTGAAAATATTGATTTTAGCATAACTTCTTTATATGACATAATTTGAACTCAAAACCTTTTCCATTGCGTTTAAAATATTTTTAAACATATATTTTGATATATAGGTTGACCCAATTTCGTTCCGGAGTAGAAACGGGCTTTTCGGGCCATTTAGCGTTCAGCGCGTATACCAATCTGATCCATTTATTATTTTTCAGCCTTGTCTATATATAATCCGTTATAAACCCTAACCACTCCTTATTTTCATTTGTCTATACGTACATCTCCTTCTCAACTCCTCATTCCAATGGCAGAAAAAAACCTAATTCCCAAATTCCAAAAATTTATTTCAATTTCAAAAAAAAAAAAAAAAAAATCAGATCTGTAGCCACTTCGAGTCACGCTTCGAGTTTCAGAGGCAAAAACGCTGTATCTACTTTGGGTCAGGAAGTAAATGACTCGGGTCGCTCCGGGTCGTTTTGGCAAAAACTCCAAGCAAGCACCGGGTATTTGAGGCGGCGCACCGAAGTCGAATCCGAAGTCGACACAGGACCAGAATTTTCCAATTTTCAAATTTTCATAAGTTTTGCGTACGAGATCGGATTCATGCGCGGTTTTTTTTGCTGGGATTGTATCGAAATTCCGGACGCTTTGACGTTGATTTAGACAGATTTGGAGACCGTCGAATTTTTGGGTTTAAATCGGATTTAAATTCGATTTAAACTCAAAAGGCGAGTGTTTTAACCCACTCACAATTTCTAAAATTTCTTATGTTTGTTAAATTGATTTTAGATATGAGTAGAAATTTATTTATGGCTGTTTGGCATGTTTTATTCATCATCTCTGTTAAATCGCATTTTTTTAATTTAACTGTTAATTAATATTATTATTGCTTATAAATTGACAGTTAAAAATTTATTTAAATTGCATATAAACTTCCAGTGTAACAGTTATTAATTTAGTATTGAATATAATAAATTGTTAGTTAGTAACTGTCATTTATTACCTGTTATATTTTATATGCTATATATTTTGATGTTAGGTTAAATTGATGATAATTGAATTAAATTGGTTGATGATTGATATTGGGTGAATGGATGATGTGTTCTGTCTTGTAAAATCTGCAAGTTATCATGCATATTCATTTCATTCGGGATTGCGGTTTGAAATGATATACAACAACATTTTTATTTTTAAATTGCGGATTGAAATGATAAATATCCGTATCACTTGACATAGGATAGAAAATTTTATACAGGCACCGCGGTATATAAATAAAATTATTTTTGAAATTATTTTATGGTTTGGATATGATACGGTTTAATAAATATTAAATTTGGATATGATATAAATATATTTTATATATACATATATAGTTAAATTATCAAATTTAAGCTATGCATAATTTGTTAAATAAAAATGAATAAGTTGAAAAATGGAATTTGATAATTTATATTATATGATGGAGTACAAGTTTTAGATCCGGTATATATATATATAGAGTCTTAAATGATTCCAAATCAATTAAGATTGAAAGATAAATTGAAATTTTGATTTGAATTGAGCTTATTTGAAATAAAATGATATCATATTTATTTGAATTTTTAAAAGGAAATGATATCGTATTTATGGGTTTTGAAACGGATAATTATATTCTGGTTTTTAAAGTATAAGTATTTTTAAATGACCGCGGTGTTATAATCGTTTGGTTGTTGAAGAGACCGGGATCAGAAGTTGTCATACTCTCTGCCAATTCCGAAAACCAATTTAACAAACGTGTACACGGTGGAGATTCCAGAATGAAGTAGGTTGGTGGCGGCGTTTCCTGTAAGGTAAATACGTGGACCCAACTCCCGTGAGTTGGCATAAGGTGGCTAAAACAGGAGTGATCGACGGGTTAATAAGGTAACACCTTTGATCGGACACATCCCTTCGATATTATACTTTGACTTTGGATTGATTCGGTGGCCACTTTTGATTTTTATTTCGGATGTGGCTCGAGGTGGGCGGTAGCTGCGCGCTACGCGTTACCGCCGACCCGGAAGCGTAATTGGTATATCTACCCTGACATTGCCTAGTTGTGCCGTGTCACCTACCCTATCGCGCCTTGTACGAGTTTGGATTTCTCCCGTAGCCCGTGTGGTATCCTCTGGTGGCTTCCCGATCAGGAGGGACTATGATATTGTATGGACTACTGGGACTATTACGTGTTAAGGTGGAAAATGTAAAGCCTTAATGCTATTTAAAAGTATGTTTATTTTACTATAGACACTATTATAATAGCGTAATATACTACATAGTAAATAGTTTAACGGATCCTTAAGAGATGTAAATCCCGAGCATCTCTTGAGTTACTGCACTCATATTTATTTCTGTTAATTTAGCTTACATAAGATCTTTTAGTTCTGACTCGAGTGTTTTGTCTTTTCAATGCGCTCGGGTCAGTCCGAGCGTTTCAGGATTTGAAGTTTTAGCTCTGGAGGACGAAGACGAAGATTTGTATTACTATTATCTACTATAATTGCACTACACTCATACTGTTCCGCTGCATTGTTATTGGTATGTGTAACTCTGATATGTATTATGTAAATATAATCAAATGCTTTTGTAAAACAGCTTCATGAACTGTATATTTGATTATTATATTTTATCCTTCCGCTGTGAGATTCTGGTTGCTTTTCTTCTTGTTTTTCTTGTTTATCCCATAACAATCTGCCCTTGCGTATGGTTTGAATTGGCACGTGTGTCGATTTGAAGCGTGCGAAAAGGCAGGATGTTACATTCTCTTAGGCTCATCATTGAGCCTCAGATCATCAGATATTCTTTCGCAATGAAGTAGCCAATTTTCTACTTCAATTGTATCCTCGGTATCAATGAAGGCTTTCCTCCTAGCCGAGCATAGTTTCTACTAAGAATGGCATAGTTATTCACCACCGAAGCTTCTTAATTCCCTACTTCAAGATTATCTTTAACTACTCTAGCATCAATTCCAGCTTGCATCATGTTGATAAAGAATTGATACATAGATCCTATGTCAACTTGCGGGAATCCAACAACAATATTTCTAGCTTATGCCTGACCTTAATTCCTTCTCGTATTTGGTTTGACGTTACCATTTGTAGTGATGCTGCCATCTCCAAGATTAACACTTCCACTTCTAGCATCCATATATGTATTCGAACCTCATGAGATACAGATGAATATCCCAATAAAGATAGGACTATTAGGAGACGGAGATAAAGCGTACACTTATACATATCAAATACAAGTACGTTACTATAGCATTATCCCATACCCCGATCTTATCGTTAATTCTATAGCTTAAGATTTTCGAGAATCATTTTTAAGTTTAAAGTTTTTCATAAACCTATGCTTTGATACCAAGTTGTAACATCCCCTATCTTGAGGTCCACAGCTAAGTGCTACAAATGCTGCACCTATATTATTAACTTCTGGCAACAAAATATGGCTATATTAATCGTACCCATAATATCAGAAGCATATGAATATAAAAAAATATCACAAATTTCAAAAATAGAATTTCTGATTACATTTCAAAACATGTTTCATATCCAAATTAGATAATCCCATAATCGTTTCCCAGGTTCGGACCAAATATAATTATTACATAAAAATGCCAAGAGCGACGTATGAAGATGCCCACTTGGTTGACAAGAGTACTATATAGTCATAACTAACTTAATACAACACAGTGGAACACAAAAAAAATAGCAACTCCTAAATAGTTATCCATCAGCCACCTGCTCGTCTTCGAAACTTTTATACATCCACCTACTAAAACCTGAAAACCTAAACTCTCAATTTACCCAAATCAATTTTGGGCACACGAGATTTTAAGGGGAAAACATAAACTTCGAGTCAAACATAAAACCTGGTGTGAATAATACATTTACATCTCGATTTATTGATATTAAGTGAGATCACGCCGCTTATCGAAACGGGTTTTCTCTCTCTCTAATATCCCTTGAAAACATATCTTTTTGCAAATCATAATCATACAACCAACCTGATTAATCAAACTGATTATATCAAAATAGAAAATATAATGTATGCTCAAAACAAGTAATAAATGGACCAGTTCTCCGAACAGAATGTAGTTTTGTTTGGTTAACTACTAACCTTTGGCTGACTCGGGCCAACTAGACAAACTAAATAAACTATATAACAACTATTAAACATACTTCTAGACGGTCTATCCTTAACTTACTTCTCCAAGGGTCACCTGATGCTAATGGTTTTGCAAGGTCACCAATAACCCATCTCCGTACAAATATATTCCTTTCTATGTGTAACCATCACTTAGGTCTTTCCTATGACTAATCCCTACATACTGGAATTTTAGACTAAATTAACTTGGCGCTAATAGCTAATGTATAGGGCGCGACCCTATACCAGTCCCATCTGGTATACAAATATCTAAGTCATTTTACTTAGGATTAACTACCCTTTAAATTTTCCATGAAAACTTTTTCAAAATGATTTGATCCTTTAAATCATACTTATAAAAGGAAAATATTCTATTTTCTTTACTAAAATCTTATTTCCATGAAATATCTTTACTCAAAACATAGTTGAGGAAAACATTCGAAACCTTTGTTTGAAACCTTTAACAATCTCATTTGAAACCCATAAAAGTATCCTTTTCGAAACCAATGAAAGTACCCCTTTTGATATAAGTAGATTACTTTACTTTATAACCTTAGGCCTAAAAGCCAAACATACCTTTCGAAATCATTGAAAACATCTTCTTCGAAAGTTTTATAAACCTTATACATCATGTTTAAACGAAGTGGATGATGTCAAAACCCATTCCTACGAAAGCAAATTGAGAGGAGACTCTAATAATAAAACAAAGGGTCCCCTTCAAAACCAATCTGGGTCGAAAGGTAAAAAGCGGCAGTTAGGGGTTTCAACCCCTTCAAAAGCATTTACTTTAAAATAAAGGCACAACCTTATTCAAAATCCTTCTTTCTTTAAAACCATTGACCAAGTCGAAAGCTATCTAATTCCAGAAGAAAAGCAGGCGCAATTCTTTTAGAAGACAAAGCAAAGCCTCGACTCCTTCGAAACCCCTAGTTTCGACACTGTACCTTCCGCCTAAGTCCAATTCACTATGTACCAAGTCTTCATACTATGTGCATCGGCTTCGACCGGGGTTGGAGGCAGAGGAATGGAGTCGAAAGGTGGTTGCCGAAGAAGGTGAGACAGCGGAACCCTATAAAACCGGATTTTTAACTTAAAACGGTAATTCTTTTCAAATAACCTGTAGATTTGTCATCTTATAATTGATTACCTTTACTTTTCCAAAATATTATCTGAAATGTGCTACCGAGAATTCGGAGATAACAATTTAAAAACATTTTCAAATAGCCCCTTCTCTGTTTATAAAAATATAAAACATTTCAGTCCCATACCGTAAATAATTTTACATATCTATCAAAACACTTAGGAAAATTCTATAAAATTCACATAAATCTCATTTAATATATTTTCTAACATATTTAAATTTCAGACACATAACATATACATAATTGTCGAAATTACTTTTAAACCTAAATAATCATTTTCTTTACTAGAAAATTAATATTAATTCCACAATAATGCAAAAAAATATAAAAATGGAAACTCATTTCCAAAATTTCTTTTCTGACCTTAGTTGAAATTTGCAAGGCATTTGGATGTCATATTATAGGCTTTTCAATCCAGAAAATGTCATAAAATCAATATAAACAAGTATAATTCATCAATAAGCCTATATACATATAAACACCAATCAAAACTTAGCAATATACTTGCAAAAACTTTTAGATTTGATTCTTGAAACCGGAATCATAAAACTATGAGATGTAACATATTACTCACCTTTAGCTTTGGTGTTAAGGTGTTGAGATTTGATTCTTGGATTTGAACTTAATTAAGCTTTCCATTTGATATAGGTTTGTTTTACCCCTTGCTCTTTTTAATGGTGGCCGGCCTTTTAGTTTTTAGTTTTGATTTGTAAACATGAGAATGATATGGAGTGAAGGGTTTATGGTATATGAATATGCCTCATTCCTATTCTACCCTTATCTAATTTCCCTTTCCTATCTTATTTTAATTCCATTTATTTCTTTAGTTTAACTAGGCACGACTTACCCTTTATGTTTTCACAAATCTCAATCCCTTAACCATTATTCTATTTATTTTAGCTAATTAAATTTCCTGAAAAATGTTATCTAAAATTAGGGGTGCAACAGGCTTCCCTCCTTAAAGAATTTTTTCGTCAAAATTACGATAAGGCATATATCAAATCAATCAAAAAGGTGAAACATACAATGAAGCAAGCTAGGATAAGTACCTTGAATCGTGCTATTAGTTTCCCAAGTACAGTCTCTCTCATTGTCACTCCACTGGACCCTGACCAATCTGACTGTCTTGTTCCTTAACTTCTTCCCATATCTCGTAACTATACCAACTGGTTTTCTAACTATAGTCGAATTCGGCTTCTCTACTAATTCATCTAACACAGTCGATGCTATAGTAGTCTTTGGATCTCGAATACATTTCCTTAGATGAGAAACATGAAAAACATCGCGGACTCCAGCCAAACTACTCGGTAGCACTATTCTATATGCGAGTTTCCCGATCCTCTCTATAATATGAAATGGTCCAACAAATCTCGGTTCCAACTATCCCGATTTCCCAAATCTAATCACCCTTTTCATCGGTGATACCTTGACGAAATACTGACCTCCAACTGAGAACTCCAAGTCTTTCCGTCATCTATCATCATAGCTCTTCTACCTACATTGAACTTCCTTCATCCTAGCTCGAATGATCTCTATCTTTTTTGCAGCTTTTGTAACCAAATCTGGACCAAGAACCAACCTATCCCCAGTCTCCGACCAACAAATGGGAGATTTGCATGGCCTTCCATACAAAGCTTCAAATGGTGCCATCCCTATAATAGCCTGAGAACAGTTGTTATATGAATACTAGACTAAGTGTAGATGATCTTCCCATGATCCTCCAAAATCTAGTGCATAAGCTCGTAACAAGTATTACAAGATCTTGTTAACCCTTTCTATTTTCCTATCCTTTTATGGATGGTAAGTGGTATTCATCTTGATCTTGATACCTAAAATCTCAGGTAGACTCTTTCAGAATTCACTAGTAAATGAGGAATCTTTATTGCTTACTATACTACTAGGAATCCCATGAAGTCTAACTGCATTCTTTATAAATAACTTTACCAAAATAGGTGCCATCCTGGTGGACTTAATTGGAATGAAATGGGCTCTCTTGATCAACCTGTCCATTATTACTAATATTCTTTCATTTCCTCTGTTTGATTTTGGCAATCTGCTAATCAAATCCATAGAAATAGAATCCCACTTCCAAATTGGGACATCAAAAGGTTGGAGTAACCTACTTGGTTTATGATGTTTGGATTTTACCTATTGACAGTTCAATACTGCTTCACCCATAAGCGTGCACCCTCTTCATAACTTCCCAAAAGAAACTTCTCTTCATTTCCTGATACATCTTAGTTCCTTTTCGATGAATAGTGACCTTCGAATCAAGGAATTGCTCAAGAACTTCTTTCCTATGTTTTCCACATTCGGAACTCGCAATCTCCCTTTCTTTCTTAACCACCCATTCTGGTCAAGACTGAAATCTTTCAATTCATAACTCTTAGTTCCTTCTCTTAACTTTCTGATCCGTTCAACTAACACTGGATCCTCTTTCTATTTAGAAGCAATCCTTTCGATCATCATTAGTTGAACTACTAAATAAGACAGCATAGCAATTTCTGTAATAGACCTACCTTGAGATCTCTATTGTAATCTGGATGTCATCAGCACTTCTAAATCTTTCCACTCAGCTACCATCCCCAACATTGCATTATGATGCTTCTTGCTAAGTGCATCTCCAACTTAGTTGCCTTTCCCTGTTGTGTACCCAATATTGAAACCATAAGAGGCTAAAAACTCAAACCACCTCTGCTGCCTCATACTCAACTCCTTCTAAGAGAATAAATACTTCAACGACTTATGATCCGTATACAGCTCAAATCTTTCTCCAAAAAGATAATATCTCCACACCTTCAATGCAAAAATCACTGTAGCCAATTCCAAATCGTGTGTTGGATATCTAACCTTATGTGGTCTAAGCTATCGAGATGCATAGGCAATCACTTTACCTCTTTGCATTAGCATAGCTCCTAATCCAGTTCCACATGCATTCGTCAAAACTACCAGTTCTTGACTCCCTTTAGGAACTACCAACACAGATGCATGGATCAACAAGTGTTTCAATCTTTGGAATGTTTCCTCATACTTATCAGTCCAAATAAACTTCACATCCTTTCTAGTTAGATTCGTTATTGGTGCTGCTACATGCGAAAAGTCCTTAATGAACTTCTGATAATACCTCGCTAATCCAAGGAAACTCTTTATCTCAGTCACTGTCTCGGGTCTCATCTAATTATTCAATGCCTCGATCTTAGCTGGATATATAGACAACCCTTTCTCTCAGACTGCATGACCAAGAAATTTCACTTCCTTCTTCCAAAAATGGCACTTCAAAAACATCGCTTTTAATTGATGCTTCCTCAGCGTCTCAAGTACCACTCTAAGATAAACTTCATGCTCTCTTTCATCTCTAAAATATGTCAAAATATCATCGATGAAAACCACCACAAACAAATCCAATTGTCCTCGGAAAACCCAGTTCATAAAGTGCATAAAGAATGCCGGTGCATAAGTCAGTGCAAACGACATCACTAACCATTCGTGTGATCCATACCTAGTTTTATAACGCTGTCAAAGGAATACTATATATCCTCTATCACTCTAGGCTGATGGAACCCTGTCGCTAAATCCAACTACAAAAATACCTTGGCTCCATTCAACTAATTGAACAACTCGTCAATTATAGGCAACAAATATTGATTCTTTATCGTCTTCTCATTCAACTTATGATAATTGATACATAACCTTAACGATTCGTCCAGCTTCTTAGCAAGCACTACAAACGGTCCCCAAGACGAACTACTTGGTCTAATAAAATTTTTGTCTTCCAAATTCACCAACTGCACCTTTAACTCCCTCATCTTGGTAGGTGTCATTCTGCTTAGTGATCTACTCACGGGTTCTGCCCCGGGCAACCTTTCTGAAAGCAACTTAAAATGACCCATTCGAAAGCTTTTGTTTCGACCCCTTCGAAAACATGTAGTAAAATAGGCGAATGCTTTTTTTGGAAAGTAAAACAAAGGCTTGGGCCAGTTCGAAAGCGTTCTTTAGTAAACAGAGCAGGTGCATGTCTTTTAAATATAAACAAACGTTTCGACCACATCGAAAGCAAGGGTTTCGACACCATGCCTTCCGCCTTTCTCCAATCCACCACGTACCAATCATAGTAAAACCTTGTGTATCGATTTCGGCTTAGTTGGCTTCGACCTGGTAGGCTAAAGACGGAATCATTGGGTCGAAAGGTGCTTCTAAAGGAGACAGAACCCACTTTTGTGGGCAAAACTGAATTAATGCTAATTAAAGTAAACTTTTTGTAGTTAACGTGCCTAGTTGTAAACATTTAATTGGTTACCATAAGCTTTTCAAAATATTTTAAAAAAAACTGTGCTTAACTTCAGATCTAATAAAGATTAATTTTAGCAAATAATCCCTTCCATTAAACAAAACCAATAAATCATTTAAGTCCTTCTTCTAAAATAATTTAAGTTTCACGACAATTCTTAAGAAAAATCCCCAAAAATTATTGAAATTCACTTTCATTATGTTATCTAGCATATAAAATTTCCAACACCAGTTTCTTTATAAAATAATATAAACAAATTTTTAAACCCAATTCATTCAAATTTTCCTTTGAAAATTCATATTAAATCCTCCATAGCTTGGAAAATTTCAAAAATTACAACCCGTCTCCAAAATCATGTTTTACTTAACATAAAAATTTCATATAGCATACGAAAATCATCAAAATTGGTTTTACCCTTAAAACCATGTAAAATAATTATCAAACTAATTTTTTTGAATCAAACATGTCAAAACCACGCATATCATCAATCAAAATATTCATAATCATGGATTTAATCTTAAACCCAAACAAAATGATCATAAAACACAATAGAGATGATTTAGATTATTATTCACCTTGATTAGGATAAGGAATTTGAGATTTGATTGAGATTAATTTCCCCTTGCTTTAATTCCTTAGCATTAGATTGATTTTCTCCTAAATAATGGCTGACTCCTTTTTCTTTAGATTTGTGTTTTTTTGAAATGAAAATGAACATTTGCATTCAAATACTTTTGATTCTAATCACTTGTTTATTCAAGTGGTTAAATAAACTTCCTATCTTCATAAATCACACTATATACCACAAAGGAGAAGATTATAGGAAGGGTGTACATTATTGACTTATCATTGCTACTCAAGAGCATACTCAGTTCGAAGCAATTCTATTGTTTATATTACAAGTCCTATTCAGTTGCTGAGGCGGTTAAAATTCCTATTTAGTTACTTTGATGGTAGAAGTACTATTCGGTTGCTTAGGCGGTGTAGTACCTGTTCCTTCAGGGTAAGAGAGGGTTGATAGTTAAATTTCAGGATTCTAGGACTGGACATAGAACGCAAAGTTCAAACCAGTATAATGATCCCTGGTGTCATTTTCTTCATTATTTACTTTTATATTTATATTCCATATTGCATGATCCTTAGTCACTTTCACTTGGTATCAGAGCAAGGTCATCATATAACCATAACACAGTTATTTGATATTTAGTTAATATGGAAAATAACACTAACATAAGTTTTATTGAAAGTTAATCAACTGCACAACCACCATTATTTAATGGTTTAAATTACAATTATTGGTCAACTCGAATGTGAAATTATGTACAAGCAAATGGATATGATACTTGGAATGTCACTAAGAATGAATACACTATACCTACTACAAAATATGCACAGTGGCCAAACGCAAAAGATACATGCTATATCGAATGCAAAAGCCATGAATATGTTATTTCATGTATTAGATAAGAATGAATTTAATAGTGTTAGCATGTATATAGCTGCTTAAGAAATTTGGCAAACTCTTAAAATCAAACATGAAGGAACAAACAAAGTTAAGCAACGCAAGATCTCTATGCTCAAAAATCAATTCCAAAATTTCAGAATGAAACTGGATGAGATCATAAATGATATGTATTCTAGATTCCAAGACATATATCATTCACTATTGGCATTAGGAGGAAAATATACTAATTTTGATATTGTCTAAAATCTTAAACTCTTTTAATGGATGAATGAGAATGAAAAAACTTAGCTATTGAAGAAGCTAATGACATTTCTTCCATCAAACTTGAAGAGTTTATATGAAATCTCATGTCATATGAAGTTAATTTGTAGGCAAAGCGAGATCTAGCCCAAGATATAGAGAATATTACTTTCCAAGCCGAATAAGAAGATTTGAATTTAGATGAAGATCACATTGCATTTATAGCAAATAATTTCCAAAAGTTTTCAAAATTTAGAAAGAACAAGGAATTCGAAAACAACAGGAGAGACAAACAAATAAACCGCCAACTTCAAATCTCGAGTGTTATGAATGTCATAAGAAGGATCACATAAAGAAAGACTGTCTTGAACGAAAGAAAGAGGTACAAAAATAAGAAGGACAAGTACAAAAGGAAGCAAGCATTCTCTGTTATATGAGATGATTCAGAATCGTCTTCATCATCAGATGGTGTCGCTAACAGTTATTCTGTATAACGTCTTGGTATTTTCAATCATTCGCATCCGCACATGTCGGACTTGAATTGCTCAAAATATCGGATTGTTAATTTATATTTGGCAAAAAACTCAGCATATGCAGCAAATAAAATAATCATAGAATCACAAACACAGAGTAATATAACAATAAGCAGCGGAAACAAATGAATAGTAGTTCATGAAGCTAATATATATATATATATATATATATATATAACAGAGTAAAACAAGATACAACAGAAGTCTCGAATATAATAGTCAAATACAAGATCAGAATATATCACAGAAGCCAACTGAAAATCTACAAGCTGTATAGATAGATGGATCTCCAAACAAAGCTCCAACCCAAAGGATGAGTCTCAAAAGCTGTAACACTCAGTCTGACCCGAGCGTAAAGCAAAATACAAAAACACTCGAGTTGGGATTAACATTCTTATATCAATAAATTCAACTCTAGTGAAATATCAACTGAAATACAAGTAAATCAAAGGATGTTTGGGATAACCATCCTTTAAGGATCCGTTAAACTATTTACTATGTAGTAATATACGCTATTATAATAATGTCTAAAGTAAAGTAAACTATTAAAATAGCGTTAAGGCGTTACCCATATTCCCCTTAACACATTTTTATATATTCTCATAGTCTATACAGTACCATAACATCCCGTAAACCGGGCTTATTAGAGGGAACTCCATAGGTATGGTACAAAACAAACACGTAGCGGTCTCGCTATGGTAGGTGACACGGCACAACTAGGCAATGCCAGGGTAGATATACAAATTACACTTCCGGGCTGGTGGTAACGCATAACAGCCACTACAGCCCACCTCGAAACACACTGCCAAATCAAAATCAAGTGTGGCCATAAAATAAATCACAAAGTCAGAAAAAAGTATCGAAGGAATGTGGCCGATCGGAGGAGCTACCTCACTTGGTCCATCAATTTCTCCTATTTTAGCCACCTTGAGCCAACTCACGAGAGTCAGATCCACGTATATACCTCATATAGGATCGTCGCCACCATCCTACTTCATTCTGGAATCTCCACCACGTACACAGTTGTTAAAGTGGTTTTCGGTATTGGCAGAGGGTATGAAAATATCTGATTCCGGTCTCTTTAACAACCAATCGTTATTATAGCACCGCAGTCATTTCAAAATAGTTTGTACTTCAGAACCAAAACATCATTTCTATTTCAAAAACCATATCAATACGATATCATTTCCATTTCAAAACCAAATCAATGCGAGATCATTTCCATTTCAAATATATTCATTTTCAAAAATCATAGCACTTCAAAGTTACAACACCTTCGAAATTATAAAGCTTCTAAAACCATAACACTTTAGAAAAATCATGACTGGGAAATCACAATACTTTGGAAATCATAACACTTTGGACATCATAATTTAGAAATCATAATACTTTGGAAATCATAACACTTTGAAATCATAACACACTGAAATCATAATACTTTGGAAATCATAACACCTTGAAATCATAATACTTTGGAAAACCATAACACTTTCCTTTAAACAGTTTAGATATTAATAATAATGTATGTAATAAAATTGTTTATACAATAAAATAATTTATATAAAATATTAATAAGTTAAAATAGTTTATATTAAAATAATTAGTATATTAAATTAGTATATATAAAAAATGATTTATAATAAACTAGTTTATATTAATATAATTTATAATGTAAAATACTAAAATAGTTTTAAATAAAATTCAAAAATACTTTATATAATAAAATAGTTTTCCTCAAATTTCACAAATCGATTCAAATTAACCTGAATTCCAAAATTCAAATCTAATTCAATCTCTATTCATAAATTTCAACTCAATTCAGTTTCTCAATAAACCATTTCAAATTATATCGAATTCAAATACAGATTTGAACCACAAAATAAACCATTTCAATTTCAATATATTTCAAAGCTTTAAAGATTCCACATTTTCAAAACTAATTTGATAATTCCCTTAATATCTCAAATTAACTTCATTATTATTTAGTTTGAAATATCCACTTAAAAAAATCCAAAATCATTTAAATAAAACTACAAATTCCAAATTTAAATAAAACTGAATATACCATTTCAATTTATGTAAATTTGAAATATTCATTTAAGTCGCTTTTAAACCAAAATCAAGTTAAAAAAAATCATATCCTTTAAAATCTCAAATTCAATAAGTTTCAAATTGACTTAATTTAATAAAATTCTTAATTAAATACCATTTCAAATAAGTTTCAAATCTATCTTCCCAACCTTAATTTATTAAATTTATTATAAACTCTATATTTGAAAATGTAATTTTAAATAAATACTTAAACATATTGTATATAAATACATCAAACTTTAATAAATTAAATCTTATTATCAAACTTATTTTATAATAAAACTAATTTATACCTATTTTAAAATAGTAAAATTATAAGTAAATTCTTAAATTTTATAATTTCGAAACTAACTTATAATTCTAAAACTTTCAAAACATATAAATTTAAAACCAAGAATTTAAACTTTATAAAATACATTTATATATAATATCTTGAAATCAATATTTATCAAACCATATATTTCTTTCCAAAACCATAGAAATAATTTTCAAAATATTTATATATAAACCAACGGTGTCTGTATATAATTTTCTATTCTATGGTCAAGCGATACAGATATTTATCATTTCAATCCGCAATTTAAATATATATATGGGTATATATCATTTCAACCTGCAATCCCAAATTCAATTCAATGAAACTTGCTTGGGTTTATCATTTCAACCCAAAACGATTTTCTCCTATTCTACAAATTATTCGAGTATGTATCATTCCAACCCATTGGGAATTCTATACTAACATGGAACTTACAGAGTGATAACAGATATGATAGTAATATAACATGCATATATCATCAATATAAATAACAGATAATGGTGTCAGATGTCATAGGTGAACAGATTCAGATAATAGCATATATATAGCAATGTAAATAACTAACAGCAGCATATTTCAATTGTCGTTTCAATTGAAATCAAATTTAATAAATATAAGAACGTTAATCGTAAGTGATTGCTCACCTTTCGAGGTTAGAGACGAATAAGAATGAGATAAGTTACGAATCCAAGCACAAATTCCAAAGCAAAGCAAGATTGAATGCAGCTGGACGAACAAGGCTGATAATCAAGAATTGATAAAACGAACCAGAATTGGATCGATGAAGATAATTGGTAAAATGAACTTATATATATAGCTATATATAACTATATATATAATAGGATTCTAAATTCTAGTATATATTAAACTAAATATATATGCATTCCAAAATCCATTGTTTTTAAACTAAACTCAAATATTAAAGTCAAATATATGTATATAATAATTTTTGAATCAATACCTTTAAAACTTAACGGTTAACATATATGTTTATGTAACTCATGTAATCAACCAACAAACCAAAATTTAAGACTAATAAAATATAAACACTATATGTTATTTTAAAACAACATTTAATATAAAATTAGTATTTATATAAACAAATATATGTAAGCTGTTTACATATGCAAACAACTGGAAGGGAGTGCAGATTAAGGATCTTAAGGCTAATTTAACACTAGAGGGGGGATGAATAGTGTTTAATGGACTCTAAGACTTATATGGACTAATTTAAAAATTATGATATAAACGAATGAAAAACTTATCACAGAATTAAACACAGATAACAGTGAAGGAAAGAACACACCAGATTTTATACTGGTTTGGAGTTACCCTACATCCAGTCATGCACCAAGGCAAACACCTCATACAGATTTTTATTATACCAATGTCAAGATTACAATCCACATTTTCTAAAGGCCTTGAGGTACCCTCCTGTCTCACGAGTCCGGGGCAAACTCTCTTGATTTACGGGACTCAAGATCACCCAATTGATTTCTAGGCACAACCACACCTTATAGAGAGACTAGATAAACTTTTGATTACAAATTGATCCTATAACTCTGAATAACACTTTGATCTTTGAGAGAGGGCAGAGAATCAAACAAGAATGAGATTCAATTTGATTCGCTTGAGAATTCGGCAAAATTTCGGCACGATCTTAAAAATATGAAAATGTTATAATATGGATTTGTAGAGAAAAAGGAGTGAAGAAAATAAGAAATTAGCTCGTTAAAAATTCGTTTGTGAAGGCTATTTATAAAGCACTAAGGGTCATAACCATTTGTGAAGAGATTTAAACGAATAGACACTTCTTTTGAAAATTGAAACTTTTGAATTCAACGGCCACCATGTCGACATGGGGTATCCTATGATGTCGACATCCCTAGTTAAAAAACAGTGTAAAATTTGTTTTAAAAATGAAGTTTAAAACAAGAGTTTATTTTAAAACAAAAACAAATAATATTTTAAGGCTAAAAGATCTTTTTGAAAATCATTTGAAAAATATAATTTTAAGGCTAAAATATTTTGAAAAGCAGTTTTGATAATCATTTTGAAAAACCATTTTGAAGTAGTTTTGCAAGCTTCTTCCTGTAGAATATCTCATCATATCAGGACTCGGATACTTGTACAAAACCAGGATGTTCATGGGTTTGTAAGCCACTTGTCGTAGGTTTGTAAGCTACTTGTTGTGGGTTTGTAAGCCACTAAGAAGGTAGAAATGGGTTCAATCCTAAAAGAAATTCAGAATGAAGATTTCCACGCTATTATGAAGTTTTAACAAAAACCAGACACATATCTTGAAATCTTGATCTTGATACTCTGGAGTCTTCAGTCTTGAGTCTTGAGTCTTTATACTGATCAGTCTTCAGTAATCAATACCTGCATATATATCTATATATCCTACATATACATATCTATCTAGAAAACAATGTTAGTATATATTTTATAATATGGTAAGTTAAAAGGTTGTCATCAAAACCAACATCTTGGTTCCTAACAATCTCCCCCTTTTTGATGATGACAACCTGTATTTATAAAATATATTTACCATACCATAACTCCTAACTCCCCCTTACCCCAAGACTCCCCCTTACTCCAAGCCAACTACTATTTTATAACTTCTCCCTCTTTGTCATCAACAAAAACTTATAATTAAGAAATTCCCTGAACGTGATATAAGATAATCAACCATAATATAATAGGGTGATCCATATATAAGTGTAATAAGTGCAAAGTGTGATCATAAATATGAAATGTGAACATAAATGTGAAATGTGATTATAAGTGTAATCCAGAAGTAAATCAATCATCATCCAATCATATTTACAGTAATTATTCAATCCAAACATATATACAGACCATACCAAATGTTTTAAATAAGTCAAATCAATTAAGTTTAAAACACACTCATCAAATCAGAACAAATAACGTACAAAACGACTAGACATTCCTTGGTACTTCCACCTATCCGTCATCTCCAAAGATAGGGTCTGCTTTAATGGCATGCCATTCTTCTTTATCTTTGTCGAGAGTGACTGGTGGATTTCCTTCGAGATCTTCCTTGTTAAGGGCTGAGATCATCCAACGAAGGGCGTCGAAATGTCTCTCTTGCTCCTTGATCATCTATATTTGACTCAATTCTAAGTGACACTAATTACGAAGTATGAATGTAAGAATATTCTTGAAGGAAGTGAGAGTTTCTTCAAGATTATCATTTAGATTCTTAATCGGCGAAGCCATAATTCATGAAATAGGAAGAACTATGAAAGGGAGTGGTTAGAGATGAAGTTTGATAATTTATTCTAGAAGAAACAGATATAAATAGGGGTAGAAAGTCGTTTGAAATGAATAGACAAAAGATATTTACATGAAAGTAAAATTTGAAAGTGTAACTATTTTCTGCCCATTGTATGTTGACATGGGGGATGATGTATGTCGACATGCCTCTGCCTAAAGTGACAATTTTCTTTGTTTCGAATATCATGAAAAAATCTATTCAACTAAAATTTGTATAATATAAAAACAAGCAGTTTCATAGACAAGTGAAGTTGAATAACATGAAATAAGAGATTTCATTAAAGATTCTATTCAACATTACATAAAATAACATAATATTAACTAAAATAAAAAATACATGGATAGAACTAAGATAACAAGAACTAAACTTAATTAGATGAATATGAAGAAGATCTACTAATTTTCCCAAAGAACTTATCGATTTTAGTGGAAATCTTTTCCATTTTCTTACTCGTTGATCTTTTAAGTGTCTTTTGATTTTCCACTATAATTCTTTGATTATTGAGAATGGTCTTGTTGGATGGATTAATGGGATTAGTAGGACATTCAATACTCTTTAAGGAAGTTTCCTGATCTTCCTCCTCTTCAATTTCCATTCCTTCCTCTTCCTCTTCCTCTTCTTCTTCTTCCATTTCTTTGATCTCTTCATCAGCAAGTATTACTTCCTTTTCCGTAAGTGTTTCATATGGTTGAAACACTAATGAAATTTGCATAAGGGAAATATTTCAATGGTTGAACACTTTCTAGTTATAAATTCTTCCCTTTTTAAATCAACTTCAAAGTAATTAAAAATCTGAGTGAGATAAATTCCATGATATAATGTGTTTTCACCCATAGTAAAATTCTTGGGCCTTAGCTCATCCAAAATAACTTGAGCCCAACTAATATCATAATTTCCAAAAATTGCAAAAAGACCTTTGCAAACTTTCAAAGTTGGATTGTTGTAATTTCCCGATTTTGGTATAAGAGTGTGTTGAATAAGAAGATTAACAATTCTTGCTTTAGGATGAGAATAATGATTTTTGAATTCAAAATTGTCATCCCCTTCTAAGATGTGATGAAACGTCACTCGATCATTTTCATTGATTTGAAATTTCGAGAGACTCATTCCGGTATACTTGTATCCTAAAATATTTCCCAAAATTTCACAATCTGAAACAATTTGTGTTCCTTTAACACTAGTCTAAATTTGTCCATCTTGTCCATCATAAAAACCAGGATTATTCGCATAAAACATCTTAAGAAGATTTGGATAACATACAAAATCATTTTGTTTGTTATCTACTAAACTAAGAATAGAACATTGTTGAAAAAGATTTTCAATTTCACGAGAAGGAAAATCTTCAAAAGTAGAAAATTTTCCCTTATGAATTTTATCAAAGGTTACATAGTTGATATGAGCTTTGATAGCTTTCAGGTCATTAAAAAGAAATTTTTTGACAAATTTTGGGAGCCTAATGGTGTTAGGAGTGCTTAAAGAGGCCATTGAAGAAGTTGAGAGGATTTGAAGATAATGAAGATAAATTTGAAATTTGAAATAAAAGTGAAAAGCGATGACAAAGAGAGTGAATTAAATAGAGATTCTATAGACATGTTCTCTGGTCAAGAGGCATCTTTCTAGAGCATTAAAGTTGGTGAAAAGGTGGAGGGAAATTCAAAAGTTTGAATTCAAATTTTGATATCAAATTCTAAGGGGCATATCGACACGGGGTATCCGGGTATGGCGACATGTGCCTATTGAATCAAAGGACAAATTTCTATTCCTAATTTCTAATAAATGTATATATTATATCCTATATTCTAATTATATAATTCCTATGATAACATCAAATATATAATACTTAAATATTAATAATTTAATATATAAAATATTATTAAAAAGATATTATTTTTTAATTTAAAATTCAAATTTCAAGCGATAAATTTGAATTTAAAATTCAAGGAATCAAATAAAATCAAGCAAACAAATAAGCATCCATTCAAACAAAACAAATTAAAAATAACGTAAATGTATACCTATTTTTAGGTCCGTACTCCCATTGTTATCTGATTCATGAATAGTAGTGAAACACAGATTTGAATTATCCGTCTTCTTTTCATCGTCACTGGATGATGAGTCTGAGTCATCAAGAGTTGCTGTGTATGCTTTCTTTCTTTTCCTTGATGAATCATTATTTGGAAGGAACAACTGTTTATCTGGATACGAACAATCTTTCTTATGATGCCCGACTTTATTGCAATTGTAGCATCTATCATTGTTGACGTTCTTCGTATTATTTTTGAAATTCCTTGATCATTTCTTTTGCAATTATTTATTTTTCTATATTTTAGCAATTTTCGAAAAAAAGTTTGTCATGAAAGCAGTCTCCTCATCACTGTCTGGTTCTGAATCTTCAGTTGTTGCATTGAATGCTAATAACTTCTTTTCTGTAGCCTTGTTTTCTCTTCTTCCTTGCAGTTGAACTTCATAAGACATCAGATTTCCAATCAATTCTTCTATTTTCATTAAATAGATATCATTTGCTTCTTTGATTGCGAATGTCTTTTGATCCCATTCTGGAGTGAGTGAATTTAGAATTTTTTTTGACTTGGTGTTCCTCCGAAAAGCTTTTTCCCAATGCAATTAGTGAATGAACAATATCTTGAAATATACAATACATATCGGAAATGGACTCATTTGCATGCATTTTAAACAATTGAAACTGATTGGTTAATATGGAAATTTTAATCTGTTTAACTCTACTTGTTTCTTCTTGAGTAACTTGCAAAATTTTCCATATTTCAAATGCAGACTTACAAACAGACACTTATAAACTCATTCTTATCTAATGAACAAAATAATATATTCATGGCCTTTGAGTTATTTTATGCAACACCCTTTTTCTCAGAAGTCCACTGGGCAAAATTGGTAGTTGGTTCAACATACTCAATTTGTGTGATATTCCATGTGTCTAATCCTACTGATTGTAAATAAATTTCCATTCTACAAGCCCAATATGCATAATTACTGCCATTGAAAAATGGTGGTCTGACATTAGACTGTCCTTCTACAAATGAACTAGTGTTAGGGATAATAGAATTAGTGCCAGAGTTGACATTACCAGTGTTGGTAGCCATTAAAATAATTTTTAAGTTTTAGATTATGAAAACTATGAAAACCTTACTTTGATACCAATTGAAAAGGAGTGCGGATTAAGGATCTTAAGGCTAATTTAACACTAGAGGGGGGTGAATAACGTTTAATGGACTCTAAGACTTATATGGACTAATTTAAAAATTATGATATAAACAAATGCAAAACTTAATCACAGAATCAAACACAGATTCAGAAAGTAAATAAAAAGCAGTAAAGGAAAGAACACACCAGATTTTATACTGGTTTGGAGTTACCCTACATCCAGTCCTATACCAAGGCAAACACCTCATACAGATTTTTATTATACCAATGTCGAGATTACAATCCTAAATTTCTAAAGGCCTTGAGGTACCCACCTATCTCACGAGTCCGGGGCAAACTCTCTTGATTTTATGGGACTCAAGATCACCCAATTAATTTCCAGGCACAACCACACCTTATAGAGAGACTAGATAAACTTTTGATTACAAATTGATCCTATAACTCAAAATAGCACTTTGATCTTCGAGAGAGAGCAGAGAATCAAACAAGAATGAGATTATAATTTGACTCGCTTGAGAATTCGGTAGAATTTCAACACGATCTTAAAAATATGAAAACTTTAGAATATGGATTTGTAAAGAAGGAGTGAAGAAAATAAGAAATTAGTTAGTTAAAAATTCATTTGTGAAGGTTATTTATAAAGCACCAACGGTCATAACTATTGATGAAGAGATTTAAACGAACAGACACTTCTTTTGAAAATTAAAACTTTTGAATTCAACAGCCACCATGTCGACATGGGGTATCCCATCATGTCGACATCCCTAGTTAAAAAACAATTTAAAATTGGTTTTGAAAATGAAGTTTAAAACAAGAGTTTATTTTTAAAAAAACAAATAATATTTTAAGGTTAAAACATCTTTTTGAAAATCATTTGAAAAAGATAATTTTAAGGCTAAAATATTTTGAAAAGCAGTTTTGAAAACCATTTTGAAGTAGTTTTACAAGCTTCTTCCTGCAGAATATCTCATCACATCAGGACTCAAGAACTTACACAAAACCAGGATGTTCGTTGGTTTGTAAGCCACTTGTCGTAGGTTTGTAAGCTACTTGTTGTGGGTTTGTATGCCACTAAGAAGGTAGAAATGGGTTCTATCCCAAATGAAATTCAGAATGAAGATTTTCGTGTTGCTATGAAGTTTTAACAAAAACTAGACACATATCTTGAAATCTTGATCTTGATACTCTAGAGTCTTCAATCTTGAGTCTTGAGTTTTTATACAGATCAGTCTTCAGTAATCAATACGTGCATATATATATATATATCCTGCATATACATATCTATCTAGACAACAGTGTTAGTATATATTTTATAATAAGATAAGTTAAGAAGGTTGTTGTCATCAAAACCAACATCTCAGCTCCTAACAACAACTACATACATATCCAACTTATATGCAATACAGACCTATGTAATATAACATTGTACCATATATATAGTACCACGACATACATATAGTAGACTTTTATAGAATAATATAGTTTATATATATACAACATAAAGTAAACAAACAGGTTTTGGACACAAATATATATGAACCGAACTCATCTATTCATTCCTACCTAAATTAACATGTAGCTGCATATAAAATAAAATCTATATAAACTGCTACATATAAAATAAAATCTATATAAACTAACATCTATCCCGCCTATATAAAATGTATAGTATATCATATACAAATCAACAACAATTTGCAACTTTAACCTTGATATACTTGAAAAGCAAACTGTTTACCGATACGACTAATACATAAACCAACTTATAATACTATTATTATAACATATATAAAAACCATACTAACACACACACACACACACACACACACACACACACACACATATATAGCTGTAATATAACTAAGTACATAAAATATAATGAAACAACAAACATAATATACTTAAAACAATATTATATTTATAAGACATGTATATATATTGGAAGCCAAATTCAGGTCTATTTGCATATATATACTACTATATAACCACATAAACATTATAACTTTAAACCAGTATTTCATATAAATCAGTATATACTTACTTCACGAAAATACACATATAACTTATATAATTATACATGGACAGACACGTTAAAGAAATACTATACATTACCTAATAAGATAATATATAAAACCATACAGGCTTGAATATGTAATAACAAATATATGAATACAATATTTTTATTTAGGCAAACATATAAAATATATATTTATATACTTATAAAATAGTCAGAGACATATATATAAACTACTACAACCTATCTATATATGTAAGACGAAAGATAAACATTTTATATATAAAATATTTAACCTGAGAAGGAAACAGCACGGCAGAGAGGGGTGGTGATGGGATGAAGGCCGAGGCCGGCTAAAGTAGAGGGAAAAAGGAAGGCGGGAGTCAGGGGATGGTGCAAGCGGAGTACAGAGATGGTCGTTGGGGAAGTGGAGGTGTTTGGGTCCTTGCGTGTTAGCCGAGTAGTAGTAGGGAGGAAGGAAGGCACTGGGCTACAAGGTGATGGCAGCATGCTTCAGCAATGAAAAAATATAAAAGTTTTGGAATGTTGAATATGAGCAGGTTTATTTGGGAAAGGATAAAGCAATCATGAATATAAATTTATCTCTTGACAGAACCAAATTAAAAATAGTAGAATGAACTGACGAAATATATTCAACTAGTAATAATGACTATAGGGTATAGAAAAGGTTGCCTGTTAATTTCTAGAAATATAGAAGTTTGTGGTTATTGGTTAACCAGAGAAAAACGAAAGGACACAACAAAAAAAGCAAGAAATGGATACCGGTATAGTTACCGTTCTCATAGATTCTACTACGTATCGGATTTCAAAACACAGAATTGAATATACCGTAAAGATCAGCATGATAAAACAATCAAAACAGTATACAGATATCAGTGGTACGATCATCGGATCAAAAGTCGATATCGGTACCGGAAATACTGCTAAAATGTCAAAAATAAGATAAAAGAAGCAATAACAGTCAAAATTTAGAGAAACTAAATATGACGTCTCACTCAGAAAATGATTTACAAATTTATTGTGTAAAAATATTCAAGTTTGGAAAATATTTTATCATCATTAATATTAACTGATTCAAATTCAAATAAAATTACACAAGAAAATAAACTTCAATATTATCGGATAAAAATTTACCATTTGCTATGTTTAGATATACGTATTCTAAATATTATTTTTTTATTTCAAAATTCGAATAATTAAAATTTCACAAAACTTTAGTTAATATATTATTAAACAAATAAAATTTTACGGGTCATTACATTCTAAAAAGCCAATGTTTTCTTTATGGCTTCGACTAACAATGTACCAATTAAGAAAAGAGGAAAGTGGATACTTGATGGTGGTTGCTCAAAATATATGACAGGAAACAAAGATATGCTTCTAACATTATCTACTCAGATGGAGGATCTGTCACATTTGGAGATAATTCCAAATGTCATAACAACAGAAAAAGCGATGTAAGCAATGATGGTACATCTAACTTACCTCTTATTACAAATGTTTTTCTAGTTAAAATTTTAAAACATAATTTGCTTAGTATAAGTCAACTATGCGACAAAGGTTTTAATATAACTTTTTTGGAAAATAAATGCTACATATTTGATTAAAACAATAATCTTATATTTGAAGGAACTAGAGAATGAGATATATACATATTAAATATGAAAGCTAATCATAACACAAATATGTGCCTAATAGCCAAAGAAAATGATCCTTGGCTATGACATAAAAGATTTTGTCACATAAATTTTAAACCAGTAAGCAAATTATCTAAAAATAATTTAGTAAAAAGTTTACCAAAAATGAATTTTAAAGTAAAAGGTATTTATGATGCTTATTGGTAAGAAAAATTAACCAAATATTCCTTTAAATCAAAGAAAATAATTTACACATTACAACCACTTGAGTTATTTCATTTAGATATTTTTGGACTAACTCAAGTTCAATCAATGAACCATAATAGATATGTTTTCGTAATTGTAGATGATTTCTCAAGATTTACTTGGATAATATTTTTGAAAAATAAAAGCGAGACTTTTGAAAATTTTAAAATGTTTTAAGAATTAAAAATATTAAAAATATTGAGACGATCCGACTTTCTACTCCCAGAAAATCGCATCATCTTAAAGAAAGAAAGGGATAGAAGAAGAAAAGAAAGAGAAACAAGAACACAAACAACATCAGAGAACTCACAGCGGAACGAATAAAATATAATATATCTCATAAAATATTACATAGTATCTCATTACATCAGAGTACACAACTTAAACAACAGATAATAGATAGTTATAAACTTCTGTCTAACTATACAACTCAAGTATACAAGAAACAGATATTAAACAAACACGGCGGAACCAATATATATCTACACGTCGAAGCCTCCTGCTCCATATCTCCTCCAAAATTCGTTAAACTAACCTGATCCACTTGACTACTCATACATAATATGAGTACCCAAGAGTTTAATAAAACAGAAAATAAACACTCGGGTCAGACAGGGGTCTGGTGTGAGTAAACGGGTTAAAATTGCTTAACTTTAGAAAACCTTTGAAAAGAAAAGGTATCACGTAAGACTTCCCACACATAAACATGGAAAAGTTTTTCCCTTATGCTAACCAAAACATTTGATAGGAAATCCAGTGATATTATAATAGTGTCTAGGGTTTTCAAAGTAAAATACAGAAATAGCTGGAATGCTTACATCTTACGTTCCAACATAGTTGGGCACAATCAAAACCATACGGGCACTTATTGGATTTTGGATTCCATCAATGGCAGGGCTACTGGGGTACCGCCCGTCATAGTATGTGGCCTAGATCAACGTACCGAGGAGTACGCCCACTCCCTTGCAACACAAGGCCGGAACCATCCCTTACTGGACAGTCCCGAACAAGACCACCCCGCAGTTGGCCGTGACCCAACTGCCCACACAGCCGAATAAAAAGGGACCTCTAGACAGGGGTAAATCTCGCTCTCAAGTGGGGGCTACCCACGAAGCCTTGCTGCACCTCCCCTGTTTTAGCCATTCCCGGTTGATGAGGCTTGAGGTTACGATTACCTTTATAGAACACCTTTACCTTAGAATGCTCATCGTCCACCTGATGATGTTTTGAAAGCATTCAATCCATACAAGTTCGTTCCGGGTTCGAACGAAACCGAAGGCACTATCTCATTGCACTCATTATTGGAATCACCCCCAGAGTCAACGACCATAGCCCTTGCACTCTGATTCGCCATCTCGAATCTATAAGTACTATTTCGTCAACTCATTACGGAATCACCCACAGAGTTATACTGACGTATAGCCCTTACACCTCGAGTCTTCACTTGCTCCACTTGGATTAACAACCTAACGTTTAATTGGAATCGATGTGGTTTTCGGATATCCAAATATGGAAACCCGATCCCGGTCTCATCGAAACCAAACGCCATTTTAATGTCAAAGTTGTACTTAAGGGTGTTAAACAGTTTAACTTATATTCAGGATGATATAAACAGATAGATGAATCATATTATCACAAGAGATAATTCATATCAATATTCATCTTCACAAAGCAGCATATCACATAACAAAGATATCCAGTATCAACCAATATCAATCAATATCAAACATTCAATGTCAATCAATCATCCAATATCAATCTCCAAATATTGATCATTCAATATCAATCAATTATCCAATATTAATCAATCAATCCATATTAATCAAACATCCAAAACAGAATTGATTATCTCTTAATCAATTGAATTACCATAATCCTTCTTCATTCATTATTATTCCAAATAAATTAATCATCTCTAATGATCTTTCCCAATTAATCTTCCTTGATTAATTATATTTAATTATATTCAAGTAATTATTCTATCCATATTCAGTAATTAACCCTTTAATTACTATTAATTACAATAATTAATGATCATTCATTTACTTCTATTAATTAACTATAATTAATTACAATTAATTAATCACATTTAAATTAATCACTTATATTAATCAACCTTGATTAATATCCTTAATCACATTAATTAATGATCCTTATTAATTAATAATTACTTTAATTAACTAATTAACCTATAATTAATCAACTCATTAATCATAATTAGTAATTAACAATTTGTAATTACTTAACTAAATTAATTAACTTCTCAACTGATTAATTTCTAATTTAATTATATCAATGCTTGATTAATTAATTCAATTAATTAATCTTTAATTACTTCATTAAGTAATTATTAAACAATTAAATTAGTAAATAAATCCTTAATTAATTACTTAATTAATTAATTACATTTATAATTAATTACACTTAGTAATTCATCTTAAATTAATCTCATTAATTAATTAACTAATTACATTAATAAATTAACTGAAATAAATTAAGTAATTAACTCTTACTTACTTACATAAGTAATTATCTCTAATTATTTTCATTAATAAGTCTTAATTACTTTCTTAATTAATCACTTAACAAACAATTAACTTCATCATTAAATAACTCTTAATTCTTTAATTAATTAATCACTTCATAATTAATTAACTTCAATAATTATATTAATCAATTCTTTAATTGATATCATTAAGTGATTAACCAATAATCACTTCAACTAATTACTCCATAAGTAATTACCATCAATTACTTCTATAAGTAATTAACTTCCTTAATTACATTCACAATTAACCATTAATTGCTTTATTAAGTAATTATACTTAATTAATTCATAATTAAGTGATTATTTAAAATTATATTAAATAATTAACTAATTATTTAAAATTAATTAAACAATTAATTAATTAACTAATCTTCTTATAATTAAAGAAAATCTTTAATTAATTAAAAAAGACATAAATTTTATTTAATCTCTTACTTATTAGCAATTATACTTAATTAAGTATTCTTAAGTCATATTCAAATAGTTTAACCTTAATTATTTCTATAAACAAATCATTTGAATTATATAAATTAATTTTAAAGACAAGCTATTAATCTTGGTTTACAAAATCATAATGATAATCTTATATGAAGATAGAAAATTTAGTAACAAATTCCAAAATTTCCAATACCTTAAAACATTTAAACCAATTTTATTTATTTCAATATAAAATTTGAAATCTTAAGTTTGAATCATTTCTTAACATTTTAACATAAATTTTGATTTGATATTTAAATTCAAAATATCCTTTTTAAATTGAAATCCAAAATGTAATTAAATTACTTTCAATATGAAATCACTTTAAATAAATTTAAATTGAAATAAAATATATAATTTCAACTTATACTTTATAAATTTGATTAACATTAAATTTTAAACGACCAGTTTAAAGTTTTCATTTTTATTCCTTTATAAAACTTGTTTATAATAAGATGCTTGAATTTTAATCTAATCGACTCAAGTCATACTGCAAACTAGTGATAAAACTATTACCAGACAGCACCCAAAGGAAATCCCGAAGCAAACCACCAACCAACCCGAGTTAACCCCGAAGCAAACCCAAAGCACCCTGACTTCGAGTTACCCCCGAGTCACACGCGAGTTCCCACCCGAGATTCCATCATCTTCCCCCAAAACCAAACTCCCCCAGATCAATGTCGTGTACACAACACCCATGTGCACGTCTCCCCTCGCCTCTGGCTAGCTACGGTCGTCGCGACCCCCTACCACCATCACACAATCACATACGAGCCTCCTAAAACACACAGATCCAACAATACTAAAACGAATCAAAATCTGAGCATAAGCACGAAAAACTACAGAACTACCCAACCCAAAAACCCCCAATGTCGATCGCCTCATCGCCGGTTAACTCCGCCGACCCCCACGTCAATTCTCCATGTCCAAGAGCTTCAACACCCCAAATGCGATTGAACTCGGTTCATTATCCAAGTCGCACACACCATTAAGGTTCGACCGAAACAATCTATAACTAAAACCCTAGTTCCATTGATTCCCATCAAATTATTCAACTGAAAAATTCTTATGCATTTTTCCTAAAATCTACAGCTTACAATCTAGCTATGATTCAAAAATCAACTCAAATTAATGCACAGATAATCAACAATTCACAAAATCCCTAATTTCATATAAACCCCAATTTCAACATGATTACTCAATTAAAAATTATCATACAAACTCTAAAAATCATATTTTTCCAAATGTAATTCGATTATAAATTCAAAACTAAAAATTAAAATCATAAAATTTTGCCCAAGTTTGGTTTTTCACTGTATTTTGAAATTTTTGAGCAAATCATTCATTTTAAAATTCTATAACTATTTTTAGATGATCAATCACTTGATTACAAACAACTTTCATTAACAACTCACTGTCTAAATCATGTTAAAAATCATGTTATTTGAATTTTGAAAGATTTGGAACTGTTTCCTAATGGCACTGTAACCATATTATACTTTTTCTTCAGGCAGTTCCTTATTTTTATTTATTTTTTATCATGCATTAAGGTAACAAAACTTTATCATCAAAGCAATCCATTTGCATACAACATTCAAACAAAAATTTAAGTCAAACTGCTTTTAAAATATGATTTACTCACCTTAAAGATGATATGCAGAGCACAGCAGTAAATAGAACAAAGTAGAATAACTTTCCAGGCTTATCAATCTTTAGATCTGAAAATGCTTTTGCATGCATGCTGTTGTAAATGCTTTCTAATTGATGCTTTAAAGGATTGAAAGTGCAGATCTTCATTTGCAGGTTGATTTCAGATTTGAACTTTATTGCAGGTTGAAACTTTACTTTGAAATGCAGATTTGAATGCTAGTTTTCACTTTGCAGGTTGAAGATGAATTTAGAAATGCAGACCTCATTTGCAGGTCGAAGTCTTTTTTTTTTAGATTTTAAATTTGCTTTTGGGTTCTATTTTTCAGATTTGAAGAAGATTCCAGGTTTGAAAAAAAAATCTGATTGCCATAAATTTTGGGTTAAGAAAAATAAACCAAGAAATGAAAATGGTTATGTTTTATTAATGATTAAAGAAAATATAAATTTAAAAAAAAATAAAGACACTTGTTATTTTAAAGTTACATTTGTCCTCCATATTGCCTAAATGCCTTACATGTGTTACATAAGTGAATTAAGATAAGAACACATGTTTTAAGTATCTTTAATTAGATTTTTATTTAATTTAAATGTTAATAGAAAGCTAACTTACTTCATTCTCTTAATTAATAAGTGCTTATATATGTTTATATGGTTACACATGTTTTAAAGCCTCTTTTTGATAAATTTTACTTTGTTTAAATGTAAATAAAAACTCACATGTTGATTTACTTTATAAATGAATATAAGCTTACCTTTTTAAAGAAAATATTCTAAACTAATAAAAATGCAAATAATTCTTATATATGTATTTAAAATCTAAAACAATTATACCTAAACATTAATAACCATTTTAATTTGAACATTTTAAAGAAAACAAAAATAAAGCATTGATAAATTTCCTTTATAAACTATCATATTTAAAAATAAACAATTATCTTATATTTTAAAAACAAATGAATTAATCTAAATTAACTTTTGAAAAATATCAATTTAAAACAAAGCTTTAAATTACTATTCACAAATATCAATAGATCGAATTAAATTTCAAAACAACTCAAATTATAACATATATATACATATATATTACAATTTGAAACTTCAATCTTTAATTTAAAACAAAAGCTCTTCTATTCACAATATATATCAATTTTATATATATTATAAATAGAATAAAATTTTAATTAGCTTTTGAAAAACAATTCTTATCAAATTTAAATTGTCAGAAATATATAAATTACAATTATCAGATTAAATATTTATTAACCATAAAAAGAATAAATTTATCAGTTTAAATTAAAATTATAAAGAAAAATCATCAAACCAATTAAATTATTAACATAGATTATTAAATTGTTATTGCCCAAAATTCCGGGTCGTTACAATCCTCCCTTCTTAAAAGAATTTCGTCCCCGAAATTTAAAAGCAAAGGTAATTTAATAATCTAGTACAGATTTTAATTTAAATTAGCAAAGTATTCCTAACAACCAATTACTAACAATCATAGCAATCAAATAAACAAACAAACCTAACTAATTATTTTGACACAAATCAAAATAAATCTCTAATACTATATCGAGTTTCCCTAAGTATAAATCATCGGGAGACTCGCTCAACAAAAGCCAACAAACCAACTACACAACCAAAATCCAGAGCTCCACTCATCTCTAGATCCATCAATCTAAACAGAACACTGATTACTCTCAAATCCATCTCAACTTCCAAATCCAACTGAACTACAGATTCAACAACCAATCGATGAATCATACACGTACTCCCTCAGAGATACGTATTACAAAATGAATTCCAGCTATCCAAACTGGAAATTCAATCTTATCCTATAAAAAACACAGATAAGAAATCCTCAAATGCCTCAGCACTAACCAACCAATCTTATCCAATATCTGTTCTCTTAACTAGAGAATTTTAACAACACTGAAGTTCTTCGAGAAACTCGGCCCTCAAAGCCAACCACCACATCCTGCTGAACTCATCCACAACACCGAAGTAGACACACTTCCAGAAACAACTAGACCAAAGCAAACAGTTCCTAGATCCTATTCAACAGAAAAGTCTTTCAAAATCCTTCGAAATACAAAACATAAGCTTTACTATTCAAGCAATAGCAAACTGAACTCGCTTCCTTCCTTGCACAGCAGCTACCTTGCTTCCGCTGCACAACTCTGATTCTAAAATAGATAAGAATATCTGTTGATGAACACGAATACAAACTTATCCACTAAATTCAGAAACCTTGTTCATCAAATCCATAAAAATCTAAGTGACACATCAGACTCGGTCACACATCCTTACAACAGAATCCTATTCCAAAAGCTATATCAATCCAATTCTAATTCCAAAAATAATTCTGAGCTGCTATGCCAACTCTCCTTCTCCAAGAATCATCCTACTTCCAGGCTAACTACCAAAATTACTTCTGGAAATCAAATCGATATGGAACTCAACTCCAGATGCAGAAAAACTTCTGATTACATCAGTAGCTCCTACTTCCACATGAGAACCCTCAGCCTCAACACAAATCACTGTAAGAAAAATTCCCAAACTAATCGCAAGTCACTTTTGCGATCCAACCTAATTCGGATTCCAAAGAAACCGTCCTCTCTTTACCAATTAGAACAGCTTTAACTTTTCCAAACAAGGTTAACCCTTCAGAAAACATCACCAACTGCCCCGGACTGCTGAAAGACAACCACAAGAGTCCTGAACCATCGGAGAAACAACCAACACTGCTGCTTCCAAACTCTACCTCGATGATACTGCGAAGCTAAAAGACCTCCTTGACAGCACATCGAACACTTTGAACTGCACTGCTACCACAGCTAACCAAAACTCTAATCCAAAGGCTTCTTCAAAACCCAAAACCATCAACAAACCACACAACGGACCTCCGAGATGGCAGACAACTTCTCAAGAAACTCGAACTCCAAACCAAGCATCCACAACTCGCTTACCTTAAGGAATAACAATGAGACCATGCCTGAAGAGAAACAACTCATAGACCTTAGTCTCATATTCCAAAACAGCCAATCTCCTTGCTGAAGATCCAAACAACTTATACACAGATAAATCTTCCCTGTGGCAGGTAAAGACTGCTTCAGGAGAAAACATCTTCAGAAAATATCCAAGGATACTGCATCTCATCACGCAGCTATCAAGATACCATCACTTATTCCTGCACTTCCGACAGATCCAAACACAAGGAAAATTCGCTCACTCGAGCGAAATCCAAACTTACACTTCAAAGATACACTCCGAATCTTTAAAAGATTTCCTTCGGATATCAGAGAAATCCTTACTCTAAACTACAAATCTTACTCAAGACGGTATTAGGTCTACAGTCTCGACAAATACTTCCAACCTCAAACATATGGACCTCTTCCATTAGTGGTAGCGTGTTACACACACACACACCACTACTCCGTCTACCTCTATAACTTATGTTGGAAAATCCGAACAGATAACCCAACAGATCAGGTAGATATAGATATATATAGTTATATATATAAAAATTACAAGTACGCTCTCTCAAGAAAGATACTACTACAGAGCCTAGGTATTCACTCAACCTAATGCTCCCTACAGAAAGACATACTTCAGAGCCTAATGCACTGATACCAAGATGAGACGACCCGACTTTCTACTCCCATAAAATCGCATCATCTTAAAGAAAGAAAGGGATAAAACAAGAAAAGAAAGAGAAAGAAGAACACAAACAACATCACAGAACTCACAGCGGAACGAATAAAATATAATATATCTCATAAAATATTACATCATATCTCGTTACATCAGAGTACACAACTTAAACAACAGATAATAGACAGTTATAAACTTCTGTCTAACTATACAACTCAAGTATACAAGAAACAGATATTAAACAAATACAGCGGAACCAATATATATCTACACGTCGAAGCCTCCTGCTCCATATCTCCTTTAAAATTCGTCAAGCTAACCTGATCCACTTGACTACTCATACATAATATGAGTACCCAAGAGTTTAATAAAACAGAAAATAAACACTCGGGTCAGACAGGGGTCTGGTGTGAGTAAACGGGTTAAAATTGCTTAACTTTAGAAAACCTTTGAAAAGAAAAGGTATCACGTAAGACTTCCCACACATAAACATGGAAAAGTTTTTCCCTTACGCTAACCAAAACATTTGATAGGAAATCCAGTGATATTATAATAGTGTCTATGGTTTTCAAAGTAAAATACAGAAATAGCTGGAATGCTTACATCTCACATTCCAACATAGTTGGGCACAATCAAAACCATACGGGCACTCATTGGATTTTGGATTCCATCAATGGCAGGGCTACTGGGGTACCGCCCGTCACAGTACGTGGCCTAGATCAACGTACCGAGGAGTACGCCCACTCCCCTGCAACACAAGGCCGGAACCATCCCTTACTGGACAGTCCCGAACAAGACCACCCCGCAGTTGGCCGCGACCCAACTGCCCACACAGCCGAATAAAAAGGGACCTCTAGACAGGGGTAAATCTCGCTCTCAAGTGGGGGCTACCCACGAAGCCTTGCTGCACCTCCCCTGTTTTAGCCATTCCCGGTTGATGAAGCTTGAGGTTACGATTACCTTCATAGAACACCTTTATCTTAGAATGCTCATCGTCCACCTGACGATGTTTTGAAAGCATTCAATTCATACAAGTTCGTTCCGGGTTCGAACGAAACCGAAGGCACTATCTCGTTGCACTCATTATTGGAATCACCCTCAGAGTCAACGACCATAGCCCTTGCACTCTGATTCGCCATCTCGAATCTATAAGTACTATTTCGTCAATTTATTACGGAATCACCCACAGAGTTATACTGACGTATAGCCCTTACACCTCGAGTCTTCACTTGCTCCACTTGGATTAACGACCTAACGTTTAATTGGAATCGATGTGGTTTTCGGATATCCAAATATGGAAACCCGATCCCGGTCTCATCGAAACCAAACGCCATTTTAATGTCCAAGTTGTACTTAAGGGTGTTAAACAGTTTAACTTATATTCAGGATGATATAAACAGATAGATGAATCATATTATCACAAGAGATAATTCATATCAATATTCATCTTCACAAAGCAGCATATCACATAACAAAGATATCCAGTATCAACCAATATCAATCAATATCAAACATTCAATGTCAACCAATCATCCAATATCAATCTCCAAATATTGATCATTCAATATCAATCAATTACCCAATATTAATCAATTAATCCATATTAATCAAACACCCAAAACAGAATTGATTATCTCTTAATCAATTGAATTACCATAATCCTTCTTCATTAATTATTATTCCAAATAAATTAATCATCTCTAATGATCTTTCCCAATTAATCTTCCTTGATTAATTATATTTAATTATATTCAAGTAATTATTCTATCCATATTCAGTAATTAACCCTTTAATTACTATTAATTACAATAATTAATGATCATTCATCTACTTCTATTAATTAACTATAATTAATTACTTTAATTCTTAATTAATTACAATTAATTAATCACATTTAAATTAATCACTTATATTAATCAACCTTGATTAATATCCTTAATCACATTAATTAATGATCCTTATTAATTAATAATTACTTTAATTAACTAATTAACTTATAATTAATCAACTCATTAATCATAATTAGTAATTAACAATTTGTAATTACTTAACTAAATTAATTAACTTCTCAATTAATTAATTTTTAATTTAATTATATCAATGCTTGATTAATTAATTCAATTAATTAATCTTTAATTACTTCATTAAGTAATTATTAAACAATTAAATCAGTAAATAAATCCTTAATTAATTACTTAATTAATTAATTACACTTAGTAATTCATCTTAAATTAATCTCATTCATTAATTAACTAATTACATTAATAAATTAATCTTGGTTGGCAAAATCATAATGATAATCTTATATGAAGATAGAAAATTTAGTAACAAATTCCAAAATTTCCAATACCTTAAAACATTTAAACCATCTTATTTATTTCAATATAAAATTTGAAATCTTAAGTTTGACTCATTTCTTAACATTTTAACATAAATTTTGATTTGATATTTAAATTCAAAATATCCTTTTTAAATTGAAATCCAAAATGTAATTAAATTACTTTCAATATGAAATCACTTTAAATAAATTTAAACTGAAATAAAATATATAATTTCAACTTATACTTTATAAATTTGATTAACATTAAATTTTAAACGACCAGTTTAAAGTTTTCATTTTTATTCCTTTATAAAACTTGTTTATAATAAGATGCTTGAATTTTAATCTAATCGACTCAAGTCATACTGCAAACTAGTGATAAAACTATTACCAGACAACACCCAAAGGAAATCCCGAAGCAAACCACCAACCAACCCGAGTTAACCCCGAAGCAAACCCAAACCACCCTGACTTCGAGTTACCTCCGAGTCACACGCGAGTTCCCACCCGAGATTCCATCATCTTCCCCCAAAACCAAACTCCCCCAGATCAATGTCGTGTACACAACACCCATGTGCACGTCTCCCCTCGCCTCTGGCCAGCTACGGTCGTCGCGACCCCCTACCACCATCACACAATCGCATACGAGCCTCCTAAAACACACAGATCCAACAATACTAAAACGAATCAAAATCTGAGCATAAGCACGAAAAACTACAGAACTACCCAACCCAAAAATCCCCAATGTCGATCGCCTCATCGCCGGTTAACTCCGCCGACCCCCCACGTCAATTCGCCATGTCCAAGAGCTTCAACACCCCAAATGCGATTGAACTCGGTTCATTATCCAAGTCGCACACACCATTAAGGTTCGACCGAAACAATCTATAACTAAAACCCTAGTTCCATTGATTCCCATCAAATTATTCAACTGAAAAATTCTTATGCATTTTTCCTAAAATCTACAGCTTACAATCTAGCTATGATTCAAAAATCAACTCAAATTAATGCACAGATAATCAACAATTCACAAAATCCCTAATTTCATATAAACCCCAATTTCAACATGATTACTCAATTAAAAATTATCATACAAACTCTAAAAATCATATTTTTCCAAATGTAATTCGATTATAAATTCAAAACTAAAAATTAAAATCATAAAATTTTGCCCAAGTTTGGTTTTTCACTGTATTTTGAAATTTTTGAGCAAATCATTCATTTTAAAATTCTATAACTATTTTTAGATGATCAATCACTTGATTACAAACAACTTTCATTAACAACTCACTGTCTAAATCATGTTAAAAATCATGTTATTTGAATTTTGAAAGATTTGGAACTGTTTCCTAATGGCACTGTAACCATATTATACTTTTTCTTCAGGCAGTTCCTTATTTTTATTTATTTTTTATCATGCATTAAGGTAACAAAACTTTATCATCAAAGCAATCCATTTGCATACAACATTCAAACAAAAATTTAAGTCAAACTGCTTTTAAAATATGATTTACTCACCTTAAAGATGATATGCAGAGCACAGCAGTAAATAGAACAAAGTAGAATAAATTTCCAGGCTTATCAATCTTTAGATCTGAAAATGCTTTTGCATGCATGCTGTTGTAAATGCTTTCTAATTGATGCTTTAAAGGATTGAAAGTGCAGATCTTCATTTGCAGGTTGATTTCAGATTTGAACTTTATTGCAGGTTGAAACTTTACTTTGAAATGCAGATTTGAATGCTAGTTTTCACTTTGCAGGTTGAAGATGAATTTAGAAATGCAGACCTCATTTGCAGGTTGAAGTCTCTTTTTTTTTAGATTTTAAATTTGCTTTTGGGTTCTATTTTTCAGATTTGAAGAAGATTACAGGTTTGAAAAAAAAATCTGATTGCCATAAATTTTGGGTTAAGAAAAATAAACCAAGAAATGAAAATGGTTATGTTTTATTAATGATTAAAGAAAATATAAATTTAAAAAAAAATAAAGACACTTGTTATTTTAAAGTTACATTTGTCCTCCATATTGCCTAAATGCCTTACATGTGTTACATAAGTGAATTAAGATAAGAACACATGTTTTAAGTATCTTTAATTAGATTTTTATTTAATTTAAATGTTAATAGAAAGCTAACTTACTTCATTCTCTTAATTAATAAGTGCTTATATATGTTTATATGGTTACACATGTTTTAAAGCCTCTTTTTGATAAATTTTACTTTGTTTAAATGTAAATAAAAACTCACATGTTGATTTACTTTATAAATGAATATAAGCTTACCTTTTTAAAGAAAATATTCTAAACTAATAAAAATGCAAATAATTCTTATATATGTATTTAAAATCTAAAACAATTATACCTAAACATTAATAACCATTTTAATTTGAACATTTTAAAGAAAACAAAAATAAAGCATTGATAAATTTCCTTTATAAACTATCATATTTAAAAATAAACAATTATCTTATATTTTAAAAACAAATGAATTAATCTAAATTAACTTTTGAAAAATATCAATTTAAAACAAAGCTTTAAATTACTGTTCACAAATATCAATAGATCGAATTAAATTTCAAAACAACTCAAATTATAACATATATATACATATATATTACAATTTGAAACTTCAATCTTTAATTTAAAACAAAAGCTCTTCTATTCACAATATATATCAATTTTATATATATTATAAATAGAATAAAATTTTAATTAGCTTTTGAAAAACAATTCTTATCAAATTTAAATTGTCAGAAATATATAAATTACAATTATCAGATTAAATATTTATTAACCATAAAAAGAATAAATTTATTAGTTTAAATTAAAATTATAAAGAAAAATCATCAAACCAATTAAACTATTAACATAGATTATTAAATTGTTATTGCCCAAAATTCCGGGTCGTTACAATCCTCCCCTCTTAAAAGAATTTCGTCCTCGAAATTTAAAAGCAAAGGTAATTTAATAATCTAGTACAGATTTTAATTTAAATTAGCAAAGTATTCCTAACAACCAATTACTAACAATCATAGCAATCAAATAAACAAACAAACATAACTAATTATTCTGACACAAATCAAAATAAATCTCTAATACTATATCGAGTTTCCCTAAGTATAAATCATCGGGAGACTCGCTCAACAAAAGCCAATTAAACAAGTTCATGAAGCTACTATATAATATATCAGAGTTAAACAAGATACAACAGAAGAAATAAAGTACAACAGAAGTCTCAAGATGACAACCAAGTACAAGCTGAATAGAACAACAGAACCGGAATAGATGAAACTTGACAAGTAGATAATCTCCAGCGATTCCAATCTCCAGAAAGTGGAAATCCAAATCTGTGAATAACTCAGGCTGGCCCGAGCGTAAATAAAGAATACAAACACTCGAGTTAGGACATACATACTTATACAATGTAAACCAACTCAAGTGAACTGTAGCAAAGGTACAAGTAACTTAGAAGATGCTTGGGACCGCCCATCCTCTAAGGATCCGTTAAACTATTTACTATGTAGTAATATACGCTATATACAGTAGTGTCTAATCAGTAAAGTATAATCATATAGAAAATAGCGTTAAGGGGATGGTGAACCTTAACGGGTCGGATCTTTAAAACCAAAATCGTAGTGGGCTCGATATAAGGAGATGACACGGCACGCGCGGCAATGCCAGGGTGGACACACCGTTTGCACTCCCGGACCAGTGGTGACGGCAAGCCAGAAGCTTCCGCCCACCTCGAACAATACCCCCGAATCAAAGTGGCGCCACATATCGAATCGCAAAAGTAATAGAATGGTTTCCGATGGAGCATGCTCGATGAAAGGGTGCGACCCTTTGTGTAGCCCGGTATAGCTCATGTTTTAGTCATTTATGCCAACTTACGGGAGTTGGGTCCACGTAATATACCTCGAGAACGTCGCCACCATCCTACTTCATTCTGGAATCTCCACCGCGTACACAGTTGTTAAAGTGGTTTTCGGTATTGGCCGGCTATAGGACAATATCCGATCCCGGTCTCTTTAACAACCAATCGTTATTATAACCCGTAGTTATAACTAAAAAAATATATTTTATACTTCAAAATAAAATATCATTTCAACCCAAATCTTTATCAAAATAAAGATTAAATTATTTCCAAACCATTTCAATATATCATCATACCATATCTTTCGATTCAAATATTTATCAAAATAAATATCAAGTCATTTCTAACCATTTCAATATATTAAATTATCATATCCTTTCAAAACTTCCTTTCAAATCATTTTAATATATCAAAATATCATAACCTTTCAAAACTTCGTTCAAAATATCTTATCTTTCAGCACTTCCTTTCAAATTATTTTAATATCAAAATGTCATATCTTTCAAAACTCCATTTTCAAATCATTTTAATATATCAAAATATCATATCTTTTCAAACCACATTTCAATCATTTAATATATCAAAATATCAAAACCACATTCATTTCAAATCATTATTCATTTTATTCAATTTAAAATACCATTTCAATTCACATTTCAAAACAGTATATAAAAAAAATCGTTTTTAATCATTAAAATGAAGTTATTACGTTCAATAATTAAATTATTAAATTTCCAAAATTTTCAACTTCCAAAGTTCATTTATTCACTTAAGTTTATCAAAACAGTGAAAATTCACTTTTCGTGGCATTTAGAAAACGCTATGGAAAGATACATTCAAAACAGTTCAATTTAACGAAAGACAACATTTTAAAATGTTGTAATAGGGTTTACTTAAATTCCAAATAACTTAGTTAAATCCAAAAAATATAGCACTTACAAAAATTGCTATAATAGTTTTTAATTCAATTTAGCTTTTTAGTTCATTATCATCAACTATAGCATTTACAAATACTGTAATATCATTTACATTGTAATTAATGGCATTTCAAAAATGCAGTCAATTAACTTCAAATATTCAATATAATTTCTCAACCAATTATATTTTTCTTTAAAATATTTTTAACTCATAAAATCATATATTTTCACATTTGTAAACATCATTTAATTTTCCTCAAGTTCGTGATTTTATAAAGTTAAATTTCCATTCAAAAATTAAGATTTAATAATAATTCACTTATTAAAATGCAATGTTCAATTTTAAATTCATTACATTAAATTTCAACTTAACACTTAAGTTCAAATTCTCAAATATAACTTAATTTTATTTTTATTTACTTAACTAAAAGTTCACTTTTAAGTCAATTTCATAAATTTCCAATTTAGTTATCTTTCAAAATTTCAACTTAAAGTATTCATTCATTTCACATTTCAACTTTATTAAAAATCATTAATATGATATAAAATCACTTTGA
Organism: Allium cepa; assembly: GCA_030765085.1. Taxonomy (NCBI): domain Eukaryota; kingdom Viridiplantae; phylum Streptophyta; class Magnoliopsida; order Asparagales; family Amaryllidaceae; genus Allium; species Allium cepa. The sequence continues at coordinate 309,931 of JASFAV010000025.1, read as the reverse complement.
ATTCATTTAAATTCAAATTATCATAAATTTATCATAATTTCATATTTAATTTAATTTCCAATTATAATTAAATCAAATTTCCCAAAATAACTTATGTTCAAATTTTTCTAACTTTTCATTAATTCATTTTACCTACAATTATTCAGAAAATCAATAATATTTTACAAAAATCCTTTTTAATTAGATTTAAATCAAAATGTTTTAATATTTACATTTCTAAAATAATTTTAAAAATTTAGAAAACATATATTAACTACGGGACTGTATATAATTTTCTACACTAGGAAAAGTGATACGGGTAATATATCATTTCAACCCGTAATTTACAAAGAAAATCCGGGTTTTATCATTTCAAACCCGCAGTCCCAAGTAAATGAAATAAATTGAAAATCATTCAGGTCTATCATTTCAGACCATAACAATTTTCCCTTATTCTAAAGTCCATTCGGGTATGTATCATTTCAATCCATAGTGATTTCTAATTTACAGGGAGCTTGCAGTGTGATGAACAGATAAAATAAACAGAATAGTATGAAATAACAGTAACATATAATATAATAAGTGTAATGATAGGTGTGAACATCATATGATAATAATATAAGCATATATAACATGATAATATAGTTCTACAGATTCACAGGGTGTCAATTCACATTTGTATAAGTATAAACATCTGGTGAGATTTACTCACTTGTATTAGCTGGAGATGACAAACAACTACACACAACAAAGATCTTCGAAGGCATGAAAGCATGAATATGATTTGAGAGTGGAGAGCCAAAGATTTATAGCCTTGGATACATTCAAACAAAACAAATATATGAAATATAAGTTTCAAAAACAAGATATACTTAACAATGTTAGAAATAGATGTATAAAACAAAACCAAAGACTTTGCACTTGCTTCCTATGCTTGTTTGCATGGCCTAGGGGATTAATAAGGTCGGATTTGAGCATGGTTTGGATCAGGTATGGGTAGGAAAAGGCGCGGTTACAAGGTGATGAAGTGGGTAGGAGTTTAAATGTAGAGAATATAAAAGGTTAAGGCATATATAAGAGTTTTGGTGAACTTTTTGGGCTCGGCTAAGCCATGTTTGGGCTCACACTTTCAGGTTTCAGATCTGGGCAGTAGCTTAGGTGATGGGTGGTGGCCTTGGTGGTGGATGAAGGTAGTGAATCAACTGGGCTAGGATAACATGTTTTTATGGAGTTTTCAAGGCTTTTGTGTGGAGTTTTGTCAAGGGGGAGGGTGCGGCCTGGTCAAGTCAGAGGAAGAGATGATGTTAAGTGGTGGATGGTGAAGAGGAGAAGGTGGTGGAGGTGATGGCCAAGGCTAGCTAGTGGTGGCCGAGTAAAACAAACAAAGAAAATAAGGCAAAAACAAGCAAAAAGGAAGGAGAAAAAGTAGAAAAATATGGAGAAGCCATTACCAATTTTTCTCTAGCCATGAAAATGAGATGAGGAAGATGTTTTCACGTGAAAATGAAGAAAAAGAAGTCAGCTAAAGATAGTATAAGGAATGGCCAAAATAACTTATGTATTGATTGAAAAAGAAACGGTAAAAGAAACGGTGAAACGACTTTACGTTTCTTAGCTTTTAAAACCTTCCATACTTCCTTTTCTTTTAAATCAAATAAAACAAAATAAAATTCAGCAAGTACATCTAAAAACCGAAACAAAGTGAAAAAAATAAAAATATATAATCAAATTTAAAGAAAATATAAAAAGAATTAAGGAAATTGCTTAAAAATTGTAAACAGGGTTCAAAAATTATAATTAAAACATCGATGGCTTTGGAAAAATATCTACTTCATTTTAAAAATATTCTAAAGCAAAATTTTGAAATAAAATAATTTATTTATCATTTCTAAAATAAAATAAATAATTAAATTTTAATTAAATAGAATTTAAATTAAGAAAATGGCTTAAAATTGCGAAGTAGACTTTAAAAATTAGAAATAAATTCAATGCACTTTGAAATTTTTTTATATAATTGAAAAATATTTATAAATAAAGATAAGTACACAAAATAAAAATGAATTCACAAAATAAATATATAAAATTAAATTTAAATAAAATTTTAATGAAGAAAATAGCAGAAAATAAGAAAACAGTCAAAAAAAAGAAATCAACACGGTAAACTTTGGAAAAATTATAACATAACAAAAAAATGTTTTAAAAAAATATATATATCTAACATGTCATATAACACATATTAGAACATTATTTGACAATTAAAAATATAATTTATAAAATTTAACATAAAGAAAATTGTTAAATAATTCAATGTACACACAATATTGACAACAGTATAACTTTCACAAATTAAATCCGTTTTCAATGAAACAAAAAGCAATGTTCTTAAAATTTTATGTACTTTCATAATAAAAGATAAAATTTAAATTTTCAAACTTTTAAAATTTTAAATTAAAAGTCAAAGTTTGATTATTTTGACCAAAATTCACTTTTTGGAAAATATTCTTTTTAGTCATGCTTTGGAATGATAATTCATATCAAAACTAAAGTTTATATTTAAAAGAAAAAAATTAATCATTCAAAATAAATAAAATAAGTTTTTAAATTAAAATTCAATTAAAATAATTAAAATATACAATTAAAATAAATCACAAAATACAGGGTTGTTACATCGATCGTCTACGGGCTCATCATGAAATATGCCTAATGCATAGGTTGTCATGTCATCAACGTCAATGTCTTTAATGCTTCATCCCAAAAAATCATCAAGCCATCTAGGTTTTTTCCTCTCTCGGATTGGTCGAGTTTGAATTTGAGCTCCACTTTGACATTGATCCTTTGTCCTCTCCTCATCAACCATGGTGTGATCGAAAACACCATTTTTACTTGTATGGAAGTCTGATGATCTACTTTGCGTCTTATACTCTGAATTTATCCTCTCAACATCATCATTAAGTGAAGAAGAAGAAGACTCCACCTCCAATATAGCCTTTTCATCAAATGTAATATGCCCGCTAGTAACAATCTTCTGGGTAGTAGGACACCAAAACCTATAACCCTTAACTCCTCTTCTATGGACAAGAAAAATAACTTGCACGATCTTGGATCAAATTTCCCTTTACTCTCAGCACATAAGCTAGACAACCAAACACTCTAAGAAAGGAATATGAAACAGGCTCTCTCTTTTATACTTCTTCAGGAATCTTCATATCTATGGCGATAGAAGGTGTACGGTTGATGAAGAAAATCGCCATAGATAATGCTTCTGTCCAAAATCTCTTCTTTAATTTAGCAGTCAGACGTAAGCAACGAATTCTTTCTAACAAAGTCGGATTCATCATCTCTGCAACTCTATTTGACTGAGGGTCTCCTAATGTGGTGTGGTGTCTTTTGATTCCCTCGGACTCGTGGAATTTGGTGTACGAATAGAAGGAAATAAATATGCAAAAAGGAAAGCAGTCACATGTGTTCATTATGGAAATGCATAAATTATTGGATCGCATTTGCATGAGATGGAAAGGAAATAATTGCATGCACACGTTATGGAATAATACATATGCAAATTGATATGCATATTATTTCTTTCTCAATAATCACATAGCTTTGAGATTATATTCTTCAATCTTTGCTAATTAAAGGAATGAGTGAATTACTTGCTCTGTTTGCACCATTTATTACCATTGTACTTTTCTACATTGTCTTCTTACCATATATTGGTAATTTAATCGACGACTCACATGAATTTACACTGCCTATATATTGAGGGTAGACTTTATTATAAACACATCCTGACATTTAGTCTGCGATCTCCAAATTGAGCGTCCCTTCTTGTTAACCCTAATTTAAGGCTTTGGTATGTAAACTCTTATCTTGTAATCTCTTGTAACTCTCTCATGTGTAATAAAATCTCTCTCCTTTGGGCTCAACGTACACTATCTTAATGATAGCGGAACTAGTATAAATATTGTGCATCTCCTTTTCTTCTTGATGATAGTTGAATTATTTGGACGTACATTATCCGACATACACTAACAACTTTTCACATAACATTAATTGATGTTGAAGCTGTATGAATATCATGTAATTTTTTGTATGAAAATGGAGGAGGAATATAATCCTTTTTGGATATTGAATGAAAAAAGATATTCTTTTGAATTTGAACAACAACCATCACTTTAAACAAGTAGACTCAGACGAGGACCAAAAAATAAACAAATTTGTCCTAAGAGTAAACAAATTCATAGAATTTAGACTAACTAAACAATATCATACTTATACTTTAGTATACGTCATCAAACAACTATATAAATATCTAGAGACAACATAGAGAACCCATTGATTATCCACTTTGATATAATTTTGTTTGTAAACTGATTCTTACTTTAAAAGTTGTAGAATAATTCAAATAGTTTTTGTTCGTTCCTCCAGTTAAAAATTGAAGCCCAAGCATTAGTTGGATCATACATTCCAACTAAAGTGCCTTCTCAATTAACATAGGTTAAATCTAACTTCTCTGCACATTTCAAATCATTCTCTACCAAAAACATATAAATCCAAGCAAAGCAAAATATATTTGAAAATTTAAACTTAATATTAGTAGTTAATCGTAAAGCAAAACAAAATTCAGAAAAGAAATAAGCAAATTTGGATCCCAATTTAAGAATAAATTAAGCCAAAAATTTAAAATAGTGACTGAAAGAGAATTCAGATCGATATCCATAGATTAAAACAATATTTGAACAACGAAATACCTTTGTCGGTTCAAAAGCGGAAATATGTGCCCTAAAATTTTCGCCTATTTGTTTCTGAAGATAGCGTGGAATGAATATACGATAAAGCGTAAGGCAATTTTAGAAAATAGAAATGTAACATTACAACCATACCATTTTGTTTTTCACATATTTTCATTTTTTCGATGTTTTATAACGGAAATAAGTGTGGCAAACCTTTTTCTTTCTATTGTGGATAACTTTTCTCCTTTAGCAACAGTTTTCATATGACTATAACGGAATTGCACTGTCGTTAGTTCGTCACCCCCATAAGTATTTTGGAGGGAAACATCAGAACAGTTTTCAATGACATTTGTACAACATTCGTCATTGGCAAATTGTCGAACATCAGAGGTGCATTGAACAATGTTCGAACAATTAGCAGCAACAACTGACGAAACATCGCCCAATAAACTAATCGCCGCTCCAACTATTCCAGAGTCACCAACATTGGTGACAGGCGAATGCATACCACCAAGCTCCGGTCTACAGTTATCACCAGCAAGCGCATTCAAATCAATGGGACGCGAAATAACATTCAAAATCTCAGTCGAACCCAATCCAAATTCGGCAACGCACAAGTTCTCAGCTGTACCCAAACCAACATCGACATCGGAAAGAGAGTAAGGATCCATACCAGATACAGTCGAAAGCGAAACTCCATCCACAGGCCGAACAACAGCAGAAGGGGAGACGTTCAAACAGAAGCTTGGATGAGGAGCAGGACCACTGGAAGGAGAAGCAACGACATGCAGAGGGGGAAAATCAGAGATTGAATGGAGTTGGGGCAATGAAAGTATGGGCGTGGAAGGCAGGTCGTTGAAGATTCGGCCAGATCTAGAGGAAGAAAGTGGAGCGGAAGGAGCAGAGGGGAGAGGGAGCAAGGGAGCAGCAACCGGCATTGGGAAGGGAAGGAAGACGAGGGGGAAGCGAAGGCGCGAGGAAGTCAACGACAGACAGAAAAGCGAGACAGTGACTCCATTTTCAATATTTTTTATTTATTTTGTGCTAATGTTTATTTAGTATATTAAATTTTAGATTATAATATTTCAACTTTTCAATTCTATTCTATGTAATATTTTTTACACACATTACCATCATCTATTCAATTAAAAATGATAAGAAAGTTTACAACATTTTTTTTTTTATATATTACACAACCAAATGGTCGGTTTCCCACCTTTGTACGATTGTACTAGTGTACTTAATTTTTGATAAGCTTTTGAGTAAATTTAATAGCTACTTAAGATTATAAAATACTAATAGACAACTTGCGGTTTGCATGCAATGATGTAACGATATTTATTTCAAACCGTTTTATTTTTATTAAATAATAAAGGGGTGAAATATTTATCTTGGGATATTGAAATTTTTTCATTGCGTGGAAATACATTATACTAACTACACTATAATTTTTAACTAAAAAAGCGAGAGAAAAAAATTGTGTATATATAGTTCTGTTTTCCAAAATATTACGTATTATTTTGTTGAATAGAAATTATTTTTCTACATATAAATTTTGTGGTTAAAATGATATATTTTTGTTTAACTTCGTATTTTATGGAATATCATATTAAGTTCTTTGACTAAAAATATTTTGAAATAATGAAAATTTATTTTAATTCCAAACTTATATAAAAAGATACGAAAATTAATTTAAGTACGTATTAATGCATGTGTTCATAAGCTAAAAGGTATATATTGTTTCACGTGTCATAAGTATTAATCAAAATATAGTTGTATTTTTAAAACATAAAAATATATTTATTTCAAATCAGTTTTGTTTTTATTAAATCAAGTGGTGAAATGTTTGCTTTAAAATGATAAATGATTTTTGTTGAGTGAAATTATGTCATACTAACTATATTGTCAAGTTTTAATAGAAAGGTGAGGAAACAAAAACATATTTTGCACATTTCTATTTTCATTTTCATTTTTTTTTTTTTTGAAGAGGTACTTTTTATGCTAATACAAAGTGGTTTAAAAAATACGAGTAACAAGGAACAAACAGTGGCAGGAGCGCTAAACAATGAACATACTCAAAAGCCCTCGTATATTACCTAACTAGTGCGAACCCGTGCTTCGCACACGGTTTTCATCAATGATTATAATAGGAACACAAATAATATATACATGTAAGTATAAACCGATATAGAAATTCGTCAAGACTGGTGATGCATTTTGTACATAAGAGAGTTGGTAAGTTATGGTGCATGTATGATCATTAGACTGGTGATGCATTTTGTACCTAAGAGAGTTGGTAAGTTATGGTGCATGTATGATCATTATTGTCCTTATAGTTCCATCTTTAAAACTATAAACACATGAAATTGTTATTTAAGAATCACCGTGCACAGTTTTGGCTTTATATAAAAACAGACTAAATTATTAAATTATACATTTTTTGGATTATGGCAATGACATCTTATTAGAACTTTAAAGTAATTTATATAGCAAATTTTAAGCAGAATACGATTACACACATATATATTCAAGCTTTTGTAATGCCCACTTGTAGTTTAGCTAATAATATTAGTACCAATTCGAGGTATAACCAAAAAAATCATAGTGACCTTGTTAATCGACTCTTTCTCATATAGCTTCTCAATAGACATTCTTTATTAACTGTTCTACTCAAATTAACTTTAAATCCAAATTTCATAGTACTTCAAAATACAGATCCTACTATTAAAACTAAGACAACTTAGCTACTTCTTAGTAATACTCCTCTTCTTTTCCTACACTTTTCAAGCTGCTGGATGTCTTCTGCATGGGAACGCCATCATTTGGTCAGTAGGTCCAAATAAATGCCAAAATATGAGTATGTATGATCCTTTGTCTGAAGATCGAAGCTGGATAGCATCAAGTAATGTGCATCTCTTCTTGATGAAAGGTATTATTAATAACTTCAAAAAAATTGCCATCAACCTAGAACATTGTAGCATTATTATTACTGGAGAAAAAGACATATAATTTAGCTACTGTTAAAAAGAAATAAATAGCTAGATGAAATCATATTGGAATATATACTATTGTATGCTAAATAGCAAAAATAATTGCAATGTAGTTCTATCTCAGTTGAAAGTCTTGAGTTTGTAATATGCAAACGTCAGTTGAAATAGCCACACGAAAGGTTGTAGGTGATTCATAATTAATTTAGTAAATCAAAAAGTATATTGGAAAGGAACCTACACGAAATAAGAACAAAAAAAATCAGTATCATTAATAGGAGTACTATCAATAAAATCTAATGTGTTGTTTATTAAGCAACTCAAAATATCATCCTAAAGAATGCATACTCAAACCTGTCGATCTTTCCAAGGTATACTTTTAGTTACAAACTTCATTCCACTAAATCTTGAAGTTCAATCGCCAAATATTAAATGGACGTCGGAAAATGCATAGTAAAAGTAGGAAAAGCGGTAAAATGTTCATTGTTTGTTCTTTCAATTTTATATTCTACTCACAACAATAGAACCCGTGCTACGCACATGGAGTTTGTTCTATTTGTCTTTTTTATTGATGAACCATATAATTTCTGACTGTAATATGAAGAAATTTATATTTTAATTCAGCGATGAGGATGAATGTTTATAGAATGTCACAGAAACAGAGATAAATATTGTTGAAAATAGTACCTTTGCTGAATCTGGACTTGTAAATTACAATGGAAGAGTGAAGAAATATGATTCGAGCAAAAAAAAAAATTGATCGCCAAGTTAGACCCAAAAAGTATGCAGCAGTCCAAGAACTGTAGGCAGCCGAATTTAACATATAACAGCAGTTATATTTAAAAAAAGGTTATTAAACTAAGTGGTAATGGTTAATGAATTTAACTGTATAACATTAAGTAGGAAACATAGTGCGTATATCCACGCTACTGCAAATAAATGAATTACATTAAGTAGGAAAAAACAATGATAAAAATTCAGGACGCAAAAGTATAACATTGAATTTCAGTACATAGATTTGATAGGAGTCCAAAAATTTAAACAACATGAGATAAAAAGGTGCACTTTTAACAATTCGTTTGCTATATCCTATACTCCATTATCAGCTGACGCTACATTACTACTATAATGTTGCAATTAATCAACAAAGACTGCAAAATTTCAGTACAGAAATTGTTTGTCTTAGTTTAAGACCAGTATCCAACATTGTTTATCTTAAATCTATACATCTTATATTTGTGTCAATGATGTGTTACTATCTCCTCTCCATGGTTGTTATCATGTTGTGTGTCTTCTCTTCTCAGATTAAGTAATTCAGGCTTTCTCCTTGGATGTTGAATACCATTTATGGATTTTCCCATGCAGTCCTATCCTATTCAGATTCATTCGTTTTACTCAAAGCTACTAAGTCAGGTTACTAATGGACTTGTGCCTCTCCTACAAACTGTAAATAAACATCAAAGACATGGTATTAAATTGAATCAAGCTTAAAAGGTATGAACATGTAAAATTATAAGAAAATCTAATCTTGTTAGACAAAAAAAAGGTCAGCGAATGAGTGGACAACAGACTCAAATTCAAAAGATGAGAACCAGTTTAGATTTATAGTTTTAAATTTTTACTTTGATTTTCAGCAGACCTCATTTCATTCTATAAATAAATAGAAGTATAAAAGTTACTTCATCCATGCATTCAACCCCAATCCAATGTTTATGTAAAGGGTAGAAGTTTAAACTTTTCTCCCTAACTTTTAATAATCACCTTGCTTTTAGCACTTGTTCGGTTGCATCTTTAACTACTTGTTTCAGGCATGCTACCCATTCGATACCACAATGAGGGCTTATCATTTGGTTGTCCTAGGTATTAAGTGCACTATGTGCTCCTGAATAACAAAAAACCTAAGCAATATCCTTTCCAAGGTAATATGTACTTGAAGTAGTAAACTATTTAGGAAGAGTCAAGTCGTTTTAAACCGTAAGAAACAACTAATGGTCCCCACATACAATTGAATCAAGAATATAACTAAGATTGAAGGTAGCTACGAATCATGTATTTTTGGGCATGAAAAGGTAAAATAAAGTAGACTTTCAAATGAACAGGTAAAACTGTTTTGTGCAACGAACTAATTTGCCCTTTCAACACATTCAAAATAAGATGATTTTTAATATTAAAGATCAAATGGCAAATAAAATTTTCTATTGACATAATGAGGAAAAGTGAATTAATGAGTGTAAGTGATGAGAATTAATGTGGAGGGCATACAATATACGATATCAGAGTATAAAATAAGAAGGTTGTCATCATAAGGATAATAAATAAAGCACTTTCTGTATGATGAAGCAATCTCTGGCACTAATGTCACACCAAGTAATGACTCAAGTTGTTTCTTCATTATTAATGCATGCAACAAAGTTATCATTACATGGTTTCTCGTATGAGTGTGTACGCAGTACCATTTTTGTAAAAATCGTAGTATTATAATGGCCAACAATCTTAAGGGGATATATAAAGTTTAACCTGAAAAGATTTATAATCATAGCTGAATTTAATAGTTACGTTCAATCTCTCTATTTCACGTGCAGTCGAGTTTGATGGTACCTAGTTGTCTCTAGGTCAAACAACGATCAAGTATAAAGAAACAAATAAACTAATGTGATGTGGAAGTACAATATGAAATATAGTTCCCTCGTCCTAGTAACTAAGCAACTTGAAATTGAACCCGCAAGTTATCATGCATATTTTGAGTAGCAAGGTCATGGTTTAAAAGAAAATCAGTAAACAGGTGAAGCATTAAAAATATATAGTTATACAAAAAACATCACTACAAAAAATATAAAAAAATTTGCCAAAAGGGAAAACCTTCCAACGATAATATATCATTTTTCCCAAACATATCTCAATCATGATTTAACAAATTTGAATCAAGATGGTGGTGTACATCATGGTGATAAATTAAAAAATGTTGATTTTCAAAAAAATTACAAAATGAACATAACAATATAAAAAGAATTTAAAAAAACAAAATATAGAATTGAGCTAACCTAGGGACATAATATTGCAATGATATATTAGTACCTATTTAATGAGTAACCAGTAGGACCAACATAGATATCGGAACTAATCGTGGTTAAAATTTTATCTTTATGAAATTGAAAGAAATTTTCAAACTAATAACAGTGCAAAAAAAAGTCAATCGGTTTATACAATGTGCTATACCTACCATTTACAATGCTGGTAGTTAAGTACAATGAACAAAGACGAACTTAAAAAAAATCAAGAAATATAATATATTATCATTTGAGTAATAGCACAGTACATGATCATGCGATGGAAATGCTGAAAGCATAAGATCAAGACATGAGTATAGTATATATAATATATATCTTATGCAAGCAAGGTAAGGAGTATCCACAGAATAATAGGTTTGATGCAAAGTCTTTGTTTTCTTATACATGTTGCTGTGATTGAATAGATGACACAATAGTAAACAAATGTTCCAATATAGTTTTGGAAGACAATGTAAAGAACAAACTACTAACATATTCATACGCAGATAGTTACAGGGTTTGTATTTGAAGTTAATGTAACTTTTGCATTAAATGTGTCTAACCTGTGTACATATTACCTATAGCAGAAACTATTTATAAATATTTGATTTGTGTATTTTAGTTCAGTAAGCAACAAACAGTCGGTAATCTGAAAACTGTGTGCCAGAAGAAAGTGCAAGTCCATGTTAGAAACACAGTCATTCTCTCAATGCGTGCAATAGTTCATATATATAGCAGAAACTCTATAAACGTATGATTGCAACATTAACTTTTCAATGATAATGAAGTTGGAAAGACGGCTGTTATGTGTGCAAGAATAAACCATATAAATATGTTAATAGGAGTTATATTGTCAAAGCAAAGATTTTGGAAAACAAATGAAATATGGATGTTCTGGAAATAAGAAATAATCATCTGTCGTTGATTGGATCAAGTGCTTTATTGTATAGAAAGTGACATTTAGGTTAATTTTATTGAATGCACTGAACAACCTTGAAACAGTGGAGAAGTTACTTTTCATTATATGCATAAATCAAACACAGCAAAATATAATAAATTTTATTGTTAATGTGCAATTTTCAACAGTATGGTAGTTGCTTTTTATTAAATGCACCGCAAATGCATTAATAACTACTATTATCATGTTTTGTGTTTGTTAGATGCATGAATTAGTTTCAACAATGATGACTAAACGACATCGGCCATAGAATAGAAATAATAGTTCTATTTTAACCCGTGTATTAATTGTGTACACATTTCTTTGTTAGTACAGTGTGTATGAAATTATATTGTAAAATATGTATTAATTCAGCTACAGTGAAGTAATTCAAAGACAGAACCGAATTTGTACTATTTGATAAAAGTGCGCAAGGCTTTTTGGTATGGCTGAAAGGGTTAAATCCACAAAATATAGGAAAAACGGAGAGTAAGGGGCAGCTTTCGATTTTATACACGACAACATTAATAATAACTCAGGTAGAGCTAAGTGGAAGAAAAAAAATGTTTTCTTTAAAGTGTGCCTTTATTGTAGAATTTGCACCCTAAGTAGTTACCTTGAAACACAAAGTGAAGGTACTATAGCATTTCCATAGAAATATTTTACTACCATTGTAAGCGAGTGATAGATATAGTTTTTTAGGCAATAAATTATTTGAAAAGTCTAGAAGTTGAATAATAACTTTCACTGTCCACTGAGATAAACATCATAGATGTTATAGTGTTATATATGATTATAAACATGGAATAAAAATGAAGAGGAACTTCCTACTTTAGAAATTAAATGTGTCACAGTCTAGGATGGTATGTTCTATCACTTGGCACGTTTATGAATCGGTGTTTTTAATTTTTCCTAAGAAAATGGAACTAAAAAAAATACTTTATTGTAATATAATTGCTACAGCTTAATACTGGAACATGATATTTTCAATTTCCACTCTAGTTTCAGCATAATATAAGCTATCTTTCATCGACATTTATATCAAACTACAGTTTCATCAGGAACAAAAGTAATCCACTAAAAGGATATTAGTCGGCATCTTACTGCCCACTTAATTGATCCATTCTCTCAATTCGTCAGATCCCACTAAAAACACGACCATAAACAATGTAACGCATACAACAATTTTAGTACAATCTGACAGTCCTTTTGTCATTAACCTCTTGGTTGAAAATTTATGAGAAGGCACAAAGAAGTGTCAGACAAAATAGAAAATACAACCTTTTCAGTTTGTTAACTTGATAATGGAAATTTAGTGCAATGCATAACAATATCCCATGAATCCACCAACTGTTATACAATCCCTAACAATCACAGATTCAATTACTATCAAAATGCACTGATCTGCTCAAATAATTGTAGTTCATAACTTAAAGTTTACTAAGTGTAAGAAATCTTTGTGAAGAAAAATATCTCAAAAAATTTAGCAAACCATCCACATACAAATTAATAAGTCCTCAAATCATTAAAATAGGAAATGAATTCTTAAATGGAAAGATAGAAAAGGCTGAACTAAAGATGAAATTTGGTTGATGATATGCTGATAGAGAATGACTTCATATTAATAATTCAAATTCTCAAACACGTTTAACATATTATATTTTTGCTAAACCAAAAGATATAACAATAATCTCTTAATATATTTGTAAGGGATAAGTTATTGCATAAAAATGTTTCACCCTTTGCAACTATTTATTTTGCTAAACATAAATGGTGGGAAAAATAAAATCAAAAGATGTAGTTTGCAACTTATATCAGCAAAAGTATTTTTTGTAATGGAGAATAAAAATAATAGGTATTGTCATAATTTTCTATTCAATAAATACCTACCAAGTTTATACTGTTTAGTTTATGTTTAAGATCCATGATTAGAGTTTTCAATAATTAGAAAGGTCATATATCACTTTATACAGGCATAGAACGTGAATCATTCAAATTCCATAACGTCTATCAATTTAACAGCTATACTATTTCTACTAATTACCATCATCAAGTTTTTACGGCAACTATCTCTACATGAGCATGTTAAGTTGTGCACCTGTTTACTGTGTTATAAGCAATAGTAAAAGGTTAATCAAAAGTCTGAGTATGCGATTGCAATAGCAAAAGAAAATTTGTTCCGTGGAGAACAAAAGCAATAAGTAACGTTACCTTCAATAATAAACAAAGAAAGGATAGTCGAGGTGTAGAAAAACTTGAATAGATTAATGCCAAGGTGTAAGATATATCAAACGCCTACTCATGCGGTAATTTTTTTAATTAATAATGCATGTCCGGTGAATTGCAGAAGGGAATAAAAAATGAAAGTTTATGTGAATAGCTAAATATGCAAGTTAACACCTATTATATATAGAGAAACAATATAATGAATAAGCCCAATTAGTTTTTATATCCATAAAGTAGGTTTCCTATATTATATTGTTTCTCTGTTTTAATAACCAATATGATATTGAATAAGACCAATTAGTAGAATAGTAAGGCATAAAATTTGTAGGAAGTGTAGGAGAAAATGTTTATAAGAGACAACAATTTTATTGGGGCACAAATTTAATCTTCAAATATTTGTGCAATAAGTGTGCAAAATTGAATGTTCAACTATCAGCAAGTACTGAAGTTGCAGTAGATAAGGTTTTCGTAAGGAACATAATTATTGAATGTTTAAATGTTTTTCGACTTGGTGATCTTAAAACCATAACAGTAGTGGTGTTAAAACCATAAATGTGGGGATTATGATGACATTTGGTGATATATTATTGATAAAAAATGGTGGATATATATAAACTATAGAAATTAATTTATATGAAAGTGAAGTATGCGCCTTTGGATTATACATATTTTGGCTTTTTTTAAACCTTACTGAGAAATCTTTAACAATAAACATGCTTATAAATTCAATATGCATAAAACAAATCACTTTTTTTTAAAACATAATGGCCTTTTACAGTAAATAGTAACATCAAACTAAACTTATTCCCAATTCGCAAGCATTACTAATAATGACAAACAATTAAAGTAAAATCATTATAAATTTGTCATGCAAATTCAGAAAAGATTTTCATAATGCTTGATGTAGTTAATGATTAGCTAAGCAACATAGCATATGCAATGCCAATATAAGAGGATTTACTAAATATGAATTCAAGCAAAGTCCACACACTTTGTCAACACAGTGAGTAATTAGTAATATGATATCATTGTTAAATAATTAGTATGTAAAACAATATAGGTTGATAAGAAGTGTAATTTTTTTTGAAAAAAAGGATTTGTTACCCAAATAATGGGAGTAGTAGCTATTCCAGTTCTTGCAATTTTTATATGGTATGAAGGGACAAATTTTATAATGGAGTAAGGTAAGAAAGAAAAGCGTCTTTAATTGCTACTTTTGCATTTTGTTTGAGAAATTAAATGTTCATTTAAAAGCATCATGCTAGTTAATAAGCAGGTGTAACAATATGAATTGTCAGTTTATTTTATGCAAAAGAATAAGGAGTTATCAAGCATTTTGAAATCTCTAATATTAACATACAAAACATTCAGAGGTTTGATAAATAAGATATGTAGCTATAGTTTATAACAATTGTCCTAACATAGTCTTAAATGATTACTAAATTACTTTCATGGGAAGTACTAAATCGAAAATGAAATATTGGAATAATTTTTAAGAACGCATTTGTTGTCTAAATGAATGGTGAATAGAATAATAGATGAAACATAGAAGAATATTATGAAGTTTCATGCAAACCATTGTACTTAAACCTCAAAAAAGGATGCTGAAGTAATGTAAGTATAACCACTAATTTACTACTGGGTAAGTAATAAGCCTTCTTCTCTCTTAGGCATAAACAATTAATCATTTTCAAATCTAAAAATTATTTCAGTAAATTTACCAAGTCCATCGACAGCAAAAAAAAGGTAAGATTTAAGATGAATTACACAAATCTGAGTTGCATCCCTAATCATCTTCACACAGTTATTACTAACTCAGCATAGACTAACCTATAATGTACGTAAGTATATGAAAACTGAAAGAGTGGTAAGCAAAGTCCATAAGCAAAGAAGTCAGTAAACTTGAGTAGGTTATTTATCATTCCTTGATTCCTCTAAAATTACAAGCATTTGTCGGTAATACAATATTTTATGTTATACAATAAAATATTGCTCAAATTATGCTACAGGTAATGATTAACTCAACAATTCGACATGCTGTATGAAGAAAAATGGGCATTTTTTCAGTTTGGTTATATAAAAAATCAATTGCAATAAGTTTGGAGTTATAACAAAAATTTATAATCCCTCAAAAAACCTTATTTTAGTTTCAACTTTCTATACTATTTTAAGAGGAAGTTTTAGGAATATCAGATTTGAAATTGGAAAGCTTTCTCTACTTTGTTTCAATCCTTAAACTATGAATTATCAAATCCATAGAAATTCGTTAATTCGACCAACTTCAAATGAACCCTAACATCTTACATGTACATGATTGCATTAATTTTAAAATCAATAGAAATTCATCAGAATTTTCATTACTGGAAACAACATTAAAAATTTCATTAGAGAGTATAATCCTGACTATGTGGGAAAAGAAAATAATATGTTTACATCGAAAAAAGTGATGTAACGTTACAATGTCGTGAAAAATACATCCAAATATCTTAGATTCAGAGCCACCTCAAATATGCACTGCATAGTTACTGATCAACGCTTCAGAACCACCTCAAGATCCATACGAATAAAATATGAAGGAGAAAGACATCAAATAACTTTAAAGGCATTAAAATATAATCAAATTTATGATGAACAACATTCCTGCGCGAGTAAGAGGGTGAAAGAAATAAGATGTGAAAACATCAAAAAGCGATAGTGAAACAGAAAATACGAAAAGCAAAGGACCAACTGATAGAAAAATTTATGGCTCCTTTAAAAATGTGTTACATTATTTCATTATAAAGATAGGAACTGTATACTATTTTTGTGTAAATATTCTTTTTTATCTTATTTTCAAATATGTGGGTAATGAAAGGGAAGCTCTAATTTGATTCTTGCAGTATTGCATCTATCATAATCTGTTAAAAATAAAATCATTTGGTATAATCAAAATGGTCGTTCATTTAACATAGGGTCCAGCTATGCAATATCATTTTGGGATTGGACTATATTTTATGTTCATTATCTACCAAGGAGGTAAAAGTGATGTTACTTTTATACAAATTGTCGAGCAAATTGATAAATCAAACACGCCTCTTTTAGAACCGCTTATAGAGGAAAATCTTACATATTGGATTAAAGTTATGCTAAATCTTTACAAAAACTTGTGAAACATTACCAGTGCATATTACAGTGAATATAATTTATGAAAACAAATTTCAAGAAAGAATGCAAAGATCGGGATCAAATAAGCATGGCATATGGAGTATTTGAAAGTTATGCTGCCAAAAGGACCGTTCATGTCAAAATTCTATAAGAGAGAAAAATGGAAAAAGTGGGTGCACTTAGATTAAGTTAATCCTTGTGATTTGATAAGCCTAGTTGACTTGCTATTTGCTAGTTTAACTCTTTAATTTAAAAAATACATATACAGAGAAACTGTGCTGTACCGATTTAGCACATGTCGAGAAAAAAAAACTAACCTTCATTATTTTCATTTTGCACTCCAGTTACATCTCTTATGTAGTACAGAATGCTCTTTATTTCCCTAATAATAGAAATAAAAAACCAAAATGATGTAAAGTCAATATGGCATTTATGCGGTATTTAAAAAAAAGATGGACAAAATGAGAAATGGAAAAAAGTACAAATTCATGATGAATGAGGCATAACATATTTTTACATTGCATAAGAAAAACAATTGGTACATATTTTTATGGTTATATATTTCCTTTAATCAAAATTTCCTTTAAACAAAATTCTTATTCAGACATCTCCTGCGATCTGGTTCTGCCATTTTAGTGTAAGTCATTAAAGGATGCAATCATGTGAAGTAAGTAATAAGTTTTAGCAGTAATTTATTCAATCAAGGGGAATCTTTTTTTATTCAGTATTTGGTGAGTGTGCACGCAACTACATTTCTTCGTACATTATAGGAAGGAATGCACAGGCTTCAATTTGGTACACTTGGTTGCATGCTGACATTAGTACGAAACTCATTATTCCTTCTACAAAGCAGCACATGTTGAGTTGAATGCTTATCATACTTGGTGGTGAAAACAAACTAACCTTCATTACTAAAAAAAGTATATCTATTACTGTAATAATTGATTAAGAATAGCCTACAATTAAATAAAGGAGAAGATAAGTGTAAAAAGCAGTATTTAATCAATCAGAAATCGATATATAGATTCAGATTATTTGACAAAAGAGAATACAAACTGGTCAAATGCCTTTAGTGACTTAAATAGATAATTATTTCAATTGCACAGAAGTTTGCCATTTCGAGTAGCTAAGCTTCTAGAAAGAAACTGGTATAATGAATAACGATGTAGTCCAGATTGCAAATGTACTAATTGCAAGAGATTACTAACTTTCAGCAGTGCTAAATATGAATTTTTTCAGATTCAAAGGCTTAAGAATACAATTTTCCCCAAATTATGATAAAATGAGTCAGTGCTCATTTTCAAATGTTTGCTATGACCTCATTACCAAACCTAATAGAACTATTCTCTCATTAACTCAGATCCACTTAATGAAAATAACTAACATCTAAAAGAATGCAAAAGAATTCAAGCTTCATGCAGTTAAAAGTAGACGCTTTCTCGTCAAAATAAGGAAAATAAAAAAGATATTATACCTATTGTCCTTGCTCAAAAGAGGGGGAGAAGAATGATAGGTCAATGGAATCGAATACAACATCTGAGAACACTTTGATTGATTTACTGATAGTGGATCCTTTTATATCATAAAGTGGTAGGAGAAAAACCGTGCGAATGAATTGCCTTTAAACCATAGCTTTCAATTTTTAGTGGTTTGAAAAAATTTTGGTGCTGGAAGAATGAAGACGTTCAGTTGAAAAAAAAATATAAGAAGGCTTCTGTGCCCTTAAAATGCAACTCAACAATAATATAATAGTATAGATTATCCCTACAATCAGATAGATGTTTAACAATGCCGTACAAATGAAAGGATGTAAATAACATGTAATAAACGATGAACCAGTAATCAAGTCTTATCTCCTATCGTAAGCTATATCATTCACTAACTTCATTTAATAGAAATTTCAAGTCTGACCTACTCCATGACAGTCGAGAGGAAAACACTTCCTATCGTTCTTCAAAATGACATCGAGTGTTCAATCGCCTTCTGATCTAGCTTTGCTCTTTGTCCTCTCTTCACCAAATGATTCATCAACTTCTGTTAGTGGCTGAATGGTTGTCAGGCTTTGGAACTCTCTGCTCCAGATTGTGGCCAATTCGACCAGCGTGATGAGGCTCAAGTCGAATTCATGGAAGATGGGTTCTTTTCTCCTTAATTCTTCTAATCTGGTGTTTTCATGTTTCAATAATTGCACGCACTCTGAAATGATTAACTCCGTTTGAACACTATCTGAAGTTTCAGTATTTTGAAATATCGTGTATGGTCCATATATGCCAAATTAGCACCAAAAGTGATATATCTTTTAATTAATGAAATAATTCATTGCTATTATTAGAGCATAAGACCCGATCAAATATGTCGTTTATGTCATTGTTGCCAACAGTTGAAAATTTTAGTTTGTTGTTTATCATTTGTATAAACATGCTGGAGTATTGACATTGAAAAAATAGATGATTGCATGATTCAACCTCCTGATTACACAAATTGCATTTTGTGTCTACATTGGGATTCCATTTGATAATTTTTTTCCTTAGTGTTTAACTTATCCAATTTTGCTAATAATTCACATATTGACATCTTTGGTGAATAAACAACATTTTAGATATGTTTGCACCGATAATTTTCTTTGTATCTGTCCCTGACCTTTTTCCAAGCAGATTTGAACTAAAATTCACCATTACTTTGTGGCATCCAGTGATCCAGGCCCAGTATTTGCTGTCCTTAATTATTCTAATTCAGAGGGATTTTATTAATTTGTTAGGTAATATGAGAAAGCAAACTAGAGATATCTTCCTTTAACCGTCCATTGGACATGATGGAAGATACTATCATGTTATGGCCTCCAATGATCGAGACGGCTTGCCATCTTAATAAATTCTTCAGTGATTATCCATCAATCCAAGATTAACTCATAAAATTGTGTTGTGTCCATTGACGATTTTCTTTTTCATTAGTCCTATTGCCTACATTCTTGTCCTAAGAAGCATTTTCCATGTATATGATGCTTTATTGTCTTCCATTACTGTGTTAGAATTCCTAAAGGTCAAGTGAATGAAAAATACATGAAGTCCCGCATCGCCAATTTATTGAGAGGTATATTAGTTTATATATGCCTTTCTCAAGTGGAGGTTGGGGGCCTGAGGCTCCCAAATGTATGCTTCGTTGTGAGGAGGGAGATCATGCATCTCCATCACGCGCGCGCCGCCATCCGTCCGAACCGGGCCGGGTTTGGGTTTAATATGATACTCGTATTTTTACTGCAACTGGACCGGGCTTTTTAACAGTTGCAGGCTATACGAACGGACGCGGATTGCTGAGGAGGTGCGACTTCTTAAGGGCGCGGGCGAAACACTACCGTTGGACGGGCGGGTGCGACCCGTTAACAAACAGCAACGACCAAAAGGCTAACGGGTGCGACCCGTCAAACGGACGAAATTATAAATAGGAGAGAATACTGATCACATTCTTATCTAATTTCTTCTGCTTCTTTGCTCTACTGCTCTATATTCCATACATATCACAGAGTTGACATACTCATTACAATCTCGTGCAGATTACGTCAGTTGAATCTTGGGAGAGTTTTGAAATAAAATTCTTAAGGAAATTGTTACGACAAGCCTCAGACGGAATTTCCTTTATATATTGGTTAGATTCACTGTAATCTTTCCCGTTTATAAGTTGTACTATTTCTTACAATAGTATAACGTTGTTGTTGTAATTTATTTACAACGTAACTTATTGTTACACTTATCTAATACAGAATTCCGACGTAGTGGAATTCTAATTAATAAACTTGTGCGACGAGTTTATTGTAGCGTGCTATCTGTTTTAGTACACTAGACATATAACATCTTAAGAATTTTTCTGTTTTACACTAAAACAGAGATGTTAACAGTTGACAACATGAAAATGAATAAGTTCAACTTTTCAGCGGTTATTTCTAAATGCAATTTGATTCAAAACCCTAACCAATGGTGGGTTGACACAGGAGCTACTCGTCATGTTTGCTCTGAAAAATCCATGTTTTCAACATACCAGAAATTCGATCAGAAAGAAAGACTCCACATGGGTAATTCTGCAGTTTCCATGATCGAAGGCAGTGGCACAGTTATCCTCAAGTTCACTTTTGGAAAAACTGTCAAATTGAATGACGTGCTTCACGTTCCAGACATATGCAAAAATCTCATCTCTGGTGCAGTCCTATCAAAGAAAGGATTCAAGATGGTGTTTGAGTCAGACAAGATGGTTCTGTCCAAAGCTGGAATGTATATCGGAAGGGGATATTTATGTGATGGCCTATTTAAGGCAAATGTAGCCGTTACCGGAAATAAATCTATGTATTCTAATTGTGCTATTAATAAAACTGAAGTCTCTTACTTGCTTGAGCACGAAATTTTACTATGGCACGATAGATTAGGACACATAAACTTCCGAAAAATGAAGAAATTATCAAACTTGGGATTGATTCCGAATTTCCAAGTAGATAAGAACTACAAATGTGAGACATGTGTAGAAGCAAAAATGGTCAAACAACCATTTAAATCTGTTGACAGAAGCACCGAACCATTAGGCTTGGTACATACAGATTTATGTGATTTTAAATCACTACCTACAAGAGGTGGGAAAAAGTATTTTATTACTTTTATTGACGATTATACGTGATATTGCTATGTATATCTTTTAAATAGTAAGGATGAAGCAATAACCGCGTTCATAAAATACAAGGCTGAGGTAGAAAATCAGTTAAATAAAAAGGTCAAGATATTGAGATCTGATCGAGGTGGAGAATATGAGTCACCGTTTGAACAGTTCTGTGCAGAGAATGGAATAGTTCATCAAACAACAGCACCATATTCACCACAACAAAATGGTGTAGCCGAGAGGAAGAACAGAACGTTAAAAGACATGATTACTGTCATGCTTTTAACTTCTGGTCTACCGACGAACTTGTGGGGGGAAGCATTAAATATGTCTAATCACATATTAAAAGTTCCTCACAATAAAACGGGAACAATTCCATATGAGATATGGAAAGGACACAAACCAAGCTTTAAATACCTCAAAGTGTGGGGGTGCTTGGCAAAAGTTCCAGTTCCACCTCCCAAGAGAGTCAAACTTGGACCAAAAACAGTAGATTGTTATTATCTTGGGCCAGCCCAAAATAGTAGTGCTTACAGATTTTTGGTATTCAAGTCTGATATAAATGATATTCATGTAAATACAATTATGGAATCAAGAGATGCCTCATTCTTTGAAGATGTGTTCCCACATAAAAGAAACGATGAAAATCCTGTCCCAAAAAGGACAAGAGATAACAGAGATGAGACATGTGAAGATGAAACTCATCAGGACAACGAGGAGGTTGAACCAAGAAGAAGCGTAAGGGCAAGAACTTCCAAAACATTTGGTTCGGATTTTTTAACTTATATGTTAGAACACTAACCTCAAACGTACAAGGAAGCAATGTCATCTTCTGAATCTTCATGTTGGAAAGAAGCAATCCAAAGTGAGATTGATTCAATTCTAAGTAATAAAACTTGGAAAATAGTTGATATTCCACCTGGAATAAAACCAATTGGCTGCAAATGGATTTTCAAGAAGAAATTGAAATCAGACGGCTCTATAGATAAATATAAAGCCAGACTGGTAGCCAAAGGATATCGTCAAAAAGAAGGAGTAGACTTCTTTGATACCTATTCACCGGTTACACGAATAACCTCTATAAGAATGTTAATAGCAATTGCTTCCATATATAATCTGGAAATTCATCAGATGGATGTCAAAACAGCATTCTTAAATGGAGATCTCGATGAGGAGATTTACATGGAGCAACCTGAGGGTTTTATTTCCAAAGGAAATGAAAACAAAGTATGTCGGTTAGTGAAATCACTATACGGACTAAAACAAGCTCCAAAACAATGGCATGAAAAATTTGATAGTGTCATGATGAAAAATGGTTTTCGTATAAATGAATGTGATAAATGTGTTTATTACAAACAGGTTGGACAATCATATGTGATGATTTGTCTATATGTAGACGATATGTTAATCTTTGGTCCTAATACTAAAGTAATAGAGACTATAAAGAAGATGTTAATCAATAATTTCGATATGAAAGACTTAGGAGCTGCGGACGTTATTTTGGGAATCAAAATAATAAGAACACCTAATGGAATTGAACTATCTCAGTCACACTATGTAGACAAAGTGATTGAAAAATTCCAAGAGTATGGAATTAAAGGAGTGAGGACACCTTTTAATCCATCGGAAGTACTGCATAAAAACACTGATGAGAGTGTAATGCAACTGGAATACTCTCGTGTAATAGGATGCTTAATGTATCTGATGAATTGCACCAGACCAGATATTGCTTACGCGGTAAGTCGACTAAGCAGGTATACAAGTAATCCAGGGAAGGAACACTGGAAAGCACTAATGAGAGTGTTGGGATATTTAAAGAATACCACTAATTTTTCCTTACATTATGGAAAATATCCTGCCGTCTTAGAAGGATATAGTGATGCAAACTGGATTGCAGATTCAGAGGAATCAAAATCCATAGGTGGTTATGTCTTTACCCTTGCAGGAGCAGCAGTGCCATGGAAATCTACTAAACAAACATGCATAGCTCGATCCACCATGGAATCTGAGTTTATCGCATTAGATAAAGCAGGCGAAGAGGAAGAATGACTTCGTCAATTCTTAGAAGATATTCCATTTTGGCCAAAACCTGTGACGGCCATATGTATTCACTGCGATAATCAAGCAGCGCTAAGTAGAGCGAAAAACCTTGTGTATAATGGCAAATCACGACGCATACGTCGTCGCCATAACACAGTTAGGCAGTTACTCTCTAATGGAACTATTTCCATAGATTATGTGAGAACAAATGATAACCTAGCGGATCCATTTACTAAAGGTTTATCAAGAGAGAAAATTGACTGCGCATCGAGGGGAATGGGTTTAAAAGCCTAAACCATCAAGAGTTATCTTAGACGGAAACCTATCCTAGCGACTGGAGATCCCACAGACTAGGATCAATAGGCAAACCAGTTCTGAATAACTCAAGAAGTAATGGATTTGTCTAGACTTAGTCCTACTCCATTCTTATGGTGCAAAATATAATGCATGCCTACAGAAGTTTTAAAGGTTAAAACTATGTTTTTTAATGATGACCATATCTTGGAAATAACAAGTGGGGTATATGTAGGATACTCTTAATGGTTGCGATCACCTATGTTAGTGTGAGCTGGGTCGGCTCTATGAGAGTATTAAAAGGCTTTTATTCTCTAAAACACTCGCAGAACCAAAAATTGTTCAGGACCAAAATGAACACAACCAAGAGATTGGATGAGAAGGGAATCAATGCTTCGTAAAGCTTATTGTCTGGATATACAATAAAGGCCGACGGTTCAAGATGAAATAATTCACCGATTAGCCAAGTAGATCCGATAAGTTTTAACTAGGGAAAGTTCAAAGTGAAATATCTACTTATCCACGATAAAACATTATTCCATATGTACTCTGTGATATTTCGCTTCGTGTGGGGGATATGTATATTATCATTCATGTGGGGGATTGTTAGAATTCCTAAAGGTCAAGTGAATGAAAAATACATGAAGTCCCACATCGCCAATTTATTGAGAGGTATATTAGTTTATATATGCCTCTCTCAAGTGGAGGTTGGGGGCCTGGGGCTCCCAAATGTATTCTTCGTTGTGAGGAGGGAGATCATGCATCTCCATCACACACGCGCGCGCGCCGCCTTCGCCCGCCGTCCGACCGAACCGAACCGGGCCGGGCCGGGTTTGGGTCTAATATGATACTCGTATTTTTACTGCAACTGGACCGGGCTTTTTAACAGTTGCAGGCTATACGAACGGACGCGGATTGCTGAGGAGGTGCGACTTCTGAAGCGAGCGGGTTGAATAGACGCGAACATTAACGGGTGCGACCCGTTAGAAGTAAACAGGTGCGAGCCGATTGAAGCGGATGCGGCGCAAGCGGGTGCGACCCGACTGAAGAGGCGCGGGCGAAACAGTACGAGCAGGTACGAAACAGTACCGTTGGACGGACGGGTGCGACCCGTTAACAAACAACAGCGACCAAAAGGCTAACGGGTGCGACCCGTCAAGCGGACGCGACTGTTTGAAGGGATGCGGACGAAATTATAAATAGGAGAGAATACTGATCACATTCTTATCTAATTTCTTCTGCTTCTTTGCTCTACTGCTCTATATTCCATACATATCACAGAGTTGACATACTCATTACAATCTCGTGCAGATTACGTCTGTTGTATCTTGGGAGAGTTTTGAAATAAAATTCTTAAGGAAATTGTTACGACAAGCCTCAGACGGAATTTCCTTTATATATTGGTTAGATTCACTGTAATCTTTCCCGTTTATAAGTTGTACTATTTCTTACAATAGTATAACGTTGTTGTTGTAATTTATTTACAACGTAACTTATTATTACACTTATCTAATATAGAATTCCAGCGTAGTGGAATTCTAATTAATAAACTTGTACGACGAGTTTATTGTAGCGTGCTATCTGTTTTAGTACACTAGACATATAACATACTGTCCAGAATTTTTTTTCCCTTCCTAGTGCCTATTTTTCATTCATTGATCCCATAGGCAATCGTTTTGCAAAATCCCCCAAGTGAGCTTTAATGTAACATTCTTCATGAATCCTCTGATTTCCATAAACCTACCTACTACAATGAAACTAGCATTCTCCGACGGCCGAAAAACGTCGGCGGACGGCGGCCGTCGGAGGCCCCTGGAAGCCGTCCGCAAATGCCGTAGAAAAATAAGACGTCGGGGTGCAGTGTTTCCGACGGCTTCCGACACATCTCGCCGTTCGTATTTCCGACGGCTTCCGACGGATTCCGACACTTGTCGGAAGCAGTCGGAAACCGTTAGAAAAATTGATCTGAAGGCCGTCGGAAGACGTTGGAAAAATATAACCTGAAAGCTGTCGGAAGCCGTCAGAAATCTGCTACAATTTTTTTTATATTTCTGCTGCAATATAGCCTTCCATCCACATTTCCTATACAAACACTGTTCCACCAATACTGCAGAATCCAATATATAATATTCCAACCAAATATCAAAAACCAAACTATACATAATTCACCAAACAAAAAAAATACATAACATTAAGTCAAAACACATAAGTTTACAACAAAACAGCTAAGTGTATCATAATATAGTATATAAATCAACAACTAACTCCACCATCTACCAAATCATACAAAAAAAAACATACCGACCAAAGCAATCAATCAATTTCCTCCAGAACCAGAGCCAGCAGAGGAAGGAAAGCGGCCACCGTACTGCTGCATGTACTTGGCGATACGCTGGTCTAGCAACTGTATGGTCTCTATGGCCTGTTGACGGTTCTGCTCCTCCAGCTGCGCCACTCTAGCCCCCAAATCTTCGATCTCTACTAGATCGATCTGAGCTCTAATCTGCCTACCCCGTCTCTGACTGCTGGCCTGTAATAAATATTTAATTTAGCTGTGTGATCTCTGTAAGTGTATGTGCAGGTATGTGAATGATTAGCAGTGTGATAATATTATCTAATTTAGTTTATGCATGTTTATGTAAGTGTATGTGCATGTTGATTACATCTTAGATTGTGGTAACACCAAATAACTATAGTGACAAGATTGTTGATTTATATTTTAAAATACTATAACTTTGGAAAAATTTACATAAGTAAAGTAACTATAGGGAAGGATGAGATAAATAAATTTGAAATTACTCTGTTTTCTATCTTTCAAATAAGAAGGAGGTTGGCCAATTTATAGATATGAACAGTTGTGTCATCCAGCAAAGGGATAACTATTTTGAAAGGAAATGACTAATTTCAAAATATGGTCTTTAAATCAGTTAAGGAGGGTCATGCGAATAAACCATGAAACTGTAGACTGAATGAGGCTGACAATGTATTGGACAAATATTCACCATTACAAAATATTGTTTTGTATTTTAACAAATTACTCATCATTTGAACTTAGAATTTACACTTATTAGATGATGGGAAAAAAACACTAATTGATGTAGTTCTCACAACATAAACCGCCATTTTGATACCTGAACACTAAAGACCTTTAATTACAAATTATTGCAGCCATATATAATCTACTCTAGTAAAGAATTTGTACTTCATATTCGTATGATCATTTATACTTGTTAATCAAGATACTAGTCCTAAAATGAAGAAAAAATTAGCAATAAAATAATTTATGTCGATGCAAAATAATTCTATCATTGTATTATTTTATTTCAAAACAAATGTACAAGTACTTGTTAAGTTTATATATTTCCATTCAAAAATCATATGTTACTAGAGTGTTTTCAAAAATGAATCCACATGTTACATTAGTCGCTAATGAATAAATATAAATATGTCGTTAGAAGCACCTAAGACTTATGGCAAAACACTCTATTTCAAAACTCTGTCCATTATGATTTTGCCGCATTGAAAATCTTTCTATTATTTTATGCGATAAAATCAAAGCTATAATAATTTACTCGTTGACGAAGTTCTAACCATTACTTATGTACAATGTATACATTTGAAAATATGTTCATTTGGCCGTTTTTAAATTGTGATTCAACCATTTATTAACAAAAATACTAGCACGTTACATTACGAGATATCACTGCTTTTGATCTCTTTAACAGTAAATGTGACAAATTTATACATGTGTACAGCATATATCAGGCAAACTAAATAAATAACATGCCTTTTTCGTTATTTCTTTTTTGGCACTCAAGTAACGAATTAATGTAATTTGATAATGCATAATGCTTTCATAACGAAGTGACTCAAAACCAATCTATTGAATTTGAAAACTTATATGATACCCAATATGTTATTTACTTACCACTTGATTTCCAAAACCTATCATTTGTCATGCTTCGATGGATCCATAACTAACTCAAAAATAGCATCCTCCTCATCCGTCTTCAGCTGATCTTGACCTGTATCATCAAGGAGTTTCTAGCACTGCTCCATACACTTTTCCTCGTTAACAAATTAATATCATCATATCTTATTTCAATATATTTTAACAAGTAGAACAATTACTATACTGCATAAAATAAAATATGCTTACATGGCTCTTGTTGGATTTCTCGTCGCGTCATGTATACGAAACTGTCCCGTCCGGATTTACATGCTCGACAGCATGCGTACGAGTAAACACGTCCATATATCCCATGGGACCATGCGCCTCAGCTACCTGAAATTGATTTTTACATACAATTATTGTACATTTAAAATTATATAGCACAAACTATTTACAATTTGCACTCAGTACATTTACCAACTCCTGCCGATACTGTTGAAATGACTTCGACCCTCCGCGACGAGTGACTAGATTTTTATTTCTGTTTGCAGAGTTTCTTTCCAGCTCTCCTTGTACATTCAAAATTTGATACATTATTTATCGATCATGTAGTTTTTGATATTTACTACCACTCAAATAATTTAAAAAAAATTAGTATACTTGCCTTTGCCTCGTCAGTTTTCCAGTATCCGAACCATGCTTGCCATACGCTTTCCCCTGTCCTACGTGGCTTCTTACCTAATTTCTTGATTTTGGATATCGAGTCCCTATAGTTTTTACGTATTTTATTCATCCAATATTCTCGTGTCAACTACATATTGTCTGTCTGAATGTCTATCTCAGCCTGTGCTTCACGATAAAAAGCAAAAAGAAAATTAAACTGTAAATGATAAACAGTAAAAAGACGATAAAAACGAATTAAAAATGAAAAACAGAAAAATATATTTACTAGGACATCCTGCAAAATACACTACTATGTGGGGAGGGATGTTATCCTATTTCGGCTAACACGCACTCATCCTACTCCAGTAAGAAGCTCTAGAAACATCCAACACAACCATCGAGAGAATTAGGTCAAGCCCCCTGTTTTTAAATATGATACAGATAAGTACGTACGTATATCAAAAAAAAGTAAGATGTTGAATAAAATTTAATTCTTGCCCCTCTGCTCTAGGTACTAAAGAAACTACATAACGCTGTGATGCTTGCGATGGACCATTGTCATCGCCTCCTGAAGATCGAGAAGAGCTCCTACCTGTAGATGACATTACGATAAACCTGTAACATATACACTCATCATTTCAAAAGAGAATAATAATATGATAATGAAAAATATTTCATACGTAAATGACATCAACGGTATAAATTGCTAAATTAATGACTGAAATGGAAATAGAAATGAAAGTGTGTTATACCTAATTCATAATGAGTCTCATGTTCCGACGATAAGCAGATTACATTGCATTTTTAATGAAAATTGCTAAATAAACGACAAATGGAAATGACATAAAACATGTAAACAATGGTAAACATTGGTTTCATAGTTACATCAATTTCATGATACATCAAGAATTCAACATAGTTACATCAATTGCAAAAAAATCAGATTCGTATTTTTATCAATCATCATCGTCTTCTGATTCAGATTCGGTCTCGTTTTTTACGATATTTTCCTCTGCACTATCAAACACTTCTACCAAAACATTTGATTCATCGATCAAAGGACCCAAATTTGTATGATCGTTTGTAATTATTATTTCGTTGTTTTCCTTAAGATCTGCCTGATAAGCTTGTTCATCTGGAATATTCTTCCCATCAATGTAAATCTGGCCTTTGTTTCAAAAACTGCAGACCAATCTGCTTTATCTCTTTTTAGAGACGGATAAGGAGCGTAATAAACTTGCAGTGCTTGTTTGGCTAGTACAAAAGGATCGTACTTGTGGTAGTGCGACGTATGCTTTATTTCGATAAGATTATAGTCCTTGCGCGCATTAATTTCAGAACCTAGAACATTGCTAAACCAATTGCATCTAAATAGAAACGCCTCCTCTGCGGGTCGTGAGAAATATGTCAGTTGCAAAATTTGTGTTAAAACGCCATAAAAATTATTTATGTGAATTTCTGGATCATCACTACCTTTAACAAATACACCGGTATTATTCGTTAATTAATCTGCACCTCATTCTTTGGTGTTAAATTCATATCCGTTGACGAAATATATTAGATATGTCTTGACTACTCTTTTTAGTCCCATCACAAGATGTTTCAACCTTCGTCAACAACACAATTTCTTGGCTCATAAACGTAATTTGAAAACCAATCGGAAAATTCTTTACTAAGATCTCCGTTCGGATGTTCACGTTCATAAACACTATATATATAAACAAATTATTACATTAGGTTATACATGTGCATGCGTTATAGAAGAGAATAAAGCACAAATTATTATTTCAAATTACCTAACGAACGATGAAACCTCGGCACAATTTAGAAGAATATAAGTGTGTGCTACATGAAGATCTCTATCGTCTAGCCATATTTCTACACATTTTTCAGAAGACTGATCATGTTGTCTAAAAATAGATAACATTGCTTGAGAGGACTCTTGTTCGTCGCCTTCGTCATTACAAGAAACACATTCAAATGATATATTCATATGGTCACTGAAATAGTGAGAGAAAAAGAAAGAAGTTTCTTCTTCGATGTAAGATTTACATATCTAACCTTTAACTCATGCTTTTTTCCTCACTTTTTTCTTTAGATGATTTAGATATCTATGCAAAATTAATTTACATTAACTTCATATTTCAAATGCAATTAAATTACATGATAACATGTTATATATCTTTCAAATGGATACATCCATCTATATTGAACAGGACCTCGAAGTCGTGCTTTAGATGGAAGATGAATAGGTAAATGTTCTATTATATGAAAAACCTGGCGAAATATTTCTCTAATTTGCAGAGCAATATAGGAATATCTACTTCAAGTTTACGTAAACATTGCACTTTTAAAGTAGTCGAACAAAGCTCTTTGTAGAACATACTAAGCTCCGTTACTACCTTCCAAAATTTTAATGGTAGTAGTTCTTTGAATATAATGGAAAATAAATTTTCCATCATTATGTGACAGTCGTGGCTTTTCATTCCGCTCAATCTACCGTTTTTAAAGTCAATACATCTACGAAGATTTGATGATATCCCATCAGGAAATCTTAACCCTTCCACCCATTTAACACAACTTTAACTTGATTATTATCTAATTCGTAACATGCTTTGGGTTTTTTACTGTCATTTGTTTTCATATGAAGCTCAGGACGTTTGCATAATTCTTCTATATCACGTCTTGATTTTAAATTATCCTTCGTCTTCCCTTTCACGTTCAAAATTATGTTAAAAACATTATCAAATACATTTTTCTCATTGTGCATCACGTCTATATTATGACGAAGCAGAAGATGTTTCCAATACAGCAACTCCCAAAAAATAGTTTGTTTGCACCAGTTATGAACAATCGATTTGCCTTTAATTTCTGTTTGCACTCCAGTTTCATACATTTTTGGATAGTCCCTAACAAGTTTATATATGTCTTCGCTTGACCATATTATCGGCGGCTGTCTGGTTTCTACTCTATTAGCTAAAAAAAATTTCTTGTCTCCTCTGAAGAGATGATTTACATGGAGAAAGTATCGATGACAGTCAAACCATGAAATTTTCTTACCATGAGGTAAAGAAAACACTCGTGTTTCATCCATGCAATATGGACATGCTAGACGACGGGTAGTACTCCATCCTGAAAACATTGCGTAGGCAGAAAAATCACTTATAGTTCACAATAAAGAAGCAAACATACGAAAATTTTTCTTGTTGGACACATCGTATGTTTCTACTCCTTCGTTACACAGTATTTTTAACTCCTCAATTAACGGTTTTAAATATACATCGATTTCTTATGTCGAATCGTCGGGGTCAGGAACGACAACAGTAAGAAACATATAATCGTTTTCATACACATTCATGGAAGTAAATTATATGGTGTGGTGATAATGGGCCAGGATGAATATTTAGAACCAAATTGAGAAAATGGAAAAAAACCATTCGTACATAACCCTAATCTAACATTTCGACTCTCGGTTGTAAAATTTGGATACGTTTTATCGAAATGCTTCCATGCTTCTCCATCGGCTGGATGTGTCAACGTACCCTCTTCCTCCATTCTCACACCGTGCCTTCTCATATTAGATGCAGTTATAGAAGATGCATATAATCATTGAAGCCTTGGAGTGATGGGCAAGTAATGCATACGCTTGTATGGAACTTCCTTCCCTTTCTTTTTTCTTGGTTTGTATCTCTCCTGATTACAAATTTTACAATTTCTAATGTTTGCGTCTTCTTTTCAAAACAACATGCAGCCTTTTAAACATGTA
Source organism: Allium cepa (assembly GCA_030765085.1). NCBI lineage: Eukaryota > Viridiplantae > Streptophyta > Magnoliopsida > Asparagales > Amaryllidaceae > Allium > Allium cepa. The sequence goes on along the minus strand of JASFAV010000025.1, from coordinate 277,588 downwards.
ACTATTTTCAAATAAGGTAAACCAAAAGCCGACATAAGTTTTTTAACTTCACAGTGATTTTTACACATTAGATTATCGGGTGACATATGTCTTTTTGTAGCTTGTACAACAGCCGCAAACGCAGCTTCAGTAATGTTGTATTTTGACTTCATTGCAATTTATTCTGCGATTACTGATAGCTGAGTGCCGCTTTTACAACCATCCCAAATAAATTTCTTAGCAGCATCTAGTAAATCATAAATTTATTTGCTTCAATATTTGGTTCTTCAACATTTCTATCATCATCATCAACTTCACTCATAGGAAACATTGATCGTGCTGCATCTTCGACCATATTTTCTATATGGATCATCATAACTACTTCGCTAACGACATTTTCAGACTCTATAGAAGTATTTGCTACAACTTCTCCATGCAGATCCCAAACATAATACTCGGGTACGAAACCGGTTTGGCACAAATGAACTTTCACAATATCTGGTAACAAATACTTCAAATGTCTACACCTACTATACGGACAACGAATTTCTGGATCGTTTGCATTATTACTTAAAGTGAATTCAACAAATATGTTTATACCATTATAAAAATCTTCTTTTATTGAGCTTCTCAGTCTTTTTCTTTGGTACATCCTCCGATCAACAAAATAATCAATCATTTTTCCTATTTGAGAAAATGAGCCACAAGTTAAAATTTTAATATTTATTTTCAAGAATACAAGTTCGAAAAAGATTATTTTCATGGTCGTATAATATTTGAATTTAAATAACTACTTCACAAATTAAAAAATATTGTCAAATATGACACATTTTATTTTTTAACGTATCGATACAAAATTTTGTACAAATTTTTTTTTTCCATGGTCAGGCATCCTACTTCAAATTAAAAACACAATAAGTATTTACATTTCGTATATTACTTCGTCTCAAATGATTCAACAAAATTTCAGTAGCATTTCCCTTTTGTTCTCTGCATTGTACACAAATGCGTGTATGCAGGAAACAAAAAAACTAGACCGAAATTTTATGAACCGTTTGAGACGAAGTAGTATACAAAATGTAAATGCTTACTGTGTTCATAACTTGTCCAATACAGGGACAAATCCAACAAATATTGTAGCAGATGAATATAAATGGTCGTTTTTTGAAAAAAACGACTATTTATATAACAATCATGTACAACACTCTTTAAACGGGGCCAAAAACTCTTTAAGGGACATTAGTTAATTAAATGCGAGCATTTTATCAAAATATACGGTTTTACTAACTATATACACACACAATCACAAATTATACATACCCTTTAAAATTTCACGATAACAGATGAAATATGTATACCATGAGATGCTATAAACCATTATTACTCAATTGGAAACAATTGAAATCACTAATTAGCTCAAATTTATCATATTATGAAAGTCTTGATTTAGGGCAAAAATTAGATATTTTTTTTTCCAAATTAAGATATTATACTTGAGATTGAGAACAATAGAGTTTGCTTAGGCAGCGTGAGGATCCGGAAGCTCGAAATTGGAGATTGAAAGCTTGTAGGAGGGATTTGGGGGTTTCTGATAAAAAAATTCGTGCTGCAAAATAAGGAAGAATAAGGCTCGGATGGGCCTGTAATTAGTGAATTTTCGACGGCCCGTCGGAAGCCATCGCTACGTGCTGTCGGAATATTAGCCTTTTTTGGTATGACCCCACTTCATCTTCCGGTCGACAGTGGTCATTCCAACTCATATTACAATGTTTTCTTTTCTAAACAAAGTTAGGGCACATTGAATTTATTTTGGTAGTAATTGATGATGGTAGTTGGAAAAATTGAGCCTAAAACATGTTTGTTGGGTAGATCATGACTTTGATTAACTCAATTCTTCCAGCTACATTCAATAACCTATTTTCCCAGTTATTAAGCTTTTCGTTTATTTTATCCAACGGTACTTTTATCTAGATTTTTATATTGTGAGATAATGGTGTTCCTAAATATATAATTGAAGATTCCCACATTCCCCATTCAGTGTATTAATTTCAGTATTGGCAGTTTTTTGTTCATTCATTTCTGGATCCACAGAATCCTTAGTGATGTGTCTGACTTTGCCAATGTTTTTTGCATTTTTAGTCGTAGCATTCGAAAAACCAAATCATCATCCATATACAGTAAATGAGCGGGAGTCGGTCTAATAAGAAGATTGAGAGAAATGTTGCCTTTATAAACTTCGATGTCTAGTAAAACTATAAAATATCCCATTGCTATTGCAAAGAGGAAATGATCGTTTTGTTTTAAAACCTGTTGCTACTGAGGTAGCCTAAAGGGCTGCCATATAATAAAATTGAAAAGGTGGTAGTGGATACTCATTCATATATCATATACATGAATATTTAAAGAGTAGCCTATACAAAGCAACATATGAAATATGAGTTCGCTACTGAACTTGTCGTTTGCTTTACGAAGTTATAATTTCGTACATATAAATTATTTATTGTCTTCTTATTGAACCCTCCTCATTTCGTAAGCAAGCACATAGTTTTCAATGATGATCCTACTAGGGATGAAGGCATTTTGGAAGATTAAAATTAATTTTTTAGATACTTCTTCATCCTATTGCATAGTATATTTCCCAAAAATTTATGGGTAACATTACATAAAGGAATTGACATATAGTCTGAAAGGTTTCATGGGTCAATAATTTTAGAATTAGATATATAAAGATATGATTAATCTCTTTGATCATCTTAGTTGACCGTTGGATGCACAACATTACTTGAAAAACATCATCTTTGTTATATTCCCAATGAACCATGTAAAAATTTAAGTTGAAACAATCCGAGCATATAGAATTGTTGTTATCGATTTGGAATACCACCTCTTTATCCTCCTTTGGTTCGAATGGCCTATCCGATGCATTCCTAGCACATTCTGAAAGAATTTTTTGTACAAATAACATGCGTAAAATTATGCTTGAAATAGGTAGTATTAAATAAATTGTTGATGTACTAAATCGCTTCCTTGTTTAATATTTCATTGATATTGGTCCAGTTACCCTGTGACTCCATCATCATTTTGCATATCGAGCTAGTCTTCAAGTCAGCAAATTTTGCGTGAAAAAATGGATTTCTCTATCACCCTGCATTAGCTACTTAAGTTTTTATCTTTGCAATTTTACGTGGCCGTTTTATGAAATATTTCATTGAGCTGATCCTCATTTTGGTATCCACATTTTGCTAATATGATCTCCTCGCTTATTCCTTATTTAGATGATTGATTAAGTGTGAATACACTACCTCTTTCTCTTTCCTTATTATGCCAGTAGGGTTTGTTTATGATATAGTTCTTTGCTCCATATTTTAAGGTGCGATATCTTTAGCTTTGAGATTAGCCGATATAAAGGGTTTCCTATATAAGAATTTCCCACTCCCTTCTAATCATCTTGTGATAATCTTGATTGAGATGCTAAGAATTGTGATATTTGAATGGAAAGCTTTTATTTTTTTGCCTTTGAGGTGTAAAATTCAAAATGATCGTGGTTTGGTCGCTTGTTGAATGGTTGGCGAAATAGGCACACAATTGGAGGAACCTATCATACCATTTTTTTCATTAATAAAGAGATGTCCATTTTGCTATGAATCGACATATTCTCCCCTACAAGCATAGTAGTTTCCTAAACACTGTGGTTAAAAAAGTGTTACATAATCAACACAATCAATAAACCATGCATCAATTTTTGAACTATAGCATCCATTATTGATTGGCGTGGTAGTAAAGTATGGCGTTAAAGTCGCGTACAATCACCCATGGTTCCTTAATCCGCTTAGACCGCTCTTTATGTAGTCCCATGACCTATTTCTTTTTTTGTGTTGATTGTGTGCATAAATAAAAGTGCAAAAGAATGGCAAGGTGATTGTATCCATTATTTTGATGGATAAAAATCAATTTTCGACATGAGTTATTTTTAAAATGATAAAACAATATATAATTGTGTAACTTCATATTTTATGAAATATGATATTTAATTCCTTGATAAAAGAAAATTATGAAATTACATTTAACTATTAGAAATTATGTAAAAAGATATGAAAATAAGTTCAAATACGTATTAATGTATGTGCGTATGAACTAAATGGTATAGTGTTTCATATCATTAATCTTCAAATATAGTCACAGTTTATACAAATTTAAAATAAATTTATTTCGAATCAATTTTAATTTTATTAAATAAAGAGATGAAATATTTACTTTTGGGTAATTAATAATTTTCAATGAGTGAAAAATACATCATACTAACTAAATTTTCGTTTTTATACGATAAAGCGAGGAAAAAAACATTTTGTTTGTACATTTCTATTTTCTAAAATAGTATGTATTATTTTTCTAAACAAAAACCACATGCAAATTTTACTTTTAAGGTGATAAAACAATATATTTTTATGTAATTTCATATTTTATGAAATCGTATTAAATATTACGAGAAAGCACCATCTCGTTTCCTTTGCACAAAACTGTATATCACCCAAACCTACTATCTTCTCTACTCATTTAAGAGTACCCAAAATAATAAATAATAAAGCATAAAACCTTGAGTCAAAAACAGTCTGATGTGAGTGATAAGAAAATCTGAAAATAATACACGAGCCAGTATAATAAGGATCAAAGTTATAAGAATCATACATGACCTGCCCCTGCATCCAAAGAGTGAGCAAATAATAACGATAATATGTCACTCTACTATCATCATAAGGTATACAAACATTCTAGTATACTACTGGGTGTCTAAATACCGATCTCCCAAATACCTACATTATGTGACATCCATAGTGTGACAATCCACAACCATAGCAGCCATGACAAACATAGCATCCATCAAACAAACCTCACTGCCACCTAATTTGCCCTAGATATATAGTAACTCGTATGACCATTCCTCTTTCATGAATTAATGAAAAAATGCTAGTTTTCTATGTAACCAAACACCAACCCATAGCCGACACTATATCCTTTTCTCGATCTAGGGATACATATCCCTTCAACAACTCGGGATAATCATTCTAAGTACCCAATGAGCATCCTCATAATACCTTTGCTCACGAATACATCAGAAAACACTTCGACTATCAACGATCCCTTGGCATACATATTCGAGCCCTTCCTCATTTCAACTAATGTCCATCCATTATAGAATCCTTTAATATTCCATTTTTCCACCATATAACTCTTTAATGTTCTACCTATAAGTTCCCTTCCTCGAATCCTCCCTGGTGTATAATCATCATCATGACTCCATCGGTCGATTTGCCACATTGTGAACACTTCTATGCATCTGCATCAGTCGTAGAATTAGCACCTTAAATTCTCAAAGCCTTAATATCAAAGCACCTTAACCTAGCTTCATCCTATTAGCAACTATCCTTCATCACGCTGCCACTTCGCAATCGAACGTCCAAAGAACAAACAAACATATCCAGCACGACCTCTAGGACTCCCTCTACATACCCTAAAACTTTGGCCGAGGTTACGAAACTCCATTCATATCGATATCGACATGAACAACCTATGTCAGTACCGATATGAATTACTCACTAAAAGTTGGCTAAGTACTTCCTGTCTCGACTTCCTTTGCTCTCCTGTAGCTCCTTGAAGTCCGTTCTCTAATTTTCCTTTAGCAACATCAGGTGGGCACCGACTAAAAAGTTCCCGATAGTGACTTGAATCTCCTCCTCTAAATACGTGGCTTAGTCCTACAATTTCCCTTCCTGCCTCAAGCCATAGCCTGTATCGAAGTTTCCTTGTCTTTTGCCCAAAGCAGCAACATCACCGACCTGAATCAAGCACCACCAACCTGAATCAAGCACCACCGACCTGAATTGAGCACCATTAGTGACATTTTTTTAATCACCTATATCACCTCCAACTTTCATGCGACCTGAGCTGTAGGCTTCTATATTCCTCAAGAACCCCAACTCCAAGTTGCATCACATTTTGATCATTTTTGATACCGCCTTGCCCTAATGTTCCTATGACACTTCTAATAAACATACCAAAACCATTCACACAAAAGCAGAAATCATTCACTAACACCTAAACAACATATTTAATTCATCCAAACATGATTAACATATACTATTTTTCCTAAATCTTATTTCATGCTAAAATGACCATATGGTTCCTAAATGGGTATAAAACAATTTGAAATCCATTCATATCTTTTTTTAATTCGACCATAAACATGTCATTAAGGTTACATTCAATTTTGAAAATATTTTAATATCAAAATGATCTTAATAACATCATTGCTAACTATATAAACATGCATAAAATAGTGAGAGATATCAAGTCACTCACATACAACTGAAATTATCTAATTCTACCCTCAAATCTGAAATAGACGGGCAACACATGATTCCTAAGGAAACCAAAAGATGAATCTAGAATCTCTCATTCATAAGTTACCATTTAATGATGGTTTTAGGCTAGATTTAATAAGAAAACGAGGAGCTTTTTGATGTAAATTAGGTTAATGGAGGTTTATACTTGTTTTATGGAAATTGGAAACGATTTAGATTTGTCCATTAGTCCCAACTGGGCACAAATCCTAAAATGGGTTAGTGGGTTTTAAGTATGGGCCTAACTAATTACCTATTAATCTAGCTATCAGGAGTCCAAATTTAAAGCAGTCATATTTTCTAAACAGTAAGTCTGTTTGTCTATTATAACCACTCTACAGAAAGAGAAATCATCATCTTGATCTAATGGAAGTGGTTTTAAACCCCGATTCAAATATCATCAAAGTTAAAGGCTTTACAACAATTTTTGGATCTAAATTGTCTGATAAAAATTTCAAAGGTAGAAAATGTCCCTAGTCATTTTCCATAGTTATAGAATCATACGACCTTAAATGAATTAAATAATAATATTTTATAATTATCCGATGTGTAAAATATGGGTTGTTACACTCTCTATCATTTAGATATTTTGCCTTTGAAATCCTTAAACAATAAAAAAATAGTCAAGCATGGTTACCGTGCTTGCCTAACAAACATATGCAACACCAATCATATCAAACATGCAATCAATAATGTGGATATACTTCCCTATCATGCAAGATACTAAACTATCCTACACAATACCAAAGATGAAAGCAAATACGATAAACAGTAGGCCTTACCATGCAAAGAGCTCTAGATATGCAACCGTCAGGATCTCCTTAGTTTCCCACGTGCAATCACCTTCACTTTCACCCAGTTGAACCTTCACTAACTCCGCCGTCTTCCTCATAAGCTATTCATATGATGTTCAACAATACGAAATGGTCTACAATCTCAACGCTTTTAGTGCAATCTCGATATCATCAAGTTGATCCACTATAATCAACACACCTGATTCGTGTACAGACTTCCATAAGTGAGAGACATGGAATACACTGTTCCTGCCTGCCATCTTCTGAGGTAAGTCGACTCTGTATGCCAGATTCCCAGTCCTCTCAATTATTGAAAAAAGAACTACGAACCGTAGCGCCAACGTCCCCATACTACCAAGTCAAACAATGTTCTTTAGTGGAGAAATCTTCATAAATACTATATTACCGATAGAGAACTCTAAATTTGTACATCTTTTATTAGTGTAGATCTTCTACTTATCCTGAGCAGTCTTCATTCATTGCCAAATGATTTCAATATTCTCTAAGGTTTCTCTGATCATACGTGGCTCATGTATCAGCTTCTCTTCCGCTTCCCACCAATATGAAGGAGCATTACACAGTTGGCCATGAAGTGCTTCGAACGGTACCATACCGATACTAGACAGATAGTTGTTGTATGCGAACACTACCAAATGCAAGTGAACATCCCATAAACCTCCAAAATTGAAAATGCACGCTCACAGGAGATTCTCCAATATGCGATTCACTCGCTTAGTCAACCCATCAGTTTGCGGATAATAAGTTGTAGTGAGATGCAGCTTTATCCCAAACACCTCTTGTAAGCGTTTCCAAAATCCTCTAGTGAACAAAGCGTCTCGGTCACTCAAAGTGCTCTTCGGCACACCATGGAGTCGCACTACCCATTTCATATATAATTCGGCCAATATGGGTGTCGTTCTACTAGACTTAATGGGCATGAATTGAGAACTCTTCATCAATCTATTGATTAAGACCCAGATGCTATCTTACCTTCCTCCAGTCCTCGGCATTCTATCAATGAAGTCCATCGATACTTGTTCTCATTTCCACCTGGGAACTTCAAGTGGTTTCATCAACCCACTTGGTTTCTTCTGCTTTACCTTTACAAACTGCCAGTTCATTCAATTCAAGACGAATGTCCCAACATTTTTCTTCATCCCCTCATAATAATCATCTACTTCATATCACGGTACATCTTATTACCACTAGGAGTATTGTTAACCTAGAATAATGGCACTCTTATAGTACCTCACCTCATAATCTATCAATATAAGGAACAAACAATTACCAATCCTTACAGAGAAAATCTCGGTCGAGCCCATACCACCTCATCTCATTAGACTTTACTCCTCCTTCTATCTTTGCTACGATCTTTGCTCTATCAACGTACTTCTGACTAGTACCAATACTCTCAATCAAAGTTGGTCTGATGGTCAAACTCGCCAAAATCTCTTACTCTAACTCACAGTGAGGTCTAAAGTTTAACCAACAATATACTCCAACTTCTACCACTCTATGAACATCGCTTCCCAACTGGCATGTCTTCTACTCAATGCATCAATGATTGCACTCATCATATAAGAAATCCTAAAGTCGTAAGAGGCTTAGAATTCTAACCATCACTATTGATGAAAATTGAGGTCCTTCTTGAGAAAAGGTATTCCAAGGATTTGTGGTCCATGAACAATTCGAACATTTCTCCTAATAAATAATGCCTCCAAATATTCAAAGTGAACACTATCATCACCAACTCCAAATCATGCATCAGATACTTCCTCTCATGTAGCTTCAGCTACTAACTAGCGTAGGTGGAAACCTTACCTCCTTACATTAGTATCACATCTAATCATGTAGCCCAAGCATCTATGTATACCTTCATCTCCTCATTCTCGCTCGTAATGGTCAATATTAGTGCACTCATCAACCTCTCCTTCAGCTCAGAACACATACTCACACTTCATACTCCAAACAAAGGTCCGATTCTTCTTCATTAAATTGGTCAACAATGCTGTTACCTTGGAGAAATCTTTAATAAAACGTCTATAATATCCCATCAATCTAAGAAAACTCCTCACATCCATATCATTCTTAGGTTGTTTTCAACCTTAAACCACAATCATTTCGGCAAGATCTACTATGATACCCTGCTTAGAGATGACATAGTCCAAGAATCTCACTTCCCTCCTTTAAACATGACACTTCAAAAACTTCAGTTTCAGCCTGTGCTTCCTCAAAATTGAAGCACAATTCTCAAATGTGTCTTGTGTTTCTCCTACACCCTGGAATAACCAGAATATTATTAATGAACACAAGCACAAACTTATTTAGTCGATCTATAAAGATATGGTTCATGATAAGGAGTCTTTATCTCGAATGTGTAAACAAAAAACTACTAATCTAAAGTAGTTAGCCAAAAATCATATGGTGGTCCCTGATAAGGAGTCAAGTAGAAGCACCTAAAATACCTCTGTCTGACCCGAGTATTAATTAAGAAGAAAATAATAAACGGATCAATCTAGCTATAAATATCAGATAAAATGAGATAGGATAAGAGATATAACAAAAATGTATGATAACAATAATGCCATACTGTGACAAGTATACATTTAACAATAAAAAAAATCATAGAATATCCCAACAAATCTCATACACCAAAAAGAATTTCATATTCTTTATTTTATTCTCCAAACCGTAAATATTGACAAAACATATCATTGCCAATCGCAAAAATTGGTGAAACACAAATTCCAAAAATCATAAATTAGAAATCCAGAAATCACAAATGAGGAGACCTATCAAAAATGGGATCATGAAAACTCACCAACACGTGTATCATAAACAAGATGATATCCCACGTACCGAACATCGATGCACCTTGAAAAATACGCCACATGCATAGTCGAACATCGATGCACCTAGAAAGATACGCCACATGCATAGTCGAACATCAACGCACCTAGAAAGATACGCCCCATGCATAAACAAATATCGACGCACCTAAAAAGATACGCCCCATGCAAAGTCGAACATCAATGCATCTAGAAAGATACGCCCCATGTACCGACTTCTCGAGCTGATTGTTCCACGAACGGTCCAAAGACCATAGGTCGCTAGCCCATAAAATTGAGACGAAGCTCCATAAAATCGGGGTATAGTCCCCTACGTGGACAAAGAGAGACGAAGCTTAACATAACGGGGTACTGTCCCCCACGCGGACAATGAGACATCGCATATCGCTAGTCTAAATCATAAAACGATCACCGTTGATCAATAAGAAGTGTGAATTACAGTAAGCTAGTAAAATAATGAGTTTAGCTTCATGTCCAATAACCACTGTCTTAACTTTAGTATTTACGAACAAATTGTAGATTTCCACTCTAAAATTGTCATAAAGGTTCAATCGAACAAGTCCAAGAATTAACCAATAAAGAAAACGCAAGCGTTTCATACCACTTGTTTTGCTACGTCGTTTAATTAGATTTCTCATACGAATGAGGTAAAGGTTTATGTATACTAATAGATTGAAAAACAGTTTTAAAAATGAGCTTTCTATTAAAAGTAAAGCTAAAATCATTTTGTGAAAGAGTTTGAATATTTACTACTAGTATACAAACCTTTGCATTTTAAAGTGACAAATCTTAGAAATGATTGTAGAAACAATCAATTGCCAAAAATTCACATACGTAGACGTGAATCAAAACCATAGAAATCGATATCAAATCCATCAAATGGACATTCTTAAAAATCCAAAAAGAAGTCTTCAAAGTCGATAATAAATGACGACGACCAATCGGATCAACCAAAAATCGATATAAATGTAAACCCATAAAAAACAAGCAAGATGACTGAAATTAGCAGCTCCGGACGTCTGGTGGTTCTCCCAGACGTCTGAGATGAAAGACTGGAAATTTTATTCCAATCGCCCAAATGTCTGGGAAGTAAGTTCAGATGTCTATGCTGATGGTCTGGAATTTTTATTACATAGCTCCAGATGTATGAGCTTACTACCAGACGTCTGAGCTGAAGCCCAGGGCAATATTTTACCTAGGCGATTGATGGCCAATTTGTCTCGGAGGCGATCGAACGAGCGACGATGGTTTGGGATTTATGCCAAGCGACAAACCAACCCTATATGTTCTTTAATACACTCCAAACAACATGTCAAAACATCCAATATAGGATTTCATAGATTTGACTTCAAATGCCAAAAATTTAAAAATTCGTCAAATCAATTCAAATCAATAGCAAATGAACATGAACAGATGTTAGGAATTCTTAACTAATAAATATCAAGGGTATAGACATAGATGTGAGTTCAAGAACTCACCTTTTAAACCCAAAAACAATGAATGAGAAGCTTTAAAACAAAGCAAGACAAATTCCTCTTCAATACACTTCTAGAATCTTCAATATATTATCAAATGAAATGAATTTCCTAAGTTAAGTTATAGGAATTTCTGAAAATTGAAGAGAGATTGAGACGGAGAAGATGAAGAGGATTCTTACCTTAGTTTCTTTTTTATTTTTAACTTGAATTTGAATTCCTAAGAGAAACTAGGGCTTAGGAATATTAGTTTCCTCTTCTTACCATTCTTTCTAGGGCTTGAGAGTATTAGGAAATGAAAATAAATGAAGAGGGGAGGAGTGGAGTGGGAGTTGTTATGTAGAGGAGTTGGGTTCTCTTAGTGGGCTGAAACCCGAACCCAAAGCCCAATAGAAAAATAGAAAAATTCTACTCAACTCCAAACATATCGATGTTTATACTCAAAAAGGTCGCAAACGCCATTTTTGACTCAACGGAAGTGGTCTCGAGTCCTAATTCGACGGTTTAGAAAAAGTAGCATTTCGGACATTAAACCGACTAATTATGCTATATTTAAATAAAACATTTAAATATACAATCGTAAAATATGCGGGTTGTTACAGTATGTCCATTTTTTATTATGATCACTCTATTGAAAGAGAAACTATCATCCTGATCTAATGGAAGTAGTTTCAAACCTTGATTCAATTCCTATCAAACGTTAGAGGCTTTATAAGTATTTCTAGGTCCAAAATGAATGATAAAAATTCCAAAGGTAAAGAATATCCCTAGTAGTCATTTCCTAAAATTATAAAGTAACTTCACCTCAAACGAATTAAATAATATTTTTTCACTATGTTCCAATATGAAAAATACAGTCCGTTAGAATTAGCGAAGTGGCTTGTATACAACCGGAATTCCTCATATGCATTCTCAAATTGTACTCAAAACACTAAATATGCAAATTCAACACCATTGGCTACATCTTCTACATTAATCCATCCACACAACAACCTTGAAGACAGGGTCAAACTTCTTGGGGTTGGTCGTGACACATAATAACCTACATATAATGTCATAGCATAATCTATACACTTCGAGTTTGCTAAACCAAGGCCAGATTGGAATGTGTGCGTACATGCACATTTTCAGGACTAGATTATTTAACAAAGTTACGCAAATGAATATACTGAATGATCAACACAAAATAATGCAGTAGTGGACAACCAAAAGAACCTTCCATCAAGTTCTGTTTGGGATTTTTAAAATTTGAGGGGAAGTGTACAAAGGATAATCCATTTAAACCCATTGATTCATTAATATGATTTGCTTTTCGGCTATCGCATTTGACTCAAAATGTAACTACCCTAATGTAGTCAATTCTCTGCTAAAGCCTTATAAAAACCCGTTATAGCGCATAGCTCACTTCGAACGCTACAACTTTTCAATATAACTATTAAACAATGGATCCACTTTAAGCCCAACTATTATTCACTAAATCCAGAATTTTAAGCTCCCGCTTTAGTAGTATTAATATAAAAAGTTTGTTTTAACTTGTTCACTTTTGGACCAAACCAAGAAAGATAGAAAAAGACCTAATTTTAAGGTATAAGTGCTCAATATAAGGTAGAATGGACTGCACAAATCGTGATATTCGTCAGTTTTATTATATAAGATTAAATAATTTAAATTAACTTTAAACACTTGGTTTATATCCAATGAAGTCTTTTGCACCACCTTTATTTTCCACTATATCCCAGCTATAACGTTTTGCAACTCCACCTTTATGGAATCGCTAAGTGCTTTAACTACATAGAACGATCCATCATTTATGATAACAACTCAATGTTAAACTACAACATGTGACTCTTGTAACGTTTCGAATTTTGCCCGCTCAAAAATCGACATCCATACTTCATATCGTATTCGAATGCCATAGATTCGACCGTTCAAATCCGATTCGCCGGAGCTTATAACAACATTAAGTAAACAACACAGCGGAATAAAAGAATAATATATTGATATACAGCTTTGATACAATATCTGATACAACAGATGATCCAATAGATATCAATATACATCAGAGATATGATACAATAAAATAGCAGCGGAAAAGAAAAATAGATAACATCTAGCATACGGAACAAATAACTCTAAATAGTCTTCAAGGAAGAACTCCGAGAACTGCAACTCCATTTCCAAGAACCAATCCAGTAATAGCTCGGAACTCCCAATAACGATGCACAAAGATAGGCAAGACTGGTGCGATCCAAAGACTGAACTAACTCCAGATAATCTACAAATCTGACTATCTGAAAAACCCAACTCTAGACTGCTCGTGTAGAAAATAATGAGCGCCCAGAGTTTAGGAAAGAAAACAATAAACTCCGGATCAGTCGTGGGACTGGTGTGAGCAGCAAAAACAGTTTATCTTTTAAAACATTCAACAAAAGATTTTCAAAGTCAATTCGCAATGCTTTTTAAAAATGAGACTACCATAAGGCCTCCCGCACACACACACAATGCAAACGCAGAATCGGAGGAGATTTCTCCTTATGATAGTCAAAGATGCTTGATACGCATTAAAAGAAACATTTGATATTTTTACTAGTGCATAGTGTAGGAAAAATTCATTTCGAAAGTAGAATATAAATCTTAGCCAACATACGACCATTATCGTATGCCTACTATAGCTACCATCCAAACAGTGGGGCGCCACCATAAGTGAATGATAGGTTCTACAACTAATACCGTACAAGATCGTATTGTTTCTTTGGATTTCCAACAAATGGTCAGGCCAAGGAACTTCCCATTGCCACATGAGAACGCCTCTGGATGGACGTCCCCGAGAACCAAACCGGAACTCTACCAACACAAGGCCGGGTTACCCCTAACTGGGTAACTACTGACACGAGCACGCCATTCCCCGATCGTAGACGACCTTTCTCACGGGATCTCGATAACCAACAACCACAAAGTAATAAATTCGCAGTAACCACATAGGTTAAATATCTGGGCTCCATACCATGATACCACCTCTATCCAGAAGGAAATGCACATACCCTAAAGGGAGCTACCCCTCATAACCTTGCCGCATCTTTCCTGTTTTGACCATTTCCGGGGTGTGAGGCTCGACGAAGTCACGTCCACAAAAACATACTTTATACAAAAGCCATGCTTTCGGTCAACAAATGATCATAGAAATGATCACCAGGATAGACGATCAAACAAATGATCCTATCACAAATAATCAACACAATGATCATTTACAGCAACACTCAGCATGTCACATTACCAAAATTGGGAATATATCGCTGATAACCTTCAACTATATAACCTCTGAGCTCGTACGTCTCAGAGAAGGGTGTTAAGCTAAGAGAATAAATTCTCCGCCACCAACAGAAATATATTTGAAAGAAATCGGCTTTATATCTCAATTTGTAATGTCAGACATACAATCCATACAAGTCTGTTCTGGGTTCGAACAGAACCGAAGGCACTTACAAAGAAGTCCTTGCAATCCGGATATTCACAATCCCGATCGGATTTCCCATCACTTAGGGAGTTTTTATACCGGCGCGACTCGGTGCAGAAACAATCGATAGGTCATCCTACCGCTTTCGCAAATACCCGGTCTTCATCACCGGTCTTCAAATGCTATCCATAACGACGTATCACATATTCGGAATGGGTTATACGACACAACGGTCCTTTCCCGGCTAAACCGAATAGTGAGCGAAATAGTTCAAAAACATATGGATATTGGGACTTCAATTAAGTCACAACTTATTACCCAAAACTTTTCTTCAAATGGTTTAAATAAATTACCATTTTCAATCTTTAAACAAAAAGATTCATTTTCACAACCTTTAACGGTTTTAAACAATTTTCACATTTTAATCTTTTAAACAAAAGATTCATTCACAGATTTTCCAAATCAATTTTCATTTCAATTTGATTAACTCGTTAAATCTTTAAATCAAAGATTTAACTTATAGCTTTCAAAACAATTTCATTTCAATTTGATTTAAACAAATCATCAATCTAAACCTGTTAAAAATAAACAGATTTAATTCATAGCTTTCAAAAAGAATTCATTCATAACTTAGGAAAATCATTTCTCTATTAAATCTTGAAATTCCCTTAATTAAATAGGAATTCCATTTCTTATCTGAAAGCTTTTATCTTTTGAAAACAAACAGTTTCATCTCAGAAAATCTGATTCTTTTATACGAGTTGAAATCCTTGGGTTCAATTCAAATTCCCAAAAATAATACCTTTAAAATGGTTTAAATTCATACAAACCTGTTTATAATGTCTTTAACCATAATTTCCAATTATCGAATTCAATTCCAAATATCGAATTCAAATTTAAATTGAATTATTTAATTTCAAAACTTAATCAAGTAAATTAAAATAAATTTTAACTTGAAATTTCATTCCAAAAGCTTTTCACATTTATTCCGATTCCATTTCCAAAACATTTGAATTCAAATATTCAATTTTTATAAATCATTTCAAAATCTGTGACTTAATCGATTTCCTCGTGAAATCCATATTTGTGTGTGTATGGTGTGGTCCAGGGGTTTAACACAATACCGCAACATCATTCAATCATTTCAGATCAAACACAGAAATATGGTTGATAAGCGATATAACTATAAAGCTTATCGCCCATTCACAGATTCACAGATAATATGCACATGCAAATAAATATACACAGCTCAATCTACAGAACAAAATATCACAAATCAGATAGGATAATCAATTCAAGGCATTTCATACAGTACAATCATTCATAAGCATTCAATAAACATTTATAAGCAGGATTAATTCATTAAATCCTGATTTATTCAATTTATTTCCGATTTAATTCAATTACTTATGAACTAATCATCCAATTCCTGATTTATTAATTTCAAATCATTTGATATAATTAGTTAATCAAACACTTTAATTAATTATATTATTTATAATTAATCATATTAATTAAATTGACCTTTAAACCAATTATATAATTAATTAACTTCTTAATTAATTATTTCAAGAAATTTACGATTTAATTACTTACCACTAAGCAATCATCTCATAATAACAAATCATTAATCACCAATTTATCTTTATCATTGATTAAATCAAAATATTCAATTTAATTACAATTAGTAATTAACCCCTTAATTGCTTTCATTAAGTAATTAACAGTTTACAATTGATTATCTTAATCTATAAATCCAATTAATTATCAAAATTAATCACATTAATTTAATTACTTAATAATCTCTAGTTAATTATCTTTATTAACTAATAACATTTCTTTAATTTCTTTCTTGAGAAATTATCTTAGATTAATTCATTATTAATCATTTCTAATTTTAAATTAATCTAATCATTTATTTATAAATTAAATAAATAAGTCATTCTTAATTATCTTACTAATTAAATCACTTAAATATCTTAATTTTTCTAAGATAATTCATTTACTTTATTAATGCCTTCATTAAAGTGGATTTAAACATTACGTTTTCAAATTTAGATTCAATTTCCATTTTAAATTTAAGATTTTGATATTTAATTTTAACCAAATCTAAGTATCAATTTATAAACCTATATAAGAAAAGTCCTAACTAATTTACTTGAATTTTTTTTTTGAAATTTAAGTCTTAACATACATTTCTTTTTAACTTGCCAATTCAAGTGAAAACCAATTATTTAACTTTTCATTGGGAATTCTTTTTATAAAAGAACTTAAATCAAAAATCTAATTCAAATATTTATTTTAGTTCATATCTAAACACTTGATTAAACTTGGCTTTGAAACTTTGATTTAAACTTCCATATTTTAGGTTGTTAAACAAATTTAAAATAAAAAAAAATAAACCAGGTTATTAAAACCTGCTACCCAGACATACCCGAGCCTCCCCTAATTTACTTCGAGTAAACACGAGTCTTCCACCGGAGAAAACCACGATCTACTTCGAGTCTCCCATCCAACCTAAAACAACAGAAGCCCCAAATCAACACACTGGCACAGTCCACCCCCTCCGTGCACCTGCACCGACGCCGGAGGCGACTTCGAACGCCGACGAACCTCGTGACACCTCTCTTATCACCGACGATTGTAGTTTCGACCCTCAAAACACTCAAAACAACTTCACATCAAAATCGAGTAGTAATTCCCAAACCTGGAACTTCGAGACAAAACTCACCCAAACCCTGTCATCTCCTCAACCTCGCCACCTCTGCCCCCGGAGGTCGTGAAATTTCGGCCACACGATTGCCAACGTCCCCTCTTCCATTACCCAAAGGCGCGTAGCGCTCGGTCAATCAACGACAACGAACGACCCCAGATACTAACACACGTAAAAACTAGGTTTAGAATTTTAAAATGGTTGCCGCCTCCACCACCGTCACCGATGGCACCTCCGGTTATTTTTCCAGGCAACTCCATAGGCTCCTCTATCTCCCCACAAAGCTTCGACCACCGATCATCCTCCGATCAACAGCATTTGATTCAAACCCGAATTCCAAACAAAAATAAACTGCACTTAATTCTTTGATCTAAAAATCATGAGATTTGCTTTAAAAATCATATTTTTGTATGAGAATTAAATTTACATACCTGAATTCATGAAATGAGAGGTTTGCATTTTGACTTGTATAAAGATTTGCTCAGATGTTTTGATGTACAGGAATATTTACAAATTGTTTTATCTGAAATAAAATTTTAAAGCTTAATTTCTGAACAAACAAACAATCTTTGTTTGTATTTTACATTCTAATAGTTATTAGATTGAGAGAGAAAGATTTATTTGCAAATCTGGATTTTTAACAGGAAATAGAAACAGAGGTATCAAAGTGTTACAGGCATACTCAGATTCCCCCCCATTCACATATATACATATTTCTAAATATTTACAAGCAACAAGTTCAGAGATTTAAGTTTTAGAAGAGTGATGTTACTCACATTGATTTTGTTTGAAACAGAGAGTACAAGCCTGGAAGTTCTCTGAGAAACTGGAAACTGGTTTTGCTTTTTAAACTTGCATGAACTTTGCATTGCTTGATTAAGTTGAATTTGTTTTCTGGTTTGTTAATGTTTTGATCAGAGGTGTTTTCCTTTTTATTATTATGATCTTTGCTAAGATTTGTTGAACGAATGAATAAAGGTTTGTGGATGTGTATATATATAAATGAAGATTGTGTACAGGGGAAGGTGTAAGCAAGTCATGGCTGAAGATGCTTTGTTCCCATGCTTCCTATTTTTTTATGTTTACAGCCCATGCTTATGTACCTCTTATTTTAGTTATGTTTTGTTTGTACTTGTTTATACATTCTTATGCTATGTATTGTTATGTATGTATTTTATTTGTTTCTTTTCTTTTTAACTTTAAATCTAATCTTGTTGGTTTGGTTTAATTTGCAAGTGTACATATAAAAATATATATTTGCTTTGTCTCAGCTGTAGCATGTTTGAAGATGATAATGATAGCTTTCTTTTGTTTCTTATTTAAGTGTTCACACTTGTGTTATTTTATTATTTTGTATTCTTTGCTTATTTAACTTCTCTACATACTTTATTTTGTTTCTTTCTTTATATACTTGATTTTATTTGCCCATTTTAGATTTGTTTGTATGCAATGTGTTTGCACTGTCTTGTGGCTTCATAGGTATGTTCACTTATTTTACTTTATTTAGGTTTGATAGATTTCTATTTTATTTACTTCATAATTTATAATTCATCATATATAAATATTCTCATTTCTATTTCTATTTATTTTTAAAACCATTTATTCAAATCTTTTATTTCAAATCCAATGCATACATATATATTCACATATATACAAATATTCAAATCCATATGACTTTATATATATATTTTCTAGTCGAATCGGGGTAACTCGCTGCCATTTATAATCAATTTTACAATTTTAATTCAAAAATTCATTTAAATTATCAATTTAAATTAAATTAAAATCTATGGTCGTTATAGATTTCCCCCCTTAAAAGAATTTCGTCATCGAAATTCGCAGGCACGAAAACAACAAAGATAGATGAAAGATAGAGAAATATCTTTTCAGATCAAACTGGATATCAGTTCTGCATTTGGCTCACCAAATCAGAATATCAATAATAGATTCAAGAAATTATAATAAAATTTCAAATTTTGGCTTTAAACAAAATCATTTTATCGATTCAATTCAAATTATTCTTCATATTCTATTAATCAATTTAACTTAATTTAAAATTTCTAATTCATTTAAAATTTCCAATTTCAAAATTTCTAATTTATTCAAATTTAAAATTCATATTCATTAAAGTTTAAAATAAAAAACTGAAAAGAAACCGATGAAATACGAAGTAAAAATTTCCTACAACGATTCGTAGAGCATCACCGCACCGAAACTTCTTCTTGTAGCTGTCATGAATCAATCAAAAGAATTGAGAAAATGAATCAAAGAAAATTGATAAGAAAGATTGTTTCCACTGTTGTTACAGAGTATTGACCAATTATAGTCGTATTTCCCTGTCCCCTATCACGTTCTCTTCTTGCACTCATACTCACTATCAGTGGATAGTAAGAGAATTTACTGAGGCATTCAAACAGATATCTTAAGGATTACTCATTCTAGGATTTACTTCACCCTATCTCTAATGAGCTACTTAATGTGTTACACTCCTGAGCTAAAGTTCAACCTTAGCTCTGATACCAAATGTAACGTTTTGAATTTTGCCCGCTCAAAAATCGACATCCATACTTCATATCGTATTCGAATGCCATAGATTCGACCGTTCAAATCCGATTCGCCGGAGCTTATAACAACATTAAGTAAACAACACAGCGGAATAAAAGAATAATATATTGATATACAGCTTTGATACAATATCTGATATAACAGATGATCCAATAGATATCAATATACATCAGAGATATGATACAATAAAATAGCAGCGGAAAAGAAAAATAGATAACATCTAGCATACGGAACAAATAACTCTAAATAGTCTTCAAGGAAGAACTCCGAGAACTGCAACTCCATTTCCAAGAACCAATCCAGTAATAGCTCGGAACTCCCAATAACGATGCACAAAGATAGGCAAGACTGGTGCGATCCAAAGACTGAACTAACTCCAGATAATCTACAAATCTGACTATCTGAAAAACCCAACTCTAGACTGCTCGTGTAGAAAATAATGAGCACCCAGAGTTTAGGAAAGAAAACAATAAACTCCGGATCAGTCGTGGGACTGGTGTGAGCAGCAAAAACAGTTTATCTTTTAAAACATTCAACAAAAGATTTTCAAAGTCAATTCGCAATGCTTTTTAAAAATGAGACTACCATAAGGCCTCCCGCACACACACACACAATGCAAACGCAGAATCGGAGGAGATTTCTCCTTATGATAGTCAAAGATGCTTGATACGCATTAAAAGAAACATTTGATATTATTACTAGTGCATAGTGTAGGAAAAATTCATTTCGAAAGTAGAATATAAATCTTATCCAACATACGACCATTATCGTATGCCTACTATAGCTACCATCCAAACAGTGGGGCGCCACCATAAGTGAATGATAGGTTCTACAACTAATACGTACAAGATCGTATTGTTTCTTTGGATTTCCAACAAATGGTCAGGCCAAGGAACTTCCCATTGCCATATGAGAACGCCTCTGGATGGACCTCCCCGAGAACCAAACCGGAACTCTACCAACACAAGGCCGGGTTACCCCTAACTGGGTAACTACTGACACGAGCACGCCATTCCCCGATCGTAAACGACCTTTCTCACGGGATCCCGATAACCAACAACCACAAAGTAATAAATTCGCAGTAACCACATAGGTTAAATATCTGGGCTCCATACCATGATACCACCTCTATCCAGAAGGAAATGCACATACCCTAAAGGGAGCTACCCCTCATAACCTTGCCGCATCTTTCCTGTTTTGACCATTTCCGGGGTGTGAGGCTCGACGAAGTCACGTCCACAAAAACATACTTTATACAAAAGCCATGCTTTCGGTCAACAAATGATCATAGAAATGATCACCAGGATAGACGATCAAACAAATGATCCTATCACAAATAATCAACACAATGATCATTTACAGCAACACTCAGCATGTCACATTACCAAAATTGGGAATATATCGCTGATAACCTTCAACTATATAACCTCTGAGCTCGTACGTCTCAGAGAAGGGTGTTAAGCTAAGAGAATAAATTCTCCGCCACCAACAGAAATATATTTGAAAGAAATCGGCTTTATATCTCAATTTGTAATGTCAGACATACAATCCATACAAGTCTGTTCTGGGTTCGAACAGAACCGAAGGCACTTACAAAGAAGTCCTTGCAATCCGGATATTCACAATCCCGATCGGATTTCCCATCACTTAGGGAGTTTTTATACCGGCACGACTCGGTGCAGAAACAATCGATAGGTCATCCTACCGCTTTCGCAAATACCCGGTCTTCATCACCGGTCTTCAAATGCTATCCATAACGACGTATCACATATTCGGAATGGGTTATACGACACAACGGTCCTTTCCCGGCTAAACCGAATAGTGAGCGAAATAGTTCAAAAACATATGGATATTGGGACTTCAATTAAGTCACAACTTATTACCCAAAACTTTTCTTCAAATGGTTTAAATAAATTACCATTTTCAATCTTTAAACAAAAAGATTCATTTTGACAACCTTTAACGGTTTTAAACAATTTTCACATTTTAATCTTTTAAACAAAAGATTCATTCACAGATTTTCCAAATCAATTTTCATTTCAATTTGATTAACTCGTTAAATCTTTAAATCAAAGATTTAACTTATAGCTTTCAAAACAATTTCATTTCAATTTGATTTAAACAAATCATCAATCTAAACCTGTTAAAAATAAACAGATTTAATTCATAGCTTTCAAAAAGAATTCATTCATAACTTAGGAAAATCATTTCTCTATTAAATCTTGAAATTCCCTTAATTAAATAGGAATTCCATTTCTTATCTGAAAGCTTTTATCTTTTGAAAACAAACAGTTTCATCTCAGAAAATCTGATTCTTTTATACGAGTTGAAATCCTTGGGTTCAATTCAAATTCCCAAAAATAATACCTTTAAAATGGTTTAAATTCATACAAACCTGTTTATAATGTCTTTAACCATAATTTCCAATTATCGAATTCAATTCCAAATATCGAATTCAAATTTAAATTGAATTATTTAATTTCAAAACTTAATCAAGTAAATTAAAATAAATTTTAACTTGAAATTTCATTCCAAAAGCTTTTCACATTTATTCCGATTCCATTTACAAAACATTTGAATTCAAATATTCAATTTTTATAAATCATTTCAAAATCTGTGACTTAATCGATTTCCTCGTGATATCCATATTTGTGTGTGTATGGTGTGGTCCAGGGGTTTAACACAATAGTGCAACATCATTCAATCATTTCAGATCAAACACAGAAATATGGTTGATAAGCGATATAACTATAAAGCTTATCGCCCATTCACAGATTCACAGATAATATGCACATGCAAATAAATATACACAGCTCAATCTACAGAACAAAATATCACAAATCAGATAGGATAATCAATTCAAGGCATTTCATACAGTACAATCATTCATAAGCATTCAATAAACATTTATAAGCAGGATTAATTCATTATTAAATCCTGATTTATTCAATTTATTTCCGATTTAATTCAATTACTTATGAACTAATCATCCAATTCCTGATTTATTAATTTCAAATCATTTGACATAATTAGTTAATCAAACACTTTAATTAATTATATTATTTATAATTAATCATATTAATTAAATTGACCTTTAAACCAATTATATAATTAATTAACTTCTTAATTAATTATTTCAAGAAATTTACGATTTATTTACTTACCACTAAGCAATCATCTCATAATAACAAATCATTAATCACCAATTTATCTTTATCATTGATTAAATCAAAATATTCAATTTAATTACAATTAGTAATTAACCCCTTAATTGCTTTCATTAAGTAATTAACAGTTTACAATTGATTATCTTAATCTATAAATCCAATTAATTATCAAAATTAATCACATTAATTTAATTACTTAATAATCTCTAGTTAATTATCTTTATTAACTAATAACATTTCTTTAATTTCTTTCTTGAGAAATTATCTTAGATTAATTCATTATTAATCATTTCTAATTTTAAATTAATCTAATCATTTATTTATAAATTAAATAAATAAGTCATTCTTAATTATCTTACTAATTAAATCACTTAAATATCTTAATTTTTCTAAGATAATTCATTTACTTTATTAATGCCTTCATTAAAGTGGATTTAAACATTACGTTTTCAAATTTAGATTCAATTTCCATTTTAAATTTAAGATTTTGATATTTAATTTTAACCAAATCTAAGTATCAATTTATAAACCTATATAAGAAAAGTCCTAACTAATTTACTTGAATTTTTTTTTTGAAATTTAAGTCTTAACATACATTTCTTTTTAACTTGCCAATTCAAGTGAAAACCAATTATTTAACTTTTCATTGGGAATTCTTTTTATAAAAGAACTTAAATCAAAAATCTAATTCAAATATTTATTTTAGTTCATATCTAAACACTTGATTAAACTTGGCTTTGAAACTTTGATTTAAACTTCCATATTTTAGGTTGTTAAACAAATTTAAAATAAAAAAAAATAAACCAGGTTATTAAAACCTGCTACCCAGACATACCCGAGCCTCCCCTAATTTACTTCGAGTAAACACGAGTCTTCCACCGGAGAAAACCACGATCTACTTCGAGTCTCCCATCCAACCTAAAACAACAGAAGCCCCAAATCAACACACTGGCACAGTCCACCCCCTCCGTGCACCTGCACCGACGCCGGAGGCGACTTCGAACGCCGACGAACCTCGTGACACCTCTCTTATCACCGACGATTGTAGTTTCGACCCTCAAAACACTCAAAACAACTTCACATCAAAATCGAGTAGTAATTCCCAAACCTGGAACTTCGAGACAAAACTCACCCAAACCCTGTCATCTCCTCAACCTCGCCACCTCTGCCCCCGGAGGTCGTGAAATTTCGGCCACACGATTGCCAACGTCCCCTCTTCCATTACCCAAAGGCGCGTAGCGCTCGGTCAATCAACGACAACGAACGACCCCAGATACTAACACACGTAAAAACTAGGTTTAGAATTTTAAAATGGTTGCCGCCTCCACCACCGTCACCGATGGCACCTCCGGTTATTTTTCCAGGCAACTCCATAGGCTCCTCTATCTCCCCACAAAGCTTCGACCACCGATCATCCTCCGATCAACAACATTTGATTCAAACCCGAATTCCAAACAAAAATAAACTGCACTTAATTCTTTGATCTAAAAATCATGAGATTTGCTTTAAAAATCATATTTTTGTATGAGAATTAAATTTACATACCTGAATTCATGAAATGAGAGGTTTGCATTTTGACTTGTATAAAGATTTGCTCAGATGTTTTGATGTACAGGAATATTTACAAATTGTTTTATCTGAAATAAAATTTTAAAGCTTAATTTCTGAACAAACAAACAATCTTTGTTTGTATTTTACATTCTAATAGTTATTAGATTGAGAGAGAAAGATTTATTTGCAAATCTGGATTTTTAACAGGAAATAGAAACAGAGGTATCAAAGTGTTACAGGCATACTCAGATTCCCCCCCCATTCACATATATACATATTTCTAAATATTTACAAGCAACAAGTTCAGAGATTTAAGTTTTAGAAGAGTGATGTTACTCACATTGATTTTGTTTGAAACAGAGAGTACAAGCCTGGAAGTTCTCTGAGAAACTGGAAACTGGTTTTGCTTTTTAAACTTGCATGAACTTTGCATTGCTTGATTAAGTTGAATTTGTTTTCTGGTTTGTTAATGTTTTGATCAGAGGTGTTTTCCTTTTTATTATTATGATCTTTGCTAAGATTTGTTGAACGAATGAATAAAGGTTTGTGGATGTGTATATATATAAATGAAGATTGTGTACAGGGGAAGGTGTAAGCAAGTCATGGCTGAAGATGCTTTGTTCCCATGCTTCCTATTTTTTTATGTTTACAGCCCATGCTTATGTACCTCTTATTTTAGTTATGTTTTGTTTGTACTTGTTTATACATTCTTATGCTATGTATTGTTATGTATGTATTTTATTTGTTTCTTTTCTTTTTAACTTTAAATCTAATCTTGTTGGTTTGGTTTAATTTGCAAGTGTACATACAAAAATATATATTTGCTTTGTCTCAGCTGTAGCATGTTTGAAGATGATAATGATAGCTTTCTTTTGTTTCTTATTTAAGTGTTCACACTTGTGTTATTTTATTATTTTGTATTCTTTGCTTATTTAACTTCTCTACATACTTTATTTTGTTTCTTTCTTTATATACTTGATTTTATTTGCCCATTTTAGATTTGTTTGTATGCAATGTGTTTGCACTGTCTTGTGGCTTCATAGGTATGTTCACTTATTTTACTTTATTTAGGTTTGATAGATTTCTATTTTATTTACTTCATAATTTATAATTCATCATATATAAATATTCTCATTTCTATTTCTATTTATTTTTAAAACCATTTATTCAAATCTTTTATTTCAAATCCAATGCATACATATATATTCACATATATACAAATATTCAAATCCATATGACTTTATATATATATTTTCTAGTCGAATCGGGGTAACTCGCTGCCATTTATAATCAATTTTACAATTTTAATTCAAAAATTCATTTAAATTATCAATTTAAATTAAATTAAAATCTATGGTCGTTACAACTCTAAACAACATAAAAGAGGAAGCTTTGAAATAAATTTAAACGAAAAATATCTCACATTGTTTATATAAGAAATCTTAAGGTGGAAGGATAATTTCCTAGTACAATCGCAAAATAGTGGAGGAATCAATCCTTTGAGTACATAATTTCAAAAAAGAGTACTTGTTGTAATTTTTCATTAGATTCAGTTAAATAAATACGATGATATATCAAGAAAAAATGAATTTAGGAACTAAATTTGAAAATTTTAATTTATGGATTGACTTTTGAAATTCAAATTTGAAATTTTAATCATAAAATTCAAAATAGAAGATTCAAAATTGAAATTGCAAATTCTGAAAATCATTTTGTTGTAATAAGATCAATATTTCATTTAAGTAGAGTACTAATTTAATGTCTTAAGGGATTAAACCCAAGACATCTAAGACTATAATCTAGAGACCATACCACTAGAGTAAGTGGTCTTGACAAATTTTGAAATCAAATTTCAGTTTTGGAACTTGAATTTGAAATTTTGAAATTATATTATTGTAATTTTGAAACGTCATTTTGAATCTTTAAGTGAAGAAATTAAATTTGAAAGTAATTTAAAAATTTATTTTTGATTTATTTTTCAAAATGTAAGAAGTTCCTTCGGCAAACCTTCTTCTAAAAGGAAAATGTCTGAATATAATATGAGAATTTTTGTTTTTGAATTATGTAAAATTTTAGTTTTAAAATTATAATTTTGAACTTTAAATTTTGAATTTGAAATTTCGGAAACTTTAATTTTTGAATATTCGTACTTTTAAATTTATGAATATGAAATTTGAAATTTAAAAGTATTAATTTATAATTTGAAACTATTTTAAAATTTGGAGGTTTTGAACATTATTTCATTGAAAAGGTAGAAATAAAATTTTATTTTGCATTTGAATTTTAAATTCAATAATTTACAAATGCAAAACCTAAAAATTGAATTTTAAAGTCTGAATTTTGAATTTGAGTTTATAAGTGTAAGAATTTACAAGTTTATTTAGAATGTCAAAATAAAATTAAAATAAAACTTGCTATTATTTAAATATTAGATCGGTGTGAGAAAATTGATTTATGGAGAGAAGAAAGCAAAACATTGGAGATATTTTAGGAGACATATTATAGACTATCTTTATTGTTACATGTTTTTTAGACTTCATACTATTTGATTTTGCAAGCCTAACATAGATAAACTCTCTAACCATCGATTGGTAACACCAAATATGTGCATCAACAGAATGTTAATGCCCAAGTTATTAATGAAGAAAATAACCATATAAATGTTGTTACCAATGTTTTCTCGAGTTATATAGTATATTTTGTAGGATGTCAAGAATATTTAATAAGTATACACAAGTGATGATTGAATAAAAGCTTGAAGAATTCATCATGAATCAAGATATATTTGAAGACTTACGATTTTTGAAGCATATAAGAATAAAAGCATAAAGGGCGCAAGACGTTTATGTCAGTATTTTATCAAGTCTTAGATTAAATGTTAAGGACTTGTGTAGTATTATATCTTTGATTATCTTCACCTCTAAAATTATTTTCCACCCAAAATGTACTTATAAAAGAATAATATTTAATTTATTTACAAAATCAATTTTAGTAGAGTTTTTATAGATAAATATATTCTGAAATAGTTCTAAAGTGTTTCTAAAGTTATACAATTCAACATGTATATGTTGATATATACAAAATTTGTATGTCGATATATAAACCGTTGCTACAACAAAAAGAGCCTACGATAGCGCCAAAAAATGCTATTAAAGCCTATCATAGAGGTTTAATAAACGCTGTATAACGACATATTATTAAAACCAATGAACAATTTTTAGCCCATAATAAGCGCTATGAACAAGTATTAATATAATAGCGTAAATAATCCGCTATTTTAAACATTTTTATGGCGGAAAATTATGTGCTAGTGATTACAGTAATAGTGCTATTTGTCCGCTATGAAATTCGTTATTAGCCACAAAATACTTTTTGTTTTTTATAAGCTAGCACTAATAATTGGCTATAAAAAATATTAATAGCAGATTATGAGCTTTGTATATGGACACATTATTGTAGATGTTGACTTATCACAACACCAATATGCCGCTATACAGATTCAACAACAATAATGCTTATACTCTATTATGATATGTTCTTTCATAGCGCTTTTTATAAGACTACAGCGCTTTTTCTGTTATGCATCTGTAATACTGACAAATTTAATAACGATCATTTGGCGCTATTAAATGTTTATAGCTGTTTTCAAGTGCTATGATTTAGTTTCACTATTCAAAATATTTCTACATCCTATTCATAGACTGCTGTATTAAATACAGTATGAAAATGCACAATAATAATCATTTTAAACGTAAAATCATTGAAATGACGCAAGAATCATAAAAGATAATAAATATAGAGATGTAACACATTATATTAAACAAATCAAATATTCATACACATATTATCTTATAGCTTAAACCACCTAAATCAAAACGTAGTAGCAAATGTTTTAAACACACCCCAAAAATAGTAGCAAAGTTTAACAAAAAACAAGTACATATTTGGTTGTTTGCGTTGAAAAGAAGACCACCGCTTTCGCATCCTTCTTCTTTCACACACCTGTAAATAAGTTAAATATTTGCATTAGGAATGAATATGAATAAAACACTGGCGAAATTTGATTTTTAGATAGCATAGTGCAGTATGTGTGCATAAAGAGATGATAAGTTAAAACTAATGTGCTATGGTTATATAATGCCATAAGATTATTTAAACATGAATCAGTTAATTTTGACAGCAATTCATTGTTGATTGGTAGTTTCTGAATGAAAAAAATGGAATTAACAAGAACAACTTGTATACTCAGCTTCATTGAATTTTATATGGTATTAATAGGTGCAAGCGGTGGTGCTAAATATTTGACTAAAAGCCTTGAAATTTTTAGGCAATAAAATCTGATACAATTCAAACTAAAGAAATGCAGTAGAACCAAGTGTGAAATCAAATAAGAGATGGAAATCATAAATATGTTTAATACCCGATCTGCAATATATAGGAGAAGAGGAAGCTCGGGAAGGGATATTTTAGATGGACCATGCGAGAGTAAAAGTAACTTTGTCATACATAAGATTCTGTCCTAAATGACGTAAATGTGACATGCGAATGTAGATTTTTTTGCATTAGGATTTCGTTTGCAAACATAAGTCCACAATTACAATCTCAACCTACAGTTGCAAGTAGGAAGGAATACAAGTGTTAAGGGAGAAATCCACTTATTTAAGTCCATAAAAGAGCTTGTAGAAGTTATGAAACAAATGGTATATTAATTACACAACTAAAGAAGCAACAAGGAACAACCAAAAAAAGACGAAAAAAGCAATTGCATTAGGGAAATCATGATCAATTAATTAAAATATGAATAATAAAGTCAAACAGGATGAAATCACCTCAACTTGTTCTTTGTGAGCAACAAAAAGCTAAAGTGTGGCATTAAAGACACGTCCAAAGCTTCACCTGGCAACAACTCTACAGACAGAGTAAGGAATTTGTATTAACCCAGATTTTGGAGATTACCGTTAATATTAAATTATAATGCAAATAATAATTTAATATTGTGATTATAAATGAATTGGAGGAACGAAATGTGAGTTAATATTGTTTATTTTATATAAACAATGTTATAATGAATAAAACTTGGGTTTTTAATTTATTTGAGTTAATTTATCATAAGATGTGATTTCAACGTATTGATGGTTGGAATAAATATAAATAAGTGAAAATAAGCTTAGAATATTTTATTTGTGAAATTGGGTTGAAAATAATGACGTTAGTTATTTATTGAGTCAAAATGGAAGTATTGGAATTTTATTCCAATAAAAGCCTTTTATAGTGAATAAAAAGGGCAAATGAGAAGAAAATGAATTTTTCGAAGTGTATTAATGATTGAAAATAGTGTTGTAATACATTAAAAAAGTGTTAAAACATTTAATACACTTATTTGAGTTAAGAAATAATTTTATTTGACTCAGATTGTTGAAAATTGTGTTTTTTGTCTAAAAATAACAATATTGTAAAATATTTTGTGAATTAATAGTATATTGGGAAAATAATATTTTTAAGTGTGAAAAAAAAAATTATTGTGTTAATCAGGTTCACCTTGTTAAAATATGAAGAATGCATTTTTTCTCATGTAAAAAGAAGTTAATATGAGAAAGTTATGTTAAAAATAGTTTAAAACCTATGTACATTAGCCTAAATAATTTTCTAAGTATGAGAATGGACTAATTGGGTATAGAAAGCATCCAATAACCCAAATTCTAGAGTTTTCTGATGAAGTACGTTCCTTTTCTCCCAAAACTCATTACAGTAAAACCTAAATCAGGAAAGAAAAAGCTTCAAAGTACAAAACAATGGCTACCCTCTTCAAAATTTAATCTTTCAAGCTCAATCTTTGCAAATTTAAAAGCCTAATTCATTTTAGAATCATGAAAGAAAGTAATCTCCAACCTATTCTATCTTAAAATCCATCTAAAACCCTTCTCTTCATCAAAAATCTATTTTTGTAGTGATAATTGTTGATTTGCTTCTCTCCTTGTTTGCATGTACATGTTCTTAGTTTTACTGGTTTGGATGCTCTATTCTTGGCTAAAAGCATCAATCTTTGGCATCTAAATCATAATTCAATCTCCATGAAGGCAATTCGAGTGTAAAACTCACAAACCCTAGCTTTTTATACGATCAAAATGTTATAATCAGTGAATTACTGAAGCTGAAATAAATTTAGGCATAACTTTCTCTTTTTTTATCCGATTTTGATAATTTTGGATGTT
This sequence comes from Allium cepa, assembly GCA_030765085.1. Taxonomy (NCBI): domain Eukaryota; kingdom Viridiplantae; phylum Streptophyta; class Magnoliopsida; order Asparagales; family Amaryllidaceae; genus Allium; species Allium cepa. Next base: position 246,431 of record JASFAV010000025.1, on the reverse strand, counting down.
CCAAAAATCTTAATTCATGTGATACAACTTTTATGTTTTGAGTTTTCTTTGATATTGAAGTTAGCTATGTCGAAATCTAATTTTTCTACAGCAAATCCGAAAGCAAAACCAATATTTGCTCTGTCATTGAAGCTGAAACGAATTTGACTATAACTTCTTCGTTTCTTAACCGATTTTCATATTTTTGGATGTTCCAGAAAGCTTATTTCATGTGCTACAACTTTCATTGTTTTGAGTTTTCTTTGATTTTGATGTTTGCTATGTCAAAATCTAATTCTTTACTGCAAACCCGAGAGCAAAACCAATATTTGCTCTGTTTTTGAAACTGAAACGAATTTGATCATAACTTCTTCGTTTCTAAATCGATTTTGATAATTTTGGATGTTTCGGAAAGCCTAATTCATGTTCTATAACTTTCCTGTTTTGAGTTTTCTGTGATTTTGAAGTTAGCTATGTCAAAATCTAATTTTTCTACTGCTAATCTGAGAGAAAAGCCAATATTTTCTCTGTCCTTGAAACTGAAACGAAATTAGCCATAACTTTTTCGTTTCTTAAACGATTTTGATAATTTTAGATGTTCCGAAAAGAGTAAATCATGTATTAAAACTTTCATGTTTTGGGTTTTCTATAATTTTTACGTTAGCTATGTCAAGATCTAATTTTTCTACTGCAACCCAAGAGCAAAATCAATATTTGCTCTCTGTTTGAAACCGAAACGAATTTGACCATAACTTCTTCGTTTCTTAATCAAATTTGATAATTTTGGATGTTTCGGAAAGCTTACGTCGTGTGCTATTTGTTTTATTCATTGTATTTTATAGAATTTTGAAATTTTCTTGGTCATAATTATGGTTGTATGTTGCTGTCCTAAGTGCAAAATGACAACAACAACAATCGTTGACCTTAGATTGTATTAGCCCATTTTTGCTCTCATTCTCTTCGGTTTTGATGATGTTTTTGAGATATTTTGAAAGCTATGATGCCTACTAGTAGGCTAGATATATTTGGAGAATGTGAAATTCAAATTCAAATGGAATTTGAATTAATTTTGGGTTAAATTTGAATTGAATTCGTATTGAATTCAAGTTGTCGGTTTTGAGATATCCCTCTTAGTTTTCATTGCTTTCGAAAACAGTTTTCACTAAACCATTTTTGAAATACATGGACATTTCAAATTATTATTACATAGTATATTTTTAATTGTTTTTCTAAATAAAGATTGATTTATTTCCTATAATAAAGGAATTTCAAATATTGGTTTTAATAATCGTTTTTGGAAAATCGTTTTAAATTTCTATTTCTCTAATAAAATTATTTTATAAATAAAATTACTTATTTTTATGAATTTCGGATGTATAAGAAGGACAATTAAACGGTTAAGTATAACATGTGGTATGGGACACATGGATTTGCTTCATCGCTTAATATCGGACTTACACGATCGAAACCCTTTCGATGAACTATTTGAGATGATTTAAGATATTATTAAATTTTGGGTAGATTATATGGTCCGAGAACTCCAATTTAGGATTATATTCGATGAAGGACCATTTTAAGATGAGTTTCTTAATCGTCGATGAAATGAGATGAATTAAGAGCTAGAAATTTCTATTTGGAATTATGGTTATAAATAACCATCTAGATGTTATTTTTACTTGCCAATGAGATAAGGTAAGCTTCTTTATGATGATTTTACGATGTTGAGATGTATTATGATAGTTTTTACTTGTCGATAAGAAGAGACAAGTCACGATGTCCCTGGTACTCGTCAATGAGATGAGACGAGCATAGTATTGTATTACTCGCCAATGAGACGAGGTCGAGTATATTTACTTGATGTTTATGATGTTTTACTAGTGTGGTATCAACTAACGGCTAGTAAACCATTAGGGGCGAACGTATGGTATGGAACGTACGTTAACACCTATTGGGTTCCTATCCAAGAATTTGAGACACATTCACGTTGTTTACTTGTACTACGAACCACGAGTACTCGATTGGAGTCATCACGATGTAGTTGCTACTCCGATCATCACGATGTTATTAACTCGGATCTTTGTGACTGTGACTCATTATGATGTTATAGACTATAGTCGTTCACGGTGTTCACGATGTTAAGATGTTATTTGACTCTAGTCATCACGATGTTCATGGTAACAAATAGTAGTACTAGTCACGATGTAACGCACATAGCATTGCTTCGGCATGCAATCGAGGATTTGGCCAATCCGGGATTTCTTTAAGTTTTGATGTTTTAGACTTCACAGTCTTTAGATGATTGTTACATTGATAGCCTAGTGCTAGATGAGATGTATACATATATGGTGAAATCATCTATGATGTTACTCCTTGATTGAGTTATATGCGTTTTGGATGGATGATGTGATGATTTTATACATTACCTGATGTTACGATAGAGTTAAGATGTTTTTATATATTTATACCAATGAGATGAGGTATAAATGATTATGAAGAATCTTTTATGATGAGTTTTAGTGATGGATTTGAGATGTATTTATATTCATACCGATGAGATGAGGTATGAATAAGTATGATGCTTCTTTTGTGATTGGGTTTTATATTTCCTTGAATGATCCTTGGGATGTGCCAATGAGATGAGGTACATCCATATGCGTTTTATTCTATGTATGAAGGATATGTACCTTTGATGTGTTGTTATATTGACAACCACTTCTAAGAAGATAATTGAATCATTTGAAGTCATTATCCATATTCCTTTATACCGCCGATGATATGAGGCTGTTTATTAAGTCTTATCTTTAAAACTTTGCTAATCGATGTTACATTTGCTTAAGTGTCAGTTATGCCACTTAAGTATGACTTTATCATCATTATCTCTTCTACTTGCCAAGAATAGATGTTGTCCTTTCTTATGATGTTGAAATCCTGTTTAGGGCAGAGCATACTTTAAGACAAAGGATACCATAGCTTTCACCTACTCATCCTTATTGATTATTCTGTTTAACTAATGATTTTAGCTAGCCTGATCCGTGTGTTTTCACTCGGGTCAGACCGAGTTGTTTCAGGTATCATCTATTAGACTTAGCTTGAAGTTGATGTTGGATATCAGCTCTTCTTTCGCTTGAGTAGTTTATTTCTTCCGCATACCCTGATGTTTTTGTATTTGATTTGATAAATATGGTGTGGTCGTGTACCACCTTTATTGTATTCATATGTATTGTACTGAACCTGTATCAGTGTATATGTATATATACGAAGTTGATTACTATTCTGTGATGTGATTTACATTCAGTTATTGTATTTTGTTCTAATAGATCCGTTAGCCACCTATAGTTTTAGATTAAGCATTTATTGGGTATGTCGATCCACTTGAGTTGAAAAAATTATATTGCATTTATTGACGTATTCAAAAGATGTTTAAAACAAAATTATAGATGGTCGCTCTTAACCAGCCATATTCTTCGCTTTAGTAGTCGGAATTACTTGTTAATTCTCTTTGCTAAGGTGGGTCTCGGGGTAGGGCGTTATAGCTTGGTATCAGAGCTGTGGTCAGAACAAAGTAGAATAAACATAGAACAGTACGTGTATCATGATACATCGAAGTACAATACGAGTGAATCATTGTCCTTTATTCAAGCTTGTTTTTGAATCGAGCCTTGATTCTTTTTCGACGTTTTTGATTATTCTGTTCTTATTTTTGTCGATACGAGTGAGTTCGTATCGATGGAGCTGATTGATTTCTTTGGGCATTCTTGTTGCATTCCTTTGAGAGTTGTGAATCCTATTGAAAGGATCCACAACGATTGGCTTGTTGTGAGCATTCTGAGTTCTTTATTTGTTGCTGTATTAGTGAGTATTTGTTTATTACTTACCATCTTAAGATGTATCTGATTTGAGATGGATTGACTTATTTGATGTAAAGTCTGATCTTTTGTTGTCACGGGATCCTATATTTATTTTGGCATCCTAATTTGATTGGTTTATAATTTCTATCACTTTGGAATGTTAATGATGATTCCAAAGTTTTTCATTTCACTCTTGAGTATCGATATGATGATGATCTATCTCAAATTCCAGTCATAGTGACTTTTTTGAGTTTTTGAGTCCATTTGGAATTGACATCCAATTGGGCAATCGAGTGTTAAGGTAACCTTATTCCTGGCTCTTAGCTCTTCGGTTATCCTTCCACGAGGATATCCACTGAGGAATGAGGTGAGTATCTAGATTGTTCGAGTTTGGTTGAGTTATCATTCTGCTTCGTTTGAGTGTTCTTTTCAGATACTCAATCAATGTTATCCTTTAGCATTACTCCATTTGAAGTAGTGATTCGTGGATTGTGTGTTTCTTCTCCTTCGAGAAGAATTTCTTACTTATCATGTATCTTGATGATTTTTGGGAGTGGCTCGTGATATCGTAAGATTGACGAACACTCTATCTCCTTTTGATGATTTTGAGAATCGAGTATTTTGGGAATTTCTCGATGCATTCTCTTAATGTTCTTTGGTTTGACTTTTGAAGCTATATAAATATGTGTATTAAAGAGAAATTTGAGCTTTGAGATATATATATATATATATATATAAATCAGAGAATATTTTGAGAATATATTTACATTAGTAGTATTTCTTTTATAGAAATAATTTAAGACTGTTGGGTTGTCCATCGAGTAGTTAAGAGTTCTGGTCGATACGCCTGATCAACGTTATCGATGGGAATCTCCTAAATGCTATGATGAGGCAATCAGACACGATGGTTTGCGTTTAAAAATTAAGATTTTGAAAATAATATTTTGAGCTTAAATATTAAATTTACTTTGGTAATCGCAACCATTAATTTTACAGACGAGTAATAGAGTGGCGAGGCAGTTTTGATCGTTCGATCAACTCCGCAGCCAATAGGTATATTATTTATTAGAGATTCAATGGCGAGGCAATTCAATTTATTTATTTTTAAATCATAAAGATGAGAATATAAATGAGATTATTTTTGAGTTGTGCTTTAGTGGAAGTATATTTTGAGATTTTAGAATCTATACTATATACATTGGATGTTTTAAGAGAAGAGTTATAAGCGAATTTGAAGATTGCTTTTAAACTACTTAAGTGGTTTAATGAAAAGAGTAAAGAGAATTTAGACCCTTAATTTATTTTGTGGAATATTATTATGGATTTACAAATTTCTTTGGAAATTAATTTTGAAGTAAGAGAAGAAATTTGGACTTTTAATTTGAGTTTTAAATTATTTACTAAGTAATATAGTAAAAATTTTGAAAATTTTCAAATGTTGAAAATTGAGATTTAAAATTTAAAAGATGTTGAGATTTAAAAATTATAAATATCTTAGATTAAAAGATAATTCGAGCTTATATCCTTGTTCTTGAGTATATTCAATCTTCGAGCTATTATTAATGACGTGCATTTTTCATGGTCGTTCGAGTGGGTGGCCTTGTGAGAAGCCATCTTGTGATTTATCAATCTTGTCTATTGTGTTTATCTTGTTGTGAGGATGTTCTTTCTGTATTATTATGCGGAAAATCTTGTTGATGATCTTCTTTACTATTTAGAGTTCGGGTTTGAGTGTGTTTGATCTCGACTCTATTCATGGAGTTTTGAGCAATCAATCATTTTCGATTGATTATTTGTTGAGCATCTTATTGAGTTTTGATTCAAGACGGGAGATCTTCGAAATTCTTTCGAGTTGCTTGGAAAATTTGATGGTTTGTTAATCATTATATTAGCATATGATAGGCCATTGAATTAATGAAGGGAGTTTTTCCTTGTTTCTTTCTACCATTCTATATTGAGAGTATGAATGGTTTGGAATTCGAACTTGTCTTTATCCTTCGATGATTGTATCTTCAGTGTTGTTTACATCCTTTTCCTCTAAAAATTGCGAGGATGCAATTTTCTTAAGGAGGGGACTCTGTAACAACCCGAATTTTGAAGATTACCGTTAATAATAAATTATAATGAAAATAATAATTTAATATTATGATTATAAATGAATTGGAGGAATGAAATGTGAGTTAATATTGTTTATTTTATATAAACAATGTTTTGATGAATAAAACTTGGGTTTTTAATATATGTCAGTTAATTTATCTCATAGGATGTTATTTCAACATATTGATGGTTGGAATAAATGTAAACGAGTGAAAATAAGCTTAGAATATTTTATTTGTGAAATTGGGTTGAAAATAAATGACGTTAGTTATTTATTGAGTCAAAATGGGAAGTACTGGAATTTTATTCCAAAAATAGCCTTTTATAGCGAATGAAAAGGGAAAATGAGAAGAAAATGAATTTTTTGAAGTGTATTAATGATTGAAAATAGTGTTGTAATATTTTAGATAAGTGTTAAAACATTTAATATACTTATTTGAGTTAATAAATAATTTTTATTTGCCTCAGATTATTGAAAATTGCGGTTTTTTTGGTCTAAAAATAACAATATTGTCAAATATTGTGTGAATTAATAGTATATTGGGAAAATAATATTTTAAGTGTGAAAAAATATTATTGTGTTAATCAGGTTCACCTTGTTAAAATATGAAGAATGCATTTTTTCTCATGTAAAAAGAAGTTAATATGAGAAAGTTATGTTAAAAATGGTTTAAAACCTATGTATATTAGCCTAAATAATTTTCTAAGTATGAGAATGGACTAAATGGGTATAGTAAACATCCAATAACCCAAATTGTAGAGTTTTCTGATGAAGCACTTTTCTTTTCTTCCAAAACTCATTACAGTAAAACGTAAATCAGAAAAGAAAAGGCTTCAAAGTACAAAACAATGGCTACCCTCTTCAAATTTAATCTTCAATGCTCAATCTTTGCAAATTTAAAAGCCTAATTCATGTTAGAATCACAAAAGAAGGTAATATCCAACTTATTCTATCTTAGAATCCATCTAAAACCCTTCTCTTCATCAAAAATCTATTTTTGTAGTGATAATTGTTGATTTGTTTCTCTCCTTGTTTGAATGTACATGTTTTTAGTTTTACTGGTTTGGATGCTCTGTTCTTGGCTAAAAGCATCAATCTTTGGCATCCAAAATCATAATTCAATCTTTGGCATCTAAATCATAATTCAATCTTCATGAAGGCAAGGTGAGTGTAAAACTCACAAACCCTAGCTCTTTATATGATCAAAATGTTATAATCAGTAAATTACTGAAGCTGAAACAAATTTAGGCATAACTTTCTCGTTTTTGATTCAATTTTGATAATTTTGAATGTTCCGGAAAGCTTAGTTCATGTGCTACAACTTTTATGTTTTGATTTTTCTTTGATTTTGAAGTTAGCTATGTCAAAATCTAATTTTTCTACAGCAAACCCGAGAGCAAAACCAATATTTGCTCTATCATTGAAGCTGAAACGAATTTGACTATAACTTCTTCGTTTCTTAACCGATTTTGATATTTTTGGACATTACGGAAAGCTTAATTCATGTGCTACAACTTTCAAGTTTTGAGTTTTCTATGATTTTGATGTTAGCTATGTCAAAATCTAACCCGAGAGCAAAACCAATATTTGCTCTATCGTTGAAACTGAAACGAATTTGGCCATAACTTCTATGTTTCTTAACCGATTTTGATAATTTTTGATGTTCCGAAAAGCTTAATTCATGTTCTATAACCTTTATGATTTTAGTTTCCTATGATTTTGAAGTTAGCAATGTCAAAATCTATTTTTTCTACTGCTAAGCCGAGAGCAAAACCAATATTTGCTCTGTCCATGAAGCTGAAACGAAATTGGCCATAACCTTTTCGTTTCTTAAACAATTTTGATAATTTTAGATGTATCGAAAAGAGTAAATCATGTGTTAAAACTTTCATGTTTTGAGTTTTCTGTAATTTTTAGGTGAACTATGTCAAAATCTATTTTTTCTACTGCTAACCCGAGAGCAAAATCAATATTTGCTCTATGTATGAAACCAAAACGAATTTGACCATAACTTCTTCGATTCTTAACAAAATTTGATAATTTTGGATGTTTCGGAAAGCTTAAGTTATGTGCTACATGTTTTACTCATTTTATTTTCTATAATTTTGAAGTTTTCTTGGTCATAATTATGGTTGTATGTTGCTGTCCTGAGAGCAAAATGACAGCAACAACAATCGTTGACCTTTTGTGTTAGCTCGTTTTTGCTCTCATTCTCTTTGGTTTTGATGATGTTTTTGAGATATTTTGAAAATCTATGATGCCTTCCAGTAGGATAGCTATATTTTAAGAATTTGAAATTCAAATTTAAATGGAATTTGAATTGATTTTGGGTTAAATTTGAATTGAAGTCGTATTGAATTCAAGTTATCGGTTTTGAGATATCCCTCTTAGATTTCATTGCTTTCGAGAACAGTTTTCACTAAACCATTTTTGAAATATATGGACATTTCAAATTATTATTACGTAGTATTTTTTTAATTATTTTTCTAAATAAAGATTGATTTATTTCATATAATAAAGGAATTTCAAATATTGGTTTTAATAATCGTTTTCGAAAAATCGTTTTAAATTTCTCTAATAAAATTATTTTATAAATAAAATTACTTATTTTTATGAATTTCGGATGTATAAGAAGGACAATTAAACAGTAAAGTATAACATGTGGTATGAGACACATGGATTTGCTTTATCGCTTAATATCGGACTTACATGATCGAAACCCTTTCGATGAACTATTTGAGATGATTTAAGATGTTATTAAATTTTGGGTAGGTTATATGGTCCGAGACTCCAATTTAGGATTATATTCGATGAAGGACCATTTTAAGATGGGTTTCTTAATCGCCGATGAAATGAGATGAATTAAGAGCTAGAAATTTCTATTTGGAATTATAGTTATAAATAACTATCTAGATGTTATTTTTACTTGCCAATGAGATAAGGTAAGATTCTTTATGATGATTTTACGATGTTGAGATGCATTATGATAGTTTTTACTTGTCGATGAGAAGAGACAAGTCACGATTCCCCTAATACTCGTCAATGAGATGAGACAAGCATAGTATTGTATTTACTCGCCAATGATACGAGGTCGAGTATATTTTCTTGATGTTTATGATGTTTTACTAGTGTGGTACCAACTAACGGCTAGTAAACCATTAGGGGCGAATGTAGGTATGGGACGTACGTTAACACCTATTGGGTTCCTATCCGAGAAGTTGAGACACTTTCATGATGTTTACTAGTACTATAGACCACGAGTACTCGATTGGAGTCATCACGATGTAGTTGCCACTCCGATCATCACGATGTTATTAACTCGGGTCTTTGTGACTGGGAGTCATTATGATGTTATAGACTATAGTCGTTCACGATGTTAAGATGTTATTTGACTCCAGTCATCACGTTGTTTATGGTACCAAATAGTAGTACTATTCACGATGTAGCGCGCGTAGCATTGCTTCGGCATGTAATCGAGGATTTGGCCAATCCGGGATTTCTTTGAGTTTTGATGTTTTAGACTTCACAGTCTTTAGATGATTGTTACATTGATAGCCTAGTGCTAGATGAGATGTATACATATATGGTGAAATCATCTATGATGTTACTCCTTGATTGAGTTATATGCGTTTTGGATGGATGATTTGATGATTTTATACATTACCTGATGTTACGATAGAGTTAAGATGTTTTTATATATTTATACCAATGAGATGAGGTATAAATGATTATGAAGAATCTTTTATGATGAGTTTTAGTGATGAATTTGAGATGCATTTATATTCATACCGATGAGATGAGGTATGAATAAGTATGATGCTTCTTTTATGATTGGGTTTTATATTTCCTTAAATGATCCTTGGGATGTTCAATTGAGATGAGGCACATACATATGCGTTTTATTCTATGTATGAAGGATATGTCCCTTTGATGTATTGTTATATTGACAACCACTTCTAAGAAGATAGTTCAATCATTTGAAGTCATTATCCATATTCTTTATACCGCCGATGATATGAGGAAAAAGCGATGTTTATTAAGTCTTATCTTTAAAACTTTGCTCATCGATGTTCCATTTGCTTAAGTGTTAGTTATTCCACTTAAGTATGGCCTTATCATCATTATATCTTCTACTTGCCAAGAAGAAATATTGTCCTTTCTTATGATGTTGAAACCTTGTTTAGGTCAGGGCATACTTTAAGAAAAAGGATACCGTAGATTTCACCTACTCATCCTTATCGATTATTCTGTTTAACTAATGATTTTAACTAGCCTGACCAATGTGTTTTCACTCGGGTCAGACCGAGTTGTTTCAGGTATCATCTTAGCTTGAAGTCGATGTTGGATATCAACTCTTCTTTCGCTTGAGTAGTTTATTTCTTACGCATACTCTGATGTTTTTACATTTGATTTGAATATGGTGTGGTCGTGTACCACCTTTATTGTATTCATATGTATTGTACTGAACCTATATCAGTGTATATGTATATGTATGATGTTGATTACTATTCTGTGATGTGATTTACATTTAGTTATTGTATTTTGTTCTGATAGATCCGTTAGCCACCTATAGTTTTGGATTAAGCATTTATTGGGTATATCGATCCGCTTGAGTTGAAAAAATTATATTGCATTTATCGACATGTTCAAAAGATGTTTAAGACAAAATTATAGATGGTCGTCCTTTACCAGCCATATTCTTTGCTTTAGTAGACGAAATTACTTGTTAATTCTCTTTGCTAAGGTGGGTCTCGGGGTGGGGAGTTATAGGAGTGATGTTAACCTAAGCAGCAAACCTTATTTTCATGCTCCCTATAACGGAAATAGTACAAGCTAAAGAAGAATAAAGCAGCCACCCAATGAGTTGTAAAGTTTAACTATTATCTTTTGAAATTTGCACGCATACCACTTTTCTTAACTTATTGTAGCATCTGAAACTACAAATTAAAGAATTCTATTACTGCACCAAGTTTGTGAAGCATTCCAAATGTCAACGAAGGATTTTAGTAGAGCTCATTAGCAATCTGAAATTTTTTTCAAGTTATATACACATTTTTTTTCCGCTTACTGTAATCGAACAATGTTGACCACCTCGGTCAATGAAAACCCCGGCAAGCAATTTCTTAAAATACTAGGGGACTAAATGCATGACTTTTGTGTTGGACACTTTGGTTAAATGTGTGTAGATTGGGATATTTTGATTTTTGAAGAGAGGGAAGAAGTTCGTTTCTAAGAAATAGCGAGCAGGAAGTTGTGACAGTAGAAGGTAGTGTGCTTGTGTTGTTCATGTATGTGCACATTTGTGTAAGTTTAAATTGAAATTATTGTTTTAATTATCAACTTAGTTAATTTTTATAAGCTTATTTAGTTCTTATTAAACCTAATTAACGAAGTTAATTTATATAATCTTAGTTAATTTTATTATGATTATTATTATTATTTAAATTTTATTCTTACAGTTAGTTAATTTAATTAATCTTTGTTAATTTTATTATTATGATTTAACTAAGATTATATAATTTTATTTTAACTATTACGATTATTGTCATTGTTGTTATTAGTATTATTACTATAAACTTAATTAATTTTTATAAACTTCGTTAATTTATTACTATTATTATTACATTAACTTGTTATTTTTATAAAACTTGGGTCAATTTGGTTAATATTTTATTATTATTATAAACTTAGTTAATTATTATCATTATCTTATATAAATTTAATTAGTTTTTGTTAAACTTATTAGTATTATTATTTGTATAAATTTAATTAATTTTTAATAACTATAAGTATTATTATTTATTATATGAACTTGGTAAATCTTGTTAATTGTTTATCATTCGACCCAAACAAATGCTAGTAAAAGAAATAAAATTTGATACCTAAGGAACATCTAGCATAATTAATTAATTATTATTAAATAAATTTAGTTAATTTTTATAAAACTTAATTAACTTGGTTAATATTTTATAATTTATTATTATTCTTTTAGCACCATTAATATTATAAGCTAAGTTAGTTTCTATAACACTTATAGTTAATTTTTTATTATTATTTATGATTGTTGTTGTTATATTATTATTATAAAATTATAAAATTAATTATTTTATCATTATAAACTTATGAACTTAATTAATTCATCATCATTATTATTTACAGAACTTTTTTAAATTCGTTATAATACTATTATTCAAATTTAGTTGACTTAAACTTAGTTAATTTTATAAAACTAGTTTAATTTTACCAAAACATAGTTAATGTTTATTAACATGTTTAACATGATTAATTTATTATTGTTGTTGTTGTTATTGTTATTGTTATTATTATTATAAAATTAGCTAATTTTTATAAACTTAGTTGATATATTACTATTATTGTTATTAAAACCAACTTTAATGCATGTGTGTATAAGATATGAAACAACTAATAGAGATGTTTCAACTGATCTTATTTTGTTAACCACATAGATCAAGGAAGTTCTGCATTTTTAGTCAATTGAAATTCTTACAAGCAACTCAAGATGAATATCATGTTTAAAGCCCAACAAAACATTTCAAAGTTAGTTGGAATCATTTGGTAAATCTAACAAAACCATAATATAAATTACTCATTGAAGAAGTAAATTACCTATTAAGTTTCCAGTATCCTTTGATCATCCCAACAAGTAAAATAGGATTAGCACATTTTTTTCCATTGACTTTGCTATAAGAATGCATCACACCAACGCCTTCAAAAAATAGGAGTGAAATCAAACTATCCAAGTGTCGAACATAGTTTCAATTGGATATCATTAATTAGCACTAAGTGTGGAAGCTTCGGTCACTTAATCTCTCAATATGACACTGCTTCTGAACATAAAACTGAAGCGAGCGATGTACTGAACCCACGTCTAAAACCCAAACCCCGCTTAAACAGCAAATTCATAAAATAAGCAATCATCAATGCAAAATAAAGCCCATCAAAGAAACTGGGCTTTTTCCCAAATCAAATATTCAACATAAATTAAAAATATGAACTCGATCCAAATTGAAAAATCAGAACAATGATCATCCTTCACTTCTTCAACCCCATCAAAAAGAAATCATGCACGGAAAAAATAAAAGGAGGACGAAGAAACTGGCCTTCAATATATGGTGTTTGACATTGCTGCTTCAATAACTTTATTAGGGACAAAAGAAAAGAGTATATCAATCTATGGTAGAAGACATGGTCTATAGGAGGGATTGCCTGGATGGATAAGCCGATAAGTACCTATATATTATGAATAAATTGGTAAGCCACAACAAAATAATATTAATGCAATCATAAGCATATTTTTGTAGATCAAAAAAATAATAATAATACTAAATTAGAAGTCAGATGCAATGAAATTAATGTTCAATACTAAGAATAACTTAATCATTTTCATAGAGACCGAAATGAAATTTTATAGTGGATCTGCATGAATTGTATAATATACCATTTACCATCGTCCACTGAATAAGTAGGTTGTGGCCAATGTACCCTGAATGGACATAGCATAAACAATATTACCCAAAAAAAGATGAGGAAAGGCTATAACATTGCTAGAGTAATTATTGAATATGCTGCAACTACTTAAACAAAACCCAGGTCCTCATAGTGTTGAAAGATTAATCTTCCAAAAATAATGGCTCTGGTTACATGTTTCGTAAGAGTATAAATAGCAAATACAATGAACTAAATATTAGAAGACAGAACGCCTTATTTTAACAAAATGATTTTTTTATATGCAAGAGATGAGCAAAATCTTATATCTAATAAAAAGTAGTTAGAAAATGAGTCGAGTAAGCATGTATATCTTACTTTTATTTGGCATAATCCCATGGGGCTTAGCCTCATATGTATTGTGATGTTAGGTTACGATCTATAGAATAAAGAGAGAAACTGTGGAAGTATATCAATTATCGATCCAAATAAATCAATTTACCCTGTACTTTAATTGATGATTTAAATGTGATTTTGTCCAATCAAGAAAGAGAATATTGGCATTTAAAATTTAATGGAAGATGTTGATTTCAAGAAACGCATCTCAACCTTAAATTTATATAAATCTGAATTCACTAGTAACTTTTTCACATCAAGAGGTGGAAATAACTTTTGTATACGTAGTAAAATTGATAGGGTTTTTGTAAACAATCTTTCGGACAACAAATTTCAAGAATCTAGGATTCATTTTGGTGTTCATTCCCTAAGCAGACATACTTCTACTATAGTTAAATTTAAAGACTAAAGCACAAAGGAAGCACATAATTGCAAGGCGACAGGTAAAATAAAAAATTGTTTTTAGGAAAAAAAATTGAGAGTGCTTTGGGGAAGAAATGTGGATGAAGAAAAAATAGTTTAAAGAAAATCATTATGCACCTTGATATGAATGAAATTGGCATCTGATTCATTTGCGACCGCCTCAATAATTAATGTTTTACTGCACCCAAGAGGCTCAAAAGGTAAAAAGCAAACTTTCCTGTTCACATCAAGTGCCTAAAAGTATTTTTTTTCACGAAAAAATGAAAGCATCCAAGAGTTAATAATAACTTCATGCCATAAAAGCATAAATGAATTATAAAGCAGCAGTAGTTAAGACGTTAGCTATATCTTTCTTAAGCTCAAACAAGAGAACTCAAAAAAGTATTTAGGTTCTCTCGCATGCAATGTTAAATTCCAAGATTATAACTAATGAGACAATTGATTAAATTTTTACAGTTTCAATTGTGCATGCATGGGGCCAAATAAAGTACACTAAGAAATGAAAGATATACCAAAATTGTTTCAAGTCTAGGCATAAATAAAACTAAAAATACAAAGCATGGTTGTAAAATGTTTAAATACATTAAATAAGCTTGGAATCACTAAGAATCACATATCAATAAATTGTCTAAAACATGTATATGAAACACATACAAAATACACAAGTAGTACACCAATTATTTTTATATCAAAGGATAATAATTCTTTTTAGGCCGAAGAATAATGTAACAACCCTGGTTTTAGTGATTACATGTTAATACTAAATTATAACGGTAGTTATAATTTAATATTGAGAATTAAATACAATTGGAGTTTTAAATTGTTTATTTGCAATAAACAATGAATTTCGAGAATAAAAGGTGAGAATAAAGTTTTAGAAGCCTCTTTATTGTGGTTTGAGTTAAAATAAATGAGAAATGATTTTTATTTAGTGATAGTGCAATAATTTTATTAATTATTGTTATTTTGCTTCTTTTAGTAATTTTAAAAGAAATAATTAATTTTAAAAGTGGTTTATTTAAATAAAAAGGTGGAATTGGTTTTTAAAATATGTGTTGGTTATAAATAAGGTTTGGAAATGGTCTGAAATATTTTTCTAAGTGAGAAGAGTATTTTTGTTGAATTTTAGAAGTTAAAAGAGTGAACTTTTGTATTTATGGGTTAAAATAGTGTATTTTGTTAAATTAAGATTTTTAATAATAAAATTGTTTTAAAAATAAAAATTAATCTTTTCATATGATGGGAAATATTTTACTATTTATGTTTGTAAGTTTATAAATTTTTATTGTGTGAAAAGTGGAAGAAAATGGCTTTGTTCTTTTATATAATGTAAACATGAAACCTTTTGATTTAAGTGTTGAATGTATAACCTTAGCGTTTTTTTTCTTTTGATTAATAAGTCTTCGCCTATTAGTATCTTGCCCAACCTATTAGTAAACCATCAAAGAGAAAGAAATGAAGTAAATACCTATATTCTCCTTCAACCAGAAGCTTCAAAACTTAAGAAACTCATTTCCTCTTACAAACCCTAGCCAAAAATCATCCAATGAATCTCAAATTTAGTGTTTTAAAATCAATTTGAAGCTAAATCTACAAGTGATCAAAATCTAAAACCTAATATTTCATCAAAAGTCCAAATTTATGAATGATTGTTTTTTAACTACTTTCTTCTTTCTTGCATGCACTTGTTTCGTGGTTTAACAGGTTGAAGAAGCTCAAATTCAACCCACCCCTTCAATCTTTCGCCATTAATTCGGGTATTTGCTATCAAAAACCATAGGTGAGTAGCAAAACTCACAAATGCTAGCTGAAGCCATGCTTCAAAATGCCAAAATATGGCCAAAAATGGCTTCAATTTATTGATTTGATATTCACGTTGTTTCTGTGAAAACTCAGTTTGCGTGTCACTTTGCACGTCATTTTCTCCCAATTCCGGCAATGAAATGCTGCCGGATTTTCTTCAGTTATGTGTTGTAGTATATATCCGCATAATTTCATAGCAAAACTATTTCGTTTGATACCTGAAAATCTTGCTGCAAAATCAATGCATGGCCTGGAAATTACCTGTGCACATTTTGTTTTTTGTGTTGCTGCAAATATGGCATGAGTCCATGTTTGAGATAGCATAACTTCTACATTTCCAGTCGGAATTCAACGATTCTTTTTTTCTTGAGTGATAAATTTTAGTACTATAATCTCACCAAATTTTAGGTCATTCCGACCTATATAGCTTATAGAAATATGTTGTCAAACTTTGATCCGGAGAATGTTTATGCCCAGATTTTTACGGTGAAAACACTGCCTGAGTTCAACTTTGAGACATCATAACTTCCTTATAATTTATCCAAATTGCATGATTCTTTTTTGTTTGAAAGATAAAGTCTTCTACTATATGCAACCAATTTTGAGCTCAATCCAATGCTATTTAGTGCTCTATTTTAGGCTTGGAAGTTGAATCCAGATTGGATTTTTAGGCCTGGGCACAGTCTTGTTGAACTGTTACAAACTGGCCTGAGTGCATGTTCGAGACAGTGTAACTTTTTCATTTTCAGTCAGAATTCATTAATTTTTTTTGTTTGAAAGATGAAGTTTTCTACTTTGTGTACACTAATTTTTAGTTCAATCAAAGGCCATTCGGCCACCTGTTTTATATCCAAAAATTGAACCCAGAGAAGATTTCCGACCTAGGTATTATTTTGGCAAGTGTTTTTATGTTCTTTTTCCGTATCGATTTTTAACTTTTACTTCACGTTCTT
Source organism: Allium cepa (assembly GCA_030765085.1). Classification (NCBI taxonomy): domain Eukaryota; kingdom Viridiplantae; phylum Streptophyta; class Magnoliopsida; order Asparagales; family Amaryllidaceae; genus Allium; species Allium cepa. The sequence goes on along the minus strand of JASFAV010000025.1, from coordinate 229,485 downwards.
GTGATATTTCTTAAATGTTTTGAGGACTATGGTGCCTATCAATAAGCTAGCCAAGTTTTGATGAATATGAAATTCAAATTTGAATTGAATTTGAAAGACAGTTTTGAGGGATTTCTTTGATTTCGAACACAGATTTTTCCAAACAATTTGAAATAATTTTTAAAATAAATGGCATTCAAAATAATTATTATGTAATATTTTTAAATTATTTTAAGCTATAAAATCTATTTATTCTCTATAATAAGGGAACTTTCAAATATAGCCTTCAAAATTGATTTCAGAAAATGGTTTTAAAAGCTTGTTTTCTCTAATAAATTATTTTATCTATAAAATACACGTTTTTGCACAATTTGAGCGTATGAGAAGGAGAATTAAACGGTTTGGTAAAACATGTGGTATGGGACACGTGCGTTTACCTTATCAGTTAATTCCTAACTTGCCTGTTTGATCGTTTTGACCTTCGGGTCGCGTTTATTGATGAGATGAGGTAAACTTGTTACTGCTTTGAGTGTAAAATTTACTAGCGGTTAGTAAACCGTTTGGTGCGAACATGTGGTATAGGATGCACATTAACACTATTCGGGTTCCTATTCGAGAGTCTGTGACACATTTGCCATTGTGGCGTGCTAGCACTGGACCTTCGAGTCATTGCCATTTCGGCGTTTTCCATTGTGGCATTTGCCATTGCGGCGTATTTGTCATCGAGACGTTTGCCATTGCGGCGTATTTTCTATTGCGCCGTATTTGCCATTGCGGCATTTTGCCTTCGGGCAAGGTACCTATTTGAGATAACAGTACTTGGCAAGGCATCGGCCACATGCACGTGCAAATACTTTTAAGATGGTTTCTTTAACTATTTTCCCTAATGTACCCATTTTTGGAATTGGTCCTTTGAACCATTCGATATATATTTGTGGCAATTACCTTTTGGGAATTTGAACTCTTGGAAGTTCTATTTTTGAGATTTGAATTGCCTACACTGGCGTTATATGTGATTTTGGCATTTAATTGAGATATTATTCTCTTCTTTGGAGATATATTTTCCTTATGACGTGTTTGAAATGAGATCTCTTTATGCGTGTTTTGGGTTTGCCAAGATGGCGGGGTTATGTTTTCCCTTAAACCATAATTGATGTTTTATGAATGTTAATGATACGAGGCCCGCTACTTTTAGCATTTTATGGGTAATTTTATCTCTTTTGAGATTATATGTTTGTGTAGTGATACCATATTATCACTTAATGTAACCATACACTTTAGTTGTCCCATCTCACTTGGGAATATTATCACATTATCGTTATGCTCATTTTATCGCTTATCCTTGTTAACTGATTTGTTTAGCTAGATTGACCTGTGTATTTTATACTTGGCACAGATCGAGGTGTTTTAGGTTAGGTATATTGGACTTAGCCTATTCTATTAGCTCTTTTTGTTATAACTTTTTGTGTAGTCCTTTTTGGTTTGCTACTCTGATATGTATATTCTTTTCACTGTGCTTGTATAGTGGTCGTCATACTACATATGTGATGTGTCATTTTGTATACTCTGTGATGTATCTGTATATGTGTGTATATATGGGATTATCTGCTGTTCTATGATGTGTTTTGCATTTAGGTTGCTGTATTTTGTTCTGATAGATCCTATAGCCGCCTGGCTTTGTATTAAGTATTTATTGGATATGTCGATCCATTAAAAAAATATAGCATTGTTGACGTATTCAGTAGATATTTAAGACAAGGCTATAGATGGTCGCTCCTATCCAGCCCTATTTTCTGCATTAGCAAACAGTATTACCCAGTAACACTCTTCGTTAATGTGGGTCTTGAGGTGGGGCATCACAGCTTGGTATCAGAGCTAAGTTCAGGACAAAATAGGATTAACACAGAACAGAAACACATATTACAGTACATCTAAGTGTAATACAAGTGTTACAAATCCCTTAATTATCGAGTCCTTTACCTTATCGTGTCATTTGGAGTAGATAATTTGGGATATGTCTAGGAATATATTTTATTCCGTAATATTCCAAAATTTAATTGATGACATCTTATCTTAGGATTAATCCTAATCGTGATTGTTTCATTCGAGTCCTCTTCAATACGGGTGCTTGACACCCATCCGTATCGAAGTAGTTTGTTGATGATCTTTGATGTTCTTATCTTGTGATTTATTTAAGGATTGCGAATACGATTGAGGGGATTCATAATAGTAGGTATGATGTTTGAGGATTTTGGGATTTTTCCCTATAGTTTATCTTTTCGTGCGAACTAGCATTCTTTTTCATATCTAGATTTTGGAATGATTTGAGATGGAATAGCTTGAGTATTTTCAAGCTGCATTCTCTGATTTGAATGATCCTAAGTTTAGGTATCTTAATTTTTGCTGATTGTTGTTTTTTGTTCTTCAAATTGTTAATGATGATTCTGAAGTATCTGTATTCACTCTTGAGTTTCAAGATGTTGATGATATATTTCGAATTCCAGTCAATTTGGCTTTATTGATTTCTGTGAGTCCGTTTCGGGTATGACACCCAATCGGGCAATCGAATATTGTATTGACTTCATTCCTAGTTCTTAGCCTTTCGGTTATCCTCCCACAAGGATGTCCATTAAGGAAATGAGGTAATTAGTTGGACTATTTCGTCTTCTATCATCCATGCTTCTTTTGAGATATCCTCCAAGGATACTCAATTGTTGATTTGTTTCGTGACAGTACTTCGCTCAAAGTAATGATGTATTGTTTGTGCTCTTCTTCTAATTGGAGAAGATATATTGCAATTACTCTTAACCTCGTTGATCTCTTGTTAGTTCATTAAATGGCGCTAGCGTCATTCCTCGGCTTGACCTTACACCACTTTTTTTCATGAGCTACGAGTCGCGGAGGATAGCGTTGCTTATGTCTCATTCCACACTCGTTATGAGCCTTGTGAGTAGTTTGTTATACCATTCGGAATAACGAACACTCCAGTCTATTCCATCTATTTTGAGGATCGAGTATTCTGGAAATATCTTGTTGAATTCTTCTTGTGTTTTTGATTCTAAGAATAAGCAACAAATTGTGTTTTCAAAAAATTTCAAAAACTGAAGATATGTTTCTAAGAGAAATTGGATTATGTATTTTGGGAAAAACAAAGAACATTTTGAGTATTTTATATGAGATATTTCTTTTTAGAGAAAATGAATTTTTTCGTGTTGGGTTGTCCGTCTAGTGCTTTAAGAATTCCGGTCGATGCGTCTGGCCAACGTTATCGAGAGGGATTTCCTAAATGCTATGATGAGATAGTTAGACATGGTAAATTGCATTTTAATAAGAAAAGCTTGAAAATAGTTAGAATGGTAGAGTATTAATGCTATTTTTATTTTTAATGTTTAATGAAACCACTGAACCATAGTGATTGTTGGATGAGTGGCGAGGCATTTTTGATCATTCGATCAACTCGGCAGCCAATCGATGAGGTCATCCACTATAATCAATGGCGAGGCAATACCCTTGAAGTATTTGAAATTTATGATATTGAAGTAATTTGGGTAACTAAATTAAATAATTCTAATTAAGGGAATGTCTTAATTAGAAGAAAACATCATTTGATGCTTTGGTTAATAAAATGATGTATTTAAGGTAAGAGAATACTTCGGTTTGGAAAATTGAAATATTAATTGAATATTTTAGTACAAGTTATTAATGATGACTACAAAATTTGTTTTGACACTTATTTATGTGAGTAGTAGAGGTTGGATATAAAACTCTACCTTAAGAGAAAATAAAGAAGTGTTGATTTACAACATTTAGTATAAATTTATGAGTAGCTTTTGTTTTAAACTTAAATGGTATTAAAACTTGTGGGTTTAAAATGGTACCATTCTTTCGAAAACAAATTTGAATTAATTATCAAATTTAATTATTATGTTGGTAATTAGATGGAAATTTAATTTTTGTGACAAGTGGAAATGTGAATTTGGATTATTTTGATAAACGAACAATTCATGTAGTATAATCATTTTAAATGGTGAAAATAATTTAAATTATATATACATATACGTACATATATATCTCAAAATTTATTTTGGCAGATAATCAATAATCATCTCTTGATAATGGAAGAAATTAGTTATCTCTTCCAAAATGAGTTTCATTGTTAATTGTTTTCAAAGCTAGACTTTGGAAGAAAAAAAAGTAATGAAAATATTTCCACTTCATAAAGTGTTATATGACGATTACATAAGGTTGTTAATAATTTTATATGTCTTAGCTTTTCGGGGAAAGAAAGGATCATTTAATAATTATTTAGAAAAAAAAGTTGTTTGAAATTGTAGTTTGAAATTAAAATGGTTAGGGAGAATTTCAAATTTCAAATTGATTTTAAAAGCTTAATTTTCATTTAGAAAAGTGCTATATTAAAACATTGACAAATTGAGATTTATTAATCCAAATGAGCTCAAACTTTTTGCAAATGAAAGAGCATTCAGTAAGTTATAAAGTTTCTTTTTTCCACATTTAAAGATTTTTCATTTTACAGAGTCTAAAATGGGTTTGAAAGTGAATATGTAGTTCTGCCCTATTACAAAATTCTCTAAGATTAAACTGAAAGTAAAATTAACATAAATTTCAAACTGTAAATCCAATTTTGATGAACGTTATATCACTTGAATGCATAGACCGAGTAGAACAATTTCCACATTATAAAGATTTTCAGATTTTGTAGTTTGCTAGGGCAAAATAGCTCTCCTTTACAGCAGGTCTGAAACGAAATTTATTTATTTCCCCTTAATAGTTAAGTGTAGCACTTCTTATTTATGAACATGAACTAATATCATCTATTCGAGTGAAGTACAGGTGAAAAGAGAATAATTGGACTATATTTTGAGAAAAAAGAATATATAAGTTTTTGCAAACTCGCTTTAAAATGCTAAAAAGGAAGGTAAGTTTTTAGATTAATTTTAAAGTGTTAGATGATGATATATATTGGGTTTTCGACCTAATGGTCGATGTATATTATATAAATCATTTTTGTAATATTGTATATGGTCCTCTGTAAAAAGGAGTCTCCATTGATTTTTTTGGAAATTTCTAACACTTAGAAAATTTGAGAAACAAATTGAAAAATAATATGTTGCAAACTAGATTATACCTATGAAAACTTAAACTTTATTTACAATAACGAAGAGTAATGAATTTAAAGTTAGTATCTAAGTAAGAAGTTTTGAAAATTTTCAAGTGTTGATTAAATCTTGAAGAAAATGGGTTGGAAACCTTTAAGAATATTTGATTAGTAATAGAGAGTTTAAAATTTTATTCCTTGTGTTTATCTTACTCTCGTGTTATTTTCTAACGATGTGCATTTATGCGGTCGTTTGAGTCTGGTGGACCTTGAAGAAACCCCATTTTGGTTGAACCATCTTGCCTCTATTGTCTCTATCTGGCATCGGGGTGGTTCCTTCCGTAGTGTCATACGGAAAGATCATATCGATAATCATCTTGTTGACTTGAGTTCAGGTTATACGTTGAGGTAAATCCCAAATCTATTTAAGAGTTTTAAGAAATCAATCTCATTCGATTGATTTTTAGGTGGCCGTTTTGCTTTCATTTTCTTATTTGAAGGTAAGATGCCTTCAAAATCGTGAGGTGTTGCTTGGGAAAATTCTATAGTCCGCTTGTCCGAACATATATGTTAGGAAAAATCATAAAATTTGTTGAGCACTTTTATCCAATCCTTATATCATCTTGAGTGAAAAGCGAGGCGTTTTGATCTCGTGCTGGTCTATCTTTCATTTGAGTGATGAAATAATTATATTAAGTACAAACTCTTCTCTATAAATCACGAGAACGCAATTTTGTTAAGGGTTGAATTCTGTAACAACTCTTGTTTTAGTGATTACCTGTTCATATTTAATTATAACGGTGTTGTAATTTAATATTGAGAATTAAATACAATTGGAGTTTTAAATTGTTTATTTGAAATAAACACTGAATTTTTGGAATAAAAGGTGAGAATAAAGTTTAAGAAGCCTCTTTATAGTTGTTTGGGTTAATGATAGTGCAATAATTTTATTAATTATTGTCATTTTGCTTCTTTTAGTAATTTTTAAAAGAAAAAATTAATTTAAAGGTGGTTTATTTAAATAAAAAGGTGGAAATTGGTTTTAAAATATGTTTAGGTTATAAATAAGGCTTGGAAATGACTTGAAATATTTTTCTAAGTGAGAAGAGTACTTTGTTGAATTTTAGAAGTTAAAAATGTGAAGTTTTGTATTTATTGGTGGAAATAGTGTATTTTTGTAAATTAAGATTTTTAATAATAAGATTGTTTTAAAAATAAAAATTAATCTTCTCATATGGTGGAAAGTATTTTACTGCTTACGTTTGTAAGTTTATAAATTTTTATTATGTGAAAAGTGGAAGAAAATGGCTTTGTTCTTTTATATAACGTAAATATGAAGCCTTTTGATTTAAGTGTTGAATGTATAACCTTAGCCTTTTTATTTTCTTTTGATTAATGGGTCTTAGCCCATTAGTATCTTGCCCAACCTATTAGTAAACCAGAAAAGAAAAAGAAATGAAGTACGTACCTCCATTCTCCTTCAACCAGAAGCTTCAAAACTTAAGAAACTCATTTCCTCTTACAAACCCTAGCTAAAAATATTCACATCAAACTCAAATTTAGTGTTCTAAAAATCAATTTGAAGCTAAATCTATAGGTAATCAAAATCTAAAATCTAATGTTTCATCAATAGTCCAAATTTGTGAATGATTGTTTGTTAACTACTTTCTTCTTTTTTGCATGCACTTGTTTCATAGTTTTACAGGTTGAAGAAGCTCAAATTCAACCCAAGCTTCAATCATTCTCCCTTAATTCGGGTATTTTCTATCAAAAATCAAAGGTGACTATCAAAACTCACAAATGCTAGCTGAAGCCAAGCTTCAAAATGCCAAAATCTAGCCAAAATGGCTTCAATTTATTGATTTTATGTTCATGTTGTTTCTGTGAAAAATGAGTTTATGTGTCACTTTGCACGTCATTTTCTCCCAATTCCAGCAATGAAATGCTGCCGAATTTTCTTCAGTTGATAGCCTATGTGTTGTAGTATATATCTGCAAAACTTCATAGCAAAAATATTTTGATTGGTACCTGAAAACCTTGCTGCAAAATCAATGCACGGCCTGGAAATTATCTGTACACATTTTGTTGTGTTGCTGCAAACATGGCCTGGGTCCATGTTTGCAATAACATAACTTCTACATTTCCAATTGGAATTCAATGATTCTTTTTTTTTTGAAAGCTATAGTTTAGTACTATGATCTCACCAAATTTTAGATTATTCTGACCTATATAACTTATAGAAATATGCTGCCAAACATTGATCCGTAGCATGTTTTTACCCAGATTTTTACAGTAAAAACACTGCTCTAGTTCAACTTTGAGACATCATATCTTCCTTATAATTTATCCAAATTGATTGATTCTTTTTTATATGAAAGATGAAGTCTTCTAGGATATGCAAACCAATTTTGAGCTCAATCCACTGTTATCCGATGCTATCCAATGCTCTGTTTTAGGCCTGTAATTTGAATCCAGATTGGATTTTAGGCCTGGGCAGAGTCTTGTTAAACTGTTACAAACATGGTCCGAGTCCATGTTTGAGACAGTGCAACTTTTTCATTTCCAGCCGGAATTCATTGATTCTTTTTTGTTTGAAAGATAATGTTTTTTACTTTATGTATACCAATTTTTAGTTCAATCAAAAGTCGATCAGCCACTTGTTTTATATTCGAAAGTTAAACCCAAAGAAGTTTTTCGACCTGGGTATTATTTTGGCCAAGTGTTTTTATGTTCTTTTTCCATCCGATTTTTAACTTTTACTTCACTTTTTTATGATATTTCAGAAATGTTTTGAGGACTATGATGCTTATCAATAGGCTAGCCAAGTTTAGATGAATTTGAAATTCAAATTTTAATTTAATTTGAATTGAATTTGAGTGACAGTTTTGAGGGATTTCTTTGATTTGGGGCACAGATTTTTACGAACAATTTGAAAGAACTTTTAAAATAAGTTGGCATTTTTAAAATAATTAATATGTAATATTTTTAAATTATTTTAAGATACAAAATTCTATATTCTTTATAATAAGGGAATATTCAAATATTGCTTCAAAATTAATTTCGGAAAATGGTTTTAAAAGCTTGTTTTCTCTAATAAATAATTTTATGTATAAAATACACATTTTTGCACTATTCGAGCATATGAGAAGGAGAATTAAATGTTTTGGTAAAACACGTGGTATGGGACACATGCGTTTACCTTATGGTTAATTCCTGACTTGTCTGTTTGATTGTTTTGACCTTCGGGTCGAGTTTACCGATGAGATGAGATAAAAAATTTACTACTTTGAGTGTGAAATTTACTAGCGGTTAGTAAATCATTTGGTGAGAACGTGTAGTATGGGACGCACGTTAGCACAATTCGGGTTCCTATTCAAGAGTTTGTGGTAAATTTTCCATTGTGGCGTGCTAGTACTGGACCTTCGGGTCATTGCCATTGTGGCATTTGCCATTGCGGCGTATTTGTCTTTGAGACGTTTGCCATTGCGGCATATTTTCCATTACGGCATATTATCCATTGTGACGTTTTGCCTTTAGGCGAGGTACCTATTTGAGATAATAGTACTTGGCAAGGCTTCGGCCACATGCACATGCAAACACTTTTGAGATGGTTTCTTTCACTATTTTCCTTAGTGTTTTGCCCCTTTACGGAATTGGTCCTTTGAACCATTCGATATATATTTGTGGCGATTACCTTTTGGGACTTTGAACTCTTGGAAGTTCTATTTTTTAGATTTGAATTGCCTACACTGGCGTTATATGAGATTTGACTTCTGGTGTTTACTTGAGATATTATTCTCCTCTTTGGAGATATATTTGCCTTATGACGTGTTTGAGATGAGATCTCTTTATGCGTGTTTTGGGTTTGCCAAGATGGTGGGTTTAGGTTTTTCCTAAACCATCATTGATGTTTTATGAATTCCGATGATATGTGGCTCGCTACTTTAAGCATTTTATGGGTTATTTTATCTCTTTTGAGATTATATATTTGTGTAGTGATACCATATTGTCACTTGATGTAATCATACACTTTAGTGGTCCCTTCTCACATGGGAATATTGTCACATTATCCTTATACTCATTTTATCGCTTATCCTTGTTAACCTATTTGTTGGGCTAGACTAACCCTTGTATTTTATACTCGGGTTAGACCGAGGTGTTTCAAGTTAGGTACATTGGACTTAGCCTATTCTGCTTCTACATGGACTATTCTGCTAGCTCTTTTTGTTATATCTTTTTATGTAGTCCTTTTTGGTTTTCTACTCTGATATGTATATTCTTTTAAGTCGTGTTTGTATTGTGGTCGTCATACCACATATGCGATGTATCATTTTGTATACTATGTGATGTATCTGTATATTTGTGTATATATGGGATTATCTGCTGTTCTGTGATGTGTTTTGCATTTAATTTGTTGTATTTAGTTCTGATAGATCCTATAGCCACCTCTGGCTTTGTATAAAGTATTTATTGGATATGTCGATCCACAAAAAAAATTATAGCATTGTCGACGTATTCCATAGATATTTAAGACAAGGCTATAGATGGTCGCTCATATCCAACCCTATTCTCTGCATTAGCAGACAATATTACCCAGTAATACTCTTTGTTAATGTGGGTCTCGGGGTGGGGCATCACAAATAATATTAAAAAAGTAGGTAGTGAGCTTACCTCGTCTGTAGTGTCTATTTATATGTATGCTTTTATAACTACTAATTATTGCATGATATATCTGCAATATATCACCTTGACTTACCCTAGGCTGGTTTTGAACTTCTTGATTTTGAGCAGGTTGAGCATTGTTGTTTTGTTCGCTTTGTAGGTTGAGCATTGTTGTTTTGTTGTGATATATGTCTATGCAAAGTTCAAATATTGATAGTGACATATATCCTTTTATCAAATATCCATGTGCGCACAATCCTTGGTGACTTAGGAGCAAAGTTCTGTTTTGTGTATTTTAAATAAAGAAAAGGAAAAATAAGATGAACACAACTAAATTAAAATAGAAGAAGACATTTCTCAAATAAATTACCCCCTTATTTATTCATACTTCACAGTTGACATTTATAACAACAATTATAATTAGTCACATGGGATGATACTCTACAATTTTGATTCCGGTTGACAATAAGAAAACTAACCATCCATAAATATTTTAATATCAATTTCACAAAATGAAGTAGTTAGGTGACAAACTAAATAAAGCAAGATCTTACTATAATAAGCTCTTATCGAAAATATAACTTCAATATGACAAACACAAAAAAAAAATCATTCCAATGGATACACTATCACTATGAGAAAAGAACCTCTACATTTACAAAGATTAACACCATTTCATGAATAAATCATCTAACCATAGAACAAGACAAAAATAAAGGGAAAAGGTTGATGTTTGGAAATATATTTTTCTTTGTAACACTTAGCACGATCAAACAAACTAAGCATCCATTGAAGAAAATCTATGTTACAACGTCTACAGTGAAAAGACTGACTTTATTGTGTCATAACTTAACTTTAATTTGACATAAGTTGACAAAAGCATATATCAAAATTCCATGATTTGATATTGACAATGGTTCTTGATAATGCTTTTTATTAAGATACTTTGCAATACGGCAGAAACAAAAAGCCATGAGAGTAAAATTGTTTTATCAAAATATAAGAGATGAAGATAATGAAGTACCAGCCTCTATATATAATGAAACCACTGAAGATTAATATTTAACCATTAATCTGGGAAATATTTGTAGCCCAAACCAGCAAGATCAGTCAAATTTGCAAAACAAATATAAAAGACATAAATGTGCATAAACGTCATCTAGAACTTTAGCATAACTAGAAATAGCAATTTACTAGCTTACAGCAACATTTTATTTTATTTTTCAATTTAGCCTCAAGTCAAAAATAAAAAATTAATAATCAATTAGAAACTAGTTTAAATGGTGTCACTTATATAGACAATGCGACATGTATTTTTGTCACGAACCACAGTTTCGTACCCTTTGAATCGACAATAAACCACATATGTCTAACTCAAATTGCACGAAAATATGGAACATGAAGGGTAATAAAGAAAATAAGATAGAATGGAATATCACATGAATGGAATAACATATAATAGTGAACAGATATCTTTACAGCGGAAAACTTTTAAATACATATATCGAAGTCTAACCTAGATTCATCTTAGATAGTTATAAACATTCGTCCTTACAATTGCTGACAAACATTAAACTAAAACAAACTAAGTACATCGAATAATAGAATATGTCCATTCATAGATGAATATCTCCATCTCTCCTCTGGAAACTTCAACCGCCTTCGACTAACCTAAAACTACTCGGATCTGACCCGAATATTGAAAATACTCGAATCAGGCTTGATGAAAACTCGATAATAAATGACAGTGTCATATATCATCCTTAGAATAAAATCCTTTGAAAAGAAAGAGTATCTCATAAGACCATGCCCATATATAAACACGGATGGATTTTTATCTTATGATAACTAAAACACTTTTATATCAAACATTTGATATTTTTTCTAATGACATTCTTTGAAAACCTTTGCAAATAAACTTTTTACTCTTAGCCGAAATTATTACCATTATTAAATTTCAGCATACTAGGTTCTACAAAAAAAACCTTAGGTTCTTAATGGAAAAAGGGTTTCTATACAAATGACCAGGTGAAGGATCTACCTTCCGAATGGGTACACCTCTAGATGGAAGTCCCGAGAAACCATCACAATGCTCCTCCGCCAACACAAGACCGACCTACTTCTATAACTAGATAGTACTGAATATATATCATTCCTCGGTCGTTACCGACCTTTAACCAAGCGCTTGTTTCCATACACCACATTACTTAACATCTGGAACGTCATAGCAAGAAGAAATATATCTAGAAGGGAATGATCATACCCTAATTGGGAATGACCCAGTTAGCCTTACCGCATCTAATCCTTTTTTGGTCATTTCCGGTTTGATGAGGCTTGAGGTTACGATTACCTTTTCACATAACACATATTACATCTTTGAATGACACATTGCTATTTTTGTTGACTACTAATTGCCTTGCACAAAAATACAATCATTGAGCTCGTACGCCTAAAGGAGGGTGTTAAGCTAAGAGAAGTTGCCTTCTCCGCCACTATTGATGTATTTTGTAAAAAGCATTGTATGTAATCTTTAGAAATTCAATGTCAAAAAAAGGTCCATAAAAGTTGTCCACGAATAGGACAAACTGAAGACACTCTCCTACTACCACTAGTAGCGAGTATTCCTTGCAATCCGAAAAATCTCCATAACGAGGAAACCCCTTCTATATATAACTCTATAATGGGTGCGACCCAAAGCAAGTCAACAAGCAGTCCTCATGCTATGAAGATCCACGGTCTTCAATAATCATCGTCTTCAACAAGTCTTCACATTCGAACATATACATTGGTTTGAAGTGGGTTTCGGATAGGAATCGCCTAAATCCGACCCTGCTTCCTTTGAAATCCAATTATCGATAAAAAGTGAATATGAGTATACAGGATTTATTAAGTCTCTTTTCACTTTATTTCTTTTTGGATGATTTCGAAATCTCTTTCTTTTGACTTAGAATAATTCTAAGTAATTTATTCTTTTACTTTGGAAAATATCTCAAATTTCCTCACTTAACTCTCGATCCAAATTCCTTAACTTTTAAACGGGTCAAAAACAATGTTATTTAAGATATCGCTTACAATAACCCTAAAATCAATCTTATCAAACATTTTTGAGTAAATAGGATCATAGAAATCATTCATTTTGGAGATTACTTAAATTTTTGGAATAATATCAATCTTCTTTTATTTTGGGAGAACTTAATAGAATCTTTTTATCTTAGAGCATCCGGGCTTTCCATTCGATCTGTTCCACCCCTTGTCTATGAAAAGAAAACATAGGCCAGACAATTTTAGGGCACTAGTTTCTCCATCCCAAAGCTTAGTTAAACACCTTGTTTTATCTTCCCAGATCTCATAGGCGGGACAAATATACTAGTCGTTTTTGCATACTCCAATTTTCAACTAAATTTTGGAATTGATTATAAAGATTCCAAATTATATTTTAAACGCTTAATTTTCCTTTTAAAGACACTCACAATTTTTTACAGGAAAAATCGTTACATTTAAATTCACATTCAAAAAGTCTTACAATTCGCAACATAAAAGTGCTATATAAGCTTATTTGATTTAAACAACTTTAAAACATTCAATAATTCATATTTTCTAATCCAAATCTCTTTTAAACTACTTAAATGGATTTATCAAATTTATTCCATATTTTTTCATTATTAAAAACGTTTATTTAAATGGATTTCCTGCTATGGTCACTTAACTGCACTAGCGTGATTTTTCTAGAAATTTGATTTTCGTTTATTTTGAAATCTACTCAACGAAATTTTGATTTTCTTTCTTCATTTAGTATATTTAGATATTATAGTCTGGAATTTTCTTATCTCGAAGAAATCCGAGCTATATTCCACTCTATACACTCATTTAAACTTTTTGGCGTGAAATCACGAACTACCACATGATACAATATACAATACAACATCGATTCCTAATATCAGCGTGATACAAATGTGACAACAATAATACGATAACAGAAACTTCAACAAGTTTTCAACATACTTCAATTTTGACAAAATCTTCAAAAAATCCAACACTTCAAAATATTTCCAAATGCAAAGCTTCCAGAAGGCTTCGAATCCAAGCTAGTTCCAAAATATGGATAACCTGCTTCTAGGCTGCCCGTGTGGAAAATTATGGGCACCCAGAGTTTAGGAAAGGAACAATAAACTCCGGGTCAGTCATGGGACTGGTATGAGTAAACGAAAAAAGTTGTTTGAAATAAAAGCAGTCTATTCTTATCAAAAGCAAACAAAAGAATTTGAAAGAAATCTGTAATGCTTTTTAGAAAATGAAACTGCCATAATGCCTCCCGCCACACACACAATGCAAACGCATACTTGGAGGAGATTTCTCCTTATGATAGTCAAAAATGCTTGGTACGAGAGAACTCTGTTAAATATTATTATTAGTGCATAGTGTAGAAAACATTTCGAAAATATAATATTAATCTTAGCCAGCATAGACATTTCATACTATGCCTACTATAGCTACCATCTAAACAGTGATGACCACCATAAATAAATGGCAAGTTATACAACTAATGTAACGACCCAGAATTTTAATTTATTAAAATTTGAATATTTAATTTATTTTAAATATTAATAAGTGGAATTTATAAGTCGAATAAATTTTTATCTTGAATTATTGGATTTAATTGAATAATTAAATCGATAATTTAATATGTTAAATTATGGAAATAATTGAAAATTGGGTTAAATATGATTGAAAATGATTTGTAAAATTTTATTTTATCAATTTGAAGTTAGAACGATATTTCAGAACTTTTAAAATCGAATTAAAAGTTTATTTGTGAAAATTGAATATTTTAATATTTAAATCGACTAGTGAAAATAGTCAATTTTTGAACAGTCTCAGAATTGGACGAAACTAGTTCCATTGGATCCGTAATAGTTAGTTATTATCGGATTTCAATTTTCGTGTCAATCGGAGCTATCGTTTGATCGTGGCAGCTCGAAACGCATCGAATTATTTTTAATATTAATTTGGCGAGTTAAAATAGCCATTTTTCAAAAAGTCTCGGATTTCGACGAAACTAGTTTCATCGGATCCGTAATGTGATATTATTGTAAGATTTCAAATTTCGTGTCAATTGGATTTACCGTTTGTCCGGTACAAATTAAAACGCCTAGAAAATCGTTTAAATCGGTTTAATTTAAATTGAGCGTTTATAGCCATAACTCGCACAGATGTCCGAATTAGCTTCCGAAACCTGTTCCATTGTGTCCGGAACGCGGGGTAAACCCTAGAAACGCTGGTTACGGCGCGTGAATCGGAGTTCGGAATTCCCGGATGAATAGTGATTGAAAAATCTTCTATAAATAGACCCTTCACTCAAGAAAAAAAAAATATAAAATTCTAAACCCTAATTGCTTATAGCCGCCAGTTAACTATTGATGGCCGAAAATTGTCCATCATCCTTCCTCAATTACTCCAAATCCGTCGACAATTAGGCTAAACTTTCAACTAGAGTATTGAAGAGGGCGATGAGAGCTTCAAGTTGAACGGCTGTGATCGAGTTTCGAGCAGTGTGGTGGCCAGAAAATGGGGAGGAAGCTCGCGCGTTCGGCCTCGAACTGCATGCAGATGGTGGGGCCGAGTGCCACCGTGCTCTGGCCGAACGTGGAGGGGATGGAGGTGAGTCGCATGGAGGTGCCTGATCGAAGTATAGGTGAACGATGAAGTTGCAAGATTAAAACCTAGTTTATGATAATGGGTTCGGCTATACAGGGGGGACGCACGCACATACGAGAAGAGGAAGGAGAAGTGGAGGCGTGTTGGATCTGTGATGGACGGTGGATGCAGGTTGTAGGGTATTAAAATTTTAATTTAAGTTGTAAATTATTATAAAAAAATCGAGTAAACTTAAAAAAATACGTAACTTTTTCATACGAGGTCGAAAACGCGCGAAACTAGTTGCGTTGGAATCGTATGGACGAGCACTACGCGATGGAATTGGATTGGAGTTGTTTAGAGTTAGTGAGAATTTTGGGTAAAATTAAACGTCCGTTTAATTTTATTCGAAATAAATCGCTAAAAACGAAATTGAAATCAAGGTGAGAACTTCTCACTCAATCGAATCAGTTTCAATTTTATTTTAAATAGTTAGATTTAAAATACTTGAATGCATGTTTGAATGATGATTGTTATCTATTGATTGTTAAAATAGACATTATACGCCGTTAGTATGCGGATGTTATTTATTAAAAACGTATACCGCGAATATTTCATAAACATTGAAATTGGTATTATATATAATAGCAATATATATATATTGGCATATGTATATATTGGAGTTGTTGATTTCCCGCATTATTTGTTTAGCGGATGAGACCCTATTGCGCCGTCTATTAAGCGGATAATATTTAATAAAAACATATACCGCGATAATTTCGTACTGGAGCGAAATTGGTATTGTGCTAATGTTTGTGGATGCAGGAAACAGGTTGGAGGGATCCAACTAGATTCCTCAACAGTATTTATTTGATTTCAGATATTTTGATATTTGATGGATTATCATATCGATATATGATATCGTTGTTGTCGTGATTGACTATTTGGTGTGTAGCATCATTGGACCAAATTTGGAATTTTAAAATGATTTTTAAAGTAATTTTTGAAAGAAAACGTTTATAAAATATGTTTGGAATCGATCCATTTAAAATAAATAAACGTTATAATTTTAAAGTTATAAAAATTATGATTTTGAGAAATACGGTTAAAAATTGATTTTGAGAAATATAGTTGAAAAACTGACTTTTGAGAATATGATGCTAATGATTTTATAAAATAGTTTAATCGGGATTTTAGAATTTATTGTGAAAAGTTTAAATATAGGATTTATAAAATTTAATTATTTTATAAATCAAAATGATGAAGTTTTTAAAGGAGTTTAAAGACGTTTTAAAAGAATAATATAAAGTGAATTATATTAAGAGATTTATAAATGGATATTTATAAATTGAAATATTGATATTATAAAACGAGTTTTTATAAGTGTTTGAATGAAGTGAAGATGAATTTAGTAAATGAATGGAATTTATAGATTTATAAATGGTGAAGTTATAAGTGAAATTTATAAATAATAAGATTTATAAATTTTGTGAAGTTATTAAAGAATATATTTGGATAAATAATTGAATCTTATAAGTTATAAGATTTATAATTATGAAGTTCAAAGAAACGATTTTGTAAAATAACCGTTTTATAAGCATTTAACTTATAATGTGAACCTTTGGTATATAATTGAGTTATAAATTGAATAGGTTAATAAAAGGAATTTATAAACGTTGTTTTATAAATTTGCAAACGACTTATTTTGATAAGTAAATTTTTATAACTTATTTATGAAGTTACATTCATGTTTTTGACTGTGAATAATCCTTTGAAATAAAATGAATAAAAGGATGAAATTTGTTAACGTAGTATATTCACGTTTTTGAATAGTGAATAATATGTTAAAGAAAATGTTTAGAATGTGATATTTTAAATAGAAATTAAAACGATCTAACGATGTTTTAAAATGTATTGAGATTCGAAACCATAGATTTCAGCATTTATTGTTGAAATAGACGTTTTCGAGAAATAGAAGGAAATGATGGACTATAACACTATTGTTATAGTAAATGATTTCCGAAAGGAAATGTTTTGTATAGTATTGGGATTTATATATCTATCTTAAAATTCGAATCCCTGTACTAGTGATTTTGGGTTGTCGTAACGATGTTTTACGCAACATTCGTTTTGGCCCAAATAAATATGTTTAAAAGAATGATTTCCTTAAAGAATGAAATATATACTAAATTTCGATTGAAGTATATTGAATATTTTCCAAGTGTTGAAAATAAATAAAATTTGTGAATTACTTATGAATAAGTAAGTATGGAAATGTTTTCCAATATAAAGTGAATATTTTGAGAATTTATCTTTTTGAAGATAAATTGAAATGAATAATTGAAAACGTATATTCATAGATATTTTGGGAATTATAAATTCACTATGGAATTTATAAAGAAAGAAGAATTTGTTTAAAAATAAATATTGATTTATTTTGAAGTATTGAAAATAATATATCTTGTAAAGATATTTTGGAAAATAAATAATTTGGAAAATTATTTGGAAACTGGTGATGTGTGCATATCCATTGATAGTTCAATAAACGACTATCAATATTTCCCTTTGAATGGGTATTTGATGTGATTTGTTTGAATTTGAATGCCACACTTATTTTTGAATAAGCGCTCACTATTCGGGTTAACCGGGAAGGGACCATAGGGTCGTATAACCCATTCCGAATATGTGATACGTCGTTATGAATTGCATTTGAAGATCGGTGTTGAAGACCGGATCTTTTTAAAAGCGAAAGGACAACTCGTCGATTGTCTTTGCACCGAGTAGCTACGGTATAGAGACTCCCTATGTGAGGGGAAGTCCGGACGTGATTAGAGATTATCCGGATTGCAAGGACTTCTTTGTAAGTGCCTTCGGTTTTGTTCGAGCCCGGAACAGACTTGTATGGATTGTATGTCTGACATTACAAATTGAGATGTAAAGCCGATTTCTTTAAAATATATTTCTGTTGGTGGCGGAGAATTTATTCTTTTAGCTTAACACCCTTCTCTGAGACGTACGAGCTCAGAGGTTATGTAGTTGAAGGTTATCAGCGATATATTCCCAATTTGGTAATGTGACATGCTGAGTGTTGCTGTAAATGATCATTGTGTTGATTATTTGTGATAGGATCGTTTATTTGATCGTCTATCTTTGTGATCATTTCTATGATCATTTGTTGACCCAAAGCCTGGCCTTTGTATAAAGTATGTTTTTGTGGACGTGACTTCGTCGAGCCTCACACCCCGTGAATGGTCAAAACAGGAAAGATGCGGCAAGGTTATGAGGGGTAGCGCCCTTTAGGATGTGTGCATTTCCTTCTGGAAAAGGGTGGTATCATGGTATGGAGCCCAGATACTTACTCATGTTGAAAACACTTTGTTATGATTGTGTGAATTGATTACGAGCGCTCGGTTGAAAAGGTCCCAAAGGACCGGGGGATGGCATATTCGGTCAGTTGTTACTCAGTTAGGGGTAACCCGGCCTTGTGTTGGTAGAGATCCGGTTTGGTTCTCGGGGATGTCCATCCAGAGGCATTCTCATGTGGCAATGGGAAGTTCCTTGGCCTGATCATTCGTTGGAAATCCAAAGAAACAATATGAGACTTGTACGGTTTTAGTTGTATAACCTGCTATGGAATGTGGCGGTAACCTGCTATTGAACATAGTTAGCTATAGTAGGCATACGATAATGGTCGTATGTTGGCTAAGATTTATATTCTACTTTCGAAATATTTCCTACACTATGCACTAATAATAATATCAAATGTTATTTTTAAATGCGTATCAAGCATCTTTGACTATCATAAGGAGAAATCTCCTCCGATTCTGCGTTTGCATTGTGTGTGTGTGCGGGAGGCCTTATGGTAGTCTCATTTTTAAAAGCATTGAGAATTGACTTTAAAAATATTCTTCTATTTCGATTTCAAAGATAAATAAACTGTTTTGAGTTCTCACACCAGTCACATGACTGACTCGGAGTTTATTGTTTTCCTTCCTAAACTCTGGGTGCCCACCAATTTCTACACGGGCAGTCAAGAGTTAAGGTTTATCAGGATATTCTGGATATTCTGGAGTTGCTGGAGGCAAGCTGGATGGCATGGCGTATTACTAGTTTATTTAGTATTTCTTTTTCCGCTGCACTATTTGTTTGATGTTGTTTGTTGTTGTACACTCTGATGACATGATGTAATGAAATGTGATGTAATGTAATAACTGATATAGTTCTTTGTTTAAAGATTATTCATTTATTATTATATGTTGTTCCGCTGCGAATTGTGAGATTCTGATGTTGTTCTGTTGTTTTTCTGTTCCGTTCTATTTTCTTTCTGTTCTATTTTCTATTTTTCTGTTTTCTTTCCTCTCCATTATTTTCTATGTTCTTTTCTCTCCTCTCTCTATTTTTCTATCTTCTTATCTCTTCTTCTCTATTTTTCTTTTCTTAAACATTGAGAATTCGTATTTCTGTTCATCTTGAATTAATCTATGGAGATTAGTGTATATTCAAGGAGTACGGATTTGCGGGATTAGTGTATTTTCTTTTCTCTCTTCTTCTATCTTTTTCTCTTCTCTTTTCTTAAATTCTTTTTAAAACCCATAACTATTTGGTTTTTTGGCAACGAAAAATCGAAAACGTTACAACTAAAACCGTAAAGAGCTCGTATTGGATGAATGGATTTCTAATAAATGGTCGGGCAAAGGAACTTCCTACATAAAAATGGAACGCCTCTGGAGGTACGTCCCCGAGAACCTAACCGGGTCTCTGCTACACAAGGCCGGGTTACCTCTGTGACTAGGTAACAACTGACACGAGTATGCCACCTCCCGGCCGTTACCAACCTTTATCTGAAGCGCTTCACAACCGACAACCACAAAGCAATAAGTTTGCAGCAACCACACAGTAAGTATCTGGGCTCCATACCATGATACCACTCATAATCTAGAAGGAAATGGACATACCCTCAGGAGGACCTACCCCCAAATAACCTTGCTGCCACGATTCCTGTTTTGACCATAACCAGGTTGTGAGGTTCGACGAAGTCTCATCCACAAAGCTATGCTTTTTCACAAAGTCATGCTTCAATCAACAAATGATCAGCAGCACTCAGTATGCCACCCTACCAAATTGGGAGTATATAACTAATAACCTTTAACTACATATCCTCTGAGCTCGTACGTTTCAGAGAAGGGTGTTAAGCTAAGAGAATGAATTCTCCACCACCAACAGATATGTATTTGAAAGAAATCAGCTTTATATCTCAAGGTGTAGTGTCAGACATACAACCATACAAGTCTGTTCCGGGTTCGAACAGAACCGAAGGCACTTCCGAAGAAGTCCTTGCAATACGGGCGTCCACAATCTCAATCGGACTTCCCATCACTTGGGGAATCTCTATACCGTAGCTACTCGGTGCAGAGACAATCGATAGGTCATCCTATCGTTCTCGCAAATATCCGGTCTTCACCACCGGTCTTCAAATGCTATCCATAACGTCGTATCACACATTCGGAATGGGTTATACGACACAAAGGTCCTCTCCCGGCTGAACCGAATAGTGAGCGTCAATTTTAAAGACATGTGGATGTATCAGTCACAAAGGTTCATACTCAAGGTTCGATGTGGGTTTCGGATAACTAACTGAAATCTGAATCCCTGTCGCGTCGAAGTTAAAATGCCGTTTTATGGGCCAATGGGTTTCCACAATCACATAGAAACAAATCACAAATCACAGTGCAGTACAGAGCAATTCACATCACACAGTATTATGATCACAACAGAAATAACAATCCAGTGCAGAACAATAGTTAATTATTTTCCAATGTGGTTTAAGTGAATTAACCACACAGCTATTTTAATCAATAATCAATTATTCTTAGCGACAAATAAATTAATTAAATCTCAATTAACTTTGTTAATAAATTATTCTCAATCAATTAACTTAGTTAACTACTAATTATAAATTGATTAACTTAAATTATCTAATTAACGATTCTTAATTATAATAATTTAGATCTTAATGGTTTATTAATCAATTTTAATTACAAATTATAAATCCTTAATTACTTAGTTAATTGCAATTATTAATTTAATTATTCTTGATCGCTTTCCAAAATAGTTTGTTATTTATCTAAATTATCATTTAAAAATCTTCTTTAACTAAAATCAATCTATAATTACATTGAAAACTTAAATGGTAATTAAATTTAATATTTAACTTAAGTTAATTACTTGCTTCATTAACTTGTAGTAAAAGCTTGACTCAAAATTGTTGTACATTAATTAGCCATTATCAATTAAATTGGTTTAAATGGTTCACTTAACCTAATATTATGATTTTACAGGCTTGGGAAGCAAACCCGAGCAATCTCCCCCATTTACTCGAGCAACACTCGAGTTCGTTCCCTAACTTCCCCGAGACCTCTCCCAGCCACAACATTTCTTCCTCTTCCCCTTTTTTTTCTAGTAAGAGTTTAAGGTAACCTAAGTTTTTAAACTAAACGACAGAAAGTATACTCACGTACACGAGTACGAACCCGAAGCATTCACCCTTTTCACTCGAGAATCAACTCGAGTTGCCAACTGCAAAACTACCTGACACAAAAACGATGTCGTGCACGTGCAAGGCATTACGCCGCCGCTACGGCGAGCTTCGAAACCTGCGGCAAATCGCAAACCTCACCCACACTCGAAATTGAACTTCGATTCGAAGCCGTCAACCCAAAATCAAGAATTAACAATTTTGCTCGAGAAACTATAATCAACTCAACCAAAAAAAGGCCTCGCCGCCACGTCTCAGACCACCGGAGGAGCTCCCACTTCGGCCACACCACATCAACGTCCTACGCTACCACCCCCCTCAGTCTCGTACAACTCGATCAAACCGAGGTGATCAAATCGCTTTGTTTCTGACCACGATAAAAACCCAACCACTAAACCCTAATCTTAACTCGTTCTAACATCTCGTACAATAGAAAAATCGTATAATAATTTTCGCAACTTCATTGATGGCCGAGTTAGCTTCGAGCATAGTTTCAATTCCCAACATTTATTCGATCATCAGGAATCGATGAAAAAACTTATTTTGTGTAACGACCCGCCGTCCTGACCGCCTCTAGTCGGTAATTAAACCAACTCGAAACGTTCAAAATGACGGATTGTTAGTCAGTTTATAAAGTTTAAACAGAATCAGCCATAGAATCACAGAATAATCATAATATTATTCATAAATGAATTTTTTTCTTACATACATATATCAGAGTTTGTACAATACATTATATTTTATACAGCGGAACAATTTATTTTCATTAAGTACAAGAAAATTTTCTAGAAAAACTTTAGTGGAGTGCTTTCCCCAACTCTCTCTAACTTCGCGGCCTGAAAATCTTCAAGCTGTAAAAGTACTCGGTCTGACCCGAGCGTTTATTGCAAAACACAAAAACACTCGAGTCAGGATTAATCTTAATTCAAGTAATTAAATTTGCAATGAACTGAAATAAATGGTAACAGAGATGACGAATCACATGAATCAATTTAGATCTATTATGGATTTTCACATTAACAACTCCAATTTAATTATTATTATTTTTTTCGAAATCTATCAATCTTGTGTGGCTGCAGTACACACGTATATTTTCACACATGTGCACTGCCTCGTCAACACGTGTGCACCAAACAAAAGCACAATCTACAAATCATGTACAAGTCAAAGTGAGGTTGCACAAGTACAAATAATACACAGCAGCACAGTGAAATGAACAAGAAACACAAGTACAGGCAGCAGTCTCAAGTGGCACAGTGCAAACAGCACTGTCAAAACAGGCAGCCAAGGGAAGAGACTCGGAAATGCCAAAGACATGAAGCAACAAAAGATTCACAAATACCACTCGAAGTTTACAGAGTGCAGAATCTGCAGACCAAATGCAACGGAATGGAATGCAACTACAAGTGTTGGTGAACAAGTGATACAAACTACAGATAAACAAAGACCATATGGTCAGTGCACATAAACAAAGAACACAAGTACAGGCAGCAGTGTACAATAATGCAATCAACACAGCAGCTCAAAGACAGAGTACATGCAAATGAAGATAACAAATGCAAGTGCAGAATCAATTTGGCACCAAACTGAACCCAACACCATAGGAACAATATGAGACAGCAATAAATGAGGTTGCAAAGTCAAATTTTTAACAAAATGGCAAAGGTCAAGCTACTGACCAATCACACAAATGCACACAGGCACTGTTACTACATAATGCCAGCAAAAAGGAGGTGAAAGCACAAAAACTATGCAATGTAATGTGAACATTGTCCATCATACATATGAATCAATTTCATATGTACAACCAACACCCAACAATGCAACAGTGAACAACACCAGTAAAAAGGGTCACAAAGAAATGGTTCCAAAATGAATGAACCAGAGAAATGCAACTTCAAGGCATGAATCCATAGTGAAACAGACCAAGTGACAACAATGCAGAGCTCCACCAGGCAAGACGATAACCCATATATATACATACAAGAATGCATATATATATATATACATGCCAGAAATCAAGAAGACGATGTAACTTCAAATGAAAACATATGGGTCAGTGCAACATGTGCAACTCAGTGAATTAGAGGCAACAAAAAAATCAGGCAACAGGAGCATATGGTGGTGCAGACTACAAATCTTGCTTGATTACTTAATCTTTCCCTTCAATTTTTCTGTTTATATTGTTACAGGCATATTCTTTTTAGAATTTATAACTTAAATTCATTTAAATGGGAAGATACAAATTTTCCTATTTAGTTTGAGTCTGCAATTTAAAACAGAGAGGAGCAAACAGTACTCAAATGCAAGTGCACAACTAGACCCAAGTCCAACAGACTCAAGAGAATGCAACAACATGTCAACAGTCAAGTCTAAATGCATAAATGAGGAGACTGCAGTGGACAGTGCAGACAAAATGAAAGGTACCAGTGAAACAAAGCAAAGGATCAAATCAAAACAAATGAAACTGGGTTCAAAATTTTCTTAACATTAAAAGCTTCAGATTTTAAAATGAACAGATTTTTTTTTTTTAAAGATTAAAGCATGACATCAATTTTATAAGGAGGATTTAAATTTCAAAGAAAAATAGGTTTAGCCTATACTGTTTAAACAGAGGCATATGCACAGATATACAAACATTCAAAACATGTATGCACTGATACATTCAACATTCAGGCATATTTAACAACATTCCAGATCATCCTTTTCTCTTATCAAATAACACAACTTAATCATCCATTCAAGATGGCTTTGAGTCATTACCTCCATTCATGGCTATATATATACTGGGTCATAAAAGTGTTTTAACCTTAAAAGTTTCAGTTTTGCTCACAGTCATTTCAAATAACAAAGAAAATTGGGTTGAAATACTTATATATATACACGCATACACCCAAGAACAATGTTTCCAGAAAAGCAAAACACATGCATTTCATTCATTTAATTCAAGCCATCTTATTCATTCAGGAATTCAAGTACACAAGATTTGATTGCATCTGTTCTTATCAGTAAAAAAACAATATCATATAGCATCTGTTTTTAACAGTTTAAAATCAAATTCAAAGAGCATCTGTTTTTAACAGTTTAAAATCAAATTCAAAGAGCATCTGTTTTTAACAGTTTAAATTGGATTGACCGAGAGCAAAGAGCAATTGATAGCAAACAACACTCAAAACATAGCATGCAACCAACATTCAGTTCAACCAAATTTAAAAACTTGAATCTAAATTAATCGTGAGTAAAGAACTCACCATAACTCGAATCGAAACAGCTGAGGCGAGAATGAGCAGAGCACAATCGAACCAAGGCCGAAGCCCCAAATTGGATCGCAAGCCCTAATTGATAAACGACGAAGAGGAGGCCGCCATTTTTATTTCTTTCGCATGCTTTAGACTTAGGGTTTTCGAATGAAAAGGGGTAAAGGGTAAGGTAATGTACTTTTTATTTTTTTATTTTCTCCTTTATTTTATGTTATATTATTTTTACCTTTTTTTTTATATTATAAATTCAATTTGTTTTGTATAATCTTTTTCTTAAATAAACTTATAAACGTTTTGCAGTTCATTTATCAAACATAAATTTATATTAACGTGTTTCTCAATTTATTTTATATTAATTAAAATTTTATTCCTTTTATTTAAGTTAAAGAAAATGTTATTTATAACTAAACATCGATTTATAAATTTACATAAATAATAATTCTCAAAATCCAAATTATTATTCCTAGTCATTTGTTCAAATTTTAAATACCAATTCAATATTCAATTTCAAAGCTAAATTCAAATTCTATTCAACTTTTCACTAGATTAAATTCAAATATTTAATAGCCAATTTATCCTGATAATTTGAAATTCAAGTCAAATCATCATTTAAATATTTAAAATAAATTAAATATTCACAAATTAAATTGCCCAAAAATTCTGGGTTGTTACAATCTTCCCTCCTTAAAAGAATTTCGTCCCGAAATTTCAAGTAAGGAAAAATGATTGCTAAAATCTCACCGATATTTATATCCTACACAATTCTACCAAGTTTCAAACTCGTAAATAATTATAGGATTCATTCCACTTATTTTATCTCACTAGTTTTATTCATCGATTTCAATAATCAAGACACAAAAGTCTTTTACCAAATTTTTGACTTACAAAACTCAAATTTTTAAACTTGAAATCTTTCATGCTAAATATTTGCATAATCTATCTTATCCAAAACTGTGGGCTTTCAAGATATTTTTAAAAATCTTCTTCCTTAATTCATTAAGTTAGAATTATGTAATTCTAATTTCAGATTATTGATTTTCTATTCAAAGTTTTGAAAATACTTGATAACTCAAAGTTTAACAAGTCCACCGTCGTTCTTACAGACATTAGGCATACGCTGGCCAGGCGCAAGACTAAAAATCTCCAAGTACTAAACATACTTGCTTCAACTCCCAGTGAAAATACTTTTTTAAAAATTATTTTAAAAATGGATATGGAAAGCACGTTCCCCCATGGATCATAGTTTACCCGGCGGTTACGCTACTATCTCAGTAGAATCGCTTGTAATCTTAGATTTCTCATCACTCTCGAATTTCGCCATGGTTGTCGCCTTAGATCGCGGTTCACACGGCGGTTACGCTACTATCTCAGTAGAATCGCTCGTGGCCTTAGGCATCACGCCCCTCGAATTTCGCTTCGGTTTCCAGATCGCAGTTTACTCGGCGGTTGCGCCACTATCTCAGTGGAATCGCTTGTAACTGTAGGCATCACGCCCCACGAATTACGCCAGCATCAATTCACATAATCCCAAACACGATGATCCATCGTGGGGGATATCATATCAGTCCCAATGGACATTCCACTAATGGAATTCTACGTAGCTACGATTTTCAATGGACACTCCACCGAGTTCCAATCACCTTCACAAATAATAAATGGAAGGTACATTTCCATATCCTCAGTTTTTAGAAAACATATGTCATATACATATAGTACTTCATTTCACATTTCGTACTTATCATACCTATGTAAACTTACACAGGATTTTCATAATAATGACTTTCCAAACTGATAGTTTTCGATTATATTCACATATATAAGTTACGAAAACTTAATTCACATTCACAACAAATAGAGGATTCCAAATTTTCCATCACGTTTAAAATTTTCCTCTAAATCGATTTGAAAATTTAAGGTTATCTCAAACCTAATTCACATTCATAATCCAATTCATTATCGACTTCACATTCGATTTGGATTTCACGTTACATCGTCAATTCTCAACACATAATTGATGTCTATCGATATATAACCTCTAAGCTCGTACGTCTCAGAGAAGGGTGTTAAGCTAAAAGAATAAATTCTCCGCCACCAACATATATATATTTAATAGAGATCAACTGCTATGTCATCAATTCACAATGTTAGACATACAATCCCAATCGACTATCCAAAATTCAAAGTTCAACCTATATTGTTTTTGGTGTCAAAGTTAAACTCAATTTTACTCAAGATTCAATCTTCTTTGGAAAATTTCCAAGTTGAACTAATTGTTCAAATTTCTCAAAATAATATCTTTACAAGATATATAATTTTCACACTTAACCATTTGAAACCAATTTCAAATATTCATTTTTCAATTTATCTTCAAAAGATAATATTTCAAACCTTTCATTTCATATTAGAAAACATTTCCATACTTATTAAATAATAAGTAATTCACAAATTCTTTTATTTTCAACACTTTGAAAATATTCGATATACTTGAATCAAAATTAAGTATATATTAAACTCTTTAAGGAAATCATTCTTTTAAACACATTTATTTGAGTTAAAACGAATGTTGCGTAAAACATCGTTACGACAACTCAAAATCACTAGTATAGGGATTCGAAATTTAAGATAGATATATAAATCCCAATACTATAAACAACATTTCCTTCCGGAAACCATTTACTATAACAAAAGTGTTATAGTCCACCATTTCCTTAATTTTCTCGAAAACGTCTATTTCAACAATTGAATGTTGAAATCTATGTATTCGATATTTAATGCATTTTAAAACATCTTTAAAACCATTAACTTTTTCAATTTCAACTTCAACTTAATTCATAGTTTGAATTCTTCATACTTTTCATAGTATTAGTTTTAAACCGATTTCAAACTTTTCAATATTAAGTTTTTCACTTAATTTAATTTTCCGCACGTTTAAATTCAAATTCATCACTGAATTTATTAAACCTATAATGGATTATCCTGTTGACAACTTCAAATTTGAAATCTAAATTTCATTTGAACTTTACATTTTCTTTCTATTTCAAAAATAATCAACTAGTTCTTTAGTAAATTATTCATCGAATTGGTTCCATTAGATCTATATTTCCATATTAACCTCATTTCATAACATCACTTCTCTAAAACATATCTGTTTTATTCAATAATATATTCACTGTCCAAAATCGTGAATATACTTTGTCAACCAATTTCATCATTTCTACAACTTATTTTTATTTTTAAAGGGTTATCCACTGTCCAAAATCGTGGATATAACTCCTTTAATAAGCTACAACAATTTACTTATCAAATTCAATTGATTTCGAACTTATAAACAATCTTTACAAATTCCATTTCTATTTATAAACTTCGATTTATAAATCTTCTTTATTAATTCAATTCAATTCAATTTATATAACTCAGTTATATACCAAAAGTTCATATTATAAGTTAAATACTTATAATCCATTTATTCACTAAATCGTTCTTCAAAACATTTGAAATCAATTTTCAAAAGAATTCAGAATCAAATTCTCAAGTTATAGTTTAATTATCCTCTTGGCTATAACTAAATTGAAATATCATTTTATTTCACAATTATTATTTTGTAGATATTCACAATATTTGATTCAAACCAATTCATTAATTCACTTCACTTATATTTTATTTTTCATAAGTCTCAATAATTCGATAATGGATTTCGAATGAGAAACTTTCGCAATCCTAAATTTAGAGAGGGGAATTTTCAAAATAATTTTAATTTTCAAAATATCTT
This sequence comes from Allium cepa, assembly GCA_030765085.1. Lineage (NCBI taxonomy): Eukaryota > Viridiplantae > Streptophyta > Magnoliopsida > Asparagales > Amaryllidaceae > Allium > Allium cepa. The sequence goes on along the minus strand of JASFAV010000025.1, from coordinate 200,527 downwards.
TCAAAAGAAAACAATTTCATAGTTCTTTAGATTTGAAAACATCTTTCTTTAAAGTGATCCTAGTAACTATTCATATTAAACATCATAAACTGAGCTTTGTGTAAACCAAAGCTCCGATACCACTTTTGTAACGACCCGCCGTCCTGACCGCCTCTAGTCGGTAATTAAACCAACTCGAAACGTTCAAAATGACGGATTGTTAGTCAGTTTATAAAGTTTAAACAGAATCAGCCACAGAATCACAGAATAATCATAATATTATTCATAAATGAATTTTTTTCTTACATACATATATCAGAGTTTGTACAATACATTATATTTTATACAGCGGAATAATTTATTTTCATTAAGTACAAGAAAATTTTCTAGAAAAACTTTAGTGGAGTGCTTTCCCCAACTCTCTCTAACTTCGCGGCCTGAAAATCTTCAAGCTGTAAAAGTACTCGGTCTGACCCGAGCGTTTATTGCAAAACACAAAAACACTCGAGTCAGGATTAATCTTAATTCAAGTAATTAAATTTGCAGTGAACTGAAATAAATGGTAACAGAGATGACGAATCACATGAATCAATTTAGATCTATTATGGATTTTCACATTAACAACTCCAATTTAATTATTATTATTTTTTTCGAAATCTATCAATCTTGTGTGGCTGCAGTACACACGTATATTTTCACACATGTGCACTGCCTCGCCAACACGTGTGCACCAAACAAAAGCACAATCTACAAATCATGTACAAGTCAAAGTGAGGTTGCACAAGTACAAATAATACACAGCAGCACAGTGAAATGAACAAGAAACACAAGTACAGGCAGCAGTCTCAAGTGGCATAGTGCAAACAGCACTGTCAAAACAGGCAGCCAAGGGCAGAGACTCGGAAATGCCAAAGACATGAAGCAACAAAAGATTCACAAATACCACTCGAAGTTTACAGAGTGTAGAATCTGCAGACCAAATGCAACGGAATGGAATGCAACTACAAGTGTAGGTGAACAAGTGATACAAACTACAGATAAACAAAGACCATTTGGTCAGTGCACATAAACAAAGAACACAAGTACAGGCAGCAGTGTACAATAATGCAATCAACACAGCAGCTCAAAGACAGAGTACATGCAAATGAAGATCACAAATGCAAGTGCAGAATCAATTTGGCACCAAACTGAACCCAACACCATAGGAACAAGATGAGACAGCAATAAATGAGGTTGCAAAGTCAAATTTTTAACAAAATGGCAAAGGTCAAGCTACTGACCAATCACACAAATGCACACAGGCACTGTTACTACATAATGCCAGCAAAAAGGAGGTGAAAGCACAAAAATTATGCAATGTAATGTGAACATTGTCCATCATACATATGAATCAATTTCATATGTACAACCAACACCCAACAATGCAACAGTGAACAACACCAGTAAAAAGGGTCACAAAGAAATGGTTCCAAAATGAATGAACCAGAGAAATGCAACTTCAAGGCATGAATCCATAGTGAAACAGACCAAGTGACAACAATGCAGAGCTCCACCAGGCAAGACGATAACCCATATATATACATACAAGAATGCATATATATATACATGCCAGAAATCAAGAAGACGATGTAACTTCAAATGAAAACATATGGGTCAGTGCAACATGTGCAACTCAGTGAATTAGAGGCAACAAAAAAATCAGGCAACAGGAGCATATGGTGGTGCAGACTACAAATCTTGCTTGATTACTTAATCTTTCCCTTCAATTTTTCTGTTTATATTGTTACAGGCATATTCTTTTTAGAATTTATAACTTAAATTCATTTAAATGGGAAGATACAAATTTTCCTATTTAGTTTGAGTCTGCAATTTAAAACAGAGAGGAGCAAACAGTACTCAAATGCAAGTGCACAACTAGACCCAAGTCCAACAGACTCAAGAGAATGCAACAACATGTCAACAGTCAAGTCTAAATGCATAAATGAGGAGACTGCAGTGGACAGTGCAGACAAAATGAAAGGTACCAGTGAAACAAAGCAAAGGATCAAATCAAAACAAATGAAACTGGGTTCAAAATTTTCTTAACATTAAAAGCTTCAGATTTTTAAATGAACAGATTTTTTTTTTTTAAAGATTAAAGCATGACATCAATTTTATAAGGAGGATTTAAATTTCAAAGAAAAATAGGTTTAGCCTATACTGTTTAAACAGAGGCATATGCACAGATATACAAACATTCAAAACATGTATGCACTGATACATTCAACATTCAGGCATATTTAACAACATTCCAGATCATCCTTTTCTCTTATCAAATAACACAACTTAATCATCCATTCAAGATAGCTTTGAGTCATTACCTCCATTCATGGCTATATATATACTGGGTAATAAAAGTGTTTTAACCTTAAAAGTTTCAGTTTTGCTCACAGTCATTTCAAATAACAAAGAAAATTGGGTTGAAATACTTATATACACACACGCATACACCCAAGAACAATGTTTCCAGAAAAGCAAAACACATGCATTTCATTCATTTAATTCAAGCCATCTTATTCATTCAGGAATTCAAGTACACAAGATTTGATTGCATCTGTTCTTATCAGTAAAAAAACAATATCATATAGCATCTGTTTTTAACAGTTTAAAATCAAATTCAAAGAGCATCTGTTTTTAACAGTTTAAAATCAAATTCAAAGAGCATCTGTTTTTAACAGTTTAAATTGGATTGACCGAGAGCAAAGAGCAATTGATAGCAAACAACACTCAAAACATAGCATGCAACCAACATTCAGTTCAACCAAATTTAAAAACTTGAATCTAAATTAATCGTGAGTAAAGAACTCACCATAACTCGAATCGAAACAGCTGAGGCGAGAATGAGCAGAGCACAATCGAACCAAGGCCGAAGCCCCAAATTGGATCGCAAGCCCTAATTGATAAACGACGAAGAGGAGGCCGCCATTTTTATTTCTTTCGCATGCTTTAGACTTAGGGTTTTCGAATGAAAAGGGGTAAAGGGTAAGGTAATGTACTTTTTATTTTTATTTTTTTATTTTCTCCTTTATTTTATGTTATATTATTTTTACCTTTTTTTTATATTATAAATTCAATTTGTTTTGTATAATCTTTTTCTTAAATAAACTTATAAACGTTTTGCAGTTCATTTATCAAACATAAATTTATATTAACGTGTTTCTCAATTTATTTTATATTAATTAAAAATTTATTCCTTTTATTTAAGTTAAAGAAAATGTTATTTATAACTAAACATCGATTTATAAATTTACGTAAATAATAATTCTCAAAATCCAAATTATTATTCCTAGTCATTTGTTCAAATTTTAAATACCAATTCAATATTCAATTTCAAAGCTAAATTCAAATTCTATTCAACTTTTCACTAGATTAAATTCAAATATTTAATCGCCAATTTATCCTGATAATTTGAAATTCAAATCAAATCATCATTTAAATATTTAAAATAAATTAAATATTCACAAATTAAATTGCCCAAAAATTCCGGGTTGTTACATTTTGTTCAAGTATGAACTCCACTTGGGATACATAATTAAAAATCATCGTATTAAGTTTGAAAATCCTATCTTTGTATGCTTATTCAAGTTATATGATCAATTCAATAAATTAAACTACTCAAATAAATTCATCTGATTTATTTTTACTGTAAAATTTGAAAGTACAGAGTCCATATATTACTTGTTAAGCTTCAAAAAAACTTCAAGGCTATGATTTAGGTTTAAACAACCTGTTTTGTTCAAAATCTTAAGTTTTAAAAAGTTCTATATGAAGATGTATTAATTTTTCTTCTACTTTTCTTTACTCTGTAACCAAGTATATGGAATAACAGACCATATACAACTTCCAATGTACACAGAAATGTATACAATTCTACAGCAAAGCATATACCCTTCAAAATCAAATACACGAGTTTAAACTTGGAAAAGAGTATGGTTACTCACATCAAAGTGAAGAACAGAGAGCACTGTTGTTTGAAACTGAAGTACTGATTTTCTTTTCTTTTTTTTTCTTTTTTAACTTGCTTTGTTTTCTTTAAAAAATGTTTTGAGTTTGAAAGAATGATGATGTTTTCTTCAGTTCTTTGCTCAGGTTTGATGAACGAAATAAAATGAATATGGGTGTGTGTGTATGTATATAGGAGGCAGTGTTGTATCAGGTAGGTGTTTTATGGTGTAGGCAAGTTCTGTTTCCTTTCCCCTTCTTTATTTTTTTTCTTTTGACTAAGAAAATTTGATTTCGGCTGATATGATTTGGTTACATTTGAATTGACTCTAAATTTGTGCTGGGAAGAAAACATTAAATGCTTATGTTTCCGTTCTTGTTTACACATCTATGCTGTTTGATTTTTTTCCTTTTTTTTGTAAGTGCATTTTTTTTTATTTGCAGATTTTTTTTTCTTGCATATACTTTTGTTGTTTCCTGGTTTATATAATTTACATGCAACTTGTATGTATTTCATTATGGTTTATCTTATTACAAACATAAGTCTTTGTTTGATTGTTTCCTGGTTTACAAATTTACATGCACAAAATTTCACATGTATTAACTTATCTGATGTATCCATATTAACATGTAACTTGAACATATATACAGTTTTGATTAATTGCCTTGCTTAATATAATATTGTCATAGTTGTTATTATTATTAGTTTTATAGTTTGTAACTTACCTTATGTATTAATGTTTTAACACAATTCTTGTTTGTTATACATTTTTCCTTTATTTATTTAGAGTTTAAATTACCAAACATTTTATTTATATCCAAATTTTTTTTGTAATACTTAATATTAATAATATTTTATTTTTTTTGAAACTTTTCAAATTAAATCACAAAAGTTCCAATAAGTTACCGAATTTAAATTAAAAATTTTGGGATGTTACAAATATCCCCCTTATGAAAATTTCGTCCTCGAATTTGAAAGAGAGAGAGAAAAGCAAAATAGAAAATACGAATTCAGAAAAGAATAAGGAAATGGCTTACCAGTTTAAGCCGAGATATCCACTCTGCAATTGGGATATGATTTCTGCATACTATCTTCGATTTCCCAAGTGCAGTCCTTTGGATCGCCACTCCATTGCACTTTAACAAGTTTCACAATTTTGTTTCTCAATCGCTTTTCATCACGATCCACAATCTTTATCGGCTCTCTTTTAACTGCCAAGTTAGGAGTGATCTCCAGATCCTGCTGAGCTGCCTCCTCCTTAATACTATGTGGGTCATGCACAAATTTCTGGAGGTTAGAAATATGAAACACATTGTGCACGCCAGATAACCAGCTGGGTAGCTGCACTCGATATGCTAGAGGACCGATCCTCTCCAAAATAGGAAAAGGACCAATATAACGCAGTGCCAGCTTTCCAGTTTTCCCAAACCTCAATACACCCTGCATCGGAGACACTTTCAGAAATACAGAATCTCCAACTTGAAATTCTAAATCTCTTCTTCGGCGATCATAATATGTCTTCTGACGACTCTGAGCAGTTAATATTTCTGCTAAATAAAATCTACCTTCTCCGTGGCTTCTTTAGTCATATCTGGTCCAAGGACGAGTCTATAACCTGATTCGATCCAGCATGTAGGTGATCGACAAGGACGACCATATAAAGCCTCATAAGGAGCCATTTCAATACTGGCTTGATAACTGTTGTTATAAGAGAACTCGACCAGATGCAAATGGTCCTCCCAAGAACCACCAAAATCGAGAATGCAAGCACGCAATAGGTCTTCTAAAATTCGGTTAATCCTTTATGTCTGCCCATCAGATTGTGGGTGATAAGCAGTACTGAAGTTCAGTTTTGTTCCCAATGCGGCTTAGAATGCTTCCAAAAATCTACTAGTGAAGATCGGATCACGATCACTCACTATGATGTTGGGAATACCATGGAGACGGACAATTTCTTTTATATATAGCTCTGCTAAGCTTGTTCTAGTCAGGGTGGATTTCACTAGAATGAAGTGAGCAGTTTTAGTTAGATGGTCCGCTATAACCCAAATTGCTTCATTTCCCTTCTTGGTTTGTGGCAATCCGTCGATGAAATCCATCGATACCTGATCCCATTTCCATTTCGGTACTTCCAAAGGATGAAGTAAACCGGTTACTTTCTTTTGATCGCTCTTAATTTGTTGACAAGTAGCACAGCGACTCACATAAATAGATATGTCCCTTTTCATTGTCTTCCACCAAAATGTTCTTTTAATATCACGGTACATTTTGTTGACTCCTGGATGGATGCAAAGTTTGGACTTATGGCATTCGTCCAAAACTTCACGTTTTAGCTCCGGAATGTCAGGGACACAAATCCTTCCTTTTAATCTTATAACTTCTCTACTATCCATCTCAAAACTAGTATCTTCACCTTGGCATATTGTTTTATAAATTCCCCGAAGAAACTCATCTTCTTGCTGCTGCCTCGCAATCCTTTTGAGAAGAGTAGGAGCGATAACAAGATGAGCGAGAATGGCATGCTTTCTACTCAAAGCATCGGCAACTATATTGGCTTCTCCCGGCGTATATAGAATATCTTGGTCATAAGATGCCAGAAATTAAAACCAACGTTGTTGTTGCAGATTCAAATCTTTCTGGGTGAAGAGATACTTTAAAGATCTATGGTCGGTGAATAATTCGAAATTTTCACCTAACAAAAAGAATTTATTAAGTATGTATTAAGTTAATTTGGACTTTAAAATTTTCTTTTAGAAAAGATAAAGAAGATTCTTACCCAGAAGATAATGTCGCCATATTTAAGGCGAAAGCAACAGCCAAAAGCTCTAAATCATGTGTTGGGTAGTTTCTCTCGTGCGGACATAATTGTCTACTCGCGTAGGCAATTACCTTCCCATTCTGCATTAATACTACACCTATCCCATCACCACATGCATCAGTATAGACAGATAAGCTTTGGTTCCCGTTAATGATAGCGAGAACAGGAGCAGTAGTTAATTTCTTTTTCAATTCCTGAAAAGCTTCATCGCATTTCGGAGTCCAATTGAACTTGGCATTTTTCATTGTTAGCTTGGTCAATGGGCTAGCAATCTTAGAAAAGTCCTGTACAAACTTCCGATAATAGCCTGCTAAACCCAGAGAACTTCGAACTTCTTTCGGAGTCGTGGGTCGCTTCCAGTCAAGAATAGCGGAAATTTTGCTCGGATCAACAGAAATCCCTTCTTCATTAACAACATGGCCAAGAAATCCGACTTCTTTGACCCAAAAGTGACATTTCGAAAATTTAGCGAATAAGATGTTTCTTCTCAAAATTTCCAAAACAATTCTGAAGTGTTCAGCATGCTCCTTTTCGGTTTTGGAATAGATTAGGATATCATCGATAAATACAAGAACAAATTTATTCAGCACCTCCCGAAACACACGGGTCATCAAATCTACGAAGTATGCGGGAGCGTTAGTTAGTCCGAAAGGCATGACTAACCACTCGTAGAACACATCCGGACCCCTAAAAGCAGTTAGGTGAACACAATCTTCGGCAATACGCTACTGATGGAATCCCTGGGCTAGATCCATCTTAGAAAAGAATCATGCACCATGAAGTTGATCGAATAAATCGTCGATCCTCAGTAAAGGAAACTTGTACTTGAGAGTTTGCTTATTGAGATCGCGATAGTCGACACACAATCTCAAAGACCCATCAGATGTAGCCACAAATACAACCGCTGTGCCCCATTCAGAAACACTAGGACAAATCAATCCCTTCTTTAGCAAATCACCAGTTTGTTTGACTAGTTCAATTCTTTCCCGCGATGCCATCCTGCGACTAGCATGAACGACAGGAGGAGCATTCGGAATTAAGTCAATTCTGAATTCAATCTCTCTATATGGGGGTAAAGAATCTATTTCTTTAAATACATCGGGAAAATGCTAGACAATAGAAATGGACTCCAGACTAGGTTCTGGATATCCCAACGTATACATCAATTTATCCCTTTTCGGACTTGGGTCTTCACAAGAAATTTCAACGAAATCTCCAAGTTTAGTTTTGACTAGAATCGTTCGATTGCTGCAATCTAACTTGGCTTCGTATCTCGATAACCAATTCATCCCGAGTAGTATTTCAAATTCATTGAAATCGAGAACATAAAGGTTAATAGGAAATTTATGGCCAGAATAAGAGATAGGCACCCTCCTACAATATAAATAAAGATTTGCAGGACCACCCACTGGATTCTTCACACAAATAGGTTCATCGACAAACTCGAGTATAAGTTTTAATCCATCCACGATCTGTTGGGAGATAAAGCTATGTGAAGCTCCCATGTCGAATAAAACTCTAACAATTCTTTCACCAATAATAAGGTTACCCTCCAAAACTCCCTTTCCTTCATTCGCCTTAGAAGTTGAGGGGTTATCTTTTATTGCGCACACTTTCGCTATTTGTGCTCGTTTCTTTTTCGGGCAATTCTTAACTCCATGACCTGGCTGGTGACAACAATAGCATTCCTCGGATCTTCGACTTATCTTTACAGGTTGACCTTTCTTAATTTGTTTCTTTGGCTTCTCACAATCATTTGTTAAATGGCCTTTCTCCTGATAATTATAACAAGTAATATTTCTGGCTGAATTCTCTTGATTACTCTTCTTCTTCTCCTTGCCTTGAACCGGGCTCTTTCCTTCGAATTTTCTTTTCTTCCAATTCGAACTACTTGAACTCCCCTTCTCTTCCGAAACTTCCTGCATATCTAGAGTAGCATATCGATAACCCATATCAATCAAGTCTGAAAAAGATTCTTTGATATGGGCTGTCATTCTCTCGTGGTACTCCTTATTCATTCCCCGAATGAATCTTTCATTTTTCTACAAGGGTGCACTCACTAGCTTCGAACCAAATCGAGACAATTCATTGAATTTATTCAAGTACTCCTCAAATGATAGACTTCCTTGCTTCAAATCTAGGAACTCCTAGTACATTCAAGAGATACCAGCAGAGGGAATATATCGCTGCTCAAACACTTCTATAAATCGTCTCCAAGTAAACTTATCTTCTGACTCATCCATAGTAACTGTCTCCACCAAGCTGATGCTTCCTCTTGGAGTTGCCAAGAAGCTATTAGTCGCTTTTGATCATCTTCCAACTTTAATCCTCTAAAAATTCTTTCATAGGATCGGATCCAAGCTTGGGCTTCTATAACAGATTCCTTGCCAGTAAACAGCTTTCCACCAAGTCTCGAAAGGCTGTTATATAGATCAGCCAGATTCGACTGAGATTGAGGCACAATTGCAATTGTAGGGACTTGACAAGTTGCGGTGGTATTTCCCCATTCCCTACCTTGTCCTCTTCTTCCGCTCATTCTCACTATCTGTAAATGGTAAGAATACTTGATTTAGGCATACAGACAAGATATCTTAGGAAACATTAACAATTAAAAGGAATAGACTAAGAAAATTTGGGGTTTCGGTCTCTCGGTTTATACTCATTCTAGGGTATACTTCACCGTAACTCTAATGAGTCATCTAATGTATTATACTCCATAGCTAAAGTTCTTACTCAACCTTCAGCTCTGATACCACTTGTGACGACCCGAACTCGATGTCCTCCATACAATATCAAATTCGTATCGTTGGAGCTTATAACAACATTAGATGTAAATAAACAGCGGAAACCAAATGAGTGTCATATATCAACAAAGGTACAACATGATACAAAATCCAATACAACATCGATCCCAAATATCAGAGTGATACAAATGTGACAACAATAATACGATAACAGAAACTTCAACAAGTTTCCAACATACTTCAATTTTGACAAAGTCTTCAAAAACTCCAACACTTCAAAAGATTTCCAAAATCAAAGCTTCCAGAAGGCTTTGAATCCAAGCTAGTTCCAAAATACGGATAACCTGCTTCTAGGCTGCCCGTGTGGAAAATTATGGACACCCAGAGTTTAGGAAAGGAACAATAAACTCCGGGTCAGTCATGAGACTGGTATGAGTAAACGAAAATAGTTGTTTGAAATAAAAGCAGTCTATTCTTATCAAAAGCAAATAAAAGAATTTGAAAGAAACCCGTAATGCTTTTTAGAAAATGAAACTGCCATAAGGCCTCCCGCCACACGCACAATGCAAACGCAGACTTGGAGAAGATTTCTCCTTATGACAGTCAAAAATGCTTGATACGAGAAAACTCTTTTAAATATTATTATTAGTGCATAGTGTAGAAAACATTTCGAAAGTATAATATTAATCTTAGCCAGCATAGACATTTCATACTATGCCTACTATAGCTACCATCTAAACAGTGGTGACCACCATAAGTAAATGGCAGGTTATACAACTAAAACCATAAAGAGCTCGTATTGGATGAATGGATTTCCAACAAATGGTCGGGCAAAGGAACTTCCCACATAAAAATGGAACGCCTCTGGAGGGACGTCCTCAAGAACCTAACCGGATCTCTGCTACACAAGGCCGGGTTACCTCTGTGACTAGGTAATAACTGACACGAGTATGCCACCTCTCGGTCGTTACCAACCTTTATCTGAAGCGCTTCACAACCGACAATCACAAAGCAATAAGTTTGCAGCAACCACACAGTAAGTATCTGGGCTCCATACCATGATACTACTCATAATCCAGAAGGAAATGGACATACCCTCAGGAGGAGCTACCCCCAAATAACCTTGCTGCCACGATTTCTGTTTTGACTATATTCGGGTTGTGAGGTGCGACGAAGTCTCGTCCACAAAGCTACGCTTTTTCACAAAGCCATGCTTAGATCAACAAATGATCAGCAGCACTCAGCATGCCACCCTACTAAATTTTGAGTATATCACTAATAACCTTTAACTACATAACCTCTAAGCTCGTACATCTCAGAGAAGGGTGTTAAGCTAAGAGAATAAATTCTCCGCCACCAACAGATTTGTATTTGAAAGAAATCAGCTTTATATCTCAAGGTGTAGTGTCAGACATACAACCATACAAGTCTGTTCCGGGTTCGAACAGAACCGAAGGCACTTTCGAAGAATTACTTGCAATCCGGGCACCCACAATCCCAATCGGACTTCCCATCACTTATGGAATCTCTATACCGTAGCTACTCGGTGCAGAGATAAACGATAGGTCATCCTATCGTTCTCGCAAATATCTGGTCTTCACCATCGGTCTTCAAGTGCTATCGATAACGTCATATCACATATTCGGAATGGGTTATACGACACAAAGGTCCTCTCCCGGTAAAACCGAATAGTAAGCGTCAATTTTAAAAACATGTGGATGTATCAATCACAAAGGTTCATACTCAGGGTTCGATGTGGGTTTCAGATAACTAACTGAAATCTGACTCCCTGTCGCATAGAAGTTGAAATGCCGTTTTACGCGCCAATGGGTTTCCACAATCACACGGAAACAAATCACAAATCACAGTGCAGTACAGAGCAATTCACATCACACAGTATTATGACCACAACAGAAATAACAATCCAGTGCAGAATAATAGTTAATTATTTTCCAACGTTGTTTAAGTGAATTAACCACATAGCTATTTTAATCAATAACCAATTATTCTTAACGACAAATAAATTAATTAAATCTCAATTAACTTTGTTAATAAATTATTCGTCAATCAATTAACTTAGTTAACTACTAATTATAAATTGATTAACTTAAATTATCTAATTAACAATTCTTAATTATAAATAATTTAGACACTTAATGGTTTATTAATCAATTTTAATTACAAATTATAAATCCTTAATTACTAGTTAATTGCAATTATTAATTTAATTATTCTTGATCGCTTTCCAGAATAGTTTGTTATTTATCTAAATTAACATTTAAAAATCTTCTTTAACTAAAATCAATCCATAATTACATTGAAAACTTAAATGGTAATTAAATTTAATATTTAACTTAAGTTAATTACTTACTTCATTAACTTGTAATAAAAGCTTGACTCAAAATTGTTGTACATTAATTAGCCATTATCACTTAAATTGGTTTGAACGGTTCACTTAACCTAATATTGTGATTTTACAGGCTTGGGAAGCAAACCCGAGCAATCTCCCTCATTTACTCGAGCAACACTCGAGTTCATTCCATAACTTCCCCGAGACCTCTCCCTGTCACAACATTTCTTCTTCTTCCCTTTTTTTCCTGTAAGAGTTTAAGCTAACTTAAGTTTTTAAACTAAACGACAAAAAGTATACTCGTGTACACGAGTACGAACCCGAAGCATTCACCCTTTTCACTAGAGAATCAACTCGAGTTGCCAACTGCAAAACTACCTGACACAAAAACGATGCCGTGCATGTGCACAGCGTTGTGCCGCCTCTACGGCGAGCTCCGAAACCTGCAGCAAATTGCAAACCTCACCCACATTCGAAATCGAACTTCATTTCGAAACCATCAACCGAAAATCAAGAATTAATAGTTTTGCTCGAGAAACTGTAATCAACTCAACCAAAAAATGCCACGCCGTCGCGTCTCAGACTACCGGAGGAGCTCCCACTCCGGCCACACCACGTCAACGTCCTACGCTACCACCCCCCTCGGTCTCGTACAACTCGATCAAACCGAGGTGATGAAATCGCTTCGTTTCTGACCACGATAAAAACCCAAGCACTAAACCCTAATCTTAACTCGTTCTAACATCTCACACAATAGAAAAATCATATAATAATTTTCGCAACTTCATTGATGGCCGAGTTAGCTTCGAGCACAGTTTCAATTCCCAACATTTGTTCGATCATCAAGAATCGATAAAAAAACATATTTTGTTCAAGTATGAACTGCACTTGGGATACATAATTAAAAATCGTCGTATTAAGTTTAAAAATCCTATATTTGTATGATTATTCAAGTTATATGATCAAATCAATAAATTAAACTACTCGAAAAAATTCATCTGATTTCTTTTTACTGTAAAATTTGAAAGTACAGTGTCCATATATTACTTGTTAAGCTTCAAAACAACTTCAAGGCTATGATTTAGTTTTAAACAACCTGTTTTGTTCAAAATCTTAAGTTTTAAAAAGTTCTATATGAAGATGTATTAATTTTTCTTCTACTTTTCTTTACTCTGTAACCAAATATATGGAAAAATAGACCATATACAACTTCCCAGTGTACACAGAAATGTATACAATTCTACAGCAAAGCACATACCCTTCAAAATCAAATACACGAGTTTAAACTTGGAAAAGAGTATGGTTACTCACATCAAAGTGAAGAACAGAGAGCACTATTGTTTGAAACTGCAGTACTGATTTTTTTTTCTTTTTTTTTTCTTCTTAACTTGCTTTGTTTTCTTTGAAAAATGTTTTGAGTTTGAAAGAATGAGGTTGTTTTCTTCAGTTCTATGCTTAGGTTTGATGAACGAAATAAAATGAATATGGGTGCGTGTATATATATATATGTATATATATATATGTATATATAGGAGGCAGTGTTGTATCAGGTAGGTGTTTTATGGTGTAGGCAAGTTCTGTTTCCTTTCCCCTTCTTGTATTTTTTTTTCTTTTGACTAAAAAAATTTGATTTCGGCTGATATGATTTGGTTACATTTGAATTGACTCTAAATTTGTGCTGGGAAGAAAACATTAAATGCTTATGTTTCCATTCTGTTTACACATCTATGCTGTTTGATTTTTTCCTTTTTTTTGTAAGTACATTTTTTTGTTTTATTTGCAGATTTTTTTTTCTTGCATATACTTTTGTTGTTTCCTGGTTTATATAATGTACATGCAACTTGTATGTATTTCACTATGGTTTATCTTATTACAAACATAAGTCTTTGTTTGATTGTTTCCTAGTTTACAAATTTACATGCACAAAATTTCACATGTATTAACTTATCTGATGTACCCATATTAACATGTAACTTGAACATATATACAGTTTTGATTAGTTGCCTTGCTTAATATAAGATTGTCATAGTTATTATTATTATTTGTTTTATAGTTTGTAACTTACCTTATATATTTATGTTTTAACACAATTCTTGTTTGTTATACATTTTTCCTTTATTTATTTAGAGTTTAAATTACCAAACATTCTATTTATATCCATATTTTTTTTTGTAATACTTAATATTAATAATATTTTACTTTGTTTTGAAACTTGTCAAATTAAATTACAAAAGTTCCGATAAGTTACCGAATTTAAATTAAAAATTTTAGGATGTTACAACTAGATCTCTGGCTAAAGTTCCACTCGAGGCATTTTATCAAGATTTTATTTCATTCATATAACAATTTATCTTTTATTAAAATTTTACTTTTCAATCTTCAATGATTATAATATAATTATTTTATTTTCAAAATAAATTTCAAAAAATTTATTTATTCAGCCAAAATAATTTTTTAGACAAATTTCAGACTTTTAAAACACAATATAAAATTCAAAATTTTAAATCAGTATGCTACTTTATGTTATAGAATATTATCCAAAAATTTAATTTACTGAATCAAATTCAATAAAATATCCATTTTAATAGATTTATTTTATTTAACTCTAGAGTGGGACATATATATTTTAAAAGAATAAACGTAAAAAAATCATAACACGGATATTAATTACTAATAAGATGAACATATATTATAAAATTAAGTACTTTTATGTTACTTATTAACATTAAATATTCATGAAATACGCTAATTTGGTAAAAAGATTTTTTGCTATCATAATTTCATTGAAATAATAAATCTATCTTTTCTAATTTTCTAATACTAATAAATAATTCAAAAATCATAAAACAATTAATACAAATTTATAAAGCTTGAAAACTAAATAGACCATTTAACAAAAATATTAACAAAATTATTAAACTAAGAAGAAAACTAGGAATCTGCTTATTTTCTAAAATATATTATATATTTATATATAAAAATTAAATTAAATATAAATTAAATATGTCATGGAAAATGGATATGTCGACTGTGACGCCTCCCCTTGAGACTCACATTAACAAAGAGTATTACTGGGTAATACTGTCTGCTAATATGGAGAATAGGGCTGGTTAGGAGTGATTATCTATAACTTTGTCTAAAATATCTGTTGAATATGTCGACAAATGCTATATATTTTCTCTATCTCAAGTGAATCGACATATCCAATAAATACTTAACACAAAGCCATAGGTGGCTATAGGATCTATTAGAAAAAAAATGCAACAACTCAAATGCAAAACACATTAAGAACAGTAGTTCATCACATATATGTACATATACATATACATCACACAGTATACAAAATGATACATGTCAAGTGGTATAGCAACCACCATATACAAGCGAGTCAAAAGAATATACATATCAGAGTAACAAACAAAATGGACTACATAAAAATGATAAAAACAAAAGGTGCTAGCAGAATTGTCCATGCGGAAGCAGAATAGGCTAAGTCTAATGTACCTAACTTGAAACACCTCGGTTTGACCCAAGTATAAATACATGGGTCAGACTAGCTAAACAAATCAGTTTACAAGGATAAGCGATAATATGAGCGTAAGGTTAAAGTGGTAATATTCGCAAGTGAGAAGGGATAATTTAAAGTGCATGATTACATCAAGTGATAATATGCTATCAATACAAAAACAAACAATCTCAAAACAGATAAAACAATTCATAAAATGCTAAATGTAGCAAGCCTTATATCATCGGCATATCACAAATCATCCATAGTGGTTTGGGGAAAATTATAGCTCCTAAAATGGAGAAGTCCCAAACCTGCCATAATAGCAATCTCAAAAACAACTCAAAGAAATCACCATATCCAAATACGCCACAGGGCAAATATATCTCTAAATAGGAGATTAAAATCTCAAATATACGCCATATCGTTAATCTCAATAAAACGCCAATGTAGGCAACTCAAATCTCAAAGATAGAACTCAGAAGAGTTCAAATTCCCGTAAGGTAGTCACTCTGTGTGTGTGTGTGTGCGTGTGTATGTGTGTATAATATCCCAAATGGCCAAAAATAAAAAGGCGATACGCTTGGCAAATCACAAACATCAATGAAATCTTCTCAAAGATATAGCATGTGCTTATGGCTGAAGCCCGCCATGTACTATGCTCTCAAATAAGGTGCCGCATCTCTTAGACAAACGTCCTGAAGGACAAATACATCTCTTAGACAAACATCCCAAAGAACAAATACATCGTAATGATAAACATCTCTTAGGTAAAAATCCCAAAGGAGAAATGACCCGAAGGTCCAATAGTGGAAAATATGTCTCTTAGACAAATGTGTCACAAACTCTTGGATAGGAACCCGAACAGTGTTAACGTGTATCCCATACCACATATTCGCACTAAACGGTTTATTAACTGCTAGTAAATTTCAAACTCAAATCAGTAAAAAGTTTACCTCATCTCATCAGTAAACTCGACCCGAATGTCAAAACGATCAAACGAATAAGTCAGGAATTAACTGATAAGGTAAACGCACGTGTCCCATACCGCACGTTTTACCAAATCGTTTAATTCTCCTCCTCATTTGCTCAAAATGTGCAAGAATATGTAATTTATATATAAAATAATTTACTTCGAAAAACAAGCTTTAAAAACCAATTTTTGGAATCAGTTGAAAACCTTATTTGCAAATTTCCCTTATTATAGAGAATAAATAGATTTTACACCTAAAAATACTTTAACATATCATATAATAATTATTTTGAAATTCCCATAAATTTTAAAAATCATTTCAATAAGTTTGGAGAAGACCATGCTCGAAAACGAATAAAACAAGGAAAATCACTCAAACTGATATTTGAATTCAAATTCAAATTAAATTCAAAATAACTTGAATTTTAAAATTTTCGAAATTTATCTAGCCTATTAATAGAAATCATGGCCTATAATCAACATCAAAATCATCTCTAAATTTGTAGCAAAACAAGTGACAAAACCATAACAATTTCAAGGCAAATATTTCAAAACAAGCTATAAAGGCATAGGAACAAACGACCACAAATGCACGCACCTGGGCCAACCAGGGGTCGACCAACCCAAGAGGCCAGGTCGACCTCTAGGTCGACCTGGTGCTTGCTGGGTCGAACACCAGGTCGTCCCAGGCTACGGATTTGGTTTCCTAGGTGTTTTCTGCTCCGTTCTCAACTTTGTTCAGCACAGTAGTATAGCAAATGATCAAGTTTTGTAGCGAAAATTGACATGCATAGAGTTTGACAACTAAACTATAATTTGAAAAAGACCAAGCAGCAATTTGACTAAAAATCAAAGAGACATTGGTGTACAAAGTAGCAACCAAAAATCAAAAAAACCAAGAAACAACTAACAGACAGAATATGATATACAGTAAACGAATAAGCTAAAAAAATTCATAGGAAATTCATTTTCCATCTATAAATTTGTGAGCTTGAACTCACCTTGATGATTTAGCAAGGTTTTTAATAGAAAGCTGCGATCTTTGATGAAAATAGAAGCTCTAAATACCTATAAATGCTGAAACAAGAACATGCAGCAAAAGAAAATTGGTTACGACAATTATATCACAGTTCAAAGATTTTAGATGAAATTTCTTATGGTATTGGATGTGATTACCTTGTGTTATGTTATTTAGTGGATTATCTTCTTGAATTAACAGCTAATTTGGGTCGGGAATTGATTTTAGAGGAAGGCAGCCATTATTTTTCTCCTTTTGCTTTACTCTATGTTTTGTTTCTTAGAGAAGGAAGAAATGAAACTTACGTACAGCTACTTTCACAAGCCAAGAGTCTTTAAAGAATAGGCTAATGGATCCCATGTTTACCCAATTAAACCCAAGAGCAAAATTACTTAGTGAAATAAAATGTTATGTGCATGTTTACTCCTATTTTACACCAAATGCATATAATACTATATTTTCTAGCCAAAAAAATGTAAACAACTACTTGTTTTGAAATAAAATTGCTATTATAACACATAAAATTTATTTTAATAATAAAAAGATAATTTTAACAAAATACATATTTTCTTCATATTTTCCCTTTATATTCAATAAAAAGCTAATATTGGAATAATACCAATATTACTATATTGACTTAATTAAAATAATATAAATGATTATTTCACTCCACTTTCTCAAAATAAAAGTTTTTAGAACTTTATTTTCATTAATTTATATTTTTTTCAACAATTAAATGTTGAAATCCATCTCTAGATTAATTTATTAACTCAAAGTACCAAAAATTCTAATATTTTTAATTTATTAACCAAACTCCATTCAATTGAATTTCCAAGGTCAAACTTTAAGTTCAAACACATTGTTTATTTGAAATAAATAATTTAAACCAAATTTATCCTCTCTATTTCATTGTATTCTCAATATTAAATTATAACTATCGTTATAATTTAACATCATAAGTAATCACCAATTTCAGGGTTATTATATCGACATACAATAATTTCATATGTTGACATATAGACCGCTGAAATGGATTTCCCTCTTTAAATTAAATTTTAAAAACAAAATCTACATATGTAACTAAACTATTTCATCTCCAGACTCGTTTTCTCTCATTTCTTCTTTGTAAAAAATAGAAACCCACACCATTAACGGATCCAAACACTTCCAAATGCTTAATTCAAAGAAATTCTCCTTTTGGCGACTTCACGTTCTCAAAACTAGGAAAATAGAGAAAGATATCAAACATGTCATCAACAAGCTTATTGAAATAAAAATACTTCAAATTTGGACGAAGAATGAATAGGAGATGCATGAAAGAATCCTAAGAAATCTTTAGAATCATCTTTTGGACGGTCAAATGGAACTTATCATAATAGATGGGAAGAACCTTATAATTTAGTTATTCATAATCCCATTAACGTGGGAAGTGAATTTGAAAAATAAAAGGAAGAGGAAGAATAAGATGAGGGAGTATAAAAGGAAGTTGACGACAAAAATGAAGTTAGATATGTTGGAGAAGTAACTTTTGATGCTAA
Source organism: Allium cepa (assembly GCA_030765085.1). NCBI lineage: Eukaryota > Viridiplantae > Streptophyta > Magnoliopsida > Asparagales > Amaryllidaceae > Allium > Allium cepa. Next base: position 181,620 of record JASFAV010000025.1, on the reverse strand, counting down.
TAGAAATTAGTGGAACAAAGAGGGAATTTTTGTTTCCTTTACCCAAACTGTAGCATTCACAAATCTCCAATCATCAACGAAATATTGCTAGGATAGTTATCTATTTGTATGTATCTTAGTAAATGTATTTGTTAATAGTATGTAATTGCGCCCATTTGTTTGATATAACAATATTTTAGTTTGTATCCCATATAACTAGTATTGTTATATGTTGCTATATAAATATTTAAAAGTATCACGTACTAATAATAAACGTTATGATACACATAAATAAAGAATATTGATTTTAACATAAAGAAAATGTTAGTTTACTCTTTGGAAATAATAACTGCTGTAAAAATTATAAAATAATCAAGTACTTAATCAAGAAAAATTCATCACCGTTCAAAGAAAAACATTTATGTTGACATACAATAAATGTGTATGTCGACATATAACAATAAATTTCAAATTTTAAATTTTAGTGTTGGGTGCGTTCCCACCCTTCACCGGACCAAGTCCCACCGAACCAACCAACCTACCGAAGCTGAACCAATCCACTCTTCGCCTACTGCCGAACCAACCCACTTCCCATGCCTGTCGAACCAACCCACTTCCCATGCCTGCCGAACCAATCCACTCTCCACCTACTGCCGAACCAACTCACTTCCCGTGTCCCTGCCGAACCAATACACTCTCCACCTACTGCTGAACCAATCAACGCTCCACCCACTACCAACCCATCGCCGGACCAAGCACCGCCGAACCAAAGCCACTCCAACCAATACCGGACCGAAGGCCACTCCTACCTTCCCCGGACCAAGGCATCACCGAGCCAACATTGCCAGGCCAGATTACATCAGCCCAGGCCCACCAGCAGCTATATACATCCAAGACCCCTACCCCAGCCTCACTCTATAAATAGAGGGGTAGGGGTACAACAATGGTGGACAAGTTTGAGAGCTCAAGCACGGATAGAACTTTCAAACAACTTTCATATACTTGTGATCATAGCGTTGTACTTGTAATCTGATCAGTAAAGGAGAATAACATATAAAGTGGACGTAGGCACATTCTGGCCGAACAACTGTAAATCTGTGTGTCTTTTACAGTTTAGTCCCTGATTTTTACATATTTGCGTAAATCACCCAAATCGCTAAGAACAATATAAAATCGACTAAATCATACGACTTGGAGGTGTTTGCTCATTTTTTGTGCAAACATTTTTTGTGCTTTCACTGAGAACTCGAGCTAGAAGCTTCAGCTTCTCCCACTCAACCTTCTTCCCAACAGCATCGCTCATTGCTTGGAAAACATGCCTCCCAGGCAGAGGAAAGATGCTAGCAAAGGAAAGAACATCGCAACTAGCAGTATCCCAGATCCAGTGATCAGAGATCAAGAGAATCGTCCTGTTCCAACAGCAAATAGAAATCAGGCAAATCCGACAGCCCCTGCTACGGAACAACCAATTACTAGGGCAGATCTAGACAGGGTTGTGGCTGAAGTAACTAACCGCTTCGCATCTCAACAAGAAGCCTTGGTGGACCAATTCATGTCACGCTTAAGGGATGCTGAAGAATCCAACCGCAACACCGAATCATGGGGCGAGTCCCAGTCTGGAGGATCTGGGAGGCAACAAAGATCTTTCTTCTTCGAAGAGGCTAACAACAGAAACAACAATGGTAGGAGCCGAGCCCAGACTCAGACCGAATTCCGACCCGAGGAAACACTTGGAACCGAACCCAACGGGGGAGGTACCAGGCAGGGGTCGGATATGGTTGAGCCTGTCATGCTACCTAACCATGGGAACACCAGTGGATGGGGCCGAGCTGGAGTCCAGCCCGAAGTTGGACCCGAGCGAATGCTTAGAACAGAGCCCAGCAGGGGAAGATCGAGGCAAGGGTCAACTGTGGCTGACCCCAGCATGCTCCCAGAAGACCGAAGACAGCCACCGAAAAATGTTAGGAGTAATAGACGATACCATCCCTACAGGTTATCTTGACGGAATGAATCCCGCAGAGAAGAACCAAACAAATTTCTATCTGCTCCAAGTTCTGATGAAAGGATGGCGCGATTGTTCAGAGAGTGCATCCAACGGGACCAAAGGGATCGGGGGATAGGCGCTAGGGTAACCAACCCCTTCACCCGCAATATCGAAACTGTCATCACCCACCGGGAATGGAAAATGCCAACAATGGAACCTTACAAGGGAACCTCTGACCCCGTTGTACACTTGCAGAGATACACACAGCATATGCTCATGAGCGAAGCAACAGAGGGAGTGTTGTGTAAATGCTTTCCACTATTCTTGGCAGATCTAGCTACCTCCTGGTTCTGCCATCTACCCCAAGGATCCATTAGCTCATGGGAAATGTTGAAAGAAAAGTTCATCAGCCAGTTCCGCATTCATATGGAACAACCCAAGGACGCTTATTCCCTATCTAATATCAAACAGAAGCCCGGAGGGACAGTGCAACAATATCTAACCCGATTCAACGCCGCAGCGGCCGCAGTCCAAGATGCCGATGAGAAACTTATCCTAATGGCTCTTTGTAGTGGCGTATATTCGGATACCAAGTTTGCTAGAAGATTAACGAAAGAAAAACCAGCTACCTTACCCGATTTCTTCCATGAAGCTGGGAAATATATGAGACTTGAAGACGCTGCCACCGAAAGGCAGACAGGGCAACAAGCCAAGGCAGCTCATGGCAACGCACCCGCTGCAGCAAAGGACGTCGGAAGAAATGACTCTCGAGACAACGCTGGGGGCAGGAAGGGAGAAAAACGCCTATATCGGCCAGGACCAAGATTTGACGCTTACACTCCCTTGAATGAAACAGTCGAAAACATCTTCTTGGCCACCCAAGACGAACATAAATACAGACGCCCCCCGTACAAGAAGGAATCAGATCACGCAATCAAGTCTGGAAAGTTCTGCCGTTTCCACGAATCCCATGGGCATGATACCAATGAATGCCGTCATCTTCGGGACCTGATTGAAGAACACATCAGAAGGAAGAGATTGGAACACTATGTAAAGGGTCAGGACAGGGCACCAGCTCCTGCCAACGAGAACCCAGGGCTACTCCACCCCGAGACAGGCGGAAGAAATCACAACACCAGCGGTTCCAGTCAAGAGAAGATAGTGGTCCATACAATATCGGTAGGACAACACATCGCCGACAGAAACTGGGCAAAAATGGAAAGATATGGAAAGTCACTTAGAAACAATGAAGACTGCATCAATTCCGTCATGGAAGAACGCCGCCCGAAGCGGAAAGAGGATAATGACATCACATTCAGTAGGCGAGACCTAGAAGGAAGGCAGTACCCTCACATGGATCCTATGGTTATCTCTGCCTGGTTCGGCCCAGTCGAAGTTTTTCGAATTCTAGTAGATACAGGAAGCTCCGTAAAAATTCTATTCAAACATGCTTTCGAAAAAATGAAGCTGTCAATGAAGGATGTGTCTCCCTGCAACAAACCACTACACGGTTTCACTAGAGATGCGAAGATGCCCCTCGGGCAATTGGACCTCTTTGTTGAAATAGGAAGTCATCCCCGCTCCGTTGTGCGGAAACAAACATTTATGCTAATAGATAACCACTCGGCCTACAACGCCTTTTTAGGAAGACCAGCCTTGTCTGACTTCCAGATTGTCCTGGCCCCTTAGTGCCTAAAGATGAAATTTCCAACAGATAATGGGATAGGGGAAGTAGAAGGAAATCAAGACGCCGCTTGAGATTGCTATGTAACTGAACTTCGCAATAACCGCAGGAAGGATAAAGGGAAGGATGCAGAGACTACTCTCTGCAAGAAAAACTTGGAAGCATAGCAACTAAAGAAAGCCCTCCTCTTCGATATACCAGTGATCCTTTTAATGAATTAGATCCCAGGGACAAAGAGGAGGAGGCCACCGCTAATCCTGCAAAGGCTATGGAATTTGTATCTGTAGACAAACGCGACCCAAGTAGACTGCTGAGAGTCGAGTCTCAGTTAAGAGCAGAGCCGAAGGATCAACTCGTCGATTTTCTTCGCCATGACTTGGATGTATTTGCATGGACGCACGCCAACATGACTGGAATCTCCCCAGACATAGCATGCCTTGTACTGAACATCGATCCCACCAAGGTACCAGTAAAGCAGAAAAAGAGAAGTATGGGGGCAGAACGATCAGCAGCCCTCGAGGAAGAAGTAAAGAACCTACTTGCCAATAACTTCATATAAGAAGCCATCTACCCAGAATGGATCGCCAACCCGGTACTGGTAAAGAAGGCTAATGGAAAGTGGCGAACATGCATTGACTTCTCCAACTTAAATGACGCTTGCCCGAAGGATTGCTTCCCACTCCCCCGAATCGATCAACTCATGGACAGCACAGCCGGGCACGAACTCTTATCTTTTATGGACGCATACTCAGGGTATAACCAATTCCTATGCACGCCCCCGATCAAGACCACACTAGTTTCATCACTGACCGGGGATTGTACTGCTACAGGGTAATGCCTTTTGGACTTAAAAACGCCGAAGCTACTTATCAGCGCCTCGTCAACAGATGTTTGCGGAACTAATAGGACGAACTATGGAAGTTTATGTGGACGACATGCTGGTAAAATCAAGGAAATCCAACGATCATGTAAGCCACCTGGACGAGATGTTTCAAGTACTTCGCCAATATGGAATGAAGCTGAATCCTCTAAAGTGCTCCTTCAGAGTATCGTCGGGAAAGTTCTTGGGATTCATCGTCCATGCCAGGGGGATTGAAGCAAACCCCGAACAAGTCCGGGCTTTGCAAGATATCAAGATACCATCCACTCGAAGAGAGATGCAAAGCCTAAATGAGAAGGTGGCCGCCCTAAGCAGATTCATCTTTAAAGCAACTGACAAATGCATCCCTTTCTTCGAAGCCCTAAAGAAAGACAAAGTAAAGTTCGAATGGACTGATGAATGCTCGACAGCCTTCCGTAACCTAATCGAACACCTCCAGGGACCACCAGTACTCTCAACTCCAAATGATGGCGAAGAACTATACCTATACCTTGTTGTATCATCCCATGCTCTAAGCGCCGCTTTGGTGAGAGAAGACAACCGCGCGCAGCGGCCCGTATACTTTGTAAGAAAGAGATTTACAGGGGCAGAAGCCAGATACCCTAAACTTGAGAAGCTAGCATACTGTTTGCTAATCACATCACAGAAACTGCGACACTATTTCCAATCTCATTCCATCAGAGTTTTAACCGATCAACCGCTAAGGCAGGTACTCCATCGCCCCGACACTTCTGAGCGACTACTTAAATGGTGCATTGAACTGAGTCAATATGATATCACCTACCATCCTCGCACCGCCATCAAGGAACAAGCCATGGCCGATTTCATTGCCGAATTCACTACCAACGAAGGTAATGATCAATCTGAAATAACAAAAGATATCAAGTGCAATCTCTTTGTAGATGGAGCATCAAATGAACAAGGCTCGGGGGCAGGTATTGTGATAATCACCCCTAGGGGAAGGAAGCTGCACTATGCCCTAAGATTGGAATTCGCTGCCACTAACAACGATGCAGAATATGAAGCAGTAATAGCAGGATTAGAACTTGCCTTAGAAATTGGAGTCAGTTCTTTATGTCTTCATAGTGATTCTCAACTTATCGTAAACCAAGTACTAGGAGAGTTTCAGACTCGAGGAGAACGACTCACAACATATCTAAAGAAGACCAAGCTGCTGCTCGATCAATTGGATCACTATTTAATCGAACACATTCCTCGAGAAGAGAATCGAGAGGCCGACGAACTGGCAAAGCAAGCTAGCATGAAGAACAGCACCATTTCCGAAACAGTAGCCATCTCGAAACAACTAGCCCTAAGTTTCGAACAAGAAGATCTGATAGCTGTAATCGAAGAAGAAACTTGGATGACTCCTATCCGGAAATACTTACAAAATGGCACACTACCCAACGAGCATAACGAAGTCAGGAAAATCTTGAGGAGAGCTTCCCGCTACACAATACAAGAAGACATTCTCTATCAGCGCGGCTTCTCTAACCCCTTATTAAGGTGTGTTGCTGGAAGGGAAGCCAAGAAAATCTTATCCAACATCCATTAAGGGAGCTGCGGAGATCACACTGGTGGGTAGACTCTGGAAAAGAAGACGCTCCGATATGGATATTACTGGCCCACTTTAAACAAAGACGCCTTAGACTTCGTCAAAAGATGCGACAGTGTCAGAAATTTGCTAAGATTCCTCGACTACCAACAAATGAGATTACTCAAATGACCAGCCCTTGGCCCTTTGCAGTATGGGGAATTGACTTGATTGGCGAACTGTCGATGGGCCGAAGCGGAGCCAAATATGCTATAGTGGCAGTCGACTATTTCACCAAATGGATGGAAGTGGAACCTCTAAATAAAATATCTTCGGCAAAAGTTATTAACTTCTTGATCAAAAATGTTCTATGCGGTACAGGGTTCCACTCAAAATCATATCGGACAATGGACTTCAGTTTGACAGCGAGGAGTTCGCCGATTGGTGCCAAGAGCACGGAATTCACAAAAGCTTCTCATCTGTGGCTTATCCCCAGGAAAATGGACAAGTCGAAGCTGTCAACAAAATTCTTAAAACTCTAATCAAGAAGAAGCTTGAAAAGTCAAAAGGCGCTTGGGTGGATGAACTTCCTACGGCACTTTGGGCCTACCGCACGTCTTTCAGAACATCAACAGGGCATACTCCTTTCTCTTTGGCATATGGATCGGAGGCCATGCTCCTAGTTGAAACTGTAGTGCCATCCCACCTTAGGATCCACTACAACCCAGAAGAGAACGAAGAACTCCTCCACATGTCTTCGGATATAATCGAAGAAAGAAGAAATGATGCAGCACTCAAAGCAGCAGCTCACAAGCAAAAAGTGGCAACACAATACAACTCCAAAGTCAAGCATCGCAGCTTACAAGAAGGAGATCATGTCCTCAAGCGAATCTTCCCGCGCCCCGGAGCGCTAGATCCCATCTGGGACGGACCATATGTAATTCATAAAGATCTCCACAACGGAGCTTATATTTTGTCAACAGTGGACGGAGAGGTGTTGCAGAGGGCATGGAACATCCAACACCTTCGTCGATACTTTTCTTAACTTGTACTACCCATATAAAGTGAATTAATAAAGAGAATCAGTGGACGTAGGCATTTTCGTGCCGAACCGCTTTAAAAACTTGTCTCCTTTTTAACTTGTTCCTTTATATCTTGGCTACTTGTAGAGCTTTATCCTTTTCTGTTGAACAAAATCCTGTGTAGACAGCATCTCCATTCAGGGCATCGCAGCACAACTTCACCTGGACAAAGCCTAACAGGTATTATACGAATCTATGCCCTCGCCAATGAGACACTTTTGCTCCAGCATCCCTCTGCTGCGGGTTAACTCATTGCTCGTGCCGGCCCTTAAAGCCAACTGTAATGAGCCGATTATAAGCCGCCGAGAAGGCCAACCATAGCCTAGGCAGCTCATTACGGCGTTCGGCTCGTCGGCAACCGTGAACCGATTATAAGCCCTAACATAAGGTGTGGCCAGCCAGGGGTAGTTCACAGTTGACGATCGACACCCACGCTAGCCGGCCACGGTAAATCGAATAATACCCACGATTACGGGCCATAAAGCCCCGGGTAGTTACCGTGCGCGATCTCGGCTCCGATGTATCTTAAGTACGGCTGTGGTAAAAAAGAAAACTCCCCGCGGAGGCGTAAGATGGGTACAAATGTCTCCAAGACCCACAGCTAGGTAAAGTGACTATAAAGCCCGTTTGCCACGAACTTAAGCGCGTCGAAGGCCTTCCGTGATTGGAAGTTTCACTATTTCTTATATTTCCATTTTATTTATAAAAACTTTCCTCCTACCCTCTATAACGATCACTAAAGTACAGGACACAAAATAGCAGACACTCACTAATGGGAATAGGAACTCACAGCTGGATGGCAGGTCACTCAGCTGCATTCCATATTCGATTACACAAGGCATTCAAAGCTACCGCCTACAGCTAAAACTTAAAGGGCGGTACTCTCTTCTCTTGTACATAAATATGTAACTATAATTTATTCGCATATCACACTAACATTGCAAGACATGAAATTATATTTTAAGCAAGAACTTAGCGTCAAACACAATTGAGTCACTAACACATGCACAACGATATTTTATGCAACACATCAAAATAACGACAGCATTCAAACATGACAAAATCAGCTTATGTTATAAAGTTACATGCCAAAAATCAAATTACATTAATGTTTTAAAGACTAACATAGACAGCAATGTCAAGTAAACTGAAAAATGTCCAGATCAAGCCAAGGAGCCGACTACATCGGGGCTTCGCCTCTATCCTGCTGGCCCTCCGAGGTCTACTTAACCGCCGGATCAGAACTCCCAGCATGCTGACCAGAGGTAGTTGGCGCTTCAGAGGTCCCGCCTGTCCAATTCAGGAGATGAATTCATTGAATAAACAATAAGCAACCAAGCTATGAAAAGGCTAAAAGGGAAGACTTACCAGCATCTATTCCTCGATCATCATCCCCCAACTGCACACCTACCTCCTCAACAGCGAGCAGCCGCATGCCCTCCTTCACCGCCACTTTCTCCTCCTTAGTGAAATGGGCCGTGACTACATCCATCCTGAAGGCCACACCACCCTCCTTATCCGCATCAGCCTTGGCCTCCTCCAGAGCCCGGAGATAAATCCTGGCCATGATCCGGGGATAATCATCCATCCAGGATAAGTTGCTCTGCTTCCAAGTACGGAAATACATATCCTGGAGCATCTCATCCATCATCCCCTCGTTCTCCTCAAACTCCCTCATTCGGACCTCAGAAGCCAACAGCTTTGCAACGGCAGCATCCCTCTCCGATCGGTATCGCGAGTAGTCAGCCTGAAGGGATTTCCTCATCGCCTCCATCTCCTCCTTCAGCTTGGCTTGAGCAAGCTCCGCGGCTTCAAGCTTCCCAGATAACTCCTCCACCCGCTCGAGATCCGCTTTCCTAACCTCATCCACCGTTGCAATGGCCATATCGATCCGTTCCTTGCAGATGGCCTCCATTTTCCGCAGCTCGGCTCTGCTAGCCTCTTCTATGGTTTTCTTTAGCCGTCTGGAGGCAGCCTCGTGTTGAGAGATCTGGATGGCCTGATCGGCGAGTTGCTTGGCCTGGTTGGAAACCACTAACCGCAATCTTATGTTGGCGCTCCCAATTTCCTCCCCGGCCTTGACCAGTCGGGCATGATGCCCCATCAACTTCCTAGTCTCCTCAGCAACCCGGTCGATATTTGCCTTGGCTTCATCCCCCATGCTTACAATCCGAGTAGTAAGCAAATCAAGGTCCAGGGACTTGGCCTCATCATGCACCCTTACCATAGGATTGCGAGGAAGAAGATGCTCACAGTAACCTCGTCAAAGGAAATATCATGAGAACCCAGATCCAGATCTAGATGACCCGCAAATGGATTACGAGCCAAGCCGGGACGATCAATCTGAGTAACGGTAGGATTCTCAGACGGATGCGGAGAGGGTATGAACTCAGCATCCTCCCCAGTGATATCATGAATAGGCTGGGTTGGGGGCTGAGGACCAGGTGAAGGTTTGAATAAGGAGCGACTCCTCTTTTTCTTTTGAATATCCTCTTCAATAACTCCGAGAAGAGGACGGTAGCCGACTACGTCCCCGGAACGGTTGGTTGGAGGTTTTGGTTTAGCGGAAGCTTTGAGGAGTTTGAATTGTTCGAGATGGTGCCGAATGTCTGATGTCTTGGCCACCTTACCCGTTCCTGGAATAAAAAACAAGTGTTACAAGCATGCATGAGACTATAATCCAAGAAACATGTGAAGTTAAAAGAGGAGTCAAAAATTCAACTTGAATCGCAGGAGTTGCCCTAGCTGAAATACTCCTGGAAGATGAATCGGCACCCGTCCCGGCCTTATCAGTTTTCTTTGGCTTCTCCACCAAGGCCGATCCTTCCTCCAACCCCTTAAAATCCTGGCGGAAAGCATCATCTGTCCACTCTTGGATCTCCCCTGCTTGCCCAGAAGACAAAGCCCCGGCGCCATCACCGCTCTGTCCTTCGCCACCATCACCACCTTCACCTTCTCCATCACCTCCGCTCTCCTCCTCGTCTCTTTCCTCTTCCACATTTTCCTCCTTCGGAACATCTGGACATGTGCTAGGGGAGGGTCCATCGGATTTCTTGAGCTTCTTCCTCCCGGCGACTGGAGGTATCGAGAAGGGTTTCCTCTTGCTGCTCTTCGTCGTGGCCCCTCCTTTAGCTTTGACGCCCCTCTCCTCAGTTGTGTCTCTCTGCTTGACCACTGACTGACGTGGTAGAATCAAGTTGTGCTACAGAAGAGTAGCATTCCTGATCAGGTAAGAAGCTGACCTCTCCCTTCCCGAAATGGCTTCTATCTCCGCAGCCATCTGAACCAGGCAATCGTTCTCCACGACCGCAAAGCCTCCTGTCGCTAGCAAGAAATAAAAACACATAAGAAGAAGCATTGCAGTCAAAACAGAAATTATAAATAAGCTTCAACTTACAGCCGGAGGTGAAGCGACGGATAGAAACAGAGTCATCCTTGACGAAAACCCATTCTTTCTTGAACATGCTGAACTTCGAATATAAGTTCAGGACCGGCTTGAAGGACACTGCCGATTCCAAGCTGATGTATGGAGACCCCTTCTTATAGCCCCTCAAGTTGTACAAATACCGGATCTCCCGGTTGGAAGGGGGACGCCCGTATTTTCTCTGGAAAATGATGAATAGACTCACCAAGATAGCATAAGAATTGGGCTGAAGCTGGAAAGGGCCCACCTTCAAATAGGTAATGAAGCTGACTATCCAAGCATTGATCAGGGGAATGTCCCCGCACATGCAATGGTACCTACTATAAGCGAAATATCCTTCAGGGGGGTCATACGGCATAACTCCATTCCCTGGCAGCACCATGTGTGCTCTGTCAATCCCATAAGAACGAGATATAACATCAAGCTGCTCCTCTCTAAGGGAGCTAGGAAAGCAGTCAGGTGGTGAGTTCAGGAGCTCCTGAGGGCCGTACCCATCTACTAGTGATCTCAGGGGAGGTCCATGACGTCCCGATCTTGACTGAGCTGGGGGCACTGTGGAGGACTCTTCTCTGTCCGTGGATTTCTTCTTATCTGATCGAGTTTCTACTTTACGAGACATTTATCTGCAAACACAAAAAGTGCGTCGTTAGAATGAGGGAAGTAAACAAGCAAGTTCATGAAGTCTAGAATTTCATTTATAATTTAAAACATAAAAGGCATAAGGTTCATTCGGCACTCAAGCCCATTCGGTAGTTCAAGGCTCGAAAGCCGTTCGGCACTCGTACTTCTCAAGCTCATTCGGTAGTTCAAGGCTGGAAAGCCATTCGGCACTCGTGCTTCTCAGATTCATCCGGTAGCTCAAGGCTCGGAGGTTCATTCGGTACTCACAGTCCACGATTCATTCGGCAGTTCAAAACAAAAAAGGCATTCGGCAATCACCTGATTCGGTAGTCAAGTTGATTCGGCAATACGATTGATTCGGCAGGAAAATCTGGTTCGGCTATCTCACTTGGTAGGGAATAACGAAAGCTTAATGCCCATACTTATAGGCAAATAGAAGCGACCGGACCAACTGGTTCGGCGCTCAATGCCGATAAGAATTCCCCAAGCTAAAACAAAGCACGACATATGCTGACATATGCTCCACTTTGGAGGGAAAATGTTGGGTGCGTTCCCACCCTTCACCGGACCAAGTCCCACCGAACCAACCAACCTACCGAAGCCGAACCAATCCACTCTCCACCTACTGCCAAACCAACCCACTTCTCATGCCTGCCGAACCAACCCACTTCCCATGCCTGCCGAACCAATCCACTCTCCACCTACTGCCGAACCAACCCACTTCCCATGCCTGCCGAACCAACCCACTTACCATGTCCCTACCAAACCAATACACTCTCCACCTACCGCCGAACCAATCAACGCTCCACCCACTACCAAACCATCGCCGGACCAAGCACCGCCGAACCAAAGCCACTCCAACCAATACCGGACCGAAGGCCACTCCTACCTTCCCCGGACGAAGGCATCACCGAACCAACATTGCCAGGCCAGATTACATCAGCCCAGGCCCACCAGCAGCTATATACATCCAAGACCCCTACCCCCAGCCTCTCTATAAATAGAGGGGTAGGGGTACAACAATGGTGGACAAGTTTGAGAGCTCAAGCACGGATAGAACTTTCAAACAACTTTCATATACTTGTGATCAAAGCGTTGTACTTGTAATATGATCAGTAAAAGGGAATAACATATAAAGTGGACGTAGGCACATTCTGGCCGAACCACTATAAATCTGTGTGTCTTTTACAGCTTAGTCCCTGATTTTTACATATTTGCGTAAATCACCCAAATCGCTAAGAACAATATAAAATCGACTAAATCATACGACTTGGAGGTGTTTGCCCATTTTTTGTGCAAACATTTAGTTATTTCAAAGAAGAAATTGTTAAATTAACTAAGTATTTATTCTATAAATACACATTTAAACATAAAGAAATGACCATATCTTCTTCTCTAAAAAAATATAATTTATTTCAAGGAAAATATATTTACGAAAGTGTGTTTTCTAAGAAAATTTAAGCGACAACATGGAAGTGACATTACAATCTTTCAAGAAGGCTTTTCATGTAATTTTGAGAAATAAAAAAAGTTTGGGAAATGAATCAGAAGCAAATGATTCATTAACTTGAAAGGCATCTCACATCACTTTGATACTTTATATGTTGTGTCTTAAGGGAACAAAACTTTTCTTTTCCTAAAAGACTAGTTATAAGGAGATCAATGATGAAGATATGGATGTGGACATGGAGAAACTCAAAGACCGGGAAAGAAATTTCCATTGAAGGAATGTTTGGTCCAAACGATGGGTTGGTAAAAGTTCCATCAAAGAAACCAAGATTTCCATAAGATAACTATTTACATATCTTTTCTTATTTTGTGTTAATTTATGTTATGTTTCTTAATTTAATGAAATATCTATTGTAAATGTACTTTTGTATATATGTAAATATATTAATGAAAAGTAGTGCTTTGTTGATTTTTGATGTCTCTTTGAAATACTACTTCATTAATACAATGAAAAAATGATACTCCGTATGTATACATAATTAATAATAATATTTTATTCATAAGTGTGGAAATATTTAACTCCTTTTGTAATTTACTAACATAACTTATCCACCTATTTTTATTGGCAATGGGGAGAAGTGTCAAATATAATAGGAAAAAAGATAGGAGGTTGTATAACATATATTCAGGGGGAGTTAGGGAAGTTTTTAACTAAACACCCTTATATATTTTATAATAGAATATTTAATGGTTATCATTATCAAAACGGGGGAGATTGTTAATACCCAAAATATTGATACTGATGACAACAACCACATTAATATTGTTACTAATGTTTTCTTTAGTTATATAGTATATTATGTTGGATATTAGGAATATTTAATAGGTATATACAAGTGATGTTTGAATAAAAGCTTGAAGAACTGATTAGTATAAATCAAGAGTTGATTGAGATATATTATAAGACTCATAAGTAACAACCCACCTTTTCGACCTTCAAAAGTTGATACCAGTACATCCACAATATTAACGTGCCAAACATCTGAGTGCTAAAAAGACAAATTGTTGGTGTGAAAGAAAAGAAAAGCTAGAATAGAATCTCACATCATGATGAGTAATATATAATATAACCATGATCTTTATAAAAGAAATCTATAATATACATATATCAATCAAAGTAAACTAACATATCATCAACCTGGACAGTTATAACAATCATTGCTTACAACTGCTAATAAATACAAACAAGAAATATAGCGAAAATAAAGATCTGTGAATATGTCTTGGAGGCATCTAGCTCGTCTCTGAAGCTCCAAAATATCCATAACTAAATCTGAAATATATTCGGGCTGGCCTAAGCATCATAAGAAAATAATGCCCGGATCAGTTTAGTAAACCAGTGTGAGAAACTCATATCATATGGATTTTAATGTTATGATACCTTTCAAGAATAAAGGTATCTCATAAGATTATGCCGCGTACAAACATGGAAAGGTTTTCACCTTATGATAACAAGATTATTTTATTAGAAAACCCAATGACATTATAATAATATCTAGAGTTTAAAATAAATATTGAATCATAGTCAGAATGGTTACATTAATTACAACCAACAGCAAATTTAGCATATAACTAAGTCTATAAAGGCACATAGTGGAAAATGGATTCCACCACTCAAAACGTCACTAAGGTACCGCCTGCCACAGTACACCTCTAGAAAAATGTACTAAGAGCCTTAGCTGACTCCCTGCGAATCATGTGCCGGCCTACCTCTTCCTAGATAGTACCAAATATGTCATCACCCCGGTTGTAGCCAACAACCGTATCGGGCCTGAAGCATACATAAATCCATAAATATCGATCTAGATCAGGTGATAATTACAGCAACTCAGAATTTAATCACTTTAAATATGAATATCTAATATATTTTTAAATAATTATTTTATGGAATATATAACTTGAATAAAACTCTTTTGAATAATAACTAGTGACGGTGAATTGCTTTTTTTATATGTGACGTGGTCTTACGAAATACTCTTTATTTTAAAGGAGTTTGGTAAGCTTAATAATTCAGTTATTTGGAGTTTATGCACACAAGACCTAGGTCTTACCTAGAGTTTTTCCTTCTTTCACTAAAACTCATGGGTACTCAAATTTGTATGAGTATCCAAATTGTTTAAGTTCTCACGGACGCATTTTGGAGGAGCATGGAGTGGGTGGCTTCGTCAATATTGAGTTATCTTCTTTATTTTTCGTCATGTCTATATATATATATATATATATATATATATATATAATTAGCATTTTAGGAATAGGTAGTTATAACTGTCCCTAGTTGAAGCTGATATCGGTGTAGCTCTGATGATTTTGGGAAGATGTAGTGCATTATCTTATGCTGACTATTTACATTTTGTTTCATTGTGTTGTAATATTCTATGTTTTCTTTCTTCTTGTCTTTTCTTTTTACCCCAACGACTTGTCTTTCGAACTCCTAGATTATCGGCACATGAATACCATGGGTGTTTTAAGTGCCGTCTTTGGATGTAAGAAAGACGAATGTGTAATGACCATCCTTATCGATCATCAGAAATCGATACTAATACATCCATGGTATTCATGTGCCAAGCATTTAAGTGCTAGTAAGATAGATTTTGGGGGGAAAGAAGTTAAAACAGAACCTCACATCGTGACCGAGTAATATATAATATATGAAAAACCTTTACAAAATATATTTTTAATATACATACATCAAAATCAGAGTACACTTAATCACTAATCATCAGCCTGGACAGTTATAACAACCTATCATTACAAATTATAACAAATAAAACAATACATGCAACGAAAATAGAGTATATACAAGAGATACATCTTAGATATCCAGTTCATCTCCTGAAGCTCCAAAGCACCTAAACTGAATTTATAAATATACTCTGTCTGGCTCGATCATTACAAGAAAATAACATCCAAACCAGTTTGGTAAATACCGTGAGAAACACAACTCAATTGGAATTTAATGTTATAAAACCTTTCAAAATTAAGACAAATCGCAAGACCACACTACACATAAACATGGATGGATTTTTACCTTACGATAACCAAAACATTTCTATAAGAAATCAATCGATATTATAATAAAACCGTGGGTTAAAGTAAATTAAGAATATAGCTAAAATGCTTTCGTCTCACATTCTAGCATAGTTGGGCACAACAAAGTTCATACAACTCTTATTGAAGAACATATTCCATACAATGACAAGGTACCGGAGCACCGCCTGCCATAGTACACCTCGAGAAAATGTACTGAAGGCCTCATATGGACCTCCTACGAATTAGTATTGACCTTACCCCTTACTGGATAATTCTGAATATTTCATCACCTCGGTTGCTTTTGCAACCTTTTCTGGGAGCTCTCATGCACAACCAAATCCATAAATGTAAATACCTGTAAAGGGTGATGATAGTACCCTAATACATGCGACCCTCTTACTCTGAAGAATATCCCCTTTTTTAGTCATTCCCGACCGATGATGCTAGAGGTTATCACCTTTTTATAGCAATCCCATCTGGATTGCTAACATTGCCCTCTAAGAATAAATCCAATGCCAACATTCATCCATACAAGTTTGTTTTGGGTATAAATGAAACTTGAAGGCACTACTTTTACAACATCCATTTTGGAGTCACCCTTAGGGTTAGTAGCAAGTAGCCCATGTACATCAAAGAACTTCATCTTTGATTATCTTCAAGATATTTCGATTCAAAACGCTTATGTTGATTTAAAATGGTTTCCAGCTAATATAACTCATTCCAGTCCCTTCGAACCGGCAATGATAGTTATAAAACTGGCCAAGTTGTGATAATCGGCTATTTAATTATCAAATAAAAACAACAATCAAATCAGGGATTTATTTCCATAGGGAAACCAACATTGGTTAAGCACATAAGCTACCACTAACCTTTTTAATTAATCCTTTCATTAATTAAAATCACTTCATAAATACTTGTGTCAAAATACTTTTATAAAGATATATTCATAAACCTCTTATACTCCATTCAATACTTGGAAAAATATGCCCTGACTTATCTCAACGGTATAAGTATATTCACAAAAACACTACACTTTCCTTACTTAAAAAATATATTCATGTACTTATCTCAACGGTATAAGTGTATTCACTAAAACACTGCACTTTCCTTACTTAGAAAATGTATTATTACACTTATCTCAATGGTATAAAAGTATTCATGAAACATTATGGAAGATTTCTTATTTTAAAATCATATCAAAGGATTAAAAAAATATTGATTTAAAAGAAAGGGAGATAAGAATAAACCCAAACATTATTCTTTTAATGTTAAGCATGGAACTAATGTCAACACCACCAAAATTAAGACGGTCAATTTAGGAAAATCCAATTTTAATTTATTTTATAAATTTCTTCAATAAATCTTTTTTAATAAATCTTTTTCATTTATGAACATCTCCTTACTAAAATTCCAAATCCATTTATAAAAATCTTAATTAACCTCCAAGTTTATTTATAAAACTCTTTTATAAATATCTAAAGTCATTTATAAGACTTCTTTTTTACAAATAGCCAAAAACATCTATAAAACTTCTTTCCAAATTTCAAGATCTCTTTTCAACTTATAAAACGCACTTATTAATCTCTAAAAAAATTATGAAACATTTTTATAACTATAATCTCTAAATTCATTTAGAATTCCTTTCATAAAATATCATTTATGAATTCCTTTGTATTTGCATGATTACAACGTCCTTTATGAATTTCCAAACTTTACTTAATGTCACCTTTTACCTTTTATATTATTTATAAAATCTTTGATAAAACTTCTTTTTATAACTTATTTTATAAATTCTTGACTTATTTGCAACTCTTTATAAAACTCCAAATTCATTTAAAAATTCCTTTTATAAAGTTTCTAAATAAAATTACCAAAACTCCCTTTTTACATCAAATTTCAATTATAACACCAAACTCTAAATATAAATAAATTTCAAATATCGTTATAAAATTTATACACTTTCCATAACACGATCTTTCCTTATATTTCAATAAATTTCCAAATGGAGTTTATTACTACAATTTATCAAAATAATATTGATTTCCTTTATAAATTCATTTCAATTTGTAAAATACCGCTTATACGTCTCCAAATTTATCACACTTCCAGTTTCCAAAATAGATCCAACTACTTTCTCTAAAACAACCATTCCGCATATCATTATGAACCTACAAATGTGATTTATTTCTCAAATTTATCAAATGGAATATCTTCCCTATTTATAAAATATAACTTATAAGACGCACCTTAAATTCATAAGATACTACTTATAAATCTATTCTTTTATTTACAACATTTTATATAAAATGTCTCACAAATATTTATTTTCCAAATATTTCCATCTTCTTTAAAACAAAATTCACTTTTGAATAAAAGATAGCATCTTTTTATTTACTTGTGAATACCACTATTATTATTATATAAATTTTCTATTAAAATAAATACTTCCAAAAATAATGGTTAAAACATTTACTTAAGTATATATATTGGAAAAGAAAAATAAAAAAAGTTTAAATAAAATAGAAAAGTTCAAAACTTTTAATTTGAAATTTCATAGAAATTCCAAAACAGTTGGATTTAAAATCATTTTTCCAAATCAAAAAAGTTTCTAAACCAAAATTAAGAGTATTTCAAAATACTATATTGAGAACAATAGTCACTACAGAACTTAATCAGTGCTATAATTACTTTTTTATACTAAAAAGGTTCAATTTTTCACAAGTGTTATATCCAACATGATCAACAGTCAAATTTCAGCATTTAACAATCTATATCACAGATATATAACTGAATAAAATCAACAAGCAAATAATTAGGAATCAAAAATCACTAAAGTGAGAAATCTAGATTTCTTGACAATTTTCTTGTATTTCAATTTAAATACCAATCGCTTTTCAAAAGTGGATATCTTAACTGAATAACTAATAATTCAACAAAAAAAATTAGTAAATTTTATCTACTACATAGCATACTGATTAGCGAAAAAGGTGAGATAAAATCTGACTTCGCCAGACGCTCCCTCATCACTCGAGCTTACATCTCCACCCATCAACAAAAGGGCCGAACCTCCCCGCCAATCGTGACCCCACAAATGACAAAAACGGTCATTCCTCACCAATGATGACTGCCCAGCCTTTGACCTTGACCAATCCTATCACCTAACCTCACTTCCGTACTCCGATTAGCCATCCATCGCCTAATTCGCCGTTAATCTAAAACCGTAGCTCCTGTAAGCTCACATCTTACACTGCCGCTTCCCCAAAACTCCATCGTACACAACCATACTCGCCTATATCGTAGTTTTCTCCATTTTACACTCAAAGATTTTTGTTTTAAATTTTTTGGTTAAGTGTTTAACTTGTTTTGAACTTTTTTGTGAAGTGGATTTATTCATTTTCTTGTTATTGATTTTACTAGAAGTTAAGAATGAAGATAGAAAGAATGGATGAGCGAGTTGACTGCATTGGCTTTTATAAGTTTGGGATATATAAAATTTGCAATTTTTGACATCTTGCCACATAGATTTTTGGCCGCTTACGAATTCCGAATGACAGAACAAAAGTATGCATTCAGAACATCGACGCAACCCCAGAACAATAACAAAATACATTGGATTTTGAATTCTAGAAAATCACAAAACGACATTGGATTTTGGGAAATCACAAAAACACTGTCTTTTGTCAATAAATTGTCAAATGAATAATTTCAAAATTTTATAAACTAAAAAAATGGAAAAAATAAAATTAATTAAATAAAAAATATGTCAATAGAGATTAAGTCGTTATATTAAAAGTTATTTTCCTTATTATTTATTTGAACCATTTATTACTATAAATAAATTTGTAAAATGAATACATTGTTATTGTTTATGAATTTAAAAGAAGTTAATTAATACTAATAAATCTATTAAATTAACATTCAATCAAAAATCCTATTGTTTGAAACGTTGTTCAAATATTAATTCACAATTCAAATATTTTAATCAATCCCTATATTTGACTTCAGGTTTAAAATCTTTTGAAATCAATAAATATTCAAACACAAATGATCAAAATTTTGGGTCGTTACACATCGTTATAATGATCATACCCTACCTATAGCAGCATATCTCATGTTTTAGTCATCATCGGGTGTGGGACTTGAGGTTACGTCTTACATTTTTAGCAAATCCCACTTAAAATGCTAACACTACCCTCCAGGCAATAATGTTATGCCAACATTCATCCATACAAGTTGTTCAGGATATGAACAAATCGAAGACGCTACTTCAACTATACCTAATTTGGAATCATCGTCGGGATTAGTAGCAAGTAGCCCTTGCACGTTAAAGAACTACCTCTTCGATTTTATTATCTTCAAGATGTCTTCAATTTGAAGGTTTATGCCGTTTTGAAGTGGTTTTCGGATGACTCGTGCTTATCCAATCCCGGTCTATTCAAACCAAAAATGATAGTTTCAAACTTAGGCAAGATTTAATAGTCGGTTGTTTAACTATCAAATAAACAATCGATAAAATCTGGGATTTAATTTCATATGGAAGCCAAGCATGATTAAGCACATAAGTAACCAATAAGCCTCTTTAATTAGACATCTCATTAATTGTAACGTACACGGATTTTCGTTGCCGAAAAACCGAATAGTTATGGGGTTTTTAAAAAAAGAATTTGAGAAAA
The DNA here is from genome assembly GCA_030765085.1 of Allium cepa. Taxonomy (NCBI): domain Eukaryota; kingdom Viridiplantae; phylum Streptophyta; class Magnoliopsida; order Asparagales; family Amaryllidaceae; genus Allium; species Allium cepa. Next base: position 161,220 of record JASFAV010000025.1, on the reverse strand, counting down.
GAAAAAGAAAGAAGAGAGAAGAGATAGGAAATAGAGAGGAAAGAAGATAGACAATTTTTAGAAAACAGAGAATTTGAAAAATAGAAGATAGAAGAATTTTAAAAATAGAACGGACAGAAAGGAAAAAACAGAACAACAACAGAATCTCACAATTTGCAGCGGAACAACATATAATAATAAATGAATAATCTTTAAATAAAGAACTATATCAGTTATTACATCACATTATATTTCATTACATTATATCATATCATCAGAGTGTACAACAACATACAACAATAAACAGTGCAGCGGAAAAGAAATACTATATAAACTAGTAATACGCCATGCCATCCAGCTTGCCTCCAGCAACTCCAGAATATCCAAAATATCCTGATAAACCTAACTCTTAACTGCCCGTGTGGAAAATTGGTGGGCACCCAGAGTTTAGGAAGGAAAACAATAAACTCCGAGTCAGTCATGTGACTGGTGTGAGAACTCAAAACAGTTTATTTATCTTTAAAATCAAAATAGAGGAATATTTTTAAATTCAATTCGCAATGCTTTTAAAAATGAGACTACCATAAGGCCTCCCGCACACACACACATGCAAACGCAGAATCGGAGGAGATTTCTCCTTATGATAGTCAAAGATGCTTGATACGCATTTAAAATAACATTTGATATTATTATTAGTGCATAGTGTATAACAAATTCATTTCGAAAGTAGAATATAAATCTTAGCCAACATACGACCATTATCGTATGCCTACTATAGCTACTATCCAAACAGTGGTGACCACCATAAGTGAATAGCAGGTTCTACAACTAATACCGTACAAGTTTCGTATTGGGAATTGGATTTCCAACAAATGGTCAGGCCAAGGAACTTCCCATTGCCACATGAGAATGCCTCTGGATGGACATCCCCGAGAACCAAACCGGATCTCTACCAACACAAGGCCGGGTTACTCCTAACTGAGCAACAACTGACCGAATATGCCATCCCCCGGTCCTTTGGGACCTTTTTCCGAGAGCGCTCTCTAATCAATTCACACAATCATAAAAACAAAGTGTTTCAACATGAGTAAGTATCTGGGCTCCATACCATGATACCACCCTTTTCCAGAAGGAAATGCACATATCCTAAAGGGCGCTACCCCTCATAACCTTGCTGCTTCTTTCCTGTTTTGACCATTTCCGGGATGTGAGGCTCGACGAATTCACGTCCACAAAACATACTTTATACAAAAGCCATGCTTTGGGTCAACAAATGATCAACACAATGATCACTAAGATAGACGATCAAATAAATGATCCTATCACAAATAATCAACACAATGATCATTTCAGCATCACTCAGCATGTCACATTACCAAATTGGGAATACATCGCTGATAACTTCAACTATATAACCTTTGAGCACATACGTCTCAAAGAAGGGTGTTAAGCAAAGAATAAATTCTCCGCCACCAACAGAAATATATTTGAAAGAAATCGGCTTTATATCTCAACTTGTAATGTCAGGCATACAATCCATACAAGTCTGTTCCGGGATCGAACAGAACCGAAGGCACTTACAAAGAAGTCCTTGCAATCCGGATATTCACAATCCTGATCGGATTCACCATCACATATGGAGTTTCTATACCGGCGCGACTCGGTGCAGAAACAATCGATAGGTCATCCTATCGCTCTTGCAAATATCCGGTCTTCAACACCGATCTTCAATTGCAATTCACAACGACGTATCACATATTCGGAATGGGTTATATGACCCCATGGTCCTTTCCCGGTTAACCCGAATAGTGAGCGCTTATTCAAAAAAATAAGTGTGCATTCAAATTCAATCAAATCACATCAAATACCCATTCAAAGGGAAATATTGATAGTCGGTTATTGAACTATCACTGGATATGCACACATCACCAGATTCCAAATAATTTTCCAAATTATTTATTTTCCAAAATATCTTTACAAGATATAAAATTTCAACACTTCAAAAATAAATCAATATTTATTTTTCTAAACCAATCCCACTTTCATTATAAATTCCATAATGAATTTATATTTCAAAATATCCATGCATATACGATTTCAATTATCCATTTCAATTTATCTTCAAAAAGATAAATTCTAATTATTCACTTCATATTGGAAAACATTTCCATACTTATTTATTCATAAGTAATTCACAAATCTCTTTTATTTTCAACACTTAGAAAATATTCAATATACTTAAATCGAATTAAGTATATATCTCATTCTTTAAGGAAATCATTCACTTAAACATATTTGTTTGGGCCAAAACGAATGTTACGTAAAACATCGTTACAACAACCCAAAATCACTAGTATAGGGATTCGAAATTAAATAGATATATAAATCCCAATACTATACAAAACATTTCCTTTCGGAAATCATTTACTATAACAACAGTGTTATAGTCCACATTTCCTTTTATTTCTCGAAACATCTATTTCAACAATAAATGTTGAAATCTATGGTTTCGAATCTCAACATGTTTAAAAACATCGTTAGATTGTTTTAATTCTATTTAAAACATCACATTCAAAACAATTTCTTTAACGTGTTATTCACTATTCAAAAACGTGAATATAACTCCATTAAATAAGTTACAAAAATTAACTTATCAAAATAAGTCGTTTGCGAATTTATAAAACAACGTTTATAAATTCTATTTCTATTTATTTATAAAAACTTCCTTTTTTTTATAAATTCCTTTATTAACATATTTCAGTTTATAACTAAAATACAGACTAAAAGTTCATATTATAAGTTAACTACTTATAAACGATTATTTTACAAAATCGTTCTTTTTAACCTCATAATTATAAATCTTATAACTTATAAGATTCATTTATTTAACCAAATCTATTCTTCAATTAACTCCACAAATTTATAAATCTTACTATTTATAAATTTTATTTATAACTTCACAGTTTATAATTCTATAAATTTCATTCATTTATGAAATTCATTTTCACTTCATTCAAACACTTATAAAAACTCGTTTTATAATGTCAATATTTCGATTTATAAACATCCATTTATAAATCTCTTAATATAAATCAATTTATATTATTCTTTTCAAAATGTCTTTAATTTCATTTATAATTTCACCATTCTGATTTATAAAAAAATCAAATTTTATAAATCTTATATTCAAACTTTTATAATAAATTCAAAAATCCAATTTAACTACTTTATAAAATCATTGATCCATATTTCTCAAAAATCAACTTTTAACCGTATTTCTAAAAATCAGCTTTTTAACTATATTTCACAAAATCATAATTTTTATAACTTTAAAAATTATAACGTTTAATTATTTAAAATGGATCAATTCCAAAAATAAAGTATATTTTCAAAAATCACTTTAAAATCATTTTAAAATCCCAAAATTTGGGTCCAATGATGCTACATACCAAATAGTCAATCACGACTACACGATCCATCATATATCGTATATGATAATCAATCAAATATCAAAATATCTGAAATCAAATAAAACTGTTGAGGAATCCAGTTGGATCCCTCCAACCTGTTTTCCTGCATCCAAAAACATTAGCACAATACCAATTTCGCTCCAGTACGAAATTATCGCGGTATATGTTCTTAATAAATATTATCCGCTTAATAACGGCGTAATAGGGTCTCATCCGCTAAACAAAAAATGCGGGAAATCAACAACTCCAATATATACATATGCCAATATATATATATATATTGCTATTATATATAATACCAATTTCACTGTTTATGAAATATTCGCGGTATATGTTTTTACTAAATAACATCCGCTTACTAACGGCGCATAATGTCTATTTTAACAATCAATAGATACAATCAACATTCAAACATGCATTCAAATATTTTAAATCTAACTATTTAAAATAAAATCGAAACCGATTCGATTGAGTGAGAAGTTCTCACCTTGGTTTTAATTTCCGTTTTAGCGATTTATTTCGAATAAAATTAAACGCGCGTTTAATTTTACCCGAAATGCTCACTAACTCCAAACGACTCCAAACCAACTCCATCGCGTAGTGCTCGTCCATACGATTCCAACGCAACTGATTTTGCATTTTTTCGACCTCGTATGAAAAAGTTATGTAATTTACAAGTTTGTACACAATTTTTATAACTAAATTTACACTATCCTTTATAATTTTTACCATAAGCAATCTAGGCCCTCAGATCTCAATCCATTGCATCAAGACCGTTACCCCACTCCTTCTTCCTCACGCATAGGCTACAGGTTGAGGCCGCACTCCCTTGAACCCAAACACAAAATCTAGGGTTCCAAATACAACCTCCTTCGTTCAACTACACCTCGATCAACATGCGCCAACGCGAAGCACACGACATGAGCTACCTTCGGCCCCAAGCCTGGCCAACTCGGCCCCACCCCCCACTCTCAAAGTGCGTGCGAAACTGAAGCATACGGCCCACATTTGCTCCCTCCACGCGACTCCAAACTCGATCATCACCCTATGAAATTAAAGCCCTCGCCTTGCTCTTTAATCTTCGTGTTGAACACCTCGCGTGAATGTGAATGGATTTGGAGAGATTGATGGTTGAAATTGGGACAATTCTGGCCCTTGGTTATAATGTGGCGGCTGAGCATATTAGGGTTAGGTTTAGGTTTTGTTATTTATTTTTGTGAATTAAGGTGTATTTATAGGAAAAGCTAGCGTAAACACTATTCATCCCGGGAATTTCGAACTCCGATTTAGACGCCGTAACCAGCGTACCTAGGGTTTATCCCGTGTTCCGGACACAATGGAACAGGTTTCGGAAGCTAATTCGGAAGTATGTGCGAGTTATGGCTATAAACGCTCAATTTAAATTAAACCGATTTAAATCGATTTCTAGGCGTTTTAATTTGTACCGGACAAACGGTAAATCCAATTGACTTGAAATTTGAAACCTTACAATAATATCACATTACGGATCCGATGAAACTGGTTTCGTCGAAATCCAAGACTTTTTGAAAAATGGCTATTTTGACTCGCCAAATTTAAATTAAAAATAATTCGATGCGTTTCGAGCTGCCACGATCAAACGATAGCTCCGATTGACACGAAAATTGAAATCCGGTAATAACTAACTATTATGGATCCAATGGAACTGGTTTCGTTCAATTCTGAGACTGTTCAAAAATTGACTATTTTACAGTCGATTATTAAATATTAAAATATTCAATTTTCACAAATTAACTTTTAATTCGATTTTAAAAGTTCTAAAATATCATTCTAACTTCAACATGATAAAATAAAATTTTACAGATCATTTTCAATCATATTTAACTCAATTTTCAATTATTTCCATAATTTAACATATTAAATTATCGATTTAATTATTCAATTAAATTCAATAATTCAAATAAAAATTTATTTGACTTATAAATTCACTTATTAATATTTAAAATTAATTAAATATTCAAATTTAAATTAATAAAAATTCTGGGTCGTTACAATCTTTCCCCCTTAAAAGAATTTCGTCCTCGAAATTACAAGTAAGAAAAGTTACAGAATCTATTAACTTTCCAAAATTTATAATTAAACTTCTTATAAATATTTACTAAGTTTTCAAATCATACTTAGTTATCTTTTCAAAAACAAACTATATCATTTAACTTTCAATTCCAAAATCAAGGTTAAAGTTTTCAAAAATTTTTCCAAATTTTCTCAAATTTTTCTAACGCCTTAAATTTTCGGAAAAATTTGCCATAGTCTCCTTTGCGCGGCTCGATCCGAAAAAAAATGACAGTATATATATCACAAATGTACATCTCATCAAGTAATGAGGCATCCCGAAGGGAAAAAAGTGTAAAAGTACGATATTTAATCCGAGATATGTACCTTATATTTTATTAGCAAGCATATACGGCTAATATAGTGCTAAAGCGAACTCCAAATGCGAAGCAAACGCGATCCGCACCTACTAAACTCAACAAACAACATGAGAACCATGCATATATGTAAATAGTATCAATATACAACATATATCAACACAACAACTATATATGTCACATAGAAATGCAACTAAACAACAAATGAAACCATCAACCAACTATCATCCATATCCAAAATAAACATTCATTCATATTCTTATTCTCATTATATGTTCAATGAAATGGTTTTCAATTTAAATCACATTTGATTCATTAACAGTGGATGTTCTTACTAACATTCATTCTCAATTCAATTAGTTTACATTTACTAATTAAATCCAATTCACATTCAATTCTATTCAAATTTATTTACTTTCCATTTGAATTCAATTTCATAGCTTTAAATTTCACTAATTCAGTTTCATTTACTCTTAATGAATTATATACAATCAATCAACAATCATATAACAACCAAAGTATATTAATTGCAACCAAATTCCTTTGCTTATTTGATTTAACACCATCACTTTGAATTGGTTTAATTAAATTGATATTCATTCAACCTTTCAACTTCTAATAACATTAGGTTTCAATGAATTTACACTTACATTCATTATTCCATATCCACTCAATTTACATTCAATTGATTTATATTCAAACCATTTTTTTTTTTCAATTCAATTTCTAAGTTGAATTTCATTCATATACTCAAGTTTATATTCATTTAATCCACTTGATTATTTACAACTCATATACTTCTTATATATATAAGTTTATTTCACAATTGTAAATCATTTTAATTATAATTCAATCTTTATAATTCTTTTGCTTATACAATTATTCTTTTATTTGGATTATTCAAACAACTTATTCAACAACCAAACAATCAACTTATATACACTAATAATTTTGAAAAATTATTCCTTATATATAAAATATAATCAAGGTAAAATTATTTCATTCACCCAATTTAAAACAATATTGTGCCGAATTGTTCTATTCAAGTGTTTAGAAACCCCTTCGGCATAGTCTTGCGGACCACGCTGACGAAAGTTCATATGCCACTCAATAAACCAATCATCACAATATAAAACAATTTTATATACACTAACAAATACGCTCTCATAGCTATTATTACACTCAAACTCATTCTAGAGTACTACTGACTCTATCTCTAATGAGTACTACCCTACAGAACCATGGTTGTCGCTTAACCATCAGCTCTGATACCAAATGTAACATCACGGAGGAAGCGGTCACAACCGGTAGGCTTTTCAACCATCCCAGCCCCACCGTGGCTTACACTGGTATCCCAAACTTGCTTTTACGGCCAGCCTTTCGACTGTCACAGCTTACGCCTAACCAACCCCCTAAAAGAGGATGTGTGGGAGTAAGAGTCTCCCGTTCGCCACCAAACCGCGAAGCGAGAACCCCCCATCACATAGCCCAATTTTACACAGGTTTCGATCCTGAGACCTGTGGGTTATAGGGTTTTTAAAAAAAGAATTTGAGAAAAGAAAAAGAAAGAAGAGAGAAGAGATAGGAAATAGAGAGGAAAGAAGATAGACAATTTTTAGAAAACAGAGAAAGAAAACAGAGAATTTGAAAAATAGAAGATAGAAGAATTTTAAAAATAGAACGGACAGAAAGGAAACAACAGAACAACAACAGAATCTCACAATTCGCAGCGGAACAACATATAATAATAAATGAATAATCTTTAAATAAAGAACTATATCAGTTATTACATCACATTATATTTCATTACATCATATCATATCATCAGAGTGTACAACAACATACAACAATAAACAGTGCAGCGGAAAAGAAATACTATATAAACTAGTAATACGCCATGCCATCCAGCTTGCCTCCAGCAACTCCAGAATATCCAAAATATCCTGATAAACCTAACTCTTAACTGCCCGTGTGGAAAATTGGTGGGCACCCAGAGTTTAGGAAGGAAAACAATAAACTCCGAGTCAGTCATGTGACTGGTGTGAGAACTCAAAACAGTTTATTTATCTTTAAAATCAAAATAGAGGAATATTTTTAAATTCAATTCGCAATGCTTTTAAAAATGAGACTACCATAAGGCCTCCCGCACACACACACATGCAAACGCAGAATCGAAGGAGATTTCTCCTTATGATAGTCAAAGATGCTTGATACGCATTTAAAATAACATTTGATATTATTATTAGTGCATAGTGTATAACAAATTCATTTCGAAAGTAGAATATAAATCTTAGCCAACATACGACCATTATCGTATGCCTACTATAGCTACTATCCAAACAGTGGTGACCACCATAAGTGAATAGCAGGTTCTACAACTAATACCGTACAAGTTTCGTATTGGGAATTGGATTTCCAACAAATGGTCAGGCCAAGGAACTTCCCATTGCCACATGAGAATGCCTCTGGATGGACATCCCCGAGAACCAAACCGGATCTCTACCAACACAAGGCCGGGTTACTCCTAACTGAGCAACAACTGACCGAATATGCCATCCCCCGGTCCTTTGGGACCTTTTTCCGAGAGCGCTCTCTAATCAATTCACACAATCATAAAAACAAAGTGTTTCAACATGAGTAAGTATCTGGGCTCCATACCATGATACCACCCTTTTCCAGAAGGAAATGCACATATCCTAAAGGGCGCTACCCCTCATAACCTTGCTGCTTCTTTCCTGTTTTGACCATTTCCGGGATGTGAGGCTCGACGAATTCACGTCCACAAAACATACTTTATACAAAAGCCATGCTTTGGGTCAACAAATGATCAACACAATGATCACTAAGATAGACGATCAAATAAATGATCCTATCACAAATAATCAACACAATGATCATTTCAGCATCACTCAGCATGTCACATTACCAAATTGGGAATACATCGCTGATAACTTCAACTATATAACCTTTGAGCACATACATCTCAAAGAAGGGTGTTAAGCAAAGAATAAATTCTCCGCCACCAACAGAAATATATTTGAAAGAAATCGGCTTTATATCTCAACTTGTAATGTCAGGCATACAATCCATACAAGTCTGTTCCGGGATCGAACAGAACCGAAGGCACTTACAAAGAAGTCCTTGCAATCCGGATATTCACAATCCTGATCGGATTCACCATCACATATGGAGTTTCTATACCGGCGCGACTCGGTGCAGAAACAATCGATAGGTCATCCTATCGCTCTTGCAAATATCCGGTCTTCAACACCGATCTTCAATTGCAATTCACAACGACGTATCACATATTCGGAATGGGTTATATGACCCCATGGTCCTTTCCCGGTTAACCCGAATAGTGAGCGCTTATTCAAAAAAATAAGTGTGCATTCAAATTCAATCAAATCACATCAAATACCCATTCAAAGGGAAATATTGATAGTCGGTTATTGAACTATCACTGGATATGCACACATCACCAGATTCCAAATAATTTTCCAAATTATTTATTTTCCAAAATATCTTTACAAGATATAAAATTTCAACACTTCAAAAATAAATCAATATTTATTTTTCTAAACCAATCCCACTTTCATTATAAATTCCATAATGAATTTATATTTCAAAATATCCATGCATATACGATTTCAATTATCCATTTCAATTTATCTTCAAAAAGATAAATTCTAATTATTCACTTCATATTGGAAAACATTTCCATACTTATTTATTCATAAGTAATTCACAAATCTCTTTTATTTTCAACACTTAGAAAATATTCAATATACTTAAATCGAATTAAGTATATATCTCATTCTTTAAGGAAATCATTCACTTAAACATATTTGTTTGGGCCAAAACGAATGTTACGTAAAACATCGTTACAACAACCCAAAATCACTAGTATAGGGATTCGAAATTAAATAGATATATAAATCCCAATACTATACAAAACATTTCCTTTCGGAAATCATTTACTATAACAACAGTGTTATAGTCCACATTTCCTTTTATTTCTCGAAACATCTATTTCAACAATAAATGTTGAAATCTATGGTTTCGAATCTCAACATGTTTAAAAACATCGTTAGATTGTTTTAATTCTATTTAAAACATCACATTCAAAACAATTTCTTTAACGTGTTATTCACTATTCAAAAACGTGAATATAACTCCATTAAATAAGTTACAAAAATTAACTTATCAAAATAAGTCGTTTGCGAATTTATAAAACAACGTTTATAAATTCTATTTCTATTTATTTATAAAAACTTCCTTTTTTTTATAAATTCCTTTATTAACATATTTCAGTTTATAACTAAAATACAGACTAAAAGTTCATATTATAAGTTAACTACTTATAAACGATTATTTTACAAAATCGTTCTTTTTAACCTCATAATTATAAATCTTATAACTTATAAGATTCATTTATTTAACCAAATCTATTCTTCAATTAACTCCACAAATTTATAAATTTTACTATTTATAAATTTTATTTATAACTTCACAGTTTATAATTCTATAAATTTCATTCATTTATGAAATTCATTTTCACTTCATTCAAACACTTATAAAAACTCGTTTTATAATGTCAATATTTCGATTTATAAACATCCATTTATAAATCTCTTAATATAAATCAATTTATATTATTCTTTTCAAAATGTCTTTAATTTCATTTATAATTTCACCATTCTGATTTATAAAAAAATCAAATTTTATAAATCTTATATTCAAACTTTTATAATAAATTCAAAAATCCAATTTAACTACTTTATAAAATCATTGATCCATATTTCTCAAAAATCAACTTTTAACCGTATTTCTAAAAATCAGCTTTTTAACTATATTTCACAAAATCATAATTTTTATAACTTTAAAAATTATAACGTTTAATTATTTAAAATGGATCAATTCCAAAAATAAAGTATATTTTCAAAAATCACTTTAAAATCATTTTAAAATCCCAAAATTTGGGTCCAATGATGCTACATACCAAATAGTCAATCACGACTACACGATCCATCATATATCGTATATGATAATCAATCAAATATCAAAATATCTGAAATCAAATAAAACTGTTGAGGAATCCAGTTGGATCCCTCCAACCTGTTTTCCTGCATCCAAAAACATTAGCACAATACCAATTTCGCTCCAGTACGAAATTATCGCGGTATATGTTCTTAATAAATATTATCCGCTTAATAACGGCGTAATAGGGTCTCATCCGCTAAACAAAAAATGCGGGAAATCAACAACTCCAATATATACATATGCCAATATATATATATATATTGCTATTATATATAATACCAATTTCACTGTTTATGAAATATTCGCGGTATATGTTTTTACTAAATAACATCCGCTTACTAACGGCGCATAATGTCTATTTTAACAATCAATAGATACAATCAACATTCAAACATGCATTCAAATATTTTAAATCTAACTATTTAAAATAAAATCGAAACCGATTCGATTGAGTGAGAAGTTCTCACCTTGGTTTTAATTTCCGTTTTAGCGATTTATTTCGAATAAAATTAAACGCGCGTTTAATTTTACCCGAAATGCTCACTAACTCCAAACGACTCCAAACCAACTCCATCGCGTAGTGCTCGTCCATACGATTCCAACGCAACTGATTTTGCATTTTTTCGACCTCGTATGAAAAAGTTATGTAATTTACAAGTTTGTACACAATTTTTATAACTAAATTTACACTATCCTTTATAATTTTTACCATAAGCAATCTAGGCCCTCAGATCTCAATCCATTGCATCAAGACCGTTACCCCACTCCTTCTTCCTCACGCATAGGCTACAGGTTGAGGCCGCACTCCCTTGAACCCAAACACAAAATCTAGGGTTCCAAATACAACCTCCTTCGTTCAACTACACCTCGATCAACATGCGCCAACGCGAAGCACACGACATGAGCTACCTTCGGCCCCAAGCCTGGCCAACTCGGCCCCACCCCCCACTCTCAAAGTGCGTGCGAAACTGAAGCATACGGCCCACATTTGCTCCCTCCACGCGACTCCAAACTCGATCATCGCCGTATGAAATTAAAGCCCTCGCCTTGCTCTTCAATCTTCGTGTTGAACACCTCGCGTGAATGTGAATGGATTTGGAGAGATTGATGGTTGAAATTGGGACAATTCTGGCCCTTGGTTATAATGTGGCGGCTGAGCATATTAGGGTTAGGTTTAGGTTTTGTTATTTATTTTTGTGAATTAAGGTGTATTTATAGGAAAAGCTAGCGTAAACACTATTCATCCCGGGAATTTCGAACTCCGATTTAGACGCCGTAACCAGCGTACCTAGGGTTTATCCCGCGTTCCGGACACAATGGAACAGGTTTCGGAAGCTAATTCGGAAGTATGTGCGAGTTATGGCTATAAACGCTCAATTTAAATTAAACCGATTTAAATCGATTTCTAGGCGTTTTAATTTGTACCGGACAAACGGTAAATCCAATTGACTTGAAATTTGAAACCTTACAATAATATCACATTACGGATCCGATGAAACTGGTTTCGTCGAAATCCGAAACTTTTTGAAAAATGACTATTTTGACTCGCCAAATTTAAATTAAAAATAATTCGATGCGTTTCGAGCTGCCACGATCAAACGATAGCTCCGATTGACACGAAAATTGAAATCCGGTAATAACTAACTATTACGGATCCAATGGAACTGGTTTCGTTCAATTCTGAGACTGTTCAAAAATTGACTATTTTACAGTCGATTATTAAATATTAAAATATTCAATTTTCACAAATTAACTTTTAATTCGATTTTAAAAGTTCTAAAATATCATTCTAACTTCAACATGATAAAATAAAATTTTACAGATCATTTTCAATCATATTTAACTCAATTTTCAATTATTTCCATAATTTAACATATTAAATTATCGATTTAATTATTCAATTAAATTCAATAATTCAAATAAAAATTTATTTGACTTATAAATTCACTTATTAATATTTAAAATTAATTAAATATTCAAATTTAAATTAATAAAAATTCTGGGTCGTTACAATCTTTCCCCCTTAAAAGAATTTCGTCCTCGAAATTACAAGTAAGAAAAGTTACAGAATCTATTAACTTTCCAAAATTTATAATTAAACTTCTTATAAATATTTACTAAGTTTTCAAATCATACTTAGTTATCTTTTCAAAAACAAACTATATCATTTAACTTTCAATTCCAAAATCAAGGTTAAAGTTTTCAAAATTTTTTCCAAATTTTCTCAAATTTTTCTAACGCCTTAAATTTTCGGAAAAATTTGCCATAGTCTCCTTTGCGCGGCTCGATCCGAAAAAAAATGACAGTATATATATCACAAATATACATCTCATCAAGTAATGAGGCATCCCGAAGGGAAAAAAGTGTAAAAGTACGATATTTAATCCGAGATATGTACCTTATATTTTATTAGCAAGCATATACGGCTAATATAGCGCTAAAGCGAACTCCAAATGCGAAGCAAACGCGATCCGCACCTACTAAACTCAACAAACAACATGAGAACCATGCATATATGTAAATAGTATCAATATACAACATATATCAACACAACAACTATATATGTCACATAGAAATGCAACTAAACAACAAATGAAACCATCAACCAACTATCATCCATATCCAAAATAAACATTCATTCATATTCTTATTCTCATTATATGTTCAATGAAATGGTTTTCAATTTAAATCACATTTGATTCATTAACAGTGGATGTTCTTACTAACATTCATTCTCAATTCAATTAGTTTACATTTACTAATTAAATCCAATTCACATTCAATTCTATTCAAATTTATTTACTTTCCATTTGAATTCAATTTCATAGCTTTAAATTTCACTAATTCAATTTCATTTACTCTTAATGAATTATATACAATCAATCAACAATCATATAACAACCAAAGTATATTAATTGCAACCAAATTCCTTTGCTTATTTGATTTAACACCATCACTTTGAATTGGTTTAATTAAATTGATATTCATTCAACCTTTCAACTTCTAATAACATTAGGTTTCAATGAATTTACACTTACATTCATTATTCCATATCCACTCAATTTACATTCAATTGATTTATATTCAAACCATTTTTTTTTTTCAATTCAATTTCTAAGTTGAATTTCATTCATATACTCAAGTTTATATTCATTTAATCCACTTGATTATTTACAACTCATATACTTCTTATATATATAAGTTTATTTCACAATTGTAAATCATTTTAATTATAATTCAATCTTTATAATTCTTTTGCTTATACAATTATTCTTTTATTTGGATTATTCAAACAACTTATTCAACAACCAAACAATCAACTTATATACACTAATAATTTTGAAAAATTATTCCTTATATATAAAATATAATCAAGGTAAAATTATTTCATTCACCCAATTTAAAACAATATTGTGCCGAATTGTTCTATTCAAGTGTTTAGAAACCCCTTCGGCATAGTCTTGCGGACCACGCTGACGAAAGTTCATATGCCACTCAATAAACCAATCATCACAATATAAAACAATTTTATATACACTAACAAATACGCTCTCATAGCTATTATTACACTCAAACTCATTCTAGAGTACTACTGACTCTATCTCTAATGAGTACTACCCTACAGAACCATGGTTGTCGCTTAACCATCAGCTCTGATACCAAATGTAACATCACGGAGGAAGCGGTCACAACCGGTAGGCTTTTCAACCATCCCAGCCCCACCGTGGCTTACACTGGTATCCCAAACTTGCTTTTACGGCCAGCCTTTCGACTGTCACAGCTTACGCCTAACCAACCCCCTAAAAGAGGATGTGTGGGAGTAAGAGTCTCCCGTTCGCCACCAAACCGCGAAGCGAGAACCCCCCATCACATAGCCCAATTTTACACAGGTTTCGATCCTGAGACCTGTGGGTTATGGGGTTTTTAAAAAAAGAATTTGAGAAAAGAAAAAGAAAGAAGAGAGAAGAGATAGGAAATAGAGAGGAAAGAAGATAGACAATTTTTAGAAAACAGAGAAAGAAAACAGAGAATTTGAAAAATAGAAGATAGAAGAATTTTAAAAATAGAACGGACAGAAAGGAAACAACAGAACAACAACAGAATCTCACAATTCGCAGCGGAACAACATATAATAATAAATGAATAATCTTTAAATAAAGAACTATATCAGTTATTACATCACATTATATTTCATTACATCATATCATATCATCAGAGTGTACAACAACATACAACAATAAACAGTGCAGCGGAAAAGAAATACTATATAAACTAGTAATACGCCATGCCATCCAGCTTGCCTCCAGCAACTCCAGAATATCCAAAATATCCTGATAAACCTAACTCTTAACTGCCCGTGTGGAAAATTGGTGGGCACCCAGAGTTTAGGAAGGAAAACAATAAACTCCGAGTCAGTCATGTGACTGGTGTGAGAACTCAAAACAGTTTATTTATCTTTAAAATCAAAATAGAGGAATATTTTTAAATTCAATTCGCAATGCTTTTAAAAATGAGACTACCATAAGGCCTCCCGCACACACACACATGCAAACGCAGAATCGGAGGAGATTTCTCCTTATGATAGTCAAAGATGCTTGATACGCATTTAAAATAACATTTGATATTATTATTAGTGCATAGTGTATAACAAATTCATTTCGAAAGTAGAATATAAATCTTAGCCAACATACGACCATTATCGTATGCCTACTATAGCTACTATCCAAACAGTGGTGACCACCATAAGTGAATAGCAGGTTCTACAACTAATACCGTACAAGTTTCGTATTGGGAATTGGATTTCCAACAAATGGTCAGGCCAAGGAACTTCCCATTGCCACATGAGAATGCCTCTGGATGGACATCCCCGAGAACCAAACCGGATCTCTACCAACACAAGGCCGGGTTACTCCTAACTGAGCAACAACTGACCGAATATGCCATCCCCCGGTCCTTTGGGACCTTTTTCCGAGAGCGCTCTCTAATCAATTCACACAATCATAAAAACAAAGTGTTTCAACATGAGTAAGTATCTGGGCTCCATACCATGATACCACCCTTTTCCAGAAGGAAATGCACATATCCTAAAGGGCGCTACCCCTCATAACCTTGCTGCTTCTTTCCTGTTTTGACCATTTCCGGGATGTGAGGCTCGACGAATTCACGTCCACAAAACATACTTTATACAAAAGCCATGCTTTGGGTCAACAAATGATCAACACAATGATCACTAAGATAGACGATCAAATAAATGATCCTATCACAAATAATCAACACAATGATCATTTCAGCATCACTCAGCATGTCACATTACCAAATTGGGAATACATCGCTGATAACTTCAACTATATAACCTTTGAGCACATACGTCTCAAAGAAGGGTGTTAAGCAAAGAATAAATTCTCCGCCACCAACAGAAATATATTTGAAAGAAATCGGCTTTATATCTCAACTTGTAATGTCAGGCATACAATCCATACAAGTCTGTTCCGGGATCGAACAGAACCGAAGGCACTTACAAAGAAGTCCTTGCAATCCGGATATTCACAATCCTGATCGGATTCACCATCACATATGGAGTTTCTATACCGGCGCGACTCGGTGCAGAAACAATCGATAGGTCATCCTATCGCTCTTGCAAATATCCGGTCTTCAACACCGATCTTCAATTGCAATTCACAACGACGTATCACATATTCGGAATGGGTTATATGACCCCATGGTCCTTTCCCGGTTAACCCGAATAGTGAGCGCTTATTCAAAAAAATAAGTGTGCATTCAAATTCAATCAAATCACATCAAATACCCATTCAAAGGGAAATATTGATAGTCGGTTATTGAACTATCACTGGATATGCACACATCACCAGATTCCAAATAATTTTCCAAATTATTTATTTTCCAAAATATCTTTACAAGATATAAAATTTCAACACTTCAAAAATAAATCAATATTTATTTTTCTAAACCAATCCCACTTTCATTATAAATTCCATAATGAATTTATATTTCAAAATATCCATGCATATACGATTTCAATTATCCATTTCAATTTATCTTCAAAAAGATAAATTCTAATTATTCACTTCATATTGGAAAACATTTCCATACTTATTTATTCATAAGTAATTCACAAATCTCTTTTATTTTCAACACTTAGAAAATATTCAATATACTTAAATCGAATTAAGTATATATCTCATTCTTTAAGGAAATCATTCACTTAAACATATTTGTTTGGGCCAAAACGAATGTTACGTAAAACATCGTTACAACAACCCAAAATCACTAGTATAGGGATTCGAAATTAAATAGATATATAAATCCCAATACTATACAAAACATTTCCTTTCGGAAATCATTTACTATAACAACAGTGTTATAGTCCACATTTCCTTTTATTTCTCGAAACATCTATTTCAACAATAAATGTTGAAATCTATGGTTTCGAATCTCAACATGTTTAAAAACATCGTTAGATTGTTTTAATTCTATTTAAAACATCACATTCAAAACAATTTCTTTAACGTGTTATTCACTATTCAAAAACGTGAATATAACTCCATTAAATAAGTTACAAAAATTAACTTATCAAAATAAGTCGTTTGCGAATTTATAAAACAACGTTTATAAATTCTATTTCTATTTATTTATAAAAACTTCCTTTTTTTTATAAATTCCTTTATTAACATATTTCAGTTTATAACTAAAATACAGACTAAAAGTTCATATTATAAGTTAACTACTTATAAACGATTATTTTACAAAATCGTTCTTTTTAACCTCATAATTATAAATCTTATAACTTATAAGATTCATTTATTTAACCAAATCTATTCTTCAATTAACTCCACAAATTTATAAATCTTACTATTTATAAATTTTATTTATAACTTCACAGTTTATAATTCTATAAATTTCATTCATTTATGAAATTCATTTTCACTTCATTCAAACACTTATAAAAACTCGTTTTATAATGTCAATATTTCGATTTATAAACATCCATTTATAAATCTCTTAATATAAATCAATTTATATTATTCTTTTCAAAATGTCTTTAATTTCCTTTATAATTTCACCATTCTGATTTATAAAAAAATCAAATTTTATAAATCTTATATTCAAACTTTTATAATAAATTCAAAAATCCAATTTAACTACTTTATAAAATCATTGATCCATATTTCTCAAAAATCAACTTTTAACCGTATTTCTAAAAATCAGCTTTTTAACTATATTTCACAAAATCATAATTTTTATAACTTTAAAAATTATAACGTTTAATTATTTAAAATGGATCAATTCCAAAAATAAAGTATATTTTCAAAAATCACTTTAAAATCATTTTAAAATCCCAAAATTTGGGTCCAATGATGCTACATACCAAATAGTCAATCACGACTACACGATCCATCATATATCGTATATGATAATCAATCAAATATCAAAATATCTGAAATCAAATAAAACTGTTGAGGAATCCAGTTGGATCCCTCCAACCTGTTTTCCTGCATCCAAAAACATTAGCACAATACCAATTTCGCTCCAGTACGAAATTATCGCGGTATATGTTCTTAATAAATATTATCCGCTTAATAACGGCGTAATAGGGTCTCATCCGCTAAACAAAAAATGCGGGAAATCAACAACTCCAATATATACATATGCCAATATATATATATATTGCTATTATATATAATACCAATTTCACTGTTTATGAAATATTCGCGGTATATGTTTTTACTAAATAACATCCGCTTACTAACGGCGCATAATGTCTATTTTAACAATCAATAGATACAATCAACATTCAAACATGCATTCAAATATTTTAAATCTAACTATTTAAAATAAAATCGAAACCGATTCGATTGAGTGAGAAGTTCTCACCTTGGTTTTAATTTCCGTTTTAGCGATTTATTTCGAATAAAATTAAACGCGCGTTTAATTTTACCTGAAATGCTCACTAACTCCAAACGACTCCAAACCAACTCCATCGCGTAGTGCTCGTCCATACGATTCCAACGCAACTGATTTTGCATTTTTTCGACCTCGTATGAAAAAGTTATGTAATTTACAAGTTTGTACACAATTTTTATAACTAAATTTACACTATCCTTTATAATTTTTACCATAAGCAATCTAGGCCCTCAGATCTCAATCCATTGCATCAAGACCGTTACCCCACTCCTTCTTCCTCACGCATAGGCTACAGGTTGAGGCCGCACTCCCTTGAACCCAAACACAAAATCTAGGGTTCCAAATACAACCTCCTTCGTTCAACTACACCTCGATCAACATGCGCCAACGCGAAGCACACGACATGAGCTACCTTCGGCCCCAAGCCTGGCCAACTCGGCCCCACCCCCCACTCTCAAAGTGCGTGCGAAACTGAAGCATACGGCCCACATTTGCTCCCTCCACGCGACTCCAAACTCGATCATCACCGTATGAAGTTAAAGCCCTCGCCTTGCTCTTCAATCTTCGTGTTGAACACCTCGCGTGAATGTGAATGAATTTGGAGAGATTGATGGTTGAAATTGGGACAATTCTGGCCCTTGGTTATAATGTGGCGGCTGAGCATATTAGGGTTAGGTTTAGGTTTTGTTATTTATTTTTGTGAATTAAGGTGTATTTATAGGAAAAGCTAGCGTAAACACTATTCATCCCGGGAATTTCGAACTCCGATT
The DNA here is from genome assembly GCA_030765085.1 of Allium cepa. NCBI lineage: Eukaryota > Viridiplantae > Streptophyta > Magnoliopsida > Asparagales > Amaryllidaceae > Allium > Allium cepa. Next base: position 141,630 of record JASFAV010000025.1, on the reverse strand, counting down.
TAGACGCCGTAACCAGCGTACCTAGGGTTTATCCCGCGTTCCGGACACAATGGAACAGGTTTCGGAAGCTAATTCGGAAGTATGTGCGAGTTATGGCTATAAACGCTCAATTTAAATTAAACCGATTTAAATCGATTTCTAGGCGTTTTAATTTGTACCGGACAAACGGTAAATCCAATTGACTTGAAATTTGAAACCTTACAATAATATCACATTACGGATCCGATGAAACTGGTTTCGTCGAAATCCGAGACTTTTTGAAAAATGGCTATTTTGACTCGCCAAATTTAAATTAAAAATAATTCGATGCGTTTCGAGCTGCCACGATCAAACGATAGCTCCGATTGACACGAAAATTGAAATCCGGTAATAACTAACTATTACGGATCCAATGGAACTAGTTTCGTTCAATTCTGAGACTGCTCAAAAATTGACTATTTTACAGTCGATTATTAAATATTAAAATATTCAATTTTCACAAATTAACTTTTAATTCGATTTTAAAAGTTCTAAAATATCATTCTAACTTCAACATGATAAAATAAAATTTTACAAATCATTTTCAATCATATTTAACTCAATTTTCAATTATTTCCATAATTTAACATATTAAATTATCGATTTAATTATTCAATTAAATTCAATAATTCAAATAAAAATTTATTTGACTTATAAATTCACTTATTAATATTTAAAATTAATTAAATATTCAAATTTAAATTAATAAAAATTCTAGGTCGTTACATTAATTAATATCACTTTCCAAATATTCATTAAAAAAATACATTTTTCAAAAGATATATTAACAACCATCTCTACTCTTTTTAATACTTGAAAAATATTCATATGCTCATCTCAACATTATAAGTATATTCGCCCATTTCGCTTTCAACACTTTGAAAAAAAAATTATATACTTATCTCGACAGTGTAAGTACATTCACAAAACAATATACTTTCAATACTTAAATGTGACCATATACTTATCCCAACTTTATAAGTGTATTTACAAAATCTTAAGAAAGATTCACTTTCAAAACCATACTTATTTAGGTTTAATAACAAAGGTCATTTAAAAGCATTGATAATAATATCCCAAAACACTTTTGGTGTAAGTAATAAGGTCGTATAGAAATCAAACCAAATATACTTACTACCACTTTTTACTTTTAAACTTGCACTGTCCATCGATTAACAATGAAGTTGGACAAGTCAAATAACTATCATTGCCTCGACATACATTCCTAATTCTCACAGATAGAGACGAGTTTCTATATCTCGGAATTTGGTGTTAAGTATGAAAATAATACTTTCCATATTACCATGAGTTACAAAAATCATTTATTTGAATCAGATCTCATTCCATTTGTAAAAATCCTTTTTATAAATCTCTTTTATTTTTACGTAACTCCTTTTATAAATCTCCTTTATATTTATAAAGCTCCTTTTATAAATATCATTTACATTTATAAAACCCCTTTGCAAGTCTAATTTTTATATTTATAAAACTCTAAATTTTAAGTCTCGTATACTTATCATAAACCTTTGATTTCAACGTCGAACTAAATACTTTCCAAATAACAATCGTTCCATCTATCACTATAAATTCACAAATGTGATTTATTATTCCAATTTATCAAAATGATATCCAATATGGTCAGACTAACAAGCTTTGACATTTAACAATTTGTACAAGTATATAAATGAAAGTAAAATCAACAATGGAGAGGAATTTGGAACCCTCTACAAAATTCGATATATACTTGTATTTCATTTCATATGTCACCCGTTTTACAAAACGTGAATTCAACCAAACCAAGTCAATAAATCATTCAAGCATGCAAACAAAAAATTATATCTATGTATACATTTAGTGTTTATCCAAAGGTGAGTTAACTCACCAAAATTCTAGCTGATGCTTATGCGTTTCTAAATAATCTAAAATCAAACATTATGTAGATCCTAAATAATTCGTTGTTCGGTTTTAGCTAAAAATTCTACTTACTCCAAACTTAATGAAATCAACTCCACTGTGTAGATAATACTTTTACAAGCATAATGCAAAAGACCGTGTCTCGAATGAATGTCATATGAAGAAATTGTTGATTTTATAAGTTTTTGTGATTAAAATATTGATTAAAAATTAATTAATTACTCAATTAGTTAAGCACCCACTCTTAATCATCTTCTTCCCGTAAATTAAACTCTATGTACATGCACCCATACAATCGTGCATGTGCACCACCACCAATAGAGCTATGCTCTATAAAATCACACTAAACCATCTCCAACGAACTTCTCTTCTTGCGAGCTTTCTTCTCGACCCAATGTCATCGAGCTCGACCCCTCTTTACAATCGCGACCTGCTGCATATCCGCCCTCAACCTAAAATGCCACATTCACCAAAAGACATCCGCACCTTCTCGTTTTGCCACCAACCATGCTCCTTCCCCGAAGAAGCACAATGCAACCAACGCCATGACCAACCGCTTCCCTAATCTTCGAAAAGATCCAACCCTAGCTTACAACCAGACTAGTCAGCCATACCCAATCACCGTCGCATGCACCAACACTACATAAATTCGAAGCTCATCTTGCCATGAGTTTGATAGATCTGGTTTTGTGATTTTTAGCGAACCCTAGTTCTTGATTTTAAAATTGGAAGATCTAGGTTAAAATGTTTACAAGAAGAGGGGAAAATGAAAAAGTAAAGAGGGAAAAAGAAATGAGAGAGTGGGAAAAGAGTGAAGTATTGGGTTTATTTTATGTTAAAAATTTTAGTATTATGCTACGCAATATCACACTTGCATATGAACCACGAATGACTGAAAAAAAACTACAATCGCACACTACAATGTGACATGATCACAAACAACAATAAAAGACCCGGTTAACTTATTTTGTGAAATTTAAAAAATACCAAAGTTTTCCGCAAAATACGGTAAATGATAATTTAAATATTTTCCAAATTAAAAATTTAGGAAAATCCTATAAATTCATTTAAATATACATCATTATAAATCAAGTCGTTTTATTAACAATTGATTTTCTTATTATTTATTAAATTTCAATAAAATTTGAATGTTTAAATAAAATACATATTCCCATTTGAAACGTTAATATTTTTGAATCATTACACATGAGTTTTGAAGAGTTCAAGAATAAAAGCACGAAGAGCTTAAGACATTTGTGTCAGTATTTTGTTGAGTCTTAGATTAAATGTTAAATTTCTAAGTAGTATCGTATCTTTGATTATTTTCACTTGGAGAATTATTTTCTGTTCAAAATATTTTTATAAAAGAACAATATTTAATTGACTTATTAAAACCAAATTTTAGAGAGTTTTTATAAAGAAATATTTTTTGAAACATACTAAAAGTGTTTGGAAATTACATAATTCAACATGCATATGTCGACATTTAGATCGTTGAAGTGTTTTTTAAATTATCAAAAGAAGCAACTTTTGGTGCCATCCCTTCATGAATGGACACAACTCTTCAACCTCTATTTAAAGGCCTTTGATTTTGAATTTTTAGAACAATTCTAACTACTTTGTTTATCTCTCTCTTCTCTCTCATTCTCTTTAAGATTTCAGTTAAGTGCTGCAAATTTCTACATCAATTCTCTTTCTTTACATTCGTATGAAAGATCAGAGAAGATTCACTTCTATTCTACATCGTTAACTCTTTGATCTTCACTCTATTCTACTCAAAAGTAAAGATATTCCACTACTGAAGGTTTATAGGAAATTGTATCAATATACTACTTGCAGTTTTGGTCGATATATATAACATGTATGAGACAATGAATGTGATAAAGTTAAGGGTGTGTGCCTGATGGAAAATTATGTAGCTTAATTTTATAACATAACTCTTATAACGAACCTTGTTCAAAGTAAAGTAAGTTTTTTTTTATTTTTCTATTGTATATATCGTTATATTAGATATTAAATAATGTTATAAATACATTAAATCTATATATAATAGGAATACTTGGTTTTGAAGCTTTTGAAATTACCAAATTGCCTATTCCTTTTTTCAGTAATAAAAAGGTGAATTCGTGGTTATTTTAGTCATTCACTTTGACCATGTCCTAATTATGCATGTTTGCTCGTTCTAGCTTCTATCCTCCTTAAATTCCATCTCTCCCCTTATTGATGAACTTCTTGAAAATTTACAGTTCCACTTTTGTCTAGAAATCACACATCAAAAAAATATTTTCCTTCAAAATTAATGCTTTTAACCGATTGCCAGCTTGCGATCTGACTTCATCCTTTACTTCATCGAAAGTAGTCGGACTCATTCACCAATAAAAGGGTATTAGAAGGGCGGTAAATATTCCATCTATATCGTCATCTTAATTTTGATGTAAAATTTTTATTTGGTAATTTGTATGTAATTTCAAACTGTTTGTGTTTTTGCTATATAAGAACTTGAATCGAAATAAGTTGAAGAAAAAAGGCGAATTGGTTTTAGTTATCGAGTTAAAATTATCAACCGATTTTATAAAAGATTGATTATTAGTTCATGAATCTGATTTATTTGAACTCAAAACCCACTTGAATAGTGAATTGCATCTCTTAATAAAATATAAGAATAAGATGCCTTCCTTGTTGTAGGAATTTGCAGATTTGGATGTATTTGAGTTTTCTAATGCATATAGTTCTTCCTTGAATTTATTAACATTATCTAATTTTTCTTTTTTATAGAAAAAATATTGGTATACATAATGGTGCAAAGACGTTAACTCTTGCTACATATGACCAATGGCCAAGCTACAAAAACAAAGTCAGGTATGGAATTTTCTAATATTGTTATAAGAAGAGGTTTTACCTTAACAAAGGAATGCTTGAGCTTATATATATGTGTGTGTGTGTGTGTGTGTGTGTGTGTGTGTGTGTGTGTGTGTGTGTGTGTGTCATTATCCTTTAGTAAATGTTGATGTTTTTTTGAAAAAAAAATGGTAGGTTAGGCTAGCTTACAAACAAAGAATTGATATTGCATAATAATTAGTGATTTCATATTAGATTGAACTACTAAAATTTATGGATAATTGTAACTACTGCTTAGCCAGCTGATAAAAGTTAAAATGAGCTAGAATTATGTATATTCTGTTGTTGCCCAAGTTTTAGTTTAGGTATGACTCAAATTATTTTATGTATCGGTTGTAAGGGATTATGATATATTTAAAGGAGGAATCTTCCACAGCTATGCCAATACTGTATCTGCCTCTGTTTATGACTGATAAAAATAAAACATTACTGGAAACTAGAATATTGGATTTTAGTTTTGTATCCTTTTATGTATACCCCTTTCGGATTTAATTTTTTATTTGGAACTTAGAAAATAAAGTACTCATACTATTATAATTTGTTCCAAACATATAATTTGTTAGCTATTCAAGTTCTTCTCCCCTGCAAATCATGAAAAGTGAAATTTTCGATCTTCATCGAAGTTGTGAATTCTACTTTATAAGCATATTAATGTTTCCTTGATGAATAAACAAAATGGAGTGGGCTTCGTACATTAGATGGAGATGAAATGTAAAAGCTTTGTCCTATTCCAAATGAATCCAAAATGTTTTAAGCTTTACATTGTCCTATTTTCTAGCATTAACATTTGATTTTTAACTATCTGAATAGGTTCTCTGTAAAGCTAAATTTGAATAGGGTTACCTACATATGAATCTTTTGAAGTTACTTAACTTCCCTTTTAGCCTTCCATTAACTAATGGTATTTTCGTCCATTCTTATGTCCAATATTTGATAGCTCTTTTGAATATTATACAGCTAACACAGACTGTTAATCACGAAATCCTCCTATTCTTATAGTGTTCCCTATCACAACTAACTACAATGACCTTCATGATTTTTTCTCCTCTTTATCCTAGTACTTCCAAGATCTAATCTTACTTTCAAATTGGTGGCTTTTCCACATCTTTTCCTAACCAACGACGATGAAGAAGATATATGTTGAAGGAACACCTAAGCAGGTAATTAATTTGTTATTTTTATTAATAATTTATGGTTTAAGAGATTGAAGCTCGATTTGTAGCCTATAATCTAAAATGTAAATCGGTTGGTTAGAAAATTTCGTGGTTTATGAAATGTTTCTCTCATAAATTTACCAATATATGATTCAAAAGAATTTTTTTTGAATATTCTTCAATTGGGAATCTTTGAAATTTTATTAACAATGATCCATAGAGCTTTTAAGGATCTAATATATATGTGAATGCATCCTATCAATATTGAATCTGCCATTTTGCAATCAAAATTGAAATCTGAATCAAACTACTGTTAATTTATGTTCATTTGTTGAATTTCATGATAGTAAATTTTAGTGAAGGATCTACTGCCAAAAATATATGACAATATGATTTTCTTTTCCAAAATTTTGCAATTGGAAGCTGGCGTTGTGCTTTTAGTGACTCAAATGGGATGACATCTAATAAGGTGGAGCAAAGATTAAAACATAGAATGTATATTATCCACTAATGAGAAATTATCAAAGAAGAATTTGAAAGGGTATTTTTAAATCATAGTTCCTTAGTTGTATACCTCCCCATCCCATGCCTCAGACGTAAACAGTCCAACAACTGCTAATATAACAGTTATATATTATCATTTTTCTCTTGCTTTTATATTAAATACCTTAGTTGCTACCTCTTAAATCACTTACTCGTTGCTAAAATGATATTTTACGTTAATGATGACTGCCTCCTTATCCAAAATTGAAAGGTTATATCTTTTTCAAATCATATATACTAAATTTACACTTCACAAAAAATATGTACAACATATATACAACAATTATGTATTAAGCTGAAAATTGCTCTATTTAAAAATCCTTTAGTTCCTATTTATAACATACTACTAAAAAGTATTCGATTTGAAAATGCTCCATTTTCCAAGAAATGTACCCATTCTTTATATCCTAAGTAGGCATGTCAATCATATGGATTTCGTTCTAAGCCCAACCCGAACACAACATGCTAATACAGGTATGAGTTTTTCTCTAACTACCGAGGCCCGACTCAGGACAGGCCCAGTTATTACTAGAGTCAGATACGGTTTTATCAAAAAGTCATCCGGTTTGAACTCGGTATGATTACTAATTTTTCATAGTATCAAAACGTAGGTGTTTATGTTATTTGTTTACCATTTTATTTATTTTCATGTAGATATTTTTTGTACTTTTATTGTGAACTTGACATCGCCATGCATTTGTATATTAACATTGTTTATGTACATGTTTTACAAAAATTGCCAATTTTAAAGTATGATTTTAGCATAAATATTAAGAGTTTGGAATATGGATATTATTACCAAGGGCCTTGAAAAGCCCAATATGTTGAGTTTGGATATTGGTTTTAAAATACCCTACGGTTCGGGCCAGGCTCAGGTTTTAATTATTTTATTCCCCTGTCTCCGTTATTAATTTTCATTTTTATATTAGAAGCTCATTATTCTAAACTGAGAAATCAAATACGAGTCAATTGAATTATGAGCAACTCAGGCAGTTCAGTAGTAAAGAATATCTTAGCAAATCAAGTAAGCCAATGAAGCACCACGAGTTGTAGGCAAAACGGTTCTTGAGAGTCATGGCGAAGTTCATCAATGCATCATCAAAGGCAGCAATACCTCTTACATGACTTCAAAATTGTTGCAATCAGCCAATACCAGTTCAGGTGGTTGTTTTCAGGCAAATTTGGAATAACTCCATATTATATGACTTTGATCAGTTTTTGACATGGTAATCATAATGTAATGTATCTTCTGTAATGTTTCAAAATTCTTCAGCAAACTAAAGGATTTTTTATATTAAACATGATCGTGTTATCTATTGAAAGTTTGGGCTGATTTTTTATTTATTCGAAAACACTGAAAAAACTAAAACACACTTCAACAATGAGCAAAACTTTATTATTTGTAGAAGTTTGATTGATGATCTTACATCACGAACAAGGCTCTATGTAAATCATCCCCTTTACTGTTATATTCTTTAAGAATTTAATGTAGTTATCTTCTTCACTGGGTTTTCATCTGGGATAAGTTAGACCCAATCATATATTTGTTTTTCATGAATACTTTACTAAATAATTCTTATTTATATTAGCAGATGTTTCTATTAAAGAATTTTGTGCACGGTATATTTTTTCCCTTCGGCATTTACAAAATAACCAAATTTATGCATATAATTAACATATTGAGTTTTGTACGTGTTTGTACATATTGTTTTGCACTAAAAATAAATTAATGCACGTTTTTGTTTACACACGTCCAATAGATGTGCCATACATACTGGTATATATAAATAGAAAACTCTTAGGAAATATATTTAATCAATTATAGTTACAAATGTATTCGTAACCATGAATATTGAATCAAATAAAATAATAACCATCCTTAAATGTTTCTAATTAAGATGTATCAAGAATTGGTTATAGATATATCCATTAAGACTAGAGCATGTAACGCTATCCATATGATGGATGATGATTACTCATTACTGTTGGGTCCGTCATAGGGCTATTTACATGTAGTTTTTTAGAATAATTACTATACAACTCACCAAGAGTCTTTTATATATTAAAAGTCAAATAAAAGATCTTATAGGAATGCATAATAGTCTTTTAACTTGAGTATATTCTAATTTTAAGTGTCTAAACTATACTTCGATAATGGTCAGTCACACGACAACGTGGATTATGTTATGACAATATTTGGGTGTAAGTTGAACACATAAAGTGAAACACTACTCAAGAGAGTTTCGTCTCTTTTGAATGGAAGGTTAGTATCATCATAATTGGTAGTCCATAGAAGCTTTAATATTCACACAGTTTAAAAATTACCGAGGATTGAGTTTATATCTGGGAATCATATATCTGCAACTCTCTGTTTTCTTCCAAAAAAAATTCATTGTATAATTTATAAAAGTTTAAATCATTATTATAGAGAAATTAGTATAGTGGTTTTATTGGTTTATTTATTATTTACCATAGAATTAATTAATAAAACATATAACCATTATAGATTTATTTAATTGTTTGTTTAAGCTGATATAATAATTTAAATGTAATAAATAATATATATTATTTTGGTAGATGAATTTTTTTATAATTTTTTTAAATTAAGGTGGGATTAAATATATGCGAGTATGAATTAAATAAAGGAGTTTAGTTAATTAAGTGATATAAGATCTAACTTATAACGGGTCATAACTTAAATAGTGGATATGGGTAAGATATATAGTCTATTAGTGCTGTTATTAATACAACTAGGTATCTTATTCTATAGACATAGAATTTTCATCCTCTCTGCATAAAAATAAACTACATGTTAATGGTTGACTTTGCAACTCCGTAACTGAGTTATAGAAGAGTTCTCTCAAAGGCGAAACTAATAATGGTTCAAGGTTTGATCAATCAATGGGACCATTGATAATTAAAAAAATTATTTTAAATAAAAAAAAATAAGGTTAAATTCATGTTTTCATACATATATATTTCATTTGAAAAAAAGTATTGTGCATGTGCACACATGTGAAGACCATGTTACACCTCTGATACCGCAAGCAGGAAAATGGTGTGCTATTGCTGTATCCGAAGGATATTGGGTAACAATGGTAAAATTAAACAATACAAAATAAAACCTATCATGTATCTCACACTGCATAGGATAAAATATAATAATCAACACAGATATAAAGCGTGAGAGGTGGCAGTAAACAATGAACTAAAACAATCATAGCGCATTGGTCCATTATAGTTATTCAGAACAATGTGGAAAAGAGTTTACACATCAGGTCAAATGAACTCTAACTAGAAAGCTATCTCTAATAAATAAGTACTGATAATAGTCCATAGTACTACATAATGGAATAACATTAATAGCTTAAAAACATAGTTTATGAATTCGCTGGCTACCTACTCGTTATAGCTCTATGCACTATTTTAGATCCGTCGTCTCTAATCTACTCATTTAAAAGTACTCGAGATAATAAAAAGCAAGACATAAAACCTCGAGTCGGACAATAGTTTGGTATGAGCTATCTATAATCTTAAAATACTATAGAAATCGATATAGTAAATAGGAACATAAGGTATAAAGAATCATACCTGACATGTCTCTACATCCAAAGAGTTAGCACATAGCATCGATATATGCTAATCTACTACCATCATCAGTACAATATAAGGTGTCTAGGATACTACTTAATAATCCTACATCGCGTGACATCCATATCAAACATACCAAACATTGTAAACACCAAAAAATCTCACGTCTCTCAACTCAAATGTTGTTGGATATAGGATAACTCATATTCTCCCTTGTATTGATCACTAACTAATCATCATCAAGGTCCTATCAACACTTGAGCCCATGCCACTCTGTAATGCCAAGAAATTAGACCACCCAACAAAGGTCCATAGTTAAATAGATTACCCTGTATTGGTCTGTAGTGAATGTCCCCTCCGAACCCTTTTTCTCAAGCATACATCAAGACCACTGAGGTATCTGTGATCTCTTTGCCATATGTCCCAATAGAAGAAAACCTCGTATGTTCTACACCATAAGTTCACTCTATATCGATCATGTCTCCTTGGACGATTCCCAAATGCTACGATCACTTTCTATTTTAAGCATTAGATCTAATTTTTCTACGTCGTTGTAGTTCCATCATTCTATCAGTCATTAAGAAGAATCCCAAAGTAATCCCATGCGATGCTCGGAGTAATCATACTTCCATTGGCTTGAAGAAAACCATGCTAGGTCCCGAAGTCTCCCTTGCTCAGTTCTAAAGCCAGGTTGCACCATTCCCAAAGTCATACTCAAAGTTGTGCTTAGTTCAGTGTTGAACAAGACTTTGTTTGTGGCACTTGATTCCTAACCCTGAGCACATAATGTTGAACTACACTCCAATGGATTAAAGCCCTTTTATATTTTAGCATGCTAAAACCAAAGTACCTACCAAGTAAGCTAAGTGTTGAACAAGACATCACCGAACCAACCATGTGCCGAACCTAGCCGAAATGTTCACTGCATTTCACCTACTCTAGCTCGAAGTCCCCACCGAGCACACCTATGCTGAATGGAATTCCTACATTAATTTATTCACCTTCACACTATGCCTCAATTCGATCTCCATTTCTAAAAATTCAATCTACGTGCAACTCTTTTCTATATACGGCCCAAACACTCTAGAATCGATCAATAAAGTTCATTCTACAGCTGCAGATCTTTCATCCTTTGTGTAACCAAATAGAAGAGCACATCATAATCACTCTTTTAACATGAATACTCTCATTCATAGAAACTATTACAACCTCCAATTCGCTCGATGAGCATTTTTAACCATTCAGACATATAAAAAACAAACATGATGTCATGGAAACATGATGTCATGGCGATTCATATTAAAACACATTCATAGCCTAGCCCAACGTTTGTATGAACATCCATACATCAAAACAATACAACTATATCATTTTAAATAAATTTAAATTTGTTTTACTTCAGTTTTAAAACTAAAACTACATTAAATTATGTGTTTACCTTAAAAATGGATCCAAAAACATGTCAAAATCTATAGACCTATATATATTAGGTTTAGAGATTGTAAATCGCTTACTAATCACCCAAATTAATGAAAGTCACACAAATCGAGTGTCAACTGGTTTTAACAAGCAAAAATCAATAGGATTTAGAACATCAAGAGAAAAATGAAATGACTTGAAATCTTAAAGGGCACGCTTAGATAAGGAGTAGAAACATCTTAAAGAAAACTCAACCAAAATGGAGCAGACTGCAAAAATCGGCACCGACCTCTAATGTCGGGGTTGACATCTCATAGCTCTATGTTTTCCAATCAAACTTTGCAAAATTGATTCTCTACCTTTTCTACGCCTGCTCAAGGATTTCTAAGGGTTTTGAACAACCTTTTTTAGAAAAAATTTAGATTTTTAAAACACAATCTAAAAGTCAAAATTTTAAATCAGTATGCTACTTTCTATTATGAAATATTATCCAAAAATTTAATTTACCGAATCAAATTCAATAAAATATTCATTTTAATATATTTATTTAACTCTAGAATGGGATGTTACATGTATATTTTACCTAAAAAAAATCATAACACGGATATTAATTACTAATAAGATGAACGTATATTATAAAATTAAGTACTTTTATGTTATTTATTAACAGTAAATATTCATGAAATACGCTAATTTGGTAAAAAGAATTTTTGATATCATAATTTCATTGAAATATTAAATCTATCTTTTTGAATTTTCTAATGCTAATAATTAATTCAAAAATCATAAATAATACAAATTTATAAAACTTGAAAACTTAATAGACAATTTATTAATAAAAACATTAATAAATTTATTAAACTAAGAAGAAAACTAGGAATCTGCATATTTTCTAAAATATATTATATGTTTATATATAAAATTTAAATTGAATATAAATTGAATATGTCATGGAAAATGGATATGTTGACTGTGACGCACCACCCCGAGACACACATTAACAAAGAGTATTACTATGTATTACTATCCGCTAATGCGAAGAATATAGCTGGTTAGGAGCGGCCATCTATAGCCTTGTCTTAAATATCTATTGAATACATCGACAAGTTCTATATATTTATATTATCTCAAGTGGATCGGCATGTCAAATAAATACTTATTACAAAGTCATAGGTGGCTATAGGATCTATCATAAAAAAATACAACAACTCAATGCAAAACACATCACAGAACAACAAATCGTCACACAAACACAAAATACAGATACATCACAGAGTATACAAAATGATACATGTGGAGTGGTATGACAACCATAATATACGAGCTAGTCAAAAGAACATACATAACAGAGTAGCAAACATAAAGGACTACACAAAATGCTATAACAAAAAGAGCTGGCCAAATGGTCCATACGGAAGGAGAATGGTCCATGCGGAAACAGAATGGGCTAAGTCCAAATATACTTAACCTGAAACATCTCGGTTTGACCTGAGTATAAATACACGGATCAATCTAGCGAAACAAATCAGTTTAAGATAATAAGCGATAATAGAAGCATAAATAGAGGTGATGTTCTTCTTAGCAAGAAGAAAGAATACTAAGTAAGCACAAGTATATGTATGGTATGTATCACTACACAACATATAGTCTCAAAAGAGATAGTATAACCCATAAAACGCTAACTGTAGCAAGCCTCATATCATCGGCATTTCATAAAACATCAATTATGGTTTAGGAGAAATCCTAAACCAGCCAAATCGGCAAATACAAAACATGCACAAAGAGATCTCATCTCAAACACGCCATAAGGAAAATATATCTCTAAAGAGGAGAATAAAATCTCAAGTAAACGCCAGAGGCAAATCTCAATAATGGCAGTGTCGGCAATTTAAATCTCAAAAACAGAACTCCAAAGAATTCAAATTCCTGAAAGATAATCGCCATAGATATATATCGAGATTCGAAGGACCAATTCCGAAAAGGGGCGATACGCTAGGGAATATAGTCAAAGAAATCATCTCAAAAGTTTAGCACGTGCATGTGGCTGAAGCCTTGCTAAGTACTGTTATCTCAAATAGGTACCTCGCTTGAAGGCTAAACGTCACAATGAAAAATACGCCGTAATGGAAAATATGCCGCAATGGAAAACGCCGCAATTGCAAATTCCACCATGCCAAAAGTCTCTTAGACAAATACATCGCAATGGCAAACGCCACAATGGCAATGACCCGAAGGTCTAATACTGGACGCCGTAATGGCAAATGTGTCACAAACTCTCGGATAGGAACCGGAATAGTGTTAACGTGTGTCTGATACCACACGTTCGCACTAAATGGTACACTAATCGCTGGTAAATTTCGCACTCAAAGCATTAAAAAGTTTACGTTGTCTCATCGGTAAACTCGACTCGAAAGTCAACACGATCAAACAGATAAGTTGGGATTTAACCGATAAGATAAACGTGCGTGTCCATACCATGTGTTTTACCAAACTATTTAATTCTCCTTCTCATTCACTCGAATAGTGTGAAAACGTGTAATTTATATATAAAATAATTTACTTTGGAAAACAAGCCTTGAAAACCAATTTTCAAAATCAATTTGAAAACCCATATTTGAAAATTCCCTTATTATATAGAATAAATAGATTTTACACTTGAAAATACTTCAAAATATTACATAATAATTATTTTGAAATGCCCATTAATTTTAAAAATTGTTTCAAAAAGATTCAGAGAAAACCGTGCTTGAAAACGAATAAAAATAAGGAAAATCACTTAAACCGATATTCGAATTTGAATTCAAATTAACTTCGAATAATTTAAATTTTGAATTTTGAAATCTCCAAAATTTGGCTAGTCTATTGATAGACATCACGGCATATAATCATCATAAAAAACATCACGAATATAGCTGAAAAATGAAGCAAACGAAAGTCAGAAACATCAAAACACAAGAGGAGACAAGGCAAGATTTTGCCTTTTGTCGGGTCGACCCTAAGGTCGACATGGAGGTCGATCTCCTTGGTCCCTAGATCGACCTGCATGTCGACCCAGGGAGGATGGCAGTCGACCTGGCATACGAACTTTATTTCAGTTGATTCCCTGCTCGCGAACTGATTTTCTAAGCAACTTTTGACTTATCAAACAACAATATTTTTCAATGAAATTTTACATGGATGAAGTTCAACATGCAAGCTACTAAATGCAAGAAATCTGGCAACATTTCATTGCCAGAATCAAAAGGTATAAGGATTCAAAGATGTAATAGAAACTGAATATAAACAAGCAAAATATTCACTACAAGACATTGCAAACAGAAACAAATTTTCTATAGATTCAAGCACTGGCACTTTGTTTTGGCTAGTTTGTGAGTTTATACAACTCACCTTACTGGTTTGTGATAAAAGCTCGGATTACGGAAGAAAAGAGGAGCTTTGCTTGAGATTACAAGTCTTTAGAACCTGTAGAAAGCAAATATAGGACATGCAAACAACATACAGTAAAAATTTTAGAAAGCTATTTACGTTAAAAGAATTTTGTGATGAAATTGTATGATTTGGAGTTGTATACCTTTAATTTATCTTTATCTTGCAAAAAGACTTGAACTCTGCTGAGTTTAATTGAAGATTGAGCTTGATTTTTGAGAAATTGGTAAAGTGGTTTACTGACTTTGTTTTCAAGTTGGAGAAGGAAGAAGAGACTGAAAAATGAACGTACAGCTAAACCTCTTTTCTCATATTCTCAACCAGGCTAAGTAATATTGGGCTAATCGGGTTTGATAATTAAAAGAAATAAAATGGCTTAAGGTTTGAATCAACACTTAACAAATAAATGTGCACATATCCCATACACATAAATAAAAAATGCATTTATCTCAATTTACACACAAGAAAAATATAAAAATTTGTATACATATAAAATAAAACATTTTCTATCATCTAAAAAGATTAATTTATATTTTTAAAACATTTTTATCATTAAAATCCTTAATTTAACAAAAATACACCATTTACTCAAATAAATAAATAAATAAAATATAAACTTCTAAAATCCACAAAATTTATTTTCTCACTTAGAAAAATATTTCAAAACATTATTTATAGCCAAACTTATTTTTAACCCAATTTCCACTTTTTATTTCAATAAACCACCTTTAAAAATTACATACTTCTTTTAAAAATTATTAAAAGAAGCAAATAAACAATAATTAATATAATTATTTTATTTTCTCTAAAATGAAACCATTTTTATTATTTAAAACCCATATTCCATTTATTGTCATTCCAAACAAAATAAAACAAAGCTTGGAATTTCATTTTCTCATTGTAAATTCCAATATTCATTGTTTATTCCAAATAAAAATTCGATTTCTCCAATTTTAATTTAATTTACAATGTTAAATTACAACTATCATCATAATTCAATGTTGTCAAGTAATCTCCAAGCCAGGGTTGTTAAAATCGGTATCCATGGATCATTGGTAATTTGCTTGGAGTCGGACTTGGAAAAATTTGCTACTTTCTTGGAGTCGACGAATGGTTCGCTTGGAGTTATAGGAATTTGAAGTGTTGGATCATGCTTGGTGTTGGACACATAATTGCTTGGAGTCAGCTTGGAGTCAGAATGACCGATGCTTGGAGAAAACGATCGACCCCTATCGTTTTTTTCATGCTTGGAGTCAGATCAATCAGTGCTTCGAGAAAAACAATCGGCCTTGATCGTTATTCATGCTTGGAGACAGAATCACGTTTGCTTGGAGAAAATTTTGATTTTACCCTAGTCTAATCCCAGGCTAGAATCTTCAGCATCTACTCCGAGTAAGAAGGGTGATTCTTGGGTCTCGCTTTGAGTAAACCGAGGGTTTTTCGATGATCGTTTTGACAATGATCGTTCTATAACTCAAGATCTAAAACGGGGTTACCCATGAAACTTTGAAAACATCGACATATTGAAGAAAGGAGTCCACAAAATCAAAACTCAAAAATATCATAAAAACATAATGATCGTTCCATAACGATCATACAAAATCAGCACCGATCCATAGTTTTGCGAAAAACGCGATATCCTACAAACAGTATGTCGGAATTGCATGAAATTTGTAACGAACGTAGCTAACATCATGTGGAACACACATGATCGATCGCAACTCAAAAGGATGAAGCATGAAATGGTCTTCCATGATCCAATTTCCCATCAAAACAGCGAAAATCGACCGATATCTCACAAACCGTAAGTCGAAATGGTGCGAAACTTTGAAAGCATGGACTAAAGACATGGAGGACACTATACAAATGATCGCAGCTCCATTGGAGTTAGTATGAAATGATTGGACTAAATTATTATTTTTTGTCTGATGGATCCCAAATTTTGTGGGTCGGGTCGTATGGGCCTGGAGGTTCTTCTATCGAAATTTCAGCCCGATCCATGCACATCTTCATCAATAAATACATCAAACTTAGCTCATTACAAAGGATTTTTTCGGTTGGCTCTCATTCTTCACTTTTTATCTCTTCCTCCATTAATTTTCTAAGACAAAAACAACTGTACTTGTAATCTTACAGTATAAGTAAAAAATTATTAGAGTGGACGTAGGCAGGAGTTTGCCGAACCAATATTAAACTTACGTGTTCATTTACTTTTCCACAGTCTATTCTATGATCTGTGAATCTATATTTCTCCGTTTGGATCTAAATTTCAAAAATTAATGCTTTCACATTCAATTGAGTGTTTGTGACCACATTTGGCGCAAACATTTTTATGCTTTCATCGAGAAGGACTCACACCCATGGATTTGGAAGCTAGGATCTTGGATTTGGAAGCTTGGATACTTGGATCTTGGAAGCAATGGCTAGGCAATCAATAAGGAGACCATTAGAAGAGAGGAGACACTACAGAGGGAGTCAGGAGGCTTCTTCTGGTCCTGGAGCAAATCAGACATATATCTACATCACTAGAGACAAGACGGAAATGATAAGGGAAGCTATGTAGGAAAGGATGCTAAAGAGACAAGAGGAGATGATCTAGAATCTTCTCGGGAAGATGGGATAAGCTGGAGCACAAAAAACCAAGGAAATGGAGTAGCAAGAAACAGTGGAAATATTTGGATTATGGAGTTGAAGCAGCAGGAGTTAAGAAAAACTAGAATGGGGACCAAGAAAACGAAGAAACAGATAGCAGGATGAAGTAGTACAACCGGGGGCAGTCCTTGGCCGACACATAACGATCGACATCAATAGATCTAGACTCGGGGGCATGCTCCCAGGTTATGCTGGGTCGATCCCATGTGGGGTGTTGGACAATACCGAGCAGTTCGGTGTCCATCGAAACTTGGATGCGTGTTTGGAAGAGGATAATCTGGGATTCGACTCGGGAAGCAGTATGGAATTGATCGGAGACCACTTATGGATGTGGGAATAGTTGGAAATTGGAATTCAAAACTTGAAGCGGAAACTAATAAACTTGGATATGGATTGGAGAAACCGAGGGCGAACCCCGGTCAAGAAGAATGGATCAGCATGGCTCCCCATGGAACTTGGGGAATGGATCTAATGGACTCTGGAAGGAATCGGATAATGATGATGAAACAGGAGTAGCCATCATCTACCATAAATCGGAGCGAGCTTGGCTTAATGGCACGGCTCCGCTACAACAAAATACGCTTCTTACAACGGGCAATAAATGTTGTAATAAGGGTTTCGCAATGGGTCGGCGCCTGTCTTATTATGCGATGTTGTAAAAGACCCAAAAGAATTTACAACGGTTAAAAGACTTTGTAGTATACATATTTACAACGGTCCAGAACCATTGCAATAGACTTTTTCACAATGAGCATGAACCATTGCAATATTCCCTATTCACAATAGGCAATGACCATTGTAATAGATGTCTATTACAACTGTTTTTGTCTATTGTTAAAAAAGATGAAAATTAAAGAAAATTAGACCATTGTGCAACATGTATACAGATCTTACGTACAATTGCTAAAAAGCCAAAATGAATTATACACACGTCAGTTTTGAAGTCGCACATTTAATTCTTCTTATACATATCATCACACATTTACAAAACCAAGAAGTAACGAAGAACATACTCCATGATCAATGAGAATATCACCTATAATTCTAAGTTGAATAATATTGCATAAACTTTGCTTTGACCTCTAATGGAAGATGCGTCTATTTTATAGTTTTTGTCCAACCAAATTGTTGTTGCTTTTGCTTCCAACATGGGCCACATGATATTTGCTTATATTTATAAGAATCTCACTTATTTGAAAATAATAATAATTATATAACCGTAGATAACATACAAGTATTTAAGTACTAATCACCTTGTTGTTGGGAATTCTATGCAAGAAATATTTAAGAAATGTGCATATTTCTGTGATACTTGAAGCCCTCACTTTTACTATAAGCTTATCCTACTCTGTAAATCAATGCAATGAATTAATAGGAAGTTTTAGAACGCAAGATAGTAAGAGAGGATAGTTGTATTACCTTGTATTACCTGATACCCATCAAAGTCGCAATAGAACAGACATAATATTGACCATAAACTGCTACTAAACACAATAAAACTACAGACAATGTCCGGACTGCGTGATCGAAGGTCACGAATTCGAGCCCCGAAACTGACAACCCAGTAACAAGTACCCGAAGTATGTATTTGACAGGCACATACTTCCCTAGAGTTTACAAGCGAAGTTTGGTTCTCTAGGTAATTCAAAAAAAAAAAAAAAAAACTACAGGCAAAATGCAAGCATTTTTTATTTAGGAAAAATTAATTAGAATATAGCTGCTTTGTTGCCGTGTTGCTACATAATTAATTGTCTATCCATTCATTTTTCTTGCAATATAGAAGATATTGGACATAAGTAAATATGTTTATTAACACCTTTTTGAAGGAGAATCCACACAAATGCGACCCAGGTTTAAAGTATTTAACAAACGGCAAAAACAAAATCAAGTTAGTGAATACTTTATACTAGAATTTAACTATTTGGACCCAGATTTAGGGATACACATACAACATACAAACCTTACCATCCAATCCCACCCCTATCCCCACCAAACAAAATAAACCCACTCCTCCCTTTCACACAGTCTCCTCTGCTAGTTGCAAACAAACACAATTCTGAAATTGAATTTGCAATTTTTATACAGAAAGAAAGCAAACATTACAGAAATTCAGTAAGACAAAAATTAAATAAAAATGAGAACATACCTAAAAGCTGCTTGGTATTTTTGACCTAATTTCTGAAGCTTAGCCATGACACAATCCGTAATGCATGGAGTGCCTTATTAACCAATAACAGTTTAAGAAATATAACAAAGAAAATAGCAATATTTCATTATATACTTTAATAATGAACATATATAGTTGTCACTCACATTTAGCATAGAGACAGTCCAGTACTACTTTCTCAAGATCCAGTTGCAGGAAACTTTGATAACCATTAAATCTTAAGAATGTTGAGTTGAAATTCAATGTGGTAACACGCATCAATATAAGGTACAGGAAACACAATGATACTGAATATCCCAGTTTATGGTATTAATAATGTAATAATAAAATTAACAAAGAAGATGTTCCTTGAACCAACAATGACCATTTATTAATTAAACAAGTATAGATGAAGATATAAACAACAAGAAGATTAGTATAAACAACAATATAAGGTACATCAAAATCTAATGGATTTTTTTTTAATTTCTTGTTGAAGTACCTCGGGACAGTGGTAGTTTCGACCAGGAAGTTGAGTGGAAGAAAATGTAATTATTCCCAAAAATTGAATAGCTTGTACAAGTAAATTCATTATTAGATTATAAGCATAAATTATCATTTAGGAGATGGTTAAGGAATAATGCTTATACCTAGGCAAACATAAACTCTGATCCAAAGCAGTACTGAATATAAGAGTTAATTACGGTAAATAAAAGGATGAAATAACCACTACTAGCATAAGGATTATCAACTTGTTAACCTCAAAAATAAAATTACAAAAAATGAACATCATTAGTAAAACATATAATGATATATTAACAAATTCCCCAAGCATATATGAAATCATATTTAATTAACTAAAGGGGAAGAACTAATGAATTTGACCGATGAACTTGCATTTACGTTACGGACTATATGAAGCATAGAGATGCTTCTTATTCTAAACGTATGTTGTAATTCATCGTATTTTGAATAATATTTTTCTAATTGAACATTATATAATTAATGCACGTGTTGTGTGCTGCTATACTAGTGTTTAATAAATACAATTTTTGATAGAGTTAGCTTCACTCGTATATATTTCCAAATTCATTTTGCCCACAGTAGATAAAACATTTTTAGATTTAACTGATTTTCATCCAGACTTTTTAAACATATTGTACACATTTTTTTATTTAGGTTAGCATCTTATGAACACAAAATTAAATGAACAAAAAAACATTAAGCTTAGACATATACTGGCTCTTATTCAAACTTTTGACAAGATAACGTAACAAACACCAATCTTGAAAATACAAGAGACTTACGAGTGCTATTACACAGATTTTAAAAGCAAACATAAAGTTTCAATCCATTTCCTACCATTTTTGATACATTGCAGTCTGTGTATTACTTCAAATAAGCTTGAAGAAAAGATCCCTCTTTTCCTTTTTCTTTCCATGTATTAAATAGAACAACACATGCTAACTATGTAAGAAATGTATATGTATTGCTACCCAATTCTTTGAATCTCCAACGAATATCATAGTCAAGTTTTAGAAATTGGACATGATGGAAAAGAAAGAAAGAAATCAACTATGAAAACTAACATAATAATTCTAGCAACAAATATCAAATTCATTTCTGTTCATACAAAACAAAAGACAAATTCAAACAAGAATTTAAACATTTCTTGCTACAAGTGATGCTAAAGTGAAGGTAGTATTCTAAAAAACCGTCCATCCAAATTTCGCAAACCCAAACTAAACTATTTACACGATAATAACATATCATAATTAGAATAACCAAAGTGAAATTACATACGCACAATTTAAAACTCTAGGTTCATGAATTGTTAGTATTTGTTACCCAATTTCTCTGTACGTCATTTCTTCTTCTGCAATTACAAAAACATCTGTGAATAAATCAATTTCAAATGATTTTATCCCAACTTATAAATAAATAAATCCTATATTTACCTATAAACTTCATCAACCTAACTATGACATTTATGAAGGTACGACCTTTTAAATTTTTGCTCGGATCCAAAAATAACCGGCTATTTGAACAAATTTTTTTAAGAATAACTATTCATTCATATCAGCAACAGATATTTCGAAAAGTTATCAACTTTCAATCAAAAATGACTACCACAAATAAACCTAATAAAAAAAAGTCGAAATTGCCACATTAGATTCAGGCTTAACTTTAGATCGCGCCATTAAAGACTGAAGCCAAACAAAGCTTTTCGCAATTGGATCCTACACGTGATTTTAGATTTTAGACTTTGGGGAATGTATAATTTGGGGAAGAGTCTTGTTTAGTGAGGGTTGGTAATGGAGGGAACAAAATTTTCACCACCTCTGGCACGATACAATGAATTTTATTTCAAGGGTTAATTAACTATGAAATATTAAACTTTGATTATTAAATATTAATTACTAAAAGCTAATTATTAATTATTTAACATTAATATTAATTATTTAACATTTATTTTTAGTTTTATTTATTAATTATTAAATGTAATTAATATATTTTAAATGCAATTTACTAATTAATAATAATTAACTATAAAAAGTATTTAATTAAAAGTTAATTATTGATTATATGTAATAATTAGGAATTATAAATTAATTATTAATTAATTATTAATAATCATTCATTATTATAAATTATATATAATGTCCTATATATAAGTCAATTATTACTTCTTAATATTAAATATTACTTCTTAAATATATTAATTATTAGTTATTACTTCTTAGTTATAATCCAGTATTTATTATTAAAAGTTAATTATTATTTATATGTTACCAATTATTAATTATGAAATATTTAATATTAATTATTACAAACTAATTACTATGTATTAATCATTAATTATTAAGTATTAATTATTTAAGAATAATGAAAAACACTATTATAAATTTTACTTTTGATATTAAAGTTTCAAAATTTTGTTCCTAAATTTTACGAATTTTTTAAATTTATTTTAAATAATTTATTAAATATTATTATTAGTTATCATTATCAAATAACAAATACTAAAAAATAAATTATGCTTCTTAATTACTAAATATTAATTATTAATTACTAAATATTAGTCTTAGTTATATATTAATCACTAATTATATAATAGAAATTATTTTACAGTAATTATTAATTATTAAAAATTATGTTCTATTTGTTAATTATTAATTTTTCAGTTGTTACTTATTAGTTCTTAAATATAATTAAATATTAATAATTAAATATTTATTAAATATTAAATATTAGTGCTTAAATATTAATTATTAGTAGTAATTATTTAATATTAATTTTTAATTATAATTTTTAAAGGATACTGCTATGAATAGTATTAAATAAGAATATGATATTCCCCAAAATTTAGACTTACTAAATAAATGGACAATTCCCAAAAGGGGGAATTATTTTAAAGGACAAAAATTTCTATATTTTTTGCCTCAAGGACACGACCTCGATATTTTTACCACAAGGACAAACATTCTTCTAAAAATTATTCACAAGGACAAATATTTTTCAAAATTATTCATAAGGACAACAAAACTGATACCGAGCTAAAAACTGATACCTAAAAACTGCTACCGATAACTACAAACTGATACCTAAAAACTGCTACCAATAACTAAAAACTGATACCTACAGAAAGTTGTCCTTCAGGATAAAATATTGAAGGTCCGTCCTTGAGGCTAAAAAGCTGTGAAATTTTGTCCTTGACAATAATTTCCTGTTCCCAAAATTGAACCAAGATAATATACCAATTAGGTACTTTTGAAAGACTCAGCTTAAAACAAGTAGTTAAAACTACAGAAGAGTCAATTTCTCTAGACAATGACGAAATGATAATTAAACTATTAAATGAAAAATATTTACAGCCTTATAGGCAAACACATAAATTTATTCATATAGGTTTAATACAAATTGCATTTAAACCTTTAACTCTGGAAGGACTACCAGAAAGCTTTATAGCTGCTTTAAGAGATGGTATAATTTAGATTGGAAAAAATCATTAATGGGATTAATATAGTCAAGTCTGGCATATGGTCCAGTCTATTTTAATGTTTATCCAAATTTACAACTATCTTTATCTGATGTTAGAATTTTAGAAGCTACTACTTTAAATGTTAAGACCCATGGATATAATTATATTCCAGGATCTGAAGTAATGTGTATTTGTTATAGAATTTATTATAAACCTTTATATACCCTAAATCCTCGGTGTAAATTGGTTGATAAACCTTTAAATGAAACTCTTTTAATACAAACAAATTTTAGTCAATCTAATATAACAACAAGAAGAGCAATAAAATGGGAAGAAATTCCTCTTCCAGAAAATAGAAAAATAGAAAAAGCCATTCCTTCACAGCCAATGACAAATAATAATATTACTAATATCATACAGACCCCAGAAGGAACTATTCAAATACAAATGGATAATAATATTTCTAGACCCAGTTCTAGTAACTCATATTTATCAAGAGCAAAATCTTTTCACTGTCATATTTCACCTTTTGATTATACTTTTGAATCTCCATCAAGAATGTCCACATCACAAATTAGAGAAACTGGAAGAAAATCGTCTAATGATGAATCTTTAAAAGATAATACTGTAGAAAAATTATATATAAACAGAAATAATATTGTAAAAGGTATTTACAACAACCAAGAAGCGGATATAACCGAATCAAAAATGAATTTCTCTATTTAATGAATAATATAACTAAAATTGATTTTAGCCCTGGCTCTCAGGCTAGACAAAGAATTAAATTAGAATTTAATCTTCCAAAATGGGAAACATTTAGAAAATGGTTTTTTGAAAACTTTTCAACAGAAGAACAGAAACATTTTCAAGAAGAATTTTATAAATTCACAACTACAAGGAATATAAAGTTTCCCTTTATTCCTTGGTTTACAGCAAATTATATTGAACAATACATTTCTGTAATAGAAAGAGATTATAAACTATCAAATGGAAATCTACTAAATGCAGTCTATCCTGCCAACAGTCTTTTCAAATAGAGAAAAATGGGAAGTACTTAAGTTTTAATGCATTTTCTAAAATACAATAAAATGACACGTTACAAAGTACTGTAAGACAAATAAACCAAATATTTGAACAACAAAATTATGCAAATTTGTATTTAGCTGTTATTGGTGAACAAATCACTTCATTACATAACAAAATAGAAAAAATATTTTCTGCTATTAATAATATAAAACTCACTATTTCAATTATAACTGAAGAAGTAAGTGAAGTAATCGCAACTTCAAGTCTTCAACCTCCTCCTGAAATTAAAGGATTTAAATTAAAAACAGAATCAGAATTAGAAAAGGTTTTTAAATTAAAATCCGAATCTGATTTAGAAAGATTTCTAAAAGAGAGAATGGATAATCTCAGGTTAAATTCTCTTGAAGAAGAATCTTCTCAACAAAATAATAGCTATCATACAGTTCAAGATGAGGTAAATAAACTTGAAAAATATGCATATAAACCTTCACAAAAATTATTTTACTACAGGAGACCTTCTCCTATGGATACCTTACCTGAAGAACCAGATTTTATTACTAATAATAGTTACAATGGAAAAAGTATATATGAATGGAATATTGACACATTCAGTCAAAAACAAATATTTGATGTAGCTCATCGGATGCAAATGTATGGAACGGTTTGCAAAAATAATGGTAATAATGACGTTACTGTGGCAAGAATGATAGTCGCTGGTTTCACTGGCCAGCTTGAAGGATGGTGGGATAATTATCTTCTTACGTCTCATAAAAATGATATTTACAATACAGTAAAACAAGAAGATGGACAAATGGTCCAAAATGCTATATATACTCTAACAGTTACTATTCTAGAACATTTTACTGGAAGAGTATCATATAATAATGAAAGTGTTCGTACACTTCTACAAAATTTAAGGTGTAATACATAACCGATTTTAGATGGTACAAAGATACGTTTTTAAATAGAGTAATGGAATTACCAGAGAGTAACAGCTCTCATTGGAAATCAAAATTTATTGATGGACTCCCCTCCTTATTTGCTAAAAGGGTAAGAAAGTCTTTAAGGAAAGATAAAATAAATATTCCTTACGAAAGTTATACTTATGGTAAGCTTATGGAACATGCATCCAAGAAGGTTTATCATTGTGTAATAAAATAAAATTGAATCAACAAATAAAACGACAAAATTTAACTGAAAGAAATCAATTAGGACAATTTTGTAGTCAATTTGGGATGGATGTTCCAAACATTAAAAAATCCCATAGAAAAGATAATAAATCCAAAGATTTTTTTAGAAAAAAGAAGAATTTTTTTCTCATAAAAAGATGGAACGAAAAGCCCAAAGAAAATAGGAAAGATTAAACAAAAATAAAAATAAAATTATCCACTGTTATAAATGTGGAAAAGTTGGACATTATGCAAATAGATGTAAACTAAAAAAGAAAATTGATAATTACAGATTGATAATAAACTAAAGGAAACATTATCAAAACTTTTGCTAGACTCTAGCTCTGAAAATGATTCAGAAATAGAATCTAAAAATGATTCAGATTATTCAGTTACTACTGAAAAACTTAAAGGTCTTGACGAAGAATCATCACAATCTGATGAATGCTGTGAACCCTGTGGACAGGGAAAACCCTGTCTAAACCCAATAATAGAAAAAGAAGATGAAAAAGATGAATTTTATAAAATCCTCTCACAATTTCAAGATTTAAATATAAGTGTATTAACTAATAATAATATTATAGAATTCTTAAAATTGGTTAAAGACCCGGAATTAAGATCAAATGGAAAATATTCAAGAAACAAGCAAAAATAATGAGTCATCAACATAGACATTTCAAAATATTGGAAATTCTAAAAATCCATATTCTATGAATAAAGTTCATAAATTTATGAAAGAAAGGCAAAGAATTGAATATCCTACTACTATAGAAGACCTTAATATTGAAATCCAAAATCTTAAAAAAGAAATCCAAATAATAAAAAGTGAAAATAGATCTTGATTATAGACTCTCTTTTCTAGAACAGTCAAAACAAATTATCCCTATTGAAAACAATCAAATAAATTCTTCTCAAGAAGGATTTCTTTCAAAATTGGATATTATAATATCCCAAAAATGGTTTATCAAAATATCTCTTCTAATTGACAACCATTTTAAAAAGGAATTAACTGCGCTTATAGATAGCGGTGCAGACATGAATGTAATTCAAGAAGGAATAATTCCAATTAGGTATTTTCATAAGACCACTAACTCATTAAGTCATGCAAGTGGAGGAAAACTTGATATTAAATTTAAATTACCACATGCTTATATATGTAAAAATAAAACTTGTATTCCTACAAGCTTCTTACTAGTAAAAAATATTACTAATCAAGTCATACTTGGAACACCATTTATAGATAAAATCTATCCTATATATTGATAATAATGGAATAACACGCACCTATGAAAATAAAACTATTACTTTTGAATTTATAACTAAACCCTTTACAAAGGTCTTACATGAAATAAAAGATCTCTTAACTCAAAAAACCTATCATTTAAATTATCTAAAACAAGAAGTTGTTTCTCTTAATATAGAAGAAAAACTCCAAAATTCAAAACTGCAAGAAAAAATTAAAATGATTTATAACAAATTTTCAAAAATTTGTAATGACCATCCAAATGCCTTTTTGGATAGAAAGAAACATATTGCTAGTCTTCCATGTGAAGAAAATTTTGGTGAAAGAAAAAATCCTACTAAAGCAAGACCATGTCAAATGAATTCTGAATACCTGAAATTGTGTAAAAAAGAAATTGAATCATTATTACAAAAAGACTTGATAAAACCATCTCAATCACCCTGGTCATGTACTGCATTCTAAGTAAATACACATAGTGAACAAGAAAGAGGAGTGCCCAAATTAGTAATAAACTACAAACCTCTTAATAAGGTTTTGAAATGGATTAGGCATCCAATTCCTAACAAAAAAGATTTATTAGATAGACTATATGATTCTATCATATTCTCTAAATTTGATTTAAAATCTAGCTATTGGCAGATTCAAATTTCAAAATCTGACCAATACAAAACTGCTTTTAATGTCCCAATTGGACATTATGAATGGACAGTAATGCCTTTTGGTTTGAAAAATGCACCCTCTGAATTTTAGAAAATAATGAATGACATTTTTATTCCATATAGTGAATTTATTATAGTTTATATTGATGACATTCTAGTATTTTCAAAAGATATTGAAACCCATTTTAAACACTTAGGTATTTTCAAAAAAGTTATTATTCAAAACGGTTTAGTAATATCAAAAACAAAAATGTCTTTGTTTCAAACAAATGTAAGATTTTTAGGCCATAATATCGAAAAAGGAAAAATAATTCCTATAAATAGAAGTATAGAATTTGCTTCAAAGTTTCCTGATATAATAACCGATAAAACCCAGTTACAAAGGTTTTTGGGTAGTTTAAATTATATATCCTCTTACTATATTAATTTAGCAGCAGATGCTGCTATCTTATATGATAGATTAAAAAAGAATCCAGGCCCATGGACAGAGCAACATACTCAAGCTATTAAAATTATAAAAGAAAAGGTAAAGAATTTGCCTTGTTTGATGCTTTCAAATCCAAATTGGGAAAAGGTGATTGAAACTAATGCATCAGTTATAGGATTTGGAGGAATTTTAAAGCAAATATGCCCAAAAACAAAACAAGAATATCTTGTTAGATTTCATTCAGCAAAATGGACTAATAGTCAAAAAAACTATGCAACTATAGCCAAAGAAATTCTTGCTATTGTAAAATGTGTTTTAAAATTTCAAGATGATTTATACAATCAAAAATTTATTATAAAAAATGATTGTAAATATGCTAAATATATGTTTAATAAAGATTTTGAACATGATGTGTCAAAAAAAAATGTTTGCCAGATGGCAGGCTCATTTGGCGCCTTTTGATTTTGAAATCTTTTATAAAAAGGGTGAAGAAAATAGTCTTCCTAATTTTTTAACTCGTGAATTTTTACAGCCAAATGATCCCTAGAGGAAGGGGTAATTTCCCCTACAGAGGAGGCGGCAGAGGGAATACCCTGGCCCAACACGGTAATAGATAGCTGATAGCAAAAAGTCTAACCAACTCAGGAGGCAATAGCTCTAATTATCCTCTATACAAGGAATTTTTAGAATTCAAGAAAAGGCAAGAGGCTAATAGCCAAACAACTAATAGCCAAATAACATCCTCTTCAAATGCTAGCATAACTGGAAATGAGGAAAATGAAGAGAGTATAACCACATATGCGGAAAATCCTCATAAGGAAGTCATAATTCTTTTGGAATTTAATGATCTAAAAAGAGAAAACAATCCCTGGAACTTAATGCAGAGATATCTGGATATAACATCATTTGCTGTTACAACATATAAACAAAGAGGATATTATGAGGCAATATTAAAAGCCTCTGAAACTTGTGAAATAACACATTTTAATGCAGGAGATCCTAATGTTTATAGCTTCAGCAAAATAATTATCAAAAGGCTTATATTGCCAAAAGAATGGGGGTTATCTACCCTTAAAGAAAAGGAAATGTTTTTACTTGATAAAAAGGTAGGCACTTTCAAGTATAATTATTGGGATTATGTGGACGCACTAAATAAAGTATTCCTTTATGAAGATAACAAAACGAAGCATTCGTGGTACATTAAAGTCTGTGCGGAAGTTTATAAACGTCCTATACCAAATTAGCTTTACGAATGGTGGACAAATTATGGACCACCTCTTGATATTCTCCCTGAGAAACTAAAAGAATTATATTCTGAATGGGTTGTTGTCTCGCCCGAGCTTAATAATCTTGACCAATACCTTATGATATCAGGATCTCGTCCGGTATATTTCTTTATTGAATTTTCTATCCCTTGGATATGGAAATGGAAACCTGAAATATGTTATACTGAAAAGGAAATCCCATATTTGCAAAGATATATCTTTACTAAATTCTGGGATAAACTAACCAGGATTTATAATAGCACAGGTCAACTATTTGGCCAAGAAATGATATCTGAAATAAGCAACAAAATAAAGCTTTATCAGGAACAGGAAGATGTGATCCAGCATAAAGAAGCTCCAAGCACGTTCCAACATATCATCAGAAAATTAAAGATGCAAAAAGGAATAGCCACTAAAGAAGATATTCTTTATGCATATATTATAGAAGTGAAAAAGGATCTAATAAGAAATCTTGGCAAAGAAGACACGAAATCAGACACGTCAATAGCATCTTCAAAAGCAAAGGACATAACCAGAGATGATAATTATTCAGATCTAAATGATGAGGATTTGGCCGAAATATTTGACAAAATTGAGAAGGAGGCCACAATATGGGAAAAGACAAAGAAAAAATGGTGTTGGATTAAAAGCTCTTAACAGGTGGCCAGATACTTTAATAATTGAAGACAGGTGGCCATATTTATAAAAAATAAGAGATAGCCTCATCTATATATAGGGAGGCATTTCATTTGAAGAAGGCAGTCTAAAATTCCATCCATCCTCTTCTCTACTTCAAGCTTTCTGCCATTAATAAATAGTGTATAATAAATAGTGTGTAATAAATAAGTGTGTACTAAAGAAGAAGGCCGATTCTTCTGGTTTATATTTGTAAGTTGTATTCTGAAAGTTTTTTTTTATTTTTGTATAATATAAGCCTAAATGGCAGGCTAGTTTAATGTGTTGAATTACTTCTATTCTAGATGTATGTTCTCATGTGTTCGTAATTTTAAGGAATACATGCTAAATTAAAAATACTAAATATGGGTTAAGAATAGCATCAGGAAATAGTAATTACTAATTAACTATAGTCATGTATTTATGCCCATTTTAGCCATCATAATGCGTTTTAAGGGCTTTCTTTTACAAGATTTGTTAATAAGTACTTATTGTTAGACATATGCTTAACTTGTGAAAAATCCCAGTATATATTTTTGTATTTTAGGTTTAGTATGTAAGATCCTGAAAACACCGTAGCAAAATTCATACTGTAGCAATACTGTAGCAATTGTCTTACAGTAATTTGTAATGTGTCATTTTCTAGTATTTGTTAATTATTAATTTTTCAGTTGTTACCTATTAGTTCTTAATTACAATTAAATATTAATAAATAAATAATTAGTGCTTAAATATTAATTATTAATTATTTAATATTAATTTTTAATTTATTATTATCAATTATTATTTATTAAATACTAAATATTATTTATTAATTATTTAATAATGACTATTATAAATTATTATTTATTTATTAGTAATTATTTATGATTTAACAATAGTTATTATAAATATTAACTATAATTAATAAGTATATTCAACAGTAGTTATTTAATATTAATCATTGGTTATATTAATTTTATTGTTATCATCATGGTTTATATTATTAGTGTTATTACCTTTAAATTGACATTGTCATTAGTTTTAGCTTCCTTCTCTAGTCGACTACCCCGACTTGCTTGGGATGAATGATTTAGTTGCTGTATTAACTATAAAATAATTATTAAATATAGATAATAATTAGTAATTACAGATTGTTTATTAATAATCATTAGTTATAATTGTAAATTAATAATGTTTTTACAACTTTTTATAACAACTGGTAAATTTAAAAGTTTGTAATATGCATCTATTATAACTAGCAAAAAAATAAAGTGTTGTGAAAATTGTATCTATTACAGTGGGAAAAAGAAAATAGTTGTAATATGTATCTACTACAATGGGCAAATAGAGGTGGAAACTAATATCTAGTACAACGGGCCAAAAACCATTGTAATAGAGCTGTATTACAAACTATTATATATACATGTATGTATTGTAATACGTTATATATGTGTGTGTGTATATATGTTTAAATTTAAAGTTAAGGAATTCAAATCAAAGTTCTAATTTAGGAAGGAAATAAAAGATTTAGGAATTTACATAAAAGTCCACTTCTCCTAGACTGAAATAACCTTTACTCTTATGTAAATGATAACCAAATGAATTATATTCAAAAAAGCAAATATATAACATAAGAAATCAAATTTCAAGGTAAGTTTAAATAATCAATATATATGGTTTATTTATGTTTGTGCATACAAAGGTTATAAAATTATTTCACTTAATAAAATAGTTTTTGAATCAAAATTGTTTCGTTTTTTTTTCTAAACAAGAATTGTTGAAACAATAATGAAAAAATCGGTCAACTTGGACATATGCAAAATCATTGTAAAAATATTAAGAACTTAATTGTATAAGGAATGTGAAAAAAATATTCAAATGAGATGAAGGTTCTAAAATATATAAACATAATTAACACAGAGTCAACTGAGATATGGAACAAAAGGTGATCTAAATCAAATTGCAAGTTGAACATACAAATTAATGAGATGTAGCATTTATAAAATCAAAATCATGTGAACATAATGAACATAAGATTAATCAAATTATAGTACTACCTTAAGATTTTTCCAAAAGTAGCATCTTGAAATAAGGAAAAGAACCCTTAGATTTGATTGAATCATCTTTAGATTTTGCAAGGATTTGAAGTACTGCCTTTTATTTATTTATTTTGATTTTAATTGAATTTTTCTTGGGAATTTTACTCCAACAAAGCCGTTGAATATTACTCCATTGAATGGGATTTTGGCAATGAATGGAAGGGAGAGAAAAGAAAGAAAATCAATTGTCAAGAAGTTTTGAAATGAATAAAAAAGATTTTTTTAAAGGAAGTACTGAAATCTTTTAATTCCATCATTTAAGACCTTCCTTATTTAATTCCTCGTTGCATGGCCAGCCATAGAGGGTGCTATATCGGCCCTTAAAAATTTCCAAAACCACTTGTAACACCCCGAAAAATCAACCCTAAATGAATTGAGTAAATTAAATTAAATAAGGTAGGATTGAAAATGGAAATTTTATAAAATTAGGAATTTGACCACAAAGTTTTTCCGCTGCTTACCCGATAAAATTCTGATCTATTTCCATATATAATATGCTGAAAACAGAGCTTAAATGAAGAAGTTACAAGCAATTGAAATTTTAGATTTAAATTAATTTAGTTTGAATTCAAATGCAAACGAGTATTTAAATTTAGGGTTTGAATTTCAAAAATTAATTGTATGTTTACTTAGGAGTGAAGTAACCATTAAGTCAAAAAGTTAACATTAAAAGTTAATTAAGGAATTAAATAAACGAGCAATGGAAAAAAATCAGTGCACCTCACATAGGAGTAAAGGTCGACACATCCGACCCCAAGAGATCGACCCCTAACGATCGGTCGGTCTGTGGGGGTAATCAACTCTTATTCAGGTGGTGCGTAGGGTTTTTTCAGTGCTACACACTCTAGACTTATTCCTTTATCACCTAACTCTATCCTACCATTTTGGTACATTTCAACTCCTATAAAATAGGACCTTATCTTCTCCACTTTTTATGCATAAATATTTGGAAAATACCTCGAACCTCTGCCATTTTCTCTCTTCAGTTAGATTCAAGTAAGGATTCTAATCCTTTTCTAATTATTCATTTAGTCTGTATTCTTTTCCTCCAACCTCTCCGAATCTAACAAAATTATATATACCTATCCTTCGCTATATATACATATATTAAAAGAAGGAGATCTAAAAAGGAGTTGCTTTAGTGTTGCAAATCCATACAAGAAAAGCTAAGGATAATCTGTGAGTGAAAACCTTAGTATTTTTGTTTCAACCGTTATCCCGCCTTTTGGCACGGCCGTGACATCAAGAACTTAACTAGAAACCAAGGATAGTTCATCCTAGAGATCATTAATACACAGGCCTACTATTGATACCGATAAATTTCGTCTGAGTCCGGATCAAGCTACAATTGGTACGACAGGACCAGCAAAGCTAGGAAAGCCAAGATTCCAAATTTCAAGTGAATCGGAGTTCGTATGCTCAAGATATTGATCGATCAAGGTTGAGAAATCCAACTCTATTCGTATCCATTCAATTTCATTTCCATTTCCCAAGAGAGATTCAGTTTGTATCCATCGCCCAATAACTTCCTTCATATCCATCAAAATGAAGCTACTTTGTATCCATCGTGTTAAAAACACTTCTATCCATCAACCAATGTCAATTTCGTATCGGTCTCCCTCCATCCATCTCATATCGATCTCCCACCATTGATACGAACGGCAACAACCGCCGATTGGCATGAAGAAGGCAATATGAAGCATCGATATGAAGGCGTCCTCCAACTATCGATACGAAGTAGTATGCAAGCATCAAAACAAACAGAGTCACGCAGGACCAATGCGAATAGTATCGATACGACGACGATAATGTCATACAATCCAAACTTGCATCGATCATAACTCAAGATCTACAAATCCAAATGTCACCAAATTTTCATATGAGCTTGCCTATAACGTCAAGAATATACTAGATAAATTTCAGCCAAAAAGGATCAATTCGTGATC
The DNA here is from genome assembly GCA_030765085.1 of Allium cepa. NCBI lineage: Eukaryota > Viridiplantae > Streptophyta > Magnoliopsida > Asparagales > Amaryllidaceae > Allium > Allium cepa. Next base: position 107,396 of record JASFAV010000025.1, on the reverse strand, counting down.
GATACAACTTCCATTCATTTCGCTCCCAGATCGAGTTGAAACCATCTAAACTCGATCCCGTGGGCCCACCCACGTGAGAGAAGAAGTCCTCCAAGATTTGGACGAGATATTTCCAGCCTACGCCTATGAATATCAGCCATATCCATTTAGAAAAGGGAATTTTGGGGAAGCCTCTACGTCGTCACTCTGTTGAAACTCCATTGTAACTCGAGTACTAGCTATTATATCTTCGTAATTCAATTGAGAATCATGAATAAACATCAAACTTTTCAAAGTGGACGTAGGCTATAATGCCGAACCAATATAAACGCTTGTCTTCTTCTATTTATGTGTGCGTTTATTGGTATGATTGTTAGATTAGCCTTATTTTTCCTATAATTTCTGCATTCTAATCTCTTCAATTACATCAGATGATTGTTATGCCTAATTTTGGCGCAAACATTTTGGTGCTTTCACTAAGAAAGCCTGCTTTTCTCTTGCTCTATGAATCTACTACCATTGTTGGATTGCAAAAATCTAAGGAGAAGATCCAGATCTGTTGTTCAATGGTTCCTTCTATTTTATTCAGATTGGTCCAGATATAAGAGCAACTACATTCGGCATGATCTTTGTACCCATATTTTCGTATCTAGAAAATATGGTGATTTTCATATCGATCACTATTCGTATAGATCACTTTTCATATCCATCAGTTTTCGTAACGATCAACATTCGTATGGATCGACTTTCGTATCGATCAACATTCGTATCGATCACTTTTCTATCGATCAGTTTTCATATCGATCAACATTCATATCGATCGACTTTTGTATCGATCAACATTCATGTCGATCACTTTTTGTATCGATCAGTTTTCATATCGATCAACATTCGTATCGATCAACTTTCATGTCAATCCAGCCGTGTGAATTTCGTATTGATCCTCATATACCACTTTGTATCTATCCAGTTGTGCGCCTTTCGTATCGATTCAAGTACCTACTTTTCGGGTCATTCAATTTCGCCACATTTGTATCGTTCAAACATTACTGAGAACGATACGAAATTTCAAAAAAATATATTTTTAGGTACGATCCAAATTTACGAAAAGAGGCTAAACTTAACTTAATGAAGTGCAGAGCACCCACATAGTGAATTCAAAGCTTAATTTAATGAAGGAACATTCCATCCACGCTCCTGGTCGTTCCATGATTGAACCGGACATAGGAGATTACACAGCAAATGTTGAATTGTAATCAAGGAATGGGTAAAGAAATACTACTCAACTTCCCAAAGGCTGGAGAACCTACCTAATACGCCAATAACTAGAGTTGGTTAATATATCTTGCTTCTAAGGTGGACTACAACTTCCTCCAATTGATAACTTTTTAAACTCCTGAGTTGACAACTATGGTACGATGGCCAATATGACGACTGCCCTACACTATCGACTCTACCAACTCAAAGCATAGCTGGCCACCACTGAACCATCTTCAAATTCCTGCATCTTAATCATACCATGTCCATATGACTAGAAGCATAGCATACAAGCTCAAGAGAACTTCCTTAATACCCTATATGGGTATTCTACCTGGATGAAAGTTAGGGATAATCACCAATCTATGAGCCCATCTTAGCTAACTCGCTATCAAATCGGTGTTACCAACCACTCAAATGTTGGACAATCATGCATGCATCATTCACCAGTATTACAAGACCCCGTAGCCATAAAATGGATATGATCATAATGTTGATTGGAGAATCTTTCCCAGTTGAGAACCATTCATTGAAACTGTTCTACATACAAAATTTCAAGTGAAAATTCGACATGCTAACCATGTCGGTGTACTATGGGAACGCAACCCCCGACACTACCTCATTAAGTGAGAATGGCGCATGGATTCCACTAAGAGTGAGGAATGCCATCAAACGCAGATGTCTTCCCTCATTCATCAGAGAAGACCGTTAATCACTGTTAGACATACCAGTTCTATTTCTTATATCGCTGAAGGGAATAAAGAAGCCGATCGTCGACGAATTGATCAAAGTCCACAGCCAGTTGCTGCCAATACCCGTAAATGAAATCATCACAAAAGCTTATTTCTAGACTTTGATAAGAGAACTGGCGGATAGGCTCTAACAACTACACCAATATATCGTATCCAACATTAAGTTGATGAACCAGATGAAGGATCAATATGGCAAGAAAAGGAGGAAACCTACTCCGTACCCTAGATCGAAAAAAATCCTCTTCTTTAGATGGCTACCTTGGATGCCAGCGCCATAAGGCTACTCCGAAAAGGATAGCTCCGACAAAATGTGCAAGCCCCATAAATCGAAGGGCAGGGAACCCCCGACCCCTTATCGATCAAGAAGTTTAATCAAGCTGAACCACTTGCATTAGACTTCCAACTGAGAAGGGTTGGACTAAAGTGCAATAACGAGCATACGATGCTGCTTCACTTATCAATGAGATTTGATCTAATCTCTTTTGAATTATTTCTGTTTTAATTTCATTTATGTTGTGAAGTATGACCGACTTGAATTAAACAACTTGCAAATGGTGCAAGTAACCGAGTACTCAAGGTTCAGTGGCAAACAACCTCCGTGGACTATGATCAGGTCATTGAAGTATCATTATGACGAGCATGATTCAACCACTCATCAGCTACTATAGGCCCCTGACTTGGGGGCAGGGCATCAAAGCGGGAGAGACTGACAAGATCAAGACTCCAGTACAAAGTGGACACAACTAACCATCCACTCATCCGCCTATGCAATTTAATTAGAAGATATGAGAAAGACTTGGAGTTATATGTCTCGACAACGCACTCTCCATCTCATACTTGAAGCTCGCCAAAATACTTATGCTTCTTCTGATGCCTAGTAAAACTGGAATCACATCAAGGGTGGATGTGACATGACCGTCTATGCACCAAATCCTACATTAGAACTTGGGGTAATTTGAGAACATATGTTTAAAGTGGATATGATTTGATTATTCACTCTCTAGCTTGCATCTGTGATTCGACAAAAACAATCATGCCTTAAACAGACTTCTTCAGGGCCCAATCCTCAACTTAAAGTCATCAACGACTAACTGTTTACTCGCTAACCATCTTGAGCCATCATTTCGACTCTCTTCCTCAACTCAACCGAAAGAGTGCAAAGCATAAAGTGGACGTGACTCGACCATCTGCTCTCCAATTCTTGCCCCCAACTTAGGGGAAAATACACCGCTCAAAGTGGATGTAGTTCGACCATCCTCTCCTCTGCTCGAGCTCAAAGCTTGTCAGAACACTAATCTTACTCCTTAGGCTTGGTAGAATCGAAATCCAAATGAGCATGGATGTGATCCAACCGTCCATAAACTAAATCTCATCCTTCGTTGAGGGCAGATAAGTAGAAAGAAATCAGGATCGCACCGATCACTCGCTAATTGAAACCCCAAGCTGAACTACAGCCAAAAGAGAATGATACACGACAATCCTCTAACTAACTCCGGCTCCCAGAGTGCGAGCTGGAGTATAAATTACGGACATGGGCTCGAGAAGGGTAGATCCGTCCACCTAACGACTTTGCCCATGTTCAACCTAAAACCGAGGAGGATGGATCGGTCCATCTAAAGACCTCCCCTTTCATATTTACAAGATCGAGGAGGATGGATCCGTCCATCTAACAACTTCGCTTGGCTGGATATGATACAACCATCCACGTACCTAATTAACTTCTTGTTCCCAAAGTGTGAACGAAATCCTAAAGCCTAAACAGATGTGACTAACCATCTGTCGGCCAACTCCTGATTCCCTAGTGCTTACTGGAGTATAAACGTAAACATAAATGGGTGTGACTGACCTCCCATCAACTAACTCTGGTCCCGAGAGCGCGGGCCGGAGTGTAAACGCCAAATGGGTGTGAATGACCACCTATCAACCAATTCCATATTCCTAGAGTGTGAACTAGAGTATAAACATCAACTAACTCCAAATTCCCAGAGTGCGAACTGGATTATAAACATAAACTAACTCTAAGTCCCTAGAGTGTGGAAGGGAGTATAAACATCAAATAACTCAAATTCCCCAGAGAGTGGACTGAAGTATAAACACCAACTGGGTGAGAATGACCACTCATCAACTAACTTTGGTCTCTAGTGCGGGGACTGAAATATAAACACCAAATGGGTGTTACTAACAACCCATCAACCAACTCCAGTCCTTGGAGCATGGTTTGGAATAAAATACCATAAGAGATGTTACTAACAATCCATCAACCAACTCCAGTCCTTATAGCATGGTTTGGAATATAAATACCAGAAGGGATGCAATTCGACTCCCCTTCTATCAACTCTGATACCTCAATAAGTTCTGTAGTATAAAAAGCGGATGTGGTTCGACTATCTGCTTTCCAACTCTTCCCCTAACATGTGGGTACACTTATCACAAAAAATCAGATGCGATCCGACCATCTAGCATTAAGCGAGGATGACACGACCGTCCATGCATCAACTCTTATCCCCGACACGGGACTCGTAACATAATTTTATAGGGATGCACTCTAACCCTACAAGACAAAATTTCTTCCTTGATTCGACGTGGAAATGCAGATTCATAAAATGGACCTAGCTTAACGTCCTATTCTAAAATGGATGTGACTACCTATCCTACTGCAAATGAATGTGACATGACCATTCACCCGCGACCTCTCACCTACGATTCAACGGGTTGTGCGTGCAACATGGACGAATGTGACCCAACCATCCGCCAATCAATTCCTTCCAACAGTTCAGTGGGAGAAGCATCAAATTAAAGTTGTTGTAATGTGATCGACCACACCTCGACTTTTGCCCTTGACTAGGGGCAGAGGAATTGACTGAGGAAAATGCGGTCCATCCATTTTCTACAAAGAAAAAAGCTTAGTCCCCAGAGTGTGGATAACGGTATAAACATCAAATAGATGTGATGAGTAGCCCTTCAGCTGGCTCTGATCCCCGGAGTGCGACTATGATCATAGACAAATGAACGAATGTGATTCGACCATTCATTCACCAACTCCGACCTAAAGTCGACTGAAGGAGTATAAACTCACTACAGATGCAATTAGACTGCCAAAAACTAACTCTGCTAACCAAAGACAGGGGCAGAAAAACAATTCACCGAAAGAAGAAAAATGTGACTCGCTACATCGCTAGCTTAGCGTCCTTTACAACATAAGGAAACGACTACAAGGAGGCCTTAATGCCAACCGATCAGAATGACGCCCGAAATTAGAGGCTACCAATCATATCATACCGTCGGATCGACGGGCAATATCGATCAATGCCTTTCATATCATACCAATGGATCGATAGGCAATGAGGTCCGAAAATTCTAGATCATGTCGCTGAATCGACGGTCAATATCGATCCTCTTCGACTACAAATCGATGTGACCCAGGCGTACATCGAATGCCTTCGACCGCCGAAGTATGGTAGAACCACGAATGACTGTGACCTGACCATTCATCCTCCATCACCTTCCTTCGATCCGTCAATAAGAGCATGAGAATGGATGAGCATGACTTGACTGCATTTGAGCTGACTTTATCTCTAAATCTGACGAGAACGTAAATCGAAATGGATATGGTTGATCGCCCAACTCCAAATGAATGCAACATGAATAATCATTCATTGACTCTTACCATGATCCGACTAAAAGTACAATTCAAAACAAGTGCAACCTAAACGTTCGCACACTGATTCTTGCCCTGGATTCGATAAGGCAAGCATCAATCCTGCATTAGATCTGAATGGACGATTCACACTTCAGTTTTTGCCTAGAGTATGGTGGCATAAGCATCGAAGTGAATGTCACTGACTGTCCAGAACTTAGCTCATGTTTGAATGGCGGCGAGGCAACGAAGTATTATGCCTAGAGGAAAGAACTAAGACACAATGTAGGACAAGGCATGACTCAACCTTCCATCAGCTAACTCAATCCCATGGTTTAACGGGATAGAATGCGAAAATGAAGCGGACATTGTCTACCTTGCCACTTGTTGAGATATTCCCTAGACTTAGGGGCATGTGCAAGAAATAAGATGAATGTAATTTGATTGTTCATCAAACAACTCTGGCTCTTACATCTTAGACTACAGTATATACACAGCAGAAGCTAGGCTCGATCATTCACACAATACGTCCATCAACCCAAGACTGGAGGCACGAGTTTGATCATCCAAGAGCTGGATACGTATACTCAATCCTATAGATCATGCCTGGTATTTATAACAAATTGAAGTTACGACCGAATGGATGCTTAGAGATAGAATCATCAGATCGACGCCCCGGACTTATGGGAAATTGATCATCATTCTGACCCTACCAATGAGCAATAGATCGCGAGTACATTGAATGGAAAACGCATTGCTCGAAAACACAAGTAGATTCAATCTCATTGCTGGAGCCAGCTATGCAACAACATGCAATACATGGCTAAACGCTACTAAGCCTTTGATTCAACATGCCGATGAGGCTAATCATTGACCATTGCAAATAAGCATATGAAGTGCCTACAATCCATCACGAGTACTAAAGATCAGATCACAACTCAATGCAATGATGATAAAAGAGTTAACTGCTTTACTTCAGTGAATCTTGATGTGTTTGCTTGGACTCGATCTCATATATATATACATATGGACTCTCATCAACCATTGAGAACCTTGCATTAAATGTCTTGGCAGATAAAAACAAAGAGACATGGATCTAGAAAGATCTGCTGCACTTAAAGAGGAAGCGAATCTACTCAAAACCAATAAGTATATCCACGATGTCCTCTACCCAAAAAGAGTATCCAATCCTTTACTTATGAGAGAAACAAACGGAGAGTGGCGGACGTAGCCGACTACTCAGATTTGCATAAGGCATGACAAAGCATAGCTTTCCACTTCTAATGTTCAACTAACTAATGGACTCGACCATCAGAAATGAATTACTCTCATCCATGGATGCAAACTCCAGATATAATCAGATATTGAAGCTTGTCCTAGACTAGGAATACAACTGTTTCATTAATGACCCGGGCCTATAGTGCTATGCTGCAATCCTTGGATTCAAACTTGAGAACGGTTATGCTGCTAACCAAAGGACGATTAATAGATCATTCAAAAATCAGATCGACCGATCGATGAAAGTATATGCGGATAATATGCTCATGAGATCATGACCATCGAGCGACCACATCGATGACTTGGCAAAGATATTTAGTGCTCTCCAACAACTGCAGAATGAAACTTGATCCTTTGAAATGCTCTTTCATTATTTTATAAGAAAAATTCTTGGGTTCCATCATCAATTCTCCTGGGATTGAGGCTAATGTTAGAAATTTCTGAAGATTAGAGTTATCCATGTACCGAGGAAACCAAGAAGGCATAGAACTTAAGTCAAAAGATTACCTTCCTAAGTTGATTCCACTCTAGGACCACCTACAAGTGTATTATCTTCTTCAACCTGACCAAGAGAGGGAAGAGAAATTTTGAATGAAATAACAACTACATTGATGCAATTCCAGTTCTGATAGATCGCTTAGAGAGACCTCCCATTTTACTTAAGCCATTGGATCACGAAGATCTATACCTAAATTGGGTCGTGTCAACACACGCCATAAGGATCGCAATGCTATGTGGAGATAAACTAATCCAAAGACCACTATATGATGAAAGCTAGTTATTGACAAGCTTACCCTGTTAACGTCTGTATCAACCAACCATTGCGATAGGTCCAATGGCAATCTTAGATGTCTAAAAGGTTACTCTAATGGAATATCGAGCTAAGCCAATTTGAAATCGCTTATCTCCCTTAGAAAGCTATCCATGGTCAAACATTAGCATACTTAATATCTTGATTCAGTACATCAAACGATTACCCAAAGAATGGTAGAAAACCGTCCAACCAATGGAGAGCATACACAGATGGAACTTTCGTTAATCGGCTTTCTAACGTCAAAGTTACGTTAATGACTCCTTAGGAATGATCGATCTGCTACACCCTGAAACTCAACTTCCCTTCAACAAATATCGAAGCTAAGTATGAAGCCTTGGTCACCATGCTCAAACTTACAATAAACTAGGAGTGCAAACTTTACATATCTTATGTGATTTCTGATTAGTGGTATGCTAAGGCAGGGAGGATTATCGGACTAGGGGACAATGTCTTGTTCCTTACCTTAGCTAGATCCAAAAGCTACTAGCCGACTTTAAGAATTACACCACTATAGACATCCTTAGAGAACAAAATGAAAAAGCCAAGCCACCGGCCAAGCTAGTCAGTTCTGGGAATGCAAGGCAAAAAGACTCTGTCCCAGTGGAAATACTTATTATTCCAAGCATTGACATACGAAAATCAACTAGATCTTAGAAATGGATCTAGAAAAGGAGTCATAGATGACTCCTATCAATGATTATCAACAATCAGGGATTCTTCTTGGATAAAGGAATGAGAAATGGCATATCCTCTATGAAGCATCAATGCATGATTATGTCTAGATCGTTCAACTCCATCGATAAAAAGCATTACTCTTGCATCCATCAATCTGAGATCCAATATTACATATCCATCAATACGAAGCATACGTTCCAACATCTCAGATCAATCCAAGAGAGGATCGATACAAAGGAAGGACTTATAACAACCATCGGACGTTGTTACAACTCAAATTTCACATCGATCCAGGAGAGGATCGATACGAAACTTAATCCAAACAAAAACTAAAGAACTTGATAATGACCCACAAATGTGCAAACATGAATAGGAGTCGGATTAACATATGTGCATGTATGCCAAACTAACATTCAGTTTTTGAAGTTAACTAGAATTGAATGCTTACCTGGTGATAATCAGAACGATGAACAACAAATCACTAGTGCTCAACACTCAGTTACAACAAAATACTGCATGATCATTGACAATCAATAGTTTGACATCTACATCACTGAAGATCAATCAAAGGTTACATCTTTTGACGAAAAGGTAGCAACTACTCAGCGAACTGGATAGAACCTTTTTCGAATGAAGGATGCAGCTTTTCAAAGCACGCCATGTTCACACAAGACGTACTTTGGGGCAAATGTTATTCCACCTTTTGGCAAGGCCGTGACACCAAGAACTTAACTAGAAACCAAGGATAGTTCGTCCTAGAGATCGTTAATGCACAGGTCTACTATGGATACAGGTAAATTTTATCCAAGTTCGGATCAAACTACAATTGATATGACAGGACCAACAAAGCTAGGAAAGCCAACATTCTAAATTTCAAGTCAATCGGAGTTCGTATGCTCAAGATATTGATCGATCAAGGTTGAGAAATCTAACTCTATTCTATCTGTCCAATTTTGTATCCATTCCTCAAGAGAGATTCAGTTCATATCCATCGCCCACTAACTTCCTTCATATCCATCAAAATGAAGCTATTTTGTATCCATCATGTGAAATACATTTCGTATCCATCAACCAATGTCCATTTTGTATCAGTCTCCCTCCATCCAACTCGTATCGATCTCCCACCATCGATACAAATGGAAACAACCACCGATCGATAAAAGAAGCATCGATAAGAAGGCAGCCTCCGACCATCGATACGAAGTAGCATGCAAGCATCGATACGAACAAAGCCACACAGGACCGATGTCAAATAGTATCGATACAGAGACGACAATGTCATACAAATCCAAACTAGCATCGATCATAACTCGAGATCTACAAGTAAAAATGCTATCAAATTTTCATATGAGCTTGCCTACGACGTCAAGAATGTACTAGATAAACTTCAGCCAAAAGGATCAATTCTTGATCGATACGAATTTCGTTCGTATCGCTCTAGATCGAGTCAAAACCATCTGAACTCAGTCCCGTTAACCCACCCACATGAGAGAAGAAGTCCTCCAAGATCTGGACGAAATATTTTTAGCCTACGCCTATAAATAGCAGCCATATGCATCTAGAAAAGGGACTATTAAGGAAGCCTCTATGCCATCATTCTGTTGAAACTCCATCGTAACTCGAGTACTAACTATTATATCATTGTAATTCAGTTGAGAATAATGAATAAACAACAATCTTTTCAAAGTGGACGTAGGCTATAATGCTGAACCACTATAAACACTTGTCTTCTTCTATTTGTGCATGCTTTTATTGGTGTGATTGTAAGATTAGCCTTATTTTCCCTATAATTTCTGCATCCTAATCTCTTCAATTACATCTGATGAGTGTTGTGCCCAATTTTGATGCAAACATCAGCAATTGATAAGTACATATCTATGGATTTGAATATGCCTTAGGAATTTTGGGATTGCAAAAACAAAATAGATAAAGTCCCCAAAATTTCTTTTCATTTCAAAATGTCAATTCTAGATGGATATTTTTTAATTATTAATGTTGATTTGATGGATTTATAAAGTTCTGCGATTTTTGTTAATTTCATAGTCCATTCCACTTCTTCTCCTTCTTTGATTCAAATTATGAGTTTTTAGTAAAAAAATAAGGGTTTAAAGTATGAATTATATTCATAGTTTACGCCACTTATTCCATATAAAATTACTTCATTTATTTGGATGTAAAAGAGAAGTTGAATGGAATATGAAGTTAGAATATGAAGCTAGGATTGCAATTCTTCTTGTTTAGGGATTGAATGAGTGTTTCGTGCTTTGGTTGAGATTTGTTATGTGTATGTTGGTAGATTTTGATGATCATATTAGTTGAACACAAAACTTGAAATTAAGTGGAAAAGAGGTAAATAAATTAAAAAGCAAATATTTAAATCAATTAACTAATTTGGAAATAGATAGTGAATTTTGAAGTGATTTTCTTATTTAAAATTCAAGATGTTGTAATGAATGGAAAAGTTTGAAAGTGGAATGATTTTGGAAAGATATAAAAGTGTAATAACTTTGAGGACTTTGTGAATTGGTTATTATTGGGAAAAACATTACATTTGCGTTTTAATAAATAAGCGAAATTTGAAGATTTATATTTTTATTCACCGATGATTATAAAAAATATTAGAAGATATTTATGAAATGGTATTCGAAATCTATAACTAAAAGTGAGGATTTAATTTTATTTGAATTTTATAGATTTGATGTTCATAAAATAATACCTTGAAGTAATTATAGTTGAATGCAAATTTATTTATCGACTGGAAATGATCACATATAGGATTTAACATACATACATACATACATGCATGTGTGTGTGTGTGTATATGTGTGTGTGTGTGGATATATGCATGTGTGTGTGTGTATCATTAAGTGAATTTTGGAAGCTATATATTAAGGCGTTTGATTATGGAATTACTTTGAGAATATATTAAACGAGGAACAATTTTTGTGTGACGGATTATTTTTCGACAAAACGATTTTAAAGAGATTTCAAAATTAAATGAGGATTTGATGATTTTAAAATTATATACTTGAGTTGGAAAATATTTATGGATTGAGAATATTCTTTTGATTTGAAATTTTTGGAGATATTTAAAATTATAAATTTCTTCTTACTATTTTTATACTTTTTTTATTATTGACGAAGAAGTTTGAGATGAAAGGATTTTAATTGATTTTAATTTATTAACGAGTTCGAATGAAGACTTCTTTGAAATCATATAAGTAGTTTTAAAAATGTGTTTTTGGAAATAAATGGGAGAGTTAATATTTATATTTAAAATAAATTTGATGTTTCATGTTTGTTGAAGAACATAATGAATATATAATGAAGAATAAATGGGAAAGTTAATATTTATATTTAAAAAAAAGGAAGAATATAATGAATAAATCTAATACTACTAAATAAATATAAATGAATTGATGATTGATGTGTGACGTCTAAGATGTATGAGGTGCGATGTGTGTGATGTGTGCGATGTATGCTATATGTGATGCATGATGTGTAGAAGTGTGTGATGCGTAATGTGTAAGCTACGTGCTTTGTGTAATCTGTGCGATGGATGCTTGATGTGTATGGTGTGATGTATGCAATGGGTGCTTGAGGCGTGTTGTATAATGTATTTGATGGTGTTCATTGTCTCATGGATGTTTTGTGTTTGATGGTTATGGATGTTGTTCGATGTGTTATAGATGTTTGATTGTTTCTTTGATGATTGGATTTCTTTATTATGTTGTGTATGTGTTATTCCTTGAGATACTTTTTGTACTCTCACCATTGAATCTAAACATAGTCTGACTCGTTTATTATTTATATAATAGTCAGGTTAGTCTAAGATATTTCAGGTTTAGGAACAAAGAGACAAGATTATGATTGATGGATATAATTGGAGGTTAAATTATTAGTTGTATTGTATATCATGTTATGGACTCATGTATGTATATGTTGTTGGATTAGATATATTGGATCTACATTGTATATATTTGAGAACTAGTGGGAATTTGACTTATTTTTGTTTCCTACTCAGAGCTATTAATGTATTGTATTTGTACCACTGATGACTCTGTGTTCTCTATTCCATTATATTGTGTATTGTTTTGACATCAGGAACCACACATGTTTATTGCTTTGTACCTAGGCTGTTTATGTCAAGGTAAGTGATTTTTTTATTAGGAGATGTATACTGTGTTGGTCCAAGAAAATATTCACGTGTGTATCACCCACATTGCCTCATTCTCCATGTTGCTTGACAGTTTTACTCAATAATACTTTTGGGTAATATGGGTATAAACGTGAGATGTTACATTTTTGGTATTAGAGTAGGTTTAGCATAATACAGAGTATAAGAGATCTAATTCTTGGCTTTAGATGAGACCTAGAGTCCCTATCTCCATGGATGTGGTAAATTATAGTTTATACAAAATTGATAGCAGGAGTATTCGATGATTATGGGGGTAATCATCTGGGGATGTATTTAATCTTTTCTTATTATGTAATATATTTTCTACCTTCTTTCGAGTGTAAATCTCTATATGAGATGTAGATGAATAAATGGAGGTTGAAGAGGTACAAGTAGTTGGTCTGGCCAGTTGTATCGGTATTGAAGGTGAATGTTAGAACTCTATGTGCATCTCAAGTGAAAAGGAAGTTGCTCGCTTAGAAAAACTGCAAAAGACCCTTATTCGAGTTTCGTATTGAATACTTCATGATCTTAAAATGCGACGAGACAAAATGAGTAAGAAAATTTAGTAATGATCAAAGTGGCGCAGTGGAAATGTATATATATTGCTTTCCGCTAAATATTTTGATTATTTGGTTATTATGATTGGACGATTGATGTTTTAATTTCATTGCATGGATGTATTGATTGATGACGTTTGGTCTAAGGGATCCGTGAAACACCCTACACCCCTTAATATACCTAAAAGGGGCACACCAAAGGATGTGGTGCCTTATAGGTATTGCTAAAACCATACATAGCCTAAGATTCATAAGACAAATAAATAAAAACAGCGGAAACATTTAAATTGTCATTCAAAATTAAAATTTATCTCGAAATAAATTAATAAATACATAACATGTCTCAAGAACTCAAAATATCTCATGTCTTATGAAAATACATCTTAGTCTCATAAAATCAGAGTATAAAGTAACAATAATAATAGTAGTCCCTCTCACAAGTGCAAGTCTATCATAAGCCAAATGAAAAAGATGAAGAGCGGAGGAATAAATCTGGAAGGAAAAAACTCCAGGAATGAATCTCCAAGCAACCTGAATCAAATTAACTCTGATGCCTATGGGGGGAAAGGGGGAAATATGGGAGTGGGTCAGACTATAAGTCTGGTGAGTGAAAGTAATTACTAGCATTTTTAAGCAAGGTAAAGATAATAGACAAGCAATAGTTATAGCTTGAAGGGAAAATATGAAAAAGATAAAACTCGGATAAAATACTGTTTTTGGTTCTGTTTGACTATTTGCTTTGGTGGTTTTGATTGTTTGGATTTTTTGCACTTGTCTTAAACTGCTGTGATTAGGCTGAAACCCTAATCCTATTTTAATTAGGTTGAAATCCTAATTCAACCCATTGATCGACCTTCTACCTATTGTGCCACTATGAGCTGATCCAATCCTGTTGGTCCCACAGCAAAAGACACCTCTTAGCACTTGGAACACAGTAGCGAATTATTTACCCTAATCGATGCCGCATGCTTGGTCATCGTCGGTACACACTAACTGTCACCCCTTATTTTGACCTCTTATCTACCCTTATCAGCATAAGCATTCCCAACATCACCTAATCTATTAACCATCAGCCCTAGTCTGAAAGAGATGCTGGCCAGCCTCACCTAAGTGTTGTGAGACCATCAGCCCTAGTTTGAAAGGAAATGCTGCTGGTACTGGTCCTAACAAACAAATTCTAGTTTTCGTCCATTGCACAAATCCCCAGATTTGAGCCTCTATCTACTAGCCACTTATTTACCTTAGTTAGCATAAGCGTATCCCAACCTCACCTAACTATTGTGAGACCATCAGTTTCTGACTGAAAGGGAATGCTGTTGGTATGGGCCCTACTTCTTATTTTTTCCTACTAACTTAGTGTAACTTTAAAAATAAGCATCTTCTGTTATTTCTGTTATATTTGCTTATTAACTTAATCTATGTTTTTAAATAAGCCTCTTCTATTATTTCTGCTATATTTGCTTATTAACAAGATCTATGTTTTTAAACAAGCCTCTTCTGTTATTTATGCTATATTTTCTTAATAACAAGATCTAAGTTTTAAATAAGATTTTTCTGTTTTTTTCTTAATTATAACTTATTATGATTGATACTCTTCTATTCAATCGTTTTAGTTATAACTACTAGTTGTAAACGTGCTTGTAAATGTCTCAAATTTGCCTATTTCAGTCTATCTTCCTTTTATTACAGTTCTTTCTTAATTTTACATCTAATTTCTATAAATTCAGTGTTTATTTCTATTTAATCCATATTAGCAAATTCTTCTTTTTTAATATTCTCATATTTTATTCGCGTAAAGAGGAATAAAAAGAAACAAACATTTACAGGGCTAAATTTTAACATAAAACAGATATAAGTAAATACAAATAACTGAATAAAATAGCTAAATAAAATAGAATAAAAAGAACTTTAAAAACTAAATGTAAATAACTTATATAAAAGCTGTCTCGAAATTGCAGAAAAACTATAATTATTGAGAACCCAATTATTTTAAATTACTTAAAAATCTAAAATAATTACAAAACACTCACCTATGGTCCTTAGCTCTATTCCTTGGCCTTCCCAGATCCACTTCCAGGGTGTAGAATATTTTTGTAACAAACGGAAATTTTCGACTTTCGAAAATTCAACATCGATACTCACTTTATCGACTGCCGAGAAATCGAAGGCCGGAAACACGAAATGTTATGGGTTTAAGAAAGAAGAAAAGAAAAAGAAAGTGGTAGAAGAGAGAAAATAGAGAGAAAAGAAAACAGAAAATAGAACGGAACAGAAATAACAGAAGAACATCAGAATCTCATAATTCGCAGCGGAACAACATATAATAGATAATTGAATAATCTTTAAACAAAGAACTATATCAGTTATTACATTACATCACATCATATCATCAGAGTGTACAATAACAACAACAACAGCGGAAAAAGAAATACTATACTAGTATTACGCCATGCCATCCATCTTGCCTCCAGCAACTCCTGAATTCCAGAATATCCTGATAAACCTTAACTCTTGACTGCCCGTGTGGAAAATTGGTGGGCACCCAGAGTTTAGGAAGGAAAACAATAAACTCCAAGTCAGTCATGTGACTGGTGCGAGAACTCAAAACAGTTTATTTTTCTTTAAAATTAAAATAGAGGAATATTTTTTAAAAATCAATTCGCAATGCTTTTAAAAATGAGACTACCATAAGACCTCCCGCCACACACACAATGCAAACGCAGACTTGGGGAAGATTTCTTCTTATGTTAGTCAAAGATGCTTGATACGAATTTAAAATCTAATTAATTTTGATATTATTACTAGTGCATAGTGTAGAAGATATTTCGAAAGTAGAATATAAATCTTAGCCAGCATAGGTACCATTATATTATGCCTACTATAGCTACCATTTTAAATGGCAGGTTCTACAACTAAAACCGTACAAGTCTCGTATTGTTTCTTTGGATTTCCAACGAATGATCAGGCCAAGGAACTTCCCATTGCCACATGAGAATGCCTCTGGATGGACATCCCCGAGAACCAAACCGGATCTCTGCCAACACAAGGCCGGGTTACCCCTAACTGGGTAACTACTGACACGAGCATGCCATCCCCCGGTCCTTTGGGACCTTTATCCGAGAGCTCTCTAATCAACATCACACCATAATAAAAAGTGTTTCAACATGAGTAAGCATCTGGGCTCCATACCATGACACCCCCTTTTCCAGAAGGAAATGCACACACCCTAAAGGGAGCTACCCCTCATAACCTTGCCGCATCTTTCCTGTTTTGACCATTCCGGGGTGTGAGGCTCGACGAAGTCACGTCCACAAAAACATACTTTATACAAAAGCCATGCTTTGGGTCAAACAAATGATCATAGAAATGATCACTAGGATAGACGATCCAATAAAAGATCCTATCACAAAAAATCAACACAATGATAATTTCACAGCAACACTCAGTATGTCACATTACCAAATTGGGAATATATCGCTGATAACTTCAACTATATAACCTCTGAGCTCGTACGTCTCAGAGAAGGGTGTTAAGCTAAGAGAATAAATTCTCCGCCACCAACAGAAATATATTTGAAAGAAATCGGCTTTACATCTCAATTTGTAATGTCAGACACACAATCCATACAAGTCTGTTCCGGGCTCGAACAGAACCGAAGGCACTTACAAAGAAGTCCTTGCAATCCGAATAATCTCTAATCACGTTCGGATTTCCCATCACATATGGAGATCTCAATACCGGGGATCAGCCAGTGTAGAGACAATCAACAAGAAACCCTTTCGCTTTCGAAAATATCCGGTCTTCAACACCGATCTTCGAATGCAATTCATAACGACGTATCACATATTCGGAATGGGTTATACGACCCCAAGGTCCTTTCCCGGTTAACCCGAATAGTGAGCGCTTATTTTAAAAAAAAATAAGTGTGGCATTCAAATTCAAGCAATCCACAACAAATACCTATTTAAAGGTAAATATTGATAGTCGGTTATTGAACTATCAATAGATATGCCAACATCACCAGATTCCAAATAATTTTCCAAATTATTTATTTCCCAAAAATATCTTTATAAGATATACATTCTCCATTCTTTAAAAATAAATCAATATTTATTTTTAAACTCATTTTCCAAATTTCATTTATAAATTCCATATTGAATTTACATTCCAAAATATTTATGAATATACGATTTCCATTCAATTTCTAATATTTATTTTCAATTTATCTTCAAAAAGATAAATTCCAAATATTCACTTAATATTGGAAAAGCATTTCTATACTTATTAAAAATAAGTAATTCACAGATCTTTTTATTTTCTATACTTAGAAAATATTTAATATACCCTAATCGAAATTAAGTATATATTTCATTCTTTAAGGAAATCATTCACTTAAACATATTTATTTGGGCCAAAACGAATGTAGCGTAAAACATCGTTACGACAACCCAAAATCACTAGTATAGGGATTCGAAATTAAAATAGATATATAAATCCCAATACTATACAAAACATTTCCTTTCGGAAATCATCTATTATAACAACAGTGTTATAATCTACCATTTCCTTCTATTTCTCGAAAACATCTATTTCAACAATAAATGTTGAAATCTATGGTTTCGAATCTCAACACCTTTTAAAACATCTTTAGATCATTTTAATTCTATTTCAAACATCACATCCAAAATAATTTCTTTAACATATTATTCACTATTCAAAAACGTGAATATACTTGTTAACCAATTTCATCACTTCTATTCATTTTATTTTAAAGAATTATTCACTGTCTAAAACATGAATATAACTCCATAAATAAATTACAACAATTCACTTATCAAAATAAGTCGTTGCGGATTTATAAAACAATGTTTATAAATTCTATTTCTATTTATTTTACAACAACTTCCTTTTATAAATTTCTTTTATAAATCTATTCAATTTCATATCTCGATAATATACTAAAATTTCATATTATAAGTTAAATACTTATAATTTATTTGTTTATAAAATCGTTCCTTTAAACTTCATAATTATAAATCTTATAACTTATAAGATCCATTTATTTATCCAGATTCCATTCTTTTAATAACTTTATGAATTTTATTTTATTTTCCTTTACAAATTTTTATAAACTTACTGTTTATAAAATTCTATTTATAACCTCATCGTTATAATCCCATAAATTTCATTCATTTGTGAAATTCATTCACAATTCATTCTAACTCTTATAAAAGCTCGTTTTATAATTCCAATATTCTTAATTTATAAATATCAATTTATAAACCCTTTTAATATAAATCAATTTATATTACTATTTTAAACCGTCTTTCAACTCCTTATAATTTCATCATTTTGATTTATAAAAAAATCAAATTTCATAAATTCTATAGATTTCATTCCTTTATGAAATCCATTTACAAATCATTCTATCACTTATAAAAGCTCGTTTTATAATTCAAGATATTCTAAATTTATAAATATCAATTTATAAATCTTTTAATATAAATCAATTTATATTATTACTTTAAACATCTTTAAACTCTTTTATAATTTCATCATTCTGATTTATAAAATAAAAATTTTATAAATCCTATTTTTAAACTTCTTATAATAAATTCAGAAATCCCAGTTCAAACTATTTTTTAAAATCACTAATCCCATATTTTCAAAAATCAACTTTTAACTGTATTTCTCAAAAATCATGATCTTTATAATATTAAAATTATAACGTTTATTTATTTAAGATGAATCAATTCCAAAAATATTTTTATAAACGTATATTTCCAAAAATCACTTTAGAAATCAAAATCGTTATTTTTAAACTTCAAAAATTGGATCCGATGATGCAACACATCAATAGTCAATCACGACTTTCAAACATCATATATCATCCATGATAAACAATCAAATATCACAATAAATGAAATCAAATAAATATTTGTGAGGAATCCAGTTGGATCCCTCCAACCTGTTTCCCTGCATCCACAGACATTAGCACAATACCATTCCACTTCGAGGTGGAATATCGCGGTATATGGGATTTTATAAAATATATCCGTTTACTAACGGCGCAATAGGGTCTCATCCGCTAAAAAAATAATGCGGGAAATCAATCAACTGCAATATATACATATGCCAATATATATATATATATTGCTATATATATAATATAATACCAATTCCACTTCGAGGTGGAATATCGCGGTATATGTGTGTAATAAATAACCTCCGCTTACTAACGGCGTATAGGGTCTATTCACATCCAATATATATATATATATATATATATATATATATATATATATATATAACAATCATCATTCAAGCATTCAATCAATACAGTCAAGCAAATTTTAAATCTAACTATTTAAAATTTAAATAAACAATAAAATTCCTTTTGAGTGAGAAGTTCTCACCTTTGCTTTTATTAGCAATCCATTATCCATCTTGACTTGATTTCCTTGATTTATACCTTGTATAAATATTTACACAATTTATTAATATTCGAACAAATCGAATAATAAATTTTCATTAGATTGTTTTAATTAATCAATAGTTTTATTTAAACCAATCTCTTCTTAAATAAATTTATTTTAACCTAATTTCCCTTTAATAGATTATATTTTATTTTCCTTCATTCCAATTGAACTAAATTCCCTTTTTGTTAATTAAATCAACTATCAAAATTTTCTTTAATAAAATATTTAACTAAAAATTTACTTTCAGAAACTAAACTAAATAAAATAACCTCTTGTAAAAGTTCAATTAAGTTTCATTAAATAAATCTTTCACTTAATAAATTTAATTTCCATTGATAGGTTTATTTAATTTGGCTAACCGTTTTGGGTTTATACTAATAATTTTATTTAAGCTAATTTCTTTTAGTCAAATAAACTTTATTTAACCAAAAATTTATTTTAACAAATTTTCCCTAAATAAATCACTTCACTTAGCAATTTAAATTTCTAACAAATTTCCATTTATAAAAATTTACCTAACAAAATATTAATTCAAAAAAAATACATTTCCTTTAAATAATTTTTTTTTCTTCTGTTTTTAACTTTCAAACACTTTAAAATTCCCAAATCTCTTTTTCAAGTCTGCATTTAAGTTTCTAAATTGAATATACAACTTGTGAATACATTATTTTATTTCTATTTCCTATTTCTATCTATACGTACGTATTAAATTTTTAAACTAAATATACCTTTACTGTAAAATTATGGACACAGATCTATATACATATTAAACTTAATTTAAAAAAAATCAAAATTTTCAAATTGAGGCAGCATATAATTTATAAATTAAGAAAAATAAAAATAATACCTTCTGCAACTATCGAAACCCAGATTACGATCTATCTCCCACCCTCGAAGTCGCGCGACCCTCACCTGACAAGCTCGAGTTCGAGCATCGCCGACCTCTAGTTGACGTCGCCGCCCAAATCGATACTCTCCATCGCTCGCGAGCTCCAAGACGATGCCGCGACTTTGATCTCCTCGCGCGAACGCCCACTGCCGCGCGCGCCCTTGAATCGCACGCCCCAAATCATCGCCGCCGTGTTGAAGCCCTAGCTCGCGACTTCCAGAAATCGCGCGCGCCCATTGTCGTCTCCACGAATTTGTGCGACACCACGATTTGACCGCGACCCCCCTCCATGCCGCCCTTGCATCGAACTGACGACGTCGATTCCCATTTTTTTTTATTTTTTTATTTGCTCGGCCGCCATTTTCGAATTGAGGGAGAAATGAAAATTGAATTTCGATTTGGAACTGAGGAATGAGGGAGAGGGGAAGAGGGAACATACGGGACTTTAAAGAAAAATAACGTGATAGGTTTCATGATTTTTTCCATGATTCTCGGCTTAGATTTAGGCTGAAGCAAAGGACCGTGATTTTAGGCGTGAAAGAGGGAGAACGTGATGTTTGTTGACTTAAATAAAAATTTAAATTCAAGTTTAAATCAAATTAAATTTCAACGCGTTTGCGTGTCGTGTGCTCACATATTAACTCCGAAAAATACGAAATTTGAAATCCGGCAATAATTCAATATTACGGACTTAATGGAACTGGTTTCGTCGAATTCCGAGACTGTGCCTCGGATGGCTATTTTAAATATCGATTCAAACGATTTAATTTCAAAACTGAACAATTCACTTTCAATTTCAATTCTGAAGCTTCTAAAATCTTCAGTATTATCAATACGAATTTTACAAGTCATTGAAATATTTTTCTTCAGCTTAAAATTGAAGATTCAAATTTTTATTCAACTTTCAATAGATTAAATTCTATAATTTAATCGCCAATTCATTCTGATAATTTGAAATTCAATTCAAACCATCATTCAAATATTTAAAATTAATTAAATATTCTCAAATTAAATTGTTAAAAATTTTGGGTCGTTACAATTTTTATTAAAAAGATCTCCTCCCAAGAAAAATATTCTTTTTAGGGTCCAACCTCAGGCAATGAACGCAATTGAGAGAAAATATAAATGAGAAAAACAGCTAGGCCTAATGTCTTATTTATAATGTAACTATGGATCCCAGACCGTTGGATTTGAAGATTAAATCTGGTGCAACGATGTCATAGACTCACTAGGAACCATCAGATGGAAGCACGAACGCACAGGATTGAAGAAAAATCAAAATATGACTTTACGCTTCAACCTGTACGTTTTCACGACCACATACAAAGGGGATCGACCTGCATGTCGACCTATGACCGCGATGTTCGACCCTAAGGTCGACCTGGCCTTGGTATGGGTCGACCCAAACCTTTGTATTTTTTTTCGTTTTAGTTTAATTCTTGTTTCTCTCATATCTTCTTCTTTAAACTCAGATTTTGACAAATTATATATGGAAACTGATCGGAAAATTGCCACAGACACAACGGTACAACTCCAGTGGCTCAATTCTGAAAGTTTCACAAACTTATTTTATTATTTAATTAATTCATTATTTAATTATTATAGCTCAAATTTTGGGTTGTTACATTCTCCCTTCCTCAAAGGATTTCGTCTCCGAAATCTCTAAGGATAGAAGAATAAAATAAATATTTTCATCCAAATTCTAGAACCAAACATTCAACCATCATCCATTACATCCATTGTCCTTAGGCTTTCTAATGTAATTTATAATATATGCAATAGTGTAGCATTAACGTCCCTAACTAGTGCAAAAGATTATGCGGTCTACTGATTCAGTCGGCCTCCATTTTATGCGTTCTGTCCGTGCCATGTATCTAAATGAATGCAAATTCCCTAATGATAACTGATAGTTCTATATGTGTGCTACAATCATCATCCAAATGCAACAATCATATGGTAATCTTCCATTTATAGCAACCATGGAAATAAAATAAAATGCAAATGCGCACATATCCATATGCATATACTTTAGCGACCAAGTTAGGCCATCCCTAAGTGATAATAGTGCCTAGTGTATATATATACGTCCATTAGCATCCACTAGAAAACACTTGCAACCACTAGCTTCCATCATACATAACATGTTCTAGTAACACGTTTACATTCAATCATACCATCCATAAGTTCAATCCGAAGATCTATCCTCTCAAAGGATATTATAGGAAAGAACCTATTCAAAATTAAAGAACGAAATAGTAAATTTAAGACGTACTATCGAAAAGATATGGATAAGAGATACGTATTTTCTCGTCAGCCTCCCATGTAGCATCCTCAACACTATCTCCCCACTGCTCCTTAGGTATTTCCTTATTCCTAAGCTTCTTGATGTCATGCCTAACGATCTTGGTAGGAATGCAACGAAGCGATGCTTCTCTTCCACTTCAACTTCTTTATGTTGCCTAGGTTCTACTACCTCTGCTGAATCATGCAGAACGGTCCTACGTATCTAGGAGCAAGTTTCCCACTTGATCCAAACCTTACTACCTTTCTTAGCGGAGACACCTTAATGAAAACCAAATCTCCTAGCTCAAACTCAATATCCCTTCTCTGCTTATCTCCATAGCATCACTGTCTATCTTGGGCCGTCTTCATTCTCCTTCTAATCAAATCAATCATTTCTAAAGTCTTCTCTAACCATGTCGGGACCAAGTAGCAATCTCTCTGTAGACTCCAACACACATGAAGGCGACTTGCAAGGTCTTCCATAAAGAACTTCAAAAGGTGTCATCCCAATGCTGGTCTGAAACTATTATTATATGCGAATTCCACTAAAGGAAGGTGCTCCTCCCAAGTTACTCCAAAATCAAGAATGCGCATCTTCAACAAATCCTCCAAAACTCAATTAACTCTCTCCGTTTGTCCATATGTTTGAGGGTGATAGGCTATACTTAATCTAAGTTGTGTACCTAAAGCCTTTTGCAAGCTCCTCCAAAACTCGCTAGTAAAGATAGGGTCTCGGTCGCTCACTATGCTAGAGGGAACTCCATGAAGTCGACTATCTCATGAACATATAAGGATGCCAAATAAGGTGTTATTCTCTTACTTTTGACCGAAATGAAGTGGGCGTTCTTAGTCAAACGATCTACAATCACCCAAATAACAGTATTCCCCTTCCTAAATTGGGGTAAACCATCTATGAAGTCCATCGAAACACTATCCCACTTCCATTCGGGTACATCCAATGGTTGAAGCAATCCGTCAGGCTTCTGCTGCTCTGCCTTAACTCTTTGGCACCCAAGACACTTAACTACAAAATCTGCCACATCCTTCTTTATGCCGCTACAATAAGACACTCTTTTCATGCCTTTATACATCTTATCACCACCTAGATGAAGAGTCATTCGAGAATGGTGTGCTTCTTCTAGAACTGCTCTCGTCAAATCACTAGTGCGGGGGACATAAAGTCTTCCATCTCTCCTTAGCTACCCTTTACTATCAATGGAATAGCATTGAAGATGTCTAGAGACCTCTCCTCTGCTAATCCTATCCAAAATATCCAGAAGATCTGAATCCTCTCACTGCCTTGAGCCAATCTGATCTATTAGGGTAAGCTTAACGTCAAATGCTAAAATCTTAGAAAATCTCTAATAAACTTCCTATAATAACCAGCTAAACTTAGGAAGCTTCTAGCTTCGGTAGTGTTCTTGGAGGCCTTCCAATCCTATACTGCTACTACCTTAGTGGGATCCATAGCTAAACCCTCTTTTGAGACTACATGCCCCAAGAAACACACCTCCTCACGCCAAAAGTGATACTTCAAGAATTTTGGTTTCAGCTGATGAACATGAAGTGTACGAAGAACCTCCTCAAGAGGAATAACATGCTCTTCCATATCTTGGAAAATAACAAAACGTCATCCACAAATAATACTCCGAACTTGTTTAGGAAATTTCTAAAAACAAGGCTCATCAAATCAACAAAATAGGCCGGGGCATTTGTCAGCCCAAACGACATAACCAACCACTCAAGGAATCCATCAGGTGTCTTAAATGCTGTCTTATTGATGCTATCGTCAGCGACGCTAAGCTGATAAAATCCAATGGCTGAGTCAAGATGAGAAAATACTAAAGAGACAACCAACTGGTCGAAAATATCTTTATCCTAGAAAGTGGGTAATTGTAACGACCCGCCTTTTTGAACAGTTTAAACCGACGATCAAATACACATGTCGATTCCAAACCGTTCAAAATGGCAGATAGTTATTGGGGTAAATAAGAAAAGAAAAGAAAGAGAAATAAAGGAAATGAAACAACACAGAATCTCGCAGCGGAACGATAAAATATAATAGTCAAATAAATAGTTCATGAAGCTGTTTACTATACTTTGACAATTATATATACAACATTTATCAAAGTTATACATATACAATAGAACAATTTAAATAATGCAGCAGACAGCATGATGCACAGA
The DNA here is from genome assembly GCA_030765085.1 of Allium cepa. Taxonomy (NCBI): domain Eukaryota; kingdom Viridiplantae; phylum Streptophyta; class Magnoliopsida; order Asparagales; family Amaryllidaceae; genus Allium; species Allium cepa. The sequence continues at coordinate 82,429 of JASFAV010000025.1, read as the reverse complement.
TAATAATAGTAATAGTATACCAAATCTTCGTCTTCATCCTCCAGAATAGATCTTCAAAAATCTGAAAAACTCAGGACTGACCCGAGCATAATGAAAAGACAAAACACTCGAGTCAGGACTAAATACCCTTATGAAAGTTAAATCAATCGTAAATAAATATGAGTGCAACGGCGTCGGAGATGTTTACGGGGTTTGACATCTCCTATCCAGTGTCAACGTGCGTGCAATAACTTAAGAGATGTTACGGGATTTTCCATCTCTCAAGGATCCGTTAAACTATCTACTATGTAGTAATATACGCTAAGTAGATAATTCTTATCAGTAATATAAAGTATTAAAATAGCGTTAAGGAGTTACCATAATCCCCCTTAACACATTTTATATTCCCAAAAGCATATACAAGACCGTAGTTTCCCCAAAACTGGAAGTCACCAGAGGACAATTCATATACTCAAGGTACAAATCAAAACGTAGTGGTCGCGAATAGGATAATCAGTATGACAAGGTACATGAGGCAATACCAACTAGGATAATAGTAGTTGCGTGATCTGGACTGATGTTGGGCATAGCCAGCAGCCACCCCAACACCGCGAAACAACACTCCCAAATCAAGGGGTGCACCCAAATCGCATCACAAATGTAATAGAAATGGTATCGAAGAAGCGTGTCCGCTAGAGGTGGCGAACCTCAATGGCCCGGCGCGGCTCCTGTTTTAGTCATGTCAGGGGTCATCCAATATCGTTCTCTTTCTTCAGTCAACGCGTTCACCAAATCATCCACTTCATTCTGGATCAACACTCCGCGTATAATAGTTATTAAAGTGGTGTTCGGTATCGACAGAGAGTATGTCCATATCCGATCCCGGTCTCTTTGATAACTACGTATTATTACACCGTTGGCTCTTTTACATTTCAAATCGATTCATAATTGATATCAAAATATCATATTCGCTTCAAAAATCAAAACCATTTCAAATATCATCATATCTATTCAGCTGTAAGATTCTGTTTCAAAAAAACATTTTTCGCATCAATATCTCATTTCGTTTTCAAAATCATTTCGAATTTCAATTTAGGTTGCAACTTCATTTAACTCAATTCGTATTTAAATTCAAGATTTAAATATAAACATTTCACCTTATTGACCAGCTTAGGATTTTAGAAAAAAAATAGCTTTAAGTAGTTTAAAAGTAGTTTTAAATAATTAAAATAGTTAAAATACTTTAAAATCTTAAAATGGATTTGAAATAGATAAATTTAGTTTAAAATAATTTAAATTGGGTTAAGTAGATTTAAAGTAGATTAAAATAGTTTAAGTATTCAAAAATAATTTATATAGCTGAGTAATATGGAAAACAAAATAAAACAGCTTCAAAACCAATCCATTTCAATTATAACTCCCCAATCCAAATCAATTCCAATTTCCATTCTACCGATTCAATTTCGATTTTAATTCAATCAACGTCAATTTTTACTTCGAATTAATTCAAGTTTCCATTCACCTTTAATTTATTCAATTTCAATTTATATCGATTTGGAGCTTGATTTCTCAAAATGTCAATTTACAACACTTAACAAAAATTTCCAACAATATTCAAGTTTAAATCCAAATTCCAAATGCGATTCAATTCCAAGCTCAATTTCAAAATATCATTTTTATATCACTTTTACTTAGTAATATTCAAAGCTCGAATTAAGGTTAAATCTTTAAACAAATCAATTTTCGACATTCAATCATATCCAATTTCAATTTTCAAAGTCTCAACTTAATTATTTAACCAAATTCCTTTAACCAAAATTTATTTCAATATTCCAAACTCTATTTTTCGATGAATTCAATTTCTATAAATCGATTTCTATTTATAACTTTCAAATCAAAACATTTAAATAAATTTCAAATCGACGATTTCAAAAGTTATTAATTTAGCCAATTCGGTGTCCATATATAATTTTCTATCCTATGGCCAAGTAATTATTTATTTCAATTAAATGTCAGGGATGAATATATATCACTTAAATCAATCATAGTGTCATATGTATGCCTAACAGGTTATATATATAAACAATAAACATCCAAACATTCAAATATCAACCAATAGCATCCATCGAAATAAATCATCCAATAGACAATACAATTCATAGCAATTTTATAGTTATCAATGTCAGGTAATTTAATCGCAATTCAATTTCAATTTCAATTTAAATTTAACTGTCAATTTAATTTCAACGGTTAATTCAAATGACAATCTATATGACAATTAAATTTTATCAAACAACGACAAATAAAAACATAACACTTCATAATATCAAATTTTAACTAGCATAAAGATATTTAGTACGTTGTGAGCGTTATAAAACACTCACCTTGATTTTCCGTTGTCACCGAGACGTTCCGGTTTGGATCTAAACCGGACGACTCCCGATTTTAGCCCAAATTTCAACTGTCTCCAATTTCACCCAAACCAGTTTCATTTCGGAGCTCTCGTCATTACGATCGCAATGCAAAAAGTTTCGTTCCAATCGGACCTCGTATGTAGAAGTTATACATTTTATAAGTTATCGACATTTGAATTTTATAAAACAATTTATATTGGTATTTAAAATAAATTCATACCCAAGAAAAGAAGCCCAGCCCACTCAAGCTCCATCTTCCCCAACTTGCCTGTACGTGCACGAGAAAGAAACCCACCAAGCCGTGCACTAATCTCCAGTGATACGGAGCTATAGTTGACGAAATTCGAATCCATCTTCACCGACGAACTCTCCTTCACGATCTCCACCTCCCAGACCCCTCACCTTGACGCGTGCACCTCCACAACAAACGCGACAACCACTGCCTACCGTACGCACGCGTCCAGGTCGCGCGTCCCAACCCACCACCGCACACCACCAAATCACGCTCCGAGGTGCTATCTTCGATGACGAGCTCAAATACGCACTTCAATCCGCGAATCGATCGCTAAATCCCTCGATTTTGCAAACCCTAGATCGCTTTGCTCACGTCCATCTTCATAAACCAAGGCCGCACCCAGCAACGAGCATACCAGGTCAAAGCAAACGATGAAATAGGATTTTTAAAACTGGTTTCGTGATTTTTAATTGAGTATTGAAGGAGAGATAAATTTTTTCTTTTGAAGCTTGGATTTTTTTTCTTCAAGACTTGCGTGTGCAGTTATTAAAAAGGAAGAAGAGGCTATTGCGTGTCTGAACGGGTCAAGGATACAGTGAAAAGATGGGATAGCAGCTGAAAAGGAGATTTGACTAATTAAAATATTTATTTAAATTTCAAAATACCTCGATCTACGCAATTCGAAATCTCGAACCCCGATCAGGGCATGCCGCCAGGCGTTCATAATGTTATACCCCTATTCCGGACACAATGGAAAAGGTTTCAAGTCCAAATTTGATCGTATGCGCGAGTTACGGAAATAAATGATCAAATTTAAATTAAACCGATTAACGGATTTCTATGCGTTTTGGTTCGCCCTGGACAAATGGTAAGTCCGATTGACATGAAATTTGAAATCTTATAATAATATCACATTACGGATCCGATGAAAGTGGTTTCGTCGAAATCCGAGACCGTTTGAAAAAAAATGACTATTTTAACTCGCCAAATTAATATAAAAACAATTTCAACGCGTTTCGAGCTGCCACGGTCAAACGACAACTCCGATTGCTACGAAAATTAAAATCCGATAATAACTAACTATTACGGATCCAATGGAACTAGTTTCATCTAATTCTGAGACTGTTCAAAATTTGGCTATTTTCCAGTCGATAATTAAATATTAAAATATTCAATTTTCACAAATACATTTTAAATTCATTTTTAAAGGTTCTATAACATCACTCTAACTCCAATATGATAAAATAAAATTTTACAAATCATTTTTAATCATATTAAACCCGTTATTCAATTTATCCAATAAATTCCAATTTTAAAATCTTATTAACTCTATTAAAATCCAAATATAACTTACATTCACTTTGGAAACCAATTTGAATCATATTAAATCAAATTTCAATTATTCACTCTATTTTCATATATTAAATTTCAATATCAAATTAATCATATCAAATTCGGAATTTAATTATTCAAACATTTGTAATATTAATTTTAAACAAAATTTGATTATTCTTAAATCACTATCTTTCGAAATATTCCAAACGAACTTATAAAATTTAACAAATTCAAATTATAGAACAAACATTTTCATTTTACAGTTATTCAATTACTCAATAAGTTTTAAATATTTAATTTAAACAATTTACTTGTACAATACAAATTCATTCAATTACCTTTGACTACATATCATTTCGATTGATTTGGGATTTCATTCAATTCATAAATAATTAACTTAGATAAAATCTTGTTGCATTTCATTCTAGTTATTATTATTCCTAGCGACTTACAATTTTTTTCTAACACTAAATCACGAAATCTTATTAAATTAGCTATTTTAATTATCGAAAATTTACGGGTCGTTACACTCTCCCCCACTCAAAACTTTTCGTCCCCGAAAAGGAAAAAGAAGGGAAAAGGAACTAAGTATAGAATTCAACATTAGATATATTTTATTCAAAGTTACCAACCTATAAAACAATGAAATTCCATTTATAAGGTCATAACTATGCTTCCACTAAGTTACTCCGAGCGGCTTCCTAACTTTAAAAGTTAGTTATCAAAACAAGTTATAAAAATTTTAAAACTCGAAATTTTTTTCTAACACTCGGATTTACGAAAAAATTCGGCAGAGTCTCCTTTGCGCGACTCGATCGGTACAGCTACAAAACGCCTCCACGGGCCCCAAACCAACAAAAGAAAATCCAAAAGCCAAGTGGCTCATCAAAAATCACCAAATCCAATGATAAAATAAACATGTACCTTATATTTTTATTAGCGAGCATATACGAATAATATAGCGCGAAAGCGAGCTCCAAATGCGAAGCAAGCGCAATCTGCACCTACTAAACACTCAACAAACTATGAGAAACATGCATATATGAAAATAATATCAATATACACAATATAGCAACATAACAACTACATGTGCCAACATAGAAATTGCAACAAAACAACAAATGCAACCATCAATCAACTATCATCCAACTATCGTCCAACAAACCCATAACCACTCAATATAAATTCACTTCTCATTAATATATATTCACTTGGTTTTCAATTTTTATCACAGTTGATTCATTAACGTTGGATTTTACTAATGTTCATTCTCAATTCAATTAGTTAACATTCCCTAATTTATATTTACATTAGTTCACTTCCAATTTGAATCAAATTAAATTCTTTTAAATTCATTTAACTTCCAATTTGATTTCAATGATTTATAGCTTTCAATTTTATTAATACTTAATGAATTATATACAATCAACTAACAATCATATAACAACCAAATCATACCCAACATAACCAAATTATTAATTTTACATTCAATTTGGTTTATCTCTTTTTATATATATATCCTGTTATATAATTTTAAAAGAATCATTTTAGATTTGGCATCATAAATTTCCAATATTTACTTTAGTTATGTCCGTAAGCTGTACATATATCATTCATGAGCAATATCAATCTAATCGCTTATTCGATCACACAATTTCACTTCCAAACTAGTATCATTCACCCGACTCTCTAGTGCGGACTCAGATTTGGTTCCTTGATTGGAAACTGTTACTCTCCTTGCATAGCCTTATACTATGATAGCGAATTCCAAAATCAAATTAAAAATCCATATCCAGGGTTCGCCGTCGAAAATCGAGTGAAAAATCCTAACTTGGATTGATATAAATCATCTCAAAATTTTGTGCTCGAATTTGGATCAAATCGTTATGCGAATAAAATAATATACGTACAATCTCACGTATTACCTTCCAATGGATTTTCTATCCAATTTATCTATACTAAATTATTTTATTGACTTCTATTTTTTTCCACTTAATTACTCACAATCCATTATTCAGTTAGTATATTCATTTCTTTACATAGCATATTCTTTAACATTATCTTTTCTCAAACTTCATATCAAAGAATTTGCTTACTCAAGTTCATTTAAACATTCTATATAATATAATTAAATTCAATTTCATTTTCCAATTGATTCTTATCTATACCAATTTTTTTTTTGTTTGTTTACATTTACTTCATATTCATAGTTTCAGTTAATACAAATTTATTTGTGCAACATTTTATTAATCATCACTTTAGTTTATAGTCATTCCATAAAAGTCTAACTTCTCATATATGACTTTTCTTAGTTTACGGTTATCTCAATTTACAAATTCAAAAAAAAAATTCTATGCAATTTATATTTATTTTCTATAACCAATTTACAAAGATATTATACAATTCATTTGTCTTCTTTCTTAAGTTCACTTACTTGTTTCATTTATCATTCATCATTTCAGGCTATATTTAAGTTTTTATAATTTTATCATAACCAAATTTTCCATTTATTTACATTTTATTTACTTTTGAGTTTTCCTTACTTATATACTTCAATTATTTTCAGGTTCTGTTTATTTGTACAACATCTCATTACATATCCAAAACATCATTTTAACTTTTTAAAATTTGGTAAGTCATATTATATGTTATTAGAATGCAAATTCGGTATTATACTAATTTATAGAATTTCATTTTTCTTGATTAGAATGTATACAAATTTGATTTATTTAAATCCTCTATACCTTTCAACTTTAAAGTTTTCCCAAATAATAAGCTTAGATATCTTAATCCTCTTATTTTATAAATTCTGGTTATTCACATTTCATTCAAATAATTTGAAAATTATTAATTAACATAACTTAGAAATTTAAATGCCCGGTTCTTTTCAAATCATTTGAAATAAACATATACACTTATATCTTTTTAAATATATCAAATCATACCTTTGGAGTTTAAACCAAAACCCATTTACCCAAAATAATTTCGATAAAAGCAAAGCTTCTTAGAAGTCTCTCCCACTTTGAGACCCGAAAATGAACGTCGATGATGCTGCGCAGTCATCACCGAAATTATTTTCCAGCGACATAAGAGAGGAGACTGAATTCATTCTTTCCTTTAAAAATCCTTTCAAAATATTTCCATAAACAATTTTCAACAAATATTACCATATATTTCTTCAAAACTTTGAGAACCATTTTCAAAATCTCCGGGTCTTAAATCCAATTTTTTTTTTCCAATTTAATTCTACTTTTAATTCGTAAGTCACCTTTACAAAATATTCTTATAGGATTTTCTTTCTTAAAACATCCCACAAGTGTTTTATCATTGTTCATTTTGTAATTCACCTTATTTATTTAAATTACAATATCTGATTAATGTTAATAGCCAATATTTCATTTCCAACAACCAAATAAGCTAGATTGGTCACAATAAATTTTGAAATAAATTCTTTATATACAAAATATATTTAGGGCAAAATTATTTCACCCAATTTCAAAACAATACTATGTCGAATTGTTCTGTTTAAGTGTTTAGAGATCCCTGTCAATGACGTTAATTACTCGTATTGACCAGAATCCATAAGCCACTCAACAAATCAACCGACACAATATAAAACATTTTATATCACTAACAAATACGCTCTCTCATATACAATCAACTCATTCATATAGTTTACCTCTATTTCAATGATTTATTCCCCACTAGAGCCAAGGTTTATCGCTAAACCTCGCTCTGATACCAACTGTAACGACCCGCCTTTTTGGACAGTTTAAACCGACGATCAAATACACATGTCGATTCCAAACTATTCAAAATGGCAGATAGTTATTGGGGTAAATAAGAAAAGAAAAGAAAGAGAAATAAAGGAAATGAAACAACACAGAATCTCGCAGCGGAACGATAAAATATAATAGTCAAATAAACAGTTCATGAAGCTGTTTACTATACTTTGACAATTATTTATACAACATTTATCCGAGTTATACATATACAACAGAACAATTTAAATAATGCAGCAGACAGCATGATGCACAGATAATAATAGTAATAGTATACCAAATCTTCATCTTCATCCTCCAGAATAGATCTTCAAAAATCTGAAAAACTCAGGACTGACCCGAGCATAATGAAAAGACAAAACACTCGAGTCAGGACTAAATACCCTTATGAAAGTTAAATCAATTGCAAATAAATATGAGTGCAATGGCGTCGGAGATGTTTACGGGGTTTGACATCTCCTATCCAGTGTCAACGTGCGTGCAATAACTTAAGAGATGTTACGGGATTTTCCATCTCTCAAGGATCCGTTAAACTATCTACTATGTAGTAATATACGCTAAGTAGATAATGCCTATCAGTAATATAAAGTATCAAAATAGCGTTAAGGCGTTACCATAATCCCCCTTAACACATTTTATATTCCCAAAAGCATATACAAGACCGTAGTTTCCCCAAAACCGGAAGTCACCAGAGGGCAATCCATATACTCAAGGTACAAATCAAAACGTAGTGGTCGCGAATAGGATAATCAGTATGACAAGGTACATGAGGCAATACCAACTAGGATACTAGTAGTTGCGTGATCTGGAATAATGTTGGGCATAACCAGCAGCCACCCCAACACCACGAAACAACACTCCTAAATCAAGGGGTGCACCCAAATCGCATCACAAATGTAATAGAAATGGTATCGAAAAAGCGTGTCCGCTAGAGGTGGCGAACCTCAATGGCCCGGCGCGGCTCCTGTTTTAGTCATGTCAGGGGTCATCCAATATCGTTCTCTTTCTTCAGTCAACGCGTTCACCAAATCATCCACTTCATTCTGGATCAACACTCCGCGTATAATAGTTATTAAAGTGGTGTTCGGTATCGACAGAGAGTATGTCCATATCCGATCCCGGTCTCTTTAATAACTACGTATTATTACACCATTGGCTCTTTTACATTTCAAATCGATTCATAATTGATATCAAAATATCATATTCGCTTCAAAAATCAAAACCATTTCAAATATCATCATATCTATTCAGCTGTAAGATTTCGTTTCAAAAAAACATTTTTCGCATCAATATCTCATTTCGTTTTCAAAATCATTTCGAATTTCAATTTAGGTTGCAACTTCATTTAACTCAATTCGTATTTAAATTCAAGATTTAAATATAAACATTTCACCTTATTGACCAGCTTAGGATTTTAGAAAAAAAATAGCTTTAAGTAGTTTAAAAGTAGTTTTAAATAATTAAAATAGTTAAAATACTTTAAAATCTTAAAATGGATTTGAAATAGATAAATTTAGTTTAAAATAATTTAAATTGGGTTAAGTAGATTTAAAATAGATTAAAATAGTTTAAGTATTCAAAAATAATTTATATAGCTGAGTAATATGGAAAACAAAATAAAACAGCTTCAAAACCAATCCATTTCAATTATAACTCCCCAATCCAAATCAATTCCAATTTCCATTCTACCGATTCAATTTCGATTTTAATTCAATCAACGTCAATTTTTACTTCGAATTAATTCAAGTTTCCATTCACCTTTAATTTATTCAATTTCAATTTATATCGATTTGGAGCTTGATTTCTCAAAATGTCAATTTACAACACTTAACAAAAATTTCCAACAATATTCAAGTTTAAATCCAAATTCCAAATGCGATTCAATTCCAAGCTCAATTTCAAAATATCATTTTTATATCACTTTTACTTAGTAATATTCAAAGCTCGAATTAAGGTTAAATCTTTAAACAAATCAATTTTCGACATTCAATCATATCCAATTTTAAATTTCAAAGTCTCAACTTAATTATTTAACCAAATTCCTTTAACCAAAATTTATTTCAACATTCCAAACTCAATTTTTTGATGAATTCAATTTCTATAAATCGATTTCTTTTTATAAATTTTAAATCAAAACATTTAAATAAATTTCAAATCGACGATTTCAAAAATTATTAATTTAGCCAATTCGGTGTCCATATATAATTTTCTTCCTATGGCCAAGTAATTATTTATTTCAATTAAATGTCAGGGATGAATATATATCACTTAAATCAATCATAGTGTCATATGTATGCCTAACAGGTTATATATATAAACAATAAACACCCAAACATTCAAATATCAACCAATAGCATCCATCGAAATAAATCATCCAATAGACAATACAATTCATAGCAATTTTATAGTTATCAATGTCAGGTAATTTAATCGCAATTCAATTTCAATTTCAATTTAAATTTAACTGTCAATTTAATTTCAACGGTTAATTCAAATGACAATCTATATGACAATTAAATTTTATCAAACAACGACAAATAAAAACATAACACTTCATAATATCAAATTTTAACTAGCATAAAGATATTTAGTACGTTGTGAGCGTTATAAAACACTCACCTTGATTTTCCGTTGTCATCGAGACGTTCCGGTTTGGAACTAAACCGGACGACTCCCGATTTTAGCCCAAATTTCAACTGTCTCCAATTTCACCCAAACCAGTTTCATTTCAGAGCACTCGTCATTACGATCGCAACGCAAAAAGTTTCGTTCCAATCGGAACTCGTATGTAGAAGTTATACATTTTATAAGTTATCGACATTTGAATTTTATAAAACAATTTATATTGGTATTTAAAATAAATTCATACCCAAGAAAAGAAGCCCAGTCCACTCAAGCTCCATCTTCCCCAAATTGCCTGCACGTGCACGAGAAAGAAACCCACCAAGCCGTGCACTAATCTCCAGTGATACGGAGCTATAGTTGACGAAAATCGAATCCGTCTTCACCGACGAACTCTCCTTCACGATCTCCACCTCCCGGAACCCTCACCTTGACGCGCGCACCTCCACAACAAACGCGACAACCACTGCCTACCGTACGCACGCGTCCAGGTCGCGCGTCCCAACCCACCACCGCACACCACCAAATCACGCTCCGAGGTGCTATCTTCGATGACGAGCTCAAATACGCACTCCAATCCGCGAATCGATCGCTAAATCCCTCGATTTTGCAAACCCTAGATCGCTTTGCTCACGTCCATCTTCATAAACCAAGGCCGCACCCATCAACGAGCATACCAGGTCAAAGCAAACGATGAAATAGGATTTTTAAAACTGGTTTCGTGATTTTTAATCGAGTATTGAAGGAGAGATAAAAATTTTCTTTTGAAGCTTGGATTTTTTTTTCTCCGAGACTTGCGTGTGCAGTTATTAAAAAGGAAGAAGAGGCTATTGCGTGTCTGAACGGGTCAAGGATACAGTGAAAAGATGGGATAGCAGCTGAAAAGGAGATTTGACTAATTAAAATATTTATTTAAATTTCAAAATACCTCGATCTACGCAATTCGAAATCTCGAACCCCGATCAGGGCATGCCGCCAGGCGTTCATAATGTTATACCCCTATTCCGGACACAATGGAAAATGTTTCAAGTCCAAATTTGATCGTATGCGCGAGTTACGGAAATAAACGATCAAATTTAAATTAAACCGATTAACGGATTTCTATGCGTTTTGGTTCGCCCTGGACAAACGGTAAGTCCGATTGACATGAAATTTGAAATCTTATAATAATATCACATTATGGATCTGATGAAAGTGGTTTCGTCGAAATCCGAGACCGTTTGAAAAAAATGACTATTTTAACTCGCCAAATTAATATTAAAACAATTTCAACGCGTTTCGAGCTGCCACGGTCAAACGACAACTCCGATTGCTACGAAAATTGAAATACGATAATAACTAACTATTACGGATCCAATGGAATTAGTTTCGTCCAATTCTGAGACTGTTCAAAATTTGGCTACTTTCCAGTCGATAATTAAATATTAAAATATTCAATTTTCACAAATACATTTTAAATTCAGTTTTAAAGGTTCTATAACATCACTCTAACTCCATTATGATAAAATAAAATTTTACAAATCATTTTTAATCATATTAAACCCGTTATTCAATTTATCCAATAAATTCCAATTTTAAAATCTTATTAACTCTATTAAAATCCAAATATAACTTACATTCACTTTGGAAACCAATTTGAATCATATTAAATCAAATTTCAATTATTCACTCTATTTTCATATATTAAATTTCAATATCAAATTAATCATATCAAATTCGGAATTTAATTATTCAAACATTTGTAATATTAATTTTAAACAAAATTTGATTATTCTTAAATCACTATCTTTCGAAATATTCAAAACGAACTTATAAAATTTAGCAAATTCAAATTATAGAACAACCATTTTCATTTTACAGTTATTCAATTACTCAATAAGTTTAAATATTTAATTTAAACAATTTACTTGTACAATACAAATTCATTCAATTACCTTTGACTACATATCATTTCGATTGATTTGGGAATTCATTCAATTCATAAATAATTAACTTAGATAAAATCTTGTTGCATTTCATTCTAGTTATTATTATTCCTAGCGACTTACAATTTTTTTCTAACACTAAATCACGAAATCTTATTAAATTAGCTATTTTAATTATCGAAAATTTACGGGTCGTTACAGTAATGGTTCTTCTTTATGAGCTTATTCAACTCTCTATAGTCTATGCAATGTCGAAGGGAACCATCCGCCTTTGTAGTAAAGACGACTGGCGCTCGCCACTCAAATATGCTCCATCTGATGAAGCCTTTCTTCAATAGCTCATCAATCTGCTTACTTAACTCCTTCCTCTCTCTAGGAGCCATTTGTCTCACGGACTATGCCATTGGCTTAGCATTGTCATTTAGATAGATCCTAAAGTCGATCTCTCTCTTAGGGTGTAGTCCCCTAACCACTTCCAAAACATTTGGAAATCTCTAACAACTGGAACTAAATCTAACACTCCTAGTGATGAATCAATGGAATAAAGGAAGCTCAACATGACTTACCCTTGTGGGTCATAAGAAACTTCGAGAGTCCTTCCACTGCATGTCTCTAGTCTGACGACTTTCCTCTCGTAGTCTAATATCACACCATAAGTGGATAACCGGTCCATCTTCAAAATCATTTCATATCTCGAAAATTCCAGTACATAGGCGTCACAGTCAAATTCAACGCCTAGTATAAAAATTTTCAAACCCCTAAAAATCATGGATAAATGTGTCGATCGTCCTATAGGGTTTAAAACAACTATAGGGTCTACTACTTGAGAAATATCTCAATGCAAACAATCAACCAAGGAACTAGAAATGAAAGAATGCAATGCTCTGAAGTCAAAAAGTGTTCGAATAGAAAAATCCGAAATAGAAACCAAACTTTCTACATGGACTTTCCTACCTTGATCCAGTTCACTACTAGAAGGTGCTACATCCAAAGCCTGTACTTACGTTGTAGGTGCACCTGCTCTCCGCCCTATCTTCTGAGGACAAGCTCTACGACGGTGACCAAGCTGCCTATAGTTGTCACACCTCCCCATCATCGTTTCATTCTTATAGTCTTTTGAGAAATGACCAAGCAATCCACAACTATAACATTTCTTGCCTTTCTAGATCTATCCCTTCTCACGTCCTCCTCCTTTTGTCTTATCCTTATCCTTCTTATTCTTCCACACTGCTTCTTAGAGTTTTTTGATTTAGGGACCTCCTTATGCTCTCCTTCCTTAACAGCATCTGACATGAGAGCCATTTCCACAAGTGACTCATACGTCGCTCCCATAGGTACATGTGTCAATTCCAACCCTTAGAGAGGCTGGTTCAAACCCTTAGCAAAATTGGCGGCCTTCTTATGTGGTGTATTTACAAGCTCCATTTCGAACTGCGATAACTCATTAAACCGATTTATATACTCACCGAAAGACTCCCTTGCTTCAAACTAATGAACTTCTCCAACTACGTACTTTCTTTGGCTTGCGACAAGAACTTTCTCTCAAACCTTTCCCAAAATCCAAACCAACCAACATCTCTACCTTCCATCTCTATGATATCCTACCAGTAAAAAGCTTCTCCCTTCAGCTGCCAATATGCAAGCTGAACTCTCTATCGGTCCTCCAATCCTAACAGCCTAAATATCCGCTCTGTATTCCTTAACCAAGTTCGTGCCTCTACAAAATCCTCCATGCCAGAAAATGTCTTGCCTCCTAGATTATCAAAGTCCTTGCATAGCTTAGAAAAATTGGCTGCTACAGGTGGATTAACGGGATCTCCACCCGTCGATGCTACATTGGGCGCTTTCCCTTGCACCTCTGGCGCCATAGCTTGGAGGTATCTATGGAACTAGCCAGGGACTTGGACACCCTCTAGAAGATTTGGGGCGTCTTCCATTCTATGCAAAGGAAAGAGAATATAGGCTCGAAAGAATCGAAAGAGGGTTGAACTAGACTTTGAGGGGATTTGTATAAAAATTGTTTTATACTTGAAAACTATTTCTAAGAGTTTTTTTCTGAAAAATAGTTTGAAAATATGTTACCTTTGAAAAATACTTTACTTTTAAAACAAGTGTGTAGAAATCCTGTAACCTTAGGCTTTGATACCAAGTGAAACACCTCCACACCCCTTAATATATCCTAAAAGGGCACATCAAAGGGTGTGGTGCGTTACAAGTATAGCTAAAGCTTCACAGAGACTAAGATTCATAAGATAAATAAATAAAAATAGCGAAAACATTTAACTATCATTCAAAATTAAATTGTAACGACCCGCCTTTCATAACACAGAAAGGCGCATCATTAAGAAGAAAGAAAGTGATAGAAAAGAGAAAAGATAGAAAAGAAAGGACCAAACAACATCAGAGTCTTACAGCGGAATGAATAAATTATATTTATCAAATAAAATATTACATAGTATCATATGCATCAGAGTTATACAGCTCCAACAACTCAAACTAGACAGTTATAACACCTATCTAGATATTGCAACTCAAGTACAACACAAAGATATAGTTACAACTCTAACACAGCAGAACACTATACATATATCTACACGCTGAAGCCACCTGCTCTATATCTCCTCCAGAACTTGTAAAAAGCAAACCGGAATCCCTCGACTACTCATACATAATATGAGTACCCAAGAGTTTAATAAAACAGAAAATAAACACTTGGGTCAGACATGGGTCTGGTGTGAGTAAACGGGTTAAAATTACTTAACTTTGAAAATCCTTTGAAAACAAAGGTATCACGTAAGACTCCCCACAAATAAACATGTGTAAGTTTTTACCTTACGCTAATCAAAACATTTGATAGGAAATCCAATGATATTATAATAGGGTCTAGGGTTTTCAAATATATAAGAAATAGCCGAAATTGTTACATTCATTAAATTCCAGCTACTAGCCACAAAATTGGGTAATACAATCAAAACCGTAAAGGGCACGTAGGAAGAATGGTTTTCCATCAATGGCAGGGCTACTGGGGTACCGCCTGTCATAGTACGTGGCCTAGAACACCGCATCGAGGAGCCACCTTAATTCCCCTGCAACACAAGGCTGGAACCATCCCTTACTGGACAGTCTCGAACAAGACAACCCCGGTAGTTGTCATGATCAACAGACCACACAGCCGAAATAAAAAGAGACCTCTAGACAGGGATAAATCTCGTCCTACTAGGGCATGACCCACTTAACCTTGCTGCACCTCCCCTGTTTTAGCCATTCCCGGTTGATGAGGCTTGAGGCTACGGTTACCTTTATAGAACACATCTATCTTAGAATGCTCATCGTCCACCTGACGATGTTCTGGAAGCATTCAATCCATACAAGTTCGCTCTCGGTTCAAACGAAACCGAAGGCACTATCTCGCTACACTCGTTTTGGAATCACCCTCAGAGTTAACGACAATAGCGCTTGCACTCTGAATCTTCATCTCAAACCTGAAAGTACTACCCCTAAACACGTATTGGAATCACCCTCAGAGTATTAACAATAATAGTCCTTACACCTCGAGTCTTCAATCTTTACTTGAGATTCATGACCTAACGTTTAATTTGGATCGATGTGGTTTTCGAAATTCCAAATTTGGAAACCCAATCCCGGTCTCATCAAATCCAAACGCCATCTTAATGTCCAAGTGATTTAAGTTTAACAAATTAATTCAATTTGAAACATTCAATTCACACAGCATCATTCATAGATAAATATCACACATTTATCACTGATATATCAAATATCATATCACAGAATATCACAACATATCATCCAATCCAGATATTCCACAAACAATCATCCACAAACAGGCATCATTAACTCCTTTATAATTATTTAATTATCTTAAATTAAATTAATAACTTGAGAATTAACTACTAATCCTGCTTAAACAATCATTAATTAATTACAATTAATTAACCAATCACTCTTTAATTACCTTCAAAATTCAATTAATTAATCTTCAATTACAGATTAATTATCCTTTAATCGCATTCTTAATTAACCGCCTAGATTAATTATTCTTAATTACACTAAGTGATTAACCTTAAATTAATTACACAAATTAATTTATCTTTAATCATCAATTAATCTTAATTAATTTCTAATTAATTAATTAAAAATTATTAATTACATAAATCCTTAATTAATTACATTAATTAATTATTACTTCCTTTCTCACTTTATTGATTAATTATCTTATAATTAATCACATTTATTAAGTTATTAAACAATTAGTTATTCATTAATTCCATTAATTAATGACCTTCTAATTACTTTATTAATCAATTTTCCCAAAATTACATTTAATAAATAATTCTAAACTTAATTACATTTATTAATCAATCCTGATTAATCACAATCAGTAATTAACTTACCTTAATTACTTCACCGATTAAACCAACTCCTTGATTAATTACATTATTTAATCCTTTAATTATACTGAGTAATTATCCCTTAATTACTTCCCTTAAGTAATTATCCTTTAATTACTATCCATTAAGTAATTTCCTTAATTAACTACATTCAGTAATTATTCATTAATTACTTCACTAAGTAATTACACATCTTTAATTACATTAAGTAATTATACTTAATCTCATCATTAAGTAATTCTTTTTAATTAATTAAACTTAATTAATTAACTAAAATTATCCATAATAACTTAATTAATTACACTGAGTAATTAATTTCTTTAATTACTTCATTAAGTAATTACTTTTAATAGTTCTTCTTAATCATTAAGTAAATAACTTCTTAATTACTTATTACTTAATTAATTAACATAGATTAAACAATCCTTAATAAAGTAATTAATTACACTTAATTAATTTCTCAACTAATTTACCCAAATTTAACTATTCACGTTAACACTTGAGTTAATTAAGTAATTACACTTTAATTACCTTTATAAATAAAACCTGGTTGAGATAAACCATACATTCCATTAACTCTTATCAATCATTTTAAAATTAAAATTTTTAAATTCAAAAGCTTGTATTTGGTTTATACAAAATCATTATCTTTTAATTTATCATTATCTTTTAAATTATCTAAGCTAAATACCTTACTTTATTCACATTTAAATCACTCCAAAAACATTTTTATTTGAAAACATTATTATATAATTTAACAAAGCAATATTTATAACCAAATTATTTTTAAAACAAAAATTTAAATTTTAAAAATCCAAAATTTAAAACTAAAGTTCTTTTTAAGTCAACATTCATTCATTATAAAACTAACTAAAACACTTTGTTCAAAATTCAATTTGCTTTCAAATTTTGAATCTTCATTTTATATAGTACAAAATCCGGATAATACTAAACTTTTAAAAACAAACTATTTTTAAAAAAAGATTAACTTAAACTTGTTTAAACGCAAAATTTTAAATTTAAACATTCCAAACATCTATAAACTATTTTAACTTGGTTTAAAAACTTAGTTTGCTTTTTTTAAATTTCTAAATTCCAATATGCAGTTAAAAATCAGACAGGATACAAATCCTGGAACCAACTACTCGAGACCAAATACACGCGACATCCTGCCTAATGACTTCGAGTCACACACGAGGAAGACACGAAGGGAAACCCGATCCATCGTCTTCTTCCACGAACCAAAACTCCAGATGCACGAGATCGAAACCGTGCACATGCACGCTGGACTTGTTCGACGGCGAACATCGTCGCGGCACTTCACAAGTCACTCCTGACCCCACCGACCACCTCGTCCCTCGAAATTGATGAAAGCATCACTGATTCGAAAAAATGTGCTTCATCACTTCATCAGGAAATGATATCGACCCAAGAATTCGCTGCCGTCGGCGAAACCCATCACCGGAGGGCCTGCCACCTTGTCCACACACGCGTCTTGAACCACACAATCTTTTTCCCCTCAAGCGATCCACCCAAAGCATCAACGACGACGAACTTGTGTCGTTTCCGATCCAAACAAAAAGCAAACTCAAAGCCTTATTTCTCCATGCGTCGATCACCTCGAACATCGTTAGCATCACACACCATTTTTCCTGCATCCCCAGGCACCATGACCACCTCCATGCCGAAACTCGACTACCACCTCAACTCTGATCAACGACAAACGACCAAAAACCCAAATTCAAGTGATCCTCAATTTCTCTTTGAATACCAAATTAAAAATTCCCAAATTCATGTTAAAATTCATGATTTTGAACAACATTTCAGGTTATATGATCAGAAATTTAAATTATTGAGATTGATTTTTATTCAGTTTTGATTTTTCACTGTAAATCTAAAATTTACATTATATTATTCAATATAAATTTTTAAATTTATTTTTAAACACAAGATTACCTTGGTATAATCAAATTCCTTTCAATGATCAATGATTAATAGTGATTAACTTGGGAAATAGGATTTTTTTTATAAAACTGGAACAAGAACCAAAACAGAGTATAAACTCTGCATACCTTCAGGCATTCACAGTCACTACTATATATATATATATATATATATATTTGTATTCATCTTCAAATCACACATGCAAACATTGGTATCATATTTACTATAACTTTCACATCCATATATATATATATATATATATATATATATATATATATATATGTAAACTTAATTACTTCAACAGGCATCCATCATAAAATCTAGTTTAATCTGTTTTTAAAATAAATTTACTCACCTTACTGACACAGAGAATACTGCATTGATCAGTTTTCCTGGAACATTGAATTTGCTTTGCATCATGCTGTTTGAATTGAATTTGCTAATAGTTGATTGCTGTTGAACATTGAATTTTTGCTGAAATCTTGCTGTTGATTGAATTGCATGTTCTACAGGTTGAAATTTTGGATCTGAAGTTTTGTAAAATAGCTTCAGATTTTTTTTGATTACAGATTTTGAATTTTTCTTTTGGTTTCAATTTAAATGATCTTTGGTTTCTCTTTTTTTTTTTTTAAGAAGAAAGCTAAAGAAAGTATGAGCTGAAGAAAATAAGCAATAACAAACCTTTTCTTTTTTAAACATTAATTATAAACAAAATTTCTTTTAACCAAAGATTTGCCACTTGTTTCTTACATAATCCATTTATTTACACATGTCCAAACCTTATATTACTATGTATACAAGTGTATTTTCATAAATTCCTATGTTGCCAAGTGTTTTAGATTTGATTATTAGATTAATTTCTTATTATACTAATGATTTAAACCTTAATTACAATATTAACCTAATACTTATGTCTAATATAAACTATGAAATGCATTTATCTCTTTGTTTTTTATTTATTTATATTTTAAAATCCATTTCCTAAAGATAAGTTTAAAAGTAAGAAAATAAACATGTATTTAAATTTTATTTTAAAAGTTTAAACTTTAAGTCATTATATCTAACATTGATATTATATATAAAAACTAAATTTATTTTCAAAAACCAATTTAAAAGAAAAAAAAATTAAGCTTTTATAATAATGTACTATTTTCAAGCTATTATACTTTTAATAAAATAAACTTTTCTTTAAGTGTTTTGAAAATAAAAGATTAATTTTTAAATAGCTTTTGAAAAGCATTTTATTAAATCAAATCAAAAGTCTTCCAAATCACCATATGTACTAATGTATATTATAAATTTGAAAAAACATTTTCTACTTAAGTTTAATCCATTATTTTCTATTTACAATATATATACAAATATATATATATATATATTTATATACACACATTATAAATAGAACATTTTAAATATTAACTTTAGAAATTATATGAATTTTAAAACAGAACTTCAAATCACAATATACAAACATATATATATATATATATTAAAATTTGAAAATATTTTTATTAAATTTAAATTGAAACCAATTTCCGTTTTACAATGTATACATATATACATTACAAATAGAATATATTTTTTATTAACTTAGAAAGATTAATTATTATTAATTATATATATATATTATTATCTTTGAAAAGAATAACATTCCAAATTAAATTATTATTATTAAGTTTGAAAAGATAACATTTGTTAAATTAGATTAATTATTAGTTTAGAAAATATAACATTTGGTTAAATTAGATTTTTAAATTAATATACAAATTTTAAAATAAATTATGAATGGAAATTATTAAATAAGTATTGCCCATAATTCCGGGACATCACATTCCTTCCCCCTTAAAAGAATTTCGTCACCGAAATTAAAAGCAAAGATAATTTAATAATCCCACACAGATTTTAATTTAAAATAGCAACATATGCTATCAACCATATACTAGAAACCATCACATCCAATTCAAACAATCAATATTAACTATCCAGACAAAATTCTGGACAGAATTTCCTTGAGTTTCCTAGGTACAAACACCGGGATACTCGCTCTACAGGATCTAAACTAGCTGCTCTACTCAGATCTAGAACTCCTATATCTAGATCTACAATCTAAACAGGGTACCGGATCATAGACAAGTCCGGTTCACCATCCAAATCTCCCTGATTCGCTGGTTCTAAACCAGTGACGGATCAAATACGTACTCCCTCAGAGATACGTGAAATACCTTACGAGTCCCAGCCATCCGAACTGGCAATTCAGTCCTATAGATCAAACCCTTATCCTTAAGAGAATACAGAAAGATTCCAATACACCTTTGAGCTAGCTTCCCGTCTTACCCAATCTCGTCGCTCTTATGATCGGAGAAAAGTTATCCAACAATTTAAATCTCCGACTTCGAATTCCGAATCTCTTCGTCTCTTGACCACAACTTTCGTCGATCCTGGGCTGCCCTCAACCTTCTCTATCAACCAAACTTCACAGATGCTTCCCAAAACAAACTGGATCAGGAATAAGATAATCTCCTGATTCTACTCAACAAGATGGTTCTCCCAAAATCCATCGAAATCCAGAACACCAGTCTACTATACAAGCATCAAAACTTCAAACTAGCTTCTCCTATCCGAAAAACAGAACAGATGCTCTCGACATCCAAGCCTTTTGATTTCGAAAGAACTTCCTGAAGAAATCCTTAAATCCAAGAAAAATGCAAATCTTTTGATGAATCCGAGTTTGCTTCTATTTTGGAATAGCTGCCACATGCTTCCACTGCACAACACTGATCCGAAGAAGATGAGAATGCTTTTGATGAACACAAGTACAAACTTGATCAACTCATCCAGAAACATTGTCCATCAAATTCCATAAAAGCTTAATGACCTATCTGATTTGGTCACAAATACTACAGCAACAATCCAGTCAGAAAACTAGATCCAATCAATAACGATTGCTCACAAAATCCTCTCCTAGAGTCTTCTCTCTACTAGGCTAAACCACCGGAAAATCTAAGAACCAAATCGAAACAGAACTCCATCTCCCGATGCAGACACACTCTTTTGACTTCCTCGAAGATACTCAGAAAGTCTCAAACCACTTCGATAGCTCCAACATCTTTGGAGATGTCTCAAACCAAAGCAAAGATTATTAAGAGAACTTTCGAACCATCGCAAGTCACTTTTGCGATAATACCAGTTCAGATTGCAAAGAAACTATTCTCTCTTACATAACTTAACAGCTTAAGCCTTTCAAAAGAAGAAGCTGATGGCCCACCTCAACCACAAACATCTTACCCAGCTGAGCTTCTAGAAGAAGTGGACAAGCCTTCACCATTTTGCCCGACTTACTGACAGAAGAATCTCAAAGACTTCTAAACCATCGAAGAAACGGACCACACAACTGCTTTCTAACTTCACTTTTAGGATACTTTTGAGCTAAGAGATCTTCCTGACAACACACACAACACCTTTGAGTTGCCATTGCTACCATAGACTTCCTATCCAAAAGCTCCTTGAATCCCAAATCTCTATCATCCAATTCCACAAAAAGAGTCTTCAAGATGAGCAAAAACCTCTCAAGAAACTCGGGCTTCAAACCAAGCATAAACACCTAGCTGAACCGAGTCTCCAACTCTAATATAGATAAGACTCCTTCCTATGGTTGTCAAAATACCATTACTAGCTTCAGCACTTCTGACTGATCCAAATTCTAGAAAATCCGCTCGCATGAGCACAATCCAAACTTATACTCGAAAGATAAACTCCGAACCTTTAAAAGGTTTCCTTTAAAGATCGATGAAATCCATACACCAAGCTACCAAACTTACTCAAGATGCCCAAAACTGCCTTGGCAGATACTCTTCCAACCTCAAATACTCAGACTTCTTCCGTTGATAGTTGTGCTATACACACCACTATCTCTCCTACTTCTAGAACTTATGTTGGCAAACCCGAACAGGTAACCCAACAAAATAAGTAGGAATACATATATACATACATACATACATACATATACATATACATATATATATATATATATATATATATATATATATATATTCAAAGTTACAAATACGCTCTCTCAAGAAAGACACCACTCCAGAGCCTAGGTATTTGCTCAACCTAGCGCTCTGATACCACAATGTAACGACCCGCCTTTCATACCACAGAAAGATGCATCATTAAGAAGAAAGAAATGGATAGAAAAGAGAAAAGATAGAAAAGAAAGGACCAAACAACATCAGAGTCTTACAGCGGAATGAATAAATTATATTTATCAAATAAAATATTACATAGTATCATATACATCAGAGTTATACAGCTCCAACAACTTAAACTAGATAGTATAACACCTGTCTAGATATTACAGCTCAAGTACAACACAAAGAGACAGTTACAATTCTAACACAGTAGAACACTATACATATATCTACACGCTGAAGCCACCTGCTCCATATCTCCTCCAGAACTTGTCAAAAACAAACATGAATCCCTCGACTACTCATACATAATATGAGTACCCAAGAGTTTAATAAAACAGAAAATAAACATTTGGGCCAGACATGGGTCTGGTGTGAGTAAACGGGTTAAAATTGCTTAACTTTGAAAATCCTTTGAAAACAAAGGTATCACGTAAGACTCCCCACAAATAAACATGGGTAAGTTTTTACGTACGCTAACTAAAACATTTGATAGGAAATCCAGTGATATTATAATAGGGTCTAGGGTTTTTAAATAAATAAGAAATAGCCGAAATTGTTACATTCATTAAATTCCAGCTACTAACCACAAAAGTGGGTAATACAATCAACACCGTAAAGGGCACGTAGGAAGAATGGTTTTCCATCAATGGCAGGGCTACTGGGGTACCGCCCATCACAATACGTGGCCTAGATCACTGTACCGAGGAGCCACCCTAACTCCCCTGCAATACAAGGCCGGAACCATCCCTTGCGGGACACTCCCGAACAAGACAATCTCGGCAGTTGTCACGATCAACCGCCCACACAGCCGAAATAAAAAGGGACCTCTAAACAGGGGTAAATCTCGTCCTACTTGGGCATGACCCACTTAACCTTGCTGCACCTACCCTGTTTTAGCCATTCCCGGCTGATGAGGTTTGAGGCTACGATTACCTTTATAGAACACATCTATCTTAGAATGCTCATCGTCCACCTGACGATGTTCTGGAAGCATTCAATCCATACAAGTTCGTTCCGGGTTCGAACGAAACCGAAGGCACTATCTCGCTACACTCGTTTTGGAATCTCCCTCAGAGTTAACGACAATAGCCCTTGCACTCTGAATCTTCATCTCGAACCTGAAAGTACTACCCCCGTTAAACTCGTATTGGAATCACCCTCAGAGTATTAACGATAATAGTCATTACACCTTGAGTCTTCACTCTTTACTTGAGATTCACGACCTAACGTTTAATTTGGATCGATGTGGTTTTCGGAATTCTAAATTTGGAAAACCGATCCCGGTCTCATCAAATCCAAACACCATCTTTATGTCCAAGTGATTTAAGTTTAACAAATTAATTCAATTTAAAACATTGAATTCACACAGTATCATTCATAGATAAATATCACACATTTATCATTGATATATCAAATTTCATATCATAGAATATCACAACATATCATCCAATATATATCAACCAATCCAGATATTCCACAAACAATCACCCACAAACAGGCATCATTAACTCCTTTATAATTAATTTAATCATCTTAAATTAAATTAATTACTTGAGAATTAACAACTAATCCTGCTTAAACAATCATTAATTAATTACAATTAATCAACCAATCACTCTTTAGTTACATTCATAATTCAATTAATTAATCTTCAATTACAGATTAATTATCCTTTAATCATATTCTTAACTAATCACCTAGATTAATTATTCTTAATTGCACTAAGTGATTAACCTTAAATTAATTACACAAATTAATTTATCTTTAATCATCAATTAATCTTAATTAATTTTATTTAATTAATTAACAATAATTAATTACATAAATCCTTAATTAATTAACTATATTAAATAATTATTACTTCCTTTCTCACTTTATTGATTAATTATCTTATAATTAATCACATTTATTAAGTTATTAAACAATTAGTTATTCATTAATTCCATTAATTAGTGACCTTCTAATTACTTTATTAATCAATTTTCTCAAAATTACATTTAATAAATAATTATAAACTTAATTACTTTTATTAATCAATCCTGATTAATCACAATCAGTAACTAAATTACCTTAATTACTTCACTAATTAAACCAACTCCTTGATTAATTACATTATTTAATCCTTTAATTATACTGAGTAATTATCCCTTAATTACTTCCCTTAAGTAATTATCCTTTAATTACTATCCATCAAGTAATTTCCTTAATTAATTACATTCGGTAATTATTCATTAATTACTTCACTAAGTAATTACACATCTTTAATTACATTAAGTAATTATACTTAATCCCATTATTAAGTAATTCTTTTTAATTAATTAAACTTAATTAATTAACTAAAATTATCCATAATAACTTAATTAATTACAATGAGTAATTAATTTCTTTAATTACTTCAGTAATTATTTTTAATAATTCTTCTTAATCATTAAGTAATTAACTTCTTAATTACTTATTACGTAATTAATTAACATAGATTAAACAATCCTTAATAAAGTAATTAATTACACTTAATTAATTTCTCAACTAATTTACCCAAATTTAATTATTCACGTTAACACTTAAGTTAATTAAGTAATTACACTTTAATTAGCTTTATAAATAAAACCTGGTTGAGATAAACCACACATTCCATTAACTCTTATCAATTATTTTAAAATTAAATTTTTTAAATTCAAAAGCTTGTATTTGGTTTATACAAAATCATTATCTTTTAATTTATCATTATCTTTTAAATTACCTAAGCTAAATACCTTACTTTATTCACATTTAAATCACTCCAAAAACATTTTTATTTGAAAACATTATTATATAATTTAACAAAGCAATATTTATAACCAAACTATTTTTAAAACAAAAATTTAAATTTTAAAAATCCAAATTTTAAAACTAAAATTCTTTTTAAGTCAACATTCATTCATTATAAAACTAATTAACACACTTTGTTCAAAATTCAATTTGCTTTCAAATTTTGAATCTTCATTTTATATAGTACAAAATCCGGATAATACCAAACTTTTAAAAACAAACAATTTTTAAAACAAGATTAACTTAAACTTGTTTAAATGCAAAGTTTTAAATTAAAACATTTCAAACATCTATAAACCGTTTTAACTTTGTTTAAAAACATAGTTTGCTTCTTTTAAATTTCTAAATTCCAATATGCAGTTAAAAATCAGACAGGATACAAATCCTGGAACCAACTACTCGAGACCAAATACATGCGACATCCTGCCTAATGATTTCGAGTCACACACGAGGAAGACACGAAGGGAAACCCGATCCATCATCTTCTTCCACGAACCAAAACTCCAGATGCACGAGATCGAAACCGTGCACATGCACGCTGGACTTGGTCGATGGCGAACATCGTCGCGACACTTCACAAGTCACTCCTGACCCCACCGACCACCTCGTCCCCCGAAATTGGCGAAAGCATCACTGATTCAAAAAAATGTGCTTCAGCACTTCATCAGGAAATGATATCGACCTAAGAATTCGCTGCCGTCGGCGAAACCCATCACCGGAGGGCCTACCACCTCGTCCACACACGCTTCTCGAACCACACAATCTTTTCCCCCTTAAGCGATCCACCCCGAAGCATCAACGACGACGAACTTATGTCATTTTCGATCCAAACAAAAAGAAAACTCAAAACCATATTTCGCAATGTGCCAATCACCTCGAACATCGTTAGCATCACACACCATTTTTCCTGCATCCCCAGGCACCACGACCACCTCCATGCCGATGCTCGGCCACCACCTCAACTCTGATCAACGAAAAACGACCAAAAACCCAAATTCAAGTAATCCTCAATTTCACTTTGAATACCAAATTAAAATTTCCCAAATTCAAGTTAAAATTCATGATTTTGAACATCAATTCAGGTTATATGATCAGAAATTTAAATTATTGAGATTGATTTTCATTCAATTTTTGATTTTTCACTGTAAATCTAAAATTTACCGTATATTGTTCAATATAAATATTTAAATTTATTTTTAAACATAAGATTATCTTGTATAATCAAATTCCTTTCAATGATCAATGATTAATAGTGATTAACTTGGGAGATAGGATTTTTTTTATAAAACTAGAACATTAACCAAAATAGAGTTTAAACTCTGCATACCTTCAGGCATTCACAGTCACTACTATATATGTATATGTGTGTGTATATATATATATATATATATATATATATATATTTGTATATATCTTCAAATCACACATGCAAACATTGATATCATATTTACTGTGACATTCACATCCATATATATATGTAAACTTTATTACTTCAACGGGCATCCATCATAAAATCTAGTTTAATCTGTTTTTAAAATAAATTTACTCACCTTACTGACACAGAGAGAATACTGCATTGATTATTTTTCCTAGAATATTGAATTTGCTTTGCATCATGCTGTTTGAATTGAATTTGCTAATAGTTGATTGTTGTTGAACATTGAATTTTTGCTGAAATCTTGCTGTTGATTGAATTGCATGTTCTACAGGTTGAAGTTTTGTAAAATAGCTTCAGATTTTTTTTTTGATTACAGATTTTTAATTTGGCTTTTGGTTTCAGTTTGAATGATCTTTGGTTTCTCTTATTTTAAGAAGAAAGCTAAAGAAAGTATGAGCTGAAGAAAATAAGCAATAACAGACCTTTTCTTTTTTAAACATTAATTATAAACAAAATTTCTTTTAAACAAAGATTTGCCACTTTTTTCTTACATAAATCCATTTATTTACACATGTCCAAGCCTTTATTATTATGTATACAAGTGTATTTTCATAAATTCTTATGTTGCCAAGTGTTTTAGATTTGATTATTAGATTAATTTCTTATTATACAAATGATTTAAACCTTAATTACAATATTAACCTAATACTTATGTCTAATATAAACTATGAAATGCATTTGTCTCTTTGTGTTTTATTTATTTATATTTTAAAATCCATTTCCTAAAGATAAATTTAAAAGAAAGAAAATAAACATTTATTTAAATTTTATTTTAAAAGTTTATACTTTAAGTTATTATATCTAACATTGATATTATATATAAAAACTAAATTTATTTTCAAAAACCAATTTAAAAGAAAACAAATTAAGCTTTTATAATAATGTACTATTTTCAAGCTATTATACTTTTAATAAAATAAACTTTTCTTTAAGTGTTTTGAAAATAAAAGATTAATTTTTAAATAGCTTTTGAAAAGCATTTTATCAAATCAAATCAAAAGTCTTCCAAATCACCATATATACAGATGTATATTATAAATTTGAAAACACATTTCTACTTAAGTTTAATCCATTATTTTCTATTTACAATATATATACAAATATATATACATTATAAAAAGAACATTTTAATATTAACTTCAGAAATTATTTGAATATTAAAACAGAACTTCAAATCACAATATATAAACATATATATTAAAATTTGAAAATATTTTTATTAATTTAAATTGAAACCAATTTCCTTTTTACAATGTATACATATATACATTACAAACAGAATATTTTTTTATTAACTTAGAAAGACTAATTATTATCAATTATATATATATATATATATATATATATATTATTATCTTTGAAAAGAATAACATTCCATATTAAATTATTATTATTAAGTTTTGAAAAGATAACATTTGTTAAATTAGATTAATTATTAGTTTAGAAAATATAACATTTGGTTAAATTAGATTATTAAATTAATATTACATATTTTAAAATAAATTATAAATGGAAATTATTAAATAAGTATTGCCCACAATTCCAGGACATCACATAAATTTTATCTCAGAATAATTCAATAAATACATACATGTCTCAAGAACTCAAAATATCTCATGTATCATGAAAATATATCTCAGTCTCATAAAATCAGAGTATAAAAGTAAACATAATAATAGCAATCCCTCTCATAAATGCAGGTCCATCATAAGCCAAATGAAAATGATAAAGAGCGGAGGAATACATCCAGAAGGAGAAAACTTCAGGAATGAATCTCCAAGAAATCTGAATTAACTTAACTCTGAATGCCTATGGGAGGGAAGGGGGAAATAGAGGAGTGGGTGAGGTTATAAGTCTGGTGAGTGAAAGTTATTACTAGCATTTCTAAGCAAGGTAAAGATAATAGACTAAGCAATAATTCTAGCTCGAAGGAAAATATAGAAAAGATAAAACTCGGATAAAAACTTTTTTGGGTTCTGTTTGACTATTTTCTTTGGTTGTTTCGATTGTTTGGATTTTTTGCACTTATCTTAAACTACTGTGATTAATCTGAAACCCCAAACCTATTTTAATTACGCTGAAATCCTAATTCTACCCATTAATCGGCCTTCTATCTATTGTGCCACTATGAGCTGATCCAATTCTATTGGTTCCACAGCAAAAGACACCTATTAGTGCTTGGAATGCAGTAGCGAATTATTTACCCTATTTGATGTCGCACGCTCGGTCATCACCGGTACACACTAACTGTCGCCCCTGTTTTGACCTCTTATTTACTCCAATAAGCATAAGTGCACTAGCCTCACCTAATCTATTGTGACACCATCGGTCCTAGTCTGAAAGGGATGCTCTCCAGCCTTACCTAAGTGTTGTGAGACCATCAGTCTTAATCTGAACGGGAATGCTACCTGTACTGGTCTTAACAAATAAATTCTAGTTTGCGCCCCTTGCCCAAATCCTCAAATTTGAGCCTCTATCTATTGGCCACTTATTTACCCTAATTAACTTAAGCGTGTCCCAACCTCACCTAACTATCGTGAGACCATCAGTTTCTTACTGAAAGAGAATGTTGCTGGTACGGGCCCTACTTCTTATTTTTGCTTATTAACCTAGGTATGTTTAAAAATAAGCCTCTTCTGTTATTTCTGCTATATTTGCTTACTAACTTAATCTTAGTTTTAAAATAAGCCTCCTTTGTTATTTCTGATATATTGCTTAGTAACAAGATCTAAGTTTTAAAATAAGCCTTTTCTGTTCTTTTTGCATAATTATAACCTATCTTATAATTGATACTCTTCTGTTCTATCTTTTTAGTTATAACTACTAGTTATAAACATGCTTGCAAATGTCTCAAATTTTCCTGTTTCAGTCTGTCTTCTTTTTATTACAGTTCTTTCTTTATTTTACATCTAATTTCTTTAAATTCAGTGTTTATTTCTATTTAATCCATATTAGCGAATTCTCCTCTTTTTAGTAGTCTCATATTTTATTCGCGTAAAAGGAATAAAAGGAAACTAACATTTACAGGCTAAATTTTAACGTAAAACAGATGTAAGTAAATTCAAATAACTGTAAATAACTAAATAAAATAGCCAAATAAAAATAGCTGAATAAAATAGACTGAAAAGAACTTTAAAAACTAATTGCAAATAACTTGTACAAAAACTGTCTCAAAATTGCAGAAAAACTACAACTATTGAGAACCCTATTATTTTATATTACTTAAAAATATAAAATAATTGCAAAACACTCACCTATGGTCCTTAGCTCTATTCCTTGGCCTTCCCGGATCCACTTCTAGGGCGTAGAACATTTTTATTACAAAGATCTCCTCCCAAGAAATTTTTTGTTTTTAGGGTCCCGTCTCAGGCAATGAACCCAATTAGGAGAAAATCTGAATTAGAAAATTTGCTAGGCCTAAGGACTTATTTATAGTATCACTTAGGGATCTCAGACCGTCAGATTTGAAGATTAAATCTGGTGCAACCACCTCATAGGCTCACTTGGAACCATCGGATAGAAGCACGAACGCAAGGACTAAAGAAAAATCAAAATACGATGTTACTCTTTGACTCGGACGTTTTCACATCCAAATATAAAGGCGGGTCGACCTGCATGTCGACTTATGGCCTTGGGGTTCGACCTGGCCAACGTATGGGTCGACTTGACCCTTTTTATTTTTTTTGTTTTAGTTCAATTCTTGTTTCTCTCGTATCTTCTTCATATTAACTAGGATTTTGAAAAACTATATATAAAAATTGATCAAAAAATCACCACAGACATAATGGTGCAACTCCCATGGCTCAATTCTAACAATTTCACAAACTTATATTACTATTTAATTAATTTTATAATTAATTATTATAGCTCAAATTTTGGGTTGTTACAATTCGTCTTGAGTGTGGTATTCAAAAGAACCATCGATCAATTCAGAATCCCATATGAATATGGATGATTTAGACCTAATGATGTCTTCAGTTGTGAAGTTACCGCAAGAGATAATGAGAATTATTTTCATATAAAATAAAAGGATATATTTTTATATAAAAGTTAAAATCTGATTGAAATGGAGATGAAAGATTGCTTGTTTATTTTAATGTATAGATAATTAGTGATGCTTGGAGTTTTGTAAATCAAGTAATTTTGATTGTATTCATATGTATATTATTTATAAACATTTTGATATAAGCAATCTATGTAGATTAAAAATCTTATTGGTTATATAATATATATGGTTTGGAGAGGAGTTTATATAAAAGATTATATTGTTTAAAGTATATTTACAAACAAATATTCAAAGAAAATTTTGAAGTGGATTTTGAGTTAATTTTCCATCGAGTGCTTTAAGAATTATGGACGGTGTGCTTGGTTAATGTTATTGATAAGGATTCCTAAGCACTATGACGAGACAAATGGGTACTAGGTTTTGAAGTGCGATGTATTATTTTAAAGAAAAGTAATAGATTTTGAGCTATATGTATTTAAAAAAATGTTTGAATAATATTTTAAAGAAGGTTATATTAATTATCTGGAAGAGATCAGAGTGAGATGAAAAATTATTGTTTTGAAAGAAGTATGTAATTTGAAGAAAAATATAATCCATATTCTGAGAAAAGTGTTTCGGAAGGAAAATAATATTTTAATGAAGTATTTTAGTTTGAAAAAGACTATAGTTGAAGACTTAAGAAATGAAAAAAGTAAATAAATATTTTGATTGGAAAAATATTATTTTTGGGATGTTGATTTAGTAAAGTATGTGATACGAAAATTGTATAATATTTTGAAGTCTAGAAACTATTTTGACCTAAGTATATATATGTATATATATGCATATGAGTGATTATTATTATGGTTAATGAATTAATTGGAAAAAATAAAGTTTTTCTTCTTCTATATTTAGACGTTTGATGTGATAGTTATAGCCATTGACCATTAGTGGACAGCTGTAGTTGATGGTAGGGTTATGTTAGTCACATAATTAACACTCCATCCAATTGGCAAAGTAAACCACTAGAAATTCGTGGTGTGATATTGTCGCTAGATTAATAAATATATTTGAATTTGAAATTAGTGTGTTATGTGATTTTACGATTGTATTGCTTGCCATGTTGTATTATGTTTATGATACGATATAGTGTAACAAAATGTTGAAAATGAAATAATAATGAATCAAATACGTGAAATGAATTGAATAGAAAAGTTATTGATTGTTTTGAAAAAGAAAAAAAAAGAGATTATATTCTTACTAATATAATCCTAAGTTGTGATGGAAGATCCAGTTTTATCAATTCTTCTTTCGTTGGTTAGGCAATTGCATATGTAATAACTTTATTGTTTATCACTCCTCAAAATTTTGAAGTTCGTGAAGGTTTAAACATGAGTTAATAAGAGCGATATTCACTGTCCCAAAGTGTAAAATTGCCTATAACTAAACTAAACTCATTTGCTCCTTACTTTTGAATGGTTGGCCCGATTTGGATGCTTTTTCCTGTTTCTCGCTTAAAATATAAGAAACAACTTTTTTCGAAGCATTTCACAATATTTTGATGTTTTCTTAGCTAAAAAGGCTATTTACGTAGGTGAGCTTATGTATTTATCTTAAAATTTGAACTGCTGGCGTCTGAAGAATCCTTCGAAATTCGAGTTGTAATTGATATTTTTGCAATCTGAATAATGTTTTGAAAAGTTAGCGCACTATGTAACAATTCACTTTTAGAAAACATAACTTGATTTGGTTGTTTTGACCATTAAAAGTTTGTCTCAATAGCTTAAACTAAGACATCAAGTTGCTTATATAGGTTAAGTGAATGTATACTTATTGTATCTCTTTTTTATATGTGACAAATTTTTATATTGAGTCAAGAATAGGTGTGTAGCAACTATTTGGACTTATGTGTGATGATAGCTTGCTTATGCATGCATAATAGCAAGGTAAATTGCTTAAAATGCTAAATAAATGTACATTTTTGTGGTATATGGATATATATATATATATATATTGTGATATTATATTATATTTTTATATTTTGAAATGCTCTCTATACAAAGGAGACTACCAAAATTTTCGAAAAATCGAACACTTAGAACATTTTCATAAAATTTATCGTACGTGTAGAATAGAAAGTCGTTATTTGAATCTATTTAAAGCCATACATGCTATGAAATGATTTGGAGCGTAAGAGCCACATAGAGTAATGAGTAGTTGAATTTTATAGAAGAGCATTGATTACAAAGAAACTCAGGTTATAAGTTGTGTATATCAACTTCCCTATAAGAAATTGCTAGGATGCAATTTTCATATGAGAGAAGTATGTAACAACCCTACTTTCTATGCCTTACAAATAAATAAATTTAAAATAAAAATTATTGAATTTGATTTGTGATAATTTATAATTTGAAAACAAATTTTTAGTTATTTAAATTCTATTTAACAGAGGATTTTTTTAATAAACCAAATTAAATTAATAAATTCTTTTTAGATAATAAATGGAAATCGAATAAAATATTTTAATCAATAGGAAATATTTTAAAGTGTAAATAATTTTAAATACATTTTGAATATTAGAAAAATAAATTTATTATGTAATAGAACACTGAATGATTACAAAAATAAGCTGACATTAAATTAGAGGAAATTACGTAGTCATGAGATGTATCTTGAAGAATAAAGTATAAATTAATTTATGTTGGGCTAAAATTTATAGTTAAGTAAATTTAGAAGTTAGAAGAAAAAGAGATAATTAAATTAAGACAAGGCCCAAAGCAATCTAAGCCCAATTTATAATTTACCCTTTCTCCCAATTTCTAGAAATCTCCGCTTGCTTCATGACTAAGCCTGAACCTTTTTATCTTTCAACTCGTACACGAATACCCCCAAATCATTAATCATAATGTATTAAAAAAACCATAACAAATTGCGCTCACAATTCAACGCTAGGCACGATCGGCAATTTCGAGGAGGAGGGTGTCGCGCATGCATGCAATGCATTAAGGCGAATGTGATTGGAAGTCGCGACTTACTGATGACAACCGAAAATCAAGCAAGATGATAGTGTTAAAGGCGAAATAATATGGGTGGCTTGTCTTGGTGCGATAGTAGCAGGTGGTGGAGAGGGAATTTATGACGGTGATCGATTTGGTGGTCTGTGGTTGTAACTTGGAGGTGTGGGCGGACATGTTTGTGCAAGCAGTTGGGTGGGCGGTGTAGCGCGTGGGAGTGTAGTGCGGATGATGTTGGCGTGAGGTGTCAGCGAATGACGATGTCCAAGGAGGAGCTATGACTGGCTGTAAATGATGTAGGAATTGGACAACGGATTTGGGAAGTGATGTAATTTTTGGAAGCTTTTGCTTAGCTTTGATTTCGATGAGTTTTCTCACTCACAACTATGCACTAGGGTATAATTCCCTTTCTATTGCTATGTTCTAAAATAGAACTCCCTTGCTATTGCTAATAATTGATTGTTGCACGGATGAATTAATTTGAATATGGATTATTTGGTGACGAAATGCTTTATCGATATGGATTGATTGGTTAAATTTATTGGATGGTATGGATTGAATAAGGGTTGCGTGCTTTGGATGAGACTTGTTTTGTGTATGTTTGTTGATTTTGATGATGATTTTAGATGAACACAACACATAAAATTAATTGGAAAATAGGTAAATAAATTAAAAGGCAGAGATTTAAGTAAATTAACAAACTTGGAAATAGATAGTGAATTTTGTATTTATTATCTTATTTAAAATTCAAGATGTTGTAATGAATGGAAATTTTGAAAGTGGAATGATTTTGGAAAGATATAAAAGTGTAATAATTTTGAGGATTTTGTGAATTGGTAATTATTAGGAAAAGGATGACATTTGGGATTTTAATAATTAAGTGAATTTTGAAGATTTATATTTTTGTTTACTGGCGATTATAAAAGATATTAGAAGATATTTGTGAAATGATATTTGAAACCTATATTTTAAAATAAGGAGTTAATTTTATTTGAATTTAATAGATTTGAAGTTTATAAAAAAACAATTTAAAGCGTTTGTAGTTGAATGCATATTTATTTATTGGTTAGAAATTATCACATATGAGTTTTATAATATACACATACACGCACACATGCATATATGCACAAACCGTTAAGTGAATTTTGGAAGCTATATATTAAGGCGTTTGATTATTGAATTACTTTGAGAATAGATTAAATGAGGAAGAATTTTTGCTTGTTGGATTATTTTTCAATAAAATTGGTTTTAAAGAGATTTGGAAATTAAATAAGGATTTTAAATGGTGATTTTAAAATTAGATATCTGACTTTTGAAAATATTTATGGATTGGGAATATTCTTTTGCTTTGAAGTTTTTAAAGGTGTTCGAAATTATAAACTTCTGCGTAGTATTTCTATAAAATTTATTTTTGAAGAAGAAGTTTGAGATGAAAGGATTTCAATGGTTTTAAATTTATTAATGAGTTCGAGTAAAGATTTCTTTGAAATCAGATAAGTGTTTTAAATATGATTTTTAGGAATTAAATGGAAGAGTTAATATTTATACTTAAAAGAAAAGAAAATAAATAAAAGAAGTAGTTCATCAAATTAAATTGAAGTGTTTTTATAAAAAGAAAGAAAAATAAAGTGAAAAATATTTAAATAAAATCCTTCATCTTATTAATCATTAATCAAATAATATATTAAAATGTATATAGATGATTGTATTTGTTTACTACGAACGAGATGAAGTTAAGTCACCCATTGTGTTGTATTATAAAATAATAAATTTGATGAATAATGAATTTAAGTAAAATTAAGAGAGTGTTAATTAATAAGTGAAGTGGTGATGGTATTGTGTATATAATTGTATTTTATCGAGCGTTATGTGACATCCATGTGGGATATATTTATATGATGAACACATGTATAATGTCGAGTAATTCAGTGAAGACCGAGTATTTGATATTTATATATCAATGAATTATTTTATATTACACAGGAATATTAATCGATATTGCTTGGATTTTTGACTTGACATGTGAGGTAAATTATATTATAATTATTTTTATTTTAAAGCGGGAATATTGCTATCCCCGCTTTTGAGTGGATCGATGAGCATGAAGTCCCTTACATAGATGTAATAACCATAAGTTTTGCTATCCCTATTCTAGCTTGACCGACCATGGGGTGGCACCTCGAGGGTCACAGTGGCATTGCCCTATCATCGCATGGTCACAGTCTACTGCGCGGGCCAATGGGACGAAGACAGAATGAAGTGAGGATGTTGACGATGGGAAGCGAGTAGGAGGAAGCATGGAAGCGATGTGTGTTTATTGTGCAGCTAAAGACAGGTGAGGACACACAATTTTTTTATAAGTAAGTTCTCCCTTTTGCATTTGAGAAGTAGTAAGGCTCTGGTGTAGACTCGACTTCTAGCAGTAGCAATAACAACAACATATATATTTGCAGTTGCAGTAATGAAAATAAAAAATGAAAAATATAATGAATAAATCTAATACTTCTAACTAAATATAAATGAAATGATGTTTGATGTATGTTATGTGTGATGTGTAAGGTGTGGCGTGTGTGATGTGTGCGATCGATACTGTGTATGATGCGTGATGTGTAGATGTGTGCAATGTATGTGATGTGCGAGACATATGCTGTGTGTAATATGTGCAATGGATTCCTAATGTGTGTGGTGTGATGTATGTGATGGACGATTGAGGTACATTGTGTGGTGTATTTGATAGTGTCCGTCGTCTTACGGATGTTTTCATGTTTAATGTGTTAATGATGTTGTTTGATGCGTTGTGGATGTCTGATTATTCCTTTGATGATTTGATTTCTTTATTATGTTGTGTATGTGTCATTCCTTGAGATATCTTTTGTATTCTCACCATTGAATCTTAGACATATTTCGACCCGATTATTATTTAGATAATACTCGGGGTTAGTCTGAGACATTTCAAGTTCAGGGACGAAGAGACCAGATTGTGATTGATGGGCTTAGTTGGAGGTTAGATTGTTAGCTGTATTGTATATCATTATGTGGATTCATGTATGTATATGTTTTTGATATATATTATATATATATATATATATATATATATATGAATCAGCGAGAATTTGACTTATTTTTGTATCATGCTTAAAGATATGTGTGTATTATATTTGTATCACTGATGACTCTGTATTCTCTATTCTATTATATTGTATTATTCTGTCCTTAGGAACCACACATGTTTATTGCTTTGTATCGAAACTATTTACGTCGAAGTAAGTGATTTATATTATAAGACGTATTGAGTGCTGTTCAAGGGGATATTAACATGTGTATCATCCACACTGCCTCTTTCTCTGCGTTACTTCACAGTATTACTCAGTAATACTCATGGGTAATAAGGGTATACAAGTGACGTGTTACATTATGGGTCGGTATCGACCCATATGGATCAGTCAGCATCTAACCATCACAACTAGACAAAATTTTCTAAGTCATTTTTCGTCCTTTTGCATCGATCCAACTCTATTTTAATTGCTTCAATCTATGTGCAACTCTTTTGCAATGATCTAAATCCAAATACTCTAGAACTGATCCAATGAAGTTTGTTTTAGCGCAAAAATCTTCCATCCTTTATGTAATTAAATCCAAGAGCTTTACATTAGTATCTCCTTCAACATGGAAATCCTCGTCCATAAAAATATCTAACCCCACTTAGATTGGATAAGCGCTTCAATCGTTCAAACATTTAGACATAGCATTCAAACAAGCAAAACAAGCATTGTATCATATTAA
Organism: Allium cepa; assembly: GCA_030765085.1. Classification (NCBI taxonomy): domain Eukaryota; kingdom Viridiplantae; phylum Streptophyta; class Magnoliopsida; order Asparagales; family Amaryllidaceae; genus Allium; species Allium cepa. The sequence continues at coordinate 44,563 of JASFAV010000025.1, read as the reverse complement.
AACAATTAACATAACATCAAGTTTCTATCCTAACATTTATATAATCAATCAAGGCATAGAAATACGTCTTAAAATCATTTTAACACCATTTAAATATGTTTTTTTACTTTGTATTTAATAACAAAATGGTTCCAAATTCATATTTTTACTTCAAAAATGGATCTAAACATTTCAAAACATATAATAGTGGCTGTGTGATGATAAATCACTCATCAATAGATGTAAATCAATTGGAAAGTGATTGGGTAGTATATTTGGTCTAATTTCCATACGATCCATTTAATTGCATCAAAGTGAAAGTAATTTGGGTTTATAATAAATAATGTGTCCAAATGACGTTTCGTTTTGGCACATTTAGGTATGCTTTTGAAAAATGAAATCTTTCATAAATGTTTTATGAATATACTTATACCATTGAGATCAATATATGCTTACATTTTCTATGTATTAAAAGTAGCATTTTGTTAATATACTTACACTGACGAGATAAGTATATGGATATTTTTCCAAGCATCGAAAGATTACAAATGAATAGTGAATGAGTAGTATACATATGTATATCTTTTCTAAAGGTATTTTAATATAATTATTCACAAAGTAATTCTAATTAATGAAAGGAGTAATTAAAGAGGCTTAGTGATTGCTTATGTGCTCAGTCATGCTTAGTTTCCGTATGAATTTAAATCTCTGATTGGATTATTGCTTATTTGTTAGCTAAATAACTGACTATCAAATCTTGATCAACTTTGAAATTATCGGTTGTTGCTTCGGAGAGACGGAAATCAGATAAGTTAACTGAAAACCACTTCGAATCTTCATAAGTGTTCGAATGGAAGATATCTTGAAGAGGATGCAAATCGAAGACAGAGTTCTTTGAAGTGCAAGGGCTACTTGCTACTAATCTTGAGGGTTATTCAAAAATGGATGTAGTAGAAATAGTGCATTCTATTTGACCATATCTTAAACAAATTATATGGATAAATGCTGGCATTGTATTGTTTCCTCGAGGGTAATGTTAGCATTCCTGTTGGAATCTCGATTTTATATTGTTTTGATTATGACAAGCTATATAAAATATTCTGTGTATACTAATCATTTTTGCAGGAGATTTGTTGCGGATTCATATTCAGAGTTTTGAAGCTGATTATGTTGTATCCAAAGTCATTATTTCATTTAGAATTTCGTTAAAATCTCTCCTGAATTGATATATATATATATATATATATATATACACACACACACACATAAATTTATATACACACATGCATGAACATGCACAGTAGGCTGAAAACAGCCAGCTGAATGCATTTATTCAGCCGACTGAATGCTGAAACAAAAATATTGTTTCACAATATTCAACTGGCTGAATGAATATATTCAGACGACTAAATAAGGCCAGAAATAGCATGAAACCTTGCTGTTTGCATTTTAATGTGATTCAGATGGCTAAATTATTTTATTCAGAGGGCTGAACATTCCCAATCACTATTTTCATGAATAGACGCTTCGCTTCATCGAAGAGTAACGTCTTCAAAATCAATGGCTGCATATGTTCTTTTCAATATTTTTTCATCATCTATGGTTGCAACCTTTTACACTGTATAAATAGATTTCAATAATTCAACAAATGATTTACCAAAAACTATTTTAATATTCTTGAACTCTTATCTATTCTCCAGTTTTCAAATTGCCTACATTCTTCGATCATTGATCACTCTATCTTCCATAATTCTCAATCACATTGCACCATATATCATAAATGAGAAGATTATAGGAAGATTATACTTAATTAACTTATCATTGCTATTCAAAGAGCACAATATAGTCGGATACTTTTGTTATTTGTAAAGAAGTCATGTTCAGTTACTCAGGCGGTTGAAGTCATATTCGGTTGCTTAGGCGGTAAAAGTCCTGTTCGGTTGCTCAAGCAGTGTAAACCTATTCCCCCGGGTTAAGTGAGGGTTGCTAGTTTAAATCCATAAGGAATCTGGGACTGGATGTAGAATGGGAGTTCGAACCAGTATAAAAATCTCTGGTGTCATTTACTCTACTGCTTTTACTATTTACTTACTTATTCCGCACAAGTAGTTTATCCATATTACACGATCCTATATCTCAGACACTTTCATTTAGTATCAGAGCATTGGTCATCATATAACCGTAACATAGTTATCTGATATCGTCATAATATTGAAAATAGCACCAAACACTGTTGTTAACTCTATCTTTATAGAAGGCCAATCTACTGCACGACCACCACTGTTTAACGGAATTAACTATAACTATTGGGCCACTAGAATGAGAATCTATTTACAAGCAAGTAGTTATGGAACCTGGAATATTATGCAATTTGAATATATTATTCCTACTACTGAATATTCAGATTAGTCTAATACACAAAAATTACATGCTAGTGCAAATGCTAATGTTATGAATATGTTGCATTGTGCATTAGACAAAAATGAGTTTAATAGTAAGCATGTGTAAAACTGCTCAAGAAATTTGGCGTACTCTTAAAGTTACACATGTAGGTACTAACAAAGTTAAACAAAGTAAAATTTCCTTGCTTAGAAATCAGTTCTAGAATTTTAAATGAAACAAGATGAGACTATAAATGAAATGTACTCCAGATTTCAAGATATATATCATTCTTTGGTAGCATTAGGAGAAACTTACATAGATTTTGATACTGTTTAGAAAATTCTCAAATCACTAACGGATGAATAGGAAGGAAAAGTCTTAGCAATGGAAGAAGCTAACAACATTTCGACCATAAAACCAGAAGAGTTGATTGGTAATCTAATGTCTTATGAAATTAATCTCCAGGAAAAATGAGTACAAGCTCAAGATAAGAAAAATATAGCATTCCAGGTAGAAAAAGATGAATCAGAATTAGATGAAGAAGATATGGCGTTCATTGCTAAAAATTTCAAATTTTTTTTGAAATTTAGAAAGAGCAATAAATTTAGATATAACAAGAACAACTCCAGCAATAATAATAACACAAACAAACCATCAACATCTGCTCTAGAATGTTATGAATGTCACAAGAAAGGTCACATCAAGAAAGACAGTCCTCAGAAAAAGAAACACATGTATAAGCATAAGAAAGAAAGATTCAAGAAGAAAGCTTTCTCAGTCACATGAGACGATACATAATCATCCTCATCATCAGAAAGTGACTTGGACAATGATTCAAAACAAGCCAATGTTTGCCTTATGGCTACAAAAGACGAGGTAAGTGATATAACCTTTAATGATCTTATGAAAATCAATCCAGAATTACTTGACAAATTAAAAGGCAAAAACAGAAAGTACAAAGAAGCTCTTGAAAAATTGAATAGAACTGAAATCGAAGTAGAATTGTTAAGAGATGAAAAGAAAATTTTAGAAGAAGAACTTCAAGTTACTCAAGAATCCTGTTCTAATAGGTCATCTCAACTTTCTCTGCTATGTCAAGAGGGAAAACTCAGAAATAAAAGAATGATGCTTTATTAATTGAAAATCATAACCTTAAATCAAATATCAAGATTTTAGAGTTAGATAACTCTAGCCTTGAAACAAAATTAGAAGACATCACTAAAAATGTTTCTAAATTTAATAAAGGTAGAGAAAATCTTTCAAAAATTAAATAAAATTCTCAAACTATTTCAAATAAAAGAGGACTAGGATATAAACAAACTTCTAAAATTATTCCAAAGAAAAAGAATTCTTCATATAAAAATAAAGTTGAAATACCTAGGTCTAAAAATTCCAATTTTACTACTTCAACTAAAATTTAGGTTCCTAAAACTAATAATTCTTCAATAAGAAACAAGTATATAAAGTCTTTTATAAAAACTGTTCATAAAAACAAAGATTTCACGGTCAAAAGGAATTCTGAACCCTCTTGGGTTTGGCTTCCTAATACCTAACTCTTAGGACCCAAGGTAAATGGTGGGTACCAATGATAATTCTATATTTTGCAGGTACCATCCAAAAAGAGAGGAAAATGGATACTAAACAGTGGTTGCTCAAAACACATGACATGAAACAAAGTGATGCTAACAAACGTTATCTACTCAAGTGGAGGTTCTGTCACATTGGAGAAAATTCCAAAGGATATTTCATCGGTAAAGGCGATGTGAGTAATAACGGTATATATGATTTACCTCTTATTACAGATATTTTATTATTTAAAAATTTGAAACACAACTTACTTAGTATTTGCCAATTGTGTGACAAAGGATTCACTATTTCTTTTTCTCAAAATAAGTGTAGTATTTTTGATCAACATAAGAATCTTATTTTTGAAGGCTTTAGAGATAAAAATAATTATGTTTTAAATATGAATATAAATTACAATACAAATATGTGTCTAGTAGTCAAAGAAAATGATCCATGGTTGTGGCACAAAAGATTTTGTCATATTAATTTCAAAACTATAAATAAATTATCTAACAATGATTTGGTAAAAGGTTTACCAAAAATGAATTTTAAATTAAACAATATTTGTGATGCTTCTCAATTAGGAAAACTATAAAAATCATCTTTTAAATCGAAGAAAATATATCTACTATACAGCCATTAGAATTATTACATTTAGATCTTTTTGACCCAACTCAAATTCAATCTATAAATCATAGTAAATATGTATTTGTTATAGCAGATGATTTTTCAAGATTCACTTAGACTATTTTCTTAAAAAATAAAAGTGATACTTTTACAAATTTCAATAATTTTGCAAAAAGAATTCAAAATCTCAAAAATTAAAAAAGTAAAAATATTAGAAGTGATCATGGAGGTGAATTTGAAAATGAAGCATTTGAATATTTTTGTAATAAAAAGGGAAGTTACCATAATTTTTCTTTTCCTAGGACACCATAACAAAATGGCGTTGAAGAAAGGAAAAATAGAACATTACAAGAATGTGCAAGAACTTTGTTAAATGGAAACACATTACCAAAACATTTCTGGGCAGTAGCTGTAGCAACTGCTCGCTATGTTCTAAATTGTGTCTCCATTCGACCTTTGACAAAACATACTCCATATGAACTGCTTTATCATAGAAAACCAAACATTTATTATTTTAAAAGTTTTAGTTCAAAATGTTTTATCTTAAATACAAAAGATCAAATTGAAAAATTCGATCCAAAATCCGATGAAGGAATCTTCATAGGATACTCAGATCGAAGCAAAGCTTATCGAATTTTCAACAAAATAACAAAAACAATCGAAGAAAGACTTCATGTTTCATTTAACGAAAATTTCAAATTTAGTAAAATTTTTGAACATACTCCTAAGATAATCACAAATATGGTTATTCAAAATAATTTTTATGAAGATGAAAACTTTTCTAATAATTTTGAACAAAATGAAAATATTGATCATAATGAAAATGAATTAGGATCTCCTCCTAGGATTTTACGTGACCACCCAGTAGAAAATGTCATTAGAGAAATTAATTCACATGCTAGAACTAGAAATCAACTTAATCAAATGGGCCATGTAGCTTTTCTTCCCAAAATCGAACCCAGAAAGGCAAAAGAAGCGTCTACTAATTACTATTAGATTATAGCTATGCAAGAAGAGCTAAACCAATTTGGATGAAACAAAGTCTGGGAACTAGTTCCTAGACTAAGTGATCAGACAATCATTGGTACTAAATGAGTCTTTAAAAATAAAGCAGATGAACAAGGTAATATAACTAGGAATAAAGCTAGATTAGTCGCACAAGGGTATAATCAATAAGAAGGAATTGACTACGAAGAAACATTTGCTCCTGTGACGCCACACCTCTATACTCGCACTTGCCAAGGACACTACGAGGTAATGCCATCGACTAGCACGAAGACTAAGGCTATTGAAGACCGACCATCCATGTAATTCTTTGTGTGAGTACCGATGTGTCAGATAGTATGTCACGCGTTTCATTTCCAAAGGAAATCCGACATATCAAATACAAACTCAAAACTACTACACAGTGGCTATGTGGACCTCGAAAATAAATGTAGAAATAAGCATAACATAAATCAGTCTTGGATATCCATATCACAAAGGTGGAAACAGATATGAAAATATCACATAAAAGGGTACATCAAAGTAGTGGTCAGACAAGATGCACTACATCACAAAAGAATAGGTACAAGAGCTAGACAAAAGAATATGTATACATCAAGGAGTCTCTATTTCGAATGTATAATAACAAAAACTACTAAACTAAGTAGTTAGACAAAAGTCATATGATGATCCCATATAAGGAGTCAAGCAGTGCACCTGAAACATCTCGATCTGACTCGAGTATTATTTAATAAGAAAATAATAAACGGATTGGTCTAGCTATAAATATCAGGTAAAATGAGATATAATAAGAGATATGACAAAAAAGTATGATAACAATAATACCATCATGTGATAAGTATACATTTAATAACAACAAAAATCATACAATATCTCTAGAAATCTCAAACACATAAAAGAATGCCATATTCTTTACTTTATTCACCAAACTAGAAATATTGACACATATATCAATGCCAATTGCAAAATTGGTGAAACACAAATTCTAGAATCATCAATTAGAAATGCAGAAATCAAAAAGGGGGAGGCCTATCATAAACGGGAGCATGAAAACTCACAAACACATGCATGACAAACGGGTCGCTATCCCATGGTCGCTAACCATAAATTCGAAACATCAAAGCAGTACAATAACAGTGCGTTTCATGAACCGAAACTCCAACAATTCGGAACATTAACGCAGTACAATAATGGTACGTCCAATGAACCGAAAATCCAGGACAACGACGCAGTACAATAACGGCATGTCCAATGAACCGAAAAGCCGAGACATCGATGTAGTGCAATAATGGTAAATCCAATGAACCAAACACCATAAAAGAACATGGGTCGCTAGCCCATAATAGAAATGAGTTGAAGCTCAATATAACAAGGTACAGTCCCCCACGTGGACAAAGAGACATTGCATAACGCTAGTCTAAACCATAAAACGATCACCATTGATCAATAAAAAGTGTGAATAACACTAAGCTAGTATGTAAATGAGTTTAGCTTCATGTCCCATAACCATTAGCTTAACTTAAATATTTACGAACAAATTGTAGATTTCCGCTCGAAAATTATCACAAGAGTTTCAATCCAACAAGTCTAAGAATTAACCGACAATGTAAACGTAAGTGTTTCATACCACTTATTTTGCTAAGTCGTTTAATTGGATTTCTCGAAGGAATGAGGTAATGGTTTGTATATACTAATAGATTAGAAAATGGTTTTAAAAGCGAATTTGATATTGAAAGTAAATGTTGAAATTGTTTTGACGAAAGAGTTTGAATATTTACTACTAGTATAGAAACCTTTGCATTTTAAAGTGACAAACCATAGAAATGATTGTAGAAACAATCAATCACTAAAAATTCACATATCAAGACGTGAATTAAATCAAAAGAAATCAATACCAAATCCATCAAAATGGATATTCCCAAAAATCCAAAGAAAGAAGTCATCAAGGTCGATAATAAGTGATAACAACTAACTGGATCAACAAAAATCGATTAAAATTGAAAATCCACTCAAAATAGCAAAAATAAGCAAAATGAACAGTTCCAGACGTCTGGCGGTCAATCCAGACGTTTGGATTTGTGTTCTAGAAATTCAAAAACCATCCAGACTGTGAAAGATTGCTTTAGACGTCTCACAAGGTGTTTCAAACGTCTGAAAGGTGGTCTCAGATGTCTGACGAGGTGTTTCACACGTCTGAAAGGTTGTTTCAAACGTCCTATTTTTCTTTCTGCATTTTTTTTCTTCTGTCGTATATTTTTTCTCCCCGGAATGCATAACGAGATGCCTGAACCTTAATTTCAGACGTGTGGATGCCTGGGATGGGCAACAATTTGCTAGGTCATGATGGCCAAAACGATTCGAGAGCGATCGAGCGAGCAACGACGACTAGGGATTTACGCCAAGCGATAGCCTAGCCTTATAGGCTCTTTGATACACCCCAAATAACATATTCAAACATCTATATAAGGATTTTCATAGATTTTGACTTCAAAACACCAAAATTGAAAAATTCACCAAATAAATTCAAATCAAAAGCAAATGAACATGAATAGATGTTAGGAATTCATACCTAATAACAAAGAAAGTTATAGACATAGACGTGAGCTCAAAAACTCACCTTTAAACCCAAAAACAATGAAGGAGAAGCTTTTAAAACAACGCAATATCAATTCCTCTTCACTACACCTCTAAAATCGTCAATCCATTAACAAAGGTGAAGTTTTTCCTAAGTTAGATTATAGGAATTTCTGAAAATTGAAGAGGGATTGAGATGGAAAAGATGAAGAAGATGCTTACTTAAGCTTCTCTTGGATTTCTAGAGCTTGAATTGGAATTTCCTAAGAATCTAGGGCTTAGGAGTTTTAGTTTTCAATCTTTTCCCCCATTTTTACTAAAGCTTGAGTGTTAGGAAATATTATGAAGGAATGAAGAGGAGTGGAGTGGAATTGGGTTAATATGTTGGGTTAATGGGCTGAAACCCAAATCCAAAGCCCTAAATGAAAACATCAAAATTCTAATCAACTCCAAACATGTCAATGTTTATACTCAAAAAGGTCACAAACGCCATTTTGAACTCAATGGAAGTGGTCTTGAGTCCTAATTTGACTGTTTGTAAAAAGTAGCATTTTGGACTATAATCCGACTAACGATGCTATATTTAAATAAAATATTTAAATATATACAATCATAAAATATGCGAGTTGTTACAGACTCTCCTCCTTAAAGAAATTGCGACCTCGCAATACTTTAAGAAGAAAATAATGAGTAACAACCATAAAATCATATCAACACAAAATAAAATTTGAAACAAGAATTTCATCTTTAAGGAGCACGAGAGAGTAAGTCCGGATGCGTTCGCTTGATTAATTCTCTAGATTCCGAAGAGAAATCCTTGGGATTTGAGGACCATTGAACTTTCACAAGCAGAACATCTTTATTTCGAAGGCGTTTAACCTCCATAGCAATGTTATGAATATGATGTTGCTCATAAGTCAAATTAGGTGAAACTTCAACTTCTTCAATAACACCAGGCTCAAGAATAGAATCAGGATCCCTAAGGCACTTCCGTAGTTGAGAAACGTGAAACACGTCATGAATAGCAGAAAATTGAGCCGGTAATAAAAGGCGATAAGCCACAGAACCAATGCATTCGGTGATGGGAAATGGACCAATATATCGATGTGCTAATTTTCCAATGGACTGAAACACACAACACCCTTCATAGGTGAAATACGAATAAACACAAAATCTCCCGAAGAAAATTCTAATTTCCTTCTTCGATTATCGGCATATGATTTTTGTCTACTTTGAGCTTCTTTCATTCTATGACGAATAAGGTCAATCTTTTCTATGGCATCACGAATAAAATCTGGACCTAAAACCAGCATCTCACCGGCCTCAAGCCAACAAGAAGGAGATCGGCATGGCATTCCATAGAGTGCCTCAAAAGGTGCCATACCAATACTAGATTGGAAGCTATTAATATATGAAAACTCAATAAGAGAAATATGATCTTCCCAACTTCCACCAAAATCATGAACACATGCACGAAGGAGATCTTCAAGAGTTTGATTCATATGCTCAGTTTGTCCATCGGACCGAGGATGATAAGCGGTGCTAAAATTAAGCTTTGTCCCCAAAGATTTTTAAAGACTCTTCCAAAATCCATTAGTAAATAATGGATCACGACCGCTAAAAATAGAAGTAGGAACTCTATGCAATTTAACAATTTCTTTAATATAGAGTTTGGCCAAAAGAGGTATGGTCCGATTAGACCGAACATGAATAAAATGGGCGGATTTTGTAAGTCTATCAATAATCACCCATAAACTATCATGGCCCGAACGAGAACGGGGAAGTCCGTCAATAAAGTCTATGGAGACTTGATCCCACTTCCAAATTGGAATGTCCAAAGGTTGCAATAACCCACTGGGCCTTTGATGTTCGGTCTTTATGAGTTGGCAAGTTATGCAATGCTTAATGAAGTTAGCAATATTAGATTTCATTCCATCCCAATAATAAAGTCACTTCATATCCGCGTACATTTTACTACTATCGTGATGAATGGTAAATTTAGAACGATGAGAATCTTCTAAATGTCTTTATGAAGATTACTAATATTTGGCATGATAAGTCTATCAAATTTTCGAATGCCGCCACAAGCATCGATTTCAAAGTTTTTCAAACCATCAATATTTCCATCCTCACAACTTTGGCAAAGATGAGCCAATTCGGGATCATACTTTTGTGCATCAAGAATGCGGTCTAAAAGAGACGGATGAACCTCAAGGCTACATAAAACAAGTGATGAACATGAATTGGATTTACGATCTTGAATGTCACAAGTAGACAAAGTCTCAAGATCATTCCACTCGGATATCATCATAGAAACAACCGCTTGTTGCTTACGACTAAGGGAATCAGCAACACGATTTCCCTTACCAGGAGTATAAAGAATATCAAAATCATAAGATGCAAGGAACTCGAGCCAACGTTATTGACACAAATTAAATTCCTTTTGAGAAAATAAATACTTCAAAGATTTATGATCGGTATAGAGAACAAATTTCTCTCCCAAAAGATAATGACGCCAACTTCGAAGGGCGAAAACAATAGCTGCGAGCTCTAAATCATGAGAGGCATATCTAGTCTCGGCAGGCTTTAATTGCCTAGAAGCATAAGCAATAACACGTTCCCTTTGCATGAGAACGACTCCCAAACCAACACGACTAGCATCGATATAAAAAATAAAGTCTTGGTTCCCCTCTGGAATCACAAGAATAGGAGCATCGGAAAGGAGTTCTTTTAATTTTTGAAAAGAAGCTTCACATTTGTCCGACCAAATGTATTTAACTCCTTTCTTTGTCAAACTAGTAAGAGGTACGGAAATTTTAGAAAAATATTTTATGAACCGACGGTAATAACCTGCCAATCCGAGAAAGCTACGAATTTTCGTCGCACTCTCTGTTCTCTTCCAATTTTGAATCGCTTCAATCTTTGAAGGATCCATGGAAATTCAAGATTCAGAAATGATATGCCAAAGAAATTTCATACGAGATAGCCAAAAGTGGCACTTAGAAAATTTTACTTTCAATTAATTGCTCCTAAGAGTTTCCAACACAATCCGAAGATGCTTTTCATGCTCTTTCTCGGTTTTAGAATAAACAAGAATATCATCTATAAAGATGAGAACAAATCGATTGAGTAAGTCTTTGAAAACTCGATTCATAAGGTCAACGAAATAAGCTGGAGCATTCGTTAAACCAAATGGCATAACAAGCCGTTCATAAGATCCATAATGAGTATGGAACGATGTCAAAGGAATGCTATCCTCTACAATACGAACCTGATGAAAACTGATTGCTAAGCCAAACTGTGAAAAGACTCTAGCACCGCTAAGTTGATCGAATAGATCATCAATCCGAGGTAAAGGATATTTATTTTTGATAGTGAGATCATTAAGCTTGCGGTAGTCACTGCAAGGCCTAAGTGTACCACCGGATTTCTTCACAAAAATAGCTGAAGCTCCATAAGGAGAGGAACTACAATGAATAAATTGCTTCGTTTTCAAATCGGATAATTGTTTCGCATCTCCGCATTTTCCTTATTGGACATACGATAAGGAGGACGAGTGATAGGTAGAGCTCCAGGGATTAAATTAATTCTGAACTCAATTGCTCGCTTGGGGGGTAATTCTAAAACAGCCTCAAGTATGTCGGAAAATTCATGAACAATGTGAATGAGTGAAATGATAATCTCCTCATCATCATTATCGCCATCATGAGGGTTTAGAGGATATAAGGATGCCACCGAATTAGAATCTGAATCTTTAAGAACAATAGAAATCTTCTTAACATATTAAGGATGTCGAAGATGAATAGTCCTCTTAGGACATAGGATATGGGCTTCATAACGGTTAAGCCAATACATTCCCAAAATCATTCTGAAGCCTAAGTAACGCATAACATGCAAATCGGCTCGGAGAGAATAACCATATAAAATAATCTCAACATCTTTACAAAGCAAACTGAGTGTTGCGCATCCACCAACCGGATTTGCAATTCTCAGTGAAGTCATCAAAGCCATAACACTTAAATAAAAAGTATCAACAAGTTCTTTTGAAATAAAAGAATGGGATGAACCCATATAAAAAAGAACTCGAGGCGCTTGCACAACATTTAGCTTTCCCTCTTTCTTTCTTGGAAGTTTGGGGCATGAAGATAAGATGACCCAAACTTTTGCAATAACGACCAAAGAGAGGTTTCGGGCATCTATTAGCGTAATGGTCCTTAGAACCACAATTGTAGCATTGCCCACGACTAGGGGTAGGAGCCTTTGCTACCGAAGTTGTTTGCTTCCCTTTCTTGTTAGGATAAGGACCTTTGAACTTAGCAGGCCTCTTCTTGTTGTTGTTGAAGTTCTGTTTGGCACCCACAACTTCAACATCGCTTTCTTTATCCGTCTCTTCAAGTCAAAGAGCGATATCAACAAGCGGATCAAAAGAAACTTCCATTTTCAAAAGTTAAGGCTTTTTGAGGTTCTTATTCAACCCGTCGACAAATCTCTGATTTTTCTTCAATGGGGCATTAATATACTCGACCACATATATAAAGAGAGATTCAAAAGATGCTACATAGTCTGTCCCAGAAGATTCACCTTGAACAAGGTCAATAGAGCATCGGGCTAGAGTTAACTTCTCAGCCTTCGGCACAAACTTTAATTCGAATTTTTCTCGAAAATGCTCCCAAGTAAGATCCGCTTAGATAATCTCCGAAAATCAAAAGCTCATACCAAACTAATGCTCTTTGTTGGAGCATGCTAGAAGCCACTTGGACTCGGTGTATATCAACAAGATTCATGCGAGAAAAGTTGCGATCACACGACTTAAGCCAAGCTTGAATTTCTATAACGATTTCGGATCCCTTAAATGGCCTTCCACCCAAATCGGTATAGTCTCTGCACAAGCTTGCAAACCCAGATCTTGGATGAGTAGGCTCTGGAATGGGTTCGGCAGCTTGAGCATTCTTTATAAGATCTAAAAGCTACTGGACAGACATGAATACTCCATCCTGGGGAGTAGCATTGGATTGACCAGAACTGGGATGGCCAGGTCTAACCATTTCTCTTCTTTAAGAAAGAAAGAAAGAAGAGAAAAAAGGTTATTATCAGAATGAATATCAAACAATCATGATTGATATAACAAGGCACCATAAAAGAAAATTGGATAGAACGGGTCCCAAGACACGGATTAAATCCTATGGCACGATTCCTAAGAGAGACTTAGGATAATGATCCTTGCTATAATATTCTATATTGTTCCGAAGTTTGGCTCTTATACCAAGCTGTGACGCCCCACCTCTATACTCACGCTAGCCAAGGACACTACGGGGTAATGCCGTCGACTAGCATGAAGAATAAGGCCGTTGAGGAGCGACCATCCATGTAATTGCTTTGTGCGAGTACCGATATGTGAGATAGTATGTCATGCGTTTCATTTCCAAAGGAAATTCGACATATCAAATACAAACTCAAATCTACTACACAGTGGCTATATGGACCTCGGAAATAAATATAGAAATAAGCATAACACAAATCAGTCATAGATATCTATATCACAAATGCGGAAACATATATTAATATATCACATAAAATGGTACATCAAAGTAGTGGTCAGACAAGCTGCACTACATCACAAAAGAATAGGTACAAGAGCTGGAAAGAAGAATACGTATACATCAAGGAGTCTCTATCTCGAATGTATAATAACAAAAACTACTTAACAAAGTAGTTAGACAAAAGTCAAATAATGATCCCAGATAAGGAGTCAAGCAGTAGCACCTGAAACATCTCGGTCTGACCCGAGTATTGTTTAATAAGAAAATAATAAATGGATCATTCTAGCTATAAGTATCAAATAAAATGAGATATAATAAGAGATATGACAAAACATACGATAAGAATAATGCCATACTGTGATAAGTATACATTTAATAACAAAAAAATCATACAATATCTCTAGAAATCTAAAACACACAAAACAATGTCATATTCTTTATTTTATTCACCAAACCAGAAATATTGACACATATTAATGCCAATTGCAAAATTAGTGAAACACAAATTCTAGAAATCATCAATTAGAAATCCAAAAATCACAAAGGGGGAGGCCTATCATAAACGGGAGCATGAAAACTCACCAACAGTGCATTACAAACGGGTTTCTATCCCATGGTCGCTAACCATAAATTCGGAACATCGATGAAGTACAATAACGGTACGTCCCATGAACCGAAACTCCAATAATTCAGAACATCGATGCAGTACAATAACGGTACGTCCAATGAACCAAAAAGCCAGGACATCGACGTAGTACAATAACGGTACGTCCAATGAACCGAAACTCCAATAATTCGAAACATCGACGCAGTACAATAACGGTACATTCAATGAACCGAAAAGCCGAGACATCGAAGCAGTACAATAACGGTATATCCAATGAACCAAACACCATAAAAGAACATGGGTCGCTAGCCCATAAAAGAAATGAGATGAAGCTCAATAGAACGAGGTACAGTCCCCCATGTGGACAAAGGGACATCGCATAACGCTAGTCTAAACCATTAAATGATCACCATTGGCCAATACAAAGTGTGAATTAGACTAAGATAATAAGTAAATGAGTTTGGCTTCATGTCCCATAACCACTGGCTTAACTTAAATATTTATGAACAAATAGTAGATTTCCACTCGAAAATTGTCACAAGAGTTTCAATCCAACAAGTCCAAGAATTAAGCGACAAAGTAAACACAAGTGTTTCATACCATTTGTTTTGCTAAGTCGTTTAATTGGATTTCTCGAATGAATGAGGTAAAGGTTTGTATATATTAGTAGATTAGAAAACGTTTTTAAAAGAGAGTTTGATATTGAAAGTAAATGTTGAAATTGTTTTGATGAAAGAGTTTGAATATTTACTACTAGTATAGAAACCTTTACATTTTAAAGTGACAAACCATAGAATTGATTGAAGAAATAATAAATCATCAAAAATTCACATACGAAGACGTGAATTAAATCCAAAGAAATCGATACCCAATCCATCAAAATGGATATTCTCAAAAATCCAAAGAAAGAAGTCATCAAGGTCGATAATAAGTGATAACAACTAACTGGATCAACAAAAATCGATTAAAATTGGAAATCCACTCAAAAACAGCAAAAATAGGCAAAATGAACAGTTTCAAATGTCTAGAGGTCAATCTAGACGTCTGGATTTGCGTTCTGGAAATTCAGAAACCATCCAGACATCTGAAAGATGGCTTCAAACACCTGACAAGGTGTTTCAGATGTTTGAAAGGTGGTATCAGATATTTGACGAGGTGTTTCAAACGTCTGAAAGGTTGTTTCAGATGTCTGATTCTATTTTCTACATTTTTTTCTTCTGTCGTGTATTTTTTCTCTCCAGAATGCATAATCAGACGTCTGAACCTTAATTTCAGATGGCTGGATGCCTGGGCTGGGCAATAATTTTCCTAGGTCATGATGGCCAAAACGATTTGGGAGCGATCGAGCGAGCAACGATGACTAAGGATTTACGCCAAGCAACAACCCAGCCTTATAGGCTATTTGATACACCCCAAATAACATATCCAAGCATCCATACAAGGATTTTCATAGATTTTGACTTCTAAACACCAAAATTGAAAAATTCACCAAATCAATTCAAATCAAAAGCAAATGAACATATATAGATGTTAGGAATTCATACCTAACAACAAAGAAAGTTATAGACATAGATGTGAGTTCAAGAACTCATCTTTAAACTCAAAAACAATGAAGAAGAAGCTTTTAAAACAAGGCAAGATCAATTCCTCTTCACTACACCTATAAAATCTTCAATCTATTAACAAAGATGAAGTTTTTCCTAAGTTAGATTATAGGAATTTCTGAAAATTGAAGAGGGATTGAGATGGGGAAGATGAAGAGGATGCTTACCTAAACTTCCCTTGGATTTCTAGAGCTTGAAATGGAATATCCTAAGAATCCAGGGATTAGGAATTTTACCTTCCAATCTTTTCCCCCATTTTTACTAAAGCTTGAGTGTTAGGAATATTATGAATGAACGAAGAGGAGTGGAGTGGAGTGGAGTTAGGTTAATATGTTAGGTTAATGGGCTGAAACCCAAACCCAAAGCCCTAAATGAAAACATCAAAATTCTACTCAAGTCCAAACATGTCAATGTTTATACTCAAAAAGGTCGCAAATGCCATTTTGAACTCAATGGAAGTCGTCTCGAGTCCTAATTCGACAGTTTGCAAAAAGTAGCATTTCAGACTATAATCCGACTAATGATGCTATATTTAAATAAAATATTCAAATATATACAATCGCAAAATATGCGGGTTGTTACATCAGTTGCATGACTTGAAGCAATACGTATCATACTGGCTTTTGCATGTTTTCATAATTTCAAACTTTATCAAATGGATGTTAAAAGTGATTTCTTAAATGGTTATATAAAAGAAAATGTTTTTGTTGAACAACCTCCTTTATTCACTCATGAAAAATTTCCAGACCACGTCTATAAACTTAAAAGGCTTTATCGGACTAAAACAAGCACCTCGTGCTTGGTATGATCGACTTAAGAGCTATCTAATAGATTCTGGTTTTGAAATTGGAAATGTTGATCAAACTTTTTTTATTAAAAAAACTAAAAAGGATATTTTAATTATTCAAATTTATGTTGATGATATTATTTTTGGATCTACAAATGAAAAGTTATGTTAGGAATTTTCAAAAATAATGACCAAAGAATTTTAAATGCCACATATGAGAGAATTATCTTATTTTCTTGGATTAGAGATAAAAAAATAAAAAATGGAATTTTTATTAATCAAGAAAAATATTGTAATAATTTAATTAAATGATCTAATATGGAAAACACGTTTGCTAAACCAACTCCAATGAGCACAACAATTCATCTCGATAGAGATAAAGATGGCAAAAGTGTTGACCAAAAATTATGTCGAAGTATAATTGGATCATTTCTTTATCTAACAGCTAATAGACCTGACATAATGATGAGTGTTTGTTTGTGTGCCCGATTCCAAAAAAATCCTAAGGAATCACATATGCAAGCAGTGAAACGCATGTTGCGTTATCTAAGAAAAACCAAAGATTTTGGACTTTTCTATCCGAAAGAATGCCCTTTTGAGTTAGCTTCATATAGCGATGCTGATTTTGGAGGACGTCGGACGGATCGAAAAAGTACAAGTAGAACTTGTCACTTTATTGGACAATCTTTAGTCTCTTCGTTTAGCAAGAAACAAAATTATGTTTCACTTTCAACTTGTGAAGTAGAATATATTTCTGCTGCTTTAGCTTGTGCTCAAGTCATTTATATGCAACAAACACTTCAAGATTTTGGTGTTAACTTATCTAAATCAACAATTTTTTGTGATAATACTGGTTCTATAAACTTATCCAAAAATGCTGTAAATCACTCACGAACTAAACACATTGACATACGTCATCATTTTCTTCGTGATAATATTGAAAAAGATTTAGTCAGACTAGAATTTGTATCCTTTGAAAATCAATTGGCTGATATATTTACAAAACATTTAAAAGAAAATGTATTTATAAAATTAAGAAGAGAACTAGGAATTGTATCGATAAAGGATTTATAAGTTTTTTTACTTTTTTTATTTTTAAAAAAGGGTCTTCCACCACTCGAACTCGGGATCTCTTACTTGGTAGTCTATTGTTCTACCACTACTCCACTTTGTCTTTTTTATAAAACTTTAGTTGGTTTGAATTTTTTATTTACCTTGCATTCATTTTTTTCATCCAACTTTTTCTCTGGCTATTATAATCTTAACCAATAAATTCCTCCTATTTATATATGTCTCTACTCATATATATATATATATATATATATATATATCTGCTATTCTTTCTTCTTTTTGCATTAACTTTCAAATAAAAATTTTAAGTTTCAAATACTTTTCTCGAAATGTCGTCACAAAACAATTCAGAATCCTCTGATCTTTCTTATACTTCTCCTTCTTCGGGATCAGTGAATTTACCAACTCCAACACCAATTTACGAATCAGTTTCGATTGTTCCTCCTTCCACTCATACGCGATATACTCCACCTATTAAAAAAACGAGACGGTCTCTATTCTTTGGTTCACTATCTACAAAAGTGAAAATAGATGATATTCGTCACTACCAATGGGAAACACTAGAATTACAGCGCAAACTGTACTATGAACAAAAAGTAAATGCCAAGCGGTTAAGTTTTTTTGAATAAGTCTTGCTAAAATTCTATGTTTCTTCCTCCAAAAACATAGTTCATCAACCGTCTCCTGTTCGTTCTCCAAATCATCACAATCTTTGGGAATCATCACCGCAGCATCCACCGATATCACCAAATTCTTGGGAATGCGGCAATAGATGGTCTCCACTTCGACCATTTCAAGAGAACACTAAAATAGAAGAAGATGCATATCACACTCCAAGCTCTTCTTCTAAATCATTTTAATTTGCTTTAAGCTATTATTAATATGCTATTTTTCTCTTCCGATTGTTCGAAAATTGTATTATTCAAAAAATATATATTTATATATATTGTTTGCTATAAACAATAGGCCGATATGAGTTTCTGTATAAATTCAGCCGGCTATTTCTTATAGAACAGACGGCTGAATATTATGGGAAGAACAATTTATCCCCAGATTCAGACGGCTGAATCAGATAAAACAGCCGTCTGAATTATGTCGAAAATGAACTATTTCTTTGCGGGTTGAAACTCAGAGCAATTCAAACGGTTGATTCAATTTATTCAGTCGGCTGAATTCCATCTGGGTCATTTTTTAACCTGCCTCTACTTTCATTTCTTCCACTTTTTCCCTTGCTTTTTACCTACTATATATTAACCTTTTCATTTCTTACCCATTCATTTTAGAACCCTAGCCACCATCTTCAAGCTTTTCAAACTTTTATCTTCCTTTTTTACTCTCTAATGGCAACAAGATCCAAATGCACTAGAGAATCAACCTTCGGACCATCCAAGATCAAATTCGACAACGACTATGGAATAATGTTGCAATTTTCCGGTACAATTCTATGAAGAATACCGATATCTTTGAAGGAGCTTTCATGAAATTTCTAGATTTTACGGCCTATCGAATTAGAGAATTGGCGAAGCAATTCCAATTTGATAGTCTAATAGGGTATGCTTCAAATAATGTCAAAATCAATCGTCTTTTGATCAAACTCTTTCTTGCCAACTTGAATTTAGATCACCATAATCCTCAAAATCAGCAAGATCGTGTTTGGTCAATAGTTTGTGGTAGTAAAATCTTCTTACCTTTACAAAGATTAGGTAATATTCTAAATTTTCCCTATCAAGGCATTGATATTGATGGTATTGAAGTTGATGTGGATCATCGAGATGAGGTTTCACATCATTTCTTGTCCGATCAAAAATTTGAGTAATTTAAAGTCTAGCTTCTTAAGGCCTCAAGCACGCCTCATTCACCGTGCATTTATTCGTTCTCTACAACTAAGAATGGTGAGTTATGAAAAGGTTTATAAAAGAGAATTCCATGCTCTTTATTCAATCTACTCCAACCAACAAGTGAATTGGGGCAAAATTATTTTGGATGAATTTCAAGACATCACATCTGAAGAAATATAAGACCATCCATTATGGTGTTTATATTATGCGTATCCTTCTCAATGTCAGCGTTCCAATGCTCGACTCTGAATTTTCAAGTATTAGTGAGTTAGGCGCAAAAAGTTTAAGATTGATGGGTCTTTCTTACCAGCCTCCTCCACAACAAATCATCTCCTTTAAACAATGGTCTCAAAATGTTCAACAAGGTACTTCACAACCTTATGACACTAGTATTGCTTCCTCTTATCATACTCAACATGAAGAAGAAGAGGACGATGAATCTATTCAATTTATTGGCCCGGACACTCCCTCCAGACAAGCTGTTATCACTCAGTCCTGGAATCAATCGAAACTTCATCGAGAAATTAAGTCTCTGGAAAAGAAAACAGAAAGAAAATTCAACTTGATCAAAGGTTTTCTAAATAAAATATGGGATAAAAATTCTTTTTCTTGTTCTGCATCCACCGAATCTTACAACCCATCCCTATTTCAATGGTCTTCTTCGAGTTCAAGTTCTGCTAACGATGATCCTTCTCTCTCTAGCCAATTTTAATTATTGTTGTTTTAATTATGATTGTTTTGCAATTTTAATTATGTTTGTTATGTTGTTTCAATTTTTTATCATGTTATTAATGTCTTGTTGTATGAATATTTAAGTAAGTTTAAAATATTGCATTTTCTTTTCTTACAATAATTCTTCTTGCATTATTATCTTTCTTTTTGTTGATGACAAAGGGGGAGAAAGTTAGTTATTTAAATAACTGTGCATATTATAGGGGGAGTGACAATATTATGAATATTTATATTGTTAGTTATATAGTTGTCATCATCAAAAAGGGAGAGAATGTTGGAATCTCGATTTTACATCGTTTTGATTATGACAAGCTATATAAAATATTCTGTGTATACTAATCATTTTTGCAGGAGATTTTTTGCAGATTCATACTCAGAGTTTTGAAGCTGATTATGTTGTATCTCGAGTCATTATTTCACTTAGAATTTTGTTAAAATCTCTCCTGAATATATATATATATATCTATGTATGTATGTATGTATGTATGTGTATGTGTATATATATAAATTTATAAATACACATGCACAAGCATGCACAGTAGGTTAAAAACAGCCGGCTGAATGCATTTATTCAGCCGGTCGAATGTTGAAACAAAAATATTGTTTCACAATATTCAGCCAGTTGAATGAATATATTCAGACGGCTGAATAAGGCCAGAAATAGCCTAAAACCTTGTAGTTTGCATTTTAATGTGATTCAGATGGATGAATTATTTTATTCAGACGGTTGAATATTCCCAACTACTATTTTCATGAATAGACGCTTCTTTTCATCGAAGAGTAACGTCTTCAAAATCGACGGCTGCACCTATTCTTTTCAATATATTTTTTCATCTATGGTTGCAACCTTTTACACTCTAAAAATAGATTTCAGAATTCAAAAAGAATTACTGAAAACTATTTTCATATTCTTGAATTCTTATGCATTCTCTAGTTTTCAAATTGTACTCAAATTGCCTACATTCTCTGATCATTGATCACTCTATCTTCCATATTTCTCAAGCACATTACACTATATATCATAAAGGAGAAGATTATATGAAGATCGTACTTAATTGACTTATCAGTGCTATTCAAAGAGCATGCTATACTCAGATCATTTTTTATTTGTAAAGAAGTCCCGTTTGGTTGCTCAGGCAGTAGAAGTCCTATTTGGTTGTTTAGGCAGTAGAAGTCTTGTTCGATTTCTTAGATGGTGTAAACCTATTCCTTCGGGTTAAGTGAGGGTTGCTAGTTCAAATCCAGAAGGAGTCTTGCACTAGACGTAGAACGGGAGTTCGAACCAGTATAAAAATCTCTGGTGTCATTTACTTTACTGCTTTTACTATTTACTTACTTATTCCGAACAAGTAGTATATCCATATTACATGATCCTATAGCACAGAGACTTTTAGTTCCAAGTGGGATTTTCTAAAGTAAAACATAGCCTCAAGCCTCACACCCGGGAATAGAGGATGTGTAGTAGGGATATGTGGTTTACCATTAGGGTATGATCATCCCCGATCTAGATCAATGTTTATAGATTTATATATGCTTTGGGCTCGGTATGGTTTGTCACATTGGCAGCCGAAAGATGATCATATCCGGTATTATCCAGGAAGGGGAAGGCTAGTTCTATGTTGGCGTGGGTTGCAAGGTTTGTGACCTCGGTACATTTTCTCTACGGAAGTACTGTGACAGGCGATACCCCAATAGCCTTGTCATTGATGAAATCCATTCTCTAACACGAGCTTTATGGACCTATTTGTATATCAAATATGGTGGAAGGTGAGATGCAAGAATTCCAGCTATGTCATATATTTATTTTAAACCCTAAACATTATTAAAATATCATAAGGTTTTCTAATAAAAATGGTATGGTTATCGTAACAAAAAATCCTTCCATGTTTGTACACGGCATGATCTTACGAGATACCCTTATTTTTGAAATGTTTTATTACATTAAAAGTCCATATGATATGAGTTTCTCATGCTGGTTTACCAAGCTTATCTGAACGTTATTTTCTTATAATACCCGGGTCAACCCTTAGTATATTTCTGATTTAGTTATGAATGCTTTGGAGCTTCATGAGACAAGTTGGATGCCTCCAAGACCTATTCATGTATTTTTATTTTCCATTGCATTTCTGGTATTTTATTTATTAGCACTTGTGAGGATAGACTGTCATGACTGTCCAGGATGATGATATGTTAGTTTATCTGATTGATGTACGTATATTACAGTTTTATTTTTGTAAAGATCATGTGTATATTAAATATTGCTCATCATGATATGATATTATTTTTTGTCTTTTATTTTCTTTCAACCCAACAATCTGCCTTTCCCATACTCGAATGCTTGGCACATGCCGTGGATGTATTAGTGTCGACTTTTGATGGTCAAAAAGTTAGATCGTCATAATATTACATAGTTCTCTTGACTTGAGAATATTATTGAACTTGAATGCAAGCACTCTACTTTTATCATAGTTAAATCATAGCATGGTATCCATTGAATGACGATAGTTGGGTCTAAGTCGAAGCATTTGAAGTGAAACACTATTTAATAGAGAGTTTATCTCCATTGTTATAAGGGGATAGTATCAGGTCAATTGCAGTCAACTTAAAGTTAATTTTTTTGGCTAGAGTAGTGTGGTTAATATAATAATTATTATTGAACCAAGGATTTTTTATTTTGGACTAATCAAGTTGAACATTGATAATATTAGGGTTTTAATCAATACCAAATTTCATAAGTCCTAATGTGATATAGTGTTGATGAAGAGAATTGGTGTAAATAATTATAACTACTAGCAACCGCTTATAATAGGTATACCGAAAAGATGTGTAAGTGGTAAATTCAGCTAAAATGTCATACCGCTAGCTGAGGTGACGTATGAACGTTAATATTCGAATTGTTTGATTTTGATTATTGATTGAATCTACACATTTTAGTTGCACAACCGTAATGATGAATACTCCACAAAACCACATGATTTAATTAATTTAAAAATGTTGTAAATTATTAATTTAGTTAATACTTATGAAATATTAATTATTAAATTTAATTTGATTTGTTTGAATATCATTAGTATTAAATAAAGTGCATATATAAAATTTATAAATGCACATATTAATATACGATAGCATACTTAAATTTAATTTAATTGTTAAGTGGTTTTGGAAATTTTTGTGTCTCGCTTTGCTCTTGTTTAGCCGACCAAAAGGGGAGAATCGGAAAAGTTTTCAACTGGGATTTGAAAGAGGAAAGAGTAATTAAAGGAAGGAAAGAGGTCACTCTCTTTCATTCTCATTAGTTACCTTCTTAATTAAAAATATTTTCTCTCATTCAGATTAACTCTTCTATTAACTTATTTTTTCCTCTCATCGCACTCTATCTCATGGTTGAAAATCCATGGCTTCAATGGAGAAAATTTCCCAAATTTTTTTTAAAGCTGAAATAAAATAAATAAAAGTGGTGCTTTAGATCGTAGCAATTTCTAAAGATGACTGAATTGGATCTGGGAGTCTCCGTTCATTCAAGGAGTGAGCATTTTGGTAAGATCTTATGGTAATCATCCAATCTACTTTTAATATATGTTATACCATATTAGAATGATTTAGATCCTCTGTGTATACATCTCATCATGATAATATGTTATATTTTTTCAATATAGTCCAGATTTTATTTCTTATAATATGAATTTATATATGCATATGTTGTCCAATATATTAATTGCTATTGTTTAAAAATTAAAACATGATGAAAAAAGGAAGGGGAGAAGTTTTTTTAAAACTATTTGTCGCATATATAGTTTAAGTTGAATGTATTGTTTAGATCTAAACCATACTTTAAATTATTTCAAGAAATAGTACAAATGTATCGTATACAATTTAGTTATTTTGATTATCAATTTTTGGTTGTTATTTAAATTAACTAATTTTAAATTGAAATTAAAAATTAGACAAAAAACTGACTTTTAAATTTTCTGCTGAAAATCTGCCATTCGCTATGCTTCAATAGATGCATCCAAAAATCAAATTTTGATTGACAAATTTAATTGTTTTATTTCAAGAAAAATTTAGTTATTTACGTTATAAAACCGTTAAAATTTACGGGTCGTTACAATCCGAGTCATTCTGAAATCCAGCATGAGAAAACACACTCAATTTGAATTATTAGAGTTTTCAAAATCCTTTGAAAATCAAAGGTATCTCGTAAGACCACGCCACACATAAACACGATGGCTTCTTACGTTACGATAACCAAAACATTTCATATCAAATCCTCTAATATTATAGTAGTATCTAAATATAAATACTTTTTCAAATAGCTGAAATGCTTACACCTCACGTTCTATCATAGTTGGGCACAATTAAAACCGTACGGTGCTTATTGGAGAATGGGTTCCATACGAATAACTAGGTACTGGGGTATCACCAGTCACAGTACACGTCTAGAACAACGTACCAAGGACCACGTCAGGATCCCCTACAACACAAGACCAGACTATCCCTAACCTGGAGAGATCGAATATGCTATCACCCCAGGTGTTCATACCTTTTCCGAGCTCCTTCCGTGTATCATTGTAATAATATCTGAGGGTATCTAGAAAGGTGATAAACATGCCCTAATTGGGTGCTACCCACATAGCCTTGCTGCATCTCCCCTGCTTTTTAGTTATTCCCAGTTGATGAGGCTAGTGGCTATGATTACCTTTTGAGGAATTTTCACTTAGAATGCTCATTGTTCTCCAGTGATAATGTACCGATGGCATTCATCCATACATGTTCGTTCTGGGTCTAAACGGAACCAAAGGCACTACTCCTACTGCATCCATTTTGGAATAATCCTCACTATTAGTAGCGATTATCCCTTGCACTTCACTGCTCCATCTTCAACTCCATGCTCTTGTTTTCACATCGAAAGCGTACTCGTTGGATCGAAGTGGTTTTTGGATAACTTAACCGATCCCGGTCTCTTCGAAACAACGTCGATATTTTTCGGTAAACTCAACCCTGGTTCTTTAGGAAATAAACAAATGAAATAAGATCGAAGATCACCTCCTAATCGTTAGTGGACAGATTTCCTTATAAACATCCTAGAAGAACGAAAAGATTTTATACGTACAGTATAGCACCTCGAACGGTAATTGTACCATATAAGTCCCGTATTCCTCCTAGATATTCCCAAAGTTATATTTTGGGTCCAAATTTGATAATTGGTTATTTAACTATCAAATAAACAATCATTCAATCAAGTATTCCATTTTCCACTTAAAAACTTCAAATCTCTTTTTAATTTAATTTTAATAAATTAAATCTCTTTATCCAAGATATATGTATTTATCTTATCGAATTTAATATATTCACAAACTATCTCTTTTTCAAAAAGAATATTTGAAAACCCTTTTAAAAATAATATAGGAAGTGCCACTACGGTATCAAACCATGGATTCATAGCTCAATGGTTACGTCTCTCCTAGAAAAATCTAAGACTTAATTGCAGGCACTCACTGCCTCGAATTTTGCTATATACCATTATTTCCTGTAAACTTTATTTAAAAAATTTCAAAATAATACTTATGAAATTTCAATAATAACTTCCAAGTTAAATTTAGGCAAATATTCTTTAAAATAGAAGTCATTATATCATAACATTAATGATAAATAATTTATCCTCTTAAAAATAATAATGTTGATTAATCTTTAAATAATAATTAACTTACTATATACTAACTTAGTTAATATTTAAATATACTTTAAACAATTTTAAAACTAAATAATTAATTTTTTGAAATATGCTTTAAACACTTTTTTTTTTAAAACTACCCAGTTAATAATTAAAAATCCTTCCTCTCTTTTTAAACAAACTCAATTCTTTGATAAAACATATTTTCCAATTCCAATATAACCAGTTTAACATTTGTAAATCTTTCTCGATTTATCCCCAGTTTAGTCTACATCCCAATTCTGTAAATCCCTTTTCACATTTATAAAAACAAATCTACCATTTATTTTTCAACCAATTTTCCCATCTCCTTATAAATCCTCATCGTGAATTTATAATTTCAAATTTATCCACTAATAATCACTTTACTTTATTTATAAACTTTGTTTATAAATTTCACAGTCTCATTTCCCGTTCATAATGGTTTCACAACACTTAATCGATTTTAAATCAATTTCTAATTTAAATTTCATTTTTAAATCAATTTCTCCAAAATAACCCAACTGTATTCCAAAACCAACTAAATTCCAATTCCGCTTCCATTTCATAATATAAAATCTTATCTATAATCTAGTATGACAATTTTTAATTTTATTTCCAGATTCCCTTTTTCATTTTTCCAACTTATTTTAAACCTAAATTTTAAAAATAAATCCCTTTTTATACTTAAACAATTATCTCTTAAGTTTTATTTTTAAAACAATTTTTTATATTTTTTGAAAATCTCTATATTTCCATGTTTCGAAATAACCAAGTATAATTTAAAAATCGTAATTATTTATTTTATCCAAAATTCATTTCTTTTAATAAACCCAAATCTAACTATAAATATTTTTACTTCCAATTTCCCTTTTTAGTTTCTTTTTAATTTCAAAACATTTTTTATTGGATTTTAAAAATACTAAAGTCCAGGCCAAAACTATCGTAACATCCAATAGATTCAAACTACACTATAATCTACCACATATTACTTAAATAGATCATATATCAATATATATAGGATTAAATTCAACATTTTTGAGGAATCCAGTTGGATCTCTCCAACCTGTTTCCCTGCATCCATAGATGTTAATACAATATAAAATTACCAATCCTCCTTCGAGAGGGATATCGTGGTATATAGGGTCATCCGCTATTATACAGGGCGTATAGGGTCTCATCCGCTATATATATGCAGGAGTATCAATCACTCAAATATATATATACTACTATATATAACATCACATCCAACTGGTAATAATTTATCAATTCTATCAATCAATAAATAATTAATTTTAATTATTTAAAACTAATTACGGTAATCCAAAATTAAGTGAGGTTAACTCACCTTTACTTCTTTTTTTCTCTTACAATCCATTCCAATTTTTATTCCAACCTCATAAACTCTGCAGCTACGAGCCAGACTCAATTTGTTTTCATTAATCTTGAAACTTGTATGCAAATTTATTAAATCTTATTAGATACCTAAAATTTTATTTTCTTTTTTCCTTTTTCCTTTTTAAATTTCTATATTTAAAGAACCGAATGTGATATTAAATTCAACTTATAGTGACACCTTATCCCTTACCAAATAATAATTCCTCGACTCAAGCTCGGTCCCACCATTGTAGGCCTTAGTTCATTAAGCTAAATGTTGGCATTCATCTGATTAACTATCAGAGAAAGGATTTCTCCACGTATCAGAAGTCTTTTAAAGCAATTGTAGTCCACCAACTGAACCCAGTTGTAGAATGAGCAAAATCAATCTATGTCGCTATGCCAGCACAGGTGGAATGATTTTGAAGCCGCCATTGCCACTCTCCTGGAAAAGGAAGTGGAACGACATCAATAACAGAGGATGCGATCTCAGTCGTTGGATCCTTAAGAACTTCTACCTTGTCACCGATGAAACCAACCTCGTTTGATGAGTGCATAAAAGAAGAAGAGGAATATAATTGAGTGAATGGGTTGAATGGAGAGAGTTAGGGTTTGGTCTGAAATAAGATGTAACTAAGGTGGCGATTGGAATCTTCATCGATTTGAGTGTTGTCGTTCGAGAGGAGGATATGAGAGACAGAAGGGTGGACGCGACGAGTGATGATGGTTATGCCTGATGTGATGCTCTGGCAAGCGGCGGCGGCCATAGCGGAGATAGTAGATTTGAATTTAAGGTCTCGGGACCTTGTTATATTTTTTTAAAAGGAACAAAATCTAGATTTTTTTTAGTGTCCGTTTCGGCCATGTTATTGTGATATCCCGGAATTTCACACCGAATTTAAAAATGATTATCTATATAATAAACTAATTTAATTTGATAAAATATTGTTATTTTATTCAACAGCTAATAAATGAGTGGTAAATATAAATTTATTCTAATTAAAAACTAGTACATATATAAGAAAATGAATGTGTTCAAAATTTTATTCATATCAAATTTGATTTTTGAATTGGATTTTTAAATTTAATTTGTGTTTGAATTGATAAATTAAAAGATTTAAAATATGTCAATTTTTTTATTTTAAATTTTACTTTGAATATTAAGTAATATGCTCATGATTTTATTTAAATTCTAACATTTGTTTTATCTTCATCCTTTAAAGGAAATTTATTTTATAGGAATTTAAAATATAAACTTATATAAGAAAATCAATTAAGAAAACATTTTAATTTCTTTTTGCATGAGATAAACACATGTTAAAATTTTAACCTATTAATAAAACATGTGTTAGAAATTTAAGCATTTTTGTGACAAGTGTCATAATGTAGGTTTTAAATTTTATAAATCAAATTTTTAAAAGACATTCTTTCATATTTTCTCATTTTATTAAAAGAGAGTTTACATTCTTCCTTTCCAAAAATCTGAACTTCTTTA
Organism: Allium cepa; assembly: GCA_030765085.1. Lineage (NCBI taxonomy): Eukaryota > Viridiplantae > Streptophyta > Magnoliopsida > Asparagales > Amaryllidaceae > Allium > Allium cepa. The sequence continues at coordinate 15,690 of JASFAV010000025.1, read as the reverse complement.
ATCTTTACATCTTCAACCAAATTTAAACAAACATGCAAGCCTCTTTTCAAAGCTAAAATCTGCAACAAATTACGGTCAAGAAATCTGCATATAAGCAAGGTTCCTGAAAACTAAATCAAGTGTAGAGCAAATTCAAGATCTGAACCATATCAAGATAAGGTAGAAATTTCAAGAAGTGGGAAGAAAAAAAACCTGCAGTTCATTCATATCTCCTTTTTCCTGCAGCTTGAGTCTTCACAACACAAACAAGTGAGTAAATTCTTAAATCAAACTTTAAGTATAAAAAGGTTGCATGTTGAATGTTAGTGATGTAATGCTTGTATGTCAATTATCTTGTGAAGTATTTGTTTTAGGTTTTAAATTTTTGCTGTGCATGTTTAAAAAGAAAATTGTACTACTCTGTAAACTCAAGTACAGAGTAGATTTCAGAAACAATCTTCAAATTTAAATTCAGCAAAGTGATAGTGAGTAGATATCTTCAAAGTATAGAAGTTAGACTCAATATGATTTAAGTGTAAAATATATATGTAGATAAAACTGTTTTTTAAAAAAAACAAAAAAACTGCGGAAGTAAGAAATGCAGTAGGATACAAATAATTATATCATATAAATCATGTTCGAATTTTACTGAATCATATATATATTCTGAATCTAAAATGCATAATATGAATTTTAAGCCAGAAATCAGAATTTTTAACTTACAATTGAATTTGAATTTTGAAATTTATTGAATTTGGGGCTTTCTTTAAATTCTCGTGACTGGATTGATTTTAGGTTTTGAAATTTGAATTGAAGCTTTGTTTAATGATGTTTATTACTAGAAAAATACTAATTGAATTTATTTTGCAACATAGGATTGGAAATTTGGATTTATAGGGTTTTGGATACTGTTTTCTTTGAGTTTGTGATTTTCGATCACGTGAAGAGTAGAGGTGATCGAGCTTCATGGGGTTTGAGGTGGAGTTGCGTGTGTGTGTTGCGCACGCATGGCCGGAGTTTGGCGTCGAAAGGAGGTAGGATGGCCGTGGGTGATGGGTTTGTTTCAGGCGTCTGCAGTTCGACATTGGGTTCGAACAACCCATTTTGCATTCGAGTTGAGAAAGCGTGATTTGAAGGCCGAAGTTGAGTGGGTGGTCGAAGTGTGGTTTGCGCGAGTGGTCGGCGGTGGCGATGGAGGCGCTGAGGTCTTGTGCATGTGCACGAGGCAGTGTGTGTGTCAGTGGGGTTCTTCCCGCGTGCGTGGGTTTGCAGCTCGAAGCGCCTCTCGTGTTAGGGTCGTGTTGATCGCGTTTTGTGCTCGAGTGTGTGTGTGTGCTGTGCTGGTGAGTGAGTGTTGGGTTCAGGTTGATGGAAGGTAGGGGAGAGATGGAGGTTGGGGTCGGTGTAGCGGATTTTGAGCCGGGCTTTAAGCAATAAGTGAAGACAAGATTTAAACTTGTTTTAAAATGTAAATTTTGTTTTAAGTTTAAAAATTTAACATTTTATATTTTCACCACTTATATAATGTCAATATTTTATTTCAAGAGTAAATTACATTTTTATTTGTTGAAGTTTGGAATAATTTTATATTTTTAAATCTAATTTCTTTTTAAAATAGTAATTAGTTTTTAATGAATTGAAATATTTAAATATGTAAGAGTTTTAAAGATGAATGAAAATTGTTTTGTTTTGAAAGTTAATTAAATTTGCAATTTTAAGTTTACTTAAATTAATTAGTAATTAGTGTTGGAGTTAATTAATTAATTTAGGTTAATTAATTTTAAGATTTAATTAATTACTTATGAATTTTTTTATAGGTAATTAAGGATTAAATTAAATAAAAATTAATAGGTTATTAATTAATTTATTAATTAATTTAAGGTTAATTCATAAGTGATTAATAATTGATTAATGATTAATAAATTAATGGTTAAGAAGTTAATTAATTAATTGATTAGGAGTTAATTAATTAAGTAATTAAACATTAATTAATTTATAATTAATATAAATTAATTAAGGATTAAGATTTAATTAATTAAATAATTAAGGTTAATTAATGAATAATTAATTATGTAATTAAGATAAATTAATTTGTGATTAATTAAGGATTAATTAAGGTAATTAAGAATTAATTAAGGTTAATTAATTATAAATTAAGGGTAAATTAATAACCAATTAAGGAATGATTAATTTTTTTATCAAGTTTAATCAATAAATAATTATTGTAATTAATTGATAATTAAATAAAGATTATTAATTAATTAAGTAGAAATTAATTAATAATGAAATAATTAAGAGGTGATTAATTAATTAAATGATTGTGATTAATTAATTAATGTTTGGTTAAGCAAGATTAAGTGATAAATTCTTAAGTAATTAATTTAATTTAAATTAATTATGATATGAATTAGGCAGTGCTTGCTTTTGGATGATAGTTTGTATTGATATCTGAATATGGTTGATATCTTTTGAATGATAGTTGAGTTATATTCTGTGATGAGATGTTGTATATCTATGATAGATATTGGTTATTATCTGTTGATAATGTTGTGTGATGCTATTTTTAAAATCTGAATTGAATTGTTTTAAATCTTTAAACAACTTGGCCTTTAAGACACGTTTGGATTTCGATGAGACCGGGATCGGGAATCAAATTTGATTTTCCGAAAACCACATCGATCCAAGTTAAACGTTAGGTCGTGAATCTTATGTGAAGTGTGAAGACTCGAGGTGTAAGGGCTATACGTAAGTATAACTCTGTGGGTGATTCCGTAACGAGTTAACGGAATAGTACTTATAGATTCGAGATGGAGAATCAGAGTGCAAGGGTTATCGTCGTTAACTCTGAGGGTGATTCCAAAATGACTGTAACGAGATAATGCCTTCGGTTTCGTTCGAACCCGGAACGAACTTGTATGGATTGAATGCTTCCAGATCATCGTCAGGTGGACGATGAGCATTCTAAGAGATGTGTTCTTTATAAAGGTAATCGTAGCCTCAAGCCTCATCAACCGGGAATGGCTAAAACAGGGGAGGTGCAGCAAGGCTTCGTGGGTAGCCCCCACTTGAGAGTGAGATTTACCCCTGTCTAGAAGTCCCTTATTATATATTCGGCTGTGTGGGCAGTTGTTGGCCACAACTGCGGGGTTGTCTTGTTCGGAACTATCCAGTAAGGGATGGGTCTGGCCTTGTGTTGCAGGGGATCGGGAGTGATCCTCGGTACGGTGATCTAGGCCCCGTACTGTGATGGGCGGTACCCCAGTAGCCCTGCCATTGTATGGAATCCAATCTCTAATAAGTACCGTACGATTTGATTGTGCCCAACTATGTTGGAATGTGAGATGTAAGCATTCCAGCTATTTCTGAATTTTATTTTAAAACCCTAGACCCTATTATAATATCACTGAATTTCCTATCAAATGTTTTGGTTAGCGTAAGGTAAAAACTTACCCGTATTTATTTGTGGGAAGTCTTACGTGATACCTTTTGTTTCAAATAATTTTTAAAGTTAAACAACTTTAACTGATTTACTCACACCAGACCCATGTCTGACCCGGAGTTTATTTTGTTTTCCATAAACTCTTGGGTACTCAAATTTTTTTGAGTAGCCAAGTGAATAGGTTTGGATTAGCATATGTTTTGGAAGCTGGATCTGGAGTCCAGACGTACTATCTATCTATATTCACTGTAGTGGCATTTTGGTGTTATGTTTTGAGTTGTATGGGTTGGGAAAACTCTTATGAATGTCAGATGTAATGGAGTGGTATTATTTTGTGTACTCTGATATGTAAAACTATGTAAGGGATATATGTAATATTATATTTTGTTCGTTTCCGCTGTGAGATTCTGATGATTGTTGTTTCTTTTCTTTCTATCTTTCTATTTCTATCTCTTTCTTTCTTTCTTATTGATGATACATCTTTCTGTGGAATGAAAGATGGGTCGTCACAGTTGGTATCAGAGCAATGGTTGAGAAACACCTAGGCTCTGGAATAGTATCTATCTTGAGAGTGCGTATTTGTAATTTTCTTATATAACTATATCCCTATCTAAATTGATTGGATTACATGTTCAGGTAGCCAATATGAGTTCAAGAGGACAAAGGGGAAGAGTTGTTGGGAGTGCATCAACTGGTAATAGAGGAGAGCAGACTGATAATGAGACTGTTAATCCAGTTACGTCTCCAGCCAGTTTTGCCACATTATGCAAGGATTTTGTTCATCTTGGAGGGAAACCATTTCAAGGATCAGAAACTATAATAGAAGTTCAAGCGTGGATTCGCTCCCGTGAGAAGATTTTTAAGAGCATGAAGTTATCAAATGAGCAGAAGAGAATAATGGCGGCGTGGCAATTACAAGGTGGTGCTGCAGTATGGTGGAATTCAGTGACTGCTAATATCCTGGAGGATGGCATGTCTTGGGAAGAGTTTAAGGAGATGTTTGAGGAAAAGTATATGCCTGCTGCAGGAAGGACTCGGCTTTATCAAGGCTTTCTGAATCTGAAATAAGGGAATATGTCCATAGCTGAATACGAGACTAGATTTAACGAGTTATCTTGCTACGGTCCAGGACTTATAGACACACCTCTTAAGAAGAACGAGATGTTTGTCCAAGGGTTGAGGCCTGAGTATCATGAGAGAATGACTGCACATTTGAAAGGGTCTTTTGTGGAGCTTATTGATATGGCGTTAAGGTATGAAGATTTGATGAAGAAGAGGTCAGTGGCACAAGTTGCTGCATCAGGAGGGAATTATTCCAACCAGAATAAAAGAAAATTCAATCCTAACTGGAAGAAGCAAAACAAGAAGAAGTCTGGGAATAATAATGGACCCCGAAAGTGTTATATTTGTCAACAAGAAGATCATCTGGCAAACAAGTGTCCCAGCAAAGGATCTCAGCAGCAGCGACAGCAGTATAGAGGACCAGGGTCAGCCTAAGTTCAGAAGTCTCTTTGCTTTAACTATCACCAACCGGGACACATGATTAGAGACTGTCCGCTCCTTCATAAGGTTCAACAGAACAAAGTATTTGCTTTAGAAGGTGCACCATCGAACTCGTCCAAGGGCAAGGGAGTTTTAGAAGGTACTTTACTTTTAAATGGAAAGTATATTAAAGTCTTATTTGATTCTGGTGCTTCTTTAAGTTTTATTTCCCTGGGAACTGTAGAGAATTTCTTACTCACCCTTAGTATCGTAGACAATCCCATTTGTGTATCAAATCCTATAGGAGGGGTAACCAAATTGGATAGGATTTGTAAAGATTTGAGAATCTCCTATCTATCCCATAGTTTTTCCTGTGATCCTTATGTATTGGATTTTCAAGGTTTCGACCTTATATTGGGAATGGATTGGCTTGACAAATATAAGGCTACTTTAAATTGTGATGAAAGAACAGTTTCGTTGGAAACTGATCTGGGTAGGATTGCCAGAGTAATGTGTGATAACTCTGGAATCCACTTGAGTAGTCTTTTACATGGAATGGAGACTTCTCAAGAAGAGGTTGTAGATATTGAAGTAGTTCGGGATTTCTCCGACGTATTTGAGGAAGTTAAATGTTTGCCACCGCATCAGAAAATAGAGTTCCGTATAGATTTGGTTCCTGGTGCAGTACCTGTAATTCAACCGAGTAGGAGGATGGCTCCAAGAGAGAGGGAGAAATTAGTGAATAAAACTCAAGATTTGTTGGAGAAGGGTTTGATTAGACCAAGTTTTTCTTGTTGGGGTTCTGCTGCAGTTTTTGTCACCAAATCGGATGGGTCGCTAAGGTTCTGTGTAGACTACCGTGAATTGAACAAAGTGACCATTCAGAATAAGTATCCTCTTCCTCGCATTGATGATCTCTTCGACCAGCTTCATGGTGCATCTGTCTTTTCTCAATTAGATCTAGCATCAGGTTTCCATCAGTTAAGGGTAGCTGAAGACAGTATTCCCTTAACCGCATTTAGGGGGCCTAATTGTTTATATGAGTGGTTGGTTATGCCTTTCGGGTTAACCAACGCTCCTGCTTATTTTGTTGATCTGATGAACCGAGTCTTTAGAGATGTTCTGAATAAGTTTGTTTTGGTATTCATTGATGATATTTTGGTTTATTCTAAATCGGAAGAAGAGCACAAGCAGCACTTGAGAATAGTTTTGGAAACTCTGAGAAGGCATGTGCTGAAGGCGAAGTTTTATAAGTGTCATTTTTGGAAATTAGAAGTAAAATTTTTGGGCCACATTGTTTCTGGTGAGGGAATCTCTGTAGATCCAGCTAAAGTTGAGACTATTCTGGAATGGAAGCAGCCTCGGACTCCTACAGAAGTTCGCAGTTTTCTTGGATTGGCCGGTTACTACAGGAAGTTTATTAAGGATTATTCTAAGATCTCTTCTCACCTAACGAAGCTGACAAGGAAGGGAGCTAAATTCAAGTGGACACCGGAGTGTGAGGAGGCTTTCCAGAAACTGAAGACAAAATTGACAAGCGCTCCTGTATTGGCTATTCCTGACGGTAAGAGCAAGTTTGAAGTGTATACTGATGCCTGTATTGTTGGATTGGGAGCTGTGCTTATGCAGAATGGTAGGGTTATTGCGTATGCGAGTCGGCAGTTGAAGCCACATGAGAGGAACTACGCCACGCATGATCTAGAACTGTTGGCTATTGTTTTTTCTCTAAAGATATGGAGGCATTATCTTTTAGGAGAAAAGTTTGAGTTATTCACGGACCACAAACCGTTGAAATATCTTTTCTCTCAAAAAGATCTTAATCTTAGACAGCAGCGATGGGTTGAGTTCTTGGCATCATACGATTTGGATATTCTGTATACTCCGGGGAAGGCGAACGTTGTGGCAGATGCTCTTAGCAGAAATGCAGTTCTTTCTCTTTTGGAAGCTGTTCCGTCTCTCCAGGAAAGAATAATAAGCAAGCAAATGGAGGATAGGTCTTTTGAAGAATTGATTCTTGGAACCCAGGATGGTCGATATTCGGATTTCAAGATAGACAATCAAGGAGCATTGAGAATTAATGGTCGATTGTGTGTACCGGACATAGATGGATTGAGAGACGAAGTATTGTCTGAAAGTCATCGCTCCAGATTAAATATCCATCCAGGAATCTCAAAGATGTACAAGGATATGAAGAGAATTTTCTGGTGGCCGGGCATGAAGAAGGATGTAGCCAGATTCGTCAATAGTTGTGCAATCTGCCAGCAAGTGAAGGGAGATCAGCAGAAGCAAGCCGGTTTGTTACAACCTTTAGAGGTCCCGACATGGAAATGGGAAATGATTGCGATGGACTTCATCGACGGTCTGCCTAGAACTAAGAAAGGGAATGAAGGAATATGGGTGATTGTAGACCGTCTTACCAAGAGCGCCCATTTTATACTAGTTAAAGCAACCCGAACTGCAGTTTCCTTGGCAGAAATTTTCTTGAAAGAGATTGTGAGATTGCATGGAGTTCCAGTCAGCACTGTAAGTGACCGAGATCCGATCTTCACCAGCAAATTCTGGGAGGCATTGCAATCAGCTTTGGGAACTAATTTGAGATTGAGCACAGCATATCATCCACAAATAGATGGACAAACAGAAAGGCTTAATCGAATTCTAGAAGATATGTTGAGAGCCTGTGTATTAGATTTTGGAGGATCATGGGAGGATCATCTACATCTAGTAGAGTTCTCGTATAATAACAGTTACCAAGCAAGTATCAAGATGGCTCCTTATGAAGCATTGTATGGAAGACCGTGTAGATCTCCAGCCTGTTGGATAGAGTCGAAGGACTATATTGTGCTTGGACCAGATCTGATCCGAGAAGCATCTGCTAAAGTCGAGCTGATCAAGAAAAGAATGAGAGCTGCTCAGGACCGACAAAGGAAATATGCTGATAAAAGACGAAGACAATTGGAGTTCGAGATTGGTGATTTAGTCTTTGTCAAAGTTTCCCCTATTAAAGGAGCTGTAAGATTCGGGAAGACAGGGAAACTCGCTCCGAGATACATTGGCCCGTTCAGAGTTCTCGAGAGGATTGGTGTTGTAGCATACAGGATTGAATTGCCAGTCCGGATGGCTGGAATTCATAATGTTTTCCACGTATCTCATCTACGGAAATATGTGCACGATCCATCTCTTATTGTGGAGCCAGCTGTGCAGGAAGAATTGGAAGTTGAGCCGGGCTTGTCAGTTGTCCAACATCCTGTTCGAATTGTTGATCAAGATGAGAAGAAACTCAGAAACAAGATAGTGAAGCTTGTTAAAGTCCAGTGGAGTGAGGATCCCAGAGATTGTACCTGGGAGACTCTGGATAGCTTTAGGAAGGTTTATCCGGATATGTGTCCGGATAGCTAGTGGTTGTATTGAATGAATGTTTGTTTGATGTTTTGTTTGATGGTTGCTTATGTATGGATGTTATGTATGTTTGAAGTGTTGAATAAAATGAAATTTAGGATTATCTTTTATTTAAATTTCGGGGACGAAATTCTTTTAAGGGGGGAGGATTGTGATATCCCGGAATTTCACATCGAATTTAAAAATGATAATCTATATAATAAACTAATTTAATTTGATAAAATATTCTTATTTTATTCAACAGCTAATAAATGAGTGGTAAATATAAATTTATTCTAATTAAAAACTAGTACATATATAAGAAAATGAATGTGTTCAAAATTTTATTCATATCAAATTTGATTTTTGAATTGTATTTTTAAATTTAATTTGTGTTTGAATTGATAATTAAAAGATTTAAAATATGTCAATTTTTTTATTTTAAATTTTACTTTGAATATTAAGTAATATGCTCATGATTTTATTTAAATTCTAACATTTGTTTTATCTTCATCCTTTAAAGGAAATTTATTTTATAGGAATTTAAAATATAAACTTATATAAGAAAATCAATTAAGAAAACATTTTAGTTTCTTTTTGCACGAGATAAACACATGTTAACATTCAAAACCTATTAATAAAACATGTGTTAGAAATTTAAGCATTTTTGTGACAAGTGTCATAATGTAGGTTTTAAATTTTATAAAACAAATTTTTAAAAGACATTCTTTCATATTTTCTCATTTTATTAAAAGAGAGTTTACGTTCTTCCTTCCCAAAAATCTGAACTTCTTCAATCTTTACATCTTCAACCAAATTTAAACAAACATGCAAGCCTCTTTTCAAAGCTAAAATCTGCAACAAATTACGGTCAAGAAATCTGCATATAAGCAAGGTTCCTGAAAACTAAATCAAGTGTAGAGCAAATTCAAGATCTGAACCATATCAAGATAAGCTAGAAATTTCAAGAAGTGGGAAGAAAAAAAAAACCTGCAGTTCATTCATATCTCCTTTTTCCTGCAGCTTGAGTCTTCACAACACAAACGAGTGAGTAAATTCTTAAATCAAACTTTAAGTATAAAAAGGTTGCATGTTGAATGTTAGTGATGTAATGCTTGTATGTCAATTATCTTGTGAAGTATTTGTTTCAGGTTTTAAATTTTTGTTGTGCATGTTTAAAAAGAAAATTGTACTACTCTGTAAACTCAAGTACAGAGTAGATTTCAGAAACAATCTTCAAATTTAAATTCAACAAAGTGATAGTGAGTAGATATCTTCAAATTATAGAAGTTAGACTCAATATGATTTAAGTGTAAAATATATATGTAGATAAAACTGTTTAAAAAAAACTGCAGAAGTAAGAAATGCAGTAGGATACAAATAATTATATCATATAAATCATGTTCGAATTTTACTGAATCATATATATATTCTGAATCTAAAATGCATAATATGAATTTTAAGCCAGAAATCAGAATTTTTAACTTACAAGTGAATTTGAATTTTGAAATTTATTGAATTTGGGGGTTTCTTCAAATTCTCGTGACTGGATTGATTTTAGGTTTTGAAATTTGAATTGAAGCTTTGTTTAATGATGTTTATCACTAGAAAAATACCAATTGAATTTATTTTGCAACATAGGATTGGAAATTTGGATTTATAGGATTTTGGATACTGTTTTCTTTGAGTTTGTGATTTTCGATCACGTGAAGAGTAGAGGTGATCGAGCTTCATGGGGTTTGAGGTGGAGTTGCGTGTGTGTGTTACGCACGCATGGCCGGAGTTTGGCGTCGAAAGGAGGTAGGATGGCCGTGGGTGATGGGTTTGTTTCAGGCGTCTACAGTTCGACATTGGGTTCGAACAACCCATTTTGCATTCGAGTTGAGAAAGCGTGATTTGAGGGACGAAGTTGAGTGGGTGGTCGAAGTGTGGTTTGCGCGAGTGGTCGACGGTGGCGATGGAGGCGCTGAGGTCTTGTGCATGTGCACGAGGCAGTGTGTGTGTCAGTGGGGTGCTTCCCGCGTGCGTGGGTTTGCAGCTCGAAGCGCCTCTCGTGTTGGGTCGTGTTGATCGCGTTTTGTGCTCGAGTGTGTGTGTGTGCTGTGCTCGTGAGTGTTGGGTTCAGGTTGATGGAAGGTAGGGGAGAGATGGAGGTTGGGGTCGGTGTAGTGGATTTTGAGCCGGGCTTTAAGCAATAAGTGAAGACAAGATTTAAACTTGTTTTAAAATGTAAATTTTGTTTTAAGTTTAAAAATTTAACATTTTATATTTTCACCACTTATATAATGTTAATATTTTATTTCAAGAGTAAATTACATTTTTATTTGTTGAAGTTTGGAATAATTTTATATTTTTGAATCTAATTTCTTTTTAAAAAAGTAATTAGTTTTTAATGAATTGAAATATTTAAATATGTAAGAGTTTTAAAGATGAATGAAAATGGTTTTGTTTTGAAAGTTAATTAAATTTGCAATTTTAAGTTTACTTAAATTAATTAGTAATTAGTGTTGGAGTTAATTAATTAATTTAGGTTAATTAATTTTAAGATTTAATTAATTACTTATGAATTTTTTTATAGGTAATTAAGGATTAAATTAAATAAAAATTAATAGGTTATTAATTAATTTATTAATTAATTTAAGGTTAATTCATAAGTGATTAATAATTGATTAATTAATTGATTAATGATTAATAAATTAATGGTTAAGAAGTTAATTAATTAATTGATTAGGAGTTAATTAATTAAGTAATTAAACATTAATTAATTTATAATTAATTGTAAATTAATTAAGGATTAAGATTTAATTAATTAAATAATTAAGGTTAATTAATGAATAATTAATTATGTAATTAAGATAAATTAATTTGTGATTAATTAAGAATTAATTAAGGTAATTAAGAATTAATTAAGGTTAATAAATTAAGGGTAAATTAATAACCAATTAAGGAATGATTAATTTTTTTATCAAGTTTAATTAATAAATAATTATTGTAATTAATTGATAATTAAATAAAGATTATTAATTAATTAAGTAGTGATTAATTAATAATGAAATAATTAAGAGGTGATTAACTAATTAAATGATTGTGATTAATTAATTAATGTTTGGTTAAGCAAGATTGAGTGATAAATTCTTAAGTAATTAATTTAATTTAAATTAATTATGATATGAATTAGGCAGTGCTTGCTTGTGGATGATAGTTTGTATTGATATCTGAATATGGTTGATATCGGTTGAATGATAGTTGAGTTATATTCTGTGATGAGATGGTGTATATCTGTGATAGATATTGGTTATTATCTGTTGATAATGTTTTGTGATACTATGTTTAAAATCTGAATTGAATTGTTTTAAATCTTTAAACAACTTGGCCTTTAAGACACGTTTGGATTTCGATGAGACCGGGATCGGGAATCAAATTTGATTTTCCGAAAACCACATCGATCCAAGTTAAACGTTAGGTCGTGAATCTTATGTGAAGAGTGAAGACTCGAGGTGTAAGGGCTATACGTCAGTATAACTCTGTGGGTGATTCCGTAATGAGTTGACGGAATAGTACTTATAGATTCGAGATGGAGAATCAGAGTGCAAGGGTTATCGTCGTTAACTCTGAGGGTGATTCCAAAATGAGTGTAACGAGATAATGCCTTCGGTTTCGTTCGAACCCGGAACGAACTTGTATGGATTGAATGCTTCCAGATCATCGTCAAGTGGACGATGAGCATTCTAAGAGATGTGTTCTTTATAAAGGTAATCGTAGCCTCAAGCCTCATCAACCGGGAATGGCTAAAACAGGGGAGGTGCAGCAAGGCTTCGTGGGTAGCCCCCACTTGAGATTGAGATTTACCCCTGTCTAGAAGTCCCTTATTATATATTCGGCTGTGTGGGCAGTTGTTGGCCACAACTGCGGGGTTGTCTTGTTCGGAACTATCCAGTAAGGGATGGGTCCGGCCTTGTGTTACAGGGGATCGAGAGTGATCCTCGGTACGGTGATCTAGGCCCCGTACTGTGACGGGCGGTACCCCAGTAGCTCTGCCATTGTATGGAATCCAATCTCCAATAAGTGCCGTACGATTTGATTGTGCCCAACTATGTTGGAATGTGAGATGTAAGCATTCCAGCTATTTCTGTATTTTATTTTAAAACCCTAGACCCTATTATAATATCACTGAATTTCCTATCAAATGTTTTGGTCAGCGTAAGGTAAAAACTTACCCGTATTTATTTGTGGGAAGTCTTACGTGATACCTTTTATTTCAAATAATTTTTAAAGTTAAACAACTTTAACTGATTTACTCACACCAGACCCATGTCTGACCCGGAGTTTATTTTGTTTTCCATAAACTCTTGGGTACTCAAATTTTTATGAGTAGCCAAGTGATTAGGTTTGGATTAGCATATGTTCTGGAAGCTGGAGCTAGAGTCCAGACGTACTATCTATCTATATTCACTGTAGTGGCATTTTGGTGTTATGTTTTGAGTTGTATGGGTTGGGAAAACTCTTATGAATGTCATATGTAGTGGAGTGGTATTATTTTGTGTACTCTGATATGTAAACCTATGTAAGGGATATATGTAATATTATATTTTGTTCGTTTCCGCTGTGAGATTCTGAGGATTGTTGTTTCTTTTCTTTCTATCTTTCTATTTCTATCTCTTTCTTTCTTATTGATGATACGTCTTTCTGTGGAATGAAAGACGGGTCGTCACAGTTATAAAAGAGGTGGGAAGAAGATTCTATACATGTTCAAGTAGGTCATCTATAGTGACTGAAGTGTAGGGGGAAAAGTTGACGTGAATATATAGGTGAATCGTATACATATTTAAATTTAAACCGTCTCGATTTGGCAACTTGAAATCTTGACCTCCTATCGAGGCATGCCGCTAGGCGTTTATAATGTTATACCCTCATTTCGAATGCAAAGGAAAAGGTTTCGATTCCTAATTCGATCGTATGGAGAAGATAGCTTTTGGACCCAATTATTATACTGAATTTTTGATATAAATTCCAGCGTGTTTCTAAACCGTACGACCAAACGATAACTCCCAGCGTTACAAAATTTGAAATCCGATAATAGTACAGTATTATGGATCCAATGGAACTAGTTTTGTCTAATTTCGAGACTATGCCTCTGAAGGCTATTTTTAAATGTCAATTTAAATGATATATTTTCAAAACTGAGCAAATCATTTTTAAATTCAATTTAAAAACTTTAATTATCTCCATAATTACTAATATTAATTTGATAAGCCTTTAAATTATTTTTAACAAGCTTAAAACTCCAAATTCAATATTTTACTTAATTTTCAATTATTAAATTCAACAATTAAATTACCCAACAAATGATTATATTTGAAATTCAAGTTAAAAATTTAAATTTTAAATATTTAAAATCATTAAATATTCCAATTTTAGATAACCAACATACTGGGTCGTTACACTATTCTTAAGGAGCCTATTCGTATTATTGAGAGCAAGGTCAAGCGACTTTGGTAAAAGGTTGCCAAGCTTGTTCGAGTCAATGAGATGTGGATCCAGGAGAGAGTTTTTGGAAGCCAAAAGGGAAGATATGTGCTTCCCACCCAAATTTTTTTTACTAGTATGATTTCATCTTCTTTGAATAAAATTATGCTTTGATTTGACCGATTAAGATTGTGTTTTGTTGTATAAGCAACTTTGTTCACTATGATTAGTTGTTTGTGCTAGTGTGATATATTATGTGTTAAATATTATTACTCATGATAGGGTAGATGTAATGCATCGTCCCACTTCTAGTGATTTCATGGATGAAATACTTTTAAGGAGGGAAGAATGAAATAACCAAGTTTTCCTACATATGGTAATTAGTATAAAATGACTCTTGTTTGATAGTAATGGCTTAAAAAGTAGATTTTACAGATAAAATAATAAGGACTTACACTTATTTCACCGTGTTCATATTGTTGTCTACGTATGAAAAATATATAAAACTAGTTAAAATTCATACAATGAGTAAAAAGAAACGGAAAAATGAGCTAGGAGAGAAAGGTAAATGAAATAGAAAGTTGTTTTTATACCTTTAAAATTGCAACTCTCTCATTTATTTTTCTTCTTCCCCTTCTTAAAAATAAAATCTTGATCCATTGTTTCTCTCTTCATAACTTCTACCAACCTTAATATAATGAATCATGACATATTCTAAATTCAGGTTAGAAGATTCTTTATAAACCCATCTACTCATATTGGCAACTTGGTAAGAGTTGAGCTCTGAGTTTAGTTGTAATCCTCAACAGGTGATTCGAGGCTTGAGCTAGTGATTTATCCTTTTAATGGTTGAGTGGAAAAAACATGCTACACTATATGGTCACCATTATATTTGTGCTACATGCTCAATGTCAATTGATGGGTTAAGGCTAGATGCAAGATAAAAGTAGGATCTTTGAATGATAGGTTTGCTAATGAGTGTAAGAATATATAATGAATGAAATAATATGTCTAGGAACGTGATAAATATGATAACATGTATATTATATTGAATCATGTTATGTTAAATTGGCTGTGATTATGTTCAAATGCTTAGGGTTATGTCAAGATGATTAGGAATACCACATAAGATAGTTATATGGTTATACTCACATGGCTGGTTGATCGATGTTCATTGCCTCAAATTTATTTTTCAAATTACCTTAGAGAAGAGGTTCTCATCCGAAAGATGAATAACTTACAACAAAGGCTCAAGCACTAGTAGCAAGACATGTATGTGAAGAGTTGTAATGACATTTGGCCAACCATCGAGGCGAATGGTCAAGAACGAACCTTAAATCAATCGGGGAGTGGAGAGAACAAAGTGAAATAACCAAAAACCACCTTGAACTAAAAAAATTAAGTTTATTAGGTTGGAAAAAGGTAACGGGTTGATTGGCCATTCAAACTAGTTAACTGATTCAAGGCACTTGCCTTGGCCGCTAATATAAGCTATTTCGTATACTTAATTAATTGGTTAGGAATAACCAATCGATTAAATAATGAATCGTCGACTAATAGGAACTAAACAATCAAATTATCAAATGATCAACCATTTGACTGATCTAACTAGTCGATTGATTGATTGAGGAATTAATCCTTGAGCCATGAGGGTTTTTATGATGAAAACCAAGGAGTTTGGAATGATGTAACGAAACTCCAAAAGCATTTCGATGATGCTAAAAAACATGGAAGATACATGTGAAGCTAAAGATGTGTTTTTGAATGTAAGATCATTTTGATGAAGTCATTCAGTGGTTTACGATATAAGACGACTAGTGTATTAGAGATACAGTGTCATATGACATAGTTTATGTATGTAGTGAGTTTTTGTTCCTTAGCTATCGCCTTAGGACTTGATACTGGTAGAACATTGGTTAAGAGAGGTGGTATTTATCTTGATCAGGTGC